>OX637317.1:2505000-5005000 GCA_951799385.1 Hyppa rectilinea
CCCTACCTACCCTACCTACCCTACCTACCCTACCTACCCTACCTACCCTACCTACCCTACCTACCCTACCTACCCTACCTACCCTACCTACCCTACCTACCCTACCTACCCTACCTACCCTACCTACCCTACCTACCCTACCTACCCTACCTACCCTACCTACCCTACCTACCCTACCTACCCTACCTACCCTACCTACCCTACCTACCCTACCTACCCTACCTACCCTACCTACCCTACCTACCCTACCTACCCTACCTACCCTACCTACTCTACCTACCCTACCTACCCTAACTACCCTAACTACCCTACCTACCTACCTATTTTTTTTGTATGTAAAAACCTTCTCCTGACAATAACAAACAACAAAAAAAGAATTGGCCAAATTGGTCCAGGCGTTGTTGAGTTATGCGCTTACCAACACATTTTGCGATTCATTTTTATATATAAGATTTAATTAAGTAACCACGTTTCCGAACAAATGATGCTCGAATTAAATTAAGTAGACGTTTCCGAACAAACAATGCTCTTTCAATATGACTATATTAGCCATAGACTTAAGGCTGTAAATGACATTGACATTCATTACGCGCGTTTTTTTAAATATGCAAAATTAAATGTATATTTTTCAATATTTCTGAGAGATTTTCTTAATTTTTTTTTCCGTAAGAACCTTCTCCTAATAATAACAAATACAACAAAAAAAGAATTAGTGAAATCGGTCCAGCCATTCACGCGTGATGCCGTGACCAAGGAAAACGGGTTTCATTTTTATATATATAGATTATCTGGCTGCTTTCCAGAAGAATTTTCAAAAACTTGTTACTTTAGCAGTATTCAAGCCGAAAGGCATACATCCCCGGACAAGCCCTGCCTGTCCTAATACCGGACATTATTCATATTAACCCCAAGTTTAGCCACACAATGCATCAAATAGGATTAGTTTCAAAACTAGTGCATTTATATTCCATTCCGCTGTGTCTTTCTAATCCAGTGTCGTGGGTTTAACCCATCGTGTTATCTTATTGTACGGGCGACACCTGAGCTCTTAGCGTTGGTGGTGTTCTATTTACGCGTATTAGATTAGAACTATAGCGCCGCTTGTTGTGTGTGGTTGGTCAGTGGTAAGGGCTCCGAACTCAGGCAGGCGCTTTAGTTTAAGTAAATTATTTAATCACCACTGCTGTTGATAGCCTAGTGGTATGACATGACCGTCGGACTGCCAAGTCTTAGGTCTTGAATTCGAACCCAAGGTTCAAATCTTTAATTTTACGGATTCATTGCTTAAAAATCGGTGAAGGAAAACATCGTGAGGAAACCAGCATGTCTGAGAATTATTCAAACCTATAATTTTACGGATTCAACTGCGTATTGTATAATTATCACTTGCTTAAAAATCGGTGAAGGAAAACATCGTGAGGAAATGTCTGGGAGATATTTTTCTACAGCATGTGAAGCTGAGTCAGAGACCTATGGGTAGCATGAAAACTCTGACACCCGGTATGACTTACCGGGTGTCAGAGTTTTTATGCTATCCATGGTTGAAAAATATCTCCCAGACATGCCGGTTTCCTCACGATGTTTTCCTTCACCGATTTTTAAGCAAAACAGTTTTTAAACAAAAAATCGAAGACATGTATTGTGATCTATCAACCCGCATTGGGCCCGCGGATAACGGCCGGCTCACTCTCACACGTATTCTTTTAGTGGGATCATTATAGGCTGGTTATGAATACATCATGTTCCCACTGCTGGAACGCAGGACTCTCCGAGAGGAATGATGGGGATGTAACATCGAACCGATCTGATGATGGAGTCTATGTAGAGATTAGAACTTCTTAATGGCAAATGGCAGTCGAATTTGGGCTTTAATTCATGTAAAAAAAAGGAATGGAACTGAAATTAATTACCTTAACGAGTGCTTACACAATGAAACGAGTTAGTGCTGAAGCTTGAAGCAGATAAGCTGTTAGTTACAAGCTGCATCGGCATACAGCTAATTATTTCAAGCTGTTCTTATGCAGAGACAGGTTTGTGCAGCTTTTTTTCAACAGATCGTGGTTGGTTTGGTCGAGTCTGACAGCCAGTTTAACCAAGCGGTATCGTATTACACAGGTACTGGGTTGTGGAGGTCAGATAGGCAGTCACTCTATGTGAAATATTGGTATTCAGCTGCATCCGGTTAGACTGGAGGCTGACCCCAACATAGTTGGGAAAGGCTAGGCAGACGATGATCGTGAGTGGTTTGGTTTACGCGGGCGCTGCTGAACCAATTTTGATTTCATTTGTTATGTTTATAAATATGTAGCTTAACCAAATGCGGCCTAAAGGAATACAGGCATATTTTTTTATTCCACCTCTAAACAAGGACACGATAAAATAGGGTGCTAAAATTGGTGGATATCGGTTATTCCGAAATCCATGGCAACAAAGACCCCGGCATAGCGATACTTTACAATGGGGCGTCTCGTTTGATCAGAGGCAGATATTTTATTATGTATTTCGGATTACGCTAAAAAGGGATTATTACTTTTTCATGACAATACGGTACGATGAAAATTTTATATGAAATATTTCTGGGGGTTTTTATTTTGCCGGGATTTTTATTAAACTTCAATGAAAAGCGGAACATCCTTTTGAAGAATTATATCAAGCCTAAAGACTCACAAGTTTGGCTTGTGAATTAGGTCTTAGGCGACGGTTGCGCGGTGCCGTGTGTTAATCACCTTATTTATTTTGTAAATGAATTCGCTAAAGGCGATGACTGCAAAACTTGACAATTAAGGTGAAAGCATTAGGTAAAGTACTATGTGCCATAGATCTATTCTGCCCTCTGCTGTGTCTTACAAAAATGCAGCAGTAGCGACCTCTACGCTTCCAATGATAATTCGTGTTTTTATCGTGTCGACACGAAGAAGATGATTAAGTACAGTGGGCTGCACGTCAGTGGTGGCGTTGTACAGGTGTGAGCAACAGGGTGTAAAGTTCCCTCATCCTCTATGGAAAAGGGAAGATCCTCCAACTTGTTGTGTTTGGTTGGCAATTGCGTAAACTAGTAGCTCGGTAAGCTTTGCTTGCTTGATGCAGGACTTTGTGACGTAAGTGACTTGCGTGAAGTAAGTATGAGGCGTAGATTGTTACGAGGTCGTTTTTTTTATGGCCTCCAGCCAGGGTTTTAAAAAAGTTACAAACTAAGCGACTACACGCTAAGGATCCTGGGGGGTGTGAAGGGACAGGTTGGATCGGATAAAACATTATTATTTAAGGGTGTATTTAAGGCAGCGCGGGCTGGCTCGCGCAAGTGTCGGTGCGGGGACGGACGAATGGTGAAGTGGATACCGCCACCACATTATATACCTGGAGCTGGCCCAGCGTATTACGAAATTTCAATAGAAAGGAAGGCCAGAATATACCTTTACAGTATTTATCAGAAACGGTAACTTTTTTCATAAAATAAGTAATTTCATTATATTCTGATGACAAGGATCTCCTTGATTAGATTGAGAAGTTGATGAAGCGGCGTTTTTATAATTTCATCGCTGTGTTATCCTGAAAGCGAACTCTCCTTTGATGGGGTAGCCCGCAAAATTCATATTTCCTTACGAGTTTTGAAATTTACAGGTGAATGTAAGGTTGTTTTGAATCAAAATACAATTTGCGAATAAAAAATGGGTATTTATATAGTTAAAGTCATTTAACTCATCGAGTTGACCTGCCATTGCTATTGTGTTTTTCTTTTCACATTTTGGGGTGTATTGTTTTTATTCTAGGTGCATCGTCTTCACACATAATGTTATAATTCATGTATACAAAACATTCTATAATATTTTAAAAGAATAACGGTGGAGTTTCCTGCCCATTCTTCTCCATACGAAACTACCTTTTGGAAGGGGCGACTAGAATTTTATTTCTTGTTAATTTTGACGTTCAAAAGTGCCTATCTTGTGCCTATTTGAAATAAATGATTTGACTTTGACTTTGATACCACTCTCCGCCTGCAAAATGCAATAAACGTATGAAAATTTGAATTTCGCGGAATATTCAGTACCTTTCAACTTAATATAAAAGCTCAAATTGGTCATTATTTTTTCTCCTAAGCTTGTCTTTTTGTCCTAAACGTTAAGTGGACAGGTTTGAGAGTACTTCAATTTGCTTATAACAACAGAAAAAAAACGAAGTACAAGGAGTATGTAAGATTGTAAGAAAAGAAAGGTTCGTAACGGAGGTTCAGCTTGCTATTGTTTCTGACTGTTCTATGGAAAAAAAGGCATGAATTTATGAATGTTCGAAACAAAATCTTACATTGCCAGATATCTTATATCGCAGTCTACTGTTAAAATGATCATTTCCGATCCTTCCTCCTTCTTCCCGCTCTGTTTGGAGCAGAAGGTAGTGACAGACTCATGCCGACTAGAACCCACCCATGTTCCTTCCTTAGCCCTTTGTGTTCCCTTCTGGACAATCCCGCTGAGTAGTCCACTGCTGGGCTATGCTTTTCCAAAGGTCCTCTATAACTCCCGGTCCTCCGCCTTCCGCATGCAGCCGATCCCAGCCGCCTTTTAATGTCTTAATATCATGACTAGTTGTTATTAAAAAAAGCTGTTTACATAAAATAACATGGCGCCTGAATTCTTCAATGGATTCGGCAGTGGTGTACCTACCTATAATACACTCAATTTTCCCCATAGAACTGAGGGCGAGCCCGTTGCAATCTATCAGGCTCTTAGCAGCTACTGAGAAATTCCAGATGGCACCTAATAACACTAACCATAAACCTAATAACACTTTGCCCGACCCGGGACTCGAACCCAGGACTTCATGTTCAGCAGTCTGACGGCCACTCGACCAACGAGGCAGTTTAGGGCTGGGTAATGCATTACATGGGGGTGCACCCCAAGGTGATAATAGTATCAAATGATTGTCTCATATTTAACCGGTACTTATCACAGACGGGTAAGTAATCACTACATAGTATAAAACAAAGTCGCTTTCTCTGTCCCTATATCCCTATGAATGCTTAAATCTTTAAAACTACGCAACAGATTTTGATGCGGTTTTTTAATAGATTGATTGATTCAAGAGGAAGGGATATGTGTATAATTTGTCGACATATCTTGCGGGCGAAGCCGCGGGCGGAAGCTAGTATATGATATAGCAACAAAATTTATAACATTTACAACTGAATCTGATTTATATGTCATACAAAATAAGTTTTAGAATATATGAATGTTACATGTCAAGAAGAGGACATCAGGAACACTACCACTGACAGTTGAGTGCGACAGTACCTATTAGATACAATTGAGTATAACAATCACATCCGTGTTAATCTCATCTTCAGATTATTGTTATGCATGGTAATGTATGCAAATGGTTGATTATGATGTCAGGGCACCGCTTACAGTAGGGGAACCATCTCTGAAGAACTGAGGAGTAGAACAGTAACTGTGACGTTTGACGTTTTCGCTTTAAAACGATCTTAGAAATGTTATTTATTTCCTTCTCCAAAGGCTGATTTTCAGTTGTTTTTTTAAATACCATAAAAATATACTTACGTCCGTCTATTTCCCTGGCTCACCGGATGCGGAAACGCAGTATTTTCCGTGAAGCGATCGCCATCTGACTTCCGCAACTAAATTAAGGAATTTTTTTTTTTTGTTTTGATTTCGTTTATGCTGCATAGAATTCTTTCTTTGCCTTCTTTCTGCACTTACAAATTATACTTAGAGCTGGTAGCTAATATAAATATAACATAACGTCTGTAATCGCTATGGGGTTAGACAGAGGTATACCTTATTAAAATTTGTGAAATGTGGGTCATTTCACCATTTTTTATAAATAGGTCCCATGTATTGTAATAGATGGCGAGTCTATTGCCATCAACCGAGCCAAAATCCAGGCTGCGGGCTGTCACTGAGAAATTCTTAATGGCAAAACCATAGATATAATAAAGAAGAGCAAAACCCACTTTGCCCGGGAATCGAACCTAGGACCTCATGGTCAACAGTAGTGCTTTCGACCACTAGAGCAACGCGGCAGTCTATAAACAGCAAGGAACTATTCGGTGTGGGGATCGAAAGCTGATCGGCAATCGAGTGCTCTAAAAATATCCCTCGATGATTTACGTCATCTGTAAGTACCGGGGCCCATTGAGGTGGATGACGTCACCATCAGAGTGACGAAATATAGCCCTGCTTGTATTGCGCACGCGTTTAAATTCGACCCAATATTTTTTATGACTGTAAGATGTTGATGATAGTTATTTCTGAATAAATGAGGATTTTAATTATGTTTTATAGGGCCAAAGGAGTTCATTTTCTGTTTAATTTAAGTTGGTAATGTTTTCGTTAGGCGATAAAATGGCCTCATACAATGAAGGTTGTCAACTTGCCCCCTGAATTCTTCACGGAAGAAGCAGCGCCTCCCATCCGGGCACAAGCTACCGTGGGCTAGGTACTTGGAAAACCATAAACAGACTTTGTGCCCAAGTAGGCTGTAGTAAAGACAACCTCCACAAGTGAGGGTTCATAGATCTCCAATGTGTATGCGGCGTTTCTCCGCAGACAATGGCTAACCTCCCATCTTGCACTGCGTGCCACGTGCCTAATGGCTGCGGCAGCGGTATTAGCGTTGACGAATTTTAGGCTAAACTTAAAAAAACACTTAGGTTGATTTTTCAACTGTCCGATAAGTTTTAAAGGAGGAATAAATATGGCAGTTTGACAGGTTTTGCAGAGAAAATATGTCAAGCTGCGATTTTAATTCTTCAGGTAAAAGTAATCAAGCGATTGAAAAATCGACCCGTTTACAGTGTGTTAGGTTAAACGAGGGACATACTATCAGGTTATAGTACTCATGGAAATAAAAAACTTTGTCTATGGGACCAACTCTGAAATATGAAAAAAAAATCAGCTGTTCCATACATTTTGACGAATTATGCGAACATAAATGTACTGAACAGCTTATTTTTTTTTCGTGTATTGAGGTATGTTCTATAGTCAAAGTTGTTCATTTTCATGAGTATAGTACCCCCTGAAAGTATGTCCTTTGTTTAACCTAACACACTGTATATTTATTTTTCCCCGTAATTTTTGCCATCGACACGCTATGAAGAACTTTCTTTTAAGTGGAGCCTCTATCGCTAAATAAGACTTAGCTCCCACTATTTGCATTAATACTCGGATTACACGAGGGTAGTTTTTAAACTAGGATAACAAGCGAGTTACAATGGAAAATACACGAATTAAGATTTTATTTTTATGTTGTTTTTAATTAAATGTTGATACTAACATAGTTACGTAAGTTGTATTACTAACAAAGATCTATGGAGCAAGTTTCTGAAATAAACGTTTTATTATTATTATATTATTATATCCTACCTCGACACATGTCATGCTAGAGCTGTTTACACGGTGGGAGTAAATTTTAATCTAAAAGCATTGCTGTGCATTCCATTGAGTAAAATGATCCAATGAGGAACTAGCTTTACCAAATAAATGAGGGCAGTTCTTCTTCTTTTCGTGTGGTTAGTGACTGATCTGGTGTCAGAGTTTTATGCTACCCATGGGCTTCTGTCTTAGCCTCACATGCTATTGAGAAATATCTCTCAGACATGCTGGTTTCCTCACGATATTTCCCTTCTCCAATTTTAAGTAAGTGATAATTATTCAGTACGCACATGAATCCGAATGTCATGTGAAAATCATGTGTGCCTTGGGTTCGAACTCGAGACCTATGGCTGGCAGTCCGACGGGCACACCACTAGGCTTTCACTGCTGTATAATGATGATGAGGGCAGTTTATAAGCCAGAATAGTAAAATCTTTGGAGAAGGACGCTTTTAGCTGAACTAGTGAACTCTGTCCTATTTAATTAAACTATCCCACTAGTTTACTACCTTTCTCTTTTTTTTTTCAAGCAATGGTATCTCGCAGTTCAACCATAGGGTTGTGTACTGCTTAACTGGACTTGCCTGTGGATGCCACAAAAGAATTGTAGCCTCCAGCCAGGGCTTAATACAACTTAGTAACTAAGCGACTACACGCTAAGGGCACCCCCTGTGGGGTACGGACCTCGGCTTAGGGCGTCGCTGGGGGAGAACAACAAGGGACAAGCTGGGTCGGGGGTATTTAATACTAAAGCAGGGTCAGCGGCAACGCGGGCTGGCTCGAGCAAGGGTCGGGAGGACGGACTACCTTTCTCACTATCTTTCTAGCTTAAAAAGACAAAAGTTCTGTTCACACCAGGCTATAGCGACTAGTTTGTTAGCTTACTAGCACTATCTTGCTATCCTAGCTTCAAAACTAGCCTCGTGTAACACGGGCATAAGGTAATTTTCCGCCATCTTCAAATATTTTTGTTCGTCTATATTTTTTGAGAAAAAGGAAATTATGTATCACCACTTAAAGTAATCAAATTTATTGTCAATCATTTTATTTACAATAAACACTAGCTACGGTATGTTACAATAATGATAATATTCTTAAAGGCCTACACACACTGTGGCGTGTTGAAGTGGTACATTACCCGGGCAGAGTGGTAACTGGCTAAACGTGAACGTTCAACGATTTCATGTGAACGTAGCATTAGAATAACATAGACAAAGAGAACATTCAGGCTCCATACATTTTTGGGCTTTTTCTGAAACTTTCAACAAAACAGTAGTCCTACAACTTTTATGCCATATCAACTATTCTTCCAAATGGCTAGTATTATGGCTATGGCACAAAAGTTATAGGATTACTCTAAGTAATCCTATAAACAAGTTCAGGAAATAAAAAATGTATGAAAAAGACAAACCATCGAAACTGAACTTTCAGAAAAGGCCCAAAAAATAATCTCCTCATTATGTTTTCTAAATTAATTTTTAATTACCAACTTAAAAGCTTTCTTTGTGAATCAGAGAAAAGTCAAATTACAGTAAATTTTTATTTCTTTTGTTCTTTTTATTTTTGGATACTCTTTCATCAGAAATGTCTCGAACAATTCACCACAACAACATTGCCTGCCTAGGCCCACTAATACAAATTGAAAGCTCATATAATTTGCAAAATGCACATAATAATACTAGTAACATTGTATTTACAAAATGAACGTTGCTATGTTCTAAATACTTTTTTTTAAACCAGCCACGCAACGGGCAAACTCCGTTACATGGACATTTTTGATAATGCCCGGACAAAACATGGATTCTTATATCGCCCGGGTAATATCAACAAATGTACAGACGCCAACACATCAAGCTATCCCTAACTGTCAAATTTTCTCAATTAAAAATGAACCTTATGTCTTTGCAATAAAGTTGAAATACTATCAAAGAAATTTGACAGATTGTGGTAACTTGATGTGCTGGCCTCTGTACATAGCCTTGAATTAAGCAACATTTTATACGAATCAGGATATTTCAATATAACTGACAATGGGAAAGTATAACCACTACTAGGGCAGGTAATTTACGATTATATTTTTTTTCACAAATTATCAATAAAAATAGCACATAACGTATTACATAATAAACGTTTTATTTAACAATAAAAAGGCACTGTTTTTGAATTGTAATCCAAAAGACGTAAACATTAATAGGAGTAATAAAATTGTATTGGTGTTCAGTCATGGTGTTATAGGATATTAACAATAATGTTTTTGCTTTTTTTTTATAAATGGGAGTTTTCAACTATTTTGGACAATATGGATAGGTTGAACAAGGTGATTGTAAAGAATGACTGGAACTGCATTTATTTGTGGTTTCACTCATTGCCAATGAGATTAATAATTAATCTTATAACGCTTTCCTGCAGTCATTTTAGACAAAAATCATTGCTTTTTTTGGTGTTATATCGCTGAATGAGACTTGCTGAAATCAAGTCGAATGGTGTGCCATAGGAGAGGCCTGCCGTAGGCTGATGGTTATGACGATGCGAATGGTAAAGTCCAAGTCCCTTTTAAAATCACCTTATTCAAATCAGTAAAGATTACAAACATTTTAATATGAGTACAAGAATTACTATAGTACATGAACATGTATAAACGTTTCGCTAACATAGTTATTTATAATATTAAATACAACATCAAATCCTTAAGTGCGTTCGCATTGATTATATACATTTTATATACTTCTTACATTATTTAAAGAAAAAAGGTTAACATGTTTTTTTGAAAGTATAAATCAAAGCAATTTAGCTTAGCTGCAATTTTAAAGTCTTTTATTGATGAATTTCTTGATTATCTACTGTAACCACTTCAGCCTACAGCCAAAGTGAAAAATTATTTTTGATAATTCAATCCATTTAGTGTAGTGCCAATGAAATATTATAGTTACTGTAATTAATAAATAAAAAATTACTTTGACCAATACGATGCATTTTCCAAGTTCCGAGTTCCAATAGAAGACTCTCATTTCGACAGTTTCGGTACATTTATCTCTTATAATTAAATTTATATGCTATAAATAGTATTTTTATGATAAATGAGTTGGTTTTGGCATGGATGGAAGGATTAACATGGACCCTGGATCATTTGAATTTGAACATAAAGTTGCACAGATGTGAGGACAGTAGTTCAATATTATGCTTCTGGGTTTGTTTAAAGAAACTTCTAGAATTCTTATGTAAGTAAAATCAGATTTGAAATAAATAAATAAAAAACAAATATCGAAAACAATAATTTTGAATTAGACGACAGCAAAAAGGTTCTGTCTGATTTTTTTTTGGTTATTTTACGAAATAACCAATGCGAAATTAGCAAGATACTAACGTAATACATATTTTAATGATTTTACTTACATTAGAAATTCCTAAAATATAGGGAGGTACAGATAAAATTATAAATATGCCATTTATTATAATATTATAGTAATATTTATAGATTAACTACACAAATAGGTATATTGGTGTATTTTTGGTACTATATTAATATATTCTATAAAATTACGACAAGTAACATTGTTATAAGTAGTTTTATAATTATGTAAGTACGCATGGTCCAATAATATTAGCATATTATTTATACAATATATAGTTTTCTACATGATATAATATATCACTTATCATTTATATATTGCTGATACGTCAATTTAATGATATATTAAAAGTATTCGTTAAAATACTGTACGTCTCACTTATGTGTTACCTTACTTAAATATTAACTTATCTAGATTTATTAAATTCTCTCAAAGTTGGCACATAACGACTAGTGAATACCAATTTTATATTTGGCATTTTTTTTTGGTTGGTAACACTGCTGGCTGCGCTATCTGATGGATGTGTTAGTTGTTTTAAACATTGATTGTGGGTTTTAAACACCTAATCGAAAATATTGAATAAATCATTTTTATTTTTCGTTTCAAATACTATCAAGATCAATGACTATAGAGTCAATACACAAGCATACTGCAAGGCATTGAATAAATAATATTTATTTACCATCGCAAGCAATTTAAATTAATATTTAGGCTAACCTAAGTAACAAGAGAAAACGCCGAAGAATATTGAACCCCCAGACAATACAGCCAGCTGCATCATTTTAACATTTAAGTACAAACAAACAATACCTAACCTCACACGAAATGTCACCGTCAAGCACATTCAGAAGTCCCAATGTCTTTAGACGAACACCGGTCCGTCACTTTCTACTCACAGGACATGAAGATTCTCACAATTTTTGAATTTCGAATCTTCCTTTCCGAAAATCCATGTGAACATCTGCCTGGCCTTCATACTGGCTCGGACCACACCTCGGGACTTGTACCAATGGGCTGGCGAGGATTCTCTTCCACCTTCTGCAGTGTACTGATGCCTTTTTAGCCTGATCTGGTTCAGAATACCGACTAGAAGCTCATCCACGTTGTGGTTAATGCCGACTGACACTTCTATGAATTTTGCTTTGTAGGTACACGCGAGGCACTTGCCGTCTGTTGGAGAAAATGGATAATTAATACGATTGTACTGCGTGTGTGTGAATAGTTTATACTGTACTAAATACCAGTACAAACTAGTTGAGACTAGATTATGCTGCATTTCATCAACTGATACATTTGTTTTCAGCTGACATCTTTTGACGTCTAACTGTCAACTCCACCAATGAAACTGAACTTCTTCTTCTTCTTTTCGTGTGGTTCGTAACTAACTTGGTGTCAGAGTTTTTTTATGCTGCCCATGGGCCTCTGACATAGCTTCACATGCTGTTGAGAAATATCTCTCAGACATGCTGGTTACCTCGCGGTGAAGGGAACTGATCTCAATCAGCACATCTAAACCCGTTAACGACCTGTCAAAGTCAATATTCCTTAGGAAATTGACACTGACACCCCCTTAATTGGGGTGTATCTGCTCATTTGCCCTTTAAGTCAAGTTTAAGGCCGAGAATCGTATCTACTTTACGTTGGAGATGTACAGACGCCAGTACATCAAGCTATCCCAAACTGTCATATTTTCTGAATTGAACATCAATCTTATACTTTTGTTATAAAGTTGAAAATCTATCAAATAAATTCGACAGATTGGGGTAGGTTGATGTGTTGGCCTCTGTACATATTGAAAAAAACTTAAGCTAAAATATACATCAACTTGTGTTTTATTCATCAAGTCCTACATCCTTTATACATGATTGCAGTTAAATATATATATAGGTAACAAGATAATAAGAATAAAGGCATCATCAGACGGCTTACCGTCCCACGGGAAATTATATCTTTCCCACAAAAGATAATTATGTGGAAACTGTCCTTAATAAAATAATATTGGACATGAAAACTTGGTATATTGACCAAGTTTGACCATCTTGTGTAGGTAATGACCGATTTGTTTGCAAGAACATATTTTCAGTAATCTTTCAGCAATAGGGATAATGACTAAAACTTATGTTTTAGTCCGTCAGCTGGATTATTAAAAAATATTGGACACGTATTATTTCTTTTTTTACGTAATCTAATGATTACGTCGATACATTATGTTCAAATTTGGCATGACGTTACTCCTTTGATGATTTTATACTGAGTTGTGACGTAGCTTGCCCCACCTCAACTTTAATGCGTTTTATCTAAGTATTTTTTATACAAGTAGAGGGAGACCAAAGAAACTATGGATGGATTGTGTGAAAGATGATATGGCTAGGAAGGGAGTGACTACCGAGATGACGACTAATAGAGAAGTATGGAAGAAAGAGACACGTTGCGCCGACCCCAAATAAATTGGTATAAGGGCAGGAGAATGATGATGATCTAAGTATTTTTTTATTAATATTTTAAAGCAAAAAATACGTGTCTAATAATTTTTATCATCCGACCGACGCGGACTTTTATGATTTGTTTTTTTTTTATAAAAACAATATACTTTAAAAACTCACCTTGAGTCGAAACGGCTCGACTCCTGGCCAGGTCTATTTTGTTGGCCACTAGTATGGCGGGCCTTGCCCGAAGCATGTCACAGTCTATTAGCCTGGTCAGTTCCTGTTCTGCCTTCTGGAAGGATGCCTTGTCCACGACCGAGTAGATCACCACGAAGGCATCTGGAGGTTCTGCGCGCTCTATTTCCTCCTGAAATCCATATTTATATTACAAATGCGAAAGTTACTTTGTCTGTCTGTCTGTCTGTCTGTTATTATTTTCTATTTTTACGTTTTTGGCGCACAGGTAGCCCACGATTTCAGTTCGGACGTACATTCAGTCAAAAAAGTATCGGGAATGGATGATTTGTTTATGGTTCCAAATTCAAATTTTTGGTTTTTTTGTAGTTGTTAGATTGGCACAACTGTTTTCCATTTTGGCGCGGAGTTTGAGTTGCATCTGTTATTTATATTAAATACAGTGCTGGTTTTAGTAATATCATATATAGTGTGTATTGCGAATTTCATAATGGACAAAAATATCGAACAAAGAGTTTGTCTTAAATTTTGCATCGCCAATGGAATTTCGTGTTCGGAGTCACTGAAAATGTTACAGAAGGCTTACGGTGAATCGACTTTATCAAAAACTCGTGCTTATGAGTGGTTCAAAGCGTTCAAAAGCGGTCGAGATGTGATGGAAGATTTGCCTCGCTCTGGTAGGCCGTCAACGTCTGCAACTGAAGTTAACATCGCAAAAGTGAAGAAAATAGTGACTGAAAATCCCCATTCAACTCTGAGAGAGATAGCCGCCGAACTTTCTGTATCTCACGAGTCGATCCGTACCATTTTAACTAATAATTTGGGTATGAAACATGTTGCTGCTCGGCTAGTCCCAAAAGATCTGAATTTTCTCCAAAAACTCAATCGCATGAAAGTCGCTGAGGACATGCTAGAACGAGTCAGTTCGGACCCAACATTCATGAAACGCATTGTTACTGGTGACGAGACGTGGGTTTACGAGTTTGACATGCAAACTAGTCAACAAGCTTCGGAGTGGCGCCTTCCAACTGAACCGAAACCGAAAAAGGAGAATTCGCGGCGAGAACTGAACTCAATTCCGGAAGCAGCGTTTAAAAAATGTTTTGATGAATGGATTATTCGTTGGCGCAAGTGTATCGTTTCTAAAGGAGCATACTTTGAAGGTGATAAAATAAATTTGGATGAATAACAGATATTTTGTGTATTATTGATCTTTTCCCGGTACTTTCTTGACAGAGTAGTACACGTCATATAAAAGTAAATATGGTAGATAGAATCGAAATTTCTTATCCTATCTCTATCTTCTTCTCTATCTTCTTCTTATCCTATCTTTCTTATCTTATCCTGAGAAGAAATGGCGAAAGACACTTGGGAGACAAAATCTCTTTTTTTTTAATTTCAGTGTTATATAAGGTAATTACAATGTTCATACATTATACGAATATTGCGTATGGATTGTTGCACATTGTTGATGAATAAATGAGTATACGGGGTGTAACCGAAAGGGTATATACATTCAAAAGGAATTGCTACAGACCACCAAACTGAACAACTTTTACTACGAGACTAAAACCGAAATCGCAAGAAAAATCAGCTGTTCTATACATTTTTGGTCACGTGACTCGTCGAAATATTATAAGGAAAAACTGTTTTTTTTTCATGATTTCGGAGTTGGTCCCATAGTAAAAGTTGTATAGAATAACTAAGTATTACAAATGCCACAGTGCCAAGTTCTTTGAAATAAATCAATTATCCTCGAAATATCCAGTTCAGAAACTTCATATTAATTAGTTCAAGAGTTCAGTGAAGCTTCTTAATTATTAATAGTCAATTTCCTTTTATATTACCTTTGTAGTAGTACAGTTCACGAAGTAGAGTTCTGATTCTTCACCGTTCAGCATGATTGACACCTTTTGTTCTGATCCGTCTGCATCTGTAAAGATATTTATGTTTTTAGTTTATTTATATACTATAATATCTGCTCGCGACTTCGTCCGGGTGGATTATAACTATAAACAACTGTTAGGGTCGTTTTCCAGTGTAACCGGATGCAGCTGAATACCAGTTTTTTACATGGATCGACTGCCTTTCTGAGGTTCACAACCCGGTTACTGGGTAACACGATAACCCTTGGTAAGCCTGACTTTCGGGCTTCTAACAACCTGTAACGGCCGTCAAAGATGAGAATGACAGCCAGGACCGATGGCTTAACGCTTTCCGAGACACGGAGGGGCTCGATATTTAATGGATGGGGGTAAGTATACTTCACCACCTGTTATGCTTACCTACACATTTTTTTTTTAAAAAAGGTACTAGTTTAAAATGAAAGTAAGGTATTTATTTCCAGGGTGCTTGTATCGCAAAGAAGTTGCATAATAATCCGAAATCCGTGATTGATATCAGGGATAAAGTTAAGTAAATATTCTCATAATGTCTTCGTTTTTTTTCTGCTTTAAAATGTTTATAACTATATTAATTTATTGTTATTTTATTCACATAAATATTTACATCCCTAAAAATATTAATACTAATTAGGTACAAGACGTAAGTATATAAAACGGGAGGGAAAAAATAAAAATAAAGTGTTTTCATTAGTATTCCAAATTAGCTGTCTGCACGTTACTTATACTTTAAAACGGTTTACAAATGCAGGTCCCTTTCTCAGTAGCAATAAATCAAAAAAACTTTACATGATGTATAATGTGTGCGTAGTAAGGTGGTCCTTTTTTTTTTAGGCTGGGATATCATCCAATGACTCGAGCGGAAGAGAGTGTCAGTTTCTTACTGACTAAAACCCATCCATGTTCCTTCCGTAGCCCTTTATGTTTCGGGGTAGCGGTAACCCTTTCGGACAATCCCGCTTAGTAAGGTCGTCCTGCTTTACTCTAATAACGTAAAGTTTTTAAAAAATTGGAATATTCCAAGTTACCTATTTAATTTATTAGATAACCCCGGCCAATCCCCAAGAGGGTGAAACCACTTAAACTGCGTGGGACGGACTTAGACCAAAGGGACTACACCGGAACTCAGTTCAGGAGCTCAGTTTTAAATATTCCTAACTTGATCGTACGGATTTCTACCTAAATCTTACATCAAAGTTATAAAAAGGTTTCAAAACAGCTGTGAAAAGTTGCGTTGCCTGTCATTGCGCCCTTGAGGATACAAGGGCGATAAATGTCATCCCTTTCTTTTGAAATTGAGAGGTATTGTGTTTACTTTCTTTAGGGTTCCGTAGGACAGTAGTTCGCACGTCTTTAGTTATCAAACCAATAAAAGTTGGCGTCGCATTTTTAGGAAACTCAGTAATACGTTAGGCCAGTCGGTCGATTCTGTACAAATCTCACTGTGTAAACTTAGTTGAAGTGAGTGTGCAGTGAGCTGTCGTTTCACCTAGTGCTCTAAGAAATTGACACTATTGACAGCGCACTTTAAACTCACTAAATCTCCGATATCACGGTGATATTTTTACAGAATAGCACTACTGATCAATATTAAAATGTTACTCCCGACATACGGTCTTTTTTTTTGTTTTTTAAGGCTGGGAAATCATCCAATGACTGCAGTACAATTCAAATTATTCAAAATTTTCCCAACGTCTTTTCTAATACCTATCACAAGATATCGATATCGTTATCGTCAATTCTGTGTCTTATCTGTCATCATTTGTCATATCTAATTACAAACAAGTGGTAATTGAATTCAATTAAAAGTAGACACTTGCACAATATTATAAACTTCGCAGATTAATTCTTATTCTGAAGATGGCAAGTAGCCAAGCCATAGCCCGGTATATGGGCACGCAAATTGTGTTATCAGTGGCCTGGTTGAAGTCCAAAGGCCAATCATCAGTAAACCCCAGGGGGTTTACTGATGATTGGCCTTTAGACTAAGTTAAGCGTCTGTTGTATCTAACTGCGCACACGGCGTTATTTACGCGCCATCGACGCGTGCAGAGAAAATTATGCTGATTCTTAAGGCCGAAAATGCGGCGTCTACGCGTGTTATTTATTTAAACTTTTGAACAAGATAAAGGTACTAGGCCAGCACATTAAACTACCCCAATCTGTCAAATTTCTTTGATAGATTTTCAACTTTATTACAAAAGCATAAGGTTCATGTTCAATTAAGAATATTTCACAGTGTGCGATGGCTTGATGTGCTGGCGTTGGTTCACATTGAACCCGCGTATAAAAACGCCGTCTGCGTCTTGAAAGTGGAATGGAAACCCCGAGAGCAAAAACGGGTAGTATCATTTTTCTGATGGTGGTGAGTGGTGTTTATAAAACACTACCCTCTTTTCAGCTTTATAAAATTCTTGTTTTCAGCTCAACCATCTTAAGGCCCGCTTGCACGAAAGACCACTTAAGAAATGTATCTTTAAACATAATTAAAACATCATTCATCTCTTTTATCTTTAAACATACAACGATGTTTTAAATTTGTTTAGCGCTAAACGTGATTAGTGTTCTGTCATGCAAGTGTACCTTAGCGTACTATCTACGTGTACATCAAAAAGGGTCCCAAACACAACCGCTCGCTCGCTTTAACCAAGTTAAAACAAATGCAAGTGGCAACACACTTATTAGCAGCTACAAAACACATCAATTTCGACCACAAACATAAACCCAATATAAAACAAACAGTTCATTTTACCGGACTTTGATTCATGGCAGCCATTAGCATCGTCAACTGGTTTCGATTCGCCATTTAATCATGGCTAACGTGCTGATTTAGGGACACCGACATACTTAATGACGTCAGACGGCTGATGGCGCTTACAACCAAATTAGAGGGTAGGGTGTGAGTAAATAATTCGTAAGTGTAAAGTGTGTTTTGAAGGTAGGGTGCCAGTGTAGGCGAGATTTCGCAACGGTCGTCTATTAAGTGCCCCCGAGACGGTCAAACTGTTTGATTCAAACACGTAGATTTTGGTGTGACTCAAACTATTTTTATAGTACCTACACAACTTTACGAAATTAGATATTTTTGCTGTGTTTGATGCGTCGTTTGATCGTCTTCCAACGCGTTTGAACAAACATAATATCTCAGCTTGCACTGGATTTGGAGTGTGTACCTTTCCTTGTACTTGATTCTTTTTCTTTTCTCTTTTTGCATAAAATCGCAGGGCATTAACGTAATAAACACAAGGAAATCGCGATCCCTGTTCGAAGGCCTCGCTCGATTTGTCTGCGTCACAATCACAAGTCTAATTACGTCGGCGTACCGAATCAAACTGCACTGTGCCATTTGACAACCGTTCAAACCGACATCAAACAGTTGCATCAAACACGTAAGGTTTGAATCAAACAGTTTGACCGTCATGGGGCGCTGTTGAAGCCGTATGTAACGGTTTTTCGATTATATTTAGTGTCGTTTGGGTGTTCATTTTTCCTATAATAATAATAATAAAATTGTTTATTACCACGAAGTTCATGTACATTACACTGTATACAGGATAAAGTTCTTAATTTAGCATTAGGTAGGTAAGTACAATAGGTTCAACCCTGTCCCCTAAACTAGGCTAGGCCTGTATCTTAGGGGGCAGTACTCGGCTATATGATGCTGTTATGGCAGACGTGCCAGTAGACTGTGTCAAGTGGGTGCATTTCTTTCTTGTGGTAAACTTTAAAAATGTGAGAGTAAGAAAAAAAAGAAAAATAATAATAATGAGAGTGAATTGTATTGAATTAGAGTAAATGTTTATTGATTGTGTGAGGAAGTGGATTGGGTGTTTTGAGTGAAAGAGGTGAGTGTGATTTGTAGTGTGTTTGGGATGTGCAAGTGATAAGTGATTAGCGCTTGTTCATGGAATAGGTGGATTACACTTAAGGAGGAGTTTGTTAGGTGATGTAGGTTAAAAGAGATTCCGTTTCATGATAGTCCTGTTTTAGCAGCCAATCAGTTACTGTACGTTTTAGTTTGAACCTGGGGAGACCGAGAATATTGAGCTTTTTATTGACGTTGTTATATATGTGAGTACTTATTACGTAAAATTGGTGTCTTGCAAACTTCGTTTTATGTTGAATGCTTGGCATTAAATGTTTACGTTTTTTGGGGTCAGGGGGAGCCAAACTGCCATGTATCCTAAGAATTGATTGAAGCGCAAATAGCTGTCGTATAGTTAATACCTTACAGTCTGGATAAAGTAGCGATGTTGGATATCTGCGTGGTTTCTTCGTCATAACTTTAAGGACTGCTCTTTGCGCTCTCTCAAACCTCAGGAGACCTGTCTTATTGGCTCCACCCCACCCATTAATACAGTACCCTAGCACCGATTGGCACAGCGCAAAATACACCATTTTAAGAACATCCTGGTTAGCTGACCCCCTGAGCGATTTAAAGATAGGGATAAGACGCATTGTTCGGGTGGTGAGTGTGTCTAGGTGTTTGTCCCATCTTAGTCCGTTGTCTATATGGATGCCGAGGTATTTTACGCAGTCATCTCTTTTTATTTTTGGACAGGAGCAATTGGTTGAAGGACTTATAAATAAGTGTGCCGTTAAGGAGAAAGTACTTGGTGGTTTCATATTGCAGCGAATGGCGAAAGGAACATATGAAGTTTTGGCCAGATTTAATGTAAGTAGGTTAGAGTTAAACCAGTGCATGATTCTACTTAGGGCAGACTCAGCGCTGCTTTTTACGGATGAACAAGCACTGGTTCATACGCCATTTGTCAATTTAATTTCCATTTGTCATCATCTTCAGCAGCCAGAACCAACGGCTTGAAGTGCATTCAGAAGCATGGAGGGGCCTCGGTATAGAAAGATAGTTACGTATCCACGGACTGTTCTGTGGACCCAAGCAATTAATAGATAATCTTATTCGGCTTTCATTTGTCTCGTGTCGATCACCAAACTAAGTTCGGCTCGGTTATTTACACTCGTTTAATGATATATTAGAGGTAAGATAAGCAGCTAATTCTCGAACGCAATTATGCCTATAAAGATTCGATTTAGACGCCGTACGCAAAATACGCGCGTTGACGTGGCGTTGCGCACATCAGCCTGTATTATCCATTTCTAGAAGCTTTTTTTTTCTTTGAGGGTCCATCAAATGGCCTACCGTTCGGGGTGGAGCGGAAGGAAGTGTCAGACTCTTACTGACTAAAACCCATCCATGTTCCTTACTTAGCTTTTTATGTTCCGGGATAGCGGCAACCCTTTCGGCCAATCCCGCTAATTGTAGCTTCTTAGGGGTAAGAAGCTGATTCACCGCTTGTGGAGGAGCCCTAACTCACCATGAATAGTACATAATTCGAGGGCTTGCCGTAATTGGAGCCAGTTCGTGACGTCACTGCGTTTTCTCAAGAGACTGTTTGACGGAGCGGCTGTGATTGAATTCCGTACGTTTAGAATATTTTGAAGGGGTTTTACGACGAAGATGAAAGCTCTCATGGGCGTATGGTGTGTTTTGTATTATGTAGATTTATACAAGAACGTGTTGACATACCTAAACTCACGACTCCTTCCCATGGGGTTGAGGAGAAACCCCAAAATGCTACCTGCTACGTGTTAAAGATGATAAAAAATGTTTTTTTCCACAAGGCAATTTTGGTTCAGGTTATTGGAAGTAGCTTTGCCTTGTGTCACATCCCATGGGATAAACCGACTGACAGAATCATCTATTTTTTCGCAAAGGCGTGAAATTTATGTGAGAACTGGCTGACTGTGACTCGCTGTGAATATCCAATAGAATAGACAAAGAAGTTACAAAGAACAGGGTGTTAACTTTACTCATTCTCTATAGAAAAAGGAGGATCCTCCGATCAGACGAGTGTTGTCTTTCGTGGGCTACTGTCCAACGGTTAATGACTGCACGTTGTATATGTTAGTCGCACGGTAAACTTTGCTTGCGCGATGCAGAATTTTGCGTGACGTAAGTGTTTATAATTATGTGGCGATGTAGATGGCGGTACATTCAATGAATAATCCTAATTTTATTTGTAGATACTAAAGGCTCAAACCTCACCTTTGTAATAGAGTTAACAAATCAAAGTTTTGTAATTAATCGTTGCATTCGCAAGTTCAAAACCAAATAAACGAAATGTTCGCGTGAGTCAAGACATAAAATTGTATACGATGATGATGAAATGCATAATACCATGAATCGACATTCACAATGCCAATAACGTCAGAAAATTCCTATGACATTAGCTCTCAACTAAGATTGCGACCAGTCATTATACTCTATTGACTACTGTGACATAAGATTGAGTATAGCTTGAAACTATACAGCTGCGTTGTTTGTAATGTCACGGGCAAATTAACTGTCAAAATACAAGGTGACCAAGTTTACTATGACAAATAGTAGCAGTCTGAGGAAGTAAAAAAATCAAACATGTATAAATAAAAAACTCTTGGAATGCATAACCTTTTTTTAGGGTTCCATACCCAAAGGGTAAAACGGGACCCTATCACTTAGACTCCACTGTCCATCTGTCACTAGGCTGTATCTCAGTGTAGACAGTTGAAATTTTCACAGCTGATATATTTCGGTTGCCGCTATAACAACAGCAATTGTATGTAATGCAAGAATTTTCGCAAATTCGTGCTGCTGTTGGGTATGGTCGTCCTGGGTTCGATTCCCAGGTTGGACAGTAACTTAATTTACCATCAGAAGCCTGGGTTTGGGCCTGATGGGAATCTATACTAATATTATAAAGCTGAAGAATTTGTTGGTTTGTACGCGCTAATCTCTCGAACTCCTAGTCCGAATTGACAAATTCTTTTTGTGTTGTATAGTCCATTTATTGAGGAAGACTATAGCCTATGTAACATCACGCTACGACCAATGCAGAACAGCGAATGAGACCGCGCCGGAGCAGCTAGTAAAACATAACTGGCGAAATATGGTTGCACTAAATATGGTTGCACTAAATATGGTTGCACTAAATATGGTTGCACTAAATATGGTTGCACTAAATATGGTTGCACTAAATATGGTTGCACTAAATATGGTTGCACTAAATATGGTTGCACTAAAGTTACACCTCTGTCTAACTCTATTTAAACCCCAAAGGTTTAAAGGCGTGATGTTACGTAACTTGCACACATAAGAATGTCGTTACATTTTCTATTCTACTGGTGCCAAAATATGCTGGTTATACGATAGCAAATTTTCGTGTCATACCGAGTCATGTTCCCAAATAGTTGGCAACAAACCACTATTATAATGAGTTTCTCAATGAAATTGCGCATTCCTACGACAATGTGACAATAGATTTTCTAGGAATATTCCGCCAATGTAAATTGGCAAATAAAAATTGTATCAATCAAATAAGAATTTAGTTTACTGCCAAGAAGAAATTGTCATTTTGTATTTGTGGGATTATTTGTTCATGGAATCGAAGAGCATAAATTGCTATTTCGTATGATGACACGCACTTACAACAACTTGTATAGAATAATAGCATTATCAACCTATAATGTTTAAGCGGGATTGTCTGAAAGGGTTACCGCTACCCCGGAACATAAAGGGCTAAGGAAGGAACATGGATGGGTTTTAGTCAGTAAGAGCCTGACTCCCTTCCGCTCTACCCAGAGCAGGCGGTGTCATTTGATAACTACCCACACTAAAAAAAAAAGTATTGTAATGGTTCTGTACAGACGCCAGCACATCAAGGTACACCAATCCGTCAAATTACCTACTTTAATAGATTTTCAACTTTACGACAATGCATAAGGTTCATTTTCAAATAGAGCAGAAGGTGATGATTTCCCAATCTTAAAAAATGTAGTAGGTAAAACGCATGTTCTATTGCATGTGTTGAGCCCTGCTTCTAATCCCTGAACATTAACTATTGATACAGATCTAATCCTCAGCCTGCACAGATTAATTCCATATATCCAAATTGATCCTCTATAATTACTTACCAAACATAGTTATACAGAGTTGATATGACAGAGGCATTAAATAACGTATACTATACGTGTTTAGTATTAATTCGATACTGTAAAAAAATATCTTACAAATCAGAGTAAAACGAAACCATCCTTTGTAAATAAAAACTGACCTTGTAACAAAGCGGCAACGACGACGCGCGCGCGCCGGAGCGCTGGCGCTGTAACATCGTGTTCAAACGGGGCAAAAACTTAAAAAATCATTTGCGACTAAACTACTGCTCCTATTTAATTGATTTTTGGCACGGAGCTTGTAAATGGTACCTAGTATAGGCAGTTGCCTAAAAGTAAGCCCCTCTGTCGTATCAAATCTGTATTACAAGTGGTTAGGGCTTTGAGATTTGGAATATTTCCATGCAATTATGGTACAGAGGCCAGACCATCAAACTACCCTATTCTGTCAAATTTCTTTGATAGATTTTCAACCTTATTATAAAAGAATAAGGTTCATGTTCAATTGGGAAAATTGACAGCTTGATGTGCTGACTTCTAAACCTAGTATCTTACATCAACGTTACTTCATTTGGGGATATAAATACTTTTAATGTATACAGAAATAAAGAAGAAAATGTTTTCTGTATTTCTTTCTTCCTCAAACACAGTATGTTATTACAATTTCCCTATAACAGCAATGTGCTTTAATAATACATCCAAACAATATAGAATCTTGCATCCTAAAACATATAAGTACCTAATATGGGATCGCATGGAGCTTACAAAACATTCCCCGGTACCTTAATACCGGGATTTCCCATATACCTACTACGTAATTGGTTCCTGTGTTGTATAATATATTATGCTCGTGTATGTGTTGTATGGAAGCTACTTCCTAAATTAATACATCATTATTAGATATTAGTTTATATTGCTTTACGCGGGGAATATTACCTGGATGTTAATATTACTTACGGGTAATTTTTGTTCCGTTGGCACGGTTGTTTTATGTTGTTTAATTTCAAATAACAATAAATCTGCCTAGACCTTTCCCAGCTTGGTTCTGCTCGGCATCTAGACTAATCGGATGAATGAATAAATGATATATGTTTATTTGCAAGAATATAGGTAGCTAGCATAAGAATTGTAGTAATATTTATTTTAGTAGTATATATATCTAACTATGTATATTCTTTGAGTGTATGTTTATATTTAAATTAGTGAATTGTTTAAAAAAGCAGTGATAGCCTAGTCCGTGGCCTAGTGGTGTTACCACCAAGTCATAGGTCTCGAGTTCGAACCCAAGGCACGCATCTCTGTGCTGCGGGCCGACCTCCCTGACGGCGTCAGCGTAGTTTGCTACGCTGACGACACGCTGGTCCTGGCGCAGGGGAGGTCGCATCAGGCGGCGGCCGACGCGATGACACGCGGGGTTGCGACAGTCGTTGAGAGGATCCGGCAGTTGGGTCGCGAGGTGGCTTTGCACAAATCCGAGGCCATGTCCTTTCATGGGCCTCGGAATGGGCCACCATCGGGATCCCAACTTACGGTAGGAGGGGTTCACATCGGCGTCGAGTCCACGATGAAATACCTGGGTCTGGTCCTCGACAGCCGATGGAACTTCGTGGAGCATTTCCGACGTTTGGCCCCCAAGCTGGAACGGACTGGGGCCGCCTTCAAGCGGCTCTTGCCCAATCTGAGGGGGCCAAACGCCTCCTGCCGGAGCTGCTTTACGCGGGAGTCGTGCGGTCCATGGCCCTTTACGGGGCCCCGGTGTGGGCGCGTTCATTACGGCGGCGAGCCGCCCACTATCTGAACGCGCCCCAAAAGGTGGTAGCCATTCGGCTAATCCGGGGGTACCGCACGATCTCGGGCGAGGCGGCAAGCCTCCTTGCCGGACTGCCGCCGTGGGATCTGGAGGCGATAGTCCTCGCGCGCCTGTTCGAGTGGCGCGCGGAGGTACTAAGCCGGGGGGAAACTCCGTTTCCGCAGCAAATTGCGGTGGAGCGGACGGACCTCCGGCGCGATCTCATGGCGGCCTGGAAGCAGCGACTGTCGCAACCCAGCGCAGGGCACGCCACGATAGTGGCGGTAAGGCCCCTCTTTGAGGAGTGGCTAGAGAGGCGTCACGGCGCCCTCACCTACCGCCTGACGCAGGTCCTCACCGGACATGGATGTTTCGGGAGGTTCCTGCACATCATCAGGCGGGAGGAAACGCCCGGGTGTCACCACTGCGAGGATCGCCCAGAGGACACGGTAGAGCACACGGTGCAAACCTGCCCCGCATGGGCAGAGCACCGCCGTGTCCTCGTAGAGGCGATCGGCGGCGGCGACCTCTCGCGCCCGGCCCTGGTGCAAGCCATGGTCCGGGCGGGAGGGAGTGGGAGGCAGTCACCTCCTTCTGCGAAAAAGTCATGCTCGCGAAGGAGGTGGCGGGATGGGAGAGAGAAAGGTCCTCCCGTCCCAGCCGCCGCAGGAAACGCCCCGGGCGTCGGGAGCCAAGTGACGACTCCCGGCCACCGTAGGCGCGGGCCTGCGGGCGGTGAGTAATGGGTGACTCACCGTCCGATCAGCACCAGACACGTGCCGTACGGCGCGTATATGTTCCACGCGCGCCTCAAAGAGATGTCAGCATATGAAGGGGCCCCTCAGGGCCAAGCCTGCCGGGTAAGCGGGATTGTCCGAAAGGGTTACCGCTACCCCGGAACATAAAGGGCTACGGAAGGAACATGGATGGGTTTTAGTCAGTAAGAGTCTGACACTCCCTTCCGCTCCACCCAGAGCGGGAGCAGTCATTGGATGATTTCCCAGCCTTAAAAAAAAAAAAAAAAAGGCATGCATCTCTGATTTTTCGGATTACATGAATCCGAAAAACCAAAGATGCGTATATACAATACGCATCTTTGGTTTTTCACTTGCTTAAAATTGGTGAAGGAAAACATCGTGAGGAAACCGGCATGCCCGAGAGATATTTCTTAACAACACGTGATGCTAAGTCATAGGGCCCATGGGCAGTATTAAAACTCTGACACCAGGTTAGTCACTAACCACACGAAGAAGAAGAAGAAGTGAATTGTTTCTTTATATTTATGTATCTTGTTTTCTCTTTTAATCTTACACCTCTTTTATCTACTTTCCTATCGCAGGTATGCTGGAAGAGATTTCTTTAGAAATAAGCATCACTCTTGCACGTATTTTTTGTTCCTTTCTTCTTGTGTGTTTTTATGTGTGTACACTCATAAAATAAAATAAAATTCAGCTTTTTTACCCGATTTATTAACACACTATTGTATATTAATGACCAATACAGATTTCAGCAGACTAGTTTACATTTACATTCAAAACCAAGTCAAATTGTGAAATTCCATTCTGAAATACCATGTTCCGGGTAATAATTTACCTCCAAATATTTTCATAATTGAACGACACCGAGGGCATCAAATATCAACTCGGAAACAACGGTGTTACGAATTCAGTCGGGCCCAATTTCAACCGGGTCCAATTTCCGGGATGGTACTGAACGACAAATGACATGAAAATTTATAACTATAACGATCCCCTGGGTCAAATAGGGATGTTGGGTCATTGGAATATTCTGAAAAAACTCAATCAACTTACAATTTTACTATACTAATTATTAAATGATCGAATTCTGTTGATTTAATTGTATTGAATTGAACCATCAAACTATTTTTTAGTTATTAATTAATTCCACTACACGATATATTTATTTATTAAATAATAATAATAATATATAGCCTTGGACATTTCACACAAAGCCATATAGGCCCAAGCTAAGCAACCTAATGCTTGTGTTAGGTAACGAGATGGCTGATAAACTACTTATTATACATATTTTTTGTAAATACATACATATTATAGATAGAAATACACCCAGACCCGACCCAAATGTTCGTGGCTAAGTAATAAAAGCCGCACAGTTCATTCTATCAGGTTAAGCTATGCTGGCCCGTAGATGGGTGACCATCTTTACATACCGAGACTCCACCGTCCGGGAGCACGTTAAGCCCCCCCGACTGTCATTTGTGCATTTTGACAGTCGTTACGGGTCGTCTCAAGCCCGAAAATCTGACAGCCAGTCTTACCAAGGGATATCGTATTACCCAGTTACTGGGTTGTGGAGGTCAGATAGGCAGTCGCTCCCTGTAAAATACTGGTATTTTGCATCCGGTTAGACGCGAAGCTGACCCTAACATAGTTGGGTAAAGGCTCGGCTACTTTGCGTGATGTTATGTTATGATAGTGATTGTGTTTACAATCTGAAAACAAAGCCTTCATGAAACCGTCTCTAGGTTTCGGAACTAGTTCCGCTAGAGATAAACTACGATAATATGACCCACCGCTCCAAAATTCAAAACGTTTGAAAGTATTTCTGAAAGTAATTACAAAGCGCTACCAAGACACAACGCATGTTGCCGGCCTGCTGTTGAAGATTTCACTATGGGAACAAATCTGAGAAAAAAAATTTGCTGTTCCCTACATTTTGACGAGTTTTGCGAGCATAACGTATGGAACAGCTGATTTTTTTTCGCGATTTCAGATTTGTTCCCGTAGTGAAAATTGTTTATAATGATGAGTACAATGACCCCTTAAAAAATACCCATGAATTAAATTTCACTCTGTATACTCTTGTCCTTACATGATAAATTGACAGTCAATTCCGTCGCGTTAGCCTGTTAGCCGAAAGCCAAAAGCCAAGAGCGATAAATCAAAATGGCGGACGCATCGCCATATTGTATGGTGGGTGATCGAACGTCATGTCAATTGGGGCTTTACTACAATTTGTCACTTTTTACTACTCGTTTTTAATATCACAAACATTGTTTTATCGATTAATCGTGTTTTACTACTTGGCATACCATCGAATTTCTTTATTATAAGAGTTTAATAACAGTGTATTATACACTAGATTCCCTTCAAAAACGGCCCGAAAAATAAGAGCACAAATAATTTTGTGCTCTTATTTCAAATTAGTATGGTCCAAACATAGCCAACGTTAAGAAGTCAAGATGCCGCAGCGCGTGTTCAAAAATTGTGTAAATAACCACCGTAACACCAAGATTTTGGAAGGAATATATTTTTTAAAATAATTTATATGATTATGTATGTGTTTTTCATAAAATAAAAACATTTAAATAGTAAATATGACATCGTTTAGCAAATATTATGATTGTTTGACCAATGTTTGCGACCACACGCCAACTATTGCAACTATTGTAACAAACATTGACTGTTCTGGAACAGGGAATGCATGGAGTAGTATTATTATTTTATTTGTTGTTTTTGTTTGTAGATTTCCTACCAACCCATTTCGCAATGCAGAATGGGTATCTATTGTCGCGAAACTTGACCAGGAAAAATCAAACGAATAAAATAATAAGTAAAAAAAATCAACGGGTTGCATGCCGGGAGTGGCCGGAGAAGTGAAAACTTGAATTATCGTTATGCATTTTTGATTTAAAATTTTTTACCCATCACAAAAAAGTCACAAAAAACGCTGCTAAAGAAGTTTTCATTTCAAAAAATAATTTAATTTAATACAAATATTTTTTTATAACTTCTAAATCGCGCACATAAGAAGACATCCATTTTTGCGGGTTGGTAACAATGAGCCAATCAGCAGACAATTGTAACCATTATGCTAATTTAGTTCTAGTACTTTTTTACTACGGTCTAAAATATTTGCCATCATAGAAAACGAACATTCGTCTAAAAAAATATATTATTATTCTGCAACTCTACGTCTTTCAATAATTACTGTGCTCTGAGCATTGAAATGTAATACCAAAAATTATGTCTAGTTTCAAAATAGAGTAAGCACGAAATTGTCAACAAAATGTTTTTAACCTTATTGCTTAAAGCGTAAGTTTCATCTTACAATAAATATTTTTGTACTTATTATAAAAATGACTATTTATTATCAAGCGACATTTTGAATTTATTGCTTTTACTTTCTCGGATGATAGAAGGACTTAAATAAAAATATTTTGCAATCGTAATCAAACTTTATGCTTGAGTGTTAAGGTTTATAATAAACTGAAGTTGTTAATATTATAAAACGTTTTTCTTTATTTTGTAGTCACAAATGTAAATGTTTATGTGTGTGTAAACGTGGCCACTTCAGCGACTTATTTTTGTTTCTGATCCTGTATCTAGTGTATTATTGATCGAAGGTATTAAATATTAATATTGAACAGTGCATTCAATATTATTATCCTATCGGAATAAGTTCTCAACTAACCGTAACCAATATTTTATGAAGTGAAACCTTCTTTAGCGGCGTTGTGCACTTTTTTGTGATGGGTAAAAACTGTTAAATTCGCGTCAGTCGTGACCTGATCGAACTTTGTAAGATGGAGGTGGACATAAACTTTTTGATGTAAAATAATTGTAATAGTTCTGAAGTGTTAAATTTTTAATGTAATACAAATTGTCATGTTTGTTTATGATAGCGCAATACATGAATATTGTATTCTACCACATAAATGATAGTACTTTTATACTGATACTTAAAACAATGCCTGCAAAATTATTCCCTAACCATTCCAAAATATCAAACATGCACAACATTAATATTCATTTTTTCACTTCTGCCGGCACTCCTAGGGTACAACCCGTTGTTTTTTTTTTCATATTTTATTTAAAAGAGTGTCCGTAGAGTTTCTTTCCCGTTCTTCTCCATAGGTACCTACTGCTTTGGAATGGGCAACTAGCTTATTTCTGACTGACCCCTTGACAATTCAAAAGTGCCTGTAATTGGTTTATTGGAAACTAGCTTCTGCCCGCGACTTCGTCCGCGGAAAATTGCGATATACTGTAACTGTTTAGGCAGCGCATGCAAATAATTCTGTTTTCGGAGGTATTTCTTTCCGACTTGCTAGACGAAAATTGCGATAGCTCGGCTAATATGTATGATATAAATATAATTTATAGCCTATAGCGCTCAGGAATAATGAAGCTTTCTATCAGTGAAAAATTTTTTGAATTTGGATCATTAGTTCCGGAGATTACCCCCTACATACAAACTTACAAATTTTACTTTTTTATAATATTATAGTATAGACAAATGCTTTGAGTTTGAGTTTTTGACGTAAAATCCCGTAGATTCAAAGAACAACTCGCTTACATAGACAGACACGAAAAGGGATTTTAAATTTTTATTGTTGATTCAAGTCATTAAAGTTAGAAGTAAGTATTGTATTTCTTACTTTTTAATTATATGCTGTACAGGTTTTACATCATCACCTCAATGCCGGCTGTCGCTGGAAACCAGCGCTGGGGTTCTGTATCGCATAGGATCGCTTTATGCTTAGCGATGGCTGTTTTTCGTAGATTTGACGAATATTTTCCCCCCAATTTGTTCTTGTGTTGTTATGTTAGTTCTTTGCATCTTTTGTTTATTTGTCGCGTAAATAAACGCATTCTTTCTTTTGTTTTACTTTTAATTCATAGGGAGATAAGTTGATACGTTATAACTGTTTTGAACAGCCATGTTGTCTGCAAAAACCCTTTAAAATAGACGTAGCATTGGGTATCCATAAGGACGTTCACACGAAAAAAGGGCGTCCGTTAGCGGCGTTAATTACTTCCCGCCCTTGGGCTGTCAGCCTATTTCCCTAACTATTTCAAGGCAACAGAAATATAACCATTACCATTTTCCAATAGTACCCAACCAAAAATGTACCCGAAAAATCCAGATGCTCATAATTATGTTGAAGCCTTCTGTGTGTAGAAGATGGGGCGTGATAAGGGAAACACTTCTAGAGAATACTTCGTTTATTTTGGCTCGTTAAACCCAAATCTCAGATTTTTTAGTTTCTGTCAATCCGCTATTTATTTTCTATCTTCCCTACACACTAAGTCTCTCATTCCCTCATTGCTACATTTATATTTCCAATAATTCCTTAAAACTATGATGCATTTCGAATTGTATATCTTTTTTTTTTAATTCAATTTAATTTATTTGCCATAAGCGTTGGTACAATTAAGGTCTTACAATAATACAGATCCATAACACTTTAAGCGGGATTGTCCGAAAGGGTTACCGCTACCCCGGAACATAAAGGGCTACGGAAGGAACATGGATGGGTTTTAGTCACTAAGAGTCTGACACTCCCTTCCGCTCCACCCAGAGCGGGAGAAGTCATTGGATGATTTCCCAGCCTTAAAAAAGAAAAGATCCATAACACTTAGTAAAAATTATGTGACATGCAAACATTTGTGTTAATAATTTATCAATAATTTTAAAATCGAAATATAAATAAAATTCATTATTGATGTTGTTATATCGGTAACAATAGCCTCGGACTAATACAGTCGGTTAATCAGCATTCCCAAAACCTATCGAGTTCCTCCTCCAATGGTAGTCCCCACAATGTAGGGCAATCAGAGGAAGTAGCGCAACCAAAAATAGCGTATTGCGCGTCACCCGCAGTTGACTGCCGATTGACAGCCCAATGAGAACTATTGTGGCATGCTGGCAGGCCCGCAAACGAGCCTCAATTCTCGTGGCTAATTGGCTTTTTGGGGCAATCTACGAGAAAAGTATTAAGTACTAGCTTTTGCTAGCGGCTTCGCCCGCGTGTATGTAGGAAATTATCCCACGGGAACCGTACATTATATGCTATTCCAGACTATAATCTATCTTTGTGCCAAGTTTCATCCAGATCCGTTAAGTAGTTTTTGAGTTTAATCGTTACAAACCTACATACAAATCTTCCCTCTTTATAATATTAGTATAGAAAAACCAATTATACAGGCAATTTTGAATTGTCAAGGGGTCGGTCAGTCAGAAAGATGAATGTAGTTGAAATTATGTAGTCCATACAAAAGACAGCCTTTCCGAAAATCGATTGTGGGAGCGAATCCCTCATATTATTCTTATTCCCTCAGGCGCCAAAGTTTTAATGAAAAGGGTGAAATAGGAAGTTTCATTGTTTTGTATCTACTCAGAACTTGAAAGAAACTTACTAGGCACTTAGAACTTTTGTTCGACGAGTAAAATAAGACACTACTAATAGTAAGTTCAAGGAAATATTCGATAAAATGGGTAATAATAATATTTGTGTTTTTTTTTTCATTTCAAGAAATGTCCTTAATGCCTCAGACGTCCATTAATGTTAATGGAGCATTAAGTTGTGGCCAGTGTATTTCACAAAAAAATGTTAGGACAAAAATATATTTTTTATCTGTTTTTACTTAAGGGCTTTATCTCATGTATGGCAACCCCATTATACCCTTAAAATCTGAGTTTTTTTTGGTAATTTCTTAGGTTTTTTTCGTACTTATGCTATGTTAAACTATTAATTGATATAATAATATATATTAAACTCCGAAATCGGAAAAGAAAAATCAACTGTTCCCTACATTTCGACGAGTCACGTGACCAAAAATGTATAGAACAGCAGATTTTTTTTTTTTATTTCGGAGTTGATCCCGTGGTAATACATAGTTGTTCAGTTTGGTGGTCTGTAGCATATGCTTTTATATGTATATACCCTTTCGATTACACCCTGTATATACACCGTCTTCAGTCTTGAGAATGTTAGGTATTTTGATATAGAAATATATAAACTTATATCTATGGCTATTGTATAAAGAAAGAAAGAAAAACATTTTATGCTGCACACGCACAGAAAATACACAGAAATAAAAACAAATTAGAATACAAAAAGGAAATAACAGTTCAAAATTAAAGCAAAAATAATAGACTTGTGCGAGGCCGAAAAGGATAAGTCTCAGCATAATGCTTTTTTTAGGTTGGGAAATCATTAAATGACTCGTCCCGCTTTAGGTGGAGCAGAAGGGAGTGTCAGACTCTTACTGACTAAAACCCATCCATGTTCCTTCCTCAGCCCTTTATGTTACGGGGTAGCCGTAACCCTTTTGGACAATCCCGCTTAACCTCAGCATAATGCTGCGATATTTAAGAATAAATAAATACTGCAGCGCTGGTATGTATATGCTGGTATGGTGTGTATGCTTAAGTGTTTATTATGTAGATCAATTCTCCAATAAATCCCGATAAGTAATAAACTCTGGTATGTATATGCTGGTATGGTGTGTATGCTTAAGTGTTTATTATGTAGATCAATTCTCCAATAAATCCCGATAAGTAATAAACTCCGTGATTCGTCAATAAGCTCGTGTCTGCAGTTGATTGAGTTTACCGCTGTCAGCGACACGGGAATTTGTTTCGTGGCCAGGAAATGAGCGGGACTACACGAGAAAATTGGAAAAAAACATGGCAGATTTTCTTTTATACTTGCAAGAGTGTATGATGATCTTCTGTTTTTAATATTTCTGTTATGATGATAAAGAATTTGTACTGAACGTAAATATTACAATTTTGATTTAGCTTTATAAACAGACGCCAGCACATCCAGCTTCCCAATCTGTCAAATATTCCCAATTGAATATGAACCTTAAACTTTTCTGATAAAGTTGAAAATCTTTCAAAGAAATTTGACGGATTGGGGTAGCTTGATTTGCTGGCCTCTGTACATACTTTTTTTAAACATATTTTTTAAAGTACTATAATATAATAATAATAATATCCTTGGACATTTCACACAACACCATATATTCCCAAGCTAAGCAACCTAATGCTTATGTTATGGTAACGATATGGCTGATAAACTACTTACCTATATATATATTTTTTTTTGTAAATACATACTTAATATAGATATTTATTTATTTATTTATCAGGAACAATTTAAATTGTGTTTGATACATCATCATTAATAATATTAAAATAAATTAAGTGACATGCAATAGAGATAGAAAAACACCCAGACTAGTAACAAATACTTGCAGGTCGTACAAATATTTGTTCCGTGCGGGAACGAACCCGCGACATGCTGCGCAGCAGTCAATCGCTCAACCACTGCGCCAACCGTGTCATCGTACTAAATTAAATTGGTCTTCGTCAAAAATACATATCGTAGAAATCTTTTGGTAACTAAGGGTTTAGTTAACAACGGTCAGATATTAAATAAAAATGACAGTCTACACAGAAAATATGCTCATTCGTCATGTTTTTTTTTCAATTATAAGTTATTTGACGATTGGGAAACCCCTAAATATATAATTCAGTTATTATAGATTCATACCGTGTCTGTTTATGGAATGAATCACGGTGGAACTTCAACTCTATACCCAAGAGATGAACACACGTCCTCTCGAACCGAATAGCCCAATAACTATCAATATTAGTTCTCACATAAAAGCTTCGAGTCCACTCTATATCAATTACTAGCATCCATACTGGCCCTCGCGTGTTTTATGGCCACAATATCTGAGCCTACTATGATCGTGATAGTCCATTTTTTGTTCGTAGCAAAGCGGAGAAGATTCTAGGAGTGATGTCTAAGTTATTTTTTATAGCTTCATCGTTCTGGTTATCCTTTATTTTTTACTCCGTTCTGTGTTTAAGTGCAAATGGAATTTTGGATTGTCTTGATGATTTACTTTCCGAGGATGTTCCTAGGAAGATCCAGTGCTTAATTTTAAAATTATCTATACTAATATTATAAAGCTGAAGAGTTTGTTTGTTTGAACGCGTTAATCTCTGGAACTACTGGTCCGAATTGAAAAATTAGTTAATAGTTAATAGTGTTAGATAGTCTATTTATCGAGGAAGGCTATAGGCTATGTAACATCACGCTACGACCAATAGGAGCCGTACAGTGGGTAAAACCGGGCGGGAGCAGCTTGTATAATATACATTTGTCTTTGACTAACATCCAGAAGTCCAAACTCAAGGTATGCCAACGAGCAATGGAGCGCAGTATATTAGGCGGTCAGTGAACGGTTCCTGTTCGGAAGAAGTACTGCGCTCCAAAAGAAAGGGAGCAGACGTGGCTCCAAAGGGTGCACAACTTAAATGGGACTGGGCACGTCTGCCGTATGCCAGACCAGCTGTGGGCCCAAACAGCATTGGAATTGGTGTCCTGAGGCAGTGAAGCGGGGTCGCGGCAGATCACGCAAGAGATGGCGGGACGAGCTGGATAGATTCCGTCAAAACTGGAAGGAGGACGCACGGGCTCGCGAAAGGTGGAAGGACGAATTTTAAAATTTTAATTAATTTTGAATGGTTTTTTAAATCTTGTAATTATGAATGCTTTTTTAAGCTCTGCATCGTTCTCACGTGTATATTTTAACATGAATGATGTAACCCAGTTTTTGTAAAAATATTTTGATTTTAAAGAGTGTCCATGGAGTTTCTTGCCCGTTCTTCTCCATAGGGACCTACTGCTTTGGGCAATTAGCTTTCTGACTGACCGACCCCTTGACAATTCAAAAGTGCCTGTAATTGGTTTATTTGAAATAAATGCTTTGAGTTTAAGTATGATGCCTTTGCCCAGGAGTGGGACAGAGTAGGCTTAACAAGAAAAAATGATCTTTGGACTTCTTTTGAAGAAAAATAAACATAGCTCGTAATATGACTGAATTTATAACATGGAGGCAGTTAAGTTACGGCGAACGGAATTATTATTAAAAAAATATATTTATTTGAATTAAAACAATGTTTATTGATTGGAATATTCTACAAGACTCATTTACAATTATAATATTTCTATTAACTAAAACATATTATTAAAATCTGCAATTCTGCAATTGTGCAGTTTATTAATGACGCACGGGCGCATCCGCTGCCTTAGTCAGCGATTACGTTACTCAGGCGATATCCTAACTCCTCCCTCCTTAAGATGGAAGCGCGTCCCGCAGCTTCCCGCAGCGTCCTCGGTGCGAGATTGATCCTGTATTGGTCGACGATGTTTCCATTGCCAAAGCTTCCATAGAAGGATTGTCATCAGGATGAGGTACAGTCCTAGTGTTGACCAACTGGGCGTAGCCATCATAATCTGCCAATCTATTGTGGGTTCTTGTAAGTTGTCGGCTCGTTCTATCAGTTCGTGAATGCTGTCCAGTGATATATCTTCTATTTGTAGGTTGAATTGGATGTTCTCCTCTGGAATCACGGCTTTACTGGGAAGTGGTATGATTTCGTCTGCTGCGACAGTGTTGCTGTTTGTTGTTAGTGTTCGGTTAAGTACTTGCATTTGGCAATCACTTGTAATACTGGCGATGTGTATGCCTGATATCCTTTTGTATTCAGATTTAGTGCCACATTTAGTTCTTAGGACTTCCTCTTCCTTCAGGATGATAAGCCACTTGTTGTCTTGGAGTTTCTGGATTCTTCCTTGTTTGAAGTCTATCTTGGCTCGTGTGCAGTTTGTGTTTTGGTGTTTCACGAGTGATATTATGCAGTCTTCTGATTTATCGACAGGCTGGGTGTTCAGTGACGTGCAGAGTTGCGTATCTTGTGTGATCTGTTTGCAGTCTTCTTCTAGGTACGAGTACTCGTTGGTGCCCAGTATGAGGTATTTGGATTTAGGAATTATTGCCAGGTTTTGTTTGTCGGGAATGGAATATAGATGGATTAGGTCGTATTGGTTTATATCGATGGAAGGAATATCCAATATAAACGTTAACGTGTGATCTGTACTATAAGCTTTTACACTAATAGACTTCTCTAAGCTATGTATATTGCTAATAGTAAATGCTATCCACTGGTCTAAAATTGTATGATTTCTGAATAGCTAACATTTCGTTTATAAGAATGTGTGGGGATACAATGCTTGGATGCATTACTTCCAACTGAGCAAAGGTCATGGCGTCTTCTAAAATTACTATAATTCCCTGTTTTAATAAATTGTCTATTTGTTTTTTAATTTCTGTACGTTGTTGCGGGGCTTGTCTATAGTTTCTAACAAAAATGGGTGTGTCGTCCGTTAATCTTAATTCATGTTTTACAGTATGGGTGAAAGATAACGGTATGTTTTCAGAGTGAAATACGTCACGATATTGATAGCAAATTTTGGTTATCTCACGTTTTTCTTCTTCGTTCATATGACTGGTTCTAATTTTCTTTAAGTTTTCGTTAAGTTCTTTGTCAATGTCCGTTTTAGTCTGAAGGGTGTTAATTTTGTGTGTTTTATTTTGATTTATCAATTGTGGGGGTAAAGGCTCAAGAGGTAAGTGGCTATTGTTACTGATTACTTGTTCTTTATCAGTTAAATTAATTACAGATGTTTTAAAAATTCCATTTTTTACCGTTACTATAGCGGCGGGTGACTTGAGTCCTTTAAACCAACTAAAGTCGTCACAGATATAGTTACCGTCCATACAATTTGTTTTAACTGTTATAAACTTTTCACAATTGGGTTCAATTTTGAGTCTTTTTACTGGATAATCAAAATAAATCGGTATTTCGGTATTATAAGTTCGTAATAGCTTATTTTTAAAATCTATGTTACACCCTAATTCTTTTAACAAGTCCATCCCTATTAATCCTTTATATTTTGGGTCAAAATCGAAAAGTAGAAACTTATGATATATGTCTGTCTTAAACTGTGGGGGTAAAGGTAAAATAGCAACATGTTCATGACGAGTAACAGCATGCGCAGTTTTTACTTGGAATGGCTCGCGCTCGACGCAGTGTTCCAGATTAGTACCGGCTATTACGTCAGGTGATATCATACAACGCGAAGCTCCAGTATCTAATAAAAACTTACCTTTAAATTCCGGCAATTCTATATAAGGAAGATGGTCTTTACCTTGGTTGTTGAGGTGAACAGTCTTTACTAGCCGTCGTTCAATGGGTCCATGTTTTGGGGAAAATCCTGATGGCTTGGTCCCTCCACAGGCATCTCCTGCGTGTCGTTGTAGTCTTCACCATTAAGTTCTAAATTATTATTATACTCACCTTCATAGTAGGCATTGTAATCCGGGTAACACTGGTCATGGTTATGCTGTGTATAAAACATTTCTTCGGAAGCAAAGCGCGGTGCTTCGGGCCTACTTACCGATCTCATGGTGACGTCGGACACCTTTTGTGGCGGGTTCACCTGCTGGCGAGGTATATTCGGCTGAGGTCTAATATTACCTGGGTTTCTGACAGTACCACAACCACTAGGTCTAACGTTACCTGAAGCGGGTCTTCCTTGGGGTATGCCTTGACCCCTCTGTTGTCTCTGATCTATGTTCCAGCTATTACGCGGGGGAAAGTTATTATTTTGGGGTGCCGTCTGGTTTGGCTTGGGTATTTCTTTCGATTTGTTTTGGATAGAGAGTGCGTTAAAGTTATTATTAAATCTATTGAATGCCAAACGTGCCTCTTCTTGCCTAGCCGTTACTATAGCTGCTTCAAGAGTCCTAGGTTGTGCAATCCGCACGCCAATAGAGACGTGAAAGTCCAAATGATTAATGTATTGATCTATGACCATACTCTCATAGTATGACTTATCCGTATGCCTACCTACTACGTTTAAAGTGTCTAAAATTTCCCTTAGTCGTTTACCAAACGTCTCAGCGTCTTCATTTTTATTACGACGCAAGCGCGTTAGTTCTTGCATCAGCTGTATTTCGTTACGTGGTTCGCCTAATCTACGCGTCAGCGCAGCCTTAATTGTCTGCCAGTTATCAACTGTTTCTTCGGAGGCTATTGCACTGATCGCCGAACCACTTAATTTGCTTTTAATTAAACTAACAATAGCAGGGTTCACCCTAACTTGTGGGTCTAGTAATTGCATCACACTTTCAACTTCTCTAATAAAGTAATTTAATGTTTTAGGATTGCCATCGTATTTTGGCAACAGTTCTGAAACAAACTTGAAAGTCCCTAGATCTATGCTTGCCATAGCCATCGTGATTTACTTGTCAAAATAGGAAAACAAAACAAATTCGTTCTAATTCACTAGGTACTATTGAGGTTATGTACAATACCTAATACTGCTTACTCTCTTACAAGTTAGCTTGAAGTTATTTTAATTATGTTATACGAATCGCGATTATAGCGCATACGTAAACGAGTACCTAGATATCTTGTTACAAAATGAATGGTTGCAAAATGTATACCGCGATTTTAGCACGCATACAAAGAACCTAAATTAAAATGAATGTAATAAACTCAGATACGTAATGTAATTTGCCTATAGCGATTTAAGCCTATAAACAAAATCACAGATAACATTTATAAAATACGGCAGGAAATATAGCATAGGAAACTGGGTATACAACAAGCACTCACCACAGTATCTTCTGCATCTCTAGCCGGGCCTTGTAGAACAGCAGGCTCCCAATTCTCCAGGACTCCCGCAGGTTGTTCGCCTTCGTAGATTCGAATTTGTGATCGCGAAGATAACGCTTGATACCGTTCACTCTTACCGAAGAGTTATATTCGAAATAGAGTGTCGCGATCCTACCGACTGCGCCAGTTAAGTTACGGCGAACGGAATTATTATTAAAAAAATATATTTATTTGAATTAAAACAATGTTTATTGATTGGAATATTCTACAAGACTCATTTACAATTATAATATTTCTATTAACTAAAACATATTATTAAAATCTGCAATTCTGCAATTGTGCAGTTTATTAATGACGCACGGGCGCATCCGCTGCCTTAGTCAGCGATTACGTTACTCAGGCGATATCCTAACTAGGCTTGTCCATATATTTTAATATTTAAAGGAAAAATGTCCCAAAAATGTAATGAAAAATTCTAAAGAGAATAAATTCAACAAACAAAATTGTTGACGCGAAAACGATTTCCCTTCCATCGTCCCTTTTCTAATTAAAATGTCGAGATTGTGATGAAAGTTTGAATTGAACAATTATTACAGTTCACAGATTTTACTTTTTGTAAGTAATTGAAAGCGAAGTACTATTGTTTTGGTACAAGTATAATTTTCTTGTTCACTGTTTCATTGTTCTTTGGATTATATTGCTATACACACTGTATTATAACGGTCGTATAAATTATTACAGCCACATGGATCAATCCATCAGGTTAAGCTATGCATTGGGTTGGTCCATGGATGGGTGACCATCTTTCCTGCGTGCCTCTAAAAACAAGTTAAGCCGTTAGTCCCGGAATTCCTGGATCTTTGACAATTGTTACGCGCGGTCAAAAGCCCGAAAATCTGACAGGCAGTCTTACCAAGGGTTATCGTATCAATCAGTTACTGGGTTGTGGAGGTCAGATAAGAAGGAGTCAGGCAGAGCCTAGGTAAAAACAAAAGAAAAAGAAAGAATCGATGACAGGTGAATACGAAGGTAAAACCAGAGTAAAACCCTTTGAGTAAATACACCGACCGATGTTTACCGAAAGGGGACACACGGCACTTAGGCAGTAATCACATTATGCAAACAGAGGTTTTTGTTTCATAGACACTATGACGTAATGTCCATTCGGGGAAACGGAGGGGAGATAGTATCGGACTCATAAACACTTTTATGATAAATGATATTTATTTCTGTAATTAAAATTGGTGCAAAAACACTTTTTTTTTTTTTTTCGATTCATAACCGATAAAAAATTCGATTTCATAACCGACTACTCTGGGAAGAAAGATGAAATAAACTCCGATTCATTTATTCGGGATACAAAGCAGATTGTTAAAGAGGAACAACTAACACCTCTTATAGCAGTATTATTTTAAAATTGCTTTACATCGGGAAAGAGATGGAGCTATACCTCCGAGGGGTCAGCTTCCAGTCCAACAGGATATAGGTGAGTATCAGTATTTTTATTGAAGCGACTGCCTATCGGACCTCCACAAGACAGTTACTGCAACGACGATTGTCATACAGCCTATGTCAGGTAAATTACACAAACCAGTAACACGAAAGAGAATAAGTTTGGGGGAAAATATAGCGTCACATCCCCGGAAAATGGCCGTCGCTTAGCATAATGCTCTACGCCTTTAAAAAGCTCTTTGACTCGTTTCTAAAGCAGTTAATGTTCAGAGATGGTACTTCAAAAGGTAGTTCATTATAACTTTATTATTTTTTAATCTTGAAGTACGTGGGCTTTTAAACTCCTACGCAAAACAGAAAAGTTTAAAAGGTCCACGGGCATACTTCATACTATGTGAATGTAACTAAATACCAGTATTCAACATGGGGCGATTGCCTATCTGACCTCCACAACCCAGTAACTGGGTAATACGATACCCCAGTAAGAGTGGTTATCAGATTTACGGAACTCTGACGACCCGTAACGACTAGGACTGTCAAAGATCCACGAATGACAGCCGGGACCAACGGTTTAACGTGCTTTCCGAGGCACGGAGGTGTCTCAAAAACATCCATTAACCTGATGGATTGACTGAATGATGCTCTCAACAACTCATTGAACAAATCATTTCGTGATAATATTAATTAAGTCCACGTTAGTGACCCGCTTTCATTTCCCTCCATGTACACGATCAAATAATTTAATTATCACCCCCATTATTACGTTGAATTTGAGCTGGTTTCCGCCCTTTCAAAAACCAAGGCTTCCAAAAAAGAAAAGACAATAAACACAAGCATTATAAATGGCTACCCTCAAACGATCACGAGTGGCCGCTGGCTCGATTGTACGAGCTCTTCATAATTTATGAGACCCTGGTACCTCCGGGGTTGTTATCTCGCATTTTACTCCCAAAGGGGTTGTAATCAGAATGATGTCTTTTTTTCTTTATTTATATTATGGGAGTTTCATAAATAGGGAAATCATTTGGTCGGATTACGATCTGTTTTTTTAGTGTAGCTTTAGAATATAAATGGTTTAGGTAGTCTTCATTGCGATGGTCTTCTTTCTTTTCGTGTGGTTAGTAACAAACCTGGTGTCAGAGTTAATAAGCTGCCCATGGGCCTCTGACATAGCTTCACATGCTGTTGAGAAATATCTCTCAGACATGTTGGTTTCCTCACGATGTTTTCCTTCACCTATTTTTAAGCAAGTGATAATTATACAACGCGCATATCATCATCTGCCTAGCCTTTTCCCAACTATGTTAAGGTCTCGCATATCAATCCGTAAAATCAGAGCGTGTCTTGGGTTCGGACTCGAGACCTATGACTTGGCAGTCCGATGGTCACACAACTATCACTATTATGAATATATGCTATAAAGAGAGAGAGGGGGTTTTGTTATTTTGTGTATTTTATTTATGTCTTCGCTGGGTGACGGGTGGCAGTTGGATGTCAGTTCTCGATAATCGAACTACATGGCGTGCAATTGAAGAGGGATGACGATGTATGTGTCGGGTATCTGCAGAACTACATCACAGAATAAATAATACCATAGCTGCTATTAAAAAAAAACAATTAAAAGCTACATTATTCCAAATAGAAAGGCTAGATCTTTTAAACACGCTTTTAGTAGCTTCACTTCTATCTATGTACTTCATGTATTTTATCGTAGAAAACGTGGCCTATGTTTTTGCAAATAAGTACAATAAGAAGAACTTAATAATGCTAAGAAATACTGTCTTGAATTCATGCGACCTTAGTACTTTTCGTTAGGTTGCGGCTCAGAACACATCGTGTGTCACCCTCAGCGGGATTGTCCTAATGGGTTACCGCTACCCCGGAACATAAACGGCTAGGGAAGAAACATGGATGGGTTTTTCATGTTCTGATTTTCCACATTAACTCCTCACACGTCTTTAAACATTGCTTGAAAATGCCTCAAATGTCGAAGCATTTTGTAGGTATTTTTTATTTTTTTATCGTCCAATGGCAACCGATTCCTTATGATCCAACGGGTGCACACGCGACATTTGAAGCATTTTTCCTTATGAGCCCCCGGGGGATCGCTCGAGGGGTAAAAAAAGCGTGTGTCGTCCGTGAAAATGTAGGTGAAGTGACTTTAAAGTGAGCTATCAATAATGTCAATCCCTGGCATTAGGTAAAACGACAGCTCACTTAATAAACCTGAGTTTTCCCTGTGAGAATTTAACAGAATCGACTGACTGAATACCATCATCTCACGTAAATTACACCGTTCATATCGCGAGCTCGTTGCTCAATAAACCTTGAAAAAATGTTTCCAATCTCAATCGGTATTCATAACTTGATAATCCGTTTCGAATAGCCTAGAAATTTCCAACAATACAAGCAAACAAACACACACGTAAAATGTAATAACAGAATAGTTTCCAAAACGAAACATCCAACATAATTGCAAAGTTAAGTGAATTTCTGTCGACGTGCGATGCAGCGAAGTGTTATCATGCAAGAGAAAATTATTCAGAAAATCCACTTGATTTAAAACGACTCTGAACAGAAAGCAGAAATGGTACTTAGATAAAAAGTCATAAAAAATGATAATTTTAATTTGACATTAACCCTTCAAAGGTCGCATGAACACCATAGATTGATACGAAAAATTCGCTAGAAATGACAACAAATATAATCGTATAAATCGTTGTGCATTTATGAGCAAACGGCTTAACAGCCGAACATTTAATGGGTTAACCCGCCAAGTTCTAAATTTTGGAGTTAATTAATGGCTCGCTCGAGTCACGATTTTCCCGCCAATGTTTGCCCACAACTCATCTGCCAGAAGGAGAAACTGATTGCGGGTTGCCACAAAAAAAATGTAGTACGTAATTACTTCGTCGGAAAGTTAGTTCCACTTCTCTTAATGGCAGGTACAAACTTTTTCGCTAGTTCATTCTAGGTAGGCATCTATGTGTCATCTACATCGCCCATATAAGAACTACGCGTCACACTGACGTCACGTAAAATCCTACATCGCGCAAGCAGAGTATACAGCTTGACTAGAATATACTGGGTGTAACCGAAAGGGCAGTGCCAGATAAACTATATGGCAAGAGTAGCAATTGCTACGGGCCCGGCGCAAAAGGGAGCCCCGCGCAAAAGGGGTCCCCGCGTAACCAAACCAATCTCCATCTGAGCGTAATTTTTTTGAGTGACACATCGTAAGAGGTGTGGTGAATTAACTTGGTATCACATTCATTAAATTTAGTTGCTAAGTGCGCTGCAGACTGTTGTTGAAATGCATTTTTTGCTTCCGGTGCTACACATCATTGGGGTTTTTGTACTTTGAAAAGGTTGTCGGAGACTGGGTGGTCCGCCAGAGTTGATGCTACGAAAGCACTTCTATGTGGAGAACCGATACATAGAACAAAACCTATACTTAGATAACAAATAAACTTATTGAGAGTTTTTTTTTTTTATCACTTTAGAATAGAATTTGCTACGGGCTCCGCGTTTGCTTAATCCGGCATTGCGAAAGGGTATATACATACAAAAGAATATGCTATAGATCACCAAACTGTACAACTTTTACTATGGGACCAACTCCGAAATCGTGAAAAAAAATCAGCTGTTCCCTACATTTCGACGAGTCACGTGACAAAAATGTATAGAACAGCATTTTTTTTTTACGACCCGACATCAATCAAAGTTTCATCCAATCCAACTTGTCACATGCTGTCCTCCCCCAGCGACGTCCTAAACCGAGGTCTGTACCCCACAGGGGGTGCTCTTAGCGTGTAGTCGCTTAGTATGCATTTTTTAAGCCTTGCCTGGAGGCATCCACAAGCAAGCCCATTAAAAAAACAATCGTTCAAAATCGAAATCAAACTAGACTGAAAATCTGCACTTTTTGAAGGTCCAAGTCACGTTAGACAGTTCCCCAAAAACGCCCACCCTTCACCACTTCCTAGTGCTTTAGCTGGGAAGAAGAAGTGGCGCAACAAACTCCCCAGCAGCACAGCTGTCTGTTTAGTTAGAAGAGTAGCACACGAGAGACAACACCCGTCTGGTCCGATGATCCACCATTTTTCAAGGAGGATGAGTGAACTTTACACCCTGTTCCTCATACCTCTATAGAGCATAAGCATATGGCAAAGTCTGGTACTTCTGTCTCCTTTTTTCTAGTACAAGTTTGTTCCATTAAAAAGAACAACAAAAACAACGAGCTCTGCTATCCTTTATTTCTTTATTTGGCGTGAACTTCACAGCATTGTCGTTTCATAAACGGTCCAGTGTTTTTAGATTGCTTTCTTTAGTGTTCGTTCTGTTTTATGATGAAACGAGTATTTTATGGATTGTGCTCCTTAAAAGGTGAAGAAATTGTTTCGTTTATGTCATGATTAGTTTTCGGTAACCAAACTAGTATTAGTAAGATCTATAGGCGACTAAAAAAATTTATTTACAACGCAGATGTGAGTTAAGCGGGATTGCCCGAAACAGTTACCGCTACCCCGGAACATAAAGGGCTAAGGAAGAAACATGGATGGGTTTTAGTCAGTAAGAATCTGACACTCCCTTCCGCTCCACCCAGAGCGTGAGGAGTAAGTTGATGATTTGTCACGCTCAAGAAAAAAAAAAAGACAGATGTGAGTGGACACGCTGGGAGGGGAAGGGGATGCCTTAGTAGGACATTTACCGTCAAACGGTGTGAATCGGGACGAAACTCTAAAAGGGATTTTAACATTGAAATAATATCGTTTGTGGCCAACAAGAAGCCTTTATTGTTAATTATAATACAGTAAACACATTACAAGTCCTTTTCCTCTTTAATGTCACCTTTTATGGTTTCCACGGGAAGAAAATCTCAGAGAAACTTGTCTTTATGCAACCAAAATATTAAGCAACATTTTTTCATTTGCTTGACTATCCACGAAAACTCGAATATAAAAGGCAGAAAATGTTTCTAACAGATTTTTCCAATCGGAAAAATCTACCTATTCATTTGAGTGTTCTAAAAGCTCTTCCTAATATGAACTGATGGAACCACTTCGCCATATTGAATTATCATTGGTTAAAATCCATTTGTCGTCCAACGTCAATTTAACTTGCTCTGATTGGTCGAAACGGCATTGCGCTATGTTCCACTACGGCTTCATTTCATCAAGAGTTCTCTCGCTGCGAATGTGACATTTCAGTGCTTTACAGTTGCCAAGTTGGCATTATTGTGTAACTTTGTCGTAACTGAATGCCACTTGTTCAACAGAACTTGTGGCACAATAAGACAGAGGAGTTGTCGTCATATTTCATTAGGTTTTTGTTACTTTATTTTTGTTAGTTTACAAAGTGTTGGCATAAATATTTTTTTTGTAAGTCTTATTTCGTGGCGTATTTTATCGGGTGAGCAGGATTTACCACTGCCACACAAAGAGCTAAGGTAGGAACATGGATTGGTTTTAGTCAGTTAGAGTGTGATACTCCCTTCCGTTCCACCCGGAGCGTGAGGGGTAAGTTGATGTTTTCCCATTCCTCAAAAAAAATTGCTCATGTGATTAGCTTAGATTCAAATACTATGCTAAAAGAAGGTAAAAGATAGGGATGGACACGTGTAATGTTACTTTACTCTGCCCGGGATTCGAACCATGCTCAGCAGGACCACTAGAGACCAGTCCAAATTTTATTTAAGATAGACATTACATATTTTTATAATATTCTCAGTTGGCGCACAAAGTGATTTCTAAAACAGAAAACAATATGAAACAATGGTCAGACAATCAGAAAAATGAATTTATTTTGATCAAACCACGTAATCTGACCATCGTTCTATTTTAAAGTGAACTCGTGTAAACAATAGAATGGGATGATGATGGAATCTAATCATCCATATTTTCTAGGAAAAATTTTGTTTAAAAAATCCTATTTATAAGTCTTACGTAAGTCTGTGGGTATTAGAAGAATATACATCGCAAATCTGCTTCGTCGGTCTAGTGGTCGCAAGTGTTACCGCTGAGCATGGGGTTCGGGGGTCGATTCCCGGGTCGAGGAAAGTGCTATTGTATTTTCCATCTGAAATTTCTTAGTAGCAGTCTGAAATCTGGATTTGTGCCCGGTTGATGGCCATAGGCTCGCGTCCTATCACATGGGACTCAAACATATCTAAGAAAGAATGGTGTACTATAGATATCTATACTACTGCCTAACTCTTCGGGGATTAAAGGCGTGATGGTATGTAATGTTATCAATTGTGTTAACAATCTGAAAACAAAGCCTTCATGAAACAGTCGCTAGATTCCGGATAACTCTATACGCTAGAGATAAACTACGATAATATGACCCGCCTTTCCAGAATTAAAAACGTTTGAAAGTATTTCTGAAAGTAATTACAAAGTGCCACCAAGACTCACAACGCATGTTGCTGCCGGCCTGCTACTGAAGACGATTACTTACCAACTACATAAAAACTTTTTCGTAGTGATGTGACTACAAACATTGAAACAGTAATTTGGAGGGGCGCGCACTGTTATTTCGGTTTATGTATACAACTCTACGTCTAGAATACGACCAATATAATATACTAACAGAACATAATTAAACAAGCTAGTTTTTTGACCCGTAAATATGCATATTCAGTTAACGACGAGTTTCAGTAAAACTCATTTAAAAGTTGAAATTAATTTACATTTGTTAATTAGCAAACTCAGACTGCAGTGGAGCCCCTGTTAATAAATAATATTGGTTGTAGCTGTATGTGTAACTTTGGCTCACTTAAGAGCCCAATATTAAGATAGTTATAATTTTTCCTGGGCGCATAACCGGGACTGATACAAGAAATAGTGGGAGATCTTCGCTCAGTAAAAATCTGCCTAGCCTTTTCCCAACTATTGTTGGGGTTGGTTTCCAGTCTAACCGGATGCAGCTGAATACTGGATGCGGTTGTGGAGGTCAGATAGGCAGTCGCTCCATGTAAAATACTGGTGTTCAGCTGCATCCAGTAAGACTGGAAACCGACCTTAACATAGTTGGGAAATATTAGACAGATAATGATGATGTCCTACAGAAGGTATAATTAAATGTCTGCCCTCTTTTAACATTTCGTATGGTAATCTTCTTCTTTTCGTGTGGTAAGTGACTAGCCTGGTGTCAGAGTTTTTATGCTGCCCATGGGCCTCTGACTTAGCTTCACATGCTGTTGAGAAATATCTGTCAGACATGCCGGTTTCCGCACGATGTTTTTCTTCACCGATTTTTAAGCAAGTTACATTATACAATACGCACATGAATGCGTAAAACCAGAGGTGCGTGCCTTTGGTTCAAACTCGAGACCTATGACTTAGCAGTCCGACGGTTACACCACTAGGCTATCATTGCTGTCATGCCGTAGGTCTACATTCCGGCAGTCAATAGGTTAACCTACCTGCTCCATTTTATCTTTATAACAGTATAAGGACAGTTTTAGATAACGCTTGTCTCTTGCCAGCCACCTTTGACTTTGACAAGTGATTAGACTAACGATAAGTAAATGGTACCTCGTCATGCCATCAGTTACATGGTTACAGTAACCATGGCAACCAGTGAGCCAACAAACATGGCGGCTTGCAAATTGTTTACGGAACAGAAATTATAGAGATTGCAATCCTTGTAAATTATGTGAGCACCACGTACTTATGACATAATTAAGTTTACCTGCCATTGCTATATGTGTTTTTGTTTTCACCTTTTGTCGTGTAGTGTTTTCATTCTGGGTCCATCGTCTTCACATTATAATGTTATAATTAATGTATACAAATATTGTAAAACATTTTAAAAGAGTAACGGTGGAGTTTCTTCTCCATACGAAACTACCTTTTGGAAGGTGCGACTAGGATCAATTTTATTTCTTGTTCATTTTGGCGTTCAAAAGAGCCTTTCTTGTGCTAATTAAAAAAAAAAAAAGATTTCATTATGACTTTGTTTTTGTTCAATTAGTTACGGGTCTTTAAACGTCATGGGCAAACCTGGATTTAATGGTATGTAATTTCTAACACGGCATGGTTTTAAGGATCTGGTATTTAGCCTGCACGCGCATAGCCGCGTGTCGTTCAAAATTCCTAACAAGCATACTCGGGGCTCGCATGTCCTTCACGGAACAGGTTCTCCAACTAACTGAACAACAGCTGCGTACAGTTATAGCAGATATAACTGACCACCGGTCTTCTGGTATTTTAATAAACACCTCTTTGTCTAAGGAGTCATCGGCAAGTCTTCTATGCAGAGCCTGCATGGAGGACGACGAGACAGTAGCTCGTGTGCTGGGAAAAGTATTTTGGTAACCCAGGGAGAGACCTCCGTGAGATTATAAGTAACACCAAGGCGTTGCTGGCCTTCCTTGAGGAGCTGAGGGGGATCGAATTATCAATTTTCCAACCGGGGAGTTGCGGACAACAGCCTATGTTACCTATTCCTTGGGGCTCCTTGTTGCGACCAGTAGGTTGTGACTGGTAGGTTACGACCAGAAGGTTTAAAGTCGCGTAAGTCTCCTTGAAGTCAGTCGTCGAATGCGCAGATGCACGGGGAGGTTTAGTACGGAGGCCAGCACATCGTTACCCCAATCTGTCAAATTTCTTTGATAGTATTTTAACTTTATTGCAAAGACGAGAGATTGCAGTTAGGGATAGCTTGATGTGCTGGCGTCTGTACATTAGATGCGCGTTTCACGCGTTTCATTTGTTTACCAGAAACGAATCTGTACGAAGCGTGGCTGTGGGTCAAAGAGGACGATATTGCGTACTTTTTCATACAAAGCAAAGCAAAGCTAAGGGAGATCAGGTTACGAAGTACCGGGGGTAAGTTGTTCCGGCACGAATAGCTCTTAATAATAATGATCATTCAGTTTAAAAGAAGATACCGATTTAATATACTTACGAAAGTCTATAACATCAGACTTTGGTTTAAAGGTTTTTTACATGTTGTTTGAAAATCAAAACTATGAAACCTGGCTTCATTGCGCATGCGCAGCTTAGCCGTGGCCTACTGTAGAGCGGCGCCTTAATAGAACTAAAACTGTCAAAACGACCTTCTACAATCTTCTTAAACCTAGAACTTACCTCTTTGCCTATCATAAGCATTAATACACTCGCTGGTCTGAAACTGGCTGATCAGGGCGGTCTTCCCGACGCCAGGTGCACCGACCATTGCCACGCGATGCAAGGCTACGGGCTTGCGTTCCTGCGACTCCGGCGCAGACTGTGCCGGTGAGGACGGGGCAAGGCTGCCGGACCGGGATCTGCGGCGCCGGAACGAGTCGCCCCGGTTGACTATTCCTGGAAAGAAATTCAGCTGGTTAACATCAGTAGTAACGGCGCCTGAGAGGTTGTGACCCGACCACGCAGGCCCAGTGCCGATTTGTGGATAATATGGCCGTAAAGACGTTAGTTTATTTATTACCTAATGTTGCCTTTGGACATTATGCTAAGTTGAGGACATTATCTTTTTGCTAGATACCTATTTTATTGAAATAACATTAAGGTGCTCGTATTTATTCCAATACATGCATTTTTATGCCTAATAAGAGTATTTTTCATCTGACTTTTCTTTCTTTCCATTATAGAAATTACAGTCGCAAATTGCAGTTTCCCATTCGTTCCATTAAGTGGGAATAAAGGTTAAGCGGGAGTATCCGACAGGGTTAACACTACCCCGGAACATAAAGGGCTACGGAAGGAACATGGATGGGTTTTAGTCAGTAAGAGTCTGACACTCCCTTCCGCTCCACCCAGAGCGGGAGAAGTCATTGGATGATTACCTACACTCAAAAAAAAAAGTGGCAATAAAGGTAGCTTTTCTATGCTGAGATAACGCTGTAGTTGAATGTCGGGTACGCGAAAACCATCAGATAGTATAATAATCACAGGCTTTGTGTGATTTTATACTTGCAAAAATATCGCAGTTGTTATAAGAATATGCTTACATTGAGTATTTATTATCTTTAAGAATAACCTCCTCAGTATATTTAAATTTAACGTTCAAAAATAACCCAGATACCCAAAACATATTTACCAAAACAATTACCGTACATCACTTATAATTAATTTTTGTTCAATATATTTTTAAGGTGTAACGTACTCACATCCTTAACTTCCTATAAATACACTCTACAAAATTGTTTCTTAAGAGGTAAGCGACAGGGCAGCTCGCGAAATAAAATTTTCATACGTTTTTTGTAATTTGTAATGTCAGATTAGGTTCATGAAAAAATATGATTCGCGGCCTTAACAAGTAAGTACAGAATTATTATCATTAGAATTATCAATACAACAGTCGTCAGAATTGTTCTTCAAAGACATCATTTCATTAAATATTTATGCCATACCGTAATATGGCAGCGGGATTGTCCGAAACGGTTACCGCTACCCCGGAACACAAAGGGCTAAGGAAGGCTCATGGATGGGTTTTAGTCAGTAAGAGTCTGATACTCCTTTCCGCTCCACCCAGAGCGGGAGGAATCATTGATGATTTCGCAGTCTCAAAAAAAAACGTAATATGAACTTAGAGGATTGTATTGATGATTTTGATGATTACAGTTGTAGCCAATAAAAAGACAATGGTAACTGTTTGGTGGTCTCAGCATGGTGTTATTCACTATAGCTTTCTCCGATCTGGTCAAGCAATAAAGGCAGATGTCTACTGTGCCGAACTCCGACCAATGATAGCAAAACTAGCAGTGAAACAGCCCCGACCCATAAATCGATCTTCACCATTATTGCTCCATGATAACGCAAGACCTCATACAGCACGAGCAACCGTTATATACTATACTTGCTACGGTCGCATATCATATTATGATCAACATAAAACTTATTACAGACCAACAAATTTCAAAAAAGAAAAAAAAAGAATTTCACGGGCGTATTCACCTTAATAGAAAATGTGGTACCTCTAAAGATTCTATGAACGTGTGAAAACAGTGTTGGCATATGTAATGAGCTCAAACTGTGTGCTTTGCGTAATTTAAACTGTTACAGTACTTTGTTGAAATGGTTTTTAGAGAAAAAGCTTTTGCGTAGCGGAGTGAGTTTTTTTTTTGGGTTTTGGAATAGAATTTACTCTTCTTCTTTTCGTGTGGTTAGTGACTAAAATGGTGTCAGAGTTTTTATGCTGCCCATGGGCCTCTGACTTAGCTTCACATGCTGTTGAGAAATATCTCTCAGACATGATGGTTTCCTAACGATTATTAAGCAAGAATAAACTAGAATTTGCTTGCTAAATGGGAAAACACTTTTTTAATGTACAACTCCATCCTGAAGTACTAGCAGGAAGATACTCTCCAATGTTAAATGATATTCTTCGTAGATGCATCTTGAACAATCATCTTGTAACTCAAATTATGGTTTACTAACAACAGATATAAGATTAATTACTTACTAACCCACTATGGATGTAACTCGTCCGATTTTTTTTTAATGTAGTTGTGTACTTATTTTATCTATAATTCTTAACATGACATAACATCAAGCTTGTCATCCCCAAAAGGTTATGCAGAGGTGTGCCTTTAATAGTAGATACACCCACATTTCGCTATATTTATTTATACATATTCAAATAAATAAATATTGCCCTTCTATATTTTTTGCCCGTTGGTCAGAGATCAGGGGACTTGACTAGTGCCAACCGCTCCGTGTCGATGCGATTTCGAAAATTGTTGATCGATCAATTCGTTATCTCAGCGATTCGGATTGTCAAGAACGCCACTTGTCAACGCATTTGTATGGGAATATTGATCAAGTTTTGTTACACAATTTGACATTGTCTAGCACTTAGCGATCGAAAACGATTGATCACGTGTTGATATCGAAAACTTATGCCAATACCATACAATTTGGATTTATCTAATTTCGTTATCGTTAATGACAATGGACTTTGCCTAGGCCCCCAGACCTTTCGACTCTCGTCTAAATAACAAAACTGTACTCTTCATTTACGATCTACGGATTAAAAATGGGGATGCATAGTTGAATATTTATTTAGTCGTAAGTAATTGTTATTGATGGATAAGTACCTACGAGTAACATTATAATATAGGTTTTTATATGGGACCTACATCTGCCAACAAACTGCTTTACAGTTTGGTAGAAGTAAGATTTATGTAATTCGTAGGTTTGTTATCACGAATAAATGCTTTTTAATTTTTTTTTTTTAAAGCTTGAAAATCACATATTTTTGATGAAGTGTTAAAGGAGATTGTTCTAGACCGCCCTATAACCAACAAACATTTGACATGTACGTTAATTTTAATTGTATTTTAATATGTTTCTTAAAAATAATAAATTCAAGCGGACACTGTTTAATTCTTAAGAGGTTTTTAAAAGTGACCTCATTGATTTTACTACCAACTAAACTCGCCATCTTTCATGGAATTGTCAATGTGAATGTCACAAAAGAATTGACAGTGTCGCTCTCGCTCATATTACATAAATATCGATATCGACGACGATGTCCATAATATCTAGTGATAATTAATGGATGTTCGATATTTATCACTTCCAAAACATTGAAAATGTGCAACATAAAAGATTTTCATGCACATTTTTTCATGGAATTACTTCCATGAATATTTTAATGGAACTTAATGATGAATATGGCCTTGCACGATTATGATGAAAATATAATGAACAAAACAAACTCACAAAATGTACTTACTAGTCGAATGAGGGATTTTCTGACAAGTGAGAAAATATTAGTTCAAAAGAGGCGTTGTTAAAAAAACGCCACTGGCTCTGGTTTTTGACATCAAATAAGCTTTCTTATTAACGGATCTTATTTTTGTTTTCAGTTGCCGGTAAAACAAAGATGTATTTTTTACCCACACCATCTATTGAACTATGTTTTTTCACTTGTCAGAAAATCTCTCATTGAACGATGGAAATGTCATTTGCGACGCAACTCTAGTGAATTGTTTTCATAACGATTCCACGACTTCAATAGCCATATTTTTACTTTTTAAGTACTTAAACTCTATTTTTAAATGTCGCAAACTAAAACGTTTCACATTGTTCGTTGGGAACACAATATTTTATTTTAGCATTAATTTAATTGAAGTAGAATCATAGCAACAACGTGTTTATGTTTGAAACGGAACAAATTAATTTACATTTGACATTTTGGTCTACTAAATTAAAACCAAATATTAAATAGGTGGTCATTGATAATCGATATACAAAGAAAAAAATCTTCGAGAGAGCATCTCTTCTAGGTCACTACGTCAGTCGGTTCGTCTCACCGAGTCCCACGCGCTGGCTGTGGTTGTGTTGTATGTTGTGACTACCTATTTGGTGATAGTTTAAGTTGATCTGATGTTGGTCTGGTCGGAGTATACGACTGACGACAGGATTCATACCAACTGCAAAATTAAGGTGCTTCAAATCATATTCTATAACCTACTAAGTACCAATCAATACATAAAATGAAAAGGGATTTATACAGATATTCAAATGTTTACTTTTTCTCAACTGATGGTTTGCATAGAGTGGGAAATAGGTATGTAATAAACTATACCTACCTAAACAATGCTTCTTGTACCGCTGACTTGGTTTAATTATAATTAATCATCCTAGCTTAAAGTAAACTTCAACCAATAAATAATTACTGTACCTAAAATGCATAATACAACTGTATTTACAGTAATATTTTACTGTCTTTGAAGTTTAATGCTTTGTAGAAACCAGAAATAGCGATTTTAGAAGAAATTCCTCAAGTTTTCTTTTATAAAATAACCTCAAAATCTGTTCCTTTTTTCTAAATAAATCTGTTCTCTAAAGTGTCCGTCAAGAAACTTTGTTCTTATGGGCTACTAAGGGCAATTTACAAATAGAAAATTATTTTTTCTATGCTGTTGGCTCCAGGGCGAACTATGTATGGGCGTAGAACAATCTCCTTTAGCCTAATGGGCTATATAAAGGCTGAAATAAAGGAGTCTCCTTGGCAATTAAAAGTAATGTTCCGGAAAGGAACTTACTGATGCGCGCAGGCGACCCTTTGTTGGGGACCCTTTGGTTTGTTTGGTAAAGCGACAGATTTTTAATTAGAAAGTTTAAATGTGAATTTTTTTCCCCTAATTTCTATCAAGTCTTTGGCCAATAAATGAAAAAGTAATACCCACTTACTGCAGAGGAACGAGAGTAGAAATGATTTGTTAAGTGTGTGATGTGGATTTTGGAACGTTCATGTTCAGGGCGTCTACCGTTATACCAACAGGGTGGAATTATTTAACTTTACTTGGATGGAAGGTCAGTAAGAAACTGGATATAGCAAATTTTACTCGAAGTAAACATTCCTTCTGAAAAGAAATCTGCATTCATTCTCTCGGGAATCGAATCGGTTAAAATCCGAAAAAATACATCCTGTACTTTTGTTATGGCATCAATCGATTGGGTCAATCATAAGGATCAAATCTCTCTAACAAACATGATTAAATTAATGATAGAAAGACAACAGGCACCAAACCAAACACGACCATCAGAAGGTGACCGCCTCCTCTTAAAGCAGTATTAATTAATGTTACTTCCAATAGGAAAGAGATGAAGCTATACGTCCTGTATAGCTCCATCTCATTCTCATACTGAAGAAATAGCAAAATAATTCTGCTATTAGAGGTGGTTTCAGGTCCGGATTCTTTCAGTGAGATTGTCCGCTACCTTGGAATTTAAAGGGCTAAGGAAGGAACATGGATGGTTTAAGCCAGTAGGTGTCTGACACTCCCTTCCGCTCCATCCAGAGAGGGAGAAGTCATTTGATGATTTCCCACCCACAAAAAAAAGGATGAATGAATGAATATTTATTTGTAAAGACGCTGTGTGTTAAAGATTTCAAACTCTTACACTGATTTAAAAGAAATATTAGGGAAGAAACTGGAAATTCTAATCACAAACTGCCCAGTACTCTAGCAAAGACCGACTGTTTTTTTTTATTTTATTTATTTTGCCTACTCTCCCACTCCTGGGCAAAGACCTCCCTCCATATAAGATATCAGAGCCTACATCGGTACAGAGGCCAGCCCCTCAAGTTACCACAATCTGTCAAATTTCTTTGATAGTATTTCAACTTTATTGCAAAGACTTAAGGGTCATTTTTAATTGAGAAAATTTGAGAGTTAGGGATAGCTTGATGTGCTGGCGTGTACAGACGCTGAGCAGATACATACCGAGCGGAAAGTGATACTTGATAATTTCCTACCCTCAAAAAAAAAAGGTCCGGAATCTTTTTTCCCATTCGGTCCAGTACGGAAATACAGTGCGTTTTATAGGTACTTATGAGTATTTGGCGCTTGCAATACCCGAATACTCGGTTTACGAGTCTGACGTCAATGCGAGTTGGGCATGACCACAATAAACCTGCCATCACGTCATGGCGGCTATATTTGGGTTCCGTGCACTCATTTCAACGTAAAGGGCCGTTTGCTTTGCGATTTGATCGTGGAATGGGAGATTAGAAGTTTATTTTTATGTTTGTTGTTTAAAATCGAATTCTAAATATAAATCAAGAAAGAAAAAGAAGAATTTGGGACATGCACCGGAAATATGGCAGAAAAAAGTAATAAATAAGAAAACAAATAATATTAAAAATAAAAATATACCTGTGCGGGGCCAAAGAATATAGATTTCTACACGCAATTATTGAAAATCGTTTTTCGTGTCTGTTTGTGGGACCGCGTTCTTCTTCCTAGCGTGCCGATGGCAATCTAAATGGACTACATAATTTGTGTCTGGCGCCATCACTAGCGTCCATTCTTTTAACGTGCAGATGATCAAGCATGCTCTTAAGTGTCCCATCTTTTGTTGAACAATACCACATTTACACTCTAAGGCGGAGTTGTCTATGATTCTCTATCTGAACAGGTGTTCTTTGCTTCGGCCAACCCGGGTCCGGGTAGCAATAGATTTTGATGCGGTATTGAGTATCACTCAGAGATTTTTTTAATAAATGCATTGAGAAATGTCGTCTTAACATTTTTTTTAAAACATAGATTTTTTTTTTGTATAATCAGCTTCTGATATTGTTATTAAAGTCTGACTAATTGTGGCTCATTGAACCCAAAGGTAGGCTTCATCCATCATCAGAATGATTTTCACAGCCCTTCCTCGCAAAAAAAGATAAAAAAGTAATTAATACATAACCTCTATCCCGACATTTACGATTTGTACACGATGTTACGCAGCTGATTCGTTTTTATTTCTTTCTGTTTTTTTTTTCAAATGGGATTTAGATTCATTAAGATTAATGGGAAAGAATATAAATTACTTTTATTTTTAAAACAGATGCGGTTACGTGTTATACCTGTTGTAATTGAGGTTATAAACCTAATTTATGGTGCTTGTGGTATAGGAAAGTATAGATACAGTCGCCCTGGAATATTTTGGGAGTTACTTTGTTTTTTTTTAATGCAATTTTTTTACTTTTTAACAGTATTACTCTTATTATTAAAAAAACCTAAATAAACTTTTCATAGTAGTGAATGAATGTCAAGTTTATTATTGTAATAAACATGAATTAAAGTTACAACAGTCATTCTTTGACAGCTGTATCGTGATTTTTAACAAATGTAATTTTTATACCCAATTACAATATCCACTACAACACTGCAACACTGTACAAGAACAATAATTATTAATATTGTAACAAACTCTTAAATGTATGGTCAATATGACAGAATGTGTTTATTTAATTTGGCAACGCTCAAAAGAAACGGTTATGATATTTCTAGGGGGAGAAAAAGTTGTTTTAAATTGTAAAATGTGGACACGCATTTGTTATTAATCGTGTAGCTCAACTCAGAAATGAAGGAACTCAACGAGGATGGGATATTTGTATGAACATCTAGACGAACCACGTCGGTCGGGTCAGTTATTAATGTAATATTATTCAATGTAAGCCTCCCAGCCTCGTGTAGCAAGTTCCCTGACGTCAAACGTTCGTGTTTACAAACTTTGTTCCTCAGCCCTTTCTTGTTTACACGCTGCGAGTGCTAAATCCGTTCAGAGCAGCTTTCTACATTCAATTTTAGACTTTGTTTCGCTAACTTGCTTTTCATAAGTTTTCCTATGGATTTGGCAATACAGCAAACATAAAAGTATACTTTAACCCCCTAACTGATAAAAGTTCTATAGCGTCTGTATAGTTAGTTCACAATGCTTTGTCGTCTTCTTTCAAGTGTCAAATTTCTGTCGACTGAAAGAGAGAAATCGGTATGTTACTGTTCACGGGATATAATACTTGTATTAGTAAGGCAGATAAACAGAGAATAATGTTGCTATATGCGGTATATTTTTTATGTATATAGACTATCAGCAGTATTAGTAGTGAAAGCCTAGTGTTGTGACGGTCGGACTGCCAAGTCATAGGTCTCGAGTTCGAACCCAAGCCACGCACCTCTGATTTTACGTATTCATGTACGTATCACTTGCTTAAAAATCGGTGAAGGAAAGCATCGTGAGGAAACCAGCATGTCTGGGAGATATTTCTCAACAGCATGTGAAGCTAAGTCAGAGGCCCATGGGCAGCATAAAAACTGTGACACCAGGCTAGTCACAAACTACACGAAAAGGGACCAGCAGTATTCTCTTCTTTTCCCTTTAACAACTAAGGGTACCCCTCTGCTAAGCCTTCGGGGGAACAAAGCGTGTTGTCACGTTATGTTTACCGAGTTGCACAATAACCAAACTATGCGAAACACATACAAACAACTCAGGTAAGCAAGTTATTAGCAATTTCACGAACAAGTAGGGACAATAGGTAAGTAAGCTCTTAATCAAACTTGAGATGTGTTCGTATACAACACCACTTCCAAACATTTGCCAACTTTGCAAACAATTCGAGGATTCTATTGTCAACCACGGCCAGCACATCAAGCTATCTCAAATTGTCAAATATTCCCAATTAAAGATGAACCTTATGCTTTTATAGTAAAGATGAAAATCTATCAAAGAAATTTGGCAGATTGATGTGCTGGGTTCTGTACAGGATATCCCCACTTATACACGGTGGAGAAGACAATACAACGCTAAAATAAACTGCTTATTTCTAATGTCGATCCATCAGGATAAGCTACGCTTGCCGGGGTTGGCTGTGGATGGGTGACCATCTTTACATACCAAGACTCCTCCGTGCCTCGGAAAACACGTTAAATCGTTGGTCTCGGCTGTCATTTGTGCATCTTTGACAGTCGTTACGGGTAGTTAGAAGCCCGAAAATCTGACAGCCAGTCTTACCAAGAGGTATCGTATTACCCAGTTACTGGATTGTGGGGGTCAGTTAGGCACTCGCTCCATGTAAAATACTGGTATTCAGCCGCCAGTTAAACTGGAAGCCGACCCCAACATAGTTGGGAAAAGGCTAAGATTGATTGCTCCCAGTTTGGATTCATTTCCTGCCAGATCAGAGGGATTGTCAGAAGGGTTATCGCTATCCTGGAACATAAGCGGCTAAGGAAGGAACATTTAGAACAACAATAGTTATTTGTTATGCAAGGCTGGAAAGTTGATTTTTGGCGCCAGTACTTCTATTGAAACCTGAGTAAGCGAAGGATTCTAGGGTTGAACCATGAGCGAAGCGAGTGGTTCAAATATAGAATCCTGAGCGTAACGAAGGTTTCAAAGGTACGAGATGCAGAAAAGCTTTGCTGCCGAGCGCAACACACAATTTTTCACCTCACTACAGCGAGGAAACTGCTAGGTGCAAGAAAACAGGTGTTATATGTTGAGTTTTATTTTGTTCGAGCGTCTCAGGTACCTACATTGACTCATGTGAAGAAAATAACAGATACTTGGCAATGTATCTTATGAGTTACATAGAATATCTCCAAAATTAAATACCCTGTATTTTGTTCTATATCCTACTTGTCCTCTAAGGAGAATGAAAGAAAAAAACTAATTTAATACAAATAACTAACTAATTTAAGTTAACACATATTTATTTTTGCCAAGCAAAGGATAAAATAACATATTATATTAGTATTTATTTTATTTAAAAAATTAAACTTAAATTACTAGGTACACAATTGGGTATTTGATAGGGTAGTATTTTTAAGGCATATTTAAATGTGACGTCACAGATTTTTTAAATCAAATGGAATACTTATTAACATTAATTCCAATTTTACAATTATATAGTAAAAACTAAGTACGCTAAAAGGCAATTTAATAAAAATTCCGCTTCCCTATATAATAAAATAAACAAAATAATCAACATCTATCCCATGTCTACTAAAGACTGCAAAAAGGCATTAGTACAATGGCTAAAACTAAAGACCTATGATGATATTGAGTTGTTGCTGCAAGCATCGTCAATATGAGTTGAAAAGATACACGCACGCATGCAGCCTCACTCACACACACACACACACACCCACACCCACATACACCCACACACACACCCCCACCTACACACACACACACACTCACACATGCTATTTTAGTTATTACTTTATTTTTGTTTATTTTTTCTTTAATTGTTTATTTTTCTTTTTGTTAAATTTTATTATGTTTTGGTACCTACACCACTTTTACCATTTTATAATTTGTTATTGAAGAGCGGGGCCTCCTAGCACAGGTATATCTTTACTTAAAAGGAGGTCCCTATGTAAGATTTACTGTAAAAGTTGTACATGTTACTGCAATAAACTTTTTGTATTTTTGTATTTGTATTTGTATCCTCGCCAAATATTTAATTTCTGTACTGTGATGGAAGTTTTTAAGGTGAGCGGTATTATTTAATATTTTATTTTAGACCGTGTCTTGCATTTTCAGTGGACTGGCAGTATAGAAAATTATTAAATAGAAAGGTTCGAATTTTATAAACTCTTTCCACGCTAGAGAGCAAAAAGCGATTTTGGGCTCAGATTTCGAATGAAAAACAGACTCTTTCCGAGCCTGTGAGGTGAAAATTGTGTTTGCTATACTTCTAGAGGGAAAGTACTCTAAATACTGGACATAGCAAATTTTACTCGAAGGAAACACAGTTTACACTCTCGTCAACATTTGAGGGGTTAAATTTTATTTATTTGTATGGAATCAAGATACCCACCCGATAGGAGTAAAGATTCCTAAACTAGACATAGACTAACATATAGATAACTATCGTTTCGCAATAGTTTAACCAACAAAACGTGTCTGTTCGAAGTAAATGCCTAACTTACTAACTACAGAAATGGTCGGAATTCGAAAACTTAGCGGACTTCGAAACAAGAAGAAACAATTCTGCCTAACCCATTGATGTCATCTAGAAAGTTTACTTTAGTTCCGGGTATAAGAATGTACAGAGGCTCAATCTGTCAAATTTCTTTTATAGTTTTTCAACTTTATTACAAAACGATAAGGTTTATTTTGTAAGGATTAAAAAAAAAATGATTTAAATATAATCAAACGTCCAACGATTGTTATGAACCGACACTTTGGCTGCACTATACACAGATCCTAGCGTAGCAGGAAAAACGTCATGTGTTGATTTATGAAGTTAAAAAAACACCCACCTTTGACGAACAGCAATAGTTTTTGCCGGACGTTTTTTCACTCTGTAAGAAAAATAGCGTGAGTGAACGAAAAATTTACATTTAAATAAAATTCCACTTTCAAAATCACGTAATTTATACCTATGTCGTTCTAGGGACGAAAAGCATTAAGCTACAGGACCGGGCTATGGAGAACGCTGTTCATTTTACATGCATTTTATCACATTTGTGGGTTTTCAATTTCTTTCCGCTATTATTAAAAGTTTGAAAATTGAAGCCCGCCATTTCCACTAAAAAATATATCCTTAGTATTCTTAAACAGGCGTTAAAGAACATAATAATAATTTTCATGTTTGTATTTTCAGTGTATCTGTGCGTTGTCTGTCAGTCAGTCCATTAATCCGTCACTCATTTCATAGATGAATTATTTTCTACTATACATAATAATATTTTTTCTAACATCATGTATGATAAAATACCTACAAGTATATAATGGAAACACCCACATAACTGCGCTGCAGACACTCAGAATGGCCAGAATGTATTATTAACGCGTTACCTACCCCACTACGTGCGCCTCTTATTGAAGCTGCTATGAAGAATTTGAATTGTTTGTTTATTAAAAACGGTTGCGCTAAATATTGTGGGAATTATTTGGTGTGAGTTTTTATAAGAATAATGTTAAATCTTTTTTGTATTTATTTCAATCGTTATTATGGATGTCTCTGAAACCTAAACCTCTGAAAATATTTTTAATTTAACATTTAAATAGAGGGATCGTTAGATAATTCCGTACACAAATATTACGCTTTCTTCTAGCAGTAATCTTTATGTTTTGCTTTTGACATTAAATATGTATGGTTTTTTGATGCCCACTGAAGCTAAGTGGGCACGCGATGATCATGAACAACTTTTACTCATAGTGAAAATTGTTCATAATCATGAATGAATTAAAAACCACCGTGTATATGTATTTTTTAAATTTGTTTGTTGTGTTGTCGCTGACGCAGTCATTAGATCCTCACGTGTGCATGTGACGGCGGATGCGGAGCTAGATGGGAGGTGAGCCATTGTCGTGTCTATGAAGAGACGCCGCATAATTATGTTACGTGCTAAGAACTAAGTCGTAAAGGCCGCAGGAATCCTCTGAATGCTCTTTTTTCTTTTCGAGTAGTGACTAACCTGGAGTCAGAGTTTTTATGCTGCCCATTTGCCTCTGACTTAGCCTTACATGCTGTTGAGAAACATCTCTCAGACATGTTGGTTTCCTCACGATGTTTTCCTTCACCGATTTTTTTAAGCAAGTGATAATTGCGCAATTCGCATATGAATCCGTAAAATCAGAGGTGCTCCTTGGGTTTGAACTCAAGATCTGTGACTTGGCAGTCCGACGGTCACACCACTAGGCTATCACTGCTTGCTCTGGATGCTGGAAGCACAGGACCGGTCAAAGTGGCGGTGCTTAGGGGAGACTATGTCCAACAGTGGACATCTTTCGGCAGAAACAATGATGTTGATTGACTAAAGAGTCTAACTTTTTAATTGTTTAATCTTTCTACCCATACACAGCACGATATACCCAAATCTATTTCCAGTGCCGCCATTTTATTAGCAATATTATTGATATTACCACTACGCCGTGCACTTTATGCCCTGGCAGAGATCCAAGACTAACAATTTTGCGCAAAATTGCAAGTGTTTACAAATTTAAACACGCACCTAAATATAGGTTGGTTTTGGTAACTGTATTAGTTGTAATTTTAGTTTGTGACCTTGCTAGCCTATAGGTATACCTACGTGAAAAGTTGAATAAAGTATAGGGTGGCTCGTGGCTCAGTACTAACAGCCGTACTCCGTATCAATAGTCGATCGATAAGGTTAAGCAATGCAGCCGCGGTCAATCTTGGATGGTTAACTATTTTAACACTGTAGTTCACCGAGCTTCGGAAAGCATAATAATGTAATATAATATCCTTGGACATTTCGCACAACGCCATATATAAGGTGTTAAAAAATTAACTCTAAGAATTTCGTGGGAGCATTGCAACGAACAACTTTTACTATGGAATGAACCCTGAAATCGCGAAAAAAATATGAGCTGTTCCATACATTTATGCACACGTAACTCAATAAAATGTATGGAACAGCTCATATTTTTTTCGCAATTTCAGGGTTCATCCCATAGTAAAAGTTGTTCGTTACGATGAGTACAATGCTCCCACGAAATTCTTAGAGTTAATTTTTTAACACCTTATATAGTCCCAAGCTAAGCAACCTAATGTTATGGTAACGAGATGGCTGATAAACTACTTATATACATTTTTTTTGTAAATACATTCTAATTATGGATAGAAAAACACCTAGAGCCGGAACAAATACTTGAAGGTCGCACAAATATTTGTTCCGTGCGGGAATCGAACCCGCGACATGCTGCGCAGCAGTCAATCGCTCAACCACTGTGCTAACCGTGTCGTCAAATCACGTTAAGCCCTTGCCGTTATTAGTCCTGGCCGTGATTTATGGACGGTTTTCAGGATTTGTATATTATTTAATCACTGGTTCATCCGATATTTGTCAGTTCAAATAAATTGCTAAAACTTAACATGAGCTGATTAAATAGAAGCTACGAGTATTTACATTAACTAGTTTATTGAAAGCGTGTTAATTAAAACGAATGTAATCATCTAATTACTCCCATTTTCCTGCTCACGGAAAGTCAATGTTTACAGAAACAACACCACAGCGTAGGAAGATAAATAAATAACGGCAGCCTATCAACCGACCGACCCTTTGCCCTTAATCTAAGGCTGTTAAGCATCATACATCACGCCCTCGAATGACCCATAAACTTCCCAAAAGAACCCACTTTACGTTATAACACTCTTATCTTGTGTTTGTGGTGACACTGAGTATCTGTGGTAGATTTATTGAAGCTATATTTTTAGGCTGTGGCATTTTGTGTACTGGCAGGTAAGTTTTGGAACGGCGCTCTGCCTTTTTTTAAGAGGAAACTTGATAAGAATAAATTGTATTCAAAATGGGTAAAAAGTGTTGGACGATACATTTGTAGGGTTCCGTATCCAAAGGGGAAAACTGGACCCTATTGCTAAGACTTCGCTGTTCGTCAGTCTATACGTCTGTCTGTCTGTCCGTTTGTCACTACGCTGTATCTAATGAACCGTGATAGTCAGACAGTTGAAATTTTCATAGATGATGGTGTTATTTGCAGATGACACATCATTAATCTTTAAAATTGATAGACGATCTCAAAATCTTGACGACGTGAATAACTCTTTTCTTCAGGTCCAAGATTGGTTTACGGTAAATAATTTGGTACTAAATGAAAAAAAAACCAAATGCATTAGATTTACATTACCTAATGTTAAAAGTAGCGATTGTGACATCATATTGAACGGAGAGAAGCTGGAATGTATTAAGCAGACGGTTTTCCTGGGAATCACGCTAGACGACAAGTTGCAATGGGGTCCCCACATAACAACTCTTGCGGGACGGCTTAGTTCGGCCGCTTATGCTGTTAGAAAGATAAGGCAGATGACAGACGTAGAAACCGCGCGTTTGGTCTATTTTAGTTACTTCCACAGCATTATGTCGTATGGCATTTTACTGTGGGGTCGGGCTGCTGACATTGAATCCATTTTTATTTTGCAAAAGCGAGCGATCAGAGCCATTTACAATCTTCGTCGTCGTGAATCGCTTAGGGAACTATTTAAAAGGATTAATATTATGACGGTTCCTTGCCAATTCATTTATGAAAATATTATGTATGTAAGAAAAAATAGACATCTTTTTAATAAAATAAGTGATAGGCATAACTTTAATACTAGAAATAAAGATAAAATAGTTCAACCATTTTTCAGATTGTCCAAAGTACATACATCTTTTATGGGGTTCTGTGTTAAATGTTACAACAACATAATACAAGGTATTTCCTTGTGACATACTGCAATTAAATGAAAGAAAATTTAAAACTCATATTAAAAGTACACTTTGTAAACAAGCTTATTACAAATTAGAGGATTATATCAAAGATAAGGATGCTTGGAAACATGCTGGTCCTGCTCCACAGGAAAATCTACTGACTGAGTCTAGACAAAATCAAACTGGTTGCTAAGTAAATTAGGTAAGGGCACGCCACGATAGTGGCGGTAAGGCCCCTCTTTGAGGAGTGGCTAGAGAGGCGTCACGGCGCCCTCACCTTCCGCCTGACGCAGGTCCTCACCGGACATGGATGTTTCGGGAGGTTCCTGCACATCATCAGGCGGGAGGAAACGCCCGGGTGTCACCACTGCGAGGATCGCCCAGAGGACACGGTAGAGCACACGGTGCAAACCTGCCCCGCTTGGGCGGAGCACCGCCGTGTCCTCGTAGAGGCGATCGGCGGCGGCGACCTCTCGCGCCCGGCCCTGGTGCAAGCCATGGTCCGGGGCGAGAGGGAGTGGGAGGCAGTCACCTCCTTCTGCGAAAAAGTTATGCTCGCGAAGGAGGTGGCGGGATGGGAGAGAGAAAGGTCCTCCCGTCCCAGCCGCCGCGGGAGACGCTCCGGGCGTCGGGAGCCACGTGACGACTCCCGGCCACCGTAGGCGCGGGCCTGCGGACGGTGAGTAATGGGTGACTCACCGTCCGATCAGCACCAGACCCGTGCCGTACGGCGCGTATATGTTCCACGCGCGCCTCAAAGAGATGTCAGCATATGAAGGGGCCCCTCAGGGCCAAGCCTGCCGGGTAAGCGGGATTGTCCGAAAGGGTTACCGCTACCCCGGAACATAAAGGGCTACGGAAGGAACATGGATGGGTTTTAGTCAGTAAGAGTCTGACACTCCCTTCCGCTCCACCCAGAGCGGGAGCAGTCATTGGATGATTTCCCAGCCTTAAAAAAAAAAAAAAAAAAAAGTAAATTAGGTAATAATTTATAATTTGTACCATATTATTTTATTATATTGGAATAACATCTCACACATTGATTAATTTATTATTGTTAACTTTTAGAATGTTTGTAAATATGTGAGCACCATGTACTTATGACATAATTAAGTTTATTTTCCACTGCTACATGCGTTTTTCTTTTCACCTTTTTGGTGTGTTGTTTTTATTCTGGGTGCATCGTCTTCACATATTATAATATTATAATACATGTATACAAAACATTGTGAAACATTTTAAAAGAGTAACGGTGGAGTTTCTTGCCCATTCTTCTCCACACGAAACTACCTTTTGGAAGGGGCGACTAGAATCAATTCTATTTCTTGTTAATTTTTGACGTTCAAAAGTGCCTTTCTTGTGCCTATTTGAAATAAATGTTTTGACTTTGACTTTGACTTTGATGTATTTCTGTTGCCGCTATAACAACAAATACTAAAAATCAGAATATAATAAATATTTGGGGTGGGGGGTGGGGGGGAAGCTCCCATACAACAAACGTGATTTTTATAGATAATGGTACTGAACCGTTCGTGCGCGAGTCCGACTCGCACTTGGCCGGTTTTTTTTTCATTTTAATTTAAGGAACATTTAACTTTGATTGTAAAATTAATTGTCCATGTCGCATGTTATTCCGTCGTTGCTATACGATATTACAAGTCATTAGGGGACAGAATTATTACGCATAGTTATACTGTATGCATATAGCATAGACAATTTTTTTTAAATCAAAAAACCACGATATAACCTAACATACAACCTCATTAACAAAACACGCTGTTCCAATTTTCCGTTAGAAAGCGTGACTAAAATCGTATATTATAACTATTTTACAGTTTTTAAATGTCATTCAATACTCGTTAAAGCGATGCACGTAATCCGATAGTAGAGGGAGTCGGAAACGCAATATAGCGTTATTCAATCCCAGTTCAATTTTGGCCACTGAGGCCAAAATAATGGGAATTTAGAAGAGTTTAACCGGTGTTGTAAATGGCTTTTCATTTCCTACGCGCCTGTAGCAATAATTAAAGGGTGTTGGTAGTCTGTCTTTTAAATGCAACCGTGGAATTAGTATGTACTATAAAATATTATTATGGTCTGCGACTTTATAGAACCTAAGTATAGAACACAACGGCTCAAAAACCAGAAAATAGATGGACTGTAAACAATTTAATTGAGAAAAAAGCTTTGTATTTTAGAGTTTGGCATGGACTATGTTACTCCTAACAGAATCAATAAAATATTAATATTCTCATACCAACAGAAAATTTTAAGTAGACTTATTACGGTGCGCTTAATAACGTAACTTTATTAACCTGGTGTTAGATTGTTTATGCTGCCCATGGGCCTCTGACCTTGCTTTTTCCCTTTACTCACTAAATATACGCAAAAGAAGAAGAATTACGTAACTTTTAAGATTAATTATTAGGATAGAATTGTCTTACCGTCATTTGTAGTTAATAATTCAGCTTTAAATAAATAATAATTTTTCTTGTCGATTGTTCGATTATCTATTATCGCGTTGATAATAATGACGTGTGCGTTCTTAATTAATAACTCTCTACTTTCCATTTTCCAACATCTTTTAAACAGGGTGGCGATTTAGCCGCCTAAACCGTCAAGGCGATGCTTCCACCCACCATATTAAACGTTATGAAACTCAAACACCCACTAAACCCCATTAACATAATAACCAAACAATTAAACATAAACCCATGAAAAGCGAAACAAGCGATGTGCAATGAAGCGTACTATCATCCGAGCGATCCAAGCGGACACCTGTCGCATTCGCTTATCAGCAGGGCGGATCAAAGGTGCCGCTTGCTTTGCGACGCCGCCGCCGCCCGCGCCGCCCACATCCGACGGAGATGGATCCATAGATCTATAGTCTATGGTACCGTTTCCTTTTATGTTTCTGTGACGGTTCGGTTTGCTTTGACATTTGGGTAAGGATGAATGTTTTAGTACTATGATACATGTATGTACCTACTTTCATAGTATTGAGGGATACGTTGAGTTTGTCTCTGACTCGGGCGAATTTAAAAAGGTTTGCATGAAGAAAAAAAACCCAGCTCACTGCGTTTTGTCTTCTTCTTCAGGTGTGTGTAAACCAAGCATGCCCAACCAATTTTGCAGGCTGGCCGTATCAGACTGCGGGCCATCTATTAAATAAAACTTGCTTACAGTAATGGTCTGTGCATAGGTATTAAACTCAACTTTAAGTTACTTATAGTGAATTATTAAAATAACTTCACTGAAACTTTGAAGAGTTATTATGTTAATAACTTACCTATCGATTATAAGCGACTTTGAGGTCGATAATAATCATAAAGTCCGAAAATATATTTAACTAAGTCTCATCATAATACTTTGCCAACAGACTACATTTAATTGGTAGAGCCATTTGAATGCATTCCAAATAATCCTAATGCATCTTAATGATTTTAGTATCAATTACAATTTTTCCTCGCGAAGTTTTCCTTAAATACTGTTCTGCTATTCTGTAAACAACTCTCTGAGAAAACGTTGGTGAAGTCAGCTGTCAATAGTATGTCACACTTATTTCACATTACATTTTACAGTGTCAACCGAATGGTCCTCGAAATAGAAACATTGGAACCTAAGTCTACCTGTGATGATTCAATCTAATTTACTCATAACTGCATGTACAGAGGCCAGCACATCAAGTTACCACAAACTGTCAAATTTCTTTGATAGTATTTCAACTTTATTGCAAAGACATAAGGTTCATTTTTAATTGAGAAAATTTGACAGTTAGGGATAGCTTGATGTGCTGGCGTCTGTACTACATAATACGGCAAAATCAATTAAACATTTGGCAGAGCACCCAAAGCTCTTAGAATTGAATCATCATGCGGCATTCTTACTGAATGCCGTCTCATATCATTATAAATTTAATAAACTTCGTGTTTATTTAAGTATTAGTGAACATCTTCTTTTCGTGTGGTTAATGACTAACCTAGTGTCAGAGTTTTTATGCTGCCCCCATGGAGCATGTGGAGCTAGGTCAAAGGCCCATGCCTTTGACTTAGCTCCACATGCTGTTGAGAAATATCTCTCAGACATGCTGGTTTCCTCACGATTTTTCTTTCACCGATTTTTAGCTAGTGATAATTATATAATACGCACATGGATACGTAAAATCAGAGGTGCGTGCCTTGGGTTCTCGAGACCCACGATGGTCACACCACTAGGCTATAACTGCTAAAGTTAGTGAAGATACAAGAAGACTATTCATTATCTATCTATACTAATCTATATCTCTCCATAGTATATACCAAAGTCGCTCCCCGCTGTCTGTCTCTTTTATTATACGCTTACGGAACGGATTCTGGCGGTTTTAATAGCTGATAGAGTGATTCAAGTGGAAATAGCGTGTGTTTATTTTTTAGCTGGTTCGATTCCCGGTTTAGATAGGTTTTTTTTTTTTAATAATAAAGGTATGTTTCCTTTAGTAATATAATGTATTGTAAGGTTAAGGTAAGGCGCATTGATTTTTACTAACCTGTATATGCTTATTGCGATTCATACTTGTGATGAAGATAATTTTCTTGTGTACAGAGGCCAGCACGTCTAGTTACCACAATCTGTCAAATTTCTTTGATAGTATTTCAACAGTATTGCAAAGACATACGGTTCATTTTTAATTGAGAAAATTTGACAGTTGGGGATAGCTTTTTTTTTTTTTTTTTTTAAGGCTGGGAAATCATCCAATGACTGCTCCCGCTCTGGGTGGAGCGGAAGGGAGTGTCAGACTCTTACTGACTAAAACCCATCCATGTTCCTTCCGTAGCCCTTTATGTTCCGGGGTAGCGGTAACCCTTTCGGACAATCCCGCTTAAGTTAGGGATAGCTTGATGTGCTGGCGTCTGTACCTAATAAACATAGCATAATCAGCCTACAAGGTGTCCACTGCTGGGGTCACAGGACTCCTCTATGTGAGAGGGAGAGGGCCATAATCCACTACGCGGTACTAATGCAGGTTGATAGATGTCACATGTCTTCGAATTGCAGGTTCTGGGACATGCCGGTTTCATCACGATATTTTCCTTCACCGTTTTAAGCGTATATACCTAATGGTAGGATATTATTCATTATTGTGAACTGTGAAGAACAATCACAGTACAAATCAAGCAAAGAGATTTCAATAATATATTTTACATTTTTTAAATAATACTAGCTTTGCAAGGAAAATGCCTCACATACAAAGAAGAACAAAGCATTGAAAAATAAATAAATTACATAACATCGAAAGCTGTCAATCAATATATAAGTAACACAAATCTTCCCAAAACACATTTCAATTGAACAGGCAAAGTTTCTCAGATCGAGTCTGCGAATCGAACTTCAATAGAAAACAAAGACACATCGGAATCGATTGAACATTGCACGACTCGTCACTCGCTTGTCCCTCGTAAACGTTACATTAAATTAAATAAATGGGTTACGAACATCAAAGGACGTTTATTGTCGTGACGTCAATCAAACAGGGAATACAGATAAGAAATAATCGAATTTACGCGGAAAGTGTCGCTTGAACATGCGTCATTTTATTACCCGTTCTCGTCAAAACTTTGATCAGTGGTCTTGAGGTAGAGGCTTTTGTTTTTTTTGTTGAGGGTGGAAAATCATCCAATGACTTCTCCCGCTCTGGGTGGAGCGGAAGGGAGTGTCAGACTCTTACTGACTAAAACCCATCCATGTTCCTTCCGTAGCCCTTTATGTTCCGGGGTAGCGGTAACCCTTTCGGACAATCTCTCTTACGTCAATCCCGCCTGAATTAATAAATAACGGACAGAAGCCCACAAGGTTCTCGCTCTTTAGTCGCGTGATAGAGTAGCGTTCACCAATGTTCTTCATGAACAAAAGTTTAGATTATATTACTTTGATAAAAGAACCTTGAGGCATATCTGCATGCCTAGATTTTGAATTCAAATTTTAGGTCAGTGAACGTTTTAAGGTAATAAAGCAGACGTTGCGTGATTTCATGATGTACCTATATAGTTATTTCTCTCAGAGCTAAATTCGTTTAAGACACGCTCAAAGACATCGAAAACTTCGATTTTTACCTGCGGCAAAGCAACAAAAAGGATTAATTTAAGAGACTATAATATGTAGTTGGGAACTCGACTAGGGACGTTTCCACCTCGATTATAAAATTACTGTAAGCCTGTATTGTCCCACAGCTGGGCAAGGCTTCCCTCCATGGCTTCATGTGCTTGTGATCCAAGGCTGGAGACCACGTAGAAGGTGGCTGGACGGGATGGACGAAACAAACGATTTCTAGAGGGCCTGCCACGGCCTCTTCTACCTAAAGTACAGAGGCCAGCACATCAAGTTACCACAATCTGTCAAATTTCTTTGATAGTATTTCCACTTTATTGCAAAGACGTAAGGTTCATTTTTAATTGAGAAAATTTGACAGTTAGGGATAGCTTGATGTGCTGGCCTCTGTACTATAAGAAAAGTATTTTCTTTTTCATTTAAAAATACTGAAAGTCTTGGTTAGTATTAATCTAGAATGTGTAGTTGCGTCCTAGCCTTTTTACTGCGCAGATATTCAAGAGAGTCGGATGGTAATGTAAACAAATAGATCTATTGAATAACTAACCGAAACTTATATTTTCTTCAATTTTATTATGTTAAAAAGTATATAGCTTTATCGAGGTAAATACAACTTTAATTTTTTAATTATAATTTCAAACGTTATTCAAATAATAATTGAGAAGACATTTGGTCATTACTTGACCAATTGTCTTCATAAAGTTAAAACCTTCGAAATATGGATGATTTTTTTACTTAGGCAATAATTTCACATTTAAAAATAAGAATAAGAATTTAGCCTGAACAGGCTTTGTTTACACTTTCATCCGATACTTTTAGAACTACCTGTAGGTATCCAAAACGTAATAAGTAACCTATGTCCTACATAGTAAAAAATGTACTCTATCCAGTCTTCCATCTTGAGGGAATCTAGACTGACAGGCCGAGTGACATTTCATTAGGGTCCATTTCTTTGATAGCTTTTAGGAAAGTGGTTGTAACTGGTAACATAAACCTTGGTTTATACTCTGTGGTATTAGCTTTTATTAAAGGTTGCCTACATTTAAGGTGAAAGCTGGAGCAGTAAAAGTCTAACTAGGAATTAGGTACGTACTTAATTTGTAGGAAATGTAGCCGACAAAGTACAGAGGCCAGCACATCAAGTTACCACAATCTGTCAAATTTCTTTGATAGTATTTCAACTTTATTGCAAAGACATAAGGTTCATTTTTAATTGAGAAAAATTGACAGTTAGGGATAGCTTGATGTGCTGGCTCTGTAGGTACCCTTTATTTTAGGTAAACGTGAAAATAACCGACTTCCAATAAAAGTACTACAAAGTGAAAAGTAAATTTAATTTCGGCAGTCGAAATCGGTGGCAAAGAACCAAAGGCGTAGTTGTGGTACCTACACGCCACATTAATTCGTATTTGCAATGTAAATAACTTGACTGAAAGTTATTATATTCTTCTTCTTCTAAGCGTGTCGGTGGCAAAAATAGTAAAAATAGTTTAAATAAATATATTTATATTTTAAATTATATTGGCCCAAAATTCAGCAACGCGAATACCGTTCACTGACGCAGCCATTAGGTCCTCACGTGTGCATGTGACGGGGCATGCGGTGCAAGATGGGAGGTGAGCCATTGTCTGTGGGGAGACGCCGCACACACATCGGAGATCTAAGCCATCCATGAACCCCCACTTATGGAGGTTGTCCTTACTGCGACCTACTTGGGTACGGAGTCTGTTTAGGGTTTTCCATGTAGGCCACGGTAGCTTGTGCCCAGATGGGAGGCTTTCTGATAGTTCAGCGAAGAAATCAGGCGGCTTAAGCAATTCTTGCCAGAGGTCGATAATTATATTAACATGGGTATATACTAAGTGGAAAAAAATACGTATTATTGAATCTCAAAAACCACTCATCAGATCTTGACAACATTTATAAATTAACTAGCTGCTCCCGCACGCTTTCACCCACTGCACGGCTCCTATTAGTCATAGCGTGATGTTACATAGCCTATAGCCTTCCGCGATAAATGGACTATCCAACACAAAAAGAATTTTTCAATTCGGACCAGCAGTTCCAGAGATTAGCGCGTTCAAACAAACAAACTCTTCAGCTTTATAATAATCATTAGTATAGATTTACCAAACTGTTATTAGGTGTTTCTATAACGAATTTCTCAGTTGCTTCCCGGAATCTGGATGGAAACGTCCCCTATTACATGGAACTTAATCCATATACCTCTAACTTACCCTTCGAAGATTACAGGCGTGATGTTATGTGTTATTATGGTGATTCTTCTTTTCGTGTGGTTAGTGACTAACCTGGTGACAGGGTTTTTTATTATGCTGCCCATAGGCCTCTGACTTCGCTTCACATGCTGTTGAGTGATAATTATACAATACGCACATGAATCCGAGGTGCGTGTCTTGGGTTCGAACTCGAGACCTATGACTTGGCATTCCGACGGTCACACCACTAGGCTATCATTGCTATTTTGGTTTACTTTCACGAATGAAATGATTCAAACTTCAGTTAAAAGCCCTTATGTCTGCCAAGAGTTTGGAGCCAAAAATCATCATATGATGTTCATCGTTTTCTATGATACACTTTAATGACAACAGGGCTGTAAGAAGTCTTCTCGTCATCCCTACCCGACATTAGCTGTATGGTAAGCAGATACTTCTACCAATAAGCCGTTAATCCTGAACCATTTAATAGGTATGCAGTTGACATTATACTGATACTCAAAGAATGTAAGAAAAAGAAATAGAATACGTTCATTTGCTGTTAATATGACGCAGAAAAACAACGTACATAAAAAAAAGAAGAGATTGTTGGAAACCGGCAAGTCCTAGAACCGAAAAAATCAAAGACAGCCACCATCCCGCACTGGGCCGGCGTAGTGGATTACGGCCGGCTCTCTCGAAGGGAGGAGGTCTGTGTCTCAGTGGGGATATTGATGGCTGATTATGGACGAAACATGCGTCATATCCACGCAAAACGTCTATCGCTCAGCATAATGCTGCGACTCTATGCAAGACACGAGCCCCAGCGCTGGCTTTCATTATAAGCCGGTACGTCATGCAATTATTCTAAGGACATGGAAACGTATGATGTGATTTGACATAGACAACATAGCTGCACTCGTTTAAAAATATAAAATGACTAGCTTTTGTCCGCGGCTTCGTATGCGTTAAATTCGTAGTAAAACAATTCGTTATTATACATATAAACCTTCTTCTTCAATCACTCTATCTATTAAAAAAAACCGCATCAAAATCCGTTGCGTAGTTTTAAAGATTTAAGCATGCATAGGGATATAGGGACAGAGAAGGCGACTTTGTTTTATCCTGTGTAGTGAAGAATTGTTTCTTTGTCAATTTGATCGTACGTCATCGTCATAATAACGTAAACCAATAACGGACGAACACTAGCATGCAACTAACCCCTTAAATTGAGCAAAGTGCCAATACTCGATCGACTTCTCAGATCACCTTTTGCCCGTCTTCAATAAATTTAAACGTTCAATTTAGTTAACGTTGTGAGAGTTTCCAGTGCGCCCACTTGACGTCCGGACGTCGACGTCAACGTCGTATGACGTCATATAATACCACTAGTGTCAGCGACAGTTTGTAATAGCTATGTGTTCTGTGTTGGAATTTGAAAGGCGGGTGATATTGCACTTTATGTTATTGTAGGGGCTTGTGGAAGATTAAATGGGAGTAGGTTTCTATAGTACCAACATAACATCGCGCCTGTATTTACTGAAGGGTTAGGCAGAGGTGTGACAACATAGTATAGACGCCAGCACATCAAGCTACCCCAATCTGTCAAATTTTTTTGATGGATTTTCAAAGCAGTAATGTTCAAATTCATCTGGGAATATTTGGCATCCATCCCAGGACCTCACGCTTAGCAGTAGCACTGACGACCACTAGACCAACGAGACAGTTACGGTTTCTATTGTAATATTTAAACAAATTCATGTAAATGTAGTAAATGTTTTGATGTAGGTATGCAATTTTTTGTTTACCATGACCAGTTTCCTCATTTCACAGTAAGGGTCTGCTCCTCCTCTATTCGAAAGTGACAGCTGCATCCGGTTGGACTGGAAGCCGACCCCAACATAGTTGGGAAAAGGCCAGGCAGAGTGAGATTGACCTAAATTGGATATAAAGATCGGAAATTTTGTTGTACCAATACAAACAATAATAAAATATACCGACTAATACATTACCGCAATGCAAGGAATTAACATTTAGCTAGCCAATACTTTGCTTCACAAACACTTACTTCACTTAATATCGCCAGGCGTCCCGGGTGGGCAATATTGCGTGATACTTTGACAGCGAATAAAAATATAAATAAAATGAGTGACGTCATTTTATGGCGGTTTTATGGTGTAACGCAGTGTTGGGAACAAGGATTTATTTGTTTGAGAATTCAATTTAGCATCCTGGGGTATATTCTTTTCTTTGTTGGATTAGTGGGGTAAAATGGGTAATTCTTCGTAGCGTGTTATTGAAAAAAAAAAAAATAATATCCTTGGACATTTCACACAACGCCATATCGTCCCAAGCTAAGCAACCTAATGCTTGTGTTATGGTTACGAGATGGCTGATAAACTACTTATATACATTTTTTTTTGTAAATACATACATATTATAAATAGAAAAATAGCACGAAAAAATATAATATATATACAAAGTGTCCCGAAATTCAACGATAAGCAGGCACCAGGGGATAAACTTGCGCTCATGACTACTAAGGAAAAAAAAAAGAAAAAAAATCTTATTCTTCATTTCGGGAAGATTTCACCAATGAAACTGAAAACTACGTTTAAGAGATGCTAAGCGCTGTCAGTGTCATTATTTTCTATGTAATATTGTACAGTGACAGCTCTAAAACGCGGTTTAGATTTTCTGATCGCGTTCAGTTTAAAGGTGAAATTCGCACTTATAAAAGTAAGTCAGACAATTTAGTTGCCAGTTCGTAGAATTCTGGCTTGTTTGCCATCCAAAATCCAGAAAGAAACCTCTTTGCTTTAAGATAAGATCTATAAAGTCAAAGATCATGAATATTGTGCTCTATTCAATGGCTGTAACGATTTCAAATGATAGACACACAAATAGATAAACGTTAGAATGATGTGGTTTTGGCTCTGTTCCTGATTGTTAGACGAATTGAGATATAAACGTAGTTCGCGGTATTATCACGAATAGTATACATATGTATGACCACACAACGCATTTTGGTTACGTTGCCTCGCTAGTTTATATATTACGGGTTTTCCGCCTCTTGCCAGACTAACTCTCCTATCATAATATATTTTGGGACAGTCCATTGACGGTACTTGTAATTTCTTAGCTTATGCGATATTTTTTTTTCGTCTCAAACAGGGTGAAATTGAATTCATGGGCATTATTTTAAGACGTCATAGTTAAACTCCTTAAAATAATGCACATGAATTCAATTTCACCCTGTATATCTTGTTTATACCCTGCAAGACCAGAGTATTCTCTTGGACAAATATTTATTTATTTATTTAATCTTTAACATTTAAAACAGACAAGAAGAAAGAAATAGAAAATAGGCACAAAGGTGATGCTGAATAAAGATTGAACAAGATCAAAGATTTTTAGGTTTTTGACTACCTACGTCGTAAAGTTGTTAGAACTTTAAAAAAAATATAATATTTACACTAACTGCTCCCGCGCGGTTTCACTACGCTACGACAAATAGGAGCCGAGCAGCGGGCTCCTATTTGTCGTAGCGTGATATTACATAGCCTATAACCTTTCTCGATAAATGGACTATCCAACATAAAAATAATTTTTCAATTCGGACCAGTAGTTCCAGAGATTAGCGCGTTCAAACAAACAAACTCTTCAGCTTTATAATATTAGTTATTTCTGACTCTCGCCTGAACACCTGAAATGGTAAGCGATGATGTGGTCGACAGTGAAGTACTTAGCACTTAACTTCGTTCAGTTTGACATCTGTCAAGGCATATTTACATTGGTCATATGCGGGGAGATTTCGGTAACTTATGCCATAGTTCCCATAAGTTAATAGAGCTCGCATGTGGGGGCGCTGCAGATATCTGCAAAGCTTGCCATAGGGCCCACGTTCGGGGAACGGTTTTCGTTAATTTTCATGTTAGCCTTTTATTTTCTTTCGAGGGTGGGAAATCATCAAATGACTCCGCTCTGGGTGGAGCGGAAGCGAGTGTCAGACTCTTACTGACTAAAACCCATCTATGTTCCTTCATTAGCCCTGTATGTTCCGGGGTAACGGTAACCCTTTCGGATAATCCCGCTGACCCGGCAGACTTCGGTCCTAACGGACCCCTTCTTTTTTGATATCACTCCCAAGCGTGCCTCAAAGAGATGTCACTCTTTGAGACGCGCTAGGGAGTCGTCACACGGCTTCCGATGCTCGGAGTGTCTCCTGCGGTGGCTGGGACGTGAGGCCCTATCCCTCAACCATCCCGCCACCTCCTTCGCTAGCATGACTGCTTTGCAGAAGGAGTTGACAGCCGCCCACAATTTTGTTATTCTTAATTCCTCCGTTAAATACGTTTCTTGCTTTCTTTGTTTTAAGCGATAGGGAATGATCGCGGTATACGTAGAACTTAAAGCTTATTTTTAATAGCCAATTTCATTAGATTAGATTCTCTTTACCGACCGATGACCGAATTTCATGTATCGCTACTCCCGCTACGGGGATTCCCCGCAGACGGTGTACTGTAGAGCCCTGGAGTAAAACCTTATGTTGAACATGGCTGGTAATAATCGGACGGCATTCGAACCTTTCAAATAATTTAAATTAGTTAAGGCTTTTGTACATTTGAGGGTTGGCCACAGGCGGCGGAGCTAGACAGATGTATTCGTTATAATCAAGAGATAATATAATTGAAGTGTTGAACGTTGTCCGTGAGTTTGCTTTGTTAGCTTAGAAGACCCAATACACACATTACACGCTCTACCACTGAGCCCCCTCAGTAGAAGATCTTCAATCTTCTACAGTACCGACCGCGCTATGGACTTACGATTTTCATTATTAGTCATTACTTCGCCTGTGGGGATTCCCCGCATACTATAAATCTACCGAGATATCAACTAATGAAAATGAGCTATTATCAATAACTGTAGTTCTAAGCCATCAGTAAAAATCTGAAATCATGAAAAAAGAAAAAGCTCTCGTTAGGTTTAAGCAGCGTAAACAATTCCTCAGTTAACAATGAGAGACCACACACAGATCCCACATTATAAAATACTCTAAAATAACAGTTGAAAATACCACTAAACAGAATTAAAGTCGGCTAGCCATTACTCCATTATACCCACTAATAATGTTTCCTTCAATCAACGGTTTGCGATCTGCGTAGGCTTAAATATCAGACGTAAAGACTACACGTTTAATATTTATCTGTTATTTTTACGATTCCGTTGATTTCGTGCTATTTGTTGTTAAAGATTATTGTAGTAGGTGTGTCTGGGAGATTTCGCTCGCGTCTCGCGGAAAAGCTCGGTAAAATTCGGTGTATCACCGAGCTACAGTTTTGGGGATCTTCACGAAGAGTTTATCTGTATTAAAAAAAGCAGTTGCTTAACAATTAATTGCCGACGTAAACTGTCTATGTCTGCCGGGGTAGGCCGTGGATGGGTTACCATCTATACATACCGAGACTCCTCCGTGTCTCGGAAAGCATGTGATTTATGCATTTTTGACAGATGTTACGGGTTGTCAGGAGCCGAAAATTTGACAGCAAGGGGTATCGTATTTCCTAGTTACTGGTTTATGGAGGTCAGATAGGCAGTCGCTCTATGTAAAATACTGGTATTCAGCTGCATCCGGTTAGACCGGAAGCCGACCCCAACATAGTTGGCTAAAGGCTAAGCAGATGGCAGACGGAAGTAGTCTGTCTGTACACACTACGTTAATTTACCATGCTAAATTAACGTAAACCATTTTATATTGAATATACGGACAAACTTAAATTTGATTGTCAAATTGCTATGCTTTCCTTGACTTTACATAAAAACGTGAATACCTTGAAGGCACCTCACAAAAATACCGCGCACATTGATGTAGTACACGTGGATAATACATTTATTTCTACAATCTAATACAATAAAAACTTATACATACTTAAATTAAAAGACAGGCCCGCGCCTGCGGTGGCCGGGAGTCGTCACGTGGCTCCCGACGCCCGGGGCTTCTCCCGCGGTGGCTGGGACGGGAGGACCTTTCTCTCTCCCATCCCACCACCTCCTTCGCAAGCATTACTGCTTCGTAGAAAGAGGTGACTGCCTCCCACTCCCTCTCGGTTCGGACAATGGCTTGCACCAGGGCCGGGCGCGAAGGGTCGCTGACAATCGCCTCTACGAAGGCACGGCGGTGCTCCGGCCAAGCGAGACAGGTTTCCACCATGTGTTGAATGTAGGCTGAGTCGCGATATGCTACTGAACGGATCTGAATAAAATTTGGTAAAGATATAGATTACATTACATTACCGTTCAAGTACGTTCCCAAGGGACAATTACCCTCAATAAAATGAACCATCCGATTAATGTCATGCATGGATGTTGCCATGTTTTAAAGGATTTAAAGTCTGAAATACAATTCGTGGTTGTGTTCTACGCTAGAAGAAACATTATACAAAGGATAATTATCCTACAAGCGTTATCCAAATTATGTTAACTGAAGCGAGAAATGCACACACACGAAATTGGTGGAAATTTTAGTGGTAATTTCTTGTCTATTATTATGATCCACAAGATTTTAATAATAAGTAAACAAAGAATGGCGCATTGTTAAAGGCGGTCAGCAGGAGGAGTTTCTTGCCCGTTCTTCTCCATAGGTACCTACTGCTTTGGAATGGGCAACTAGCTTCATCTTTCTGACTGACCGACCCCTTGACAATTCAAAAGTTTGAGTTTGAGTTTGAGCAGGATTGTCCGACAGGGTTACCGCTACCCCGGAATATAAAGGGCTAAGGAAGGAACATGGATGGGTTTTAGTCAGTAAGAGTCTGACACTTCCTTCCGCTCCACCCAGAGGGGGAGGGTCATTTGATGATTTCCCATCCTTAAAAAAAGTCTACTGGTATAATCAGCCTATAATGTTTCCACTGCTGGGACATAAGCTTCGTCTCGGTGAGAGAGTGGGCCGGAATCCGCCACGCGGTCCCCAGTGCGGGTTGGTAGATGTCACATGTTTTGAATTTTTGGTTCTAGGACATGCTGGTTTCCTCATGATGCTTAGAGAGCTGTGGTGACGAAACAATTTACACAAGGTAAAGCTGGCCTGGGTTCCAACCTACGACTTATAAATCTTAAGTCAAGGTCGTTACCACTGAGCCAACATACTCTATTATGTGTAAGCGCAATGGCTTAGGTTTGATTCCCGGGTGGTGTTTTACCCGGATTCGATTTTCCTTTGGGATATTCTTAATAGCAGCCCCTTGTTACGAATTGTGCCCAATACGTGTACACAAGGCTCTGGGTATTTTCGGCCATGCTGATCCCAATACAGATTTGTGGTCTTAACAAGTTTTTAACAAGAAAATAAAGATAGTTAGTAACGGAAGCGTCTCTGAAATTTTTTTATAGTATGTTGCTATAAAATAAACAAAATACGTTTATTTGCACAAATACAGAAAAGAAACAAATTGGGTAAAATTATGCGTCACATTCACTTAAAACGCTATGGCTCAGCATTATGCGAGACAGAGACCCAAACCAAATGCAAATGTGCATCTTTTCGAATCGATCGTAAACATGACGAAACAAATGGCTTGTATTGAATACTTACATAAATATAGACGATTTTCAAACAATCGTTCTAGGGAATGATAAAGTGCTCTATTTCAAGAAATCTATAGTTTTGTTTCAGTATGAATATTTTTTTAACATTTATTTTTATTAGCATCTACATATTTATGTATGAAAACTGAATCTTTAAATGTAATTTTCAACTACATCAAAACGTCAGATGACGTTCAAATATAGCACACTTATCAAGGACCGACGGCAAAACAATGAGGAATATGCATGATTTTTAAAAGGTATCTTTATTCGATTATTTACATCACTATAGAATGAGTTAGGTTAAACGAAGAGACATACTTTCAGGGGGTACTATACTCATGGAGATGAACAATTTTGACTATAGAACTATACCTGAAATCATGAAAAAAAATCAGGTGTTCAGTACATTTACTTATGTTCGCATAATTCGTTAAAATGTATGGAACAGTTGATTTTTTTTTTTCATATTTCAGAGTTGGTCTCATGAACAAAGTTGTTGATTTCCATACAACCTGAACGTATGTCCCTCGTTTATCCTAACACAGTGGATAATGGTATGAAAATATTCAACACCAAAAACGTAATATAAAGTATTAAAAAAAGAAAAAAAAATGGCCAACAGGATCCGGCACTTTCGGGCGCACTATTTTCGCACGCTTTGTGTGGCGTCATTATCTAGTCCGTCTAGTGAAATCCAGTGAAATTGACATTTATTGTCATAGACGTTTACGTCATATTCGCTTTGACCAATGGCGTCGCGTTTTCAATATTTGAATTTTGAATTCCCTCGGAAATAGCACAGTTTTAAAAAGTTAAATTCTTGCTTACAAATAAAATTTATTAAAAAATATTGATGAAGGCACAATTCTCAAATAATAAAGTTTCTAAAAAACAATTGACTCTTATTTGAATCACATGCATGTTACCTATTCATTTAGTATGAAAATATAATTAATATCCTTAGGTTTTTCCAGCAGGAAAATCTCAGCAGCACACCGGAGTCTGCTATTATGCCCTATTAATGGCAAAAGGCTCGTCTCTGTTCCATGGGACTTAAACATAATTGGCGATATTATGGTTGTAGTATGGTACCTTTTGGGCAGTAGAGGCGCGATGTTATGTAATGTTAACGTCTTTAAAGAAAAAGAAAACAAAACTTCTTTTAAGACTTTTTGTCTTCATCACAAATTAAAAAATAATTAATTGACAAGCCAAAAACAGTAGGTACTTTAACAAACTCTAAAACAAACTTACAAAATATTTTAAAGTTCCTAACAACCTCTCAAGGGTAGGCATAAATATAAGTCACGATCTTTTCAGCATCCCAACATTATCCCCTTGGGAAGTACAGACAAAACTTTTACGAACTTTTTACTACTTGTCTCAGATTTAAGGAGTGTATTACTCGTCTATAACAATCACTTTATTCCCTAAGGTTGTAATATTGGGCGTGTTGATGGTAGTTTTTTTTTTTGGTTGGAAAATCATCTAATAACTTCTCCAGCTCAGAGCGGAGCGGGAGGGCGTGTCTCACTTTTACTGACTAAAACCCACCCGTTTACCTTCAGCTGTCTATGCTAGGACCACGGTGACTCTTTCGTACAAACCCGTGACTTGGCAGGGTTAATGATACACTGCTTAGTCAATGGTGTTCAGAGGTTTTTATGACAGTATCTACCAAGCAATGAATAGGTACATACATTCCAGCTAATTTCTAATAACGAAACTAGTAAATACAAGATGGCCTCTTATTCAATCTTAACTCCCGTACTAAGCAAGGCCAGGTCAAAATGTTACCAGGGACCAAAACCTTGCTGCACCTAGTATTTACTGAGCATAGGTCTTAGGTTAGATCCTGAGATAGGGCAAAATATTTTTGGGAAATGCGAAAGTGATAGGTTTTTTCGCAAGTTTCAGAATTAGGTATGTTTAAAAAGTTTCGAGTGTTTTAATAAGTACAGAAATGTTTTATGTGAAATAACTATATATTTATACCAAACCAAGGTTAGGTATAGCTATTATATGTTTATTGTATTAATAAAATATTTATTGTAAGTAGAGTTTATGGCTCTGTTAACATGAGATTCTAATTTATTGAAATATTTATATAAAGCTGAGGAATTTAACACATTATCGCGCAGATGGTAACGATTGGATCACACACTTTATAAATCGATTTAAATTGCTCTTGTACCATTGAAATTTCGCGTACTGAAGTTCCGTATCTTATACATACCAGAATAGACAGCTGTGCTTTTTTTTTAAGGCTGTGAAATCATCCAATGACTTCTCCCGCTCTTAGGTGGAGCGGAAGAGAGTGTCAGACTCTTACTGACTAGAACCCAGCCATGTTCCTTCCTTAGCCCTTTATGTTCCGGGGTAGCGGTAACCCTTTCGGACAAACCCACTTACCCGGCAGGCTTGGCCTTCATCTGCTGACATCTCTTTGAGGCGCGCGTGGAACATATACGCGCCGTCCGGCACGGGCCTGGTGCTGATCGGACGGTGAGTCACCCATTACTCACCGTCCGCAGGCCCAGACAGCTGTGCTGCTGGGGAGTTTGTTGATCCACTTCTTCTATTCAGTAAGAAGGACTTGATTCTGTACAGTAGATGATAGAGATAATAAGTAGATTTGACGTTCAAGTGCCTTTCTTATGCCTATTTGAAATAAAAGATTTGACTTTTGACGTTCAAGTGCCTTTCTTATGCCTATTTGAAATAAAAGATTTGACTTTGACTTAGTTAGTGTTATTTTGCCTATTGCAGTATTATGCTGAGATAGCAGCCTTTTCGGCCTCGCGTAGGTCTTTGTTTTTTTTTAAATCTTTTAGGTCTTATTTTTAATTGATTAATTTTGTTACATGTTGTTTTGTTTTTTTTTCTGTGTAATACCTGAATAAAATGTTAATCTTTTTTTCTTTCATATTTGTCTTGTATAACTGCATTTCTCTCTGGCACTTCAAAATAATGACTTCAACTAGTCCTAGTCCAGCCCCTGTTTGGTGAGTAAAAACCAATTCTCAAAAAGCTGCTAGCGAACGAATTTCATTTCGCTTTGAAAATAAAATGCAAACACACCCGGAAAACTAAACTAAAATCTAGTAACCAACATCTGGATAAGAAAACAGAACAAATGTATGTGAATTTAAAACGAAAAGAAGTTGTATTTTTAAGGTTTCATTGTGTATAATAAGTTTAAAAGTAATTGCATTGAATGAATTTTACTTCAGTCGAAAAAAAAATACGGTCCGTTGAGTGAAAATCTACTCATTTTTCTTTTCACAAGTGCAAGCAATGTTCATGAAAGAATTTTATGAGACTGAACGATGTATTCAATTCGTTCATTCAGTAATGTTATTTAAAAGCACAAAAGTTCGCAATTAAGAAAGTTGAGCTTTATTCTGAGCATACATAGAATAAAAACTTGTCTAAATATGAATTTTCCATCAACAAGAAACAAGATACACAGCTTGATTCTCGTCAATTTTCATCCAGCTGCTACCAGCCACCCTGCGAAGATTATCATTCCACCTAGCCTGAGGGTGGGAAATCATTAAATGACCCCTCCCGCTCTGGGTGCAGCAGAAGGGAGTGTCAGACTCTTACTGACCACGTGAGGACTCCCGGCCACCGTAGGCGCGATAGTCAGTAAGAGTCTGACACTTCCTTCCGCTCCACCCAGAGCGGGAGCAGCCATTGGATGATTTCCCAGCCTTAAAAAAAAAAAAGACTCTTACTGACTAAAACCCATCCATGTTCCTTCCGTAGCCCTTTAGGTTCCGGGGTAGCGGTAACCCTTTCGGACAATCCCGCTTACCCGGCAGGCTTCGGCCCTAGCGGGCCCCTTACTAGGCCGGCACGGGCCTGGTCCTGATCGGACGGCGAGCTACTGAGGGCGTCCTGCCTAAGCTTTGCTGATTCACGGTCCACACTCAAGACCGTGTCTACTCTAACGGCCACTGGTTCTACGGCTATTATAGATACAATACACGCAGTAAACATACATAATTGTGACAGTTTGTTATTCTACACTCGCCTTTATATATGTTTATAATTATGCTGCCTTTACATAGTTATATTAATGCTCGTTAACCTCTCCAGCTGAGCAGAATGCAATACTCGCGTGTGAACACGTTCACAGGTTCAACTAACAATGGGTTAACTGCACGTCTCTGCTATTGATATGTTGAATACCTCTCGTTAAGGGGGAAGCGCCAGGGTGGGGAAATTCAATGTTTCATTTTTTTTTTGTTATTTGCGGATTATTGTCAAGATATTATGTGTATCGCGTCCGTAGAAAGTATTTATTTACAGAATTATAATCATAAGAATTATTAATACTGTTGTCTCTAAGTTACAATAGAATTGGCTACTTGACACGGTCGAAAATAAAATATGAAATCACTTGTAAAAAATTCTGCTCGTCTTAAAACCTTCCATCACCGTACACTAATTAAATATTATGCGAGGATATAATTGTAAAATTGGATCTAATGTTAATAAGTATTCCATTGGGTTAAAAAAATCTGTGACGTCACATTTCAATGTTTCATACAAATTTAATTTTTTTACAAGTTTAAAAATCTGAGGCATGTGGCTGACTGCGATCTCCTCCGTACAGTTTATTGTGCTTTGGCTCAATCGGTTATTGGTTACTGTATTGGGGTCTGGGGAGGTGCATGTAAAACGCATCTCTTACGCCTGGAAAGAGCGCAACGTTCGTTGCTGAAAACAATGACATTCCAACCTTACAGATTTCCCACGAAGACATTATACGAGTTGTGCCGGGTATTTACAGTAAGGCAACTTTTTATTTTCCAGACAATTACAAAAAATACGTATCTACTCCATATGTACCTAGCAAAATTCGAAACATACGAACAATTGTAATTTAATCTGTAAAATGTCGCACGGCTTTTGCAAGACGACAAAACGCTTTTCTTTCTGTTTATTTATATAACAAAATTAATAGAATCTTGAATTTTTATCCGCTATCACTACACGAATGTAAACTTAAAATAAAGAACTGGCTCTTTACTCTTGATTATGGGGATGTAGAGAAAATAATAAACAATTAATCTCATTTTACAAAGGAACACACAACAACACACATTTACAACATACATTTCTTTCATACACTTACTCACAAACGCACACGTACACACCTCCAACACACACGCAGCACGATTTAGCTTAAGTGTAAATAAATTATAAATTATGTTTTTGATATTTTTGGCTTCTTCTATTGTAGTTTACGTTGTTTTGTTTTTTTTGTTTACTTCTTTGAAAATTGTATTTTATGCGCACAGTGTCTATTCCTATTATTGACATTAGTAGGTATCTAAGCCAAATAAAATGGGAGAGGGCGCTGACCCCTTTTTTTTTTTAAGGCTGTAAAACCCATCCATGTTCCTTCCGTAGCCCTTTATGTTCTGGGGTAGCGGTAACCCTTTCGGACAATCCCGCTTACCCGGCAGGCTTGGCCCCTTCATATGCTGACATGACCCCTGACATACAGGTACACCTAGTTCGGGAGTCAGAGGCTTCAAACAAGTTTTTCTGTAACCAATTATGTCAATAAATAATAATAATAATTATTATTATTAATTAGGTACAAATTCTGCGTTTTGACAGTTAAAAAAAGTAACGCTATTGACTACCCTGTCAAATACCCTATTGCCTCAAACGTCATGATTTCATGAAATAATCATTCTGTAGAGTTTTAAGGACTTAGAGGGCTGTATCTGTGCTTTTAATGATAACAGTCCTATACAGAGCTTGGATCTTGTATTTTAATTTTATTACACCTGCCCATAATCTACATCTCTCTTTTGCCTCCACCTCTGATTCCGATTCCGGTTCCGGTTCCACATTTGACAAATTAATAATAATAAATAAATAAATAAATTTATTCATCAAAATACACACATCAAAAGTGTCTAGGGATCAACATATATTTTTGCAATAACTTTTCTCTTGATTGATATTAATTTAAATTTTCTTTAAGGATTCATCAAATAAAGTGTTTTCGTTTGTCACAGTAACGATAAACCAAGTCACCTTTGCATTAATAAAGAAATTTGCCATTTTCCTAATAAAGGGATTTTTGACATTTGAACCACTAACATTAAAGTTCGAAAAAAAGACTGAAATAACAGTTTTCTTTAAAATTTTATTGGGTAACTGAAACAATTAATAATCCGTGTTTCTACCGCGAACACTAACAACACAAGAACATCGGTTTGGCATACTCAAAATGAGTTCATCCAAATCACGCTGTGGAATGGCCGCCCATGTTCGTTGCAACAACAAAAAAAGGTGTTATCAGTCGACTTTGGACACGTTACCGAAGCACTGGTACCGTGGCTGAGCGCCATGAAGGACGGTATCGCTGCACCACACGGAGACAAGACCGATACATTCAAATCTTAACTCGAAGAGCTCCAACAATAACCGCCATGATGTTAGCCGTGAGGCTTCATCACTCTTCAGGGAACGTAATTAGCGACCAAACAGTCAGAAACCGCTTGCATGAAGTGAACCTTCATTCCCGAAGACCGCTACGGGTACCACCTATAGCAATGCACAATCGTAGGATTCGATATCAATGGGCTCTTGAACACAGAAATTGGGCAGAAGAACAATGGCGTTTCGTGTGCTTTTCTGATGAGTCTCGTTTTGGTATGAGACCGGATACAAGACGTATACGACACTGGAGAACCCCTGGACGCCAACAGCGATTAAAATCCTGCCAGGAAGTCCATCCTTATAGTGGTGGAACCATCATGGTATGGGCGGGTATTTGGATCGGCGGAAGAACTGAGTTGATTTGGATCAGAGGCAACCTCAACGCTCAAATTTATGCTGAGACGATTGTATCTGACGTCATCGTTCCTCTACAAGTGCAAATCGGTCCCTTATTTCAGTTAATGCATGATAATGCACGACCGCACACCGTAAGAGTTGTAAGACAGACTCTCGCCGCAGCTAACATCAATGTCCTGCCCTGGCCTGCTCAGTCGCCAGACTTGAACCCGATTGAGCATGCATGGGATATGCTACAGAGAAGAGCTCTGCCGAATATGGAGGGTATCCAGTTGCAAGAAGACCTTTTTTTGTGGTTGCAACGAACATGGGCGGCCATTTCACAGCGTGATTTGGATGAACTCATTTTGAGTATGCCAAACCGATGTTCTTGTGTTGTTAGTGTTCGCGGTAGAAACACGGATTATTAATTGTTTAAGTTACCCAATAAAATTTTAAAGAAAACTGTTATTTCAGTCTTTTTTTCGAACTTTAATGTTAGTGGTTCAAATGTCAAAAATCCCTTTATTAGGAAAATGGCAAATTTCTTTATTAATGCAAAGGTGACTTGGTTTATCGTTACTGTGACAAACGAAAACACTTTATTTGATGAATCCTTAAAGAAAATTTAAATTAATATCAATCAAGAGAAAAGTTATTGCAAAAATATATGTTGATCCCTAGACACTTTTGATGTGTGTATGAGTAGGTACAATGTTACATTTTCAGAGAGCCACAAACTAAGCGGCGTCGCTTGTATCTTGTGGAATTAAATTGAAAAACTCCGATTCCGAATTCGGTTCCGATAACGCCATTTGTTAATATCCCTAGTATATACATAGGTATATTTGCTTCGTGTAGGCTGTTTGTTTCAATAATCAGAAGTAGACATAAAACTAAAACGAACTCGTAGGCAAACAAGCCAAAATCTGAATTGAACGAATGCATCCAATCCCGACCGATAGCCGATAGACCTCCGAATACAACAATCGTTCTCCAAACCACCAAACCGGCTGTGCTTCAGACCGTGGCGGCCAGGGTTGTCACCACGAAATAATAAATACTGGACGAAATAGTAAATTACAGTTTCAGTTCTGTCTATACTAAAAAAAAATAACGCATAAATAAATAGTATGTACCCAAATTAAGGTATAGGTTAGCACATCAAACTACCCCAAACTGTCTAATATTCTTAAGAAAAGAAAAATAATAAAAATATTAATGCGGACAACTTATCCCGCGGGATAAGTTTTAAGCGGGATGAGTTGACCAAAACCTCACGTTGACTGCCACGCAGCAGACACAATAGAAAAACTATTGTTCGCGGCTCACCGGTGACCGCGTTGGCGCTCAACGTGTTAATTGAACATGAACCTTACCATTTTGCAATAAAATTGAAAATCTATCACAGAAATTTGACAGATTGGGGTAGCTTCATGTGCTGGGTTCTGTACCATACATCGATATAGATAAACTACGATAACATGGCGCGCTCCTCCAAATTCCTGTTTTGTTTGTTGTCACCTCCTAACGAAAGAATTTGTATGTAATTATATTTGTCTTCAGTAGCAGGCCGGTAGCAACATGCGTTGTCTGGTTGAGTCTTGGTGGCGCATATGTATCTTTATAAAGCGTACGTTTCTTTCTACTTTCAGAAATTGGGTGTAACTCAGTGAATAATAACCTCGACAATTGGCAGCCCTAACGGAAGCCGCACAAAAGCAGCAGCCACTCGAGACAGTGCAACGCAATTTAAACTTAGTTCAAGTTAGCCAACCAACGGTCGTAGTTAAACTGACGTAAAGCTTTTGTCTGTGAGAGTGTCTTTATTTGTGTTGATAGCTGATTACATTAGTGAGGGTCCACACAGTTATGAATAGGAGACTTTGACTGCAGTAACTCGTCATAGTCGTAACGTTGCTACTCATGACATAGTTGTGACTTCATCTGCCTGCCTTTTCCCAACTATGTTGGGGTCGGCTTCTAGTCTAACCGGATGCAGCTGAATACCAGTATTTATTTACATGGAGCGACTGCCCATCTGACCTCCACAACCCAGTAACTGGGCAATACGATACCCTTTGGTAAGACTGGCTGTCAGATTTTCGGACTTCTAACGACCCGTAACGACTGTCAAAGATGCACAAATGACATGCAACATAGTTGAAATTTATAAAAGTTGAAATGAGGTACTGCCTTGTTGGTCTATGGTCGCAAGCGCTACTGCTGACCATGAGGTCCTGGGCTCGATTCCGGGGTCGGGCAACTTGTTATTGCGTTTTTCCATCTGAAATTTCTCAGTAGCAGACCGGAGTCTGGATTCGTGCCTGGTTAATGGCAATAGGCTCGATTATATGGGACTCAAACGTAACTGGCGAAATGTGGTTGTACAGACGCCAGCACATCAAGCTATCCCTAACTGTCAAATTTTCTCAACTAAAAATGAACCTTACATCGTTGCAATAGAATTGAAATACTATCAAAGAAATTTGACAGATAGTGGTAACTTGATGTGCTGGCGTCTGTACTAAAGGGACATCTTTGCTAAATTTTCGGGGGTTACAGATATTTGTTGCATTATCATATTTATACAAAAATTACTTCGATAAAACGCACTTCTCGCAACTGTCGCGTCACAAGTAAGTACTAAATCTACATACGCGTAATATCATGCCACATTTTAGCTCATTTTGACGTTATCTTTAGATTTCTTAAAAAAAAAATAAGTGTTCAATTTTGTATTAAAATAATCTAGCTTACGACAAAAAAAAAATAGTTTCCATCCCTGTTAGAACCAATCTCCTAGGTGTCTTTTCAAGAGGAAATACTGACATTTTATTCAAGCTGGTGACTCAGTAACAAAACGCCTTTTAATATTCCTTGGACGAGCTTCAAGATTTCATTCCGGCGTGGATAGGGAAGATATTGAAATAGTTCTTGCATTTTCTTGTAAATTGTGATTGAAATCTAGGGTTTTGTGATTGTCAGATTCAAAATTACTAATAAGAATTTACTAATTTTATAAACGTGAAAGTTTGTGAGGATGTATGAATGTTTCTTACTCTATCATGTCAAATCTACTTAACGGATTTGGATGAAATTTAGCGTACAGATAATTCACAACCTGGATTAATACATAGGATACTTTTTATCCCGGTAGTACCTCACACAGTTGGCTTTTAGTTAACCAGCTGCTTTTTGTGTGTTTTTTTTAATTTGCTTAGCAAATCTGCTGTTGTATCTCGTGCGGATTGCCCTATCCAGAACAAATGGATGCATATTGTGATGGGTATTGAGTAACATAGTGTATAAGATGTTACTGATTAATAATAAAATCTTAAACGATTTGAAACGTCTGAATAGACCTTAAATCCTTTTTAAATCCCTAATTATTTCAAATTATTAACAACTTTAGGACACGCGCTGGGAGCCTATAATAATTAGAACTTTTTTTGTGGGATCTATACGTGCCAACCTGTAATTCGTAATTGCTTTTTTATAGATGCCGTAAAAAGAACCGATTTGAAATGCATACATGTTACCCAGCTGAAAAAATCATAGACAAAAATATTTTTGAATGGGTGCACTAATTGTAGCACATTAACGTTTGTCCGTACTAAGACGAAATCGCCAGCATAGCCCGGGAAATGGGCAATGTTCTTTCTTTCTTTTGCAATTTATGATTTAACTAGCTTCCACCCGCGGCTTCGCCCGCATAATATGTCGACAAATATTACACATAAACCTTCCTCTTGAATCACTCTTATCTATTAAAAAAAACCGCATCAAAATCCGTTCATCAAAAGCATACATAGGGATATAGGGACAGAGAAAGGGACTTTGTTTTATACTATGTAGTGAAATACCATAAATCGATATAACCTTCTAAACCAAAATTACACTATGGTATGACATCATGACTTGGAGAATTGACTATTTGAAACGGTCAAAAATATAATATGACATCAAATAGATAAATGACCACTCGTCTTAAAAACTTCCATCAGCGTACAGAAATTAAATATTATGCGAAGATATCATTGTAAAATTGAATTTATTTAATGCTAATAAGTATTCCATTTGACCCTAAAAATCTGTGACGTCACGTTGTTATGTTTTATACAAATTCCGCGAGTTGACAGTTCATAAAAAGTAACGTTATTGACTACCCTTTCAAATACCAAATTACCCTATGGTATAGCATCATGGCCGCGGCGTTTTGTTTGTGCAGGTTAAAAAAAAATTCTTTCTTCTTCATGAAATTTGAGGCGAATTGGTAAGAAAATATTAGTATCGCGGGCTTTCAAGCACATCACTCTTAAGCGGTGCATTAGCTATAATAACTAACTACACAGGGAATACAAGACGCATTGAAGAACAAGCGCATATAATATACAGAATAATATATCAAGGATTATACACCTGGGACACTCCATACGATTACAGCTGCGTTTTCTATGCTGCATTATAAAGCTATCCATCCGTTGATTTAAATATGCAAATGTTAAATCGTTGCGGGTTTTCGTAATTTGTGGGGTGTAAAACCGTTTTCATAATTTTAATTTTTCTATACCCCATTATTAGAAATTATACATGTGAGAACGATGCCGAACGTTAAAAACGCCCGTAATAAAAAGATAAAAAATAAAACAAAAATTAAATTTAAATAAGGTATGGCAGCTAAGAGTTATATACGCCCGTATACGTGCAAAGGCTAAGCGGGATTGTCCGAAAGGGTTACCGCTACCCCGGAACATAAAGGGCTACGGAAGGAACATGGATGGGTTTTAGTCAGTAAGAGTCTGACACTCCCTTCCGCTCCACCCAGAGCGGGAGCAGTCATTGGATGATTTCCCAGCCTTAAAAAAAAAAAAAAGTCACTCATTCAGGTCTTTCGTTTTGTGAATTCGATAACTGTACGTTTTAAAAGTTCCACTACTGTTTTTCCTAGTTGTTGTAATTTCTTATGCGTGTCCCCAGTAAAATGTAAAATGTAAACGTGAACCTTATTCTCTTGCAATAAAGTTGAAAATCTATCAAAGAAACTTGACAGATTTAGATTTGGGTAGCTTGATGTTCTGGACTCTGTACACAGTTCCAAATCGGAATAATAAATCATATAATAAAGACACACTGTCTCCTGTAACAATTTTGCCACATAGAACATTTTCTTGATTTCAGTCCTATAAAAACAGTCCTTAACAAACAGAAACTCCAACTCTGTCCATCTTAGTAATTTAACTAAAAGATAAAGATGTGAGAAGAATATTTATTGAGTAACATAATATTATACTCACATATTACCAGCAATGTTTAAGTCTCGTGTAATTACGGGCGATTCTATTTCCATTTTATCCAAGAACAAATTCATGAATTACTTGCTTCCAAACAAACATAATTGTTTCATGTAGGTACAGACTGTAGCACAGTCTAAATATCAGTCGTCCAACGAAGACGTCTATACATACAGGGCAATCGTGCGTGGCGTGAGGGGCGAGACGGGGGTAGCGCGCTCCCGAACTGCATACGCTGCCGTGTTAGTAGTTCGGGAGACAACTTTCAGGGTCACCGTATACAATTTATTATCGTTTTAATTTATGAATAAATTAAATTGGTGTATACGACGTGTGCTGTGAAAGATTGCAAGTCGTCATCGTACATTAATAAAGAACTGCGATTTCATCAATTTCCGCGAAAGAATGAAAGGTAAACAAATAAATATTGTTTAATTGATAGAAAGGCGAAATCAAAGGCGTCGTCATACTGTATTTTTTTTATACTGTGGACTGTAGTTTGTTTAGATAATCGGTACATCTCTAGTGAGTAGTTGGTGATGTACGGACAACACTAGTGAAGTCGGTAATGGCGTCCGTTCATTCCCATTAGTTCGATTCATTAGTTCGATCGTCGAACTAGTGAGAATTTTTTTTCTCACCTGTTCGACCGTCGAACTAGTGAGAATTTTTTTTCTCATTTGTTCGACCTGCCGAATTAATTAGATTTAAAAATAGTTCTACTACATTTAAATGTTTTACTAATTTCGTAATAAAATAAAAAACGCTTGGTTCGTTAAAAAATATATATTCGTGTACTTATATTTGTACATCTATAGCATATCTTTGATCAAATAAACAGTTGAAAAACTTATAAATTATAAGCTGGCTTCCTAACAAAGTAAATAATAGTAATAGTAAATAAACAATACATACAGATTACACAAATCATCGTCATATCACCCGGAAGTCGTCCACTGTACTACCTAAATATATCATTCCTACAGCACCTAGGTAGGTATGTGCATTATAAACATTTAGCTAAACACCCCGTCAGAAGGAGTATGGTTATAGTTTATAAGTTTTTCAACTGTTTATTTGAAAATAAATAAATAAATATAAGTACACGAATATATATTTTTTAACGAACCAAGCGTTTTTTATTTTATTACGAATTAGTAAAACATTTAAATGTAGTAGGTAGAACTATTTTTAAATCTAATTAATTCGACGGTCGAACAGATGAGAAAAAAAAATCTCACTAGTTCGACGATCGAACTAATGAATCGAACTAATGGGAATGAACGATGGCGTCTAACGTAACACATCATCGTAGTTGAATTGGTGAATTTGAAATCGTCCGCACACAGCTTTTGACAGCAGTATTGTCGCTCGCGATATCAAAAGCGACTCGCTGGCGACAAATGTCGCCGCATATATGTGTAACAATACATCTAATTATGAACAAAATCAACAAAAAACGCGTTACAATGATCGTTGCATTGTTTTATCGTAATAAACTCATTGTACAGACGCCAGCACATCAAGCTATCCCTAACTGTCAAATTTTCTCAATTAAAAATGAACCTTATGTCTTTGCAATAAAGTTGAAATACTATCAAAGAAATTTGACAGATTGTGGTAACGTGATGTGCTGGCCTCTGTACATCATTATCATAATCAGCCTTTAATGTTTCTACTACTGCAACTGGGACGCAGGGCTTCTCTCTGTGAGACAGAGTGGGCCATAATCTACCACGCGGGCCCAGTGCGGGTTTGTAGATGACACATGTCTTGGATTTTTTTGTTTCCTCACGATGTTTTCCTTCACCGTTTTGAGAGCAGTGGTGATGAAGTTAAATACATAAAGTTTAGTGAATGGTAGAATCTTATAATCATAATTTTGTTAGTATAATTATTTTATGCTCAAAATCCTACTAATATTATGAATGTGAAAGTATGTGAGGATGGATGGTTTTTTTTTTTTAAGGCTGGGAAATCATCCAATTACTGCTCCCACTCTGGGTGGAGCGGAAGGGAGTGTCAGACTCTTACTGACTAAAACCCATCCATGTTCCTTCCGTAGCCCTTTATGATGGATGGATGGATGGATGTTTGTTACTCTTTCACGCAAAAAGTACTGAACGAATCTGCATGAAATTTGGCACAAAGATAGATTACAGTCTGTAATAGCACATAGGCTACTCTTTATCCTAGAAGAAAATTTACGGTTCCATTGGTATAATTTCTTACACACATGCGGGCGAAGCCGCTGGCAAAAGCTAGTCCTTTATATATGTAATGTGATGAAAACTTTAATTCATTGATAATGATGTAAGAATATTAGGAATGTAGTCTACAGTTTGGGACGTGAGCACATCAAGCTATCACAAACTGTTCAATTGTTTTAATCGATTAATAATCGATTAAAACAATTGAACAATTTTGATTGTTAAGTTCATAATATGAACTTAATAATCAAAATTTTAAGGCTTAAATCATTTGGAGAAATTTGTCAATTCGGTGTAACTTGATACCTACGCTGGCGAACGTAAAAGCGCTGCGCTAAACATTGGCCGTTACTGCTTGTGCTTGCTAAACTAAACTACGATTAATCAAATGCGAACGTGGACAAAACAGTTGAACTTCGTTGGAGTTTAGTTTTGACTAGACTGGACTGTGAGAATGGAAGATAGAATTGGCAAAAACTGAAGCGACCATTACCACAAGTTTATTTTTAAGGCTGAACGTTTTATTAAATATTTAACGGGCGTATCTTTTATGATTGTTTCTTTAATTTTATGGTGTACGTAATGAAGAGTACTCTATTCTATTTTGGCTCTATTCTACTTTAAAACAAATTCTATGCCTTCTTTTGTATTTCTTACTTCGTAAAAAAATAAGCTAAGTTTAATTTTTAATTAAGCTAAGTATTTCCAAGCAATAATAATAAGGTGTAGTTCCTTATTATTATGGCTTGGATTATTAATTGAGATCCGCCACTTAATCTTCCCCACCCTTAATACACCAATAATAAAAAATACAGTAAAAAGGCACAAAAAATGTCTACTTACTTCAAAAATACACTATAAAAATGTCTACCGTAATAAAGCGCCGAGTGCAATAAACAGTGGTTCCTATCTTTTAACTTACCTTTTTGGTCATATTAAGTTGGCATCTAGTTAGTTTATATAAACTTTATTGTGAACCAGAAAAATAACATTACAAAAAATAAACACTACAATGCACCCAGTTGGCAGCCTTAATGCTTTCTGCGATCTCTTTCATGTAGGCCGTATTTCTTTTCTTTTAAAACATAGTAATAATATATTTCATGCATAAAACATAAAGACTGTTTTTCCAGAAAATGCAGCATCAGATTTGACCACCAAACTGGTGTAAACATAACACTTATCACGCAATGATTTTCTCCTTTGTTTACAGTTTACGCGGCTAGCTTTCAAACATTCAAACTCATTTTGACTTCTATCATCTATGGCCGCCATACTTGTCAGCAGTCGTATGATTTATTTTGATGAAGATAACACTGGCTGGAAAAATGAGTAATTTTGACGTTGAGGCCGTGGCCTAAAACAAAAGACGATAATATCAACAATGGGCTACCCTGATTGGAGGAAATTACGTTTGGAACAATAAGACAGCTGTCAGTCTAGCGTCACGACATGGCGTTCGAATTTTGAAATAAAACTAAATGCTCCACTGTTCCTGGGTGTTATCACTAATATTTTAATTGATTTGTTTATTTCAAAGTTGTTAAACCTTACGAAAGTTATCACTGCAGTGATTTATAAGTCCATGTGTCGCTAATCGAATTTTAATGTGGTGTTGTGCTCATGTAGGTACCTTTATGATTTGGGATTGAGACAGTGAATACGACTTTAGACCTTATAATGTAAGGAAATCAGTGCAAATGCAATGTTCTTAATTGAGCTTGTTGCAAAAATTGTTTTTGTATGCTAACTACTCTTAAATAGCAACTGCTTCAATAAATTATACCAAAAATGAATAAATGCAAGTCAGGTAAGTCACTTTTCATATTATGGTAATTGTTTTTTCTATGAAGATTGTAAGATTCTAGCTTTTCTAGTTTTGTAATATTGGCATGTTCTGTTACGATTAGTGAATGGGAATACTCAAAACACGCATGAACACCAAAAGTGTGCGCTTACGCAACTCAGCCGTTCGCTTCCCACTTCGACGTTTCACAATTATATAGGGTGACCATACTATTTCTGAATTTTCTTTTAAAATAATATTTTTTCTAACTCATGATGGATGTTGGATTCATGTCGAGTAATCTAATTAGTACATTTTCAGTAGTGAGCATTCAGTTTATCACTGGCCAAAATTGACGAAATAATTTAAATAGTCTTGACTTCATAATTCTAATGGGCTATTTTAAATTTTGGAAACGTATTCTTGTAGACTTTATTAAGTTTGAAATCATGGTTACTTACTTTTATTTAAATTTATTGTGAGATTGCTATACATCAAGATTATTTATCAATTGTATTAAGCTTTAGATAGTACTTCGTTCCCATTAATATTGGTGATATGACGTGTTTTATTGCAGTAATATATTAATAGCAATATCACTTGGAATGGATTCAAAACCACTCAATATGAGAATGTATGAGAGATGGCACATGTCAAATAAATACGTAAAGTTTTTGAGTTTATGACATGCGCAAAATCAAAGCATTTATTTCAAATAACCAATTACAGGCACTTTTGAATTGTCAAGGGGTCGGTCATTCATAAAGATCTTTCCCAATAGTATGAATCATGTGTAGTGAGGTATACCTAAATAGGACACAAAAACATAAGAATAGCAGGCAAAATAATCTGTTTACTAAACAATTAGATGTCTTTTTTTTGATGGTGGGAAATCATCCAATGCCTTCTCACGCTCTGGGTGGAGTGGAAGGGAATGTCAGACTCATACTGACTAAAACCCATCCATGTTCCTTCCGTAGCCCTTTATGTTCCGGGGTAGCGGTAACCCTTTCGGACAATCCCGCTTAAATAAGGTAAGCCTAAGATTAAATTCATTTAACTAGATTCCCAAAAGGCTGGTTGACACTTCCTATGAGCCTCAGGCTAGATTTTGCCTTTGCCATAAGCTAAGCATTGCTACACAACGTGGCAATGCCGCCAGTCTCTTAGTTACATTACCAGCCGACCGCAATGCGGAAGAATTTTTATAAGCAATATTTCAGTTTGCTAATCATTTAAGTTAGGTTTGAACATTCATGTATTTATAAATTAGGTGTAAGTTTATATTTATGGATATTTTATTTAAATTCTGAGTCAACTACCTAATTTAGTTTGAAAGTATGGTAATGTCTTCAGACGTTTGTCCTACATTTTATACTAGCTTCCGCCCGCGGCTTCGCCCGCAAAATATATCGACAAATTATACATAAAAACCTTCCTCTTGAATCACTCTATCTATTACAAAAAACCGCATCAAAATCCGTTGCGTAGTTTTAAAGATTTAAGCATACAGACAAACAAACAGACAAAAATAGCGACTTTGTTTTATACTATGTAGTGATGTTCAAAACTTTGGAACTTTAATAGAAACTATTATTTTATAACGTTCCAAATCCATTTAAAGTTAACTCTCGTGAAAAAGCTAAATTTTGGTCAATCTTATTGTGAGAATAAGTCCCTAAGTTAACGTATTTTTTTCTCTCGTCCAAGAATACCCTTCTTAGAGGAGAGAGACTTCCAAAATAAATAAATAAACAAATTATCATTTAAGTACATATTTTTGAGGTTTAAAAGCTTTTCCTCAGGTCTGTCCACTTTAACGCACCGTGTGGTCATATCAAAAATCTAACTTTAGAACTTAGACATTTCTGAAATAGGGTCAAGAATTACGTCGGCTGTGCGATGCCGTGCGTTCGGCTATTTTTGTATCGACTCGGGCGCGTTCGACTATTTTCGGAACGGACGGTTCGGGTCGGTTGTTTTAAAATTGGAAATGCGTACTCTTTGATGTAAAACAAATGTTGTTTGCGTGTAAAACGTACTCCAATTGAAATAAAAGGAAATTGTTCTTAATCTGGTTGGCTTGACTTTGAAGATGAATCGAGAGGATACACTCGTAACTCGAAATCAGCAGTTCGGAGAAATTAACTATCACTTTGAAGTATTCATTCACTGTTTCTGAACATTAAATAAATGTCACTTAGATCTTCGCTCTCAAAGTCAAAGTCAAGTCAAAGTCAAATAATTTATTTCAAATAGGCACAATTAAGGCACTTTTGAACGTCAAAATGAACAAGAAATAGAATTGATTCTAGTCGCCTCTTCCAAAAGGTAGTTTCGTGTGGAGAAGAATGGGCCAGACACTCCACCGTTACTCTTTTAAAATGTTTTACAATGTTTTGTATACATGAATTATAACATTATATGTGAAGACGATGCACCCATTGATGAACCTTGCCTACACCTCAAGATACCACAGCATACCTATATTACCTTCTTACAGTTGCACAACTTCTAAAGTCCTGGCAAAAGTATTGGCTATGAACTATTATGTAGTAGGCTACACTGTGACGCTACTGTAGCCGCCATAAATCCCATGTGAAAGGAAATGAGACTACCGCTATTGCCGGGAACAATTCGAATTCCCTTGGGAGGAAATCGTTGCCGGGTGCGCTCGTGACCACTTGAGCAAAATTGAGCAATTTAGGGCTTGTCACCTAAGGGAATAATAACATTAATAACTAATTAACTAGGTATACATATGCTTATATCTACCGGAGAGAACTGATAGTATCACCAAGTAAACCATTTTGGGCTAATTTTTCATAATTTTACTGCTTTCTATTCAAAAACCGACCGTCAGTCATTAATTTTATTCCTTTGATAAATAATCTAGCGTTGGTGAGGCCATTAGTCAAATTAGTCTCGCAACCGCCGAGCGTGTATAATGAAGATTGAACATAAACGAAATAAAAGGTTGCGTACTATAGTTTTTACTTACTCCCGTGAGAAGAAGGTGTGATATTATGTATATTTGTGATCTCCCTGATCAATCTAAAAAAAGAAATTTATTTTGCGGTAAATAAAATGGAAAACTAACACTAAAAAGTTAGGGGAAAATATGCATCACAAAGCAGCCATCGCTCAGCATAATGCTGCTACTTGATCGAAGACAGAGCCCCAGCGTTGGTTTCCAGCGATAGCAGTTATTAATCAACTAAAATATTAGTAGTGACCAACAAGTCCGTGCTGGCCTTTGGACAAACTCGTGCCTAATGTATACCATGCGTACCAAAATTGCTCTAGCAAACATAAATAACACGAAAATAAAAGATTTGAAGGTAATGCAATGATGATGATTATTTCATTCGTGATGTAATTTTATTTACGACTCAAAATGTATCTTCGGTCTGAGTATTTCTGAGTGAATGTTTGGTTAATATAATACATCGGGTTGACACTAATCGTTGTTTAACGTCTTAGTTTACCTTCGGGGAAGAGGAGAGGTACAATAATATGAAGCAATAAAGCTTAGTGTGGGTAGTTTGTCTGAAATGTGTTTTGAGCCTATTTGCTGTCATCTTGATGTGGAGTAAAAGATATTGTTTTTATGTTTTCTCTTTATATAACAACTTTTATTTAATAAAAACTTCTAACTGAAACCAAATTAAATGACTTTATCAATTAAAATAAAAACTATTCTGAAAAAAATGACCCAGAATGCGTAGAGAAAATTATGGTCACCGTATTTTTTTTTAAAACGCCACTAATTTTGTTTGAAAAGCGAACTGAATACGCCGAAAAACGTTGGCTAGTATACACTGTAGTGCACTTTGAGCATGCCGCGCTCGCTATCTGTCTCGCTGCCTACTAACTCTCATATTTCTAGCCCATTGGCTCGGAGTTTGTACACTGCCGAGCAAATGGAGTGTGAACATTCCCCACCCCTCCGTCAAGAAGAAATTTGCGAATAATGTCATATATTTTCGGATTTTATTTTATCGCTGGGATTTGTGGGTCGAAGTTATTTTTAAACATGAGTCTTTAGGTCAAGGTGGAACTAAAAAACATGTTCTTTCCAACACGTTATGGTGTCAAAATTGTTTTATTTTTTTAACATCATGTATTACAAATAAACTTGAAGTTAAAAAATCTGGAGAGAATTTGCTAGCGAATTTTTTTGCTAAAAGTTTTCGAAAACCTCAACGGCCGAAGTAATGGAAAATAGTTACCGCCGCAGATTGCTGAAGCGTTGCAAACCTGAGAGAAATATTTAAAATACTCTCGTGACTGGAATTTTAAAGCCATAACTATAAAGTCTGGCCACAACGCTAATAACGGTTTTTCAACTATAAGTGCAATTATTCATCTAATAGTTACATAAACGCAGTCAGGGACATTCGATGGTAAGCAAATTGACACCCTGCGTCAATAATTTGCCCAGTTATAGCCATTTCATACAACTGTGATTTGAATATACGGACAATCTAAATTAAGTCAATTTGCCAAAAGTCAACGAAATTAAATCTTAAGATATAATTTCGTTGACTTTTCTTAATAAGGACGATGTTATTTTTACTTGCTAAGTTTGAAATCACCCGAAATATGATGTCAACAAACCTTCCCAGCACAATATATATAACTAATTGAGCTTCTGTCTTATTTTCTTTCTCCATGGTGTCAAAATTATTACCTGAAACAAACAGAAGAGGCTAATTAGCAACCTTATTAAAGATGGCTTTTTTACTTACGTCGACAGACATAGTTGTCTATTTGAAATGGTCGAAAATAAAATATGAAATCACATAGAAAAAAGAGCGCTCGTCTTAAAAACTTCCATCATCGTACAGAAATTAAATATTATGCAAAGATATAATTGTAAAATTGCATAGATTGCTATTAAGTATTCTATTTGACTCTAAATTTCTGTCACGCCACAATGTTATATTCATACATATCACGTACAAATGCCGCGTTTTGACAGTTCGTATAGAGTAGCGTTATTTAGTATCCTTTCAAATACCCAATTGACATACATTAATGCTACCATCGTTACAACCCCTATTTTACACCATAATAGGGATGATGACTAAAATTTGGTTTTAGTCCGCGTCAACCAGTTTATTAAAAAAATATTGAACACGTTTTTTTTACGTCTTTTTTCGACGTTACGGGTTTGTAGATTTTTTTAAAACTGTAATGCGTTTATCTAAGTATTTTTTTGGAAAAAATACGTGTCAACTGCTTTTGTTATTATCTGTCTGATGGACTTAAAATAATTTATTTATTTTTATACACAAGTATCATTCCCATTGCGTAACACAGGTCTATAGGAAATTCCCAGCCCATTTTATAGGTGTGTTAATAACGTCTAACCAAGAAGTCAGTAACCCAGTGAACGTGGGTGAATTTTATTGATAATGAAAGGCATTGTTATCGGTTGCAACTGATGTGTGTTATACAGGGTGTAACCGAAAGGGTTACAAGGAAATGCTACAGACCACCAAACTCAACAACTTGTACTATGGGACCAACTCCGAAATCGTGAAAAAAAAATCTGCTGTTCCCTACATTTCGACGAGTCACGTGACCAAAAATGTATAGAACAGATGATTTTTTTTTGCGATTTCGGAGTTTGTCCCGTAGTGAAAGTTGTTTTTAGTCATGAGTAAGTACTCCAACTCCTGGATGGTTAACAGTGAATTAATAATAATAAAAATAATAATAATATCCTTGGACATTTTTCACACAACGCCATATCGTCCCAAGCTAAGCAACCTAATGCTTGTGTTATGGAAACGAGATGGCTGATAGACTACTTATATAATTTTTTTTTGTAAATACATACATATTATAGATAGAAAAAACCCAGACTCGTAACAAATACTTGCAGGTCGTACAAATATTTGTTCCGTGCGGGAATCGAACCCGCGACATAGTGCGCAGCAGTCAATCGCTCAACCACTGCGCCAACCGTGTTGTAATCCCCGTATATAATAAAGAAAGCTCTATTCCTTGTAAATTTTATCTCAAAACCATGTACAGAAGAGGCGGGTCGCTAATTTAATATAAATTCGTACCCGCTATAAACTAAGTCTGACGAACGAAGGGTCAGGGGTTTAATAGCTTTGAACTTATTAAACTATTGAAGTTAATAAATTGTTCTGAACAAAACTTGCTACTTTAAAGTAGGGCAGGATGATGACAGGTTAAAAAAAAAGAAATTATATTTAGTCCGTCAGTCAAATAATAAAAACATATTAGACACGTATTTTTTGCTTTATCATAATAATTATTATGAAAAAATTACTTAGATAAAACACTTTAATGTTGGGGAGAGAGGGCGCGCTACGTCACAACTCAGTATAAAACTCAATTAGGAGTGACATCATGCCACATTTTAACACAATGTACGAAAAAATACAGTAAAAAAGAAAAAATACGCATTCAATATTTTTAATTATCTAGCTGACGCAAAAATACAAATATTTATAGTCATTATCCCTATTATACTAAAAAAAAATTGATGATGCTACGGTACCACGGTAAAACAATAAACGGTATTAGCTGCTGCTTTTTCTCCTTACATTTTTCAAGGTTTTAACTTGACATAACTCTATTCCATGTTTACTAATGAAGGTAAGTTCACGAGTGCAACTCGCACTTGACTGGTTTTTTTTACGTGTCATGGAAACCGAGCCAGCAGCGGGTAAAATAATAGAAGCTTGATTTTTTTAGAGCTCCTAGAGACCATAGACTTACGTATTTGATATAATGTCAACTTGATACCCCCACGCGTTCAGATAGCCTAACAAACACACAGAACGAAGTGATCCTATAAGGGTTCCATTCTTCCTATTGAGTTACGGAACCCTAAAAATACTGTTCGTTAGTAAGCGCACCTGTTGAGAACGGCTGCATTAGTTTTAACTATTTTTTGTTTGTAAAGATCGTGATAGTACGAATTAGATTTTTGTGAAAGAAAAAATAGACAACTTGCCCGAAAATTTTGAAGATATTCGGTATATTTGGCATTTTTGTAATACAAAAATCGTATAGGCAAAAGCACTTTCAGTTAATACTTAAAGATTTTTTTGAGATCATACTATATATACCTAAACTAAGATATTATATAGGGTGTAATTGAATTCAGCTGTACCCTACATTTTGACAAGTTATGCGAGCATAATGTAGGGATGAGCTGATTTTTTTTTCGCGATTTTAGATTTGCTCCCATAGTAAAAGTTGTGCATAATTATGAGTACAATGGCCCCTTAAAATATTGCCTATGAATTCAATTTCACCTTGTATACAATTTTGACAGGACAACGTCTAACAGATAAGTAAGTTATTAATGTTTTTTACAGTTAGTAAGTGTTCACTAATATTGACCACCAATGAACAGTCAGGAGATATTTCCATTCTAATTTCAAATATATTTTTTTTATTAAATTGATGGAATCCTCTTTAATTTCTACTGTAACATAAAAAGGTTTTATTCAGTTGTATTTGAAGCTTTTAACGAAATTTCCCTTTACCTCAGCTGTACAAGATCGTAATCAGCGTAAGAGCAATTTACCTGAATGTTTGGGGATCAACGTCCTTGTGTTTGGTTGGTGTTAGGGTTGCCACTGTACCGTTCGGGTCGGGTTCGAGAGCAAATAATTAAGATTGATATACATAACATGACGCTTGTAATTTCCTAAGGGTTAGATAGAAGTGTAGGTACTTATAGTAGGTATGTACTCTCAAAATGTAGTACACCCACATTTTGCCAGTTATGTTCAAGTCCCATATAAATATATTTCATTCAACAGGGTATTCTCTCCTCCCCACAGTTCAGCAGTTCATGAAACGCCTCTCGCAGCGTTTCTTTGACACTGCCATAAAGCACCGCAATCCCCTGATTGCGGCCGCCTCCCGATACACCCCGTCCCGCATCAGTAAGGTTCGCCGTCCACGGCATACCCTCGTTGCCCCCGACGATGCCACCACTCTCCTCCAGGAGAGCAGCCCGGCTACTAGCACTGTTAGAGTAACATACAGATACAAATTTCCGTCGTTCCGTCCTCGCCGTCGAGGCCCGTCGCGACGACCCTGTCTACTCTCATCCTCCCGACCCTTGCTCGAGCCAGCCCGCGTTGCCGCTGAGCCAGTAGTTTTAAAAACCCCCGATCCAGCTGTCCCTTGCTGTCCCCCCCCCAGCGACGCCCTAAGCCGAGGTCCGAACCCCGCAGGGGGTGCCCTTAGCGTGTAGTCGCTTAGTTTTGTAAGTTAGGTTTAGTTTTTATTAAGCCTTGGCTGGAGGCTACAATTCTTTTGTGGCAGCCACAGGCAAGCCCGGTTAAGCAGTAGACAACCCTTTGGTTGAACTGCGAGATGCCATTAACAAAAAAAAAAAAGGGTATTCTCTCCATAGAAAGTTATATTGATGACTAGCTTCTGCCCGCGGCTTCGCTCGCGTGGAGGTCGGAAATTATCCCACAGGAATGTTCTACCGGGATAAAAAATATCCTATGTGTTAATCCAGGATATAAACCATCTCTGTGTCAAATTTCATCCAAATCTATACAGTAGTTTTTACGTGAAAGAGTAACAAACATCCATACATCCATACTTACAAACTTTCGCCTTTATAATAGTAGTAGGATTTTAGTAGTTATAATTATGTAAATGAATATTGGTTAAAGTATCGAATCATGTTTTGATCAACATACAAACTGAGAAAGCTTGTTTTTTTAAACTACGCAACGGATATTGATGCGGTTTTCACCGTCATTTCGAGAATGTATTCCGGAAGATTTATATTTTATTATAAAATTTATAAATAAAAAAACCAGCCAAGTGCGAGTCGGACTCGCGCCGGGTCGCAAAGGGTTCCGTTAAATTATCTATTAAAACGTCAAAAAAATCACGTTTGTTGTACTGTTTTTTTGTGTTTTTTGTTACAGTGGCAACAGAAATACATCATCTGTAAAAAAATCAACTGTCTTACTAACACGGTTCATGAGATACAGCCTGGTGACAGACGGACAGATGAACAGCGGAGTCTTACGTTTTAGCAAACCTTAAAAAGATAGTGTTTAGTCCAGTCGTAAAAACCAAGCGAAGCAGATGGCGCTGGTTATACATTATTTAATAAGAGGCAGCCCTATTAGCATTACAACGAGTACCGTACATAAACCGTCCGGCTGCACGCCAGCATTGCGCCGGCAAAGCGTGTTTGTTAAAGCGGTTTTGAGCGCAATGAGCTACCTGATCAATAAGTCCGTCTGTTTACGCCCAGTGTTAAGCCTAAACATTCTCTGGTCCGTAAATGTGCCAATATTATCTCCTATCAACCGCTGTGTGATTGGTTCATCGATCCTGGTTTAAAGCCTGGTACAAAGGTTTTTTTTAATTAGTACATTTTTTGGCAAATGGCCTTTACCTTTATGTACCTCTTGTAATTGGTTCACCAAAATAGTAACAACAAATCCATATACTAATTAAATTTAAGACATAATCAGCCTATAATGTTGATGCTGCACAGGCGTCCTCTCGAAGAGAAGGATATATAACTTACTGGTGGATTATGGCCCAGCCATAATGGCCAAGCCAGTAAGAGTCTTACACTCCCATTCGCTCCACACAGAGCGGGAGGTGTCATTTGATGATTGCCCAACCTTAGGAAAACAGATTTTTAATTTTTAACCAACTTCTAAAAAGGGGATGTACTCAATTAGATCATGTTTTTTTTTGTATGTTTGTTACGCGATTACTTCGCCAATTATGAATTGCTTTTGATGATTCTTTTTTTGTTTGGTAGGCCTGTTTTTATCATGATGATGTTTTAGTACTTACTTCACGTGACTTGCTTACTTAGCAAGTTTAGAAATGTATACGACTTGGTGTGGGGACTGTGGGGTAGCTAAGTCAAAACTTTTTACCTTAATATAATTCCAAATTCAGCTGCGTCCGGCTAGAAGAAGCTGACCCCAACGTACTTAAGGAACAATTACGCAGACTGATTTATTGATGTAAGTTCAGATAAACTCTTAATTAACCTTAAATCGCCGCCAGTTTACTGTTCTAAGTTCCCAGTTTAACACAGAGCGTGTCAAGCGCGCAGTAATTAAGTTAGCCACCTAGTTGACGATACACCAAGCAATTTGATTAAGCACCTCGAAGAGCGGCGATTGACTTTGCAACGTAAGGGGTGTGAACATAGGTGTAGTGTCTGTAGCTAAGTTAGCAAGTTGGGTAGGTATAGTATGTTTAGATAGATTGGGAGCGTTTGTTTGTAATTTGTTCTGTGAGTATTGTATTGCGTGCCTCGGAAAGCACGTTAAGCTGTTGGTCCCAGCTGTCATTTGTGCATTTTTACAGTAGTTACGGGTCGTCAGGTGCCCGAAAATCTGACAGCCAGTCTTACCAAGGGGTATCGTATTGCTCGGTTACTGGATCAGATAGGCAGTCGCCCCATGTAAAATACTGGTATTCAGCTGGATCCGGTTAGACTGGAAGCCGACCCCAACATAGTTGTGAAAGGGCTAGGCAGATGAGTATTGTATCGCGGTTTGTTTATAAATTGAAAATGAACCTTATGCTTTTGTAATAACGTTGAGAAACAATCAAAGAAACTTGACAGACTGGGGTAACTTGATGTGCTGGCCTCTGTACATGAAATGCACACATTTACTTTTTAATTGAGAAGCGTTGACGCAAACACCACTAAAAACATGCGAAAAAGAGACAAAAAACTTTCAAAAAACGAAGTGTGAACTTTGCGCCTACTCCCTCCATGTTTTTCGTAGTTTTCGAAGCGAGGCTGCGAATGTATCCGGTGACGTGAAAAAACGAAGGAGACGACAGGTTTCGAGCTCAAAATGTCCGGACGAAATGGAGTGGGAAAGCTCGAATCACAATTGAATCGAGTTGAAAGTTAAATGAAAATGTCTGGTTTGTAGCTCTACCGTACGTTACCTACAGTAGGAGCTACGATGGGTAGGAGCTATGCTGGGTGACACCACCTTCCGGCTCGCTACTTGTCTGCGTCAGGGCGCTCTTTGCGGGGAATAATAATACCTTATACCGCACCAATAAAACTGAACGTTAAACATGTAAACCGCGTTCAAGAGCAGCTGCTGTGTGTCATTGTTGTTCCAGATAGTGTTTAGTCCAGTCGTAAAAACCGTGCGAAGCAGATGGCGCTGGTTGTACGTTATTTAATAAGAGGCAGCCCTATTAGCATTACAACGAGAAGATCTGTCAGTGTCAATACTATGGAGTATGGAGTACTATGGGAATTCAGCGTAAATGTGGTGATAGCGATAACTTGGTGTAAACAGCCCTTGGTGTGGGACGCAAAATGAGTGGAAATCTTTGCAAAGATATCTATCCCCTATCTTCTAAAAATATTGGAAGTTAAATGTTCAAGCCGTTTGGGTTTAAACGAAAATCATTCCCGGGCCTAACATACTTCAAGACTTATTAAAAAAAATGGTTCCTCACCAAGACACTTAAAAAAAACACGATTAATCCTGCCGTCCGTGTTTAACCAGACGGTCTTCTTCTTTTCGTGTGGTTAGTGACTAACCTAGTATCAGAGTTGTATGCTGCCCATGGGCCTCTGACTTAGCTTCACATACTGTTGAGAAATATCTCTCAGACCTGCTGGTTTCCTCAGGATGTTTTCCTTCACCGATTTTTAAGCAAGTGATTATTATACAATACGCACATGAATCCGTTAAATCGTGGTACGTGTCTTAGGGTTCGAACTCGAGACTTATGACTTGACAGTCCGACGGTCACACCACTAGGCCATCACCGCTAAACAGACTCTAAAGATATTTTATAATAATGAAAGATTTAACGATCAAAACCATGAGACTGCATGTGTAAAATTATAATGCACCGTCACGTTTTATGGGGTTCTTATATTAAACCACACGTACATACCTACGTAATGCGAACCGTTTTCAAGCAAGACTCATTCTGCTGACATCCACATTTATGGAATACCTAAGCAGAGTTATTTTAAAGAGCCTCCTCTTTAAAATAACTCTGCTTAGCTCGTGGCAAGATATAACAGCCGCACTGGTCGATCTATCGGATTATGCTACGCTTGCCGGGGTTGATCCGTAGATGGGTGATCATTAGAATTGTCCTTTAGTACCATGATTTCATGTCATAGTCATTCCATAAGGTAAATGTAGGTACTTAGACGATTATAATTCTGTAAATACATACTTGCTACGGCCGCGAATCATAATATTTTGATCAACATTATAGTTGATACAGACAGAGTAAATTGCATTAATTTCGCGGGCTAACGTAAAGCCTTATAACCTTAAAATTTATAAATTAATAGGTACCTACTGCTTCCCACTTACCCAAACTCAATGTGTATCTTTTAAAATAAGTAGATAAGTACAATAAACACGAAAATAATGGCAAACATTACCCAAATCCATATTTATTGTGCTGTAAATACATCACACCCCAATGTTATTAATAGCAGCTATTTTAGCAAATCACAGACATAACTAGGGACATTTTCCCGTCGCCACTAGCGCCACCTGGTGTGTTCACATCGCGATAACTAAAGCTCAGCGGTGCGGAATAATTTGTGGCAATTCTATGGGCCTATGAGCCCTCATAGCGGATTATTGAGAATATCCGATTTTGATGTAATTTTCCTAGGGATATAGAGATTGTGGAGATATTTTATAAATAACAAGCCGCTTGCCTGATGGTATTTTCAATCGGCAACTACTCAGGAACCTTGCCGGATGAGTAACCAGAGATGAACTAGGTAGGTAGGCGGTGTGCAATTAAAAATGCCACCAATAGGATCTCTTCATTTTTATAGCTTGAGCGAAGCTAGTATTAAATATAATCTGCCTAGCGGGCAATCGGGCATTTGACTACCCGTAACTACTGTAAGATCCACAAATGACAGCCGGGACCAACGGCTTAACTCTCCGAGGCAAGGAGGAGTCTGGATATGTAAAGATGGTCACGCATCCACGGACCAACCCCGGCAAGCGTAGCTTAACCTGGATCGATCCGTGCGGCTGTATTTTATGGAACTCTTTGTACAAATTTAAAATTTTAAGTTTCTATCATTGAATATTAAAATTTTTACTAGTTACTATGTCAACTTCCATAAAGATACAGGTAATAGAAAAGTTGAATTAAACCTGTGTCCTAGAAGATACGGATTACACACTTTTATTTCCGCAGGATTAGGTAAACAGTAGGATCCGCAAGATTTAGTAATAATACAAGGTACCACACTCGTCAGCGGGATTGTCCGAAAAGGTTACTGCTACCCCGGTACATACAGAGCGAAGAAAGGAACATGGATGGGTTTTAGTCAGTAAGAGTCTGACACTCCCTTCCGCTCCACCCAGAGCTGGATAGGTCATTTGATGATTACCCACCCACAAAGACGTGTAGGTACACCCGCATTTCAGCAGTTATGATCAAGTTCCAGTCACTACAAATTCAGATTACATACGTAAATAAACCATCGTACAACGAACTACAAATTGAAACAGTATCACAATTTCAAAAGGTATTGCCAGTAACTCCTCTACTCCTATTTCATACAGCCAAGGAAATCCTTTTCAAAAAGGAATCACGTAAATTTCCATTTAAAACGACGCGATAAAAAACCGCTAACTTCTCACTGAATAAAAAGAGGTTACGTTATCCACCCTATGCCTTGATATTTATGCCCCTTTGCAATAATTCGTCGTAGGTAAGCCGCACCTGATACTTCCGGCTCACTGAACCGCATTGCTGTATAAAGTGCGGCCTGCTTACGTCGAATCTCGAAACGTGTCTGCTGAGAAGTGTCGTGTTTTCCATAAATTATAGTGTCGGTCGTAAAACTTAGTTTGAAAAACATCTTAAAGGATTTTAAAGGACGGAAATGGGAAAACTTATATTGAAATGTTTATCATTGGATTGTTATGAGTAGTAATTCATCTCTTTGGCGTTTTTACGTCAGGCACAGAAGGTGTCTTTTTAAAACACATTTTAATTTTTAGTTTGTTTCTACACCTTGATCCTTTTTACAAGCTTTATATCTCGATGGTAAATAAGTCTGATTATAAGCCGTAGGTACCTACCAAGTTTGTAAATATTTAAATTTATTTCTAAGTGAGGGCTTATTTTTCAATCGTAAGATAAGTTCTAATTGGAGGAATAAATATGACAGTTTGACAGCTTTTGCATGGAAATATGTCAAACCGCCATTTTTATTCTTCAGATATTTGTTATCAGGTGTTTAAAAAATCCTACCTTAATAGTATCGTAAGTTGGTATAAGTTTTTTTTCAGTTTTTTTCCAAAGTTTTAGTTACTAATAAGTGATTAGGTCGTAAGCATTATGTATTAAATTAAAAAAAAGAGAATTTTTAACGTCAAAGATGTACTGTTAACAGTCACTAATGATTATTTAACTCAAGCAACGTTTATTAAAATTAGGTTATTAGCTTTCACGGTTCCTCTTTGTGTGATTGTGATTGTAAGTCAACTTGTTTAAGTATTGTTGACACCACTTAACAGCATAAAATACCAACTTAGTTTACGCTTAACAACTAAACTTTCAAAGTGAGTTTAAGGCACTTGTCCCTCGGACGTGGAACCGACTAACTATCAACGATTTCATCGCTTAGGAAACGTCTAAAAGGTTGTATGTCCCGTGTCAGTAAAAGACATGAATTACTAGTTGATCACTGAATGATCACGCTGCGAGTATGACGCCGTGACAAGAGTTATCAAAGAGAATACTCGTATTAGCTTAGTGACGCTCGCTCGGCAAGCAGAACACTCGCTGAGAAACTAACGCTTGCTATGTACAGAGGCCAGCACATCAAGTTACCACAATCTGTCAAATTTCTTTGATAGTATTTCAACTTTATTGCAAAGACATAAGGTTCATTTTTAATTGAGAAAATTTGATAGTTAGGGATAGCTTGATGTGCTGGCGTCTGTACAGAGGCCAGCACATCAAGTTACCACACTGATTTTGAACTTAACGCTAACGTTTTAAGGTTTAAAATCATTTGGAACTTGATACGCAACCTACTGGGCGCATTCAATTTTAAAAAAGTACCATTGACGCGAAGAGAAGAAGAACATGACGTTACACCCATTTACACCTGAAATCTCTCGGAAGGTTGGCCAGAGAAATACTTAAAGTTCATCCATATTTTGCCAGTAATGTTTGTGTCCCATTTAATAAAGGGCGAGTTTATAGTGCTATCAACCGGACCTCATGCTTAGCAGTACCGCTTGCAACCACTAAAACTACTTAGACAAAACAAACATATTTTATAATACATTACGAAATACCATCATCATAATTTGATTTCATGATAACGCAGCGAATACAGTCAAATCGGTTATTCCGATTAGATTTTATCGAAGCACGGACATTGAATAAATGGACGCGATTAGGGAACGACCACAAACCCCACTTAAATCGCACGAGCCCTTAGGAACTTTACGTGACTAGTGGGTGCACCTTTGTCGGTAGTCATTATAGTAAAAGTTAAGTTCGTCCTGTTGCCTGCCGGGTAAGCGGGATTGTCCGAAAGGGTTACCGCTACCCCGGAACATAAAGGGCTACGGAAGGAACATGGATGGGTTTTAGTCAGTAAGAGTCTGACACTCCCTTCCGCTCCATCCAGAGCTGGAGCAGTCATTGGATAATTTCCCAGCCTTAAAAAAAAAAAAAAGTTTGTCCTGTTGATGCGGTACGCAACTTAATTATAAAACTTGAAAACTGAGTTTAATTTTCGGGATTGAGAAAAGTTTCAATTAGTTCTCTTTAGAATGGAGCTTATATTTCTGTGATTTCGCTTGGTTTATTGGGAAATAATATGCAAGTAAAGGTTACTTTTCCATACAAAGACGTACGCCGTTTCAACATAAAGCGATTGGGTAAATTAAATAATCTATTTCATTGTCGGCCTTGTGAGTAGGTATGGCAAAGGGTTAAGCATCATTTGTGGTGTAGCTCCAAAGTCGCACTGGGGCTCATCGGAGTACCTGGAGTAGTAAGAGATTGATAATGATCCCACCTAACTTAAGCTAAAATATCCTAGGACTAGCTTCTGCCCGCGACTTCACCCGTGTGGATGACGGAAATTGCATGTTATTATACATATAAACCTTCCTCTTGAATCACTCTATCTATTAAAACCGCATCAAAATCCGTTCCGCAGTTTTAAAGATTTAAGCATACATAGGGATATAGGAACAGAGAAAGCGACTTTGTTTTATACTATGTAGTGATAAGAAGTCTTTTCTACCCAATACTGGAAATCCAAACGCCTACACCATCAGGGTATTATCCTTCTTCATCTCATCCGACCGGATTTCCGGCATACGTGTCAGGGAATTGGACCGATCGGTCCTGAGGTGAACCGTAAATGTCAATGACATTTCCCGTTTCAGAACCGGATAAGTAATTTAATGGAATTCGTGAAGATTCCTCTTCAAGCAACCGAGTTAAGGAGTGGGGCTGGGCTTTTGTAAAATTGATTCTGCTAACGAGCGCCAGCGACTGGTTTGGTTTGTGTACACTCTCAAATATAACTTTTTCTAGAGATTTAAGAGCGAAAATGGCGTTGATAAATGTTTCAATGGAATAAATTATTTCAAAACTTATCATCGCGCCTTATTTCCCAAAGGGATCGGCAGAGACTGTACCTTCACACCTAGAAGAAGAATAACGAAAGAAAAAATGTTTATTCTGCACAAACAAAACCCACATTTCAAAAAAAAAACTTAGTAACTAAATACACCCGTGCAAACCAGCCTCGTATTCAGAGCCATTAAACAATTGACAATCCGTACCTCGGCCATGGACAAGGGATGGACCACAGACAAAACACTGACACTTATTGTCTATGAACATGCACATAACAACAAAAATTAAGACTACCAAATCTAAAAAAGTTATTTTTAACCACCTAACTTTGTTTGAATGCCATGAAATAGTGGGTGACCGTATTCATCATCAAATCCAGACACTGGGCTGCTCCTAAGAAATTGCAGACGGAAAAACCCAATAACAATGTGTAATGTATGAAAGTACTTACATAGAGACTCATGTACATACAACTAAAAAGAATGTAATGCAATGTTTCTAAGTAATTTTTTAATTAATGTAAACTTTCTAATTTATGGCTTTAGAAACTTTGTAAAGTAACTTTCTTACTCAAAGTTTTTACTTAATTATTAAAAAGGTTTGCTCTAAAATTTTGTGTAAAGACAGCCAACGTTGAGTGAGCTTGTCGTGGTTTTCAGAATAAATTCAGGTTCATAATGTTGTAGTTGACATAGCAACAGATGTTTCTGCGAGCCATAAGTTTATTCTAATCATGATTAATCATAATCATAATCATTTATTGCATTCATGTAGTTTATAAGTTGTTACATTTAAAGGTAGGTTTCATACATGAACCCTGCTAGGGCACAGCAATATACTTAATCTAGTTTAAAGTGCTACATTGTGACAATAATTTAGCAAACCACTGTACTTACACGAAAATACTTAAGTTAAAAAATTAAATTCAATCAAAATAATAATAATCACAAAACAGGTACTTAGTCAAAATTTAAATCAAAATAATAATAATCACAAAAAAGGTAGTCAAATTTAATATAATATGTCGAAATTGTATTGTATGAATTTGAATGTCAAAATTTACTTATCGTCAAAGAATTCCTTTAGAGTGTAGTATGATTTTAGTATCAGGTGTTTTTGGAGACTGTTTTTAAATTTATTTTCATTTTCTATGTCTTTAATTGGATTTGGAAGCTTATTATATATTTTCACGCACATAGCTAAAGGTCCTGAATGGAACATAGTTAATTTTTAGCTTGGTAAGGCTAATTCATTTTTGGGTTTGGCGTCTAGCACTGCGATGTTGTGGGCGAATGTCCTTAGTGAGTGGAAATAGTGGCTGGTGTTTTCTCACAAATTTGCTAACTTCTAGGATGTAGATACCAGTTAGTGTGAGGATCTCGTAATTTATAAAGAATGGTTTGCAGCTTTCTGTGTTATCTATATTGGCAAGGATTCGTATACATTTCTTTTGTAGAATAAAAAGTCTATCCTTTTCTACACCATTTCCCCACACCACGATTCCATAAATTAGCCAGGAGTATGCGTAGGCATAATAAGCTGTTAGAGCAGTTTTAAAGTCCGTAGCTCTTTTAAGCTCCCCCAAAACTAGCCAGTTTTACATACTGGCTAGTTTATTTGTCACTGTATCTATATGGGCTTTCCAGTTTATGTTGGTATCTATAGTCAAACCCAATAGTTTAAACTCGTTTATGCATTGCAGCTTTATGTTGTTGTAGGAGTAGTTTATATCCAATTTGCGTTTTTGGTATGGTCTATATTGCATCAGTTTTGTTTTGTCAAAATTTAATTCTAAGTTATGATCTTTCAACCATGTTATTATTTTTGAGAGCTTATCGTCTAGGCTTGAGTTTAGGCTTTCGTTATTAGTGCAAGGAAAGATTATAGAGATATCGTCAGCAAATAAAATACTTTGAGCGTCAATTTCTTTAGGGAGGTCATTAATATAAACTAGAAATAATAAACATCCCAAAACGCTGCCTTGTGGGATTGACATAGTTGTTTTTGCCTTTTTAGATTTTACGCGAGTTATTTGGCCAGTGCTTGGGTCGCTGTATTCTATCTCTACAAATTGTTCCCTATTTTCTAGGTACGAGCAGAACCACTTGTGTGCTTTACCTCTAACACCTATTGCATATAATTTATTTAGTAAAATTTTATATGAAACTCTATCGTAGGCTTTGCTCATATCCAGTAAGATCCCTACTGCGTAATTTTTGTTACTGATTATATTTAAAGCTTCTTGGATATACTTAAATACTGCAAGTGTTGTGGATCTATTTTTCCTGAACCCATTCTGACTATCGTTGAATATTTTATATCTTTCGCAGTATGAATACAGTCGTTTTGACATCACAGTCTCCAATATTTTTGAGAAGGTCGGCAGCAATGCTATCGGCCTATAGTTACTAGTGTCAGTCTGGTCTCCCTTTTTGTAAATTGGTTTCAGTATCGATACTTTCAGCAGGTCAGGGACTGAACCTTCATCCAAAGACTGATTTATTAAATAAGTTAGCGGTAACGTTAATTCTTCAGCGCATGCTTTTATTAGTATAGGCGGTAGCTCGTCATGCCCGTAACTCCGCTTGTTTTTTAATCTTTTTATAATAAGGTTAATTTCGTTAGGGTCTACAGGTCTCAGGTAAATGGAGTTTTCACTTTGGGAGGAGCTAGGACGGCCAGTTGGACAAGCGTTCCCGTTTGCGGTATCCGTTTTTCCTACTGAGACAAAATAATCATTGAACGCGTTGGCAATGGTAGTCGCGTCTTCTGTCACAGTGTTGTGTACACGCAATTTCATGTTATTAATTGTTTTTTTGTTAACCTTATTTGTACGCTCTTTTATTATTTTCCACATTGTCTTAGTTTTATTTTCAGATTTACTCATTATCCTTATGTAATTTAGTTTTTTAGAGTGGGCTACAGTTCTCTTAAGTAACTTTTCGTAACGCTTGTAGTAATTTTCCAATATACTGTTATTGGTTGTAGTTATTAATGCTTTTAGTTGCCTTTTATGCTTGCATGCTACTCGTAATCCAGACGTAAGCCATGATTTAGATGATATCTTTTTAATTTTTATGGTTTTCTTTGGTATGCACTGATTTAATATATTTTGTATGGTGTTGTGAAATGACAGATAATTGGTATTTATACTTTGGTTTTCCTTTATTATTTTACTCCAGTCTAGTTTTTGCAGTTCTTTTTTAAACGATTCTATGTTTTGTTTGTTATAGATCCTTTTTAGTGTTATCGTTTGTTTTTTATTATTTATTGGATCGTGGGTAGGTATTGTTATTTCAATTCCTCTGTGGTCTGAGAGTCCAAGCTCCACCACTTCTAGATGGCATTTGTCGTGCGCATTTGTAAATATTAGGTCAATACATGTGGTGCTAGAGGTGGTTACCCTGGTAGGTTCCGTTACTAATTATCGAAAATTGTGTTTAGTCATAGCGTTAAGAAGATTAAATGAATTGCGATTTTTTTCAAGGATATTTACGTTGAAATCCCCGCCTATAATAATGTGTTTATGTTTGTCCTTTATGTTGATTTTATTTAGAAGTTTTTCCAAGGATCTATAGAAAATTTCGGTTTCCCTATTTTTTTGTGGCCAGTAGATAACTATTAATAATAGGTTAATTTTAGGAATTTCTACTGCACACGTTTCAAATATAAATTCAATTGACATTTCCGTTAAATCTTGTCTTTCTTTGAATTCAACATCGTCCCTTAAGAATAAGCACACACCACCTCCCGCATAGTTATGGCGGCAGTATTTGGCGGCTGTAGTATACCCTTCCAAACTTAGTAGGTCTTTTTTAGATTCTGTAATCCATGTTTCCGTAAAGCAAAGCGCTTCTATTTTATGTTCATCTGTGATTTCTTCTAATAGGTATCGTTTATTTTTTAGGCTCTGTATGTTTTATATTTTTGTTTGAATGTGTTTGTGTACTTTTTTTTTAGGTGTTTTTATTAGAGAAAAAACTTAGGGCTGGTTTGTGGTTGTGGTTCCATAGATATTTCTGTTTTATCACACGGTGAATGGTCTACCTCTAAGTCATCATTGCTTAAGTAGTTTATTGTCATAACGAGATCCTGAAGGTCTGATACCACAACTTTCGTGCCAGTACTATTCAGTGCGCCCGTGCGCTGGTTATACATATCGTAGTCATAGGAAAGATTGAGATAAGAGTCCAGTGGGTATGCATAATTAAATGTCTGTGTATCCATATATAAAAGGTTATTAAAAGTTTCTATTCTACTATTGTACAGGGTATTTCCATAGTTTTGCTGTTCTATATAACAGTTATTATTAAATTTAAATATATATGTCGGTAGACAAATAATGATATTGGTATGGGTTAGTGAAATTAATTTTTCTCTAATAAAAATTACTAATTCCAGATAGTTTTGCGTTCTTCGGAAGTCTTCTTCGCCGATGTAAATAATACAGAAGTCCTTATTTGTTAAAGTTTGAACTTTTACGTCAATATTCTCAAGTACTTGCTTCACTCCACATTTTGGTTTGCCATAGTGGCAAATCTCGTAGTTTCCCAGGTCAGTTTTCTCTGTAGTGGTGTATAATATGTTTGAGGTTTCGCTGCTTAATAGACATATTTTTGGTTTATCTGTAGTTGTAGTCTGCTTGCTATAGGTTCTGCTTGGCGGTGATACTCGAGTAGTTTTAGTCCGTTGTTGTATTATCTCCCTTTTATCAGTCTTACCATACGCGTTAACATATTCGCTACTCAAGTTTTCTGTTTGGGTCTCCTTATTGTTTGGACATCTGTTTGTGGTTTTTTTAGGCGTAGATCTTTGTTTAGCGGGGCTATTAATTTTAGCAGGGCTATTAATTTTCTTAAGGAGTTCATTTCTTTTAGCTAGTTCGTCGATTTGTTTTTTCAAATTGCTATTCTCAAGCGATAGCGACTCAATTTCATTATGCGCACTGTTGAGTTGTGATGTGAGTCGTTCGATCGTAGTTTTTAATATGTTGAGTTGTGAGTCATCCTCGTCCTCGGACATGTCAGGCATGCTATTCGTTGTTACATTTTGAGACCTATCTGTACTGTCGTCTTCTGGTTCAGAGCGGGTGCGCGTGCGCCGGAACGTAATATTCTCCAGAAAATTCATGTTTTTACCAAAATAATCTAGTGTGCGAGATTCGAACTCGAACTCCTTGCTTCCAAGTCTTGTGTGTAAGCCTATCGGCTACTTGTTCGGTACGATAGGTGTTTGAAAAAGGCAAGTGCTATTCGATTCGGTATTCTTTTTTCTAGTCAGTAGATGTCGCTACTTTAGGTATATGTGGACGAAGTAATTGCTTTGTGACAGTTGTAACACTGTATTCTGTATCGAGTGATGGCTTGATGGTTTGCAACTTAATCGTTAGATGGCGTTGTTCTCAATAATTTTCAAATAAAAAACGTACCGAACGGACGGATTACCTGTCAACCTTTGATTTGCTTCAACGAAAAATAGAATACAGAAGTGGAGTTATATAAAAATTTGCATAACACTGTTACAAGAACAAGCTAGTTAAAATTATGTATGTTTAGGTTAAGATTTACTTATTTATTTATCCTTCAACTGGAACACCATACAGCAATTACACCAACGCGACGGGGTAAAAAATTACTTCATGTGTGTCTGGTCTACAGACAGCGTCGCTTGATGTAAATAAATAAATTACAATTATATACTGACAATAATAAGGTACAGTCGCCAGAAAATCAAGCTATCCCAAACTGTCAAATATTACCAATTGAACATGAACTTTTTCTTTGGTAATAAAGTTGAAAATAATAATAATAAATATCTTTATTTCCCGAAAATACAGATAATTGTACAGACGCCAGCACATCAAGCTATCCCTAACTGTCAAATTTTCTCAATTCAAAATGAACCTTGTGTCTTTGCAATAAAGTTGAAATACTATCAAAGAAATTTGACAGATTGTGGTAACTTGATGTGCTGGCCTCTGTACATTAAGTTTACGATTTTGACAATACTGTAGAGTACATAACATACAGCAAATCTATCAACAGATCGGGGTAACTTGTTATGCTGGCCTCTGAACAATTATTTATTCGTATTTTTGTTGTCCTGCTAGAGCTCAGTTATGCTCAGTTATGATCAAATAAGTTATGAGGAGCTTTTATTTCGAAGAGGTCAAATGAATTTAACTAGAGAAACTCCGTAGATGTCATGTTGATTTATATGGTTGAATGTACTGTTTTACACCAACTCTTCCCTTTTTATGTATGCACTTGTTTCTGTGGCAATAAACCTATTTTTCTTTCATTCTTTGTAGTAGGTATAAATTTCCAAACACGATAAAACTAAAAAATCAAAAGAGAGTTTCTTAACTTATAAGTACTTAAAAAGTAATGAAACCTTTTTTGATTTTATTATGTTTCGATATCGAAACCTTTCTTAAAAATCTATCGAGTCTCGCTAGCTAATTTATTTTGTTCTATCCTTATCCCATGCACATAAAGCCAATTCGTATTCAAACATCCGAGTTACGCTACGTTGCACCTGGCGTGTGACGTCACATGCCTGCACTAAGTGTACAGAATTTAATACGAACTGAGCTTTCCAAACTGCTTCCACACTTGGACTTGCTAGTGACAAACAATATTTACATATTTACGTATATATGTATGTGTTCAGCTTGCAGTCAAAGACTGACTGAATAAACGAGTTATTGCACTTATATTCTGGGATTATGAAGGGAAAGAAATAGAGCTGTACGTTCTGTATAGCTCCGTTTTATTCTCACACTACAGTAATGTTTGGAATAATAACGCTATATGAGATAAGAGGTGGCGTTTCAGGTGTTGTCGATTAGGAACTAATAAGGTTTGAATTCGCAAAACACGTATTCTTTGGTTCTTCTGTTTTTCTCCCATATTTTTTTATTTTGTTTTTGAATACGAGGCTTTTGGGCCACTTTATACGGTGGTGATTATATAATCTGTTCTTTCTTTATTATTGTCCTGTAATGTGCGTTTTATTTGTGCAGGCTGTTTCTTTTTTTTGCACTCAACTCAACCGAACTTTCAGGAACAGCTTGCAAATCAATTTGTAGGTACTGTACTGTGTCTATTTAATCTAATAAACAATATGCACATTTTCGTAATTCTAAGAAGAATATTGTTAGTCTATAGATATAAAGCAAATAAATATTATTATTATTATTATTGCAAACAAAGATACGCAGAACGAAACGAGATAAATGTAAAACGCAAAAACTAAAGCTTGAGCGAATCCTTATAATTGACTATGAAAATATATTTCAAAGCCGGGAAGTGAACGAATTCAATTAGCCAATGGTAAAGTGTTTCAATGATTCCATTAGCCAATGAAAAAGTGTTTTAATTATTCCATTGTTCACTTGAACCTACACGGGGTTGCTGTCTGCATTTTAAACTTCGAACCCTTCTCGAATGAACCCAATAATATACAGGTGAATTTGTAGTGAACATCACTACATAGTATAAAACAAAGTCGCTTTCTCTGTCCCTATATCACTATGTATGCTTAAATCTTTAAAACTACGCAACGGATTTTCATGCGGTTTTTTAATAGATAGAGTGATTGAAGAGGAAGGTTTATTAAGCCGCGGGCGCAGGCTAGTTATCTATAAAAACGAAAAAAAACACGTTTGTTTTATCGGACCCGCCCTAAAATAATTATTTTATCCTGTTTTTTTAGTATTTGTTGTTATAGCGGCAACAGAAATACATCATCTATGAAAATTTCAACTGTCTAACTATCACGGTTCATGAGATACAGCCTGGTGACAGACGGCATGACAACAGAGTCTTAGAAATAGGGTCCCGTTTTACCCTTTGGGTACGGAACCCTAAAAACAGTACTTGTACTGAACTGCATATGTTATAGTTGGCGCGTAGTAGGGTAAAAGTGGAGACACTGGGTTTCTATACATTTTCAATTACGAGGCATATCTCCTTCTTTCTTAGAGTTAGTTAAATGCGAGATCCATAAAAGGAGTATCAATATACCTATAATAAATAATATGATTGTTTTTTTTAAATCTATGTTTCGCTTTTTTTTCTTGATTCTATTTTTAATTGCTTAGATTGTGATTACTTTTATGGCGTTTAATATGTAGTTTATCTCCGAAAGTTCTGACTTTTAACCTTAGTCGTAATACTAAGTTTTATTCAGCATAAAAATACCTATGCATTCATGAGTATCTTATTTCTATTGAGAGGTGGGCCCACCACTATTCATTGTCATTTTAAAACGTTGTCCAAAAATATTTCAGGATGATTTCTGTAAGACTGCTTAGATAAAACTTAATATAAGTAAAAATCTCAGACCGCAGATTTTTATAAAAGCAACTAAATATACTCTTTCACCGACATACAAAGCAAACATTCTGAAAGTCAATAAAAATACACTTCATATCTTTCCGGGTCTAAAAAGTATTGGGTAAGTACATGCTAATATTATTCAAAAACCTTCACAGTCGCAAAATAACAACTCCATATTGCTGCCATAAAAATAACATTGTCGTTAAAGGTAGATCCGGTAAACCATAATCAATACAACCTCCCCTGAGTGGTGTCAAAGATATTATATCACGTCACGTGTGAATCGTGTTACCTCGGATCACCTCGGGTGTCCTCGGGTGGTCGGCTGGTCGACTGCAGTAAAGTGATTATTTTGAATTGAGAGCAAAGATGGCGACTTAGGTGTATAAAATAATGGTGTAAGTATGCGTAACTGTAATAATAATACTATGCTTGGGCATTTCACACAACGCCATATAGTCCCAAGCTAAGCAACCTAATGCTTGTGGTATGGTAACGAGATGGCTGATAAACTGCCTATATACATTTTTTTTTTGAAAATACTTACATTATTATACGTATAGATAAACACCCAGACCTAGAACAAATACTTGCAGGTCGTACAAATATTTGTTCCGTGCGGGAATTGAACCCGCGACATAACTATACCTACACATTACAAATTATTCTTTTAACCGCCCCAGTTGGATTAATACGACAAATGTGTTCGTACCCGTGCGGCCTGTGTTATGTTTATACGACTGAGAATCTATGTTCGGTTTTCGTTTTGTATGTAATGCAAGACCCTAAACGTCTGAAATAAAGTTTTTTTTTTAGTTGGACGCTGGGTGTACGGCAATTGATATAAAACCAGGCAGTCAATAGTTAACGTTGCTTTTCATATTTTTCTGTGCGACAACGTGACTCTTCAACGGATTTTGATGCTGTTTTCACCATCATTTCAGAAGGTGTAGTGTAATAATACATGAATATTTAACTTACACAATTATTATAATCATGAAATTATTTATTTAACTCAATACTTCATTCTTTACGAGATATACCAAGGTGATAGGGTGGTACTTAGCTTATTTATTTTACAAATTGTAACACAAATGGTGTGCAGTTATTCTTGCGAATTCATTCAATGAACGAGAAAAAAAATATTTTAGGGTATGACTTATAAATTAGTTAGTTAAAAACGATTAAAAAAAACCTTTTTTCATATTTAATTAGTGATTGATTATTCTTCAAATATCCTTTGCACAACAATAGAATACCAACTTGGAACGGTAAAAATACGGTGTAAAATACGGTCAAATATTCCCTTCGCCTTATAAAGGGTTAATGAACGAATTGATCACGCATGCGTAATTGACAAAAGCTTAATTAATTATATTTTCCCAGTTAATTATCATGAAATTGACAATAACGTACAGTTTAAAACTTCACGTATATGCTTTTTTTTTTTTTAAGGCTGGGAAATCATCCAATGACTGCTCCCGCTCTGGGTTGAGCGGAAGGGAGTGTCAGACTCTTACTGACTAAAACCCATCCATGTTCCTTCCGTAGCCCTTTATGTTCCGGGGTAGCGGTAACCCTTTCGGACAATCCCGCTTACCCGGCAGGCTTGGCCCTGAGGGGCCCCTTCATATGCTGACATCTCTTTGAGGCGCGCGTGGAACAATACGCGCCGTACGGCACGGGTCTGGTGCTGATCGGACGGTGAGTCACCCATTACTCACCGCCCGCAGGCCCGCGCCTTCACGTATATGCTGAGCGCTGTCACAGATAACTTGGGTATTGCGTTTGCGTGTACAGACAACAGCAAAAGCAGTAAGTTGTATATAAACAAAAAGGTGTGTGCGATGCGATAGCAGCGAAAACTGACGACTGGAGCAGAGTATACGCGGAAGGAAGGAATCATCATAGATAGAAATAAAAATAATTATTAAAGAGATTTTTTTGTGTATCGTTTGCTCGGAACAAAATGAACGGTGTTCAATAATAAATATTAAAGCAATGATGACTGATTATTATTGTCAACATTTTTTTGTAACGGCAACATTTTGTAATTAATTTGTATTTAAGTTCAATAACTTTAGTCGTTTCAATATTTGATATTTTTAATAAATTGTGCCGACTTGCACAGAATAATGAATACGTGGATGACATGGGAAAAAAATAACATAGTTTTTGAATGAAACTAATTTCTTGTGCGTCTCTGGGCCTAATTTTGGCATGGTCATTTGAAAGCTTTTAATTGGCAACTGTCAATTGTTAATTGGTTTGTTACAATTTTACGTTATTAGACCGTAAGCTTTCTTAAAATCGGTTTATTTTGTTACAATCCTGGAATACACAGGCTATATTATATTCTTAATACAGGGAGTAGCACACAATTAACATGTGATATGATTTTTTTACACAAGGAGAGCATACTGAAAACGGGCATCTAGTTAAGCCTTAAGAGAAAAGGTCTTTGAATTGAAATGCTGCTGAGGTTTTATTGCGCCACTTCTTACTAGCTAAAGCACTCAGAAGTGGAGAAGGAATGTCTTATGAAATTTTCACTAACAAAAAGCGCTGATTGAATGCCTAACTTGAATAAACTTCTTTTGATTTTGATTTTCAGTGGAGCTTACCTCAACCTACGCACGCAGGATAGTCGTCCCTCTAATACTTTCTTAACGAGCTAATAAATACTCTCACCAAGGCGCGAGCGTGTGGTGGGTTCTTAAGTAGGTAAGTCAATAAATTCGACATTGTTTATTTATTTGTTTATTACACAATGTGCACAACCATAGTTACACGCTGGGCTTAAAACTAGTGAGTACATGACGCTGTTAGGGCGCAGAAAGTTAACTTCAAATGAATCATATAATTTTGAGTAGGTATACCTATTATGACGTTAGGAACTTTCACAATAGACTATTTGAAAAGGTCAAAAATAAAATATGAAATCACATAAAAAAGACCGCTCGTCTTAAAAACTTCCATCACCGTACAGAAATTAAATATTGTGCGAAGATATAATTGTTAAATTGCATTTAATCTTCGATCAATAATACCATTTAATGCTAAAAAGTATTCCATTTGATTCTAAATATCTGTGACGTCACATTGTTACGAATACAAATCACGTACTAATTCCGCGTTTTGACAATTCATAAAACGTAACGTTATTGACTACCCTTTCAAGTACCTAATTAAATATACTATAATATTAATTAAACTTATATCTAGCTTTGACTTTGATATACCTGCTTGCGTCACGTAAACCTCAAATTCTTCAGAATCCCAAAACTCACATCCACTTTTGACGCTGTCTGTACGTTTAATACATCGTTTACGTGCAAATTGTATGATTGGGACGAGCTCAATGACACTCCCGATCAAATTAAAGCGGAAATGAGAGGACACGTTGAGATATATGTACAGTACTAGCTGGTACGCTGACTTCACTCACATGCAATTTAGATAGAAGAAAAGAAAACTAACTCTTGAAACTGCATAAGGGTTGAATGAAATATTTATTTCTGTTAAAAAAAAAGTCATAAAAAGAGACTATTCCTGTCTTGTGCTCGTGATTAATGTTGATCTTTTTGTATCTTGTGTTTTTATTTTTTTTTCCTACTATAGATTATTATCTTTTTTGTATGCAAGTGTTTCTGTGACAATAATCTGTTTTTGTTTCTTTCTGTGGTTTCATTTCTTGTTTTGCTACCTCCCTTTTTTTTGAGGTTGGGAAATCATTCAATGGCTTCTCCCGCTCCGGGTTGAGCGGAAGGTAGTGTCAGACTTTTGGTGACAAAAACCCATCCATGTTCCTTAGCCCTTTATGTTCCGGGGTAGCGGTAACCCTTTCGGACAATCCCGCTTATTTCCTACCTCTCTAAGATAAATAAAATAAACTCGATAACAAAACGTCTTTCTAAGAAATTCTCCAACAGTTTCAGAACTATTTTCTTAGCAAATAATCGGACGATACCTACAGATTGCGTCAGTCAGAAAGCTCTTACGTTCAGATTGACCTGTCCGCAGCCATCCGCGCGGAAAGTGCTGCACAACCTGCACTATCCACTGCAATAACTTTGTTCTCAGCAATAATATTATAACAGTTTTTAAACTGAGATAAATACGACGTTCACTGTTTGGACTGGTGGTCACGAAGAGAAACAATACAGAGAAATAATTATAACTAAGTCGTATTCGAAATTTTATGGGTTTTAACCTTTTGAACGCCATTGTCACACATACGTGACAAGCAAGCGCATGCCCTGTATGCAACGACACACGTAATGTAATGTACACTTTAACACAATATTAACAATTAAATCATTACTTTTTATATAGATATCTTAAAAGTTTAAGCTTTCGTACGTATTTATGACATGAAACATTGAGGACCTAACCGTCTCATTACAAAACGAGATCTAGTCCGATCCTAAAACATCGAGCTGGTTATTGTATTATTCTTGACTTTGACTCTGAGCACGATATAGTTCTTAATACAAAATTTACAATTTAAACTCAGGCTTAATGTAAATTTTGTAGGTAATTAGAAATTTAACTTAGTCGAAATAAAGTTAGATTTATACAGTTCTAAAGATAAATCTTGTTTTTAATTAAGGCAGTTAATGTTCATTGGTAAATAGGCAGTATAGGTCACACCATATTGATGGATGAATGGAATCTCGCGGACATCCGTGAATGTGGCTGCGGGGCGCCATTTTTCTTTAAAGGAACGTATAATATGGATACAGATATAAATATAAAAATATTAGCTGCTGCCATCGGCTGCACCCGCGTGAATATTGGAAATTATTCAAAAGAACTTACTACCGTGATAAAAAGTTTCCTATGCGTTAATCCAGGTCATTAACTACCTCTGTGCCAAGTTTCATCCAGATTCGTTCAGCCGTTTGAGCGTGAAGGACGGACAAACATACAAACTCACACACTTACACTTACAAACTTTCGCCTTTATAATATCAGTGATAGTGTGATATTAATTGGTCATATTTTTATTTAAGACCAAATTTTGTTTTTTTTTTACACTTTGCATACTATGGCCCCGTTCTATTTCGCAGAGGTTCATAAATAAGAGAAATGACAATTCTTGCTTTTACACGCAAATCAGTAAGAGCGCACGGCACGCGCCATTAATTAGTTTCTTGACTTGCACCACATTTATAATTGCGGAGCCTGCGCGTTTATTTAGATATCCGTATCCGGAGTTCTTGGCGATGCTGCAAATATTCACAACAACCTTTTTTTTTCGAGGGTTGGAAATCATCAAATGACTCTTCCCGCTCTGGGTAGAGCGGAAAGGAGTGTCAGACTCTTAATGACTAAAACCCAGACATGTTCCATCTTAGCCACAACAACCCTGGAATTAATTACAACATATTCAAAAGATATCAAGCAACCCTTGCGCAATAGATTCTGAATTAAGCTAAGCAATAAAGTGTTCTGCTTGTCCCAAAAAAAAAATATAAATGCCACTGTCAGTGTTAAGAATAAGATATTAATTAAGTAGACTATAAGTGTTGGGTGACCTTGTTAGCGGGAATAAATGTAACACAAGTCTTATTTAAAACCCCTGTATATTCTCGTAAATCTGAGCCCGTCCTTCACCCAACCAACTCGTAACACGTCTGTTATGTTATCCCCCATTTCCCCTTGTCCGCCATTTTTCAAACAACACGATAGCAACACGTACGTAGGTATATTGTATTCATTCATCTTCATGTGGTTAGGATAACAAATGCTGTGATGTTCTGTGACATTTTAGCTTTATTTCCTTTTGTTAGTTTAGTTTACCTTTATATGGAACTGTTTTCAAGTTGTAGTAATAACAGCCGCATGGGTCGATCGATCAGGTTAAGCTACGCTTGCCGCGGTTGGTCTATGGATGGGTGACCATCTACACATACCAAAAAATCTTCGAATCTCAGAGAGCATATATAAGCCTTATAAGCCGTTGGTCCCGGGCTGTCATTGGCGGATCTTTGACACTCGTTTCATGTTGTCAAAAGCCCAAAATTCTGTCAACCAGGGATATCGTATTATCTAGTAACTGGTTTGTTGAGCTCAAATAGGCAGTCGCTCCATGTAAAATACAGCTATTCAGCTGTATCCCGTTAGACTATAAGCCAACCTCAACATAGGTAGGAAAAGGCTAGGGAGATTAATTGATTTTCGAGGTCTCAATATTGTTTTTTTTTAACGCACGTTGGGTACTACATATAAAATTCTTTGACTATTGCCCGTGTCCACTAACTCTAAATGACTCCAAAATGATTTCCTAACTATTGACATGAATAATATCAAGCATAAGTCAAAGACAGTTTATGCTGCTAATACGAAGAAAATGTACTTACTTACTGTAACCGATTCTTCAATATAAGATAAACATCGATCATCTAGCTAAGTGCACTAGATCAAAATGTTTGGTGACTACGAGTAAAACACGTCGAATAATAATCGATCAAATACGATGCGAGAACGGGAGGGGTCATTTGATGATTTCAAATGGGTGGAGCGGAAGGGAATGTCGGACTCTTACTGACTAAAACCCATCCATGTTACCTCACTTAGTCTTTTATGTACCGGGGTAGCGGTACCCTTTCGGACAATCCCGCTGAAATGCCGGACAAGTCTTCAAAAAATACTCCCTATTTTCTTCAGTTAACACTTTGATATAAATTTTAATACTGTCAACAGTTTCAACAATAGTTGAGCAAGTTTCTAGCTCCACCATAAGGGTGTGACGAATTGATAGTTTATCTAAATAAATGGCTACCAAGCCGACGTCAATTTGTGTCTAATTAATTTGAAACCCACAACCTTTGTTTGAAATGCCCGCCGATAACGTATCAGCTTATGGGAAGTTGTTACATGGGTTAAGTTTATTTTGGGTTTTTGATTCCGGATTAGGATTGTTTCTAAGTTCTTCTTCTTTTCGTGTGGTTAGTGACTAACCTGGTGTCAGAGTTTTAAAGCTGCTCATGGGCCTCTGAATTAGCTTGACATGCTGTTGAGAAATATCTCTCAGACATGCTGGTTTCCTCACGATGTTTTTCTTCACCGATTTTTAAGCAAGTGATAATTATACAATACGCACATTGAATCCGTAAAATCAGAGGTGCGTGCCTTGGGTTCGAACTCGGGACCTATGACTTGGCAGTCCGACGGTCACACCACTAGGCTATCACTGCCTTTTTCTAAGTTTATAATTATGTAGTTTATAATGCATCATAACTAAAATATTTCAAAATTAATTTAACTTTAAATGAAAGAGTCGGTACGTTTCGAATATGGGATAGCTTTTAATAATTTATGTAAGAATTGGATTCTATCCGAAATAATTCCCATATATTTTTCCATGGTAGTAAAGTAAATCATAATATGAATATATTTCCTTTAAAACATCATTATAATATTGTTTGTTACAAACTAAATGTCGCAAGTCAAAACCAAAACAATGCCTTCCCCGTACCTAAAACCCCTTTCAACAACTGGAAAAATAAATTAAAAAATCTAGCCATTTATAAAGCAGGCACTCCACCACTGAATAACTTCACACTTCAACAGAATAGGGCCACTACATAAACATAACTAAAGTTACTGACATACAAAGTGACATTATCAGCTGAATGGACGTCTGACGTAGGCGGCGCGGCGTAGCCTTCGTAGCGAGGTCTACGTCGCGTCGTAGCGCTACGAGTTCTACGTCACCCGTAGAAGTGTAATATTATACGTCATGCATTACGCCTGGTCGAGTTGATCATTCTTTTTTTTTTTTTATTGGTTAAGGGTGATGCACATGATTGACTCGCTTTGAAGGTTGACCTTTTTAGAATGCTTTTTTTGTTAATAATGTCATGAACTTTGAAATATGATCGGTTGACCTTCGTTTAGAAATCCGATCATATAGGTATTGAAATTAAAGTTTCACGGGAATGGAATGATCTATTTCCTAAATGCCAATTTACAAAATACTTTGTAAAATAACGAACATATTTCCCAAAATATCTTTGTCTGTTATGTTTCACCAGCCAGTGTGATCTCGAAGAGCAAATTTTTCAATCGTCATATTAATTTTACTGGCTTAATAAATGATGACAGTTGACAGCTTTTGCATAAAAAATATGTCATACCGCCATTTTTATTCTTTACACAAAAGTTATCAGTCAACTGAAAAAGCGACCCTTAACAGTATAATCAAGTTTATAGTTCCTCGTAGATGAAATGTGTAATTAATTATTTGTTATTTAAACTCCTGAGGCACTTGACGTCGGATCGTTAACGTCACGTAGGTACGACACGACAAAACTAGAACCGTAAATAAGTTTTTCTAATTTATAGTGAAAGCTTATCCGGTTTAGTTTATTGCCACATAAAATAAGATTAGGTACAATAAAATAAAATTGCATCAAAATAAAATCTTGCAAGTATCTATGGAATAGCAATTTATCACTCAGGCATAGGCTATAAAATTGATTCTTCAGACGCTGAAAGAATAATTTAAACTATAACGAAGTTTGTTAAAACTAAGATTTTTGGTATTTCGTCCAAATTATTAATAAAATATTAAACCCTAAAGATATTTAAGTTTTCAATTATCTTTATATACCATGACGTCATTGAAAAACTAGCTTCTGCGCGCGGCTTTGCCCACGTGGATGTCGAAAAATATCAACAGTTTGAAAAAAAATAAGATTATAAACTATGAGTGTGCCAAAGTTTATCCACCTCCGTTCAGCCCTTCTAGCGTGATTGAGTAGCAAACATTCTAAAATCTAAACATCTTCACCAACTTTCGCATTCATATTATTAGTAAGATTAACAAAACGCACTTATCCTACATTAACATTCTATATAAAACAATTTGCAAGGCTAACGAATCCCTTTCGTAGCTCATAAGAGATAGTTTTAACTGATAACATCGTAAACTCAACACACAGTAAAATGTCCCAAAGGTATAAAAACGCTTGGAAAGCGACCACTTTACCGATAAAGTGTCATACCTTAATAACAGAACATTCTCTAGAGAATGTACCTTGTTAGATATTTTGAATGGGCTTAAGAGGATCAAAGTTAGGCTGTCTGTTCGCAACCTCGAGCGTTGCGACTTGCGACGGGACTTTCGAGCGCGACTCGACTTGCGACGCGACTCGACTTGTGACGCGACTCGACTTGCAACGCGACTCGACTTGCAACGCGACTCGACTTGCCACGCGACTCGACTTGCGACGCGACTCGACTTGCAACGCGACGCTTGCCCTACGTTTTCACGATGATATTTTTACAGAATAGCAATACTACTTTCATTTGTTTTCTTCGCAGTCGCTATCGCCAGATGCGTCTCGCTTGAGCATGTAGCTTCGTGAACACGGATTAACACTCCCTGTTCATTGAAACAGAAGAGAAGTGTAAGAGTGTTCACCTTCACATCCAACCAGGATTAAGCCTGTGTGACCTCTGAGTTTTTTTCGTTTTTTCTTCTTATAGTAGTCAGGAAGGAAACGCCGACCTCATTTAGTTTTAAAAATAATTTAATATTGACATTTAAACGTGTTTGTGAAAACTTATTAAAAAAAAACATGTACAGAGGCCAGCACATCAAGTTACCACAATCTGTCAAATTTCTTTGATAGTATTTCAACTTTATTGCAAAGACATAAGGTTCATTTTTAATTGAGAAAATTTGACAGTTAGGGATAGCTTGATGTGCTGGCGTCTGTACATTTAGCAGGATCTTGTCACATCACTTTAGGGAAACAAACGTGAAAAGTACCAATTAACAAGTACCTATTTATGTACCCATTTTATTAATGAGTGTCAATAATAAGAATAATAATATCCTTGGACATTTCACACAACGCCATATAGTCCCAAGCTAAGCAACCTAATGCTTGTGTTATGGTAACGAGATGGCTGATAAACTACTTATATACATTTTCTTTTTTAAATACATACATATTATACATAGAAAACACCCAGACCCCGAAACAAATACTTGCAGGTCGTACAAATATTTGTTCCGTGCGGGAATCGAACCCGCGACATGCCGCGCAGCAGTCAATGGCTCAACCACTGCGTCAACCGTGTCTATCACATAAAAAACATGTACAGAGGCCAGCACATCAAGTTACCACAATCTGTCAAATTTCAATGTTTTGTATGTTCCTACTTTTTAAAGCACCTTCCATCTAATCTCTTCACCACCCTTGGTTCACTGGTAGAGAATGGCTAAGGCATTAAGTCCGCCTTTGTAGTGTGCGAAAAGTTTAAATAAATAAATAAAAGTAATGCTACGTGTGTATATATTCAAATTACTATATTGAAAAATATTTATTTTTATTTTTTATTTAGCCTACACTGTCCCACTGCTGAGCAAAGGCCTCCCCCAAATCCTTCCAGACATCTTTCTCTTGAGCCACCTCGATCCATCCCTTGTGGTATGCGTCTAGGTCCCTTGTGGTATTGAAAAATATGTAATTTATTTAGTACTGTATGCAGGTATTTCAGATAAGCATTTCAGAATACTCAATTATGTATTAAAACGTTTTAATTATTCATGACCACCAAATAGTATTAATATTTTAGGTAAGTATTGAAATAACAGCGTGTTAATGAACAGAGGTGATTAATTTATAATATCTGGGCTTAATTATCGGCGACTGAATATTATATTAGCCATGGAACTCATTAATTACTTAAATAGTTGACAGCATAGCAGTACTTATGCGATAATTAGGTTACTGTGTTAATTAGTTGATTAAATTGGGGTTTATTATCAAAAGAAGCAGTTTTGAGGGATAATAAACATTTACTCAAAACCAAATCATCATTATCCTGTCCTTATTTGGAGTCGCACAACATGTCTTTATCTTCCATACTTCTTTTATATTAGTGGAGTTTATTCTTTTATATTAGAGGAGCTCGTGGCTTAGTAATAACAGCCGCACAGGTCGATCCATCAGGTTAAGGTACGCTTGCCGGGGTTGGCCGTGGATGGATGACCATCTTTAAATACGGAGACTCCTCCATGCCTCGGAAAGCACGTTAAGCTGTTGGTCCCGGCTGTCATTTGTGCATCTTTGACAGTCGTTACGGGTCGTCAGAAGCCCGAAAATCTGACAGCCAGTCTTACCAAGGGGTATCGTATTACCCAGTTACTGGAGTGGAGGTCAGATAGGCAGTCGCTGATTGCAAAATACTGGTATTCAGCTGCAAATCTGACTTCTTTTAAAATATATTAGTTGTCTAGTGACCTCTTTCTAGCCACATTATCCTTTACACTGCCAAACCATCGCTTATTCTGTATTCCTATACTCAATTCAAAACGAAATAAAATCTGCATTAGTCGAACATTGCATTGCGAAAAAGTTATCAATTCTTCGAAATTCAAAACAGCATTGTGTGGCCCGATTTAAAAGCATTTCCACAACGCACAAAAACATGCAACAACAAAAAGAAAATGGACGAACCGTCCACCATTTAAAAAAATACATCACGCTCGTACGCCTTCGGAATGCCTAACTTAAAGGCTCTTGCAGACAGGCACGACACGACTCTAGTAGAACAATTTCTATGATAAACTTGATAGACATTTTTTTACTAGAATTACGTTGCACTAACTCGTTGCGCCTGTCTGCGGCGCCCTAAAACTGCAAGCGTCAATATAAAAATGTTTTCATCCGTCGCCCATTCGACTTCATTGTCAGCCAGTTGAACAATGAGCTATTGAATGAATGAGAGAATGAGTGAACCATCCCAGTAATGGTCGCATAGAATGGTTCGTTCACTCTTTGTTCACAATTTTTTTTGTTGGATGTTTTAAAGTGGTGTAACATGGTCTTTTGATGATGGATTTACGATGTTTTCTAAAAATAGTAAGTTGAGAAGGTAGTAAGTACGATAGTAATGTATTTTTTTTAAGGGTGGGAAATCATCCAATGACTCCTCCCGCTGTGTCTGAAACTGAGCCTGTTTCTGTATGGATATAAAGTTAATATTTCAATGCTGTATTGTTTTTGTACTTGCGACCGTTCACGTTGTACTTTCAATTGAAGAATAATTCATAATATAACAGTTTATTCTTTGAAATGGCCTCATTCATACCCCAGAATTATGGGGTATAAAATAATATAAAATGTGAGCCGTCACGGGACGCCTGGCAGATGTGAAACATCGACATTGTTTTGTAAAAGTAATATGATTGAAAAGAACAGATTGCGATAGAAACTAAATATGGCATAATGATAAAATAAAATATTATTACACCATTTCACTGGCATTTCACCTTAACGCCGGAACGAGTGGAAAGAGAATCGCAGTCGATTGCGCATGGCAACGCGTCGCCACACAGTACACACTACTGCATATAGACTGTATATAATACACCATCATATAGCGTGGCGACGCGTCGCCACGGCATGCGTCGCCTCGCCGGAAATTAGTTTTACGTGCGGCTATAGATGTTTCACATCAAAAATACCTTGTAGAAGGTAATACATATACATATCCTAGGACATTTCATACAACACCATATAGTCCCAAGCTAAGCAACCTAATGCTTGTGTTATGTCAACGAGATGGCTGATAACTACTTTTTTTTTGTTTATACATACATATTATAGATAGAAAAACACGCAGACCCAGAAAAAATCCTTGTCGTACAATTATTTGTTTCGTGCAGGAATCAAACCCGCGACATGCTACGCAGCAGTCAATCGCTCAACCGCTGCGCCAACCGTGTCGCCAAAACGTAGTTACTTATATTCAGATACAGGAACAAAACTTCAAAAAATAGTCTCATTGCCTTTACCTAGTCAATTTTGTGGTTTTCCTACCTTTTATCACAGTTAATAGAACTCCAGGTACTTCGTAAAGTGTAGTAAAAGGTGCATTAGTGCACTCTCATGTATTATAAACACATTAAACGTGAAGACGCCATTTTCTTTAATCAACTTTTATTATCAAGCACTTGGGGGCTAGCTATTGTGGCTTAGGGGTCGTTAAAATGCGTGGAAGTGTGTTGGTATTTAAATAGAAACTCTTATTTTATATAATTGGTATGTTCGTTTGGAGGGTTGCCGGGTCTTGTTGTTAGACTAGTTTTACCAAGGGGTATCGTGTTTTCCAGTAACTGGGTTGTGGAGGTCAGGTAGGCTGTCGCTCCTAGGTCCTTGTGAAATACTGGTAGGTACTCAGCTGCATCCAAACTGGATGGTATCCGTCAAACTGGATTCCGCCAACTCACAGTCCACTGTCGGACATAGACCTCTCCCAGGCTGCACTACAACATCCTATCCTCCGCCTTCCGCATCCAGTGTGTCCCAGCCTCAATCTGAATGTGTATGATCCTTGGTTTATATAACTGGGGGGCCGGGCGTCCTAAAGTAGGCTATCCGATACGCGGTCACCACTCCAGTCTCGGTTCCGTAACTTTGTCCAAAATTCCAACATATTTTAACGAACGTGTTCAGCAAGTTTGTTGAAAACGTGTAATAAAATATTCATTTACTCTTTCAAAGTATCTTAACTATAATAATAATATCTATGGACATTTCACACATATAGTCCCAAGCTAAGCAACCTAATGCTTGTGTGATGGTAACGAGATGGCTGATAAACTAGTTATATACATTTTTTTTTGTAAATACATACATAATATACATAGAAAAACACCCAATCCCGTAACAAATACTTGCAGGTCGTACAAATATTTGTTCCGTGCAGGAATCGAACCCGCGACATACTGCGCAGCAGTCAATCACTCAACCACTACGCCAACCGTGTCGTCGTTACCTATTTTATAGTTAGGTAATGAGTTAAGTGGTATTTTTTGTTCGATTTAATTTATCTTCATATCTATTTTTAATTCCCCTGAACGTACTAACGGGATAAAAAGTATCCTATGTGTTAATTTAGGTCATAAACTACCTCTGCCAAGTTTAATCCAGATCCGTTCAGCCGTTTGAGCGTGAAGGACGGTCAAACACACAAACACACACACACTCACTCACAAACTTTCGTCTTTATAATATTAGTGTGATACACTTTTATTTTTAATTCACTTGCCATCTAATCTCTTCGCCGCCCTTGGTTAACTGGTAGAAAATGCCTAAGGCATTAAGTCCGCCTTTGTACCTTTATTGTCTGCGCAAAGTTGAAATAAATAAATTAACTACGAACAAAAACAAGCTAAGTAATCAGGGTTAATAAACGTAAAAAACAAGAGTCTCATTTATGAAGTATTCTGGTGTACAGACGTCGTCAGCACATCAAGCTATCCTTAACTGTCAAATTTTCCCAATTTAAAATGAACCGTATGCTTATGTTATAAAGTTTAAAAACCATCAAAGAAATTTGACAGATTGGGGTAACTTGAAGTGATGGCCTCCGTACCTTACGGCCTTTTATCGTTAAAGCTGCAAAACATTATTTAAAATTAATGTTACGTGTTAGATCTTAGGGTTGCCTCACTGCCCCGCTTGGGCGGAGCACCGCCGTGTCCTCGTAGAGGCGATCGGCGGCGGCGACCTCTCGCGCCCGGCCCTGGTGCAAGCCATGGTCCGGGGCGAGAGGGAGTGGGAGGCAGTCACCTCCTTCTGCGAAAAAGTTATGCTCGCGAAGGAGGTGGCGGGATGGGAGAGAGAAAGGTCCTCCCGTCCCAGCCGCCGCGGGAGACGCTCCGGGCGTCGGGAGCCACGTGACGACTCCCGGCCACCGTAGGCGCGGGCCTGCGGACGGTGAGTAATGGGTGACTCACCGTCCGATCAGCACCAGACCCGTGCCGTACGGCGCGTATATGTTCCACGCGCGCCTCAAAGAGATGTCAGCATATGAAGGGGCCCCTCAGGGCCAAGCCTGCCGGGTAAGCGGGATTGTCCGAAAGGGTTACCGCTACCCCGGAACATAAAGGGCTACGGAAGGAACATGGATGGGTTTTAGTCAGTAAGAGTCTGACACTCCCTTCCGCTCCACCCAGAGCGGGAGCAGTCATTGGATGATTTCCCAGCCTTAAAAAAAAAAAAAAAGGGTTGCCTCACAAAATTAAAAAAAAAAACTTATTTCGAACCCATAAGTGTAGTTCATTTGGTTATAGGATTTCACACGACTTAAAAACTAGCATTATTTCATGACATCTACCAGAAAAACAACACAAACTATTCATTCGTTACTACTCTACAATGGCGCCATCATACGCCGCACGGAGCCTTTTTGGCCTCGTAAAGCGCTTATTTTATTTAATTAAATATTTTGTTTTTTCATATTTTTTTCCTGTTGTAATTCCTGTGCATGTCCCAAATGAAATATTTTTCTTTCTTTCTTTTATCATATCCAATGTCACAGTATAGGGCTGTCCCACATATCAGCAATAGTTTTCAGGTTACAGTTGGAGCTGGCGCGTACTCCGCTCATTATGAAAGCGCAACGCTTGCGCTTGATGGCCCTTTTTTTTTAGTGAGTTAGAATCTTACTGACTAAAACCTATCCATGTTCCTTCCTAAGCCCTTTGTGTTCCGGGGTAGCCCTTTCGGACAATCCCGGTTACCCGGCAGGCTTGGCCTAAGGGGCCCCTTCATATGCTGACATCTCTTTGAGGCGCGCGTGGAACATATACGCGCCGTCCGGCACGGGCCTGGTGCTGATCGGACGGTGAGTCACCCATTACTCACCGTCCGCAGGCCCGCGCCTACGGTGGCCGGGAGTCGTCACGTGGCTCCCGATGCTCGGGGCGTCTCCCGTGGCGGCTGGGACGGGAGGAGCTTTTTCTCTCCCATCCCGCTAACGTAGTATCCCATTGATGTGAGTGGCAATACTTAACAGTAACATTATTATACAAGGCATGCGCGCGGCTTTCACAGGAAACAGATTAAATAACGTTCTTTGTTTCTTTCTACTAGGTATAGGCAAAAAAAAAAATCAGCTGTTCCCTACATTTTGACGAGTTATGCGAGCATAATGTATGGTTTTTTTTAGCGATTTCAGATTTATTCCCATAGTGAAAGTTATTCATAAAGATGAGTACCTACAATGACGCCTTAAAATAATGCCCATGAATTCAATTTCACCCTGAATAAACAAACAATTACCCTTTAATATTCCCACTGCTGCAGTGAAATGAACAAAAATCTCCGAGTGATAACCATACAATCCTACATGCTTCCCACAAGGTTGATTACCCAACCCTTGACGTATGTAATATTCAAAATTCATTAGTAATTCAGTGAGCCACAGTATCATTACACTCTCAAGTGAGTTCTAAACACAACTTAAGTTACTAGAGTGTAGGCTCATTACTCCGCTCGAGAAGAAATTACGGACAGTTTAGGTTGAGTTACCTTCTCATGGGTGTAAAAGCTAAGTTTAAAAAGAAAAGGAGAAAAAATAAATTTCGTTTATTCTGCATACATTAAATAATTATATTCTAACTTCTGTCAGTTTTTTTGTTACACTTTCATGCCTAAACCACGGAACCGATCATTCTAAAGTTTTGCAAATATTTTTTCAGGTGTAGAGAAACGGTCATAGGTTACCTTTTATCCATATAAAAGTACTTTTCCTGAGGAAAACAACGATAACGTTCTTATGATAATAGATGGCGCCACGTGTACGTTCCATTCTGAGATTGCAACGGCCAAACAACAAGCCGAGTACAAACCAAATTAACTGTCAAATTCCAATTGAACGCATGTGAAACCGCAGACAAAAGCTAGTCCATTATATTCGAAGAGCCCAGTGGGGGCAAAAAAGATATTAATTTAAAAAAAGTAAGTTTTAAAATTGTCTATGCCAGACGATGTCAGGCTGCAATGTCTGATTAGGTCTGGTTACTAGAAGCAAAAAATATTATTTTGTAAACTAAACACAAAAATTGGGGTATTCCTCAAAGCGCAACAATTTTTAAGCGCAACCAACTAAGCGCAACTAAATTATTCCTCAAACCGTAACCATTAGATGCGCTCACAAATTCAAATAGAAAATATTAAATTTTTGTTCCAGCGCAAAGCGTATTGGTATTAAATAATCAATCAATCAATCTGCCTAGCCTTTTCCCAACTATGTTGGGGTCGGTTTCCAGTTTATCCGGATGCAGCTGAATCCCATTATTTAAGCGACGGCCTATCTGACCTCCACAACCCAGTAACTGGGTAACACGATACTCCTTGGTAAGACTGGCTGTCAGACTTTCAGGCTTCTGACTACCCGTAACGACTGTCAAAGATCCACGAATGACAACCGGGACCAACGGCTTAACGTGTTTTCCGAGGCATCTGCGAGGCAGGATCACAGACCAACCCCGGCAATCGTACCTTAACCTGAAGGATCAATCTGTGCGGCTATTATTACTTAGCCACGAGCTCCTCCTTACGTATTGATATTATAATATGTAAGTATACAGCTGAAAATCAATACCTTAAAATTATGTTAACTTGGAAAATTACAGGAAATGGTTGGCACAATCTACTGTGTCACTGATCTGTGTTTAATTAATTACATCGTGGTTCAGTTTACTTTAACGCCATGAATACTGCATTAAGTGCGGCCATTGCGTTAATTCATTAAAGTCGCGCCTTTGCAGGGACGCGCTGGGGTAATGGATAAGTGTATTAAACCGATTAAAATATCCTTTAATTTATGTTCTCTGCCTAACCCTTCTGGGATTATAAGGCGTGATGTTATGCGTGAGCTATCCCAAACTGTCAGAATTTCCCAATTGAAAATGAACTTTATGTTTTTGTAATTAAGTTGAAAAACTTTCAAAGAAAATAACAAATTGAGGTAGGGTAGCTTGACATCGGTGTCCAGGTACACCACTGCCTTACCCTTAAGGGATTACAGTTATACGATGTTCATGTTATATCTGGTTCTGCCATTTTTTTCCGAAACTCAATAATACTTTACTAGCTGGGAATCAAAACCGGTATATACCATTATACCAATAAGCCATCAGTTTTCCGTAGTACCGGAAATATAGGGATGAAAGAAAATGTTCAGTTGGGTTCAGTGCACACGGGGAATTGGGTCAGTGACCCGAACCCTTTGCTCTATGCCCGTCGTTTTATAGGGTCTTATGTCACAATGGTTTTTGGATGTACTGTGACACTGGCTTTAGTCTTAAAGCGAACTCAAACTCAAAACTCTGTATCTATTTCAAATAATCCAATTACAGGTTCTTCATGTACTTTTGAATTGTCATAGGGTCGCTCAGTCAGAGAGATGAAGCTAGATGCATTCCAAATCTGTAGGTATCTATGTAGAAGAACGGGCAAGAAACTCCACGAAGAACGGTTAAACCTATGGTAGAAAGATAATCCCAGATTTGGTAAAAGATATTCATTTCTGTAAACTGATTCAAAAACGGTTTTACTAATCTAATACTAATTGAAGAACTAAGTGAATGGTCAGATAGGCAGTCGCTTCATGTAAAATACCGGTATTCAGCTGCATCCGGTTAGACTGGTAGCGAACCCCAAAATAGTTGGGAAGAAGCTAGGCAGGTTGATTATTATTTTATCTTAACTTATCAAGTCAGAACATAAGATTCATTCATGAAATTAATGGGTAGGTACAGCGGCCAGGGCAACAAGCTATCCCAATCTGTCAAATTTCTTTGATAGGTTTTCAACTTAATTACAAAAGGGTAAAATTCATGTTCAATTGGGAATATTTAACAGTTCGGGATAGGTTGATGTGCTAGCGACTAGCGACTGTACCAACTTATATTCCCTGATAAATTTCTAATGAATTCAAAGTCAGACTGTACACAAACACAACATAGTAAGTCGGTAAACTTACTCGTATTTCCAGTTTCACTGTTGTTAATTTGATCGCGTAAGAAACTTCGGCACGTGTGTTTGGTTACCGAGCGCTACTGCGTTGAAAACTACAACTAACAATGTAGATTTGTTCGTGGTTTTATGTTTTGTAATTAATTTCAACACCTTTAGAACTTTTTCTGTTGAAAGCGATGTGAACGAATTTTTTGATACTCTTTGATTAATTTATTTTTTTCTCTCCTTTTTTATGTATCTATGTACTTGTACATAGTTATTATTAATATTTTAAAATTCTTCTCCACACGAAACTACCTTTTGGAAGGGGCGACTAGAATCAATTCTATTTCTCGTTCATTTTGACTTTCAAAAGTGCCATTCTTGTGCCAATTTGAAATAAATGTTTTGACTTTGACTTTGAACTCTTTTTAGGTATGTAAATCTTATGTGAATTAAATAAATACATGTTATTATAACTCCTCTATAGTTGCGTTACAATACAATAGATATCTGAATGTGTCTGGCATGTTGTTTCAAGACTTGAAGCAACACCTCGCAGTATTATTTTCATATTATTTCAGTGTGAGAATGAGACGGAGCTATACAGGACACATAATTCTAAGTCCTCCTGTTTTTTATGATGAAAACTAGTTTATTTTTATTGCGTTTGTAAACTTGGGTGTATAGAAGACAAATCGGTTTAAAACAATCTATCTGCCACTGAATTATGTATAAACTTAATATTATGTTTCAACTTATAGGTATGTACCTACAGCAAGTTGGAGCGGCTATGTAGCGGGAAACATACCTGAAACAATAAAAATGATCGTCATTAATGTTATGGTGGAAATTGACAACTATGAATACGAATATTTAATATATCTACAAAACAAGAAATATATAAGACTAGCTTCCGCCCGCGGCTTCGCCCGCATAATATGTCGACAAATTATACACATAAACCTTCCTCTTGAATCACTCTATCTACACTCGAGAGCAATGAATCCGGGTCACTTAAAGAATCCTAAAAATCTCGGAAACTAAAAATGCTAGGTTAATGCAATAAATTGTATTTAATAGACAATGTAATACTCCTTAAATGAAGGTATTAAAACTTCTTAGTTATTGTAAAGTTATATCATAAAAAAATCAAATTTGAAAAAGGGCCACTTTCGAAGATGGAACTACGAAATTACAGCATTTGGTTTTGCTTTTGTTTGTAATCTGTCATTTATGTGGGTACATAAACCATGTTGATAGTGCTCTATATTCATTATTCAAGCTGAAATTATGTCGCTTACGCCTGAAGAATGCACCAGAATACTTAAAATGCTGGAAACCGGCCGGAGTCAGCGCGATACAGCCAGGACTGTCGGTGTGTCGCTGTCAACAGTACAAAGAGTTCTCCGACGTTACGAAGAAACTGGTTCTAACCTACGCAGACCAGGAACGGGCAGAACCAGGTGTACCACAGCACGAGAAGACCGATACTTGGTGAACACCATGCTTCGAAATCGCTTTCTCACAGGAACTGAACTCACAAATCAGTTTCGACACCTCGGAGGAAGTAACCCAAGTGCATGGACAGTAAGACGTCGGCTTGCTGAATCTAACTTAAAACCCCTTAGACCTGCAAACGGCCCTAAACTGGAGCGTGGCCATCGTATTTCAAGACTAAGATATGCCCAGGGCCGCGTAAATTGGAGTATTGAAGATTGGTCAAAAGTTATGTTCTCCGACGAATCAAAATTTATGCTCTACAAGCACGATGGAAGACACAGAGTGTATCGAAGACCAGGGGAAAGATTCAAGCAAGCATGCATCGAAGAAAAAGTAGCCTACGGTGGTGGGTCTGTACTTGTGTGGGCCGGAATTTCTTCCGAAAGTCGCACAGAGCTGGTGATCATAGAAAACGGCTCTTTAACTAGCGTAAGATATGTGGAAGAAATCCTCAATGATCACGTTGGTCCATTTATGGTCAATTTAGGTGAGGATGCTATATTTATGCATGACAATGCCCGACCTCATACAGGTAGGATTGTGAATGACTACCTTCAAGAGATGAACATTACTCGTATGGAGTGGCCAGCGCGCAGCCCGGATATCAACCCGATCGAGCATGCTTGGGACGAGCTAGGCAGATGCGTAAAACAACGAAACCCTCCCCCAATCACGCTTCGTGAGCTCAAAATTGCTCTCACAGAGGAATGGGAGAATATTCCCCAAAATCGTATAAGGAACTTGGTGTACAGCATGCCAAACCGCGTAAACGCAGTAATGGCATAACGAGGAGGCAATACGAAGTATTAAAATTCAAGAAAATCGTAATAAAGTTCAAAAATTTCATGTTTCCTATTTTTGTTTTAAGGAGAGATCAGCAGTTTTTTTCTTTAAGTAATTTTGTGTTAATAAAATGTATGGTGACTCATATTTTTTTTACTTTCATTTAAGGAGTATTACATTGTCTATTAAATACAATTTATTGCATTAACCTATCATTTTTAGTTTCCGAGATTTTTAACATTCTTTAAGTGACCCGGATTCATTGCTCTCGAGTGTATTAAAAAAACCGTATCAAAATCCGTTGCGTAGTTTTAAAGATTTAAGCATACATAGGGATATAGGGACAGAGAAAGCGACTTTGTTTTATACTATGTAGTGATGAAACTTTTAAAAGAATGACGTATGTCAATACGATATAAATATTTATATATTACTAGCTGCTGCCAGTGGCTTCGCCCGTGTAAACGTCGGAAATTGTCTAAAAAAAATATCCTATATGTTAATCGAGGTCATAAACTACCTCTGTGCCAAGTTTCATCCAGATCCGTTCAGCCGTTTGGGCGTGAAAGACGGTCAAACATACAAACTCACACAAACTCACTCACAAACTTTCGCCTTTATAATATTAGTGTGATAGTGTGATGCATACTTTTTATTTGCATGGTTACCGAAATGCTAAGTTTAGTTTTTATTTTATTTCAATTGTAAATGACAGCGCTGTTGGTCCTTATAAAAATAAATAACCAAACCAACATCTCTATCCTTTCAATCTCACAAAAGAGTCTATTAATACCGTCCCTAGTTTAATATGACATTACAATGTCCTCTTCAATATATCACTAAACGCATTACAGTTGGATGTCTACCAAAAGCTGTCGTGTCGCGAATATTATGACATTTACACATGCGTCACCACGCACCTACAATTATACAGGGTCGAATTAAATTAGCTAGCAAAACTCTGCACATGTAATTGGTATCCTCAACCCTCAACTCATCTATCGTCCACTGCTGGACATAGGCCTCTCCCAAGCTGCGCCACAACATCCTGTCTTCCGCTTTCGCATCCAGTCAGTCCCAGCCACCTTCTTAAGGTCATCGGTCGGGCGGTGGGTATCGTCAGCAGTGTAGAACTCATTATAGCGCCCGCAGGTGAAAAAGGGTTAAGCGGGATTGTCCGAAAGGGTTACCGCTACCCTGGAACATAAAGGGCTACGGAAGGAACAATGATGGGTTTTAGTCAGTAAGATTGTGACGCTCCCTTCCACTCCACCCAGAGCGGGAGCAGTCGTTGGATGATTATCCAGCCTTAACAAAAAAAAAAAGGTGAAATAGGGTGTTCTTTATTTTGGCGAAAACAACACCGTATGTAAGAAGTATTTTCTCTACTAATGCTTTCGATTATTTCCCTCAAGCCTGTATTCCCTGAAGAATTTGGTGGATGTTACGAACACGCAGCTGGGTATTTGCTAACGGATTGTAATGACAATGGCCTTTAAAATCAATTTATATCACGAAAACCGCACTATTATCAAAACGTTTTCTAGGGTTGGCTCCAAAAATATTTAACTAATATCAAGAAAATAAATAATCAATCAAAACTTCAAAAATCTTCAATACTTTAAAATAAAACCGGCCGTTTGCTATCCCTAAATGTCAATCAAAAATGATCCTTATGGCTTTGCAATAAAGTTGAAATACTATAAAAGAAATTTGACAGATTGTGGTAACTTGATGTGTTGGCCTCTGTACCATTACCTATCTATAAAAGCGGCAAAAAAGTCATGTCTGTTGTATGAGAGCCACCTTAAATATTTAATTTATGTTATTGTGTTTTTTAGTATTTGCTATTATAGTGGTAATACATAATTTGTTAAAATTTCAACTGTCTAAATATCACGGGTATTGAGATACAGCCTGGTGACAGACGAACAGACACACGGACGGACGGACAGCGGAGTCTTAGTAAGGGTCCCGTTTTAACTTTTGGGTACGGAACCCTACAAAAAGCTCCATAAGTTCCTAATAAATAAAGCATATTCAACAATAAATAAACACTTAGAAGAAAAATCAAAATCCGGAATACCTTTTCCTCAGTACGTTAAATATTAACATTTAATTTACTCGTTAAACATTACATGGTACAGTCGCCAGCACATCAAGTTACCCCAATCTGTCAAATTTCTTTTATAGTTTTTCAACTTTATTACAAAAGCATACGGATCATTTTCAATTGGGAAAATTTGGTTTGGCATAAGTTGATGTACATAAGGTCTATATACCGGTTCTTGCAATAGCAGCGAACATTCCGGGTTATATCAGTAATACCATGTAGACACACAGTGCGCCACAAAGATGGAAATGTTCACAGAGCGCGCTCAAAGGGACTTGATGATGACAGCATACAGTAAGCCTCTAAAAGATGTATACACCAACAAGAATTCATTCGATTTCAAGTTGCATGTAGACATATACAGGGTTATTTTTAAAACACCAGAAACCTCTTAAGAAGTCATTGTACTCGTCATTATGAACAACTTTTACTATGGGACAAAACCTGAAATCGCGAAAAAAAAAATCAGCTGTTCCCTACATTTATGTTCGTATAACTCGTCAAAATGTAAGGAACAGCAGATTTTTTTTCGCGTATACTATGCATACTATGCAACTTTGTATACTAACTACTCTCCGTTGTATATGAACTAACTATTTGTATACTATGCAACGTAACATTACAAACAGAAACAACAAATGTAACATAACAAAGGCGAACTTGTTTCAACATCTCTTCTACTCATCATTATGAACAACTTTCACAATGGGAACAAATCTGAAATCGCCATAAAAAGCTGTTCCCCACATTTTGACGTGATAAGCGAGCGTAGTAACAGCAGATTTTTTTTGTAACTATATTATTTTAATGTTAAATTCCCTTTTCAAAGTTTCATCCCGATTCACCCCTGCATTCCTATTCCTCCCGATTGACGGTGTAAATTTTCCACACTCATATAAAGTACTTACGCATAACGATTCTTTATTTGCTACCTCCATTATTTCAAACAGAGTAAGGCAGTAATAAAACCCCGCGGCTATCAAATGGTTTCATAAAATTAAAATCGATTCAAACGACTATTGAGGGCGTTCCAATCATTCTTATGGAATTGTATTGCTGTAAAGGCTGGCGTACACCGAGCGAGGCGGAGCGCAGCGCAGTTGCCAAATAAAGATCAATGTTCTAAGCCCGAAAATAAAGTTGAGAATGAATTACCTGAGACGTGCGCCTCTTTCTGCTTTCGCGCTCTCGAGCTATAGAAGTTTATTTTATTTTCAACTTTATGACAAGTTGTAAAAGGTCGTTATTTATTGGCAGTGACAACCGCGTACCGCCAGATGTAAGCAGACCCTAAGACGGAATAGCTTTTTGTTGCATCTGAAATTAAATTATACCATCCGGTCTTAAGGCTCAAAGCTCACCATGAAAACTCTGAAGTGATCTGTCAATGGTGGTACAATGACAGCTTATTTCACGGTGAGGTGTAAAAATACAGAACAATAATATCGTCTTTAACAGCAGTCGATCTAGACTGCTGTTTAAGATGGCTGGTCTTTTCTGGTTCAGGCGTTATATTGGTGTTGTTAAATTATAAAATAAAAGTTGGTGTGAAATTGTATTTATTTCCGTATTCGTTAAGGAGTGAGGAGATTGGTGTAAAGAGCTCAACAATTCGACGAAATATAGAAAATGACATTTGGGGCGTATTTGTTACTCAGTATCAGTATTGACCAGTCTTGGGTTATAACAATAATAGAAGTCATTCATACATCGTCAAGTGTATGAATGACTTCTATTATTTCACCATGAAGATGACTTTTTCTTTTTTTGAGAGAGGGAAATCATCAAATCACTCCTCCCGTTCTGAGTGGAGCGGAAAGGAGTGTCAGACTCTTACTGACTCAAACTTATCCATGTGCCTTTCTTAGCCCTTTGTATTCCGAGGCAGCGGTAATCCTTTCCGACAATCCCGCTGACCATGAACAAGACTCCTCATCATTCTCTTGTTTCTTTTGAGGTAACATGCACTTTTGTACCAGACATCTTTTTCCCTTTCACACAATACATCCATCGTCTATTTGGTTTTTGCAAACTTTACTAAAGTACTGTAGAAGGTTGAGGACCCTCTACTGAGGGGGCCCAGTGGCATAGCGTGTAATTTGTGTGTATTGGGCCCTGCCACGCTATGAATGCAAACACACAGGACGAGAAACACCACACACATATTACAACGAATACATCTGCCAAGCCTCGCGGCGCAAGTCGGTCTGTCACCTGTACAAAAACCTATTGACTATTCTAAATATAATTTAAAGGTTCAAATGCCGTCAGATTATTACCAGCCATGTTCAACATAAGGTTTCACTCGGGCTCCACAGTACCTACCATCGTTCAGGCACAACATAGCCCTTTGTATCAACACGCCCGTCATGTTTCAACATGTCCGGAAAGTCAAACATCGCACAATATATGTACGTCAACATATTTGATGTTGACATGAACTGGCGGTACAAACAGTCTTAGTTTACAAGACATTGCTTTTGTACTAAGTAATCATATTTTTCTGAAATGTTGACTGTGTTGTCTTTCCGAGAAACATTTTCTTTATCTAACGATTGCAAAAAGGGTTTTATCTATACTAATGTTATAAAGAGGAAAGATTTGATTTTTTGTTTGTTTGAAATGAATAGGCTCCGAAACTACTGGACCAAAATTCTTTCACCGTTGGAAAGCTTAGTTTTCTAGGAGTAACATAGGCTACTTTTTATCCCGGAAAAATAACGGGTCCCACGGGAAAGACCACGGGAGCAAAGCCGCGGGCAAAGTGCTAGTTGTTTATATCACACAAACTTTTGCTTTATAAAAGCTAGTTCCTTATAATTCCTTCTTTCAATATGTCGCCCTACGTATTTTCTATGCTTATATTGGTAACTAGCACTGCGCACGCGACTTCATCCACGGATTTTTTTAAAGTGACACTCAGGGATAATGTAGCTTCCCGTTTACTGAAAGATTTTTTGGAATCGGATCAATAGCTCCACAGATTACCCACTACATACAAACTTACAATCAAAGAAGAAGGCTCAAAATGTATGTTGGGTGAATTTTTTTTTTTTTAATCATAAAAAAAGGATGCGGTTTTGGTATTTAAACAATGTGATTGAATTGCCAGGCCATGCAAGGCAATAAGTTAATCTTTTGAGCGCCACGGTCTGATATAGCCAACAAAAATGAAAACGTACCCAACACGCCACACGCCAACGTGACAACGAACGTATTATTTTTTGGCTTGGCGTGGGAGGGTACGCCGTTGCATTTACGCTCTGGCGTTCAAAAGATTAAAGCAACAAAAATGGCACAGTCTACACAGTGTTCAAAGTCTTGGACAATGTAAGTCTGTTTTTGCTACAAATTTAGTGTATCCCACAGGCAAAACAATTATATCATGTTAATGGGGCTTTAAATGAGCATACATAATTGTACTAAAAGCGATTAGCCTTGGAGTGACCTTATTTTGACGAAATACTATAACTACTATCCGCAGTAACATCCTGTGATTGCCTACTTGTTTACCTAGGCTCTACAAACGTGAATCACTACACATACTCCGTTGACATTCAAGGGTCCCTTGGCTCCACAAGGGTTGACCCCGAAACCTCTCCACACTATTGAGCACGCCCACTTGCCGTAAAAGGGTAAGCAGCATCCGACTAACCTATTACATTTCGATTACAGGTAAGTGTTTGGGTAAGATGTTGAAATGTCAACGATTTTGTTAATTTGTTTCGACTTTCACGGTTTGGTATGTAGTTTCCAGAGTAAAAATGTGAGGCGTCTTCGTGCTATAGATAAAGAAAATAAATGTATATTAATAAATTATTTTTATTCGGGTTGTATATTATTCAATCATGATTCGAACTACACGTAGCGCCATCTATTATCATAAGAACGTTATTTTATGGTTTTCCTCGGGACCAGTACCTACTATTTTTTGGCATTAAAGGTATTCTAGACTTGCCCGACTCGGTAATTGAGCCCCGTTTTATCCGAAAGGGTTACCGCTACCCCAGAACATAAAGGTCCAAGGAAGGAACATGGAAAAGTTTAAGTCAGTAAGAGCTGACACTCCCTTCCACTGCACCCAGAGGGGGTGGTAAAGTGGTAAATCATCAAAGCCTCATTTGACAATTTACCACTTAAAAAAAAGGAACCATCCTTCTTTAAAATCCACTTATGTTAATTATTTTACCATTTTCCATCAGTTTACCCTTTCGTTGACGTAGGTAAATATACTAAGCTCATCACATTATTCTCCATAACCTTGCCTCCAGTATCTACACGGAACCCAGGGGTTAAGCCAAAAAGGGTTCAGTATAGATCTTATAAATGTACGCTGTATTTTAAATAATGCAAATGTAGAGACCAGGGGTTCTAGTTCCTTATTACTGTGTAAGGCTGTGTGCTCACTGCGAAATCAATCTCCAAGCCTTTTCCCAACTATGTTAGGGTCGGCTTCTAGTTTAACCGGATGCAGCTGAATACTAGTTCACATGGAACAACTGCCTATCTGACTTCCACGACCCAGTGAAAATATATTCCACAACCCAAAAAAATATGAGCTGTGCCATACATTTTATTGAGTTACGTGTGCATAAATGTATGGAACAGCTCATTTTTTTCGCAATTTCAGGGTTCATCCCATCGTAAAAGTTGTTCGTAACGGTGAGTACAATGCTCCCACGAAATTCTTAGAGATAATATTTTAACACCTATAGGTACGGGGATTTTTTTAACAAAAAATACTACTTACTGCAAAAGAGAAAATTAAGAGAGAAATTAGAAAAGATATTTCTCAACAGCATGTGAAGCTAAGTCGCCCATGGGCAGCTTCAGAAACTCTGACACCAGGTTAGTCACTAACCACACTTAAAAAACAAGAAAAAGAGAAAATAAAAATAAAAATGTTTGAACTTTTTTGCAAATTTATTATGTATAACAACAACAACAACACCAACAACAACTACAACTACTTGCCCAAGATTCGAAATTTATACAAATATTATAAAGCTGAAGAGTTGTTTTTTTTTTGAACGCGCTAATCTGGAACTACTGGTCCGAATTGAAAAATTCTTTCTGTGTCGGATAGTCCATTTATCGAGGAAGGCTATAGGCTATGTAACATCACGCTACAACCAACAGGAGCCGAGCAGCGGGTGAAACCGTAAGCTAGTGGTAAATAAAACCCTGATCGCACCGTGAACACGCAGCCTATGGTGTGTATTATTTAAAGAGCTCGACCTTTACGCGCGGTTATTTTTGTAAACAGCAGCATACGAAGAGATTTATGTGGTAGTTTGTGTGGGAGAGCGAGGAGGGTCCGTTTTTAGGTGCAGTACCTCGTTTGAAGGATCCGTTTAATAGAAAAATATATAGTTTAATCAAATTGATGGAATTTAACTGGAATAACCGAAATCGTATCGGTTGCTTCATCCGAATATTGAAAGGTAAGGTTTTTTTTTAGGGTGGGAAATCATCAAACGAGTCCTCGCTCTGGGTGAAGCGGAAGGGAGTGTCAGACTCTTACTGACAAAAATCCATCCATGTTCCTTCCTTAGCCCTTTATGTTCTGGGGTAGCGGTAACCCTTTCGGACAATCCACCTGAAAAGCCTGATTCTGAAAGAAAAACGACATAAACACTGCGAGAGCCTATTCCCATCAACCGGGCACAAATCCGGACTCCGCGTTGCTACTGAGCAATCCGTAATGGAAAAACCCAATAACATTTTGGCCGACCTGGGAATCGAACTTAGGACCTCATGCTCAGCGGTAGTGCTTGCGACCACTACACCAACAAGGTCATCAGTTATATAAGTCTCCAAATTACTTAAACTGTAGTTAAAGGACCTAAATAATTTGAATTATTTGGTCCAATTAACCGCAAGTTGGCAGAGTAATTACTGTCAAAGGATTATTTGTATCGAACTACGTGTTATTAACATAAAACCCTTTGTTGGGTAGACAAAAGTCATTGTTTATTCAGCCTGTCAAGTCTAATCATTCATTTCAGCAAGTGTTTATATAAAGTTTTAAAAGAATATCGTTCATTTTAAAATTTTGTTTCATATGGTACAGAGGCCAGCACATCAAGTTACCCCAATCTGTCAAATTTCTTTGATAGTATTTCAACTTTGTTACAAAAATGTAAGGTCCTTTTTCAATTGGGATAATTTGACAACTCTTTTTTTTTTGTAAACAGTGATAGCCTAGTGGTGTGACCGTTGAACTACCAAGTCATAGGTCCCGAGTTCGAACCCAAGACACGTTCTTCTGTTTTTTCGGATTCATGCGCGTATTGTATAATTATCACTTGCTTAAAAATCGGTGAAGGAAAACATTGTGAGGAAACCAGCATGTCTGAGAGATATTTCTCAACAGCATGCGAAGCTAAGTGAGAGGCCCATGGGCAGCTTTAATAAAACTCTGACGCCAGGTTAGTCACTAACCACACGAAAAGAAGAAGAAGAAGAATATTTAAATAATACTGTTAAAAGAGTTGATAGATCAGGGGCCTAGAAAAAGTCACATTTTGACATAAGCTTTCGAAAAATCACGTGATCAATCGTTTTCGATCGCTAACAATCGCTGAGATAACGAATTGTTCGATCAAAAATTTTCGAAATCAAATCGCCACGAAGCGATTTGCGCTTGTCTAGGTCGCCAGGTCTCAATACAATTTAGGTCATAATCAGAATTGATCAAAGTTACAAACTTCTCAATAACGAGATTGCGAGACTTCTGTCTGCGCTTAACAAAAAAAATATCAAAGAAAAATACACCTGTAATACAATATTTCAATAGGAAAATAATATTCGGTACTCAGTACAAAGATAAATCGAAGCAATTGTTCCAAGAATTTCTTTCATGTTCGCATCTTGTTTCCCAAAAGGTACATACGGTTTCATTTCTTATAATATCTTGTTCATTTATTATTTGTTACTCATCTTACTTTATATTGGAAAAAAAACATGGGTTTCCTATTGAATTTCTCCTTACTAATGTAAAATACTATAAGATACTTATAATATTATGTTACTTAATTTGTCTACGCCTAAAAAGTTGAACGAATTTCGATAGAATTTTTACCTGGGTACGTACATCTCGGTATTGAGTAGGTGAAACTGCGGGTGTTCATAAAAAAGACGGTAGTTTATCATGTCACATAAAAAAACGAAAAGACAGGAGAAATAAACAAATAAACCTACATGGCACATGAAGCAAGCATGGCTTGCATCAGCATGTGAAGCTAAACCAGAGGCCCATGGGCAGCATAAAAACTTTGACACCAAGTTAGTCACTAACCACACGAAAAAGAAAGAAAGATGGCACACAGGCTACCACTAAGCCATCAAGTACGTGGGTTTTCTTTACCTAAATTGGGCAGAGTATATAAGATTTGGTGATACATGGTTTTGCTATACCCCTCTGCCCTACCCCTTCGGGAACACAAGCGGGATTGTATGTGACACTAGCTTCAGTATCAAAGGCTGGTCTATATATCTTTTCGGCGAAGGTGAAACTGATACCCATCATGTCAAAAATCTATGAGAAATGCATGTATCAAAAATTAGTTAACTACTGTGAGAAATTTAATATTATAAAAAAAGAGCAATTCGGCTTTCAGAAACGTAAGTCCACGTCCTTAGCCATCTATTCACTTTTGAAAGAAATATTGAACAATATTAACAACAAACAGCTAACGACAGGGCTATTCTTTGATCTGTCAAAGGCATTTGATTTGGTTACACATGAAATATTATTACAAAAACTAGAGACTATTGGTGTTAGAGGACTGCCACTTCAGTGGATTTTGTCGTATTTAACTAACAGACAACAGAGAGTCACTGTCACTAAACTTAATGAAAGTTGGGACATGACAGAATATTCGTCTGATTATATAAGTATAAAACGCGGCGTCCCCCAGGGTAGCATATTGGGCCCTATCTTATTTCTGATCTACATAAACGACATTGTTAATGTAACCAATCATAAATGCTTTCTTTTTGCCGATGACATCTCCATAATTATGACTACCGATAAAAAATATAAATCAGTTACGGATCATGAAGCGGACATAAATAAAACAATAGACAATCTAATTAACTGGTTAAATAATAATAATTTATCTATTAATCTTTACAAATCACTTTATATACAATTTAATCAATCTTATAATAATACATATAATTTTAAAATGGACATTCCAAAAATAACACAAGCGGCACAAACTAAGTTTTTAGGAGTAGTAATCGACGAACATTTAGACTGGAAAGCACAGGTTGATACTGTATGTAATAAAATAAATAAATTTGCCTATGCTTTGAGACAAATAAAAAAGTGACTAATATAAAAACGGCTGTGATGTCATATCGCGCATATGTTGAGTCCTCACTACGGTACGGACTAATGATGTGGGGAAATAGTACTGACCACAATAGAGCATTTGTCGCCCAAAAGAAATGTTTGCGAGCTATATACGAAGTTCCATCTGACGAATCATGTCGACCAATATTTAAAGAGCTTGGTTTGCTACCGTTACCTTCATTATATGTATATGAAGCATGCATGTTTGTTCAAAAAAACAAAGATCTATTTAAAACAGCAGAGGAATTAAGCTCTCGAAGTCGGCGTGACCAATACAGACTTGTGCTGGATGTGCTGCCTCGATCAGCGAAATATAATAAAAACTCTCTGGCTATGTGTGTACGTCTCTATAATAAATTACCAAAAATGTTTAAAACATTAAATTGTAAATTATTTAAAATACAATTATATAAATGGCTCAATAATAATAATTTCTATAGCATCAATGATTATTTTATTATGAATTCAATGTAATTTATTTCAATAGCATAATGTATCTTTAGTACTTAAGTAAGTTTGCATGCTTTAGTATTAATCAAAACATGTCCGATCTAATGTATTTAATAACACCTTGTATACCATGTTTTATGCAAATAAAAAATATCTATCATCCATAGCTCGCACAAAATACCATAGGTACGCTTTTTTAGGGAAGTTGACGCTAATCAAGCATATCGCTTGAAGCTCCATATCAAATATCTATCAAATCAAAATGTTTACCCTTTTCCCAACTTTGTTAAGGTTAGCTCTCAGACTAACCGGATACAGCTGAATACCAACATTTTACATAGAGCGACTGTATAACTGACCTTCATAACTCAGTTACTGAGTAATACGATACCCCTTTCGTAAGACTGGTTGTCAGACTTTCGGGCTTAACGACCTGTCCGACCGAACCGCTAGATACGTACTAACCTACATAGCTTAGCTTGTAGATTCAAAAAAGAAAATTAGCACGTAAATGTTTTGAATCCGGTAACTTCCAGAAACATAATTTTGACAACTTATGTGATTAATATAACAATACGCCTTTTATGCCCAAGAGTTGGGCAGACGACCACAGTACATTCAATGCAAACAAACAAACAACCAAATCTTTCGTCTTTATAACATAGTACATAATACATATATACAAGGAAAGAAGTCTCGCAAGTTTTGCTCAAAGCGATTTTCTTTTAATTTTGAACTGAATTCGCTACGATATAAGAAAACATACAAAATATTATAAAAAACAAGCTTATAACAATGATATCAAAGTTAATAATAACAACAATAGCTTCAAGTATTTTTTAAGGCGCGAACAATTCAGCTTCCGAAAGGTTTCTTCTTTGAGTACGGGATCCGTGTGTTACATGACGTCAAGGTGACGTTTATATTTTGCAAAGACTTTTCTAAACGTGTATTTTGAAATAGCCTGGTGGGTGGATGACCTACAGAAGATTGATGAGGGGGGGGCGGAGATCGGAAGGGATTGATGACCCGGATATGGGACTCATTTGTGTATTTAATTACATAACCACTGCTCTCAAAACGGTGAAAGAAAACGTTGTGAGAAAACCTGTATGTCGTACAACCAAAAATTTTCAGACATTATGTACAGACGCCGGCACATTAAGCTATCCCTAACTGTCAAATTTTCTCAATTAAAAATGAACCTTATGTCTTTGCAATAAAGTTGAAATACTATCAAAGAAACTTGACAGATTGAAATACTATCAGAGAAACTTGATGTGCTCTGTACCAACCCGCACTGGACTCGCGGGGTGTATTACGGCCCACTCCGTCTCAGAGAGAGGAGCCTTCTGTCCCAGTAATGGGAACAGATGGATGAGGCTTGCACACAATTTACATCGGTAATTTTTATGAAATACTAGCGGACCCGACAGACGTTGTCTTGTCTTAACTATGATTACCTACCCTACCTACCCTACCTACCTACCTACCTACCTACCTACCTACCTACTCTACCTACCTCCCCTACCTACCTACCCTACCTACCTACCAACCTACCTACCCTACCTACCTACCCTTCCTACCCTACCTACCTACCCTTCCTACCCTACCTTCTTAGCCTACCTACCTACTATACTTACCCACCTAACTTTTCTCACCTTTTAAACCTTCCCTGGACTACGACAAACATATCAACACCAAAATCAGCTAAATCGGCCCAGCCGTTCTCGAGTTTTAGCGAGACTGACGAACAGCAACTGATTTTTATTTATATATATAGATAGATAGATAGAAGTACATAAAAGGGACTATCTAAGTACTATCTAAGTACACCTCTGCCCAGCCCTTCCGGAAAGACGGACGTGATGTTATGTTATGTATAATTCTGCATCTACAGCAAGTTCCTGCTAACCCTTGTAACCATAACAAGCGTTAAGACAAACAGTTTCTCTTTGTCGGCAACCACTATAGTTCCCAAACTTAATTGTTTACTAACTTGATGTGAGAACTTAGTTAAGCGCAATTTCTATATCGCTTAACTGAATTGGGTAAAGTAACTAATGGGTAAGGGATGGTGGAAGAACAGTATGCAGCCCAGCTGGTCGAAAAAACACAGTGTGAAAAAATCGCCGCGACATAAAATCGCCCGTGCGTACTCGGGCTTACTTTTCCTATAAATTCCATACTGTTTTTGTTTTTTTTTCAGGCTGCATAGTTTGCAACTTTTATTAAATTAAAAAAAAAACCGCCCCCCTCCCTTATCTCTCTCTTTGCATAGAGAAAAAATTCAAATTATTCTGTGTAAAGAATACTGGAAAACAGCGAGTCCAACTTGCTCTTGACCGGTATTTTTTTAATGTTGGAAAATCGTCATATGAGTCCGCTCTCCGGCTCTAGGTGGAGTGGAAGGGAGTGTTAGACTCTTACTGAAAGTACCTTTGATACCGTGTGTATTGTCTTTTTTATGATTTTTTTTCTAGTCTATAGAGTACAATAGAGAGACAAGAGCAAAACATCGTGAGGAAACCGGCATGCCTGAGAGATATTTCTCAAGAGCATGTGGAGCTAAGTCAGAGGCAGCATAAAAACTCTGTCACCAGTTTAGTTACTAGCACCACGAAAAGAAGAAGAGAGAAGAGAAATATTTAGATAATAGAATTATATTTTCATATTTAATAGTTAAACCTAAAGCAAAGATAAACGCATTTCTGACAGAGTCCAAACATCGAAAACTGAATTTGTTTAGTAACTCGCTTCCTTATCCCCACGAAATAACAATTAGTTACAACCATGGGTAACCAAGTAACTTGTGTTACATTTGGGCAGAGACGCGAGTCAGAAGTTGTGACGATATATAATTGTGTTATGGGAGGATAACAGGATAACAGGTTAGCTGTGATAGCCTAGTGGTGTGACCGCCGGACTGCCAAGTCATAGGTCTCGAGTTCGAACCCAAGTCACGCACCTCTGATTTTTCGGATTCATGTGCGTATTGTACGATTATCACTTGCTTAAAATCGGTGAAGGAAAACATCGTGAGGAAACCGGCATGTCTGAGAGATATTTCTAAACAGCATGTGATGCTAAGTCAGAGGCCCATGGGCAGCATTAAAACTCTGACACCAGGTTAGTCACTAACCACATTAAGAAGAAGAAGATGGGAGGATAGAACAGAAACCATTTTGAATAGACTTAGGGCTCCCACACGAACTGCGAATGCGACGTCGCATCGTAAGATTTTGCGGGCTTGACGCTTGTTATACTGGGTGTAACCGAAAGGGTATATACATACAAAAGGATATACTCGAGACTACCAAACGGAAACACTTTTACTATGGGACCAACTCCGAAATAGTGAAAAAAAAAATCAGCTGTTCTCTACATTTCGACGAGTCACGTGACCAAAAATGTATAGAACAGCTGATTTTTTTTGACGATGCCAAGCCGAGTGTGTTTCCCTTTCTTTCGATCAAGGGGCCAAAACACCATAATCTTACATCGTCTGCCTAGCCTTTTCCCAACTATGTTGGGGTCGGTTTCCAGTCTAACCGGATGCAGCTGCATACCAGTATTTTACATGGAGCGACTGCCTATCTGACCTCCACAACCCAGTAACTGGGCAATACGATCCTCGTCCCCTTGCTAAGACTGGCTGTCAGATTTTCGGGCTTCTGACGACCGGTAACGACTGTCGAAACACCATTCTCTTACATCAGTATTAGTTGAGTTGAGTCGTAATTAATAGATTTATGTTCGTGCCGGTAATGATTATTGTTCGCTTGTATAGTTTCAAGAAAGATTGTAAAATACTAAAATACTTTTAAGAAAGCTTAATAAATGAGAGGATAAATCCTTATTTAAAAGCTTTTCCTGAAGTGCTAATATTGTGTTGACTATTTTGTTTTAGTTAAAAAATACTTTCATTAATAAAGAACACTGAAGATTATTTTATGGCAATATTCAAATTAAGAAGTCATTATAATTGGGTTTATGGTTTTAAAATAACTGGTTTCTATGATGAAATATTTGTTCCTACCTATAGTAATCATAATAATATGTAAAAATATTGTTTTTTACAAATCTGCCTAGCCTTTTCCATATTATGTTTGGGTCGGCTTCCCGTCTTACCTCCACAACCCTGTTGCTGAGTAAGACTGGTTACCAGACTTAAAGCTTCTAGACACCCGTAACGTCAATCTAAGATCTACTATTGTCAGCCGGAATCAACGGCTTAACGTGCTATCAGAGGCATGCAAAGATTTCGATATGGTATGGATGGCCACCCATCCACGAACCGACCGCGGCAAGCACTGCTTAACCTTCGATCAACCCGCAAACGAGCCCCTCAAAACGAATGTACCTTCCTGTAATGTACTTGTACTTAATTTACGTAAAAATTAAACTTTCAACTTTATATTTTATGAACGAAACAAGAAGCGAACGAAAACCTTTCTCAAACTTGTTTTGAACATAATGAGGGAACGTGAGAGTTATTTTTAACTAAAAACAGAACTTGATAATAAATCTTATGATTCTATTTATCAGATATGTACTAGCTTTTCCAGCGGCTTCACCCGCGTGTGTTAAGAAAATTATCCCACGGGAACCGTACATTTTCTGGGATAAACAGTGGCTTTTTTTTGAGGGTGGGAAATCATCAAATGACTTCTTCCGCTCTGGGTGGAGCGCAAGGGAGTGTCAGACTCTTACTGACTGAAACCCATCCATGTTTCTTCCCTATCCCTTTATGTTCCGGGGTAGCGGTAACCTTTCGGACAATCCCGCTTACATAAAAAGAAGTTCTCTATGTGCTATTCCAGACTATAATCTATCTCTGTCCCAAATTTCATCTAGATCTGTTCAATGGTTTTTGAGTTGCTTCGTTACAAAAATACAAATCTTTCCTCTTTATAATATTAGTGCCGGTCTACCTCGACTTCCAACTTCCGTAGTCATTATAATGAAATTCCTTATGAAAATTTATTATGACACTTTGCCTCTCTTGCCTTGTATAAAGTGGTATTCTCTTCTACGTCGTGTCGATGGCACGAGAGTGAATTTGAAGAATTTTTGGTGCACATTGGCCAGGATTGTTAAAATATCTTTTGGTACGTTTCCATCATATTGAGCTTGTGGCGTAATAACAGTCGCACGGATCGATTCATCGATCGGTTAAGCTACGCTTGCTGCGGTTGGTTCGTGGATGGGTGACCATCTTTACAAAACACGTTCCCTCCACGCACACGTTTAGACGCAACTTTCTTGCCTACCAACGATAAACTAGAAGTAACAAAAGAGCATCGTCTAAGACAGTGGTTCTTGCCCTCCTTCTAAAAACTTGAAAATAACAACGGATTTTTTAATACCTTCTAGAGTAGAACTAAAAGGAGCCGATGGCGTGGACAGGATGGACACAATGGTAACGTGACGTAAAACGGGGTGAATAGGGATGCAGGGGTGAATCAGGTCGAAACTTTAAAAGCGATTTAAACATTAAATAATCTAGTTTGTGGCCAAAAGGGACTCGTAATGTGTTTACTGTATGATAATTAATGATTAATTGTTCTGGTTGGCAACAAACTATATTATTTCAATGTCCGATTCACTCCTGAATCCCTATTTATCCCGTTTTAACTTAATAACCACTTAGCATCACGCCTGTAATCCTCGAAGGTCTAGGCAGAGGTACACCCTCATTTTGCCAGTTATTTTTAAGACCCATGGCAGTTGAGTAGGGGGCGAGCCTATTACGATTAATGGTCTGGTTTTCAGTACAAATCCAGAGACTGACTACAAAATTCCTGATGAAAAACCCAGTACCATTTTGCCCAACCAGGGAATCGAACCGACGAGGCAATCTGGAAACTTTATTAGTTACATATTAAGTTACTGATACCTACCTCTGTGCAGTGATAGTGGTGTGACCGTCGGACTGCCAAGTCATAGGCTTCGAGTTCGAACCCAAGGCACGCCTCTGATTTTACTGATTCATGTGCGCATTGTATAATTATCACTTGCTTAAAAGTCAAGGTGAAGGAAAACATCGTGAGGAAACCAGCATGTCTGAGAGATATTTCTCAACAGCATGTAAAGCTCAGAGGCCCGTGGTCTGCATAAAAACTCTGACACCAGGTTAGTCACTAACCACACGAAAAGAAGAAGAACTGATACCTCTGGTTGGTACCAAGATATTTTTAGGCCTATGTCCTGTAGTGACTGAAATGATGATGATGATACATTTTTAACTATAAAACGAAAATAGTAAATACATATATATATTATCATATATGAAATATAACTTTCATAATAACATTCATATTAGATAAATTATGATGAGAATGACAAATTTATTATGAAATTCTGGCAATTGGTAGATATTTCACACGATATTTTCTACGGAAATATATTAAATTATGCTGCTATTGCTATAGTCTGTCGCTATGTCGATGACCTGATGATATTTGTGTCGGGAGGTATAATACTTATAACTTTGAGAATAGTAGGTACTAAAAAAATAAGCCTTCTAGAAGGTTGTGGTTTGTTTATATTAGACTAGCTACTACCTGCGGCTTCGCCTGGGTGGATGTCGGAAATTATCTCAAGGGATCGTACTACCCGGATAAAAAGCCGGATAAACTACCGGTGTGCCAAGTTTCATCCAGATCCGTTCAGCCGTTTGAAGGTGAAGGACGGAAAAACATACAAACTCACAAACACACACACAATACTCCCTCACAAACTTTCGTCTTAATAACATTAGTATGATTATGAAAAATATGTCAGACTATTTAGTGAAAGAATACAGAGCTTTGTAGGTACATAAACGTTTAATGGTCAACGTTTTGATATAAAAAATGATGACGCAAATGATATTGACTGGAATAATTCAGTCGGCACGAGTATCTGACGCAGTTGTGTTCTGACGAAATCACTTCCTTCCTAATACCAGAGGCAATTTGGTCAGTAAATTATATGAAGAAAGAAGTATTACAAATGGATTCTTTTGCTACTAAATTTTTAGGCACAGTCAACCTCATAAAAACATGTTTATTTCGCAGATGGATTGTCGAATCCGCTGTTTTACGTAATCACTAGCTGTTTTACAAAACAACTCCGTTATGCTAAACAGCTGAACAACGTTCATCTGGATAGCTGTTGCGTATTCTTAACATTGTCTTAATGTGTAGCTACGACTAAGTAGCCGATGTGTAATATGTTATGTAACTACACATTTAACAATGGAACAAAAATTGCACACAATTATATTATTTTTTGTCGTTTGAAGCCGACTATACTGACCACTTCTTCATTGGTTTTGATACTCTGAGTAAATTAAGAAATAACAATGGTTAAATGTGTCTTTCAATTAATTATTTCTTCATTCATTCTGTTCACAAAGCAATAATTATATACGTAAGTGAAATAAACAGTGTGAGCAGACTTTGCCAATTGTTCATTCATAAACTATGACCGAATATTACAAATGAAATGGCCAACAAGCTCCTAATACACCTTTGTGGACACTGAAAGGCTTAACAGCCGTCTTAACAACATAACCTCTGTTATAGATAACACAAAGAGCTAAGCCTTGCAGCACTGTAGGTGAGAGTCACCTACAGTGCTGCAAGGATGTTTGGGCGCTTGAATAACGTTCACAGAGGGCGCTGCTGTTAAACAAAAGTAAAATGCATTCAAAAAACAAGATAGCAGCGAAAGGGTAACCGCTTCCCCGGACTAAGGAAGGAACATGGATGGGTTTTAGTCAGCTACAGTCTGGCACTCCTTTTCGTTCCACCCAGAGTGGGGGGGGGGGTCTTTTGATGATTTCCTACCCTCAAAAAAAAAAGGATAGTCGACTTCAAACGACAAAAAATCATTCAATTATGTACAATTTTCGTTCCATTATATTGTTTGATTCAGTAAGTCTGGCACTCCCTTCAGCTCCACACAGAGCGGCATCAGTCATTTGATGATTTCCCACCCTCAAAAAAAAGCGTAAGTTCTAAGTTCGGCCACGCGCTAGAAGCCCCATTGGCAGCTACAAAAGCAACACACATACAACAGCTATCTCCGTAAATTGCATCACTTAATTCTAGGCACAGAATCCTTCCTTTTGTGCCTCACGGAAGCCAATCAGTTCACATGCCCGATTCTGCCCTAAACATCGTATTACCCACCACAAACGAATAGAAATTGAAAACGATCGTTGGAGCGTGATTCAGTGAATATGTAACAGATTGGCTTGCACAGTTAAATGGGTACGATTTATTTGTTACGTGTGCAACTAGCTTTAAAGTGGAGCTCGTTCTACGGATGAACTGGCAATTTAGATCAGTTGCAGTGTAAATGATCTGGGTATTGATTTTGTTAAAAAGTGTACGTTTGAGTAAATTTTTATTTGGATATACCAACAGCATGTGCAGATTTTGGCTTGATGAGTCTTTTAACGCCCAGTTTTATACATACTAGTATAGAAATACATCGTTTTGTAATAGCAAAAAGTATTGCAACTGTTTTCCTATTTGAACCATGTGCACACTTTGTTATTTCCTAAAACAATTGCCGGCTGTTAACAAAGACGTAAAATGCCAGCGAAATATTAAGTGCCGGTTATATGGCAACCCAGGTCGTAAGGAGTGTTAAGTGCTGCAAGACGGGCCATAATGCAGCCCCCAACTATAAACAAAAACCAATTAAAATGTTAAAGGTATGGCCACATAATGCTATCGAAGAAAAGGTTATGGCATCGAAAAAAGTATTCGCTTTTTTTTATTCGTTCTTTTTCGTGTGTGTCAGTTTTGTGCTGCCTATGGGCCTCTGACTTTGCTTCTCATGCCGTTTTTATTTATTTGTATAGTAGGTAAACTAGTCGGGATGTACAGATGCCAGTACATGAAGCTACCCCAAACTGTCAAATATTCCCAATTGAATATGAACCCTTAGACTTTTGTAATAAAATTAAAAATCTGTTAGATAAATTTTACAGATTGAGGTAGCTTAATGTGCTGGCCTCTGTACCTGGAAAATGGAAGTGTATAATATTTATTACATAATATTATATCGTAAATAAAGAATTATTGAATAAAGTCGGGTTGTGTCGTGAGTAGGACAGTTGGATCGCAGCTTCTTTAGGTTTATATGTACCTAGCCTTAATTTACCTATACCTAGATATAGGTACCTAGATATCTAGGTATAGGTAAATTAAAACAATACCATCTAGTTTAGTATTAAGTTTCATGTTTGTGTATTACAAAATATGGGTGTCATCGTGATTTTTTCGTTAAGCTACGTTTTCTACACAGTTTACTTACCACATGCTAAACTCAAATCCAACTCAAACTCAAAACATTTATTTCAAATAAACCAATTATAGGTACTTTTGAATTGTCAAGGGGTCGTTCAGTCAGAAAGATGAAGCTTGTGGCCCATTCCAAAGCACAGACGCCAGCACATCAAGCTATCCCTTGTGTCTTTGCAATAAAGTTGAAATACTATCAAAGAAATTTGTCAGATTGTGGTAACTTGATGTGCTGGCCTCTGTACCTATGGAGAAGCTACTTCTTCAACTTCGTTCTAAAAACATTTTATGAAACAAAATTGCTATTGCTTTATGTATAATTAATTTTTGTTTCTTATAAATAAAGTAGTCGCGAACAAATTGTATAATCACCCTCGAAAAATATGCCGAGAAATTAACATTTTAGGTTTATTTATAGAAAAATATTTGACTCATAATAAAATTATTTCCGGCTAATAGCCACGCGTGGTGTGTTTTTGGTGGAATGTCGAAAAGTCACGCGAACTTCACATGTGGCACTAATGGGCGGCAGTATTACAAGTCAATAACCTTTTGAACTTTTCCCTTTACGTCACTTTCACAGTGGGACGCCATTTTATTTATGACAAGCTTTCATCTGACTTGCCTTGTTTGTTTATTAGTTAGTATGTATGGGTCAAATCTTACAAGCTGAATTAAAACAACTTCGTCTTATCCTACGGAGTTAAAATTTTACGTATTGATTCCGTTTCGAAGACAATGCATCTTTTTGTAAATTAATTTGTCTATCTGCCTAGCCTTTTCCCAATTATGTTGGGGTCGGCTTCCAGTCTAACCGGATGCAGCTGTATACCAGTATTTTACATGGAGCAACTGCCGATCTGACCTCCACAACCCAGTCTGTAACTGGGTAATACGATACCCCTTGGTACGACTGGCTGTCAGACTTAAGTAAAGTAAAGTAGAATATAAAATTACTGAAAAGTTATTTTTAAAAAATGTGAACACCTCGTTAGTCTATGGTTATCATGAGGTTCTGAGTCCGACTCTTGAGCCGGGCAAAGTGACCACACGTGTGCGACGAATACATACATAACATATGAAAAAGCATAAGTAATGAACTTCTTGACGCAGGACTCCCGGTGGCTGTGGTCGGTGGCTCGTTCATGCCGAGCCTTATACAACTTTGCAGGTCATCGGTTCATTAAGGGTGAATGTTCGTTCGGTAATTTCAAACAAAGTTAGTATTCACAAACCGCATAATTGTGATAAATTGTCGACGAAATCTGTGAACTAACACAACAGACTTTAATTAATTTTATTATGAAGTTTTGACATGTAGATTAATGTGGAGTGTTCTGTTCAGTCTTGGTATAATTTGTTATTTCTATTACTTCATTCGTTAGCGTAACTCAATTTTCTTGTAAAGTATTTGAATACAGCTACGATATTGGGTACAATTTAATTAAAACTTAAAAGAGGTTGAGGTGTATTTGATTGATTTGAACCCAATATTAAGTAACATACCGAGACTCCTCCGTGTCATGGAAACCACGTTAAGCCGTTGGTCCCGGCTGTCATTTTGTGCATCTTTGACAGTCGTTACGGGTCGTCAGAAGCTTGAATGCGGCCCAGTCCCACAATGTGGCTGTACACGTTTAAAAGTTATAATATCAAGAGTGCGGAGCACAACACCCAGGACCAGAAGGAGGATGAGACGGAGCTATACAGGACGTATAGCTGGATCCTTCCCATTGTGAAGTAATTTTAAAATAATACCTACTGCTAGCGGTGGGGGTCGTGTTTAGCTTTCATTTAAATTACACGAACGATTCAATTTCAAAGTCTGAACCATAGACTTTGAAGATAGAAGTGAACTCGTTTTGTATCGCCCGTCAAGAAAAGTAACTACGTTTCAGTAAAGCTACGCTTTTTTTAATGGAAAATGACGTCACTAAATCGTTATCACACTTCACACTCATATTATAAAGGCGAAAGTTTGTGAGTGAGTGTGAATGTGTTTGTATGTTTGTCACTTCTTCACGCTCAAACGGCTGAACGGATTAGGATTAAACTTGTAGTATCTACGTTCCCTTGGGATAATTTCCAACGTCCACGCGGGCGAAGCCGATGGCAGAAACTAGTAATATACAGTGTGTTAGGTTAAACGAGGGACATACTTTCAGGTTGTATAGTACTCATGGAAATCGACAACTTTGTCCATGCGACCAACTCTGAAATATGAAAAAAATATCAACTGTTCAATACATTTGACGAATATGCGAACATAAATAGAAACCAGACAGCATTTATAGAAACCATCATCTGCCTAGCCTTTTCCCAACTATGTTGGGGCCGGCTTCCAGTCTAACCGGATGCAGCTGAATACCAGTATTTTACATAGATTTATAGACACCGTAAAGTGAAAATCCGCTGGCATTATTTTCATGACATCTGTCACTGTGATCGTTTTGTGGCGGTCAATCCTATTAGATAACCGTAGCTTTGTTGCTCGTACGACATTGCAGTTTCTTCAATGAAGAGCAGAAGTAGCTATGTGCCTACGAAGCTTCTAGAATTTTATACGTCACCACCGGCTTGATTGTCACTCAATAACATAAAAAATTATGCTCATAATGCGTCAACTACTGCGATTGGCTGTTGAAAAATCTTTCAACCAATTGCAGCAGTATACGGGCGCTTGACAATGCGTCACTTTCATTTAGCGATTGTTTTTTTTTAATTGAGAAGCCGTTCTCTAATCTAGAAGGAAAAAACTTGCAGTCAGGATAGCATAGATAATAGATAGTAGCTCGATCCCTTACCAGCAGTGATAACCTAGTGGTGTGACCGACGGCGAATTCTTAGGTCTCGTGTTCGAACCCAAGACACGCACCTCTGACTTTTCGGATACATGTGCGTATTTTATAATGTATAATGCACTTGCTTAAAACACCGTGAAGAAACCGGTTTGCCTGAGAGATGTTTCTCAGCGTGTGAAGTTAAGTCAGAGGCCCATGGGCAGCATAAAAACTCTGACACCAGGTTAGTCACTAATCACAGAAAGAAAGCTCGATCGCTGTTTTTGAGAGGGTTCGGGGTAGTAAAAATTTAATACATAACGGGAGTTTCCCTTCTACATAGTTTTAATAATCTATGACCGCAGGCCTTACATTATTAACGGAGTATTTTTTAAACGTACGCATAATAGTAATTATCTGTGTTTAGATTTCATAATTACTACGATACGCCTACGTTGAATACCACGTAAACATTTTGTATTTTTCATGCAAATGTTGGGCGTGTGGCTAGGCAACTCATTAATATGAGCGTAATTGGTTCCTTTTAGATTTTTAATTATAACATAACATAGTATCACGCCTGTAATCCCTGAAGGGGTAGGCAGAGGTTTACCTATAGTACTATAGAGCCTAAGTGAAACCTTATGTTGAACATGGCTGGCAAATATCTGACAGCATTCGAACCTTTGAAATATGAATAGAATAGTTTGATAGGTTTTTCATAAAAGAAAACTGATTCTGTCATTAGCCGTGGGGATTTGTTTTTTTCGAGGCTGGGACTTCATCCAATGACTTCTCCCGCTCTGGGTGGAGCGAAAGGGATTCGAGTGTCAGACTCTTACTGACTAAAACCCATCCATGTTCCTTACTTAGCCCTTTATGTTCCGGGGTAGCGGTAACCCTATCGGACAATCCCGGTGACAGATGAATTCGGTACAAAGCAATATAATTTTATCACTGCCCGTGTGTTTGCATTTATAGCATAAGAAATCCCCGATTACACACATTACACAAACTCTACCACTGAAGGTAGTACAAACTCAGTGAAGGTCTCCTGACCCTCAAAATACTTTAAAACTTAAGTGAAACCGCGTATTACTTAAGAGCCTGGACAGTTACAGCATTCGACCTTTCAAAAAATTAGAATAGTAGGTTTTTTTTACAAGAAATGAAGAAGAATCTGTCAGTAGCCGTGGTGACGCATGTATTCGTTAAAAGCAATATAATTCAATAGCTGCTGCGCCGTGTGTCGGCTTCCAGTCTAACCGGATGCAGCTGAATACTAGTATTTTACTTGGAGTGATGCCTATCTGAACTCGACAACCCAGTGACTGGGTAATACGATACCCCTCGGTAAGACTGGCTGTCAGATTTTCGCGCTTCTGACGACCCGTAACGAGTGTCAAAGATGCACAAATGACAGCAGGGACTAATGGCTTTTTTTTTTTTTTTTTAAGGCTGGGAAATCATCCAATGACTGCTCCCGCTCTGGGTGGAGCGGAAGGGAGTGTCAGACTCTTACTGACTAAAACCCATCCATGTTCCTTCCGTAGCCCTTTATGTTCCGGGGTAGCGGTAACCCTTTCGGACAATCCCGCTTACCCGGCAGCCTTGGCCCTGAGGGGCCCCTTCGTATGCTGACATCTCTTTGAGGCGCGCGTGGAACATATACGCGCCGTACGGCACGGGTCTGGTGCTGATCGGACGGTGAGTCACCCATTACTCACCGTCCGCAGGCCCGCGCCTACGGTGGCCGGGAGTCGTCACGTGGCTCCCGACGCCCGGAGCGTCTCCCGCGGCGGCTGGGACGGGAGGACCTTTCTCTCTCCCATCCCGCCACCTCGTTCGCGAGCATAACTTTTTCGCAGAAGGAGGTGACTGCCTCCCACTCCCTCTCACCCCGGACCATGGCTTGCACCAGGGCCGGGCGCGAGAGGTCGCCGCCGCCGATCGCCTCTACGAGGACACGGCGGTGCTCCGCCCAAGCGGGGCAGGTTTGCACCGTGTGCTCTACCGTGTCCTCTGGGCGATCCTCGCAGTGGTGACATCCGGGCGTTTCCTCCCGCCTGATGATGTGCAGGAACCTCCCGAAACATCCATGTCCGGTGAGGACCTGCGTCAGGCGGTAGGTGAGGGCGCCGTGACGCCTCTCTAGCCACTCCTCAAAGAGGGGCCTTACCGCCACTATCGTGGCATGCCCTGGGGACTAATGGCTTAACGTTGTATTTTGTAGGATAGAAATCCTTACAACACACTACACAAGCTGTACCTCTGAGATCCATAAGTAAAGGTTCCTCAGACCTTCACAGTACACCAATATTTTGCCAGTTATGTTGGAGTCCTATGTATTAGTCTATTGTCACAATCGGGCACAATTAAATGGGCATTTTTAATTATATCCTGAAAAAGTTGTGGAAGAGCGAAATAGGCTAGGCAATCTCAGTGAGAGGGTTTTTTATTCACGCCTTGTATCATTCATTAAATCTGCATTTCGTGTACGTTTACGTTTACCTTACAAGTTAGAGTTTATTCTTAGAGTTAATTTTCTAACACTTATATTTATCTAGCTTCCGCGGCTTCGCTTGCATAATATGTCGACAAATTATACACATAAACCTTCCTCTTGAATCACTCTATCTATTAAAAAAAACTGCATCAAAATCCGTTGGGTAGTTTTAAAGATTTAAGCATATATAAGGATTTAAGGGAAGAAAGCGACTTTGTTTTATACTATACAGTAGTGATTCCCTATTCCCATCAACCGAGCACAAATCTAGAGTAAAAGCTGCATAATACACACAACCATTGTACAATATAGTTCCAATACAGGAATCTAACTCAAATCATATGTTTGTATGGTCCATACAGAGGACCGTACAAATATTTGCTCAGTGTGGACCAGACCAAAGGACCCTGATCAAAGAAAGTAGCCGCACTGAGCTAATACAGACCGCGCAATGTATCGTTAGTTTTGTAACCTAGAGGACTAGAGCTAATCAGTGAGTAAGTTAAATTATAACCTGTGGAAAATGTATATTTTTTAAGTTATCTGCGTTTATTTTTAAAATAGGTGCTAGGTACTGTTTGTTTTCCATTACGAAATAAGATAAAATTAAATATGAAACGTTTTACGATTTTGGAACATGTTGAAGTTCGTAATAGTTATTGCTTCGAGACATTCATGAACTGTTTTTCTTTTTAATTAAAAAATGCTAGAAAATGTAGGTGGGTGAATGACCGCTATTGTTACGGTAAAGCGATTCCGGTCATACTTATAATAATAGTATTATATACAAAGGTAAAATTATTGTAATCTCTGAAAATTCTGATCCGATTACAATAATTCTTTCACTGAATTAAAGCTACGCTATTACTGAGTGCCGTGGGATATTTTTCTATGTTAAACTAGCTTCTACTAACAGAAATGATCCCTCGGAAACGTTCGACCTGGTTAAAAAGTATCGCTTTTTTTCTTTTCGTGTGGGGTAATGACTAACCTGGTATCCTATGTGTTAAGCCAGGTCGGATGTGTAAAATTTCATCCAGATCCGTTCTGCCGTTTCGGCATGATTTAGAATTAAACATCCATCCATCCAAACGTTTGCATTTATAATTGTAAGAATGAAAAATAAGGTGGACGAAGTCACGGGTAAACGATTAGTAACTATACTAGATTAATTAATTCAATAACGTGCATTCACTATGACCTACACAAACCTTTTTTGAAACATTCGCAGAACGAACACATACGATACAACAGGAAAACTAAAACGCAATTCTTTTCATTTGAAATATTTACTTACATAAACCATAAGGGCCAATGAACTGCAGGTGCAAAACAATAAAAATGGAACCGTGGTTCGAAGGACCAAATAATAGTGTCATAACTCTGGTTTTCCGCAGCCCACAAGTGTTCATGACATTTTTATTAACAAAAATAAAAACATCCTTTAAGCTTTTTGACCCTAACTGTACTTGATTGTTCAATTTATAGCTGTTTTTCTCATTATGGTCTGTCAAAATATTCCCAGTTAAAATTCTTGCTAAATGTTCGACTTACTCTTGGAACTTTGTCTATATTTTTAGTTCTACACAGGGATAATATAATGAAAACAGCAACAAATTAATGAACTGTCGTAACGAAAGTGTTTTCCTTAATTAACGTCAACAACTTGTACAGAATAACTAAAACTCCTGTTTCCTAGAAGAGTGGTTCCGTCGAATTATAACAACTTTTTTAAGGATGGGTATCTATCCATCTAATAACTTCTCCTGCTCTGGGTGGAGCGGAAGGGAGTGTCAGTCTCTTACTGACTAAAACCCATCCATGTTCCTTCCGTAGCCCTTTATGGTCCGGGGTAGCGGTAACCCTTTCGAACTATCCCGCTTACCCGGCAGGCTTGGCCCCTGGGGCCCCTTCATATGCTGATATCTCTACGAGGCGCGCGTGGAACATATACGCGCCGTACGGCACGGGTCTGGTGCTGATCGGACGGTGAGTCACCCATTACTCACCGTCCGCAGGCCCGCGCCTACGGTGGCCGGGAGTCGTCACGTGGCTCCCGACGCACGGGGCGTCTCCTGCGGCGGCTGGGACGGGAGGACCTTTCTCTCTCCCATCCGGCCACCTCCTTTGCGAGCATGACTGCTTCGCAGAAGGAGGTGACTGCCTCCCACTCCCTCTTGCCCCGGACCATGGCTTACACCAGGGCCGGGCACGAGAGGTCGCCGCCGCCGATCGCCTCTACGAGGACATCAAGCTAACCCTAACTGTCAAATTTTCTCAATTAAAAAAACTCAAACTCAAACTCAAAGTATTTATTTCAAATAAACCAATTACAGGCACTTTTGAATTGTCAAGGTGTCGGTCAGTCCGAGAAATGAAGCTAGTTGCCCATTCCAAAGGAGTAGGTACCTATGGAGAAGAACGGGCAAGAAACTCCATGGACACTCTTTTAAACAAAATATGGTTACAAAATATTGGTTACATAGTTCATATTAATATTATACATGTGAGAACGGTGCAGAACGTTAAAAGCATCAGATATAAAATATGTAAAAACTATTCAATAATTAAATTAAAACAAGCCTTAGCCGCTAAGAGATGACCAGTCCCTACTGACAGCGCCCGTTCACGAACATGACGCATATATTAGCACTATTCAGCTCAACCATTTTGAAGGGAGCTAAATGATCCAACACACACGCCACCATCAGCGAGACATTAAAGTGAGCATGGCATACTCTCAGCCGCCAGGGCATATTCAAGTCAATGAAAGACGCACCCAGAAACTGGTCGCTTTATAGTAGGTACATAGTACTCACATATGTGCTAAGCAGTTATACAATATTAAGAGATTGAATTTATACAATGCAAAGATGTTTTTTTTTTGTTGTTGATCTTCCGCAGCTCCAACAGTTTTCAGTACTCTAATAAATTAGTTGATGCGCCCTTGTGGAGCTGGACTAGCATTGACCCAAGCATTTTTATCAGCAATGTAATCTCCCAATTTATAATACGCTTGGCTGCATAGTGTGCGTTTTATACAAGTTTTAAATTTTGTTTCATTAAGTTCAAGAATGTGGGGAGGTATTTTATTGTAACATTTTAAACAGTACCCCATGAAAGATGAATCTACTTTAGCCAGCCTGAAACCTGGTTGAACTAATTGGTCACTATTTCTAGTGAAATAGTTGTGTATTTCACCTCTTTTACTAAAAAGATGCAGATTTTTCCTTGCGTACATGATGTTTTCATAGATATATTGACAAGGTACAGTCATGATGTTAATAACTTTAAACCGCTCCCTTAGAGAATCGCGCCTACGAAGATTATAAATGGTTCTGATAGCTCTTTTCTGCAGAATAAAAATAGACTCGATGTCTGCAGCTCGTCCCCAAAGTAAAATACCGTAAGACATATTAATATTATGAAAATAACTAAAAAAGACTAGCCTCACGGTATCTACATCAGTATACTGACGGATTTTTCTGACAGCACATGCTGCAGAACTTAGCCGTCCTGCAAGAGATGTTAAATGAGGACCCCATTGTAGCCTTGAGTCGAGCGTGATCCCCAGGAAAACAGTTTTATCGACAAATTCTAGTTTCTCTTGATTCAATACTATCTCACAATCACTACTTTTTACATTTGGTAAAGAAAATCTAATGCACTTCGTTTTTTTTCTATTTAATACTAAATTATTTACAGTGAACCAATTTTGGACCTGCAGTAGGGCGTTATTTACGTCGTCAAAATTTTTTGCACGTCTATCTATTTTAAAAATTAAAGAAGTGTCATCAGCAAATAACACCATTTGTGGTTGATTTTTTAGTAAATGGAGAAGATCATTTATGTATACTAAAAAGAGGAAAGGACCCAATATAGAACCTTGTGGCACACCCATTTTTACTTTTAAACCGAGTGAATTGACACCTTTTATTTGAACTTGCTGTTGTCTATCGTTTAAATAAGATTTTACCAAACTAAGCGCAAGTTTTCCAAGTCCGTAATGCTCTAGCTTCAACAGCAAGGTTTCGTGATCAACGCAATCAAATGCCTTGGAGAGGTCACAAAAGATTCCGATGGCGTCTTGAGCCTCTTCCCACGCATTGAAAATGTGTTTTAATAAGGTCACACCAGCGACAGTTGTACAACGTCCTTTGGTGAAACCATACTGTTGATCGTTAAGTATTTTATTCGTGTTAAAATGATTAAGCATTTGATTAAGCATTATCTTTTCAAAGATCTTGCTGAAAATCGGCAACACGGATACGGGTCTATAATTATTGGTGTCTTTACCAAAACTAACTAACTAAAAATGAACCTTATGTCTTTGCTATAAAGTTGAAATACTATCAAAGAAATTTGACAGATTGTGGTAACTTGATGTGCTGGCCTCTGTACGTTGGGGTCGGCTTCCAGTCTAACCGAATGCAGCTGAATACCGGTATTTTACACGGAGTGACTGCCTATCCGACCTCCACAACCCAGTCACTGGGCAATACGATACCGCTTGGTAAGACTGGCTGTCAGTTTTTCCGGCTTCTGACGACCCGTAACGACTATCAACGATGCACAAATGTCAGCCGGGACCAACGGCTTATCGTGCTTTCTGGGACACGGAGGAGTTTCGTTATGTAAAGCTGGTCACCCATCCAGGGCCAACCTTGGCAAGCATAGCTTAACTAGGTGGATCAACCTGTGCGGCTGTTAGTACTTAGCCACGAGCTCCTCATACTACCTCACATCATTCATAACCCTAAAATTAACATAGATAGCAAGGATTAAGCCAGCTTCTACATTAACCAAAGACTTTCATAAATAACTGAGTAATAAGCGGGTCCGTACAGGTATTATCCCCGAGTCTATTTCATTCAGAATGGATTACGATGTGGACCTAAGTCTGAGGTAATCCTAGAATGTAAAATGGATGTCAGCTCTTTGAAGAAATAGGCTTTCATTATGCTTTAGTTTTTAATTAGTTGAGGTCCGAATTTCACATTCATTTTCACGAAAATTTTAAAGATTTTGTGACAGAATTTACAAGTAACGTTTATGGCGATGAGTTACATTATAATTTTGTCCGTAGTTATTTCTTTTTGATTTTTTTATAACGACTAAAACATAATATTAATTAATTATGAATACATTGTATGATTTATAATTCGATGACATACATATTTATCTATATATTGTGTTTTGTATCTATCTATGTGTCGTAATGTGTGATTTTTAATATGAGAGAACCCGAAATAAATGGATTTTGTTTTATTTTTATTATTATAAAAAGAAATGTCATAGAGAACAGGCAGAACGAGATTTTATGAGTATCTTTTTCTAATAGGTACTAGATAAAATAAATTCTTAATTATATTTTGTTTTCCTACATTAGCGTGTATATTTTTTACGTTTAACGTTAAAAGCAGACGAAACAAAATTTTGTATTCATATCAAACGTTACTTGAAGCTCATTATTCTCAGTACAGTAACATTATTATCCTGTATAATAACCCAAGGGAACCGCAACGATAGGTACCTATAGGTACCTACCCATTTATAGCAGCGGAAACCGCACCTTTTAATTGGATAGCTCTTACAAAGCTTTTACGGAACCCAATTTTCAACATCAATAGTATAATTTTATTCGTTCGTAAATGTCCTTGCTCCTGATTTTCAACTGTCAGCTTTTATCATATTAAATTGAATTTCGAATAGAATTTATTCTTCTACGATTTACATTCGGCCAGTCTTAATGCATGGCAAAATTAAATTTGAAAGTACTATTCTGTTTCTTTTGCGTTATTATATAGGTATATATTTTTTTAATAGGTTATAATCTCATCATTCGCACGCCGTTTGCGAGTAGGTACTACGGACCTGACTTTCTGGAGGATATACCCAATAAGGTCACTATATCTAATGTCCTCCAGGGCCTCCTTCCGGCGATTCTACTCACATCTTTTTTGTAGTCGCCTTTTATACATGCTCTCAATTCATATCTATTATTTATTATTTAATTAAGCCTATCTTATAATAGGGTTACGCAAAATATTGTAGATAATTGAAAATATATGTTTACTTAATTTAATGACTGTACTAATTACCAAGTACTTTCGTAGAGAGATGGCCTGAAACACAGGTTTAAATAAACCTAGATCAGGCAACGCACTACATTACATTTGTAGCTCTATTTTTTACTGTAATCTCATATTTGTCATACCATAGTTTATATCCAGATTACTATAATTCTATTTAATAGACCTAGATTTATACATACCTACTACTGATCCCATACACTTTTTATTTTTTTGTGATCTTATTATTATTTCAATATATATTTTTTTAGGAAGCCAGTAACAAAAATAATGTTGTTATAAAATGTTTGTAAGCAATTTAAAGTTATGTAAAAAAAACAATGTACATCAAGTTACCACAAACTGGCAAATTTTCTCAATCAATTTTAAACTTAACCATCAACGTTTTAAGGTTTAAAATCATTTGGAGTTTGACATTTTGGTTTAACCTGATGCGCTGGTGACCGTACCTACCACAGAACAGATAAAGAGGACCTCTTTAACTGTTCTGTGGTACCTACTATTATTTTAGCGCCATTGTCACGTCGCCTCATTTTTTCATTTGTCATTAACAAGACCCGAAAAATAACAAGAGATGCCTGAGGAAACTTTGCTGAGTAATTCTAATTTCAACATCATTCGTATTTTAACTTTTGTTTTCTTTTTAAAGGCATTTTAAGGCTGTTTTAAAAGACAAAAAGGTGTAGTGACGAAAATTTAAAAAAGGAATATGTTTTGGTCATGTTGGAAAGATGTATGAAAGGCGACTAACAAAATTATATACTAATGGTATATATTTTGTTAGTTACCTTTAGTTAGTGGAAACAACGAGAGCGTTATGCGTTAGTGCCAATTTCACCGATGAAGATGCAATGGTGAAATTGAAAAGAAACGCGATCAGCACATCTAAAACACGTTCCAAAGCATGTCAGAGTCTAATACCATAGAAAATAATAACAGTGACACTCTTAAACGTGGTTTATGCACTGATCGCGTAGTTTCATTGGTAAAATCTACTCTAATGCCCGTATTACAGAACCTCACTCAATACTCAAGCATTGCTTAAGTCTCGATTAAAGCCATTTGATTGGTTAAAACTAGTTAGTTAAAAAATCAAAATTAATTTAGTATACCTATTGTGAAATAAAACAAAGTAAAATTGGAACTAGGTGGAAGAAGGTGACAGTGAAAGTGGAATGGGTTCCAACACAAAACCCCCCCGCCCTTCTTTTTTGGGTCCGTCGCAGTCAGGTAAAGACGGTTCAATTCGCATGCTGGCATTTACTTTGTCTTCCAAACACCCTTATGCCGTTGTATTGTCTTGCAGCCCTTTATACACTTACAACATGCACACCAAGCCTTCCAATACATCGAGTGAAGGGTGCGGGTTACTGACCCAATTTCTTCTCCACACTGAACTTTTCTTTCATCTCAATATATCCGGCACTTTAAGAAAAGTGGCGTAAAATATTTTTCACTGATGATTTTATTACGAGAAAGGATTTATATTCAGGCAAGACAATTTTGAAAAAGGAAGCTTGGATTGCCCGTTTATGGCTATAGGGTCGCTCCCTATCATATGGGACTTTTAAATTCTATCTAATCTACCTAACTAGTGAAATGTGAATGTGTTTGAAACGTCTTTTGTCTATACTTTTGGGGAATAAATTGTGATACGATAATTGAAAAAACATAAGACAGAAATATATATTTTTTTTACTTGTAAAATAAAATGAAATGATAACCCTTTATTTTAATATAAATAAATAAATATCCTTGGACATTTCACACAACGCCATATAGTCCCAAGCTAAGCAACTTAATGCTTGTGTTCTGGTAACGAGATGGCTGATAAACTACTATTTTTTTTTTTTTTTTGTAAATACATACATATTATAGATAGAAAAACACCCAGACCCGGAACAAATACTTGTAGGTCGTACAAATATTTGATCCGTGCGGGAATTGAACCCGCGACATGCTGCGCAGCAGTCAATCACTCAACCACTACGCCAACAAACTACAATATAATTATCATAATCAGCCTATAATGTTCCACTGCTGGGACACCGGCCTCCTCTCTAAGAGAGGGATGGTTGAGGTTGGCGGATGTCAGATACTTTTGAATTTTTGGTTCTAAGACATGCCGGTTTCCGCACGATATTTTCCTTCGCCTTTTTGAATGGTGATGAAACACATTTCAATATAATTATAGAGCGTACAATGTACTTAAAGATGATATAATAACTTGAGCATACCAAAGCTTATTCGAAAAAGATTATGTGAGCAAAAATCACTGAAAAATGAAAGAAAACTTTGTTTGTTCATTAATTGAAGTCCTACTGAATGACTGACCTTTAAAATGCTGAGCAAAATAATTACGGGAAATCAGTCTTGCTTAAAATTCTCTGTTCTTTGGTAATTAATTAATTTATAATTAATCTGTTCTAAAATTATTTGATAAACATGTAAACACATTTTGTTCAGGTATTTTTTTACGCCATCCTTCACTAATAGGGCATTAGTACCTACTTAATCCATTCGTCTGTATTTAAAAGATTTCCAAATCATACTTATCGCATTTCCAAACAATTATTTTCTACACTTTTTAAAATAAAAAATAGAAAATTGATGTTTAATAAATAACTTCAATACCTACACATTCTGACCCATTTGTTTACATATTCATCAAAGATTTTTGGAACAGACTATAATAAATCTTTTAAATGCATTAATTGCTAGACATCAAACTGGAGCTTAAGTGATGGAGCTAAACGTCTTTTTAGCTCCATCACTTTTACACGAATACGAGGTGGTGGTCGGCCCCCTGAGCTTCTTCAGCCGTGGAATCGTAATTTTCGTCTGTTTTTGTACCCAAATATTCGCCATTATATTATTGTTATTATCTTACCTGTCTTCATTATTGTGTCTGACACCACTCTCATACCCCAATCTCCACTGGATATTCTCATCACGAGTATTCTATTGATTTCCTTATGTCTATAGACTATAATAAAACTGAATGGACGAACTGAATACGCGACAAAACAAATGTCGGTACGAGACGCTCGTAAAGTTAGTTTACGATCATCCCCCGAGGTCGGTGACCCCTTTGTATTGACTTGTGTCGACATTTCCTCAAATATTTTCTTTTTAGTTCAGTAATTTTTTGTTTTCAATGTGGAATTTTTCAGTCTGCCTGAAGTCTAGATTTGTTCCCAATTGATGGCAATAGGCTCGCCAGGGCCTTATACGAGACTCATACATAAATTTGAAAATACTAGTAATCAGTTGCAGCAGGTTAGACGCCCTCCTGGAAGACCTCCTTATTATAGCTGGGAAACGCTAAGCAGATTAATTGATCCGAGAGCTATCCAGTTGATGTTTTAAAAGATAATTATTTATTAATAATTTGTTATTAGTTATCGCGTAATGAATTTTGATCAATATAAAATGTAAAACAGCGCTGTTATTTAAAAAAGAACCCGGCCAAGTGCGATTCGGACTCGCGCACGAAGGTTTCCGTACCATCACTACATAGTATAAAACAAAGTCGCCTTATCTGTCCCTATATCCCTATGTATGCTTAAATCTTTAAAACTACGCAACGGATTTTGATGCGGTTTTTTTAACAGATAAGTAGAGTAATTGAAGAGAAAGGTTTATGTGTATAATTTGTCGACATATTAAGCGGGCAAAGCCGCGGGCGGGAGGTAGTTATCTATAAAAACGAGCAAAACATCACGTTTGTTCTTTGGTAGGCCCCTAAAATATTTATTTTAATTTGTTTTTTCTTGTTATAACCGCAACAGAAATACATCATCTGTGAAAATTTCAACTGTCTCACTATCACGGTTCATGAGATACAAACTGGTGACAGACGGACAGCGTCTTAGTAATAGGTTAGGTCTCGTTTTACCCTTTGGGTACAGAACCCAAAAAAACGAAATAAATTTTTAATTGCGTATAGAATACAAATAGAATTTAGACAACAACAATCTAAACGAGGGTTTACGACATATTCATGAAACGATTTCCATCTAGTTATGTTATCTTCTATTGTGTTCGCCTCATAGTAAATAGAATATTACTTAAGGTTATTTGAGCAATGAAATATTAGTGCCTTATAAATTAATGCATTGGAAAGAGTGTATTACATTGATTATGTAATTCAATCACAATTATTTTAAAAGGTTCTTATTGAACAGAATAACTTGAATATATTTAGAAAATTGTGTTTTCTTTGAAATACCTTAGTAAGTAGCTGAAATTATGGTAAAACTCTCGGTACACTTTAGTTTAAAAGATTTTTGGTTTTTTTTTCTGAAGGCACGATTTATTCTAAAAGTCGTTAAAGTTTTAGTAAATCGCTTTGATAATATCGTAACTTTTCTAGTTAAAGAATTAACTATTAAGTAGGTACTCAAGTTTAGAAAGACCTTTAAAAACTTAGCGAATACTAAAAAAACCGGCCAAGAGCGAGTCGACTCGCGCCCTGAAGGTTCCGTACCGTCGTAGATGATTTATGAAAAAGTGTGCTATATTTAGAGTCATCGTTTTATTTTTCCTGTATTCTTTTCATACAATTCTATTACACTGAATTATTTCAGAGTTTTGAAAAACGGTCTTTACTATTTTCTTTTAAGTTTTTATCAAAAATCGAAAACTATGCGGCCTAAGAAAACAAAAAAAATTTTGACAATGTGCAAACAGCGCTCTTTCATATGATACCGCACATGCCCTAGTAGCCCCACTTCGAATTATTAAGAACTCTTTTCAGTAACAGTTGCAGAAAAAAACAAACGTCATTTAAAACTATTCCAAATTTCAAGTTATGTAATAGCATTAGTAGTGGTTTGAGATATCCAGCTGTGACAGACGGACAGACAGACAGAATGAGTACCACCGTTAGGGTTTTTTTTACCATTTTGGTACGGAACCCCAAAAAGCTACTACCAAACACAAGGTCAAATTAAACAATTAAGCCACTAAATTGAGCACTAAAACCAATAACAACACGCAATTATAACATAACGTAGTTTAATGTAGCCCAACACGTTAACGTGAGCACATGCGATAAACGCATCACTTCTGAAATAACTAAAACAAAGCCCCGTTTTTATTGGAAAACAAAGTTGAACAACGCTTGCTACATTTTTTGGCCACAACAACACAAAACTGTTTCTAAAAAACAAGCTGCACTACCGTGCTTCACAAACAAACCGGTCCCCGCAACAAAAAAACATGTTGCTAGCACAATATTGTGACACTTTGTTAACCGATTTTCTTCATTTCGTGTTAAAACCCAACAACATCTTGCGCGACTCGAAAATCGAACCCAGGACGTCATTCACAGCGTCGACCACTAGAGCTGCGAGGCAGTCAATGAGGCAATTAAAGTATAGGTATTTTTTTAAATATTGATATGCAATTTTTATAGTTTCTATACTGGGTGTTACCGAAAGGGTATATAGATACAAAAGGATATGCTACAGACCACCAAACTAAACAACTTTTACTATTGGACCAACTCCGAAATCGTGAAAAAAAATCAGCTGTCCCTACATTTCGATTTTGATTCCCATAGTAAAAGTTGTTTAGTTGGGTGGTCTGTAGCATATGCTTTTGTATGTATATACCCTGTCGGTTACACCCTGTATAGCTATTTTAAATTGCTCTTGAATTCCAAATTGAAAGTTCTACTCTTTTTCCTCCCGATGACAGTACACCTTATTTGGAAGAACTACGATGACACAGACAGCATTGCTGCTTTATTAGATGAATAAAATATATTTTAAGACATAATTGAGATTGTTAAACTTAAGGGGAAGATTTATAAAAGCATGGTTAGACCTGTCGTCTTGTATGGATCAGAGTGTTGGGCCACAAAAGGAATGGATGAAAGACAATTGCATGCAGCTGAGATGAAAATGCTAAAAGAGATGTGTGGTGTTACGCGAATGGATAGAATACGGAATGAGTATAATGAGAGGAAGTTTGAAAGTGACACCGGTGACTGAAAAGTTGTGTGGAAATCGGCTGTCATGGTACGGGCGTTATGCGGAGGAATGAGGAAAATGTTGTCAGGAAAGTTGTGAGCATGAATGTGGATGGCTATACAATAGCCATCCACATTCATGTAGAGGGAGACCAAAGAAACGATGGATGGATTGTGTGAAAGATGATATGGCTAGGGAGGGAGTGACTACCGAGATGACGACTAATAAAGAAGTATGGAAGAAAAAACATGTTGCGCCAACCCCAAATAAATTGGGATAACGGCGGGAGAATGATGATGAAATTAATCCTTCCACTATTGACTGATCCGTCATCACTATAACGAAAACTTTGACCTGAGTGGTCGAGAATCGTTAACACTCAGTGAGGATACGTTGTGGATTTATGATCAATCACTCCATCTCTGTTTGAGGGCTTCCTGTTTTGGAGCAATTACCTACAGACGCACCCATGATTTATAGGCCAGCACATCAAGTTACCACAATCTGACAAATTTCTTTGATAGTTTTCAACTTTATTACAAATCCATAAGGTTCATTTAAAATTTTGACAGTCTGCTATCCCGCTTTATGTGCTGGCATCTGTATATACGTGAACGTATGTGAACGTGCAAAAACAGTCTGCAATAAAAATAATTTTCAGAGGAGCATTGACATCTACGCAATACACGCGCTTCGAACATACGTTGTTTATGTATATGATAATATACTGTCGGATATAATTGAATGTGAATCTGAATGAAATGTAGTTTTCTTCTGAAGTTATAGATAAACTACGATAACATATGGCGCGCCTGTCCAAATTACTTTTGCAATGTTTGTAGTCACATCCTTACGAAAGAGTTTGTATGTATTCGTCTTCAGTAGCAGGCCGGCAGCAACATGCGTTGTGAGTCTTGGTGTGGTGTAATTACTTTCAAACGCTTTGAATTTTGGAGAGACAGGTCATGTTATCGTAGTTTTTTTCTACCCATAATGACAAAGTTATACGAACGACAGCAGTGACCAACAGTTTGACGTGCTTTCCGAGTCACGGAGCGGTCTCGATATGTAATGGATGCTCACTCATCCACGGACCGACCTCGGCAAGCGAAGCTTAACCTTCAACCACCATGCTTGCCGTTTTCAGGGTCATTACAAACTGACTCACAACTTGGTATACGTGGAATGCAATAAATTTTGCCACTAACGCGCATAATGAAGTGAGCGTAGCGCGAAAGCCAAAGTTAATTGTCGTTTGAGTACCTACCTACTCGGAGGCATCCATGTTTGTTAACACAAACCTATACAGAGAACATATGTATGAATATTTTAATTCATAAATTCACGTAAGTCGAATAAGTATAGCTATTACAATACGCGAACCATTGAAAAATGTTTTTCTAACTAAACTAGTACTAGAAATGCGAAATGAATTTGTTTTGTTTGTTTGCTACGCTTTCACACCAAAATACCTGAACGGATTTAGAAAGAATTTGGCACATGGGAGAAACCATGACCTGGTTTAGGATATGGTATACTTTCTATCCAAGTAGTTCGTTCCCGGGGGATATTTTCCGACGTCCACGCGGGCGAGTTTGCGGGCAATAACTAGTACATAATATTTAAGGTAAACTGCACGCGTTCTCACGGTTTTCTTATGTATCTACTTAGAAAAAAAAATTGCATTAGTGAAAAAAAAACAATCTGCCTAGCTAGCTAGCCTATGTTAGGGTCAGCTTCCAGACTAACCGGATGCAACTGAACACCCGTATTTTACATGGAGCTACTGCCTAGCTGATGTTAACAACCCAGTCAGTAATGAAAAGGTGGTCAGGCGTCTCGATATGTAAGCGTAAAATATGTAATGGCAGCGGGACCAACGGCTTTACGTGCTTTCCGAGGCACGGAGGAGTCTCGAAATGTAAAGATGGTCACACATCCACAGACCAACCCCGGCAACCGCAGCTTAACCTGATGGATCGATCCGCTGCGGCTGTTAGTACTTAGCCACGAGCTCTTCATACTACCTCACATCATTCATAACCCTTAAATTAATATTATTATTACTTAGCCACGAGCTCCTCATCTAGCGTCAGTATTAAAACCTAAATATTGGCTAATAAACTCTTCCATTGAATTGTATGGAAAAATACGCTTCATTAAAACTTGGCAACCTGTGTGCGCATTGTTTACGTTCTCCACTGTACCTGTGCCAATGAATAACAAAAATACAAAATAGCCTATTTGTAAACACAGCATGTTTTTCGAAATAATTTTAGAGTACTGCTCGTTTGCGAGGTAAAATAGAAAATTGCGAAAATAATATCAGAATATGTGATTGACATAGAATGATAGAGAATGCGTGTGTCTGTATGTCTGTGGGTATCTATGTCTGTGTAGTTACTGTTTTTAGAAATGTGCGTTTTGTTTGTGTAGAATAAACATTTTTTCTTTCTTTTTAATCTTCTAATAGTTATGATTTTACAGATTGATTGATCCTACACATATAGATTGGTTAGCTATCCCCCAGATCTGCCGAGTAAGCGGGATTGTCCGAAAGGGGTACCGCTACCCCGGAACATAAAGAGCTACGGAAGGAACATGGATGGGTTTTAGTCAGTAAGAGTCTGACAATCCCTTCCGCTTCACCCAGAGCGGGAGAAGTCATCGGTGATTTCCCAGATTAAAAAAAAAACTATCCCCCAGATAAAAGCCAATATCAAAATCAGAAGTCGTTTATTAAAACTTGGTGGAAAAATTGTACTTTTGAACGTCAAAATGACATAAGACAGTCCCTCAAAGCGCTCGCCTTTTATTATCCGGACACTGGGAAGAAGATGTGACGTAACAAATGTTTATTTTACTAAATAAAACATGTTGTTTGTCGTCAAAATACTTTTCAGATTTACTATTTCAAATGCAAAATACCAAATAGTTTTGCGCTTTGTATTTCAAATGCTAAATGCAAAATGGGTATTTTCAAAATACTTTTTCAAAATAAAATACCTTTTGACCAAATCGAATATTTTTATTTATTTTAGGTATTTATCATGAGAAATAGAATGGAGATGCAATGCCGAGCCAAATGGCACCTTATGCATGACATTTTGGTCATATTTTTAGATAATGTTCGTTGTTTTCGTTTGATATTGACACTAGTCAGACATAAGGCGCGCACTCTGACCAAAGAAGAAAAAAAAGGCACGCATGGCTAGCAGGTGCCTCTTTCGGTCAAATTCGGCAATACAATAAACATTCATCGTTTATTTCATTTTGTTTGACTATGACTGGTAATGTTGGCTAAACTTAATCACAAAGTATTTTGCATTTTGAAATGAATATTAAAAATGCAAAATACATCTCAAAAGGTATTTCAAATAAAATACAAAATGTTTTTTATTAAAAGGCAATTAAATGCAAAATACAAAATAGGTATTTTACATTTTGTATTTACATTTTAAATAGAAGTATTTCAAATAAATCGCATCTCTGCTCACCACCAACTAATATAAACCTAGATGCTGAATATTCCACAAACATATATTGTTATTTTATTGCATCAGCCATTTGGCACACGCTTGTGAATAAAAAAGTTTTGTTGTGAAACAAAAGAAACTGAGCGTCGTTCCGTAGATTACGTATTACTTTCATGATATAATATTCTGTTATAACTTCCAATTAGGGCATAAAAACGATGAACTAAGTGACTATTCTCTAAGTACAGAGGCCAGCACATCAAGCTATCCCTAACTGTCAAATTTTCTCAATTAAAAATGAACCTTATGTCTTTGCAATAAAGTTGAAATACTATCAAAGAAATTTGACAGATTGTGGTAACTTGATGTGCTGACCTCTGTACATCCCCTGACGGGTACGGACCTCTGCTTAGGGCGTCGCTGGGGGAAGCAAGGGACAGGCTGGATCGAATTAACAAAGTACTTTTACCCACATATTAAAAAGAAACCACAAATTACTACTACTACTATACTCATTTAGCATTCGATTAGAAAATCTTATCTTTAAATATCTTGGTAGGTATACCAGAAATCAAATTACTCTAAATTACAGGTTTAAAGTTATTAAATGTAAGTCAAAGCCATCTGCATCTTTTGAGGGTGGAAAATCATCCAAGCTCTGGGTGGAGCGGAAGGGAGTGTCAGGCTCTTACTGACTAACACCCATCCAGGTTCCTTCCGTAGCCTTTTATGTTCCGGGGTAGCAGTAACCCTTTCGGACAATCCCTCTTAGCTATCTGCGTCTGCGACTAACTCACAATACGTCATCACGCAATTAGACGCATTAGAGAAATGCGACTGGTACCTACGTATAAATAGTGAGCACGCGCGGAGGCGACGCGGAGATAAACGGAGCGAGATGAGAGAGGGATGAGAGCGAGACAAAACACTGGATATATTCTTCTGTTAGTATGTTTTGGTTGGGTTAGTGTACGTGTGTATGAAAATTGCGCAATGTATTATCTGACAACTGCAATTTAAGAACGCTGCTGGCGTAAACAAACCGAACTACTCGTCGCATCGTAGCTCTACAATCCAATTATGGTTTTCTATTTTGGCATTCCTTTACCTAGTCTCTAACCGGAGACCTACAAACATAACATTCAAAGCTCCTCCCTCGACATTGCTTCCAAATTTAAGGTTCATTGGACAGCCTTTCAGAATGTATTTAATAGGGCCCAAGTTAGACACAAATTCTAGACATTTGGTCTTTAATCATGCGCCAATTAGCCAGAGACTAGGAAAGTACAAAGGTGTGGTCAGAGACCACGTAATGGTCTGTCTAAACAAAGAAAACTAAACTGCTATTTTGCGCAGCAAACACAGACGTTAGTTAATGAGCTATTAGTCCTATTTGTCATTAGTAGGTACAGCAAAATTTTCCTTTGAAATAAATCATTTGCGTATTCTCAGAAATGTTCACACAATTTTATTTGGCAAACTCGATTACGATCACACGAGAGAAATTGCCTTTAAAATAATTTTCCCTATTTTTCAGCGCTGTAAAATGGTGTTGGTGTATTTATCAAAATGACTTAGGCGAATTGGTGCGCTTGAGTTGATTAGGTTTCAAAGTCACAACCAGAGATAGGTATTCACTGCCTGAAATTTTGAAATTTATCTATTTTTATCGTCATTTTTCTTTCAATATTAAATGTTTTATAACCTCAATATTTTTTTCCAATAACTAATGAGGTGCTATTAATTCGCGTCCTTGTGACAAATGACAGCTCTCAATTTTGGCTTTTTTTATTTATTAAAGGTAAATTATTACTTTAGACTGCCACTGCGTTGGTTGAAAACGCATTTATGAAGTGACAGGTTCCATCTGAGTTCGATCTCCGTACAAAGTGAATTGGGTTCTTCCGAATTTTTTCAGTAGCAGCCTAATCCACGCTTTAGTTTGTGTAAATTGTTTTATCACCACTGTTCTTAAAACGGTGAAGTAAAACATCGTGAGGAAACCGGCATGTCCCGTATTATCACTACATAGTATAAACCAAAGTCGCTTTCTCCGTCCCTATATCCCTATGAATGCTTAAATCTTTAAAACTAGGCAACAGATTTTGATGCGTTTTTTTTTTAATAGATAGAGTGTTTCAAGAGGAATGTTTATGTCTATAATTTGTCGACATATTATGCGGGCGAAGCCGCGGGTAGAAGCTAGTAAACAATAAAATAAATCACACTAATATTATAAAGGTGAAAGTTTGTGATTGTGTGTGTGTGTGTTTGTATATTTGTGCGTTCTTCACGCTCAAACGGCTTGATGGATCTGAATAAAACTTGGCACAGAGATAGCTTATGACCTGGATTAACACACACATATACACTTGGACACTTGGATTATCCCGGTAATACGTTACCGTGAGATAATTTCCTAGTTAGTTAGTTATAAATTCAAAGTCAATCTGAATATCAGTACCTTCTCGTATAGCACAACCTTTTCTTCGTCGGGTACATACATAACTCGGCAACAAGAAGAAAAGTATTAAAACTAATTCCTTCCCATGACAGCAAAACAATAGATGGTTATAAATGAGGATTTCTGCGGCGGGATTATTTCTACTTTCAGAACAATTATTTTCTGTATAAAGGGCTTTCTTTCAGGCGCTCCTTTGTAAAGAATGTCTTTTTCAGTACTTACGTAAAACGTAGAAACATACCTGTAACAAAAAAAATACAAAATTTTTAATCCTAAATTATAAAAAAGCGAAAGGTCAGGTTAGAAAAGATTTTAGGAAACTCCCCACATAAAATTGTGAAATATGGGGTGGAAGTTTGTATGAAACATTTTCAACTGGGATGCAGGCGGAGCCGGGGGCATCAGTTAGTTTCTTTTAAAGAGGATACAGAAACATAGTCATATCTAAGGGTGTAAGTAAGGACCATCAAACTGAACAACTTTTTCCATGGGACGACCATGGTAATCGCGTAAAAATTATCAACTGTCCAATACATAACTTCACTAAATTCTCGACTCAAATGACAAATGTAAATAATAAACTTTGTAGGAAATGCAATATTAACCCATTACGCGAGAAACAATGGCTTTTTAATTATATGAACGGTTAACATTTGAGAATAGTTGACATTGGTAAACTTGTGACACAAATACCTAAAACAATAGAACTTTACGAAATACATAGTTATTATTACTATATAACTTGTCCAGTAGTTTTATCGTTATAAAACTAAATTGAATTGATGATGTTCTGTGGATTAATTAATAACAGTTTCGCAAAAGAATCTGTTAAACTATTTTCGCAAACAACCAGAATTTTCACGGAAAATAAATTTTATGAGCAAAATGGATTTTAATAACAATCTGTTGAACAAAAGACTGCTTGTGACACCGCATAACAACTGCTTATCCTTCTATTCAAACGAAGCGTAGTGAATAGCTGGGTATTGCTTTTATTCATTACGAATAATAAACCTGATTAGGTATAAATGGTTAATTTTTTGTAATAAAAAACTGTTTTTTTCTGAGGGTGGGAAATCATCCAATAACTTTTCCCGCTCTAGGTGGAGCGGAAGGGAGAGTCAGACTCTTACTGACTAAACCCCATCCATGATCCTTCCTTATCCCTTTATGTTTCGGGGTAGCGGTAACCCTTTCGGACAATCCCGTTTACCCGTAATAAAAAATATATCGGTTAGGCACCGGGTTTTTGATCTGATAGTGCAGGTTTGTACCTGTACCTGCCATGGTACACGTTTGCCTAGAAATAACACATTTACTCGGTAATTGTAAACCTACATTCCATTTTTACTTAATAATTTCATGGTACTTAATTTTGCCAGGTCCCCGCTTTTTGAAGCACAACAATAGTCAATCTACCTAGTCTTTTCCCAACTATGTTGGGGTCGGCTTCCAGTCTAACCGGATGCAGCTGAATACCAGTATTTTACATGGAGCGACTGCCTATCTGACCTCCACATTCCACTAACTGGGTAATACGATACCCCTTTGTAAGACTAACTATCAGACTTTCGGGCTTCTGACTACCCGTGAGGACTGTCAAAGATCGACGAATGACGGACGGGACCACTGGCTTAACGTGCTTTCCGAGGCACGGAGGAGTCTCGAATGTGAAAATGGTCACCCATCTAAGCACAACAATAGTATAGAAATAAATGATTGTAGAACAACACAGAACCAACTTTAAGTCTGACACAAGCTTACATTGCCTAATACAATTTGGTAACAGATTCACTCTAACGCACAAACACACACACACGCGCGCAAATCTCATTACCTCCCTTTAAATTTATCCGTAATCGAGTAAAGATTTGACATAATCAAAGAGCTGTCAGGTGCGACTCAAATACGAAATTTAACTAACAAATTGGTAGACATCGCGTCCTTAGTTTAATTTGTCGAAGTGACGAACGGAACCATTTTGTCTTAGCTTTGATTATTGCTCCGGAATCGAGATTGTATTGTAAATTGGTTTTGTACAGAGGCCAGCACATCAAGGTACTCCAATCTGTCAGATTTCTCGATAGATTTTCAACTTTACTGAAAAAGAATAAGGTTCATTTTCAATTGGGAATATTTGACAGTTTGGGATACCTTGATGACCTAGCGTCTGTACCTCATCGGTAAATGTAGGATCCTATTGGTTTCAAGCTCAACTGATAATGATTCAAACAATTCTTTAATTCTGCACGGGTAACTTAAGTTGGAGTATCTATTTTTCTATCTGTACAAAGTTCTTATCAATCGTTATTGCAATGCAATGTTCACATACAGAAAGAATATTAAAAACAAAGGAGCAGTTGACTATTTGAAACAGTCAAAAATAATATATGAAATCACATAGATAAAAGACCGCTCGTCTTAAAAACTGCCATCACCGAACAAAAAATAAAAATTATGCGAAGATACAATTGTAAAATTGCATTTTATACTAATAAGTATTCCATTTGATTCTAAAAATCTGTGACGTTACATTGTTATATTTCATACAAATAAGGTACAGATTTCGCGGTTTGACAGTTCATAAAAAGTAACGTTGAAATGGTAGTCAATAGACTATCCTTTCAAATACCCAATTATGACTAACAGAAAAAAGGCCTTTCGCCCTGTCCGAGGCCAAAAAGGCTACTATCTCAGCATAATGCTGCGATATTTATAAAATACACACATCAAAAGTGTCTAGGGATCAACATATATTTTTGCAATAACTTTTCTCTTGATTGATATTAATTTAAATTTTCTTTAAGGATTCATCAAATAAAGTGTTTTCGTTTGTCACAGTAACGATAAACCAAGTCACCTTTGCATTAATAAAGAAATTTGCCATTTTCCTAATAAAGGGATTTTTGACATTTGAACCACTAACATTAAAGTTCGAAAAAAAGACTGAAATAACAGTTTTCTTTAAAATTTTATTGGGTAACTTAAACAATTAATAATCCGTGTTTCTACCGCGAACACTAACAACACAAGAACATCGGTTTGGCATACTCAAAATGAGTTCATCCAAATCACGCTGTGGAATGGCCGCCCATGTTCGTTGCAACAACAAAAAAAGGTCTTCTTGCAACTGGATACCCTCCATATTCGGCAGAGCTCTTCTCTGTAGCATATCCCATGCATGCTCAATCGGGTTCAAGTCTGGCGACTGAGCAGGCCAGGGCAGGACATTGATGTTAGCTGCGGCGAGAGTCTGTCTTACAACTCTTGCGGTGTGCGGTCGTGCATTATCATGCATTAACTGAAATAAGGGACCGATTTGCACTTGTAGAGGAACGATGACGTCAGATACAATCGTCTCAGCATAAATTTGAGCGTTGAGGTTGCCTCTGATCCAAATCAACTCAGTTCTTCCGCCGATCCAAATACCCGCCCATACCATGATGGTTCCACCACTATAAGGATGGACTTCCTGGCAGGATTTTAATCGCTGTTGGCGTCCAGGGGTTCTCCAGTGTCGTATACGTCTTGTATCCGGTCTCATACCAAAACGAGACTCATCAGAAAAGCACACGAAACGCCATTGTTCTTCTGCCCAATTTCTGTGTTCAAGAGCCCATTGATATCGAATCCTACGATTGTGCATTGCTATAGGTGGTACCCGTAGCGGTCTTCGGGAATGAAGGTTCACTTCATGCAAGCGGTTTCTGACTGTTTGGTCGCTAATTAAGTTCCCTGAAGAGTGATGAAGCCTCACGGCTAACATCATGGCGGTTATTGTTGGAGCTCTTCGAGTTAAGATTTGAATGTATCGGTCTTGTCTCCGTGTCGCCAGACTTGAACCCGATTGAGCATGCATGGGATATGCTACAGAGAAGAGCTCTGCCGAATATGGAGGGTATCCAGTTGCAAGAAGACCTTTTTTTGTTGTTGCAACGAACATGGGCGGCCATTCCACAGCGTGATTTGGATGAACTCATTTTGAGTATGCCAAACCGATGTTCTTGTGTTGTTAGTGTTCGCGGTAGAAACACGGATTATTAATTGTTTAAGTTACCCAATAAAATTTTAAAGAAAACTGTTATTTCAGTCTTTTTTTCGAACTTTAATGTTAGTGGTTCAAATGTCAAAAATCCCTTTATTAGGAAAATGGCAAATTTCTTTATTAATGCAAAGGTGACTTGGTTTATCGTTACTGTGACAAACGAAAACACTTTATTTGATGAATCCTTAAAGAAAATTTAAATTAATATCAATCAAGAGAAAAGTTATTGCAAAAATATATGTTGATCCCTAGACACTTTTGATGTGTGTAAATAAATACCGCAGTGCCGGTATCCTGATAGGGCAAACCTGATGGCGTAATTACTTGAAAGTGAAGCATTCATAAGAGATTTTCCAGAAAAGGCACCTCAAAGACGCCTCGAAGAAGGTGCCTGGTATGGATACAATGTTTGCCCAGCGGTGGGACTGCAACGATGAAAAAAAAAACATGTTTTTCCTACTTTTCTGTTACATTCCCAACCCATCGCGGAAAACAAACATGTTATTATGTTGTGTGTTATTTAATTTAAAAAGAGTGTTATGCCCGGTTTCTGAGGTATTTTAACGTAGTATACCCATTCTATAATGATTATTAGTTCGAAATACGGTGTTTGTTCACGTCATTAAGGAAGAATTTAGCTTGAAAGGCAAGTGAATTACTATCGATGGTTTACCTTTTTTTTTTTTTTAAGGCTGGGAAATCATCCAATGACTGCTCCCGCTCTGGGTGGAGCGGAAGGGAATGTCATTGTGTGTTCCTTCCGTAGCCCTTTATGTTCCGGGGTAGCAGTAACCCTTTCGGACAATCCCGCTTAATCGACGGTTTACCTGAGAACCTCAAAAACTGAGCATAAGGAAGGAATTCGCTTAAATAGGTAGGTAATTATTTCGAATGAATAGCTAATGAAAATTAAAACTCCGTTAAAAATTCTTCAGAAACCTTCCTTTATGAGGCAAGGCGAATCACTGAACGAAATACACAACAGTCGGTCGATTCTGTAAAAATTTCACCGTGAAACCTGAGGTGAAGTGAATGTGAAGTGAGAGTCTTTCCCCTCAAACTCAAACTCAAAGTATTTATTTCAAATAAACCAATTACAGGCACTTTTGAATTGTCAAGGTGTCGGTCAGTCAGAGAGCCACCTTATAATAATAATAATAATAATAATAATAATAATAATATCCTTGGATATTTCATACAACGCCATAATTATAGTCCCAAGCTAAGCAACCTAATGCTTGTGTTATGGTCACTGCACAGTTGTTGTTTTTGTCTTACACAGTCTTTTAACAGTATATTTCTCCTTATTTTCTTCTTGATTATTTTACGTACGTACGTACATAACAAACACTTATTACGCACTTTAAAGCACTCATTAGTTCACTGATTTACACTGGCATTCACTTTCTGCTCGCTGCTTCGCTGCTACTTTCGGAGTGTTTTGGCAGCGACCTCGTCCGGACAATCGCATGCCCCTGAACGCCTGATGGTTGATCTCCTGACGCATCCATTGAGTATGGCACTTTTTATATGCCTTAAATCCCAAGTAGAGAAGCACTGCACCCATGATGCAGATAATTATTGTTGTCATAATTGTCTGGATGCTCATATGTGTTCCAATTTGCTGCAAATCTGCACTATTTCCAGCACCAGCTGCATTTTGAGCCAGAAAAACCTCTTCTTTTGTTTGGTAGGATTGACACATCTTGAATAATTTCGCACCAATTAAAATTGAAGCCAATTGTAACGCAACACGACCATTATGCGCGGCAAGCCCGAAGGCAGGGTCGCCATGTAGGGATAGGTGTGATTGAGTAGACGACTCGATGTGTAATACTCACGTTTATTAACAAATCATTCAATATATAGACTTAAGCTACTTACACATACAGTCATGGGTATGGGACCCACACTACAGTGTTATGGTAACGAGATGGCTGATAAACTACTTATATACATATTTTTTTTGTAAATACATACATATTATAGATAGAAAAACACCCAGAACCAGAAAAATACTTGCAGGTCGTACAAATATTTGTTCCGTGCGGGAGTCGAACCCGCGACATGCTGCGCAACTGTCAATCGCTCAACCGCTGCGCCAACCGTGTCGTCAAAACACACGTTATGCTAGGGATTGACACTAATGACAGGTCACTTTAAACTCACACCACCAACGTTATCACGGTGAGATTTCTATAGAATAGCACGACAGTTTTGTCTTTCAAAAATCCTCACAAAACTACCATAGTACAGACTGCACATCAAGCTATCCCTAACTGTCAAATTTTCTCAATTAAAAATGAACCTTATGTCTTTGCAATAAAGTTGAAATACTATCAAAGAAATTTGACAGATTGTGGTAACTTGATGTGCTGGCCTCTGTACTCTAACAAAGGTTACTCAGTGACACTCAGTATTCACAACACGTACTCCCACTCATGGCGAGGTCCTCTTATTTGACGGCTCCAATTTACTTCAAATGTTTGAGCTTCGCTCTCAGGAATATGTATGAAGAATTGGGTGATAGATGATTTTTCCTACCAGTCTGAACGTTGACTAGGGTGGACAGAAAACAGAAATAATAATATTAAACTCACTTGGAGTAGAGTTGTACAGTAGCCAGCACATCAAGCTATCCCTAACTGTCAAATTTTCCGAATTGAAAATGGACCTTATGTTTTTGTAATAAAGTTGAAAGACTATCAAAGAGATTTGACAGATCGCGGTAACTTGATAGGCTAGCATATCAAGTTACCCCGATCTGTCAAATTTCTTTGTTTCTGTACATAATACCTTTGTGTCCAAACTGACATTCATTCATTTTACGGGTTTTGTTTTGGGAATTCTAGAAAGGAATATTGTTTGTGGCAGTTATTGTTGTCTGACGTCGAATTATTAACTTAAGGCCATACGACTACGAACAAATTCTATGAAAAGTTCATACCAGCTCCCTATTTTTAATGGTGGGAAATCATTTAATGACCCCTCCCGCTTTGGGTGGAGCGGAAGGGAGTGTCAGACTCTTGCTGATTAAAACCCATCCATGTTCCTTCCAGTTGAAAAACTATCAAAGAAATTTAACAGATTGGGGTAACTTGATGTGCTGGCTTCTGTATAGAAGACATAAGGTTCATTTTAATTGAGAAAATTTGACAGTTAGGCATAGCTTGATGTGCTGGCGTCTGTACATATTATTAGAGCATTATATTATCTTTATCATTATTAATATTATAACACTTTAAGCTTTTGAATTAAGTAAATATTATCGGTATAAATAAATATTATTATGTTACTCAAAAATAAAAATAAAATATGTACTATTTCACCCACAAAAAGGCGAACTCTAAGTAAAAGCATTTATTTTAGATTAACCAATTACAGGCACTTTTAAATAGTCAAGGGGTCGGTCAGTCAGAAAGATGAAAGTAGTTGCCCATTACAAAGCGAAGTAGTACCTATGAAGAGAAACTCGAAAAATCAAAATATAGACGAATAATCAACTTCCAATATGAAAAACGACACTTCATATTGTCAATTCTCCAGGTACCTACATCTCTCACAAAACGGGCTTTTTAACTGAATCATGATATAATTTGAACGCAATCCGGGTGCAATCTAAAAGGGATCAGTTTAAGCCACGGTTGGCTAGCCCCGGGCTGATAGCTCGCCATCGGAGGGCAATGTGAGCCCACCACTTTAATGAAGCCTATTTTGCAAGCGAATTCAATTATGACGGAACATTATTATTTAAAATGGAGCGATTGACACTCTTACTAATGTTGACGAGATTAGGACAGGTTATTTGCTGAATAGAAATTATTTTACCTACTGGTTGTGTGAATAAGGGTTCATTTAAAATTTTATTATTTTAGTGAAGTGAAGAGGAGCTCGTGACGTCACATTGTTATATTTCATACCAATCACGTACAAATTCCGCGTGTTGACAATTCATAAAAAGTAACGTAATTGACTACCCTTTAAAATACCCAAATGGCGGATATTGTGTTGTGTATTGTAGTGTTGTGTAAGATGAACTGTAGGTCCACTGCTTAACCCTTAGGCGTAAACATACATGTGTTATATTAAAAAGTGTTGAAATTAAACACGGCTGTGTGTCTAACTAAATCCAACTTTCACAATCAAATCCATTTCGATAGAAGCCTTCAATAAATAGCTGCGAATAGTTTATTATTGCGTAGGGAAGGCCCAGGCCTAAACACATTACAGAGTTGGAGCATGTCTGGAATACCCCTGACATTCTTATTGACCTTACCCAATAGAATTAGCAACGTGGTTGAAAGGAATGCTTGGCTGATTCTGACAACTTTATGGGTCGGATTAACTCACATTACTACGATTTCCACGTTCATATAATATAAAGTAAATTTTTAGCACCTTATATAATAAGGTGTTAAAAATTTACTTTAAGAATTTCGTGGGAGCATTGTACAGAGGCCAGCACATCAAGTTACCACAATCTGTCAAATTTCTTTGATAGTATTTCAACTTTATTGCAAAGACATAAGGTTCATTTTTAATTGAGAAAATTTGACAGTTAGGGATAGCTTGATGTGCTGGCGTCTGTACTTATCGTTATTAACAACTCTTTCTATGGGATGACCCACAGAACAGTTAAAGAGGTTAGAATGGAAGTAGTTCCTGATTTGTATTAGAACGCGTGTCGCCGCATGTCTCCCACTCTTGTCTCTCAACTACAAGCAAGAGATAATACGTACGCGCATTACGCACACAAATAAACCACACGCACTTAAATCGCGTGTTTACTATTGGTTCTCACACTAACGCAAATACTACTCTGGACGTACACTCACACACGTAAAAGCAATTTATTTCTCATATATGTTACGGCGACCAAAAGGTCGATTAACGATATCGATAAAATTACTGTAGTTTAGTTAATTAAAGTTTTGAATTTTTTCAAGTTGCGGATACGGTACGAATAACTTCCTAATTACATATAAATAAACTTAAATCAAAGTCAAATTAAGGGGGAACATCCGATACTGCCGTGAAATTTAAATTTTCTTTAGTTTTATGCTAATTGCAGCTCTGTTTTACGTCATAATAATGAAAGAAAGAAAAATAGCATTTTGAATAACATAAAACGTAAAACAACGCTACAATATGCAAAAAAACTATAAAGAAATTTTAAATTTCACGTCCATATCGAATGCTAAGTCGAATTAACATAATATAATCTAATTAATTTATTGTGAACTACTCCGTGAAAAAGTATTTATTAATTGTATCATGTGAATATATTAATAATAGCTGTACTCGCCGGTTTCACCCGCGTTACATAATCATTTTCTGCAAAATGTTGCAAACATAAATTGTGCTACATTTAGTACGTATCCATTCAATTCTACCAGTTGCTTCAAACCACAGTTTTCTTGTAGCTGGATCTTTTGTAAAATTAAAAAAAAAAGTGTTTGCATCGTAAATTAGATTTTATTCGAAAAACCAACTAAGAAACTAAATTAATAATCCACATAATACAATAATTGCTGTTAATATAAACAAAGTTATTTTCATTGTTATATTACTGACAATTATCATTCGTATACACATCTTAATATCGACATTGTTTACAATTTGGTACAACACTATCGACGCGCATAGATTTCCCAGAATTGAAGCTTTGGATCGACGCACGCGATGTTCGCAGTGAACGCAATACATTGCGCGACCGCTCACGTCGTGCAAGATCGTACCAATGTAATGCAAGCAATGTATAATTTTGCATCGAATGCGATTTTATCGTATTTGTCTACAAACTACATAATACTTTTGTAATAATTACAAATATCACTCGTATTTTAAGGTTTTTGGAGTTACCGGTGAAAAGAAATCCCTCCTCAGGCCACATTACACTCCTGACTTCTTTTCCGACACGTTATAATTGGGCAAGACGGCATAATTCTTTTTTTCCGTGGAGAATTGAACGCTTTCACAATAAGAGCGTGACTGTTGACCGGTGATTCTAATTTCGGTTGGGTTTGGAGCGCCCGCGCAAATGTGTGGCGCGCCTGTCCCGCCCACAAGGCCCTTCTAACCTCTTTATCTGTTCTGTGGGATGACCCCTGAAATCGCGAAAAAAATATGAGTTGTTCCATACATTTATGCACACGTAACTCAATAAAATGTATGGAACAGTTCATATTTATTCCACGCTTTATTTTTTAATTCTTAAAGAATTTTTTTTAACACCTTATTTGAACAAGCGATATACCCCTAATTCAATCGGTTTCAAAACGTCGAGATTTCCTTAAAATATAACATCACGCCTGTAATTCTCGCGGGGTAAGGCAGAGGTGTATAGTAGGTACCTACTGTAGAGCCTATGTGAAACCTTATGTGGAACCTAACTGGTTGGTTAGAAAATAAAGGACAGCATTCGACCTTTCAAAATTATAGAATATTTTGATGGGTTTTTATAAAAGAAATTAATGATGGACTTTGGCAGAAGCTGTGCTACTAAACGCATTTTTCCTTAAAATTACAATTGGGCATTGCATGGGTAGTCAATAACGTTACTTTTTTTAAACTGTCAAAACGTGGAATTTGACGTCACAGATTTTTAGAATCAAATGGAATACTTATTAGCATTAAATGCGATTATACAATTATATCTTCGCATAATATTTTATTTCTGTACGGTGATGGAAGTTTTTAAGACGAGCGGTCTTTTTTCTGTGTGATTTTATTGATATTTTATTTTTGACCGATTCAAATAGTCAATTCAATAGCTGCTGCCCCGTGTGTTTCTATTTCTAGGATTTAAATCCCTACACGATACCTTACATAAGCTCTACCACTGAGAGCTTTCTAAGTAAAGGCCCATCTGGTCTTTCACAATACACACACATTTCGCCATATATGTTAAAGTAAAACGGGGCCAGCCTATTGCCATAAACCGGCCACAAATACAGTTTTATTTATTATTAAGTTGTCAGAATAAATAATCGAAGTAATGATGAAATCTACCTAACCTTTTCCCAAATGTGTTAGGGTTGGCTCTCAGTCTAACCGGATGCAGCTGAATCCCAGTATTGAACATGAAGCGACTGCCTATCTGACCTCCACAACCCAATAACTGGATAGTACGATATCCCTTGGTAAGACTGGCTTTAAGATTTTCGGGCTTCTGACGACCCGTAATGGCTGTCAACAATGCAGTAATGACAGCTGGGACCAACGGCTTAACGTGCTTTCCGAGTCACGGAGCAGTCTTGGTAAGTAATAAACTCTAACCCAAACTCAAAGCATTTATTTCAAATAAACCAATTACAGGCACTTTTGAATTGTCAAGGGGTCGGTCAGTCAGAAAGATGAAGCTAGTTGCCCATTCCGAAGCAGTAGGTACCTATGGAGAAGAACGAGCAAGAAACTCCATGGACACTCTTTTAAATCAAAATATGTTTAATGATAATAATCAGCCTAAGTAATGATGGAAACCACATCGAATTCCGTTACGGAGTTTGGTAGAACAACGCGGTCACAAAGACGAAAGGAGAATATAATTATTCAATTAACAATCTTAAGTTCTTTGGGATGAAATGGGGACCGTAACAGCCCCCATTCTTTAGAAGGGGAGAGGATTTGAAGAAATATTGCCACAGTCATGGCTAATGTCGACGACACGGTTGGGGCAGTGGTTGAGCGATTGACTGCTGCGCACTATGTCGCGGGTTCGATTCCCGCACGGAACAAATATATGTACGACCTGCAAGTATTTGTTACGAGTCTGGGTGTTTTTCTATCTATAATGTGTATGTATTTACAAAAAAAAATGTATATAAGTAGTTTATCAGCCATCTCGTTACCATAACACAAGCATTAGGTTGCTTAGCTTGGGACGATATGGCGTTGTGTGAAATGTCCAAGGATATTATTATTATAATGTATTGCGTTTTCAGATAAGAAAGAGAAGCTCTGAAAATCTGATTTTTACAGTTTACGGTTTAAGAAAATTTATTTTGCTCAAATAATAATAATAAATAATAATAATAATAAATTTATTTAGCTAAGATTACATTCGTGTGGAATTGAATTCCTAGATCTCACACTAGGATTCCCTGTGTTGTGAGATCCAGGGTCCTTCGTTCCGTTAACAATTTTATGTAATTTAAGATACATTTTTAAACTTAAAACTTAAAATAAAAGAAGTTATGTTATACATGGTGGTGTTTGTGTCAGATTGTGTTAGTGTTGTGTTATAGTGTATGTATGCTATAGGTATGTATATAAGCGAGTACACTTATGTATTTGTGAATTGTCAATCTGTGTGTGTTTTACTTATACTACGAGACTTTCTGTCATATCGTAGTCCAGTGTTCGAAGCCAATTTGTTACCGTCACTCTGCATTTTTTTTTTGTGTTAGTTTTAGTATTTTGTGTAGATCATTGAGTTTAGTGTATATGTGAGGTCCCATAAAACCGTAAGACCTTCTGCCGATGGTTTTACGACATCGGATTTTATCCCAATTAACTCTTCGACTTGATATGACACAAGTGCTCAAGGCAGTTTTATGGAATCGTAAGGTGACAGACAGTATGTAAAGCTGTCTGACCCTTAGTACTCCAACTTCAGTATAGAGTTTATTCGTGGGGTACCGGTACGGTCGTCTATAGGCAACTTTTAGTAGAGCACGTTGAGCTCGTTCTACTTTAATTAGCGAGGTCTTGCCCGCACCTCCCCACGCTACTATGCAGTAATTGAGGATGGATTGACAAAGGGAGAAGTAGATCATTTTCAGGACAGAGTCATCAGCAATCTTGCCCAGTTGTTTAAATATACGCAGCATCGTTCTAATCCTGCCCTTTAAAGCGCTCAGGTGTGCGGACCACGTCAGTCTGTTGTCCACAATTACTCCTAGGTATTTAATAGAGTCAGTTTGTTCAATGTAGGGACAAGAACACTGGTCGGAACTAATACAAGAGTGTAGCCGTAAGCAAGATACTGACTTAGGAGATGAACGTTCGGAAATGGCAAAGTTGATTGCCTTGGTTTTTTCAATGTTCAGCGTCAAAAGATTATATTGGAGCCAGTTCGCAACAGCCTTTACCCCGTCTTCAACCGCGCGTTGCACTTCATCCCATGTTTTCCCATGAAAAACTATGGCGGTGTCATCGGCATAAGTGAAAATTTTAGCCTGTGGAAGGTTCATGCTGCATAGTCCATTTATATAAATAATAAAAAGAGTGGGACCCAGCACGCTTCCCTGGGGAACACCAAAATGTACGGTGGTTGAGTCACTACAATGTTCCCCTAGCACAACCCTTTGCGTTCTATCACAGAGATATGAGGTAAACCAGTCCAAAGCAACGCCACGAATTCCTAGAAGCGAGATTTTCTTGATGAGAATTTTTCTGGATATAGTATCGAAGGCTTTTGCAAGGTCCAGGAAGATCCCAGTACATGCCAGTCCTTGACCTAGGTTCAACGTTATATAGTCGGCTAAATTCGTTACTGCATCCTCCGTGGACCTGCCAACCCGAAAACCATACTGATTATCCGATAGTAATTTATTTTTTTCTAAGTATGCCAGAAGTCTCTTGTTGACAACTTTCTCAAGGATTTTTGAGAGAGCAGAGAAATTGGGCGATAGTTTGCGGGAGTTTTTGGATCTCCACTTTTGAATATTGGACAAATATTTGCAATTTTTATGCAGTCGGGTACTACACCTGTACTTAAGCTTAGATTGCATAGGAAGGCAATCGGCCCTACCAATACATGTGCGCACTGCTTGAGGATTGCGTTATTAATCTTATCATAACCCGATGCTGACGTGGTTTTGAGATGAGTAATAATTGTAGATATCTCTTTTTCGTCAGTTGGAGCAAGAAAGAAAGAGTTTGGACTAGTGTGTAGCGTACTATATTGCTTATTGTTAGAGGCTAATTCAGTTTCAGTCATGTCAAGTTGTTTAAGAGTTTTGGCTGCAAGGTTTTCCCCAACGATTGAGAAGTAATCATTAATGTTATTTAGTGTGGGGACTGGGTTGTCACAATCAGTTACTAGCTCAGACTTTCCAGTTTTTTTATTTTTGATATTGCAAATTTTCTTAATTTCGTACCATAATTTTTTACAGTCGCCGTTAGTTTCCATTAGTAGTTTGCGATCATGATCTTGTTTCAAATTGGATAGTATATTGTTGCAATAGTTTCGATATTTCCTATACTCTTGCTGAATGACAGGGTTATCGCGATTTACCTCTTTCTTCGCATTCGTGTGCATTAAGTCACGTCGTCTTATGCACTTCAGAAGGTTTTTAGTAATCCATGGCTTGATAATGACGTCAGAGCTGCGACATACACGAGTAGTGGTGTTCTGATTAATTTTACTAGTAAGTGTTTCGACAAATTTTTGGAATGCATTAGAAACATCTGAACATTCAAGAAGCCAATCCCAGTTTACATTTTCAATATCTTTTTTTAAATTTTTGTAGTCGATTCGCGTATGTCGTTTCTCCACCCCGGTCCTAACTAATTCTCGGTGAATGCCAAAGATAACCGTCTCATGATCTGTTATGCCAGTATCACAAACAATTACAGTAGCCGGCTTTAGGGTTTTGATCATGACATGATCCAAACAGTTGCCTCCACGCGTCGGAAAAGTATGTCCTGGAAAAAACCCATAGTGACCAGTTAAGTCTAAGTAGTCGGAGGCGTGTCTGTCAGTGCCACCCGATTTTATATCAATGTTCAGATCCCCTACAATGGCACAGGTGTTTGCCGTACATGTCTCCATCAGTTCTGTTAAGGATTCACAGAAGTTGTTTATATTATAAAATGATGGTGACCTGTATATGGCTATCAGAGATAGTTCGTTACTGACATTGACAACCAAACAGTTCGAGTCTTTGCAGGATGGTTCTACGACGGAAGCCTGGAGGGTTGACTTTGTATAAACAACTATTCCATCGTTTTGGTTAAGGTAAGTTTGGGAACAGTGATAGTCGTAGTTATCAATTTCGAAACGGGCGTGACCGTCTTTAAGCCAACACTCTGTTAAAATAATTATATCGGGCATAAAAAGCAGCCGGCTCATGAGAACAGAGAAATCGTCAAAATTCTTTTTTATACTGCGTATATTTTGAACTACAACCGAGTACTGACAACCTGTATTGCCTAGGTGCAACCTACACTCATCTATAGAATATAGTTTAAGGCTAGTTGTAAAGGCCGATTTGTCGATTTCGTCAATAACTTGTACTAAATTAGCCATTAGAATACCTAATTAGGTGTATCAATATATGTCTCGATGAGTTATGTAGGCCGCAACACAAAGAAGCTAAGTGTATTCGGAAGCGGTATTGATGTGGTGTATTAATTATGGTATCAGTTGAGTGCATGGTGTGTAAACAAGTTGTTATAGTAATGTGTATTACGTACTGAGCTTTATAAAGCGTGTACAGCTGCGAGTATAAGGTATGGGGCACATTATTAATAATTGTAGGGTGTGTTATATTTATAGGTATAACAAATATGTGAGTGATATGTACCATGCATGACAAAGTTACGAAAAAGTAATTAAATTGACAAAATATAAAGAGGTTTGAGAACTTACGTTTAGATTTTTGAGTATTTGTTACGTTTAGATTTGTATGAGATACATGTATAGGAGATAAGCAGATTAATATAATAAACAGTCATTGGTTCGTATCCAATTGTAGATTGCGTAGTGTTTGTTCAGATCTAATAAGAATCTGTTTTGCTCCTTCAATTTTTCGTAAGAATATATTTCCATTTGCCGCCCAACAGAACTTGTACTCTTTTTGTTTTGCAAATTCCCTTGCCACATAGAAGAGATTTCTGGAGCTAGCGGGGAGGTATTCGGCAACATATACTGGACGGCGATCACCGGGTAAACCAATGCACTGTGTGTTCAAACGGCCGTCATTGGGGTGGATTTTATTGAAGTCACGTACGCTTGTGATGAGTTTGTTCTTAATCGGAACATTAGTGAATTCCGCAATGATTGGTCTCACAGAGCCCGGTTTTCCGGGTAAGCGATACGCGTCGCGCAGTTGAGTACTATTTAGAGGCACGTCAACTACTGCACCTATCTTAGTGATTATCGTAGATAAGTCTGATGCTGACTCATTCTCCGTTAAGGGCACATTGCGGATCTCGACGCACGACGTCCGGGAAAGCTGTTGAAGGTCTTGTATCTTCATTTCCAAAATATTAATGTTGTCTCTGTAGGCTTGGTTTTCTTTTTTCAAAACATCTACTTGCTTCGCCATGTCCTCATACTGCTCATTGATGAATGTCATAGATTTAACAATCTCACAGTTAGACTCCTGTATCGCATTATTTTGTAGTTTCATTTCAGCTATTTCGGAGGCCAGCTTCGAGAGACAAGCGCTTTGGTCCGCCGAAAATTTAGTAAGGCGTTCCTCTTGCTCTGTTTTCCAGGTCGAAAGCATTTCAAGTATTTCGCGTTTCACGTCCTGAAGTTCGTTACCAGGCGAAAACTCCGGGCATGGTCGCTTATGACGTGACGTAATGTTGACACTATCATATGGGCTATTCAATACCGCATGGGGAATATCCGAATCTGACTTTGCTTGCAATACACTGGTACTCAGCGATGGCGTAGCCGGAGGCGACCCTGGAATGCGGGGCATTGTATGCAGCAAGTCAATCCAATGTAGACCGTAACACACGATAATAGGCTTGGGGATGCCTGTAGCGATAGCACTCAGTACACACGCGCGCGCGAGTAAGCGGGATGGCAATTATGGCAACTGTCCTGCTTCCCCAGGTGGGCGGGGCACGATCGCGGCGTTAGATCAGCGGCGCTTAGGCAGTGTGACGTCCGGTCAAAAAATTAATATTTTTAATTATATGGTTAAACAATAGTGACCACTATAACTTTGCAGTAACGGGTTAGAGTCTCGTATACACTTTGAACGTATTTATGCGTAGGCCGAACACACGTCCACTCTCAAGTAAGACAACGGACCAAAGAATACAATTATTCACTTCTATGAGGAAAAACATCACAATTAAGATAAGCGACGGTTTCGCTTGGTAATCTATACTATTATTATAAAGAGGAAAGATTTGTATTTTTGTGTGTATGTTTGTAATGAATAAACTCAAAAACGACTGTGCCGACTTCAAGCTTAGTTTTTAGGGAGTAACATAGGCTAGTTTTTATCCCGGGAAAAGTAACGGGTCCCGCGGGAAACAGCACGGGAGCAAAGCCGCGGGCAAAGTGCTAGTAAACTATAATTAGGTTGTAACAAAATTGGCAAAAAAACTTACAATGATTAAAAAATTAGTCAGGCGGTGCTTTAATAGTCTTTTAAAAGTTGGTAGTGATTTCGATTCCTTAATTTCTTTTTTTTTTAATAAAAATACTATTTTGTTATTAAATATAGTTCGCTCTCATGATGCAAATTTTTGTGGTGTGATCAATTTAAAACCTAGAATGTGTCAAATGAGATAAGAGTTTTAGAAACAAAAAAAAGCGGCTTTCAGCTTATTTTCTCGAAGAATGGCAATTCACTCGCTTATTGCATGAGTGACCCTGATAGTGGAACTAAATAATATAGAGATGCAATAATATTTAAACCCGAAACAACGTAGTGTGAATCGTTAATACAAGTTGACAAAGATAGTACTAAATCATTATTCTCCTGCCCTTATCCCGATCTATTTTGGCCGCAACATGTCTTATTCTTACAATGAGTCGTCGTCTCACAATCCATCCATAGTTTCTTTGGTCTTCCTCTAATTGTATTTGGCCATTCATACTCAACCTTTCCTGACGACATGTTCCTCATTCCTCCGCATAATTGCCCATGACAACCATTTTCCACACAACTTTTCAGTCATTGGTATCACTTCAGACTTCCTCTTATAACTCATTATTTACTCTACCCATTCAAGTAACACCACACATCCCTCTTAGCATTCTAATCTATCGGTTCTAAATAATAATAAAAAGGTATAATAATAATAATATCCTTGGACATTTCACACAACGCCATATCGTCCCAAGCTAAGCAACCTAATGCTTGTGTTATGGTAACGAGATGGCTGATAGACTACTTATATACATTTTTTTTTTGTAAATACCTACATGTTATAGATAGAAAAACACCCATACTCGTAACAAATACTTGCAGGTCGTACAAATATTTGTTTCGTGCGGGAATCGAACCCGCGACATAGTGCAAAAAAAATAAAATTATATTTAGTCCGTCAATCAGATAATTAAAAAATATTTGACACGTATTTTTGCTTTATCATAATAATAGAAAATGACGTAGATAAGCATCAAAGTTAGGAGTGGGGCTCACTACGTCAGAAGTAAGTATAAAACTACATACTTATGACGTCATGCCACATTTTTATTCAATGTATAGACGTAATCTTTGGATTACGTAAAAAAAGAAAAAATACGTGTTCAATATTTTTTAATAATCTAGCTTGCTCACTAAATAAAAAAAATAGGCTTCATCCCTATTCGGTGTGTGATATTCTCTTATCAGGAACCGGAAATCACGACTAGATAAATTGTTTCGAGTAATCGATCGTGTATCTATCCCCTAAGCTAGATAGACAAGTAAATGAGCTGTCATTGGCTCACTTAGTTAAGCTAACCAGTGCAATAGCTCGTGAACGATTGACTAGCTCCATTCGCGAATCTGCTGCGATTTCACAGCTTTTGTTGAATCGTTTTATTGGAGCTCGTCAGTTGGGGTTTCATGCTTTAATTTCGCGAATTGTACTTACTACACACTAATACCCGTATTACAGAACCTCACTCAATACTCAAGCAATGCTTGAGTCCCGATTAAAGCCATTTGATTGGTTGAAACTAGTTTTAAGTAATGCTTGGGTCTTGAGTGAGGTTCTGTAATACGAGCCTAATTATTATAAAGGCGAAAGTTTGTGAGTGAGTGTGTCCCTCATTGCCCCCGACGATGCCACCACTCTCCTCCAGGAGAGCAGCCCGGCTACTAGCACTGTTAGGATAGCACACAAATACAAATTTCCGTCGTTCCGTCCTCGCCGCCGAGGCCGGTCGCGACGACCCTGTCCATTACCATCCTCCCGACCCTTGCTCGAGTTGCCGCTGAGCCAGTAGCTTTAAATACCCCCGATCCAGCTGTCCCTCGCTGTCCCCCCCCAGCAACGCCCTAAGCCGAGGTCCGAACCCCGCAGGGGGTGCCCTTAGCGTGTTGTCGCTTAGTTTCGTAAGATAAGTTTAGTTTTTATTAAGCCCTGGCTGGCTACAATTCTTTTGTGGCAGCCACAGGCAAGCCCGGTTAAGTAGTAGACAACCCTTTGGTTGAACTGCGAGATGCCATTTCAAAAAAACATAAAAAATGTGAGTGTGTATGTGTGTTTTTATGTTTGTCCGCTCTTCACGCTCAAACGGCTAAACGGATCTGGATGAAACTTGGCACAGAGGTAGTTTATGACCTGGATTAACTCTTAGGATACTTTTTATCCCGGTAGTACGTTCCCTTGGGATGATTTCCGACATCTACGCGGGCGAAGCCGCTGGCAGCAGCTAGTTATAGAATAAAACTAGCTGTGCCCGCGGCTTAGTTCACGTTATTCTTTTGGCATTAGCATTTCAAGCTTTAATTGTATCGGCATTAGGTATAAATTATCAGGAACTTGAAACAGATATTCGTACTATCTTTTACAATAACATCAGATTTTTTTTATTTCTATAAATACAATAATATTTAAACTACAATTTGTTGTGTCAGGGTCTTGAAGACACAGATTGGAGAAAAGCTTCGGGTTACCACATCCCCTTGTATCCGAGAAATGTTTACAGTGTTGTTAAAATAAATGTCATGTCCAGGAACTTGCTGTACCTAATTGTAAATAATACACCATAGGTATTTGTTTGGTATTTTTACACAAAATCTAACCATTCAATTCGACTGTAATAAACCTACCCACAATTTAATACAGCATCTGTATTGCTGATAATTCTACCACACATAGTAATATTCTGATCTGAATAATTCATTATTTGATGTCAATCTAATGTACTACATACAATGTTATTGTAAAAAGCGATAATAACATTGAGGGGGTAGGTAGATCACCTATTACCAAAATTAAAACACTACATTAGATCATAAGACTCATAAAAATAGTAAAAAATGCATGTAACGCAAGGATCCGTACCGAAGGACCAAAAAAATATCTGAACAAAAAAATATTAAAAAATCAAAACTCAAACGCGATCTCATCCACCAGCCCTCCGTTTATGATCACAATATCCATATGAAGGGACAGCATGCAAGAAAAAACAGCCAAGTGCGAGCCGGACTCTACATAAAGGGTTCCGCACCATTAACTATAAAACGGCAAAAAATCATGTCAGTTGAAAAAGGACCCTTTAAATATTTATTTTATCAATAAATAAAATATATAAATTTTGTTCTGTTTTCTAGTATTGTTTGTTATAGCGGCAACAGAAATTCATCACCTGTGAAAATTTCAACTGTCCAACTATCACGGTTCGTGAGATACAGCCTGGTGACAGACGGACAGACAGACAGACGGACGGACGGACAGCTTAGTCTTAATAATAGAGTCCCGTTTTTCCCTTTGGGTACGGAACACTAAAAAGAAAATCTGTAATGTTCGCATATTGTTCCCTGGGATTCTTCTAAGATTACCCCCTCAACAAAAAGAAGTTATAATGAGTTTCTCAGAGTTGATATTAAACGATAACAAAGTTTTATTGGGCAAAAATGCTCGATTACCTTTGAAATGGAGTTTTGCCTGTCATTCGATAACATTGCCTTTTATATTCTAGTTTTTTTTTTCAGTAAATAAGTGTTGGTCGCTCCATATGAAATACTATCAGCTGTATCTAGTTAGACTGGAAGCTGACCCCAATTAAGTTAAGAAAATGCTAGGCAGATGATAGTGAAATGTTGTGAATTCCCACATACGCAGTGCTTTAGCTTGGTGATCAAAGCCGAAGCAGATATATTTACTCGTTCATTGAATAAAATCCTAATCGGTTTAAAAAAAAAATCTGGTGTTCAAAGGCCAACTATTTGACACACATCACTCTCAATTGCTGGATATAGGCCACGCGCAAGTTGGTAGCCTTTTTTTTAAGGATGGGAAATCATCAATTGACCCTCCCGCTCTGGGTAGAGCGGAAGGCAGTATCAAACTCTTACTGACTAAAACCCATCCATGTCTCTTCCTGAGCCATTTGTGTTCCGGGGCAGTGGTAACCCTTTCGGACAATCCCGCTGACCCGGCACCTAGGGTAAGGCTACCAACTTGTCAGCGGGATAGTCCGAAAGGGTTACCCTGATGCTCCACCCAGAGCGGGAGGGTCAATTGATGATTTCCCATCCTTAAAAAAAAATCATTTGATGATTCCTCACACTCAAAAAAAACCCCTAGATTTTCGCCTATACCTTAATCTTAGTACCTATGTAGGTACGAAACATAATCAAAAGTTCTTACAAAATAAAACTGTTTAGCAGGTTCGTTCGTTCTCTCCTGACATTTGAAGGCCATTTTCTACGTCAGACTACTTCAGAAACAGATTATTTGAATGAGTCATAATATAACTGTGTATTATTATAATATTATTATTTGGCAAACGATACCGCCATGATTATTTATATTTTTGTTTTCACTGGATTTACCTAAGTATTACCACATGTTTGAACCTGAATAATATAGTTGTATAGAATCAAGTACTTCTAACTTCTTCTTCTTCGTGTGGTTAGTGACTAACCTGGTGTCAGAGTTTTAATGCTGCCCATGGGCCTCTGACTTAGCATCACATGCTGTTGAGAAATATCTCTCAGGCATGCCGGTTTCCTCACGATGTTTTCCTTCACCGGTTTTAAGCAAGTGATAATTATACAATACGCACATGAATCCGAAAAATCAGAGGTGCGTACTTCTAACTGAACAGACAGCTTTGCTGCTGGGGAGTTTGTTGCGCCACTTCTTCTTCCCAGCACTAGGAAGTGATAAAGGGGGGTCGTATTGGGGAACTGTTTTATGTAAATTAGTCGTTCAAAAGGTGCCTATTCTCAGCCTAGTTTGAAAGACATTGATTTTTTTAGGTTTTGAAAGAATTCTTTAAGCACTTGGTTATCAACTTAAAAGAAAGGTTCACAAATAAATTGGAAATGAAATATGTAATAATAAAGAAATACTTCTTTTGATTGAAGGCCTTCTAGATTTAACTGTATAAATGGATAAGTTCAGCGTTTCAATTTCTACTCATCTTTGAGTTTTCTGAAATGGGTCATATTTTCAGTTGAATTTATTAGACAAATTCAAGCAGCGTTACAATTTCAATGCTGTTCGTAGACACGTACGGCGATAACATTGATAAACTAGACCAATTGTTGTCGTACGTGGTAGTAAAGCAAGATTGTGTACTAATGTTTAAAGTTACTCGTCTATGATCCTACGACATAACTGTGTCCAATTAAAAGTTGGTCCTTCGGGCCGGATAGACGGAAATCAAAAAGATTTTACTTACACTTTATTTTTTATATAACTTTGCGAAATTTTCCTCGGGACAATATAGTATTGTTAAGATTTAAGAACATCAAACACTTATAAAGAAAACAAGTCATACTGTGAGTAACAAAATAATCTTTTCGATCTGTTCATTTATATTCTACTGATTAAATTGATATACCAAAACGGAGGATGAATATTGTCTAAAGCAAAATTTAATTCAATATCAAAATGAAATGAAATTCAAAGCCTGAATATTAAGTATCAATAAAGTAAGTTAAGCACAGTCATGCTGAACACTGAAAATACGCGTACCTAACTTTGTGCTTGGGGTTGACATTTTAAACGACTCTCATGACATGGGTCACGTCTAAAAAAAAAGTGGACGTCTGCACACGTCAGCTGTTTGTGTGTACGTCATATTATTTCATTATAACAAAAAACAACTCGTTCAGGAAATGTAACTAAGCGTAAAAAAGGACCAGAATAGACAAAAAATATCCATCGTAAGTAATAGCAAGACATGTTGTTATGTGTGTTTTTGGGTTTTTCCAATTATATTTTTGTTCATTGTAACGTTCAAAAGTGCCTTTCTTGTGCTTGTTTAAAAAAAATGTTTTGACTTTGACTTAAAATTTCTCAGTAATAGCCCGGAGGCTGTGAGCCCGGTTAATGATAACAGGCTCGCCCCTTTTACTTGGTGCTTAAACTTAACTGGCGAAATATGGGTGTACTGTATGTATGTAGGTACTCCTCTGCCTCACCTTTCGGGGAACACAGGCGTGATATTATGTTTTAGTTTTTTTTTATTTACACAAAAGTTTAGATCAAACCACAAATTTGAAAGTTTTAAAATATTTCAAAAAGGAATTTGTAAGTTTAGGGGGTAATCTTCGAAAGTACTGATTCGATTCAAAAATCTACGCGAGTGTCATAGGTTAAAAAATCCACGCGAACAAAGTAGCGGGCGAAGTGCTTGTTTATTATTTTAGAGAGGTAAAATTATGTATTAGGAGGTAATCTCGATTTCGAAAATTCTTTCATGGGCAGACACTACACTATTGCCTAGTATCATAGGATATTATAGTTATGTTCTATAGTGCAGTTGATGATGATCACGACCCGGGCAGAGTCGCGGGTAGAAATATAAGCAGCATCGTGTTCAAAAGCCGACCTTGCCTGATGATTGTATTAAACATTACATCAAAAAGCCCCGTCCATTACTGCCAAACTGATTGTTAGGGTTCAATGCCTGAAGGGCATTAAACGAAACACTATTTCAAAGCCTTCGCTATCCGTCCGTCCGTCAGTCAGCGGGCTGTATCTCATGAACCATAATAGGTAGTCAGTTAAAACATTTACAGATTGTGTATTTCTATTGCCGCTATAAAATCAAAATCAAAAGTCATTTATTCAACTAGGCTGAAAATCAGCACTTTTTGAAGGTCAAAATTACATAAGACAGTCCCCCAAAACGCCTGCCTTTGATTACTTACTAAGCAGGGAAGAAGAAGTGGCGCAAGAAATTCCCCAGCAGCACAGCTGTCTATTCAGGTGGAAGAACTTGATTCTATACGTTCGGTATGAGAAGTAATTAACATTACGAAACACAACACATTCAATCAATTTGCAATATGTCAGCTAACACACGCCAATATCCCAATAAAAACATTGAAAACTGACTGTACTCTAGCATAAATAAAAACTAAATAAGAGCTTCCAGGCATAAATGTGCCCGCTTACATGTTCAATTCTGTACTATGTCCAACAGCCGTAACTGGAAGTTACAAATGTTAAACTAGGACCATCGAAGTAAAATCAATAAACAATAGGGAAAAAAATAAAATAAATCAAAGGGCATCAAAAAATTCGTCCACATCGCTGTCAACAGGAAAAGTTCCCAAAAGGAATAAACTATTCAATGCTAAAAGTACTAAAGAAGACAACACCAAATTCAGCAAGACCTAAAAAGGAAAATAATTAATAATTTATTTATTTTATTTTACAATTAATCAAAGTCAAAGTCGAATCATTAATTTCAAATAGACACAAGGCCTTTTGCACGTCAATTCGATATGAACAGGAAATAGAATTTATTCTAGTCACCCCATCCAAAATGTAGTTTTGTATGAAGAATAATGGGCAAGAAATTCCTTCGTTATTATATATACATTCTCAGCCAAAAAAGTATCGGGAATGGATGATTTGTTTATGGTTCCAAATTCAAATTTTTGTTTTTTTTTTGTAGTTGTTAGATTGGCACAACTGTTTTCCATTTTGGCGCGGAGTTTGAGTTGCATCTGTTATTTATATTAAATACAGTGCTGGTTTTAGTAATATCATATATAGTGTGTATTGCGAATTTCATAATGGACAAAAATATCGAACAAAGAGTTTGTCTTAAATTTTGCATCGCCAATGGAATTTCGTGTTCGGAGTCACTGAAAATGTTACAGAAGGCTTACGGTGAATCGACTTTATCAAAAACTCGTGCTTATGAGTCGTTCAAAGCATTCAAAAACGGTCGAGATGTGATGGAAGATTTGCCTCGCTCTGGTAGGCCGTCAACGTCTGCAACTGAAGTTAACATCGCAAAAGTGAAGAAAATAGTGACTGAAAATCCCCATTCAACTCTGAGAGAGATAGCCGCCGAACTTTCTGTATCTCACGAGTCGATCCGTACCATTTTAACTAATCATTTGGGTATGAAACATGTTGCTGCTCGGCTAGTCCCAAAAGATCTGAATTTTCTCCAAAAACTCAATCGCATGAAAGTCGCTGAGGACATGCTAGAACGAGTCAGTTCGGACCCAACATTCATGAAACGCATTGTTACTGGTGACGAGACGTGGGTTTACGAGTTTGACATGCAAACTAGTCAACAAGCTTCGGAGTGGCGCCTTCCAACTGAACCGAAACCGAAAAAACCACGCCAAAGTCGATCAAAAGTCAAAGTCATGTTGACTGTTTTCTTTGACTATCGCGGTGTTGTGCACTCTGAATTCTTACCGGAAGGTCTAACGGTAAATAAAGAATATTATTTGAGCGTTATGCGGCGTTTAAGAGAGCAAATTCGACGAAAAAGGCCAGATTTGTGGAAAGAAAATTCTTGGATTTTGCACCACGACAATGCGCATTCGCACAAGGCTATCATTGTGAACGAATTTTTGACCAAACACTCAACAAATACCATCCAGCAACCACCATATTCACCAGATATGGCTCCTGCTGACTTTTTTCTTTTTCCTAAACTCAAATTACCACTTCGTGGCACCCGTTTTCAATCGATAGAAGACATAAAGGAGAATTCGCGGCGAGAACTGAACTCAATTCCGGAAGCAGCGTTTAAAAAATGTTTTGATGAATGGATTATTCGTTGGCGCAAGTGTATCGTTTCTAAAGGAGCATACTTTGAAGGTGATAAAATAAATTTGGATGAATAACAGACATTTTGTGTATTATTGATCTTTTCCCGGTACTTTCTTGACAGAGTAGTATATTTCTCTTTCAAAATGTTTTGTACAGATCAATTATAAAAATATATGTGAAGACGATGAACCCAGAATAAAATATCATATTATGATCAATTGTTTATTAGAGTTTTTTAAACAGAAGTTTTTTTTTATGTAGAGTTGAATATTGCCAGTGCGACTCGCACTTGGCCGGTTTTTATTCAGCTTGTAACATTTCTTAGAAAAGATATTACATTTGTTTAGTCTGGTCGTTAATGTCTGTTTAATTAAAATTTGTTTACTAACAATCGTGTGTGAAGGATCCTATCCTTCAATGTTCATTACCACACACGACAAAGGTTGAATGCGTATCAAAGAAAATGTGGTTTGTTCTCATAATAATTCTACTAATTAACCGACTTCAAAAACATTGTGAGGAAACCAGCATGCCTGAGAGATATTTCTCAAGGGCATGTGAAGCTAAGTCAGAGGCCCATGGGCAGCATAAAAACTCTGACACCCGGTTAGTCACTAACCACACGAAGAGAAGAAGACCGACTTCGAAAAAATGAGGAGGTTCTATTTTCGACTGTATGTATTTTTTTTTGTATGTCTGAAAAGCTGATTCTGGAAATTCTTTTTTTTTGCATAGTTTTTGAGTAAGTGTCTTTATGCCGTTTAAGATCTGTAATTATGATATTGTAGTTGTGCATCGATGTAAAATTCAGAGTGTTCTTTATTTTCTTCTTATGTAATTGTTTTTTTTCTCTTCTCTATACTATCTATGTCATTTCAGATACAATTTATTGTTCATAAATAAATGACTTATGACCAATCTAGAAGTATTTTCTTTCAAATAAAACAAAAAATTTCCAATTCCGTTGACAAATGACGGAGTTCTGAGGTTACAAAAACATTAAAAAATACAGCCGAATTCAAACCTCCTTCTTTTTTGAAGTCGTTTAAAAGCCGCCTCAAGGTAACAGTATGCGAGACAGTTTACAAAGAAAACGCTTCTTTTTGTGTCGAACAAGCACATTCATTTATCTTTATCGGAGCCGAATCGATTTTCCTTTCATTTTCTTGCCTTAGGCAGATGGTTCGAACTTGTAATTACCAAATGGATTTGTCCCTAACAAAAAAACGATGACACGTTGTTTACTGCAAAGGCTTTTAAATCTTTCGTTTTATTTTGTTGAGGAATTGAAAGAGAAAAATGTAGGCAGTGTTAAAATGTAGGTAGGTACAGTCATGAACCAAAATATGTATACGGTTAGCTGATTTCTAAAGCGGTTTTGGCCTTAATTATTGTACTGAGGCAAGCACACCAAGTTACCCCATCTGTCAAATTTCTTTGATAGTTTTTCAACTTTATAACAAAAACATAAGGTTCATTTTCAGTTGCAAAAATTTGACAGTTAGGGATAGCTTGATGTGCTGGCGTCTCTACCTTCATGCACACTCAAAGTTGAAATAGTTATTTTACGAGAAAATCGTTTCTGAATACTGCTAGGTGGTAAAACGGGGTGAATAGGGATGCAGGGGTGAATCGGAACAAAACTTATAAATGGATAACCTAATAACATTGAAATAATATAGTTTGTTGCCAACCAGAACAATTGATCATTAATTATTATACAATAAACACATTACGAGTCCTTTTTAGCTTAATTCGCTTTTAAAGTTTCGTCCTGATTCACTCCTGCATCCCTATTCATCCCGTTTTACGGTATACATATTATTGCTTGTGACTGTACAGTAACCATGTATACTTCTCATGGAAGTTTTACAAGTATTTTATTTTACTTCAGTAAATTATCACAAATATTTACAATCTCACCATATTGCATGCCGCCGCCAGCTTTGATGGGGTGGCTTCTTTATTCGCAGAAAACCTCAAACAGCGCAAATATAACAACCTTATTAGTAGCTATATGTTTGAGCCGTCTGGAGTTGAAACACTAAGGACATGGGATCCGACGCTCATTGAATATTGTCCAGTGGTTGGTCGACTCTACACGAGACCAGAGGGCTGGTAAATTGTTAGGTCAAAGATTCAGGATTGCCATCCATCCAAGGTGGCAAAGCTGCTGGCCTTTTGGGCACATTTACCACTGACAGCGATTAATCAATAGCCTTTTCAATTTATCTATGTTGGGGTCAGTTTCAGTCTTACCTCAACTATCTAACCTCCACAACCCCGTACCTGAGTAATACGATACCCCTTGGTACGACTGGCTGTCAGATTTAGGGCTTCTGACGACCCGTAACGACTATGAAAGATCCATGAATGACAGCCGGGACGGGGAACGGCATAGTACTTTCCGAGACACGGAGGATCAATCCGCTGTTATAACTTAGCCACAAGCTCCTCTGACGGCGATGAGAACGAACACGAAAACAGCGAAATAGTCCCAAAGGGTTAGCGCTACCCTGGAATATAAAGGCTTAAGGAAGGAACATGGCTGGGTTTTAGTCAGTAAGAGTCAGAAACTCCCTTCTGCTCCACCCAGAGCGGGAGGCCATTTGAAGATTTCCCACCCTCAAAAAAAAAAAAAAAAAGGATAAACAATCACAAATCAAAATACAATACGAAAAAGGATCAGATAAACCCCATACCTGGTCCGTTCTCCCCAAATAATATTTCTCCCCCGTTGGACATAAAAATACTCCATATCTTTCGTAAAAGATAAAGCTTTGGTAACGTCGCGTCGTATTCTTTTGAGGGTATGAGTTATTGTCACAGCTGTTACCCTTATGGCGGGAGTAAAAGTTAAGTGGGGACGATTAAGAGGTATAACGTGTAAAAGATATGAGCCATGCGGGGTATTAACAACGCAATAATGCGGATTAAGATTTCATTTTCGTTATAGTGCTGTCTTTTCATGTACTTTTGCTGTTGACTGTAGCTATTTAAAGGAATACATATTTTATAGGAGTATGTCGTAATAGTTTCATGCCCGTTCTTCTCCAGAGGAACCTACTGCTTTGGAATGGGCAACTAGCTTCATCTTTTTGGCTGACTGACCCCTTGACAGTTCAAAAGTGCCTGTAATTGGTTTATTTGAAATGTATAGATAAATCTTCTTCTTTCCGTGTGGTTAGTGACTAACCTGGTATCAAAGTTTTTATGCTGCCCATGGGCCTCTGACTTAGCTTCACATGCTGTTGAGAAAGATCTCTCAGACATGTTGGTTTCCTCACGGTGTTTTCCTTCACCAATTTTTAAGCAAGTGATAATTATACAATACGCACATGAATCCGAAAATCAGACGTGCCTTGGGTTCGAAATATAGATATATGGTATAGATAAATACTTTGAGTTTGAGTTGAGTTTGATAAGCCTGCTGTTAAGTCATTGCCTCTCATTCACGAGGTTCTGAGTTAAAAAATCCTGGCAAGGACCAATTCAAATGGATTTACAGAGTTTATCTTGGACACTGCTGACGGCGATAAAGGAAAAATATCGTTAGGAATATTGGACTTTAGAGAGAATTTAAGTTTGAAACCGCCAACCCGTCTTGAGAAAGCGTGGTGATAAAATATGCAGTATGACAATACAAGGCTGATATTATTAGAATATGTGATTTGTGCCCACAGTCCCTACAATCAATTTGCCGAGCCTTTTCCCAACTATGTTGGATGCAGCTGAAAACCAGTATTTTACATGGGGTGACTGCCTATCTGACCTCCACAACCCAGTAACTAGGTAATACGATAACCCTTGGTAAGACTGGGCTGTCAGACTTCTGACTAGTCGTTACGACTGTCAAAGATGCACAAATGAATATAACTGTATTAGGCAATATTTTATTGTGTATTGTTGTGTATACCGGGACCAATGGCTTAACGTGCTTTCCGAGGCATGGTGGAGTCTCGATGTGTAAAGATGGTCACCCATCCACGGATCAACCCAGGCAAGCGTAGCTTAACTTGATGGATCACCTGTGCGGCTCTTATTACTTAGCCACGAGCTCCTTACGAACATTTATAACAACTAAACAACGTAATACAATCACACGACGAGAGATACCTCACCCTACACATTACATTCCTGCCATTCCTGTGGGTGTGTCAACGTAAGATAATATAATAAGGAAATGTTATGTTATCTTGTTAGTCCCGTAAAAGTAAGTGTCCACTAAACACAGGACTAATAAATGCGATGAACGATCTAGGGATGTATTGCCGTAATCGGAAATCAAAACAAGCCGTAAGTGATGCTTCAAACTGTCAAACTTTCCCAATTGAAAATGAACCTTAAGATTTTGTAATAAAGTTAAAAAACTATTTAAAAAAATGACAGATTGGGGTAACTTAATATGCTGGCCTCTGTACGTTACAAAACCAACTTTAACCAATCTTTATCTATTATTTACCCGATAGGTTTTTTTTGTAGGCAGGCAGAAGGCAAAACTTAAAATCTCCCGCTGTGGGTGGAGCGTTAAAAAATATCAGACTCTTACTGACTAAAACCCACCCAAGTTCCTTACTTAGCCCTAAATGTTCCGGGGCAGCGGAATCTGTTCTTTTCAGCTTAACCCATTAGATGCTCGTCTATAAGAAGCCGTTTGCTTAGAGAGCTCAACGATTTATACGGTTATATTTATTGTCGTTTCGAGAGATTTTTTCTTAAATAAACCTATGGGGGTTAAACGACATTTGAGGGGCTAATGTTCTATAATAAGTTCTATAAAAAATCTTAGGGTAAGCGGTATAACAAAATATCGAACGAGAAAAATTTGTGTTTGAGTTCTGTCATCCAGGATACGGCGAAATTCCGTATTTACGCCCTGAAATACAGTCCTGTGACCCCAGAGCTAACCTTTCAGTAAACCAAATATGTCCGTGATACACATCAATAAAATGTTTCAAAGGAAATATTTACTCTAGTCACATTCATTTGATAAAACAGGGTGAAATTTAATGAAATTGAAAATGAAAAGGCAATATTTAGGGTAACAAATTATTATGGGAACAAATTTGAAATCGCGAAAAAAAGTCAGCTGTTCCATACATTATGCTTGCATAACTAGTAAAAATGTAGGGAACAGCTGATTTATTGTAACCCCGTATAAAGCCATTTTAAATAATTCCACAATAAGTCTTGTTGAGAATGTTATACCTTGTCTTTGGTTTAATAATGTGGGTTAATATAAGTTCTGAAGCATCTCATAATATCCTACTAACTCTATAACGTGAGGATAGATATTATAAAGATGTTTGTTACTCTCCGGCTAAAATTACTTAATCGATCGGGATGTAATTTGGCACAGAGAAAGATTATAATCTTATTATCATATAATTAAAACTTAATTTACAATAGTGATACCTAATTTACCACTGAAAAGCAGTGATTTCTAGTGTAAAGGTTTGTACTTCGATTGGAATTAATTTGTTCATATCAGTTTAACCTTCTACTAACTTATAATATTTGTATTTTATCGTATCCGAATGAACGTTATTATTACACAAGGCATTATTTTCAGACTCCACAGACAGATCATACCGAAAAAGAGTTTCTGTTTCAATCAAAGTCTATGATTGTCCATGATTCCATTTACAAATTCAATTCGTTTAAATTTAAAAATAATACTATTCTATTCGCCAGAGACGTGATCAGAATGATTATTTATATATCAATTTCCACGTCGCATGAAGACGAAAAACGAAATGGAATTATGTACGACTCTTGATGAAAACGTACGAAATATAAATACATTATTTATTTGGCTATACATTCTGAATCAAAATAGAGGGTTCCGTAAAACCGCGTAACTATATTGGGGTTACTTGAGGGGATAGATAAAAATAACGTATGTTTTCTGTGCTTTTGTCCTGGTACGTTTCTTTTGAAGAAAGTCATACAACGGTTGTCAAATGCTCAATTCATCGAAACATGGATATTCTATGGACACCTAGATTGCTATTAACTGATTGTTTGTGAAAATAACTTTCATATTCTTATTTAGCTCGTGGCTAAGTAATAACAGTCGCACAGATCTATCTAACTGGTTAAGCTACGCTTGCCGGGGCTGGTCCGTGGATGGGTGACCATCTTTATATATCGAGACTCCTCCATGCCTCGGCAAGCACGTTAAGCCGTTAGTCCCGGCTGTCATTCGTGGATCTCTGACAGTAGTTACGGGTAGTCAAAAGCCTGAAAGTCTGACAGCCAGTATTACCAAGGGGTATCGTATTACCCAGTTACTGGGTTGTAGAGGTCAAATCGGGCAGTCGCTCCATGTAAAATACTGGTATTCAGCTGTATCCGGTTCGACTGGAAGCTGACCCTAACATAGTTGCAGATAAATTGATTTGTACTTACCGATGAAGTTAGTAATTGAGCTGCATATATCATCATCCTCATCATTACAGTTGAAAGATGTCCACTGCTGGACATAGGCTTTCCCAAAACACAGCAACTTTGACTGGTTGTCTGCTTCTCGCATCCAGCAGATGTCTGCAGCCTTTACAAGGTCATCGGTCCACCTTGTGGGAGGCCTTCCAACGCTACGTCTTCTTGTGTATGTTTCACTGCGCCTATATTAGGTATACTAAATACTAGAATAATTACTCTCGCTGTCACAGAAATGTCCCCGCTACCCCTTAAAGTTTCAATTGGTGTCAAAACGCGTCAAAATTTTGGACGTGATTTGTATAAAATATAACAATGTGACGTCACAGATTTTTTGAATCAAATGGAATAGTTATTAGCATTAAATGCAATTTCACAATGATACCTTCGCATAATATTTAATTTCTGTACGGCGACGAAAGTTTTTAAGACGAGCGATCTTTTTTCTATGTGATTTCATATTTTATTTTTGACCGTTTCATATAGTCAATTGCAGTCTCAGAAAGACAAAACTTCAGCGATAGGTATTCGCAAATAGCAACAACATGTCCCCCAAATAAAGTAGCTAAAATTCATCTGTACAAAACGTCAAAGAAGTGCGGTATAATAAATCTCAAAAGAACTTTGTCTATTGAAGTAAGTTCATATATTTCTCAAGTAATAATAAATAGAGTGCCGTCAGAGCTCGAAGTTGTTGCAAGTTCCTCCTAAATGGATCTACTTACACGAAATTTCCAACTGTTTCAGTGAAGACATAAAAAGTTGTCTGCAGTTCCTTCTGTCTGTGCGCTTATAGACATGTATAGCAACAGACATTTTCATTTTCATTCTGCTTAGCCTTTTCCCAACTATGTTGGGGTCGGCTTCCAGTCTAACCGGATTCAGCTGAATACCAGTATTTTACATGGGGCGATTGCCTATCTGACATCCACAACCCAGTACCTAGGTAACACGATACCCCTTGGTAAGACTGGCTGTCAGACTTACGAGCTTCTGACTACCCGTAACGACTGTCAAAGATCCACGAATGACAGCCGGGACCAACGGCTTAACGTGCTATCCGACGCACGGAGGAGTCTCGATATCTAAAGATGGTCACGCATCTACAGACCAACCCCGGCAAGTGTAACTTAACCTGAAGGATCAATCCGTGCGGCTGATATTACTTAGCCACGAGTATAGCAACAGACAAGGCACTATAATAAGAATAGTGATGAGACAAGGACACATTGATTAGATCCCGTACGTGTAAATGAGACAGGAACAGATTACTCTTTCTCCATCGTGGATTCAAATTTTTTGTCTGACCCCAGTAATTATTAGCTAACAACTGGAGCCCAACAAAACAGATGTCGCTGTATGATATTTTTGAAAAGTTTTGCCCTGACCTCGTTTGATAATAGCAGTTTAATAGTGACTCAGTGAGTGAGTGTAATCCATAGCTTAATATTTATGTGGTGTAATCTATAAGTACAATAGCATAGATGCAGTATTTAATTGTCCTCCAAAACTTCCTTTCAGTTGGTATTGCTTTGATTTTAGAAGTTTTGCTCAATATTGATTTATGCAAGTAGCAGAAATTTTAGGAACATCGGTTATTTTTAAAATGTTTGTCAATGTGCACCATTCAACACACTTTTCCTTTCATTGTAGCAAATAATTACATGGATGACTAGGACTGAGGAGAGTAGAAGAAAACTATGGAGATTGCAGTTGTATTGTTTTTCAACCTAATTTGGTTTTCTGTTGTTTTACTACACAAATTGTTTTAATTTTTAATGATCCTGAATGATGAAATATTTTTCTGTTTTAAGTCTATTATTTTTTTTTATTAGTGTGAATATTGTGTGCCCTTCCTCTGGGCTTAATAAATTTATTTTCATTCTTCCAAAGTTTTGATTGAAAAGCACAAGTTAAAACTAGTTAACATAAAATTGTTTTCCAATCATGATGAATAAAGCAGGGTTTCCATGGTTATGGTGCTAATAGAATATTAATGAATATTATACCCCTTTGATAACACGGCTATATCAACATTCATGGGCCGCTTTCGTGATTCAATTTTCGAAAGCTTTATTAAATAAAAACATATTTAAGTCTGACAACATTCTGTTAGAAGCTTTTATGAAAGAATCACAGTTAATTTATACATTACGACCTTTTTATTGAAAAAGACAAAATGTGGGTGTACAGTCAACCACAAAAGTAGATGATCAAACTCAAACTCAAACTCAAAGCATTTATTTCCAACAAACCAATTACAGGCACTTTTGAATTGTCAAGGGGTCGGCCAGTCAGAAAGATGAAGCTAGTTGCCCATTCCAAAGCAGTAGGTACCTATGGAGAAGAACGGGCAAGAAACTCCATGGACACTCTTTTAAATCAAAATATGTTTACAAAAACTGGGTTACATCATTCATGTTGAAATTACACGTGAGAACGATGCAGAACTTAATAAAAGCGTCCATAATTACAAGTTAAAAAAAAAACAATTCAAAATTATTTTAATTTTAAAACAACCGTGGCAGCTAAGAGGTGACCAGTCCCTACTGACGGCGCTCGTTCATGAACATGACACATGGATTAGCATCATTCAGCTCAACCATTTTGATGGTTAGTGAGACATTACAGGGAGCATGACATGCTCTCAGCCGCCAGGGCACATTCAGGTCAATGTAAGACGTACTCAGTAAATGGTAGCTTTATAGTAGGTACATAGTACTCACAAACGTGCTATGGAATTATACATTGCTAAGAGGTTGAAGTTATATAATGCAAAAAGTTTTGAGAGATGTGATTCATCAGAGTGATTCAAAATTTTGTGATTGGAAATTATACCAAACAATTAATACTAGTACAGCTGCCATATATTTGTTGCTGTTGACTGTACTATGGGTACGCCTCTGCCTAGCCCTTAGAGGATTATAGCCCTTTTTTTTTGAGGATGGGAAATTATCAAGTGACTACTCCCGCTCTTGATGGAGCGAACTGGAGTGTCAGACTTATACTGACTAAAACCCATTCATGTTCCTTCTGTACCACAGCCTTTACTATGCCCATGCATTTCTGATACATGCTGTATATAAACAAAATAATGATAACCGACTGGCCCACTATCCTATCATTTACGAAACTTATCCTTCTACTTCTACTTTTACTTACAGAGTCCTCCTAAAACCCTCACACCGTGCAGAAGCCAATTACCTGACCCTTCGGTAAAATATATCCTTCATATGAAAATGTTCTAGGTTAACGTGTAATGTAACTATGGTTATTTCATTTACTATTGTATTTACATTAAAACAATATTAAATGAAAATTACCACCGCGTCTATGAAATTTCTAGAGCAGTGCTTGCCAATTAATTTATTCATGACTAGCTTCTGCCCGCGACTTCGTACGCGGACCCTGTTGCTTATGCCAGCGACAACGGGGTCGCCATTTATGTTACTTTTTATCATTTTTCCCATTTAAATCTTTTATCACACTGAGCTTTAGTTTTATTTCATTCCAACAACCACCAAAACATACAGTCCATTTGTCATCGTTTTCATTTTGGTAACCGCATTATTATATTCCTCCTCTAGAGACCTAGAAGTCGATGCGTAGATACGCTTGGAACTCAAGCGTAATTCTCTTTCCGTGAACGTCTCTGACTCGCGAGACAATACATGACGTTCACGATCAGCGGTCAGTCGCGCATCATATTCTTCACTGGTCTCTAGAGACCTAATGAATACGCTGAGAACGCAGGCGTGCTTCGCGACCCGAAGAGGTTTCCACGGAGCGAGTTGCAGCCTAATGTTCTCGAACAACATCAAGTCTCTCCTGACGCTCTTCGGTAGATTCTTGGGATCTTATGATCCTCAATCTTTTAGCTCTCTTGGAACATTGGGAAAGATTTGACCTCTTTCTAGGCATGGTCATAGTTTCATTGTGAAGATACCTGATCAATAAAAATCTAAATTAAAATGACTGCTCCCCTGCGTTACCGGGTAGGCTACAGTGTCACGAAGATAAATGGAAAAGGAAATTAAACACTCAAACAACATAAGCCCGAAGGCATATTCATACGATAAAATAAAAAAATAAATAGGAGTTTTGCCCAGTAGAGTCAAATTTTCAATGATATACCATCGTCATCGAAAATCAGTCCTAAACTGTTACCGCCTTCACCGCGTGCAGGTACTCCCAGTTTATGTTATTTTATAATTACACAGTAAAATTAGTGATAGCTTTGATTTCCACATCAGATGTTTCTGATCTTCGATTTTTTTAAGTCAACAGGAAATGCCCATCATATTGAACAACAAAGACGTCAAAGACGTCATTCCTATATGTGTTATGTTGTAGCTAGGCTCTTGGAGTTCCACAACAGGTGTTCCAGATCTTCGATTTTTATAAGTCAACAGAGAGTGCTCATCAGATTGAACAACTTGTGATAAGACGTTATTCCTATATGTGTTATGGTGTAGCTAGGCTCTTGGAGTTCCACAACAGGTGTTACAGATCTTCAATTTTTATACATCAACAGAGAGTGCACATCAGGCTGAACAACTTTCGCTAAGACGTCATTCTTATATGTGTTATGGTGTAGCTAGGCTCTTGGAGTTCCACAACAGGTGTTCCAGATCTTCTATTTTTATAAGTCAACAGGAAATGCCCATCAGACCGAACAACTTTTGCTAAGACGTCATTCCTATATATGTTACAGTGTAGCTGGGCTCTTGGAGTTCCACATCAGGTGTTCCAGATCTTCAAAGTTATTCTCTCAGCAGAAAATGCTAATCACGTGGAACAATTTTTGCTAAGGTATCATTTTTGTATCTCTTATAGTTTAGCTGGTCTGTTGCGGTTCTGCATCAGGTGTTCAGTTTCCAAGATAAATTATAGCCTATATGTTGCCCAGACTTAATACCTATACAACAAAACAAAAATCATTCCAATCCGTCCAGTAGTTCCGAAGATTAGCGTGTACAAACAAACAGACAAACAGACATACAGACAAACAGACAAATTTTTTTTTTTGGATTCATGCTCTATTACTGTTTCTAAACCCCCCTCAATTATTATTTTTTTAATATATTCAATGTACAGACACAGTTTTTTTACTGTTTTATTATATGTATAGATACCTAAAGCAAAAACGAGAAAGCACGGTAAGCCGTTGGTCCCGGCTGTCATTCGTGGATCTTTGACAGCCGTTACGGGTAGTCAGAAGCCCGTAAGTCTGACAGCCAGTCTTACCAAGGGAAATTACCCAGTTAGTGACTGGGTTGTGGAGGTCAGATAGGCAGTCACTCCAGGTAATATACTAATATTCAGCTGAATCCGGTAATACTGGAAGCCTCTCAGTCAACTAAAGTTGGGAAGTGGGGGCGCGCTATTGTAACGCAATTCAGTGTAAAATCTTATAGATATGACGTCATGCCTCATTTTAACATAATGCATCGACGTAATCTTTTGTTTATTTGAAAAAAGAATAAATACGTGTCCAATATGTTTTGATAATCTGCTGACGGACTAAAAAATAAATTTTAGTCAACATTCCTATTGTGTGAATATTGTCTCAGGTCGTAAAAGTTGTTCGCCTAACTCCCGATTTTCTTCATTCACGGCATGACTTTCTTAGTCAAAGTTACTTACTTTCCTAAAGTTTTCTACATCTCTGCTTCATTCAGATATTCAATTACAGCAGCCGTACAAGAGATTCTGCCCCAACAATTTGTAGTCATCAATGGTGGGTACTTGCTGAAACGCTTCCGCCCCCCAACTTAACATAGTTCTGCCATCAATTTGATCCTATAATTTACCCTTTATCCATTTTAATTGGATCGTGAACTTTGCCAATTTTGGGCCATCGAATTAGATTAAAATATTCTGAAGAGTTCGAGAATTTGATTGAAAGTTATTTGTGTTATATAATTTTGTTTGACGTGCTCGCCATTTCAGTCAATTACAAGCTCTTAAGGAGTTTGTGTATTTACAATTTGATTATGAACTTTATTAAGATTATCTCTAGGTTCTTTTTTGTTTTAAGGTGTGCGCTTTTGCAAGCCGAACTGATCGTCAGTTGTTCTCAGAAGTTGATTAATTTTCGAAGTACAATTCTTGTCACACAACAATGGAATGTTTCTCCTCGCCCAGTAATGTCCAGTTTCTTGTCTCAACTGTCTTTAAAAACAAATGATCTCATCTCACATATCTTCGAATAGAATAGTCGATTACACCGTATACATTCACAAAGAAAACTAATCTATCCACAAAAATATCGTTCAGCTGGTGCACAGTAATTATTCTCTCTTTATTTAAGATTGATATAAATACATAATTATATAATAGATATGATTTACTAGCGAACCGCCGATGCTTTGCAAATATTTTTTTTCGACTAAAAAAAATGTCGTTATGCCTTAGATATATGGATGTTTAATACGAATATACATATTATATAATGCATATAAACCTTCTGAAATAAACCCTTTAAACAATGATGAAAGCGTAAGTAATACAAGTCCGTGACAGAAACGCAAACCGGTTTTATGCATTGAAGATTTAAAATCTAGTGTCAAGATTTTAAGAATCCGAGTTGAGATGAACTCTCAACTCGGATTCTCAAAACCTATTTAAGGTTTAGGTTACCAATTTGTGAGTTGTTACAAATAATGTTTTTTTTTTAATTGTAAGAAAATGGAATAGTCTAAAAAACGTAGTCAACTGGTACACTGATTAATACTCGATTTTATGCCTGCGGTGACACTTATTAAAGTCGATTATTACAGATAATGTTGTTGTTCTTGTCTCGAGTTCGAACCCAAGGCACGCACCTCTGAATTTTCAGAGTCATGTGCGTATTGTATAATATTATCACTTGCTTAAAAATCAGTGAAGGAAAACATCGCGAGGAAACCGGCATGCCTGAGAGATATTTCTCAACAGTGTGTGATGCTAAGTCAGAGGCCCATGGGCAGCATTGAAAACTCTGACACCAGGTTAGTCACTAACCACACGAAAAGAAGAAGAAGACAGATTATAATGTTCTGTGTGTGTTTAATGTAGTTAATTATATTGTCATAATCAACCTTTTTCCCACTTTTTCTTTTGTTCCCACTGCTGGGGCACTGGTCTCCTCTCTGTGAGAGGGTGCGGGCCATAATCCACCATTTGGGCCCAGTGCGGGTTGGCGGATGTCACATGTCTTCAAATCTTTTTTGGTTCACATGATTGACATGCCGGTTTCGACACGATGTTAGTTATATAATGCTAGAGTAATTTTTAAAGTAGATAGTAATGGTTGTAAGCATGATAAATAAAATAAATCTATATATATAAAAGAAAGACGGGTTTGTTCCCTTCGTTATAACTCGAGATCTGCTGGACCAATTTTCATGGTTTTTGTTTCGTTGGATTTGTCTCCACCCTGAATAGCAGAATACATTTTAAATTTTTTTTTTTTTTCGATCAGCTGCTGATTTTCCTCCTATAGGGTAGGTAGGTAGGTAGGTAGGTAGGGTAGGAAGGTAGGTAGGGTAGGTAGGTAGGTAGGGTAGGTAGGTAAGTAGGGTAGGTAGGTAGGTAGGGTAGGTAGGGTGGGTAGGTAGGTTAGGTAGGTAGGGTAGGAAGGTAGGTAGGGTAGGTAGGTAGGGTAGGTAGGTAGGGTAGGTAGGTAGGGTAGGTAGGTAGGGTAGGTAGGTAGGGTAGGTAGGTAGGGTAGGTAGGTAGGGTAGGTAGGTAGGGTATGTAGGTAGGTAGGGTATGTAGGTAGGTAGGGTAGGTAGGGTGGGTAGGTAGGTAGGTAGGGTAGGTTGGGTGGGTAGGTAGGGTAGGTAGGGTAGGTAGGCAGGTAGGTAGGTAGGTAGGGTAGGTATCACAGTTAAGACAGGACAACGTCTGTCGGGTCAGCTAGTAAATAATAAAAGTATTCGTCATTTTTGATCATATTTCAAAATCACAGGCACGTCACAACAGACGAGAATAGCGACTTAAATTCATAATGTTATGTATAAAAGCGAGTATATATTTATTCCGCCTTATAAAATGAGCCACAAATGTAAGCCGCAAATGTCGAATTAAGATGAAAGTATTTCTCTTTTACATTTTTGCTGAGGCTTTATAGAACTCACTTGAGAATTTTTTAGCTCATTAATTTCGTTATTAGGGAATTTAATGCGACTTTTTGTTGGTTCCCTTGTGGGATTAGCACGGGGCTTCGTCTAATGATTTGTCATAATATAAAATGTATGTTGTAATAATAATACCTTTTGATTTTAAGTAAATTAAAGTAAGTAGGTAAAATAAACAATTATTATTATTTTCGGGAGTGTTCTTATTCTCAGCCCTTTGGCTGGTTCTAGCTACAATATTATTGTTATATCTATATTATATAAAAGAAAGTCGGGTTTGTTCCCTTCATTATAACTCGAGATCTGCTGGACCAATTTTCATGGTTTTTGTTTGTTTGGATTTGTCTCCGCCCTGAATAGCAGAATACATATTTTTATTTTTTTATTTTTTTTTAGGTAGGGTAGGTAGGTAGGTAGGGTAGGTAGGTAGGTAGGGTAGGTAGGTAGGGTAGGTAGGGTAGGTAGGTAGGGTAGGTAGGTAGGGTAGGTAGGTAGGTAGGGTAGGTAGGGTGGGTAGGTAGGGTAGGTAGGTAGGGTAGGTAGGGTAGGTAGGTAGGGTAGGTAGGTAGGGTAGGTATCACAGTTGAGACAGGACAACGTCTGTCGGGTCAGCTAGTTATATATAAATGGAGTGTGTTTTGAGTATGAATGTGGATGGCTATACAAAGTAGAGGAAGGCCAAAGAAACGATGGATGGACTGTGTGTAAGATGATATGGCTAGAAAGGGAGTGACTACCGAGATGATGACTAATAAGGAAGTTTTGTTTGTCTGTGCAGAATAAACGTTTTTCTTTCTTTCTTTCTTTCTAAGTATGGAAGAAAAAGACATGTTGCGCCGACCTCAAATAAATTGGGATAAGGGCAGGCGAATAATGATATAAATGTGGCGTGTGTGTAGGGCCTTATCTATGAACGTTGACAAAGCAAAAGGAGTATGTAGAGATTATAATATGTTGAAGGCGATAAAAAAGTATGGATGGAACAATCCATCCATACATACAAATGTATTAGTGGTTTTAATATAAAACTAAAGCTAGGTGTGTCATAAGAGGATTTTAGTGTGAAAATTATGAAATCTATAGGTACTTATTAATATTATAAAGAGGAAAGATTTGTATGTATGTTTGTGACGAATAAACTCAAAAACACCTTAACGGATCTGGATGAAACTTGGCACAAATATAGATTATATTCTGGAATAGCATGCATATAAGCTATTTTCTTTCCAGGAAAAATGTACGGTTCCCGAGGAATAATTTCCTACATACATGCTGGCAAAGTTGCTGGCAAAAGCTAGTATAGCATAAATTGATACCACAAACCAAACCTTTTGACAAGAAAAAGCACAGAAAAACAAAAGAATATAATCTTTCAAATAAAAAATAAAAATCTTCTAAAAAGATTACACAACCAAGAAGTTCGCAACACAGGAACAGGTTTTGTAGTTTTTGCTTACATAACTCGAGTTTGGCAAGTAAAATATATATCTTATAATTGAAATTTTACTGAACCTTGATGTGCCGAAATGTTAGGTAAATAGACGGGATAGGACTGGAAACACTTGGTCCCGGCTGTCATTTGTGCATCTTTGACAGTCGTTGCGGGTCGCCAGAAGCCCGAAAACCTGACAGCCAGTCCTACCAAGGGGGTATCGTATTGCCCAGTTACTGGGTTGTGGAGGTCAGATAGGCAGTCGCTCCTTGTAAAATATTGGTATTCATCTGGGGTCGACTTCCAGTATAACCGGATGTTATACTGGAAGCCGACCCCAACAGAGTTGGGAAAAGGCTAGGCAGGAGGACTGGAAAGTCTTGTCTACTAATTAACCTATTAATAACTGTAAACCATAATTGGCATCATTAGCCTATAGCACGCCATCATTACACGCCATTCGGATTGACTCAAGACAATTCTCATCCAACTGTTACCAGCCGCTAAGAACGTCGCTCCACCTAGCCTGAGGACCTAGCTTCGTGTGTCGATTCGCGGTCTCTACACAAGAACATGTCACCGCCAGCGGTCATCGGTTCTACGGCTAATATGGCCGGCCCATTGCGACTTCAACTTGCTTATTCTGTGAGCTAAGTCAAAAACCATATTAAAAAATGTACACATACATTATTTTAGGTGTGTGTGTTGTGTGTGTGTATGTGTGTGTGTATCTGTGTGTTTGTTGTAATATAATATTCATAATATGCAGTTACGTACTACCCTTTTAATATGTTGACTGTAGAGCGCTATTCATATTACAGAGATTCATATTCGAGATTAAGTAACTGCGTCATTAAAAATTATTGAAATAAAACTGAAGTATACCTCAATAAATCGCCACCTGAGACGTTCTTAACCTTTCCATCGACCTTAATGAATCACATAAAACAAGTTTTCTGTAATAACTTGAACCACAAAATGAAACTAAACCCAACGCAAAGTTTCTACTAAAAACTTTTGGCAAACTAACTAGCTTTTAAGTACGAACTCGGAATATTTGTCTTTATTAGGGACTTTCTTCGACGCGATGAATTGGTATTGAAAAGAAATATTTCCTTTGAAATAAGTACCTTTGATAGAAACAGTTTGTAAGTCAATTTTGTCGACGATATTTATAAGCTCTACCTCTATTGGTGATTTGGGACTATTGAAAAAACATCAATGAATTATTAATAAATGCTTTCTGCATAGTTCGCGTTTGATCTGAACACACAGACGTACGTCTATCTAATACGTTATAATATCGGCCAACTGTTGTTTTATCTCGACAGGGACGGTGAACAGACATTGTCCCCGGCGGAGTCTATTCAATATGCATTATGCTAAACAGATGCGACATCCCTTTGTTTACGGAAACGCGCCATTTTGATAAATAAGCTCCTATTATTGGAAAACTGAGAACACTTCCAACCGATCTCACCAGCTGTCGCAAGCGTTGACTTCGCTCAAAGACTCAGCGGAAACTCTTTGTAGTCCCTCAAAGATTGCGGCTCCGCGCGGCTCTGCACTGTTTTCAAAAGTTTAAACGTCGATAAAGTGTTCTGTCGTGTGTTCACTTCGTGCGTCCCGATTTATTTTTACCTCAAAAGTAAACTGAAACGTTCTTGTATCTTGATTTATACCGGCCTCGTAAACGTTGCTCAACATGATTCACGATGACACAAAAATATTTTAACGATGGCTTTTTTAACCCAGTTTTATTCCGAATACGGCGCATCTCTCGAACTCCATGTTCTTCCGCGTTGGTCTTACGCACAAGTTTCTCCAACGCAGCACTAAAAAGTCATGACAGCAGCCGAGCCGGCTGTCTGCCAAGTTTTCCGTTTCGAAGTCGAATTAAAAAAAGACGTTACACTAACTTTCGCGCGTGTAAATATAGTTGAGGGTGAACGAACGTGTCGCTAGCACTGACCTCCTTTCTGCGTGATGTTGAAAGTGCGGAGCCGGTAGGAGTCCTCGTCGGGCTCCTCCTCGGGCTGGTGCTGCGGAGTTCGCGGCACGTCGAGGAACGCGTTGGAGCGGCGCGGTTGGTTGTGCTGGCCGGGCGGCGGCCGGCGCCGGGCCGAAGCCTGCCGCCGGACCTGCGGCGGGGTCTCCGCCTCGGCCAGGCGAGGCTCGGAGCTGTACCGGGTCCTGGTCTCCCTATCCAGTTGCTGCTGCTGCTGCTGGCGCCGCTGCCGCACGGAGCGGCCGCCGGTAATCCTGGCGGACTGGGACCGTGCCGCCGGCCTGCGGCGAGGGGCCGGCGTGGTTTCCATGGGGGCCGCGAGGGCTTCCATACTCGCGGAGGCGGGAGCGCATATCGACTGCGAGCGCTTCGTGCGTCCGTCCGTAGCCATGGTCGCGACGATACTGAGCGTCGGGCGAGCGGCACCCTCCGCCCGCCCAGCTCCGCGGGCGGTACTTGTTGCATCGCGGATTATGAGATTAGTGCTCTTTTAAATGTCACTAATTGTGAGTTTTTTCATGAATGGTTTCAAGAGTACTTACTCTTTTAAAATTTTAATGGACGTTACGACTATTGTTGGTGGCTACATGCGCTAGTTATGCGTATGTTTTCACACACAAAGTTTATTCAGTGAATAGGCAGCTTTCTGGATCACTGAGCTGAGCTCGTTAGCCCATTAGATACCTGCGTTGATTGATTTTTGTTTAGTTGTGAGTTTCTTTAAACTAGAAAGAAAATTCCTATCGGTCGTGAAATTTATAACACTTTTGTTTGAATTCGGGCGAATCAAAGGCAAATTGAAGTGGATTCGTTCAGAACTTGCTGTTTTGTTTCAAACTATATTAGTTTTATCATACCTCGGGCAGTTTAAAATTGATATTCCGTATTAGAACACTTGGTATTTTTAACGTTGTTTTTATTATGGTTTGCTACTGAAAACTTCGCAAAACTGATTGCCTACAAATTACACGAATTTTTGCAATGGACTAAAAAAGCAATATGTTTCGAACCTGTCAATTAAAAAAGTGAAAAAATCGAAGTTTTATGCCTTTAACATAGCTTTTTCAATAGGTATAGTTTGATAAAGTCCATCGCTCCTCACATGGCGCACTCTCATAGCACACGCTTGTACCTAAGCTCCGACTTGGCCCGACCTAGGGATCGAACTCAGGACCCCGAGCAGCAGCACTAGCAGGCTGACAACAGGCACTTAGGCTGACAGCCTAAGTAACCAGTACCAAGGAGGCAGTAGACATACATAAACTGGCCACTGGCAGTTCAGCAAACAGTTCCAGAACAATATTTCTCTAACCGAAATAGAATTGGTAGTTTATGGTAATTCCGTACCCTTTACTTGGTAATTCCATACACCGGAGACAGGAATAGATTAAATCAAACATGGTAGGTGAATTCAGAGCTGTCCCCTGAAACGTCGACCTAATTGGGCAAGAGCGACCGTATGTATTTTTCTCACGTAGACGAACCGAACGAACGATGTCACTGGCTGGCAAGACTTTTTTTGTTGAGGCGGTTAATACTGATCTTGGATAGTCAGGAATTAGGATTGCGTATTGCAATTTTAAACCCAAACTAGCATCAGTTTGGGTTTAAAATTGCTGGGGCCCAATTCTGTAAAATAACGAACTTGTATAATCACTTGCTTAGAAATCAGTGAAGGAAAACATCGTGAGGAAACCAGCATGTCTGAGAGATATTTCTCAACAGCATGTGAAGCTAAGTCAAAGGCCCGTGGGCAGCATAAAATCTATGACACCAGGATAGTCACTAACTACACGAAAAGAAGAAGACCAACTTGTCAATAGAGTGTCGGTAGTCTGTAAGTTATAGTGTCTCAATAGACTCATCATTGACATTTGGTATTCTACAAATTATTTATGGTTATTGACTTAGCACTGTAGTGCCATTGAAATGCCATAATAGGAATATTGTAATTATTGGTAGCCTGCTCCACTATCGTGTGTCAATGTCATCGTGATGGCCAAAGTTAAGATAGTTTGTAAATATTTGAACACTGAAACTATTGTACTGCCACACTATCGACACACTACTGAGCCACTACTGAAAGGCCATTGAAGTTTTTTGCAGAATACTAAATTAGCAGCAGTCGCAACATAATATCTGTAGTGTGTCGATAGTGTCAATGTTGTGTTGCTTAACTCAAAGTTACAGAATTGAGCTCCAGGTTTTGTGAAGGTCACTTGGTGACCGGAGATGGAAGATGATGAGCGATATCACGGCACCAGCAGTGATATTCTGTAAAAATATCACAGTGATAATGTATAAGGGTATCGTATTACCCAGTTACTGGGTTGTGGTGGTCAGATAGGCAGTCCCTCCATATAAAATTCTGGTATTCAGCTGCATCCAGTTAGACTGGGAGCCGACCCAAATATAGTTGGGAAAAGGCTAGGCCGATTGCATATTGATATTTTTTTTTAAACTATGCTGACTTCGTTTTAAGACTTTACGTAGCTACTAGCTTCGACTACCGGCTTCACCCGCGTGGGTGTAGGAAGTTATCCCACGGAAACGTACAGACGCCAGCACATCAAGCTATCCCTAACTGTCAAATTTTCTCAATTAAAAATGAACCTTATGTCTTTGCAATAAAGTCGAAATACTATCAAAGAAATTTGACAGATTGTGGTAACTTGATGTGCTGGCCTCTGTACTACCGGTAAATAAAGCATCCTATGTGTAATGCTTATGCTTAACTTGCTATGCAAGTTCTGGCGTTCTTTCGCATTATTTTAGTAAGTATTATTATTTTAGTAAGGTTGATATTCCTGGAACACGAAAAGATCAATTTTAAAATAAAAAAAGATCAGGAATTTCCAACCAACACAAAGCCTACCAACTAAAAATATTCTTCCTTCCTTAAGCAACAGTAATCACTTACCAGCAGAATATGTCCCATTAAAATGTTTAACAACATAAATATAAGTACCTAGACGAAAACATCAAAAAAATACTTTATATCTCGTCGTACGCGCATTTAAAAATGTAATTTACTCGCTTTCATATTTTCTTACACAATTTCTCCTTCACTGGGTACATTCGGATGATTTGCCTACATTACAGAGGGGGGATTAATCTTACTTTTCCTGTATCGTGAAAATAAGATCCTGAAAGCGATGAGAGCCTGATTAATGATATTTGCGTGGAGTGTGTGTTTGGGAGTTTCTGAGCCTCTTTTGACTAGACTCATCGGTGTCTTTGGTTTTGTATTTTCGTTTATTGCCATCGACGCCTGATATCAATGTTAATTTCACGTTGTAGTATATTTTGGATGTTGATTGTTTTTTTTTTGTAATTTTTGTTATGGTACAGTCTAACAAGCTATTCAGTACACAGACAAAAATATTTATCTTTCCCATACACTGAGAATATTCATTTTTATTGAGTGCGTTTTAATTTTTTAACATTTTTGCATACCTGAGAGTGTGATGTAAAACAATTGACTACTCAGTGTACTCCAAACATTGTTTAAAATTAATTGGATGTTAGCTGCCTGTACAGCAAATAGTTTATTCAAATGTAAGTATCTACCCCACAGTCCCCACCACACCAATTGACTATTTGAATCGGTCAAAAATAAAATATGAAATCACGTAGATAAAAGATCGCTCGTCTTTAAAACTTCCATGACCTTACAGAAATTGAATATTATGTGAAAATAATTATAATTGTAAAATTGCATTTAATGCCAATAAATATTCCATTTGATTCTAGAAGACCCGTAACGACTGTCAAAGATCCACAAATTATAGTCGGGACCAACGGCTTAACGTGCTTTCCGAAGCACGGAGGATTTCCGGTATGTAAAGATGGTCACCCATCCACGGACCAACCTCGGCAAGCATAGCTTAACCTGATGGATCAGCTCGTGCGGCTGTTGTTACTTAGCCACGACTTCTCATGGATATGTAAAATATACCCCAAAATTAAAACTTTAGACTGTTAAAAGTTTGCATGAAAAGTCACTAACGATGGGACACCAATTCTGATAGTTACAGTGAAAAAAATCACAAAAATATGAAACTAGTTTTCAGTCGCTAGTTAACAAAAAAAAACTTTTATTTGTACAATTTTAATTGTATGCAATCAGGTGTTTTCGAAGTTCCGGACCAGTGAGTCGAGGGATTTGTTATATAATATGTTGCAGTCAAAACTCTTAACCAGTCAAAAGTACTTTTGACTATCAAAATCAATCAAAAGTACTTTTGACCGTATGCTTCTTTGACTGATTTTGCTAGTCAATAGTACTTTTGACTGGTTAAGAGTTTTGACCGTAACATATACATATTTGTGCTAGATTTAACATTTTTCAACCTGAAATATAAATACCATAACGTCACGCCTTGTTTCCCCGAAGAAGGAGGCAGGATATCACTAGTTCTGTTTAAGTCCCATGTAATACGGCGAGCCTATTGCCATCAACCGGGTACAACTCCAAACTCCGGGCTGCTATTGAGAAATTCTTAACGGAAAACCCAATAACACTTTGCATACCTTGGGAATCGAACTTAGGACTTGATGCTAAGCAGTAGCGCTTGCGAAGACCAGACCAATGAGGCAGTAAATAATAATATGTATTAAATAAATAGGTCTTTAAATATCTTGTATTTTTACTTTGACTCTCGCAACTAAGTAGGTACCTCATTAGTTCAATGATGACAAGACGGCATAGCACGAGGTCCTGGGTTTGATCTCCAAATCTGGAAAAGTAAAATCGGGTTTTCCCATCTCTCAAAAGCAGCAACCAGCTCGGGTCATTTGTCGTGAATGTGGCAACACACATAAAGGTCAAGGTAAATTAGCTAGCGAAACTGCAGAAAAGAGTTTTATTTTTTTTGATGGTGGGAAACCATGTATTCATCCCGCCCGCTCTGGGCGGATCGGCAGGGAGTTTCAGACTCTTACTGACTAAAACCCATCCATGTTCCTTCCTTAGCCCTTTGTGTTACGGGGTAGCGGTACCTAATCCTTTCGGACAATCCCGCTTACCCCATTGACCCCATTGATTACCGAATTGAGAAAATCTGTTTTGTTTTATCGTGTTGAGTTACTACTCGTATTCTATACTAGTCTTATCTGCGTAGTTTCGAAAGAAGAAAGATAGGACCAGGGCACAAAATATTCACACCTAAAAAAAATAGATTTAAAACAGTATTGTGTGCCGCACGGCTAAGCCAAAGTCTTGCTAGCTAATTTCGTTTGACCCTGTATTAGTACCGATCATTCCCAGTTCATTATCATGAAGAAAAACCTTTTAAAACGCGTGTTCATTAAACTCACGGATGAGTAATAGTTTGTCGGCTACCGGTGCCGAGAAATACACAATCCCTGGAGGCAAATTGTTCTAGGTATGTACAGCCGCCAGCGCCCACCATATTAAGCTATACCAAAAACTCAAAATTTAATAATCGCCCGTGGCTATACAACATACTTGCCTACGTTATTTAGCTACTCGGGAAAACTAAATTTAAATGAACAGATTTTTATAACAAAATAATAAACGGTAGTAAATAAAGAAAGAGATAAACCTTAGAACAGAACCTTCTATAAACTATTGAAGCTGTTGAATGAAACAAAAAACATTTTTTAAGGATGAATGAATTCAGCGAGATTTTCCGAAAGGGTTACCGCTAACCCGAAATATAGGATAAGGAAGGAACATGAATTGTTTTAGTCAGTATGAGTCTGACACTCCCTTCCGCTCCACCCAGAGCGGGAGGATTCACTTGATGATTTCCCAACCTCAAAAAAAAGGGTATTTGATGATTTCCTACCCAGAAAGAATTAATTAATTAATATTTATTTGTAAAGGCGTTGTATGTCGGACCCTTAAATTAAATTAAGATAAGATTAACATTTTAATATTTTTGAAGAACCTGGATATTATAATCACAAACTGCGCAGTACTCTAGCTAAGCCGGACTGTTTGTTTTTTAATTTAGCCTACTCTCCCACTCTTAAGCAAAGGCTCCCCTCCAATCCTTCCATTAACGATCAATAAAAGATATCAGAGCATACATCGGTACCTACATTATTCCGGCAGGACTGCAGCCTAACATCGGCGCTGCTCGGTATTAAGAACACATCAGTGCACTTCCAAATTGCGGCAAGCAACAGACGCCCTCAAAGATAATTGAGCCTTTGTCCAGCACAGTCTGGTTCAGACTTAATATGATACTGTAATAGGGTGGCCAGGGTTTCTGTTTTCAGGCAAAATAATAATCGTAAGTTTTTCTAAATCGATCTCACATAATTTATAATGGCTATATCCTACTAATATTAAGGAGCTCGTAGCTAAGTTATTACAGCTGCACGGATCGATCCATCAGGTTACGCTACTCTTGCCGGGGTTGGTCTGTGGATGGGTGACCATCTTCAGATATCGAGACTCCTCCGTGCCTCGGAAAGCACGTTAAGCCGTTGGTCTCGGCCGTCATTCGTGGATCTTTGACAGTCGTTACGGGTAGTCAGAAGCCCGAAAGTCTGACAGGCAGACTTACGAAGGGATATAGTACGTATCTACGTCGATGTCACATAATGATGCTAATAAAGGGTTTTTCAACAAGAACTTTGTCTTTTAAAACAAAGAATTTAGATGAAAATTTTTAAAATTTTTCAATAAAAATTTGAATCAATAAATAATAATAATACAATTATTACGAAAAGAAAAGTATAATCATTATGATTTCGATTCGAATGGTCTCGTACACTAAATGTCAAAACTGTCCTGTAGCCCCAATCGAAAAACAAAGTTCTTGTTGAAAAACCCTTTATTAATAACTAGCTTCCACCCGCGGCTTCGCCCGCAAAATATATCGACAAATTATACACATAAACCTTCCTCTTGAAACACTCTATCTATTAAAAAAAACCGCATCAAAATCCGTTGTTTAGTTTTAAAGATTTAAGCATACATAGGGATATAGGGTGAGACTATGTAGTGATGTGAAAGTTTATGAAGATGTTTGTTACTCAATCACGCGTAAACCGTTGAACAGATTTCGATATAAATTGCCACACCAATAGTTTATAACCTGAATTAACAGATATAATACTTTTTATCCCCGTAGTAGGTACGTCCCCGTGGGTTAATTTCCGCCATCCAAGTGGCAGGAGCTAGTTTATAATCACTTAAAATGTTGTAGTGTAAGAAATGTTCATAGGTACATCTTAGAACTTCTGAAGACTTAAAGACGACACGGATGCTGCGATTGATGCCAGTAACTGCCAACTCATCTGACATAAATCAAAAACATAACGCCTTGTTTCTCCGCAGGGTTGGACAGTGGTGTGTACATATAGTATACATGGTGGAATTTTGTAATGCCACCTGGAAAGTACTCTTAATACTGTAGATAGAAAATTTTACTCAAAGAAAACTTTCCTTTATTTTTGAATAGAAAGAAAACTGCATTCAAAGATTTCCAAAAATTCGCTTGGTACACCCGGGAATCGAACCGACTAAAATCTGTAAAAAGTACATCCTGTACTTTATCGCATCGATCATTTAATTTATCAAGTTTGTTAGAGAGATTTCATCCTTATAATTGATACTAACGATCGATGCAATAAAAGTACAGGATGTACTTTTTACAGATTTTAGTCGGTTCGATTCCCGGGTGTACCAAGCGAATTTTTGGAAATCTTTGAATGCAGTTTTCTTTGAGTAAAATTTTCTATCTACTGTATTAAGAGTACTTTCCCTCCAGGTGGCTTTACAAAATTCCACCCTGTACATATATGTACCTACACCCACATTTCACCAGTAACGTTTATGCCCGATCCAGCTTGTCCCTTTCCGTCCTCCCCCAGCGATGCCCTAAGCCGAGGTCCGTACCCCACAGGGGGTGCCCTTAGCGTGTAGTCGGTTAGTTTATAAGTTTTATTAAGCCCTGGCTGGAGGCTACAATTCTTTTGTGGCATCCACAGGCAAGTCCGGTTAAGCACTAGACAACCCTATGGTTGAACTGCGAGATGCCAATAACAAAATAATAATAATAATCACCAGTAACGTTTGAGTCTTCTGTAATAGGGGCAAGCCTATTGCCAAAGCGTCATTACGTCAGCGCCGGCTGTCGCTGAAAACCGGCGCCGGGGTTCTGTCTTGCATAGGGTCGCAGCATCACTACATAGTATAAAACAAAGTCACTTTCTCTGTCCCTATATCCCTATGTATGCTTAAATCTTTAAAACTACGCAACGGATTTTGATGCGGTTTTTTTTAATAGATAGAGTGATTCAAGAGGAAGGTTTATGTGTATAATTTGTCGACATATTATGCGGGCGAAGCCGCGGGCGGAAGCTAGTAATTAATAAAATAGAATATTCTTTACCATGTAAACACACTTTCTTTTGTTTTTTTTTGCGTATAGCCGTTTTGCGTGGATGTGACGCCTGTTGAATCGGTTAAAAATAAAATATGAAATCACATAGAAAAAAGACCGCTCATCTCAAAAACCCCGTACAAAAATTAAATATTATGCAAAGATGTAATTGTAAAATTGCATTTAATGCTAATAAGTATTCCATTTGAGTCTAAAAATCTGTGACGTCACATTATTATATTTCATAAAAATTCCGCGCTTTGACAGTTCATAAAAAGTAACGTTATTGACTATCCTTTCAAATACCTACTTAATTGTTCTGTCTATGTTCTTTTTTTGTATGCATCATACAAAAAAGAACATACAACATATTTTCTGTTTTTCTTTCTTTAATCTGGCACAAATCTAGATTCCGGGCTTCCAGACTGAGAAATTTCAGACAAAAAATTGTATTTGGACCGGAATATCTTAATAACTTAATACTAAACTATCCCCAATAAGACAAAAAGCATGGTCACCAATACTAACCAACGTCTTAAGTACATCTAACATGACCTGCAGATAACTAAGTTAGGGAAAGGGAAGCAACAGGACAGAACATAGTAGAATGCATTGAGAAGACTAAGAATAAAACTAGACGAGCTTTTAAATGAAATGGAATTGTTTATTCAGTAAATCGAAATTTATTTATTTATTTAAACTTTACGCTCACAATAAAGGTATAAAGGCGGACTTAATGCCTTAGGCATTCTCTACCAGTCAACCAAGGGTGGTGAAGAGATTAGATGGCAGGTGCTTTAAAGAGTAGGAACATACAAAACATTGAGAATTATGAAAAATAGGTACATAAATAAGACATTATAATATCTGTGTATACTATAATAGATAACATACATATTTACTATAATAGATAACTATAATATAATCACTTTTACACTTCATAAAAAAACTGGCCAAGTTTGTGTCAGACCACGCACATGGTAGGGTTCCGTAGTTGGGATGTCTTTATCCCAAACAAACTTAACATTGTAAATTTTTTTTCTCCCTTATATAAATAAACGTCACGGTCAGATCTCCAACTGCAAAATTGCGCGTTAAACCTTGTAGCGCTATACAACGTTTCATATCCCTCAACTATAACGTTTAACGTTTTATATTGACGTTATTAAGTTTTAACTCTTGGGGTCTAATTCGTTAGTAAAAATAATACAAAAAGTCTCAGAATATGTGGTCATAAGATCCATGGTTTCAAAGATATCATCAATCAGAATTAATTTATCTCGATGTGTAGGTATCTAAGTTTAATTGATAAATACGAGTAACTCACTTAGAAATAGCCACGTTCTCATGTTTCACGTATGGGTGGTTTACATGCCTGCCGGGTAAACGGGAGATGTCCGAAAGGGTTATCGCTACCCCCGAACAGAAAGGGCTAAGGAAGCCACATGGATGGGTTTTTAGTCAGTAAGAGTCTGACACTCCCTTCCGCTCCACCCAGAGCGTGAGTAGTCATTTGATGATTACCCATCCTCAAAAAACAAAAAAAAGGTCGTGGCATCGTCGAATAACATAGTACAAAAAAGAAAAAAAAATCATAATGCCAGTTGATTCTTTGATCTACTCTCATTCATACCCTAGAGAAAAACAACCTGTATAGGCCTAGACATTTCAAAATGAAAATTTCAAATGTCCACCTATTACATGTGACGGACGGACGGACTGACAGCCGAGCAGTGTGGTCCCATGGCTATCGTTTGGGTACGGAATCCTAAAAAATATCATTAAATGTGATATTTTAAGGAAAACCCCTTAAAAATACACGAAAAAGCGCAGAAAGTCTTCTGTCAGCAATTGTGGATACAAACAACAAAACCAATATAACATACGAGTTTACCCTTTTTTATTACACTAACCTTTATAACGCATATTTACATTTTAAAGCAATAGACGAGCCGTGCACTCACAGATAAATGTTTGTTTGGGCGTCGAATTATGTAGGATTGACATTTAAAATTGGCGTTTGAAATACATACACAGTTGATACGACAGAGGGGCTTTCCTTTAAACAGCTAATACTAGGGACAATTTTCAAACTCTGTACCAAAAATCAATTAAATAGAAACAGTAGTTTAGTCGCAAATGTTTTTTTAAGTTTTTGCCCACTTTGAACACGATTTATCTTTCCTAACAGCGCTCCGGCGCGCGCGCGTCGGTGCCGCTTTGTTACAAGGTCAGTTTTTATTTACAAAGGATGGTTGCGTTTATTATGATTTGTAAGCTATTTAGTTTGTTTGAAAAAAGACAAACCTCATTTTTGGTGCTTTTTATTTTTATACCGTACCGAATTAATACTAAACACGTACGAGTATAGTATACGTAGTGTAATTGAATGCCCCTCTGTCATATTAACTCTGTATACATATGAGTCGAAATCCAACTGAAAGTAAATTTGTATAACTACAGGTGTCATAAACAAAATTGTAATCTCGAAATGATTATCAGCCGTACTAGACAGTTGTGGCCCAATGGTAACGGCCGCGACTTACGAATTGCGGGTCGATGGTTCGAAGCCTTTTTTTTATTTTATTTAAAGCATTGGAAGACTTACAGCTAAATACAATGGTCAAAGATAACAGTATTATAATCTGCCAGCCAATTACTGGTCTCCACGTCTAAAGCTTGCCTGGTGTAAATGTACCGTGGAACAGAATATAGGTACACACTGCCAAATAATGCCAATATAGTTAAAAAATTAAAAAAATAAAGAAAATGCTGGTAGATCATCACCTTAATTATATGTAAACTAAGTCTAAAGAATTTAAGCTTGAAAGAAATTCGTTGATAAACAATTTTTTGCCGAAATCACACTTGTTTCAAAAAGATAAAAGTCGAACTGTTTGCACACCTTATTAAAATACCTACTCACACGCACAACGTATGAATTTTGTCTGTAGTTAGTACTTGCAAATGGCACCCGTAATGGTGGATTGAGTCGTTTGGATTTGCTGGGAACGTTTAAGTAAAAAGATGACAAAATATGAGAAAAATATATGTCACTTCAAACCGTCTTTAATAAAAATTACCATTCACACGGATTAATCAGTGGTAGGAGATGATATTTTTTACAGAGACTGAGATAGTTCTAGGTTGGTAGTTTAAGTATGTGAAATCATAAAACGCTTCCCGGCAAAAAAAGTGTCAGAATACAAAAATAGCTGTTTCGAGAAAATGTAACTTTAATAGATTTATGTTCATCTAGATGTCAATAATTTAAAAACTATAATAGTCAGTTACTGAAATATGGTGTGTAAATAGCTAACGACATTTTTTTAGCCGGACAAATGAAATACGCGCTATTTAATGCTGTGATTATGTCATTTTGTACCTAATATGTGTTGTGACACTTTTATAATTAACTTGCCGGGAAGCGAAATGATTCCTCCCGCTTTGGGTGGAACGTAAGGGAGAATCTTACTGACATCGGTAACCCTTTCGGACAATCCTGCTATCGTTCGAACCCTGACTGCCGCTTTACTTTGTGTAAATTATTTCATCACCTTAAAACGGTGACGGAAAACATCGCGAGGAAACTGGCATATCCTAGAACAAAAATTCAAAGACATATTGTGTCACTTATGCTCACACTACTATATAGCTATACCCAACTCACACAACATTCAAACCACAATATCCAAAAAATTTACCTCGCCATATCGCAATATACACTCGAGAGCAATGAATCCGGGTCACTTAAAGAATCCTAAAAATCTCGGAAACTAAAAATGCTAGGTTAATGCAATAAATTGTATTTAATAGACAATGTAATACTCCTTAAATGAAGGTATTAAAACTTCTTAGTTTTTGTAAAGTTATATCATAAAAAAATCAAATTTGAAAAAGGGCCACTTTCGAAGATGGAACTACGAAATTACAGCATTTGGTTTCGCTTTTGTTTGTAATCTGTCATTTATGTGGGTACATAAACCATGTTGATAGTGCTCTATATTCATTATTCAAGCTGAAATTATGTCGCTTACGCCTGAAGAATGCACCAGAATACTTACAATGCTGGAAACCGGCCGGAGTCAGCGCGATACAGCCAGGACTGTCGGTGTGTCGCTGTCAACAGTACAAAGAGTTCTCCGACGTTACGAAGAAACTGGTTCTAACCTACGCAGACCAGGAACGGGCAGAACCAGGTGTACCACAGCACGAGAAGACCGATACTTGGTGAACACCATGCTTCGAAATCGCTTTCTCACAGGAACTGAACTCACAAATCAGTTTCGACGCCTCGGAGGAAGTAACCCAAGTGCATGGACAGTAAGACGTCGGCTTGCTGAATCTAACTTAAAACCCCTTAGACCTGCAAACGGCCCTAAACTGGAGCGTGGGCATCGTATTTCAAGACTAAGATATGCCCAGGGCCACGTAAATTGGAGTATTGAAGATTGGTCAAAAGTTATGTTCTCCGACGAATCAAAATTTATGCTCTACAAGCACGATGGAAGACACAGAGTGTATCGAAGACCAGGGGAAAGATTCAAGCAAGCATGCATCGAAGAAAAAGTAGCCTACGGTGGTGGGTATGTACTTGTGTGGGCCGGAATTTCTTCTGAAAGTCGCACAGAGCTGGTGATCATAGAAAACGGCTCTTTAACTAGCGTAAGATATGTGGAAGAAATCCTCAATGATCACGTTGGTCCATTTATGGTCAATTTAGGTGAGGATGCTATATTTATGCATGACAATGCCCGACCTCATACAGGTAGGATTGTGAATGACTACCTTCAAGAGATAAACATTACTCGTATGGAGTGGCCAGCGCGCAGCCCGGATATCAACCCGATCGAGCATGCTTGGGACGAGCTAGGCAGATGCGTAAAACAACGAAACCCTCCCCCAATCACGCTTCGTGAGCTCAAAATTGCTCTCACAGAGGAATGGGAGAATATTCCCCAAAATCGTATAAGGAACTTGGTGTACAGCATGCCAAACCGCGTAAACGCAGTAATGGAAGCACGAGGAGGCAATACGAAGTATTAAAATTCAAGAAAATCGTAATAAAGTTCACAAATTTCATGTTTCCTATTTTTGTTTTAAGGAGAGATCAGCAGTTTTTTTCTTTATGTAATTTTGTGTTAATAAAATGTATGGTGACTCGTATTTTTTTTACTTTCATTTGAGGAGTATTACATTGTCTATTAAATACAATTTATTGCATTAACCTATCATTTTTAGTTACCGAGATTTTTAACATTCTTTAAGTGACCCGGATTCATTGCTCTCGAGTGTATTTATATATTTTATTTGACCTCGCCATAGAAATAAAAACTCAATGGAAAGCTCAAACCGTTCATATCGTCCCCTTAGTACTTTCATCTACCGGTGTTGTACCGAAGGCTCTCACACAAAGCCTTGATACTCTACACATGACTTCTCATACACTTTACATGCTCCAAAAAGCCACCATTCTATAATATGCCCATGCATTTTTGATACACGCTGTATAATAATAAGACTATTAGGTTCATTTCCCAATAGATAATGTAAACGATACATGGATTTGGGTGAATCCAAATTGTTGTTACACATGCTATTACTAGGAAATATTGAGAATGTCATTTGTTTTCTGTCATGGCGTGTCTTACAGTCATTAGCCCCATCCGATTTGTGGCACGAACGCTATGGTGCAAGCTTGGATTTTCCAACGCCGCTTGTTACAGGAATTTTCAGGAAATTCCTTAGTACTTTGGTATAATAGGCGTGTTGTATAGCATAAATCTGCGCAGCCTTTTCCCAACTATGTTGCGGTCGGCTTCCAGTCTAACCGGATGCAGCTGAATACCAGTATTTTACATGGAGCGACTGCCTACCTGACCTTCACAACCCAGTAGCTGGGTAATACGAAACCCCTAGGGAACACTGGCTGTCAGATTTTCTGGCTTCTGACGACCTGTAACGAATGTCAAAGATGTACAAATGACAGCCGGAACCAGCCGGCTCTCCGAGGCACGGAGGAGTCTTGATATGTAAAGATGGTTACCCATCCACAGACCAACCTCGGCAAGCGTAGCTTAACCTGATGGAACGATCCGTGCGGCTATTATTACTTAGCTATGAGGTCCTTGGCGTGTATACATACGCGAAAAAAAATTCAGCTGTTCCCTACATTTATGTTCGTATAACTCGTCAAAATGTAAGAAACAGCTGATTTTTTTTTCGCTATTTTAGGTTTGGTCCCATAGTAAAAGTTGTTCATAATGATGAGTACAATGACCTCTTCAGAGGTTTCTGGTGTTTTACAAATAACCCTGTATAGTAGGTAGAAAAATAAAAAGCATAAAGTATTGAAATTACTATCGTCCCGCCTTTGTTTCACACGTGGACGTGTGCAATGGCGACATATAAAAAGATTAAGATTTCTGCGCTACAAACCCAAGAACATTCAGGAATAAATGCTTTATATGATGATGGAAAACTCGTCGAAAAATATGTAGTTTAGAAGATCAAAGTGGTTACACAAACATACGAAACTCGATTTTTTTTACACAAACGTTTGAGTTCACCTGCCCACCTACCTTACCTACCCTACTTACCTTCTCTAAATATCTATCATACCTACCCTTCCTACCCTACCTACTCTACTTACCCACCTACCTACATTATTTTATTATGAAGCCTCCTTGGACTTCTAGAAATATTTTAAAACCAAATTAGGCAAATCGGTTCAGCCGTTCTCGAGTTTTTTATTAATATATGTATATGTTACATTATATTACATTACGGATCTCGAGTTTGAATCCTAGGCACGCACCTCTGACTTTTCGATTGCATGTGTACCGTTTTCAAGCAAGTGATAGTTATTATCACTTGCTTGAAAACGGTGATGGACAACATCGTGAGGAAACCGGCATGCTTGATAGATATTTCTTAACGGCCTGTTAAGCTAAGTCAGAGGCCCATGAGCAGCATAAAAACTCTGGTTTGTCACTAACCATACGAAAAATAAAGAAGAAGATTACATTATATGTACAAAATATATTACGAGTATATAGATAAATACCCTAGATGAAAACAGCTGTACAACGAAACAAACAGACACACATCAGACATTCAGGAGAAACCCTCGTCATATATTGTTTGCGAAGGATTTCATTACGAAGGGTGAACCAAATGTATTAAACAAAGCAAATACTACCCACGTGCTAATAAATATTTATATGAACTGGTTATGAATTTAATTAGCTGATAGAAATACGTATGAAAACGTTAGTATAATATCTGTTTCTCGGTACAGGCTCTGAGAATGAATGGAATCGATTACAATAATGTTATGAATCGTTGAATGAATGGTGGCGAGAGAATCAAGACTTACCCCGCGTCGTATTTTTCAGCAATCGTTTTTTTTTGCTATTTTTTGAGGGTGGGAAATTATTAAATGAACTCTCCCTCTGGGTGGAATGGAAGGTTGTGTCAGACTCTTACTGACTAAAACCCATCCATGTTCCTTCCTTAGCCCTTTATGTTCCGGGGTAGCGTTAACTCTTTCGGACAATCCTGCTTAAAAGTTAATTTCCTAAGGAGCAGTGATGTCCCAGTGGTATCGGGCCGTAATATTAAATCCCAATCGCGAGTTCGAATCCAAGCCCTATATATTGTGTATTTAATTTCATCACCACTGCTCTCAAACCGGTAAAGGAAAACACCATGAAGAAAGCGGCATGTTTTAAAAACAAAAAAAATCGAAGACATGTGCCTACCGTACCTAAAAACCAGCACTGGGCCCGCCCTCTAACAGAGAGGAGGAATATGTCCACATTAAAGGCTGATAATGGTATGCCAAAGTGCCGTATTGAGTTCGAACCCACGACATACTCTTAAGTCACGGCCTTTACCACTGGGCGACCGTTGCTCCACGATAACTACTCGTAGGTCTACTGGACTCAAGTGCGACAACTGTGAGACTCCAGCTTTGATTACCAGGTAGCTTTCGAATTGTGTGCTTTTACTTGAGTGAGACTCGAAATGAAGAATTCATTTCTCAGTAACAGCCCAGAGCTTTTTTTTTTAGGTTGGAAAATCATCCAATGACTTCTCCCGCTCTGGGTGGGCTGAAAGGGAGTGTCAGACTTTTACTGACTAAAACACATCCATGTTCCTTCCTTAGCCCTTTAAGTTCCGGGATAGCGGTAACCCTTTCGGATAATCCCACTTACCAACAGCCCAGAGCTTGGCTATGTATCCGGTTAGTGGCAATAGGCTTGCCCCTGATACTGACTTAACCATAACTGGCGAAATGTGGGTGTACTGTAGTTAGGTGTAGGTACGGACGCCAGCACATCAAACCTTCCCAAACTGTCAAATTTTCCCAATTAAACATGAACCTTATGCTTTTGTAATAGAGTTGAAAAACTATCAAAATTTGACAGATTGGGGTAATTCTTCTTCTTCTTTTCGTGTGGTTAGTAACTAACCTGGTGTCAGAGGTTTTAAGCTGCCCATGGGCCTCTGACTTAGCTTCACATGCTGTTGAGAAATATCTCTCAGACATGCTGGTTTCCTCACGATGTTCCTTCACCGATTTTAAGCAAGTGATAATGATACAATACGCACATGAATCCGTAAAATCAGAGGTCAGAATCAGAGGTGCGTGCCTTGGGTTCGAACTCTCGAACCTTTGACTTGGCAGTCCGATGGTCACACCACTAGGCTATCACTGCTTTTTACCATTACTGGCATTGTTAGTGGTAACTTATTGTGCCGGCCTTTGTACACCAAAGCCAAACGTTTCGGAGAAAACAGGTGTGGTACTAAAAACATAATAACAGTCATAACGACCACTTGTGATTAGGTTATTGTCAATGTCAGAACCGTAACTATCTATTGGCAAAATATTATCAGCACGTTAATCGGTCACCCGTTGAGATAATGTGCGTAACCGATCAATATTTCGCTCGTTAGTTAACTATTGACCTTCACTTGTGTTCACTGTTATGCTTCTAGGCTTTTGAAGGTTGGGTAGAGATATGGGTAGGCTGCCGTGGGCGCGGGCTTGCGGACGGCTAGCTTTTCATTGCTCGCCGTAAGCACCAGGCCTGAGGCGACGGCGCGTTGTGTCCCACGCGTTCCTCAAAGAGATGTCAGCACTAACGGGGTCCGCTAGGGCCGATACTTGCCAGGGTTGCGGATTTGTTTTAAGGTACCTTAAAGAGTAGCCCTTGGCACAGGCAAATGAAGGAACACCTGTGGGTTTTAATCAGTAAAAGTCTGACACGCTCTCTCGCTCTACAAAGATTGGGAGGAGATATGACGATCTGATACCAAAAAAAAAATTGAAAGAGATTTAATAACATTGAATATTTTCCTGAAAAACAATGGTCATCGCACGCTTTCGTGAGTTTTTTTTGGTGATATACAGGCTGACAGGAGCATCGACGAACAACCTGTTACCATGGATGCAGTACATGATAAGGAAGCCCCTGCGCTGAAAATTTAAACGGTCTTAAAAAAAACAGCTATTGCCACTATCCATCTAGTGCAGTCATGGTTCCTAATCTTTTCAATATTGTTGGACATCAATGTTACATAACGATGACGCGACGGCAGAAATAAATGCCACGAGCGCGGTACTTACTGCGTGGCAATTTATAATTTTATTAGATATAAGGTCTAAATTATTAGGTTCTTCGTTACCCCCAAAAAAAAGGGAATTTGCGGAGGTAATTACCCCCAAGTTCGGAACCACTGATCTAGTGTTCTAATAGACTGCTGTTACCTTTCTAATCGTCTTCAAAAAATCAATATATTATATTTTTTTAATACTTAGTAAAATGAGGCTTAAAATATTGAGCTTACAAACCACTTTTATTTATCCACTTAAGCCTTATGACGGTATAGGTACATTAAGTACTCACGATAAACAAATTCAGGTTATCAGCGAGATAAAGATAAAAAATCAATATACTAATGTGAGCTCCTGCACTATAGGTAGGATATGAGTACCGCCTTTGTAGGCAATTACGATAAAGCTTTTAAAGCTTAGCACAATCAATAATGATTATTGAATATGACAGCTCTAAAATGATTACTAATAAGGAAAATAATAGTTTGCAACACCTTTTTACTGACAAAAAAGACTTGCAAATAGTAAATACTAATTCCATGCTTGCAAAAGTTTCGTAATTGTGTGCTATTCCAGAAAAAAAAATTGTTCAAAATTTCACCCAGATCTGTTCAGGACTTTTTTGCGTGAAAGAGTAACAAACAACCCATCCTCACAAACTTTCTCATTTAAATTATTAGCAGGACAGTAAGATTACTTTAAGTTTTAATTTCATATGTCAAAACAATCTGGCAGAACATTAAAAAAAATGCGCAATGCTTTTTAAAAAAAGAAGAATGATGAGAATGAAAATAATATGATAGACAAAATTTTAATTTTTTTATGCTGAACTGGCCAGTTTTCATTTAAAATCAAAAGTCGAAATGCGAACGTTCTTTATTCAATATAGGCTGCGAATCAGCAGTTTCTGAACGTCCTAATTGCGTACAGCGTAAGACAGTCCCCAAAATCACCCACCCGTCACCACTTCTGGTGTTATTTGCAGATGACACTTCATTAATCTTTAAAATTAATCGACGCTTACAAAATCTTGACGACGTGAATAACTCTATTCTTCAGGTCCAAGATTGGTTTACGGTAAATAATTTGGTACTAAATGAAAAAAAAACCAAATGCATTAGATTTACATTACCTAATGTTAAAAGTAGCGATTGTGACATCATATTGAACGGAGAAAAGCTGGAATTTATTAAGCAGACGGTTTTCCTGGGAATCACGCTAGACGACAAGTTGCAATGGGGTCCCCACATAACAACTCTTGCGGGACGGCTAAGCTCGGCCGCTTATGCTGTTAGAAAGATAAGGCAGTTAACAGACGTAGAAACCGCGCGTTTGGTCTATTTTAGTTACTTCCACAGCATTATGTCGTATGGCATTTTACTGTGGGGTCGGGCTGCTGACATTGAATCCATTTTTATTTTGCAAAAGCGAGCGATCAGGGCTATTTACAATCTTCGTCGTCGCGAATCGCTTAGGGAACTATTTAAAAGGATTAATATTATGACAGTACCTTGCCAATTCATTTATGAAAATATTATGTATGTAAGAAAAAATAAACATCTTTTTAACAAAATAAGTGATAGGCATAATTTTAATACTAGAAATAAAGATAAAATAATTAAACCATTTTTTCGATTGTCAAAAGTACATACATCTTTTATGGGGTTCTGTGTTAAATGTTACAACAAAATACCTTGTGACATACTGCAATTAAATGAAAGAAAATTTAAAACTCATATTAAAAGTACACTTTGTAAACAAGCTTATTACAAATTAGAAGATTATATCAAAGATAAGGATGCTTGGAAACATGCTGGTCCTGCTCCACAGGACAATCTAGTGTCTAGACAAAATCAAACTGGTTGCTAAGTAAATTAGGTAATTTGTACCATATTATTTTATTATATTGGAATAACTTCTCACACATTGATTAATTTATTATTATTAACTTTTATAATGTTTGTAAATATGTGAGCACCATGCACTTATGACATAAATAAGTTTACTTGCCACTGCTACATGTGTTTTTCTTTTCACCTTTTGTGATGTATTGTTTTTATTCTGGGTACATCGTCTTCACATATAATGTTATAATACATGTATACAAAACATTGTGAAACATTTTGAAAGAGTAACGGTGGAGTTTCTTGCCCATTCTTCTCCACACGAAACTACTTTTTGGAAGGGGCGACTAGAATCAGTTCTATTTCTTGTTCATTTTGACGTTCAAAAGTGCCATTCTTGTGCCTATTTGAAATAAATGTTTTGACTTTGACTTTGACTTTGACTTCCTGGTGTTTAAGCTGGGAAGAAAAAGTAGCGCAACGATGTCCCCAGCAGCACAGCTGTCTGTACAGTTTGAAGAACTCAATCCTATACAATGCCAATGTTATATAGGTACAATGCTAACACAAGCCAATATACCAACAAAAACTCAAACTCAAACTCAAACTCAAAGTATTTATTTCAAATAAACCAATTACAGGCACTTTTGAATTGTCAAGGTGTCGGTCAGTCCGAGAAATGAAGCTAGTTGCCCATTCCAAAGGAGTAGGTACCTATGGAGAAGAACGGGCAAGAAACTCCATGGACACTCTTTTAAACAAAATATGGTTACAAAATATTGGTTACAAAATATTGGTTACATAGTTCATATTAATATTATACATGTGAGAACGATGCAGAACGTTAAAAGCATCAGATATAAAATATGTAAAAACTATTCAATAATTAAATTAAAACAAGCCTTAGCCGCTAAGAGATGACCAGTCTCTACTGACAGCGCCCGTTCACGAACATGACGCATATATTAGCACCATTCAGCTCAACCATTTTGAAGGGAGCTAAATGATCCAACACACACGCCACCATCAGCGAGACATTAAAGTGAGCATGGCATACTCTCAGCCGCCAGGGCATATTCAAGTCAATGAAAGACGCACCCAGAGACTGGTCGCTTTATAGTAGGTACATAGTACTCACATATGTGCTAAGCAGTTATACAATATTAAGAGATTGAATTTATACAATGCAAAGATGTTTTTTTGTTGTTGTTGATCTTCCGCAGCTCCAACAGTTTTCAGTAGTCTAATAAATTAGTTGATGCGCCCTTGTGGAGCTGGACTAGCATTGACCCAAGCATTTTTATCAGCAATGTAATCTCCCAATTTATAATACGCTTGGCTGCATAGTGTGCGTTTTATACAAGTTTTAAATTTTGTTTCATTAAGTTTCAGAATGTGGGGAGGTATTTTATTGTAACATTTTAAACAGTACCCCATGAAAGATGAATCTACTTTAGCCAGCCTGAAACCTGGTTAAACTAATTGGTCCCTATTTCTAGTGAAATAGTTGTGTCTTTCACCTCTTTTACTAAAAAGATGCAGATTTTTCCGTGCGTACATGATGTTTTCATAGATATATTGACAAGGTACAGTCATGATGTTAATAACCTTAAACCGTTCCCTTAGAGAATCGCGCCTACGAAGATTATAAATGGCTCTGATAGCTCTTTTCTGCAGAATAAAAATAGACTCGATGTCTGCAGCTCGTCCCCAAAGTAAAATACCGTAAGACATAATACTATGAAAATAACTAAAATAGACTAGCCTCGCGGTATCTACATCAGTATACTGACGGATCTTTCTGACAGCATATGCTGCAGAACTTAGCCGTCCTGCAAGAGATGTTAAATGAGGACCCCATTGTAGCCTTGAGTCGAGCGTGATCCCCAGGAAAACAGTTTTATCGACAAATTCTAGTTTCTCTTGATTCAATACTATCTCACAATCACTACTTTTTACATTTGGTAAAGAAAATCTAATGCACTTCGTTTTTTTTCCATTTAATACTAAATTATTTGCAATGAACCAATTTTGGACCTGCAGTAGGGCGTTATTTACGTCGTCAAAATTTTTTGCACGTCTATCTATCTTAAAAATTAAAGAAGTGTCATCAGCAAATAACACCATTTGTGGTTGATTTTTTAGTAAATGGAGAAGATCATTTATGTATACTAAAAAGAGGAAAGGACCCAATATAGAACCTTGTGGCACACCCATTTTTACTTTTAAACCGAGTGAATTGACACCTTTTATTTGAACTTGCTGTTGTCTATCGTTTAAATAAGATTTTACCAAACTAAGCGCAAGTTTTCCAAGTCCGTAATGCTCTAGCTTCAACAGCAAGGTTTCGTGCTCAACGCAATCAAATGCCTTGGAGAGGTCACAAAAGATTCCGATGGCGTCTTGAGCCTCTTCCCACGCATTGAAAATGTGTTTTAATAAGGTCACACCAGCGTCAGTTGTACAACGTCCTTTGGTGAAACCATACTGTTGATCGTTAAGTATTTTATTCGTGTTAAAATGATTAAGCATTTGATTAAGCATTATCTTTTCAAAGATCTTGCTGAAAACCGGCAACACGGATACGGGTCTATAATTATTGGTGTCTTTACTGTCCCCGGATTTGAAAAGTGGTATTACCTTGCTGTATTTCATTAAATCCGGGAAGATGCCTTGATCCACACATAAATTAAATATGAAGGCTAAATAAAGTGCTATCGTCTCAATGATCGAGGTACAGACTTTACTGGACATTCCCCAAAGATCTTCGGTTAATTTGATTTTAATTTGTTTAAAAGTTTTAAGTACTATTATGGGGTTAACATGCTTAAAGTTGAATTCAATTAGGCAGGCTGAAACGTTTGCCTTTAATAAATCAAAAGAGAGGCAAGGCGAGGAATTTAGAGTTTCAGTAGTTTTTAGGGGAATACTGGTAAAGAAATTTACAAATTCTTGAGCTACTTGTTTGCTATCACAAATGGAACCACATGACGTCTCCAGTACGTAATCAGAACTATGTCTTTTGCTCCTGTTCGTTTCGTTATTGATAATTTTCCAAACCGTCTTTATTTTATTTTCAGCTGATTTAACCTTGTTACTAATGTATTTGGCTTTAGCTGCTTTACAAGTGTTTTTAAAAATTCTTGAGTATGTAGAAACATACTTATTAAAAGATTCTGTGTTAATAAAAGGCTTAAGGCCATAAAGCTCGAAAAGTCTTTCCCTACTTTTCCTGAGTCCTTTAGTGGCCCAGTCACTAAATATAAATTTAGGGTTGATACTTTTAGTGGTCTTCTTGAAACAATTATTAAATTCGGTTTGCACTACCGTAAAGAATTCTTTATATAAAATATTAATATTTTTCAAAGAAAGTTCCTGATCGCTTAACTTACAATTTAATGTGATATTAAATTTATTTAAATTAACAGATGTTATTGGTCTGGATTGTATTTCGATTTTTTGTATAGGTGTGTTGGACTGAAAAGTTACAGTTTGACCACTGTGATCAGAAGGGAGATAATTAATGATGGATTTATTTAAATAGTCGCAACAACAAAAAACATTATCAATGCATGTAGCAGTAGACATAGTTACTCGGGTTGGTTCTACAAACACATTTGACAAATTAAATGATTTAAACAAATTTAATAATCTACTCGTATTTGAATTATTTTCTAAAATATTAATGTTAAAGTCCCCACAGATAACTACTGATTTATTACCAATAGCAAGTTTTGCCAAAACATCTTCCATTACTGCCTCAAATATCGGATAGTTTTGATAATTAGGGGGTCTGTAAACACACACTATAACATGCTTATCGAGCTCAACACAAGACAGTTCAATGCTATGCTCAACCGATAGTTCAACTATGTCCTCACGGGTTTTTGATTTAATACAACTTTTAATTAGGATTAGTGAACCACCACGCAGCATTGATTTACGGTTAAAGCAACTGGCCAAACTATAATTCTCGTAGTTAATTAACATTTCATAATCTTTTAACCAGTGCTCAGTAAAACAAATAATGTCATACATTGTTTTTTCCAAAAACAATTCAATCTCCAATTGTTTGGAAGAAAAACCTTGAATATTTTGATGAAATAATGTCAAGGATTTCTGTTTCTGCTTAGCCCCTTTCTTACAGTTAGTTTTGGTGCTAGAAAATACCTTTTTATTATTAAGTGAAATTATATTGTTAGTGGTATCTTCTGTTGTCTTACAAACTAGTTTAAATTATTTGAGCTAACCACACTAACATTAGTACATTTACTAAATGTGGTGCTAATTGAAAAAGACTTCGACATACTAATTATGTCTGGGTTAATATTAAAAGCTAATAGCCTAGCTATTTGACGTCTAAAACTAATGGGCAGATACACAGTATCCCTAGTCGACCTTAGTAAAATCATTGAAAACTATACTTTATACTATAACATAATATCACGCCTTGTTTCCCTGAAGGATTGAGCAGCGGTGTACCCATAGCAATCCCACATTTCGCCTGTTATGTTTAAGTCCCATGTAATAGGGCCTATTACCTTTAGCCGGGCATATCCGGGCTCCGGGCTGCTTCTGAGAAATACCAGGTAAGCCTATATAATAACTGTTTGTCAAAACTGGGAATCGAATCCTGAACCCCATATTCCGCAGCAGCAGTTACGACCAAAGGACTAACGAGGCTTTAAAACACTAATATTATACAGGCGAAAGTTTGTGAGTGAGTGTGTGGGTGTGTGTGTGAGTTTGAATGTTTGTCCGTCCTTCACGTTCAAACGACTGGATGGATATGGATGAAACTTGGCACAGAGGTAGTTTATGACCTCGATTAATATATAGGATACTTTTTATCCCGGTAATACGTGCCCTTGGGCCAATTTCCGATCTTCTCTTCTTTTCGTGTGGTTAGTAACTAACCTGGTGTCAGAGTTTTAATGCTGCCCATGGGCCTCTGACTTAGCATCGCATGCTGTTGAGAAATATCTCTCGGGCATGCCGGTTTCCTCACGATGTTTTCCTTCACCGATTTAAGCAAGTGATAATTATACAATACGCACATGAATCCGAAAAATCAGAGGTGCGTGCCTTGGGTTCAAACTCGAGACCTATGACTTGGCAGTCCGGTGGTCACACCACTAGGCTATCACTGCTTTTTTCCGATAATTTTCGATATCCACGCGGGTGAAGCCGCTGGACACAGCTAGTTTTAAATCATTTTCTCTAACTATCTAGAACAGTTATAATTGTGTTAAAACCATTTATTTTTAACAAGTGAGAATAAGAAAAACTTGTTTTTCTTGAAACAGTTTTTTTTTTCAATTATTTACACAAAGGCTGTATAACGAAGACTTTGCCTAACCTTCACATACAGGCAAATAATATATTTGAACAACAATAAAGTACCTATCCCAGATTTTGTCATATTTTTTTAGTCAAAATGTATTTGAACCCAAAGCAAAAGAAACCACAGATTTTTCGGATTCATGTGCGTATTGTATAATTGTCACTTGCTTAAAAATCGGTGAAGGAAAACATCCTGAGGAAACCGACGTGCCTTTATTTTTGAGACTGGGAAATCATCCAATGGATCCTCCCGCTCTGGGTGGAGCGGAAGGGAGTGTCAGATTTTTACTGACTAAAACACATCCATGATCCTTTCTCATGCCTATGTCTGCCGGGTCAGCGGTAACCCTTTTGGACAATCCCGCTTGCCTATGAAATATTTCTCAACAGTATGTAAAGCTAAGTCAGAAGTCCATGGGCAGCATAAAAACCCTGACTCCAGGTTAGTCACTAACCACACGAAAAATAAAGAAAGAAGTTAAAATAAATGTAATGTTTTAATAGCTGTAATATAAAATGGTTTACACTCGATAAGTTATCATTTTCCCCGGTTTACCAATATTGTAAAACAATGCTTTCTAAAGATATTTAACGATAAAATCGGAAAACTTTTTATGAATTTATTTAGGCACTTATGTATCTTTACGTCACGGACTAAAATTAGCTATAACATATCATTAATCAAATTTAAATATAAAGAAACAGGAGCGGATGTCCGCTTGTCAATGGCAGACGCGAAATAGAAACGAAGTATGTAATGGAAACATAATATTTAATATAAACATTAATATGACATGACAACAGCATCCTGCAGATGAAAATTTTTATTTTTTATTTTATCATGCCGTAATTTTAGTCAGTTAGACCTTATTTTGAGTATTTATTTATTTATTATTATTATCACTACTTAGGGGCCATCCATTAATCACGTGATGTTTTTTTTGGCATTTTTTGACCCCCCTTCCCCTTGGTGATACGTGGTGAGGTTTAAGACTACCCCTCCCCCCCCCCTCTATATCACGTGAATCATCGTACCTGCAAAGAATCTATTTTTTTATTTATAAAAAATACTGGTATAAGTATCATCTAATTTTATTATAGAAAATTAAAGACTATACTATAATAAACGTTCAGAGGCAGACAGAAAGGTTGCACTTTGTTTTTGACTGACATAAAAATAATGAAAGAAATGCGAAAAAGTTTTTTGTACTAGTACATGAACATTATTTAATGTACAATATTTTCGGACCACGGATTAGCAAGACTTTCTTCAACACCAATAACTGGATAAGCATCTTGCAAGTCAGTTGTTGGCACACACACACAACCGAAAAGTGGCGTTTTACGCCGCTTTTCGGTTGAGTATCGCGCGGTTGCCGAAAAAATAAGTACACGTGATATATTACTTTACCCCCCCTCGCCCCTTGTGATATTTCGTGATTTTTTATGGACCCCTCCCCCCCCCTTTCGAGCCTCACATGATTAATGGACAGCCCCATAGTATAAAGTTAAGTCGCTGCCCGCGTCTGTCCTAATGTCTGTATTTTTCTGAATCACTCTATCTATTAAAAAAACTGCATAAAAACCGTTGCGGAGTTTTAAAGATTTAAGCATACATAGGGATATAGGGACAGAGAAAGCGACTTTGTTTTATACTGTGTAGTGAAGGTAAGTAGATAATATTTTCAAAGTTGACACTGAATTTCAGTAATAGTTTTCAATTATAATATACCTTTTTGTTCCGATCTGGGTGAAGCAGAAGGGAGTGTCTGAATTTACTGAGTGGCCGTAATCCACCACGCGATTCCATTATGTGAGGATAAATAAAAATAAATGTAACTTTTTTACCCAACTACCAAAGTAACAGTATGATAATAAACATTTGCACACAGTATTTATGGAAGCAAAATAAAAGCAAGACAAAATTTCCCAAAAATTATCGCTGTCGCTTTTTTCAATGGGATTTTTTTTGTTTGTATATTTTATAACCTATTAAGAAACATAGGTACAGACGCCAGCATATCAAGCTATCCCTAACTGTCAAATTTTCTCAATTAAAAATGAACCTTATGTCTTTGCAATAAAGTTGAAATACTATCAAAGAAATTTGACAGATTGTGGTGTAGAACTTGATGTGCTGGCCTCTGTACCAATTTTTTTTTTTGTTCTTACAATTTGACTCGTCAAACTTTTAAGTTGGATGGATTAATAAATCCAAATTTAAATAATCTAGGAAACTGCTCATCTTAGACCCAGAACATAATCTTTATTAAAAAAAATACAGCTTTTCATAACCGCATAGTAACTCAATACCTCATTAAAATACTCGTTTAATATCTGAAAACTTTGAGATATTCAAACTTTTCAATTAATTGAAAAGTGAAAGCAAATACTTCCTGAAACAAGGGTTGTCTTCGCAAATTGTAAAGTTGTGCTGGGCAGAGAACCTACCAGGAAATGTCTACACCGGATCCGGAAAATAAAATGTATAGTATACGATTCATAGATTTCATTAAATTGAAAACTTGTATAGTAATATAGACTGGTGGACAGTTAAAAGGCATTAACACTTTTGACTTTTGCCATCATCGTCATCGTGAATTAAAAAAAAGAAATAGTAGAAAAGCAGTGATAGCCTAGTGGTGTCACCGTCGGACTGCCAAGTCTCGAGTTCGAACCCAAGGCACGCACCTCTGATTTTTCGGATTTATGTGCGTATTGTATAATTAACACTTGCTTAAAATCTGTCAAACAAAACATCGTGAGGAAACCGGCATGTCTGAGAGATATTTCTCAACAGCATGTGATGCTAAGTCAGAGGCCCATGGGCAGCATAAAAACTCTGACACCAGGCTAGTTACTAACCACACGATGAAGAAGAAGAAGATCGTTCGTCACTTTGTTCAGGTCCTCTGACTATGTAAGGAACCGATTTGTTTTACGGTTGAGCCAAACTAAATGGGTTCAATTTGTTAGAATTAGATGGCTCATCTTGCACCTGTGACCAGCTAAAACGGGCGAATTATTCATAAGTATTTGGCAATGTGTTCACACTCGTATATAATGCGCAGAAAGTATTTCTAATTTATCTTCTATGAAACGAAGGAACTGACTTATTTTTTTTATTTTATTATTTATTGATTTATTTACTTAAGGACAATCAACAAAGCATACACTAAAAATACATGCTAAAATGATAATATTAATATTACATTCTTACATTGTATATGAGCAAATATCAATATCTACGCTGGGTGAGCATGACAGGCGACAAAATTGAATCTGCATTCTGTTAATGGTGCAAAGATTACCCAGATTACTTAGCTTGCAATTCGGTGTGTTAGCAGTTGATTTTACTTGTACAAGACCTATACAAGATGTGTTTTATGTAATAAGTCTAGGGTATATTCTTTTAGTAGAAATAATACAAAAACTAATAAGAGAATATAATAGAATATGTGATCTAAAAATACATGGTTTCTAAGATATCATTAATTATAATTAATTTATCTCGATTACCTACACATATTGTGGGTATCTAAGGTTCATTTCCATTTCTCCATCCATGTCCCTTGCTGCCCAGTGCCCCAGTGTGCCTTAAGCCGAAGTCCTAACCCCACAGGGGGTGCCGCAAACCAAAAGTCGCTTATTAAGAAAGTTTTCAAGCCATGGCTGGAAGTCTTAATTTACTGAGGCATCCACAGGCAAGTCTGGTTAAGCAACAACCTCCTAGGTACCAAACCCCTTTTTTATTGAGGGTGGGAAATCATCAAATGACTTCTCCAACTCTGGGTGGAGCGTAAGGGAGTGTCAGACTCATACTGACTAAAACCCATCCATGTTCCATCCTTAGCCCTTTATATTCCGGGAAAGCGGTAACCCTTTCGGACAATCCCGCGTAGGTACCTAACCCTGCAAGATGCTCCTTCCAAACAAATGAAACGAGGTTTCATTTTGTACATGTATTGCTCTGAGTGCAGCACAAATTATTGATATATGTATTATTGCTTTCCCGCCATTCCGCTACAATGCCACTTGCAAAGCGGGCAGCGGTTTAATGGGTTGTGGCTTTCACAGTATTATTCGTATTTTACACTGCGCTTCTGGATGTAATTTTCAGTAGCATTTTGTTAAATGTTACTGGAACAAACAATTCACCCGCGACTTCGTCCGCGTGGATTTTTTTTTAAATATAGCATAAAAAACTGAAGGATTATGTAGCTTGCCATTAATGAAAGATTTTTTAAATCGATTCTGTAGATCCTGAGATTTCCCCGACAACTTCACAAACTTTACCTCTTATAATATTAGTATAGATTATAATAGGGATAAAAATAGGTAAATACTTCATTCCAGTCAAAAAGAAAAAGTACAATTTGCCTACTTGAGAAAAAATGAAAATTACCTAAGTGTTTTTTTTTTTATCATCATCTGCCTAGCCTTTGCCCAGCTATGTTGGGGTCGGCTTCCAGTCTAACCGGATGCAACTGAATACCAGTATTTTACATGGAGCGACTGCCTATGTGACCTCCACAGCCCAGTAACTGGGCAATACTTTACCCCTTGGTAAGACTGGCTGTCAGATTTTCGCTTTTTTTTTAATAAAAAATTTAATGTTGATCGTTAAGTACCTACTTAACTTAACAACTGAATAACGTACGGCGCCTGCGTTAAAAAAAAACTACAGTCATCAACCTATATAATCCAATATTAAATTTAACATTCCATTCCACATAACATATTATACACTTAATGTATAGGTACTTACTAACTTTGTTTACCCACTTTATAGCAACAGTTGAACTTGAACCTGCCACATAATCTTGCTCTACGCAGATATGCTCAAGCGCATCGTCTCGTAACGCCAAACGTCAGTCTGCTGCCATCCGTCCGCAAGCACGGACGTCATGGCTCGCTCAATTATTTGTTTGTTTGCGGTGATCGCAGTATACTGCATACAATCTGGAGCTGCCGCGTACAAAGTGCCTCCTGCTAAGCTGGAAGCCATCTGGCCTAAGGGACTGCGGGTTTCTGTACCAGGTTTGTTGATTCATTTAATTATAATTGACGTGTTTTTCCTGTTCGCGGCTGTTCGTTGTTGATGTTATTTGTAATCTGTTTTATTTTGTTAAGTGGCTATAGTTTGTCATTGTGTTGGCATAGATATTCTTAGTATCGGTGCTTTTTCTTCATTATTTCTGTGAAAGGGAGGGTAAATTCATCGAAAACTTACATTGCCCAGTTTTGTCAAAGGTTTCATACAATTGAATGGATTTTATTGTTTGACTGTAGGTTTTATATATAGTTTAGTTTTTCAAACACAAATTAATAAAAAGCTGTCTATTGTTATATCCAACCAAAGACTACTGTGTATAACAGGAAACGTCTAGATGTAATATTGTAAAGCCTTAATATAACATTCTAGCTCTCTTTGTACTGCCCATAAAACCTGTGTTTTATAATCCAGTCTACAGCTAGTCCAGTGGGAATACAGCTAGTCCAGTGGGATTTTTTATAATTGTAGTTAAAACTTTAACCCACCCACACTTGATCCCACCCTCCAATAGCTACATATTGAAATACATCATTGGATAGGTATTTTTGAGCTGAACAAAAGTTACTATGACGCTAAGTTTTTAAACTGCTCAACTGATATGACTTATTAAACAAGGTAGGTAGGTAATATTTTCAAAGTTGACGCTGAATTTCAGTAGGTACCTAATAATTTTCAATTATAATATACCTTTTTTTTAGGGGGAAATCATCAAATGACTTCTTCCGCTCTGGGTGGAGCGGAAGGGAGTGTCAGACACATACTGACTAAAACCTATCCATGTTCCTTCCCTAGCCCTTTATGTTCCGGGGTAGCGGTACTCTAAATGGAATAAGATTTGGAGCATGGTGCCATCTTGATTTCAGCTTAAAAATACCTTTCAAACGATGTATTACACGTAGCTATCAAGGAGCGTGAGACCAGTTTATACAAATGCTGGCATCGTCCTTTAAAACCGTTTAAAAGTTTTAAAAAATCAGTTTTGGTACGGAAACGTATAACTTAAATAATAGAAGGTGCAGGTAAATAATTGAATAGCAAAAGTTATACACCAATTAAAAAACTTGCTGCTCCCGCACGGTTTCACCCGCTGCTCGGCTCCTATTGGTCGTAGCGTGATGTTACATAGCCTATAGCCTTCCTCAATAAATGGACTATCCAACACAAAAAGAATTTTTCAATTCGGACCAGTAGTTCCAGAGATTAGCGCGGTCAAACAAACAAACTCTTCAGCTTTATAATATTAAGTATAGATTCCTTTGTCTTTACGTAAAAAAAAAACATTTAAATGACTCATCAACACTGAAGTTATTTTAAATAAGTTTTTTTTTCCTAGTTTCCGCTTAGTCATTATTTTTAGTAGTCGCGTCTACTTAGATGAACAAACAATCGCGTTCTTGATAACCGGTCTATTTTATCGTAATAATATTTTATGTAAATGACAAGGGACTTCCCAAAAATTCTTCTCGAAATCATTTTTTCAAGTTGTTTACTTTCAAAAAAGCTATTTAAATGTCGAGTAAATGAGCATTACCATTCCCTGAGCTGTGTTTGAAGTATGTTAATAAATTTATTTTCGCATTACGTAATTATTAAAGGATATGCTATTTCTTGTCTTATTTGTGTAGATATATTTATTACTAGCTCTATCGCACAATATGTCAGAAAACCTCTAATTAACCTAAGTATTTTTTTACAAGTTATTAACATTGATTTCTACTGATATTGGACTGAATATTAAATACAATACATTACGGGAATAGACCTTCAAATCTTGCTTTTATTACTATTTATCCAACTATTCTTTATTATTGACCCACTACTGGGCAAAAGCCTCTCTCTTTCGACCTCTGTCCAGAAAGAGAGTTCAGCTCAAATGACATACTATCCATGTAAACACACATAACAATAACCAAATAACTTAAACAAAGTGCTCACATTATCGCCAAAGCGTTTTTATAAATTAAGTCAGTTAAGGTAAACAACACGATTATTGAGTTAATTTTATCTTGTTAGTCAGAATAATATGTAGACTATTGTAGACACTTACTATTAAAAATGAGATTATAAAACGATATTGGGTAAAACCAGCAATTAACAAACCTATTTGTGATAACAAAACTGGTGTCTTTACCCTATTGCTAGACTAATGACAGGTGTCATGACCCTAACGGTAAGGTCGTTAGGGTCATGACGTTTTGAGGTAAAAAAATTAACTGTATCAATTATTGTTCTCGTTTTTGCTTGCATTCTTGAAAAACTATTTAATTTACTGGGATAAAAAGTATAGTATGTTTCAACCATGACATGACCTTTCAGAATGCCAAACTTCATCCAAATCCATACAACTGTTTATGCGTAATTAACCAAATTACGCGTTAAACCCTCAAAATGTCGACTCAATTAGCTCGATTTGCCCGCGGCTTAGCTGGCGTTGAGATCGGACATTATCCTATGGGATAAAAAGGATATGAACTAATTATGTCCTAACCCGGGTCATCTTTTCGTTTTCGAGTCGCTAACAAAGATAAAATGTTATAATTAAGATATTATCTACTAGTACGTGCGAGCTGAATTTCATTGCAATCCGTTCAGCCGTTAGACCTAAAAAGGCATAATTTGAGAGACGTTACTTTTTAGTTGTTTTTTAGTTTAGTTTAGTTAGCATTTATATTATTAGTATGAATGAATGATCATACAATGTATATCCGATCAAATTTTGCTAAAAATGCACATTCCTAAAGCCACATTAGACAACCACTAGGATATTTCTTTCATATACTACTTTATTCCGAGAAAAAAAAGGAATCTGATCAAACACAAATTATTACTTCAGTACAATTTCAGTTTACCATTTAACCTTTTATTGCATCTGTTATCAGTATCGACCGTGGTGTTTTCCAAGGTGCACAAATTATTACTTCAGTACAATTTCAGTTTACCATTTAACCTTTTATTGCATCTGTTATCAGTATCGACCGTGGTGTTTTCCAAGGTGCAATAATTACAAGGAAAAACTTCACAAATTATGTATATCCTTACTAGCTTCTGCCTGCGTCTTTGCCCGTGTGTAACATACTATCGGGATAAAAAGTATCCAATAAATTATCAGTCATCCAAATCCAAACAGTAGTTTTTGCATGATACAAACAAACATCCAACAATCTAAACATCTTCACAAATTTTCACTTTTATAATGTCAAAGTCAAATCATTGATTTCAAATAGGCACAAGAACGGCACTTTTGAACGTCAAAATGAACAAGAAATTGTCAGTCAGAAGTAGGACGTGAACGCTAAGTTCGTTGACGCTATATTTAAATTATGCACATACATGTCATCAATTCTATAATATTATCGGTCTATACATATATTATTATACATAGAAGCTATTCGTGTCTGCCTATGTGACCGCGTTGTTATTTTAAACTACACAACAGATTTTGATGAGGTTTTCATCTCCATTTAGAGAATTGAATCCTGAAGGTTAATGTGAATATACAAATGTTGATAGGTTAAAATGAAAAGCAAATTGAACAAAAATAATTCAAACAAACTAAATAATAAAATCAATTCGCCTACTTTTTACAGTTGTCTCATCTCAATAGTATTGGGTATTCGTTTTAATTTCATTCATGCGAATATTATGATCCGTGACCCCGGCAAATGACCGCTGCGCAACAGTTCTTTAAGTATCTATAAATCCGTAAATAATATCGTTTAATGGAAATATGTATAATGTCTTCATGAAACGAAAATATGAAAACGTATATTAAATTAATGTCACCATTGTAGCGCCACGTTGTATAAGGAAAATCTTCACAAATAAACTATGACCGACAGCGTCAGTGATAAGTTCATAGTTACAATTATGTTATGAACTGTTATCTATTTAACCACTTTATTGATAAGATTTACCTTGTTCTGAGATGACGGGTTACAAAGATGTATGGAACAAAAGGACGTATTGCGACCCCAGAATAAATTTGGAGGATGATCGTGTAATAATTATAATAATAATTTTCAAAATTTGATGATTAATCATGTGTTAACTGAAATTGAAGTTTGATTTTTTTTAATTCGTTTTTATGAAATTAATAATATGAATTAATACTGAAGTAATAGTAATAAACGCTGTCTTATAATAAACTAGCTTCCGCCCGCGGCTTCGCCCGCATAATATGACGATAAATTATTATACACATAAACCTTCCTCTTGAATCGCTCTATCTATTAAAAAAAACTGCATCAAAATCCGTTGTGTAGTTTTAAAGATGTAAGCATACATACAGACATTAGGACGCGGGAAGCGACTTTGCTTTATACTAAGTAGTGATAATTAAACCACATTTTATTTAATCTACTTCGCGTCCTGCAAGCTGTCTTATCAACATTAGGCTGGATTGTTTGTATTTAGAAAATATAGCGTGCAATAAGACCTTAAAATGTACCATCTTCTGACAAATAAATGATAATTATTATCATGGCAATATGGCTGACCTTTTTTTTTAAACCGTATGTCATCATTTGAATTAGTAATTCAGTTGAGTCAGACATGCAATTAATTTTGAAATATTTTCCAAATGACTCAAACCAAATTCAAAGTTTTCGAATTCAAAAAACCATTTTTAAAATATTTGTAATGGTAATTTGCTCAAATTTTGGAATTTGCATGCGAAAGCAATAAATTTGATTTAAGATTAATATTTTCCGTTATCCTTATCTTGCGTTAGTTAATCTGTTTATTTAATTTATCCTCGAATATACCTAACAGGTGGATGTCTTGGACCTCACGATTTTTTCCTTCTCCGTTGAGCACCTTCTCATAGAAATTGTTTGTTAATATTGCATTACATTCTTCATCTTCTCTTTTTGGATTCATGTGCGTATTGTATGATTATCATTTGCTTAAAAATCGGCGAAGGAAAACATCGTGAGGAAACTTGCTTGAGAGATATTTCTCAACAGCATGTGACGCAAAGTCAGAGGCCCATGGGCAGCATAAAAACTCTGACGCTGGATTAGTTACTAACCGCAAGAAGAAGAAGATTACACCCAAACTAATATTATTAAAGTAGGTTTGTTTGTTAGACTTTCATGCTAAAACGACTAAACGGATTTGGGTGAAATGTGGCAAATACATAGATAGTCCATGACGACCTAGGTTAGGCCATAGGATACATTTTATCCCGATATTCCCCCGGGATTGAGACGTGTGCGGGTAAAACCACGAGAACAAATAAAAACACAACCGCCAACCAATTCACCAACCAACCCAACCAACTTACCGTAAATCCACTTAAACTTTTATCAAGGAATGGCCCTTATGCCATCCATCGGCTGTACCTATTTCCGGACTCTTACAGGCAATTTCCTAAAACCAAATAAATACCAAATTGAGAAACATACCGACTTCTTGCGGACATACTGAAGAGGTCAGATATATTATTATTGAAAACTATCACTGAAATTCAGTGTCAACTTAAAAATATTACCTACCTACCTTGGATTAATAAAGCATTAAAATATGGAACAAAAAGTATTTCAATATTTGATATTTAAATACGTAAAATAATGCATTGTCTTTGGTACCTATGTATATAATAAGGTAATTCGTTAATTTATTAGTGCATTACAATAAAACCACAGGAAAATATCTATATTAAGAACATAATATGGATAGTCATTTGTATTAGGTCATTACAGAATATTCGATTGTACACATTTCCTTAAAATTGTTTGAGATGGGGTAAATCCGTCAACTAATTATCCGTTAACAAACAACTACTTTTTTCATCTAGTAATTTTCGAATATAAGACAGTCATTGTGTGCAAGAATACGAGGAAAATTGTAACTAAAACATCTAGTTTTCCTTCCAGTTATTGGCGCCCCTCGTGGGTGCCAATAACCAGACAGTAAGCACTGTAGAAGGTTGAAGACCGTCTACTGAGGGGGCTCAGTGGTAGAGCGTGAAATCTGTGTGTATAAGATATTGCTACGCTATGAAAGCAAACACACAGGACGAGAAACACCACATATATTATAACGAATACATCTGCCAAGCCCCGCGGCCCAAGTCAGACTGTCATTTCTACAAAAACCTATCAACTACTTTAAACATAATTTAAAGGTTCGAATGCCGTCAAATTATTACCAGCCATGTTCAACATAAGGTTTCACTCAGGCTCTACAGTACATAGGCCATAGTCATCACATGCCATCAGGGGGGCGTCTGCTTGTTTGCCATCAAAAAAGCTACTTTCATATCCTAATCAATCTGAATACCAGTATTTTGCATGTAACGACTGCCTCTCTGACCTCCACAACCCAGTCACTGGGTAATACGATACCCCTTGGTAAGACTGGCTGTCAGATTTTCAGGCTTCTGACGACCCGTAACGACTGTCAAGATGCACAAATGACATCCGGGACCAACGGCTTAACGTGTTTTCCGAGGCACAGAGAAGTCTCGGTATGTAAAGATGGTCACCTATCCACGACCAACCGCGGCAAGCATAGCTTGACCTGATGAATCGACCTGTGCAGCTGTTATTACTAAGCCACGAGCTCCTCATATCCTACTTCCTACTATAGGTAATATTGTAAACGTAAAAGTTTGTGATGGTATATGGATGTTTGTTATTGTTTCACGCAAAAACGGCTGAACGGATCTGGATGAAATTTGGCACAGAGATAGATTATAGTCTGGAATAGCACATAAGGAACTTTCAAATGTCCGGTTCCCTTGGGATAAGTTCCGGCATCCACGCGGGCGAAGCCTCTGGCAGAAGCTAGTCTATACTATAATAATAATATATAATAATATTATAAAGAGGAAAACTTTGTTTGTTTGTTTGTTTGGTTGTAATGAATAGGCTCAAAAACTACTGGACCGATTTTAAAAATTCTTTCACCGTTGGAAAGCTTAGTTTTCTAGGAGTAACATAGGCTACTTTTTATCCCGGGAAAAATAACGGGTCCCACGGGAAAGACCACGGGAGCGAAGCCGCGGGCAAAGTGCTAGTCGTAAATAAAGCCGCTACAGTAATTATAATTAAAATAAGCCATCGGGTCCTCACTAAGGCGATTTACACACGGCACCGCGCTCTGCCGCGGTAAGCGGTGAAGCGGATCTCATATCGCATTGGTCTCTAAGAAATCCGTTGATGCCTGACACACGTACACCGCACGACCGCGAGGTCAAGCGGTGCTCGTTTCTACCGCAAACTGCTCCTACCGCGCGGTCCAGCGGTTCCGTGTGTCAATCGCCTAAATAACGTGTCACAGCTTATGATGGATCACTTTTATTTACTTCACCTATATGACCTGTGCTATCTATTGGCCACCTTTGTTTGACTCATCAATCTCCACCTGATTGCTTTTCTTGTATTTGCATTGAGCTTTCACCCTTATAAAAGTGAACCTTGACTGAATGAAGTGATTTTATAAATACTACAGAATTCATATAAAAGGCGAAATTGAATTTATTGGCAATATTATAAGGAGTCATTGTACTCATCATTATGAACAAGTATTCCGTACATTATGCTCGCATTACTCGTCTTGGGAACAGCAGATGGAACAACAGAACTTTTTTCGCGATTTCAGATGTGTTACCATAGTAAAAGTTGTTCATAATTAACAAAGACAAACAAGAACAAAGAAATGAGTACAAAGACCCCTTAAAAATAAAACTTCAGTTTGGACCTTAATTTTAACTTTTGGTTTATTTTTATTTTGGGATAGCGGCAAAAGAATTTACACAGTCTGTGAAAATGGCACCTGTTAACCTATTACGGTTTATGAGATACAGCCTCCTGACAGACGGACAGCGGACACGTAGAAATAGGGTTCCATTTAGCTCCCTTCGCGTGCGGAATCCAAATAAAAAAACGAAAAGTTTTCCAACAAATGTTTTTACTTCTGCGATCCTCAACAATGCAGATAGAATTCAATGTTGATTTATGTCAAAAACACAAACCCGAAACCTTAACATTCTGAACGAATAATAAAATTACCATATCGTGTGTTTGATATTTTATTCGCGCACTATTTGGTTACCTCGAGAGAGGCAGAGAATCTGAATTCTGGGAAAAAATAAGAAAACTATAATTTAATTACGAAACATTGTCGTAATAAAAATAGGCTTACATTTTACATGCTTTTAGTAAAAAAAGAGGAAAAACAGGGAGGGAGGGGCAATCAGTAGATCCCCTGAAAGATTTCTTAACTCCTAGTTCATCATTCTCCTGCCCTTATCCCAATTTTTTTGTGGTCGGCGCAACTGTCTTTTTCTTCCATACTTCTCTATTAGTCGTCATCTCGGTAGTCACTCCCTTTCTAGCCATCATCTTTCACACAATCCATCCATCGTTTCTTTGGTCTCCCTCTTCTTAACTCCTAGTTATTTTTTAATATTTTAGAATCGTTTTATTTTTCTTCAAAATCAACGTACAGACGCCAGCACATCAAGCTATCCCTAACTGTCAAATTTTCTCAATTAAAAATGAACCTTATGTCTTTGCAATAAAGTTGAAATACTATCAAAGAAATTTGACAGATTGTGGTAACTTGATGTGCTGGCCTCTGTACAAAGTTTCCAAAAAATATTGAACTGTTATTATTGAAGTTTATTCATTATCGTTGCTTAAACCTACTGCGGGCGAACCACCACAAAGGGAAAAATGGAGCTATACGTCCTGTATCGCTCCATCTCGCTCTCACACTGAAGTAATATTTAAATGGTGGTGGTTTTTATTTTAGGTCCTGATTAACATCTGAAAAATACACTCACTCTTCTCAGCCGTCAGCGACGACCAATGCCAAAAACTTGACCTCCCTTGTAAAACTTCAATTTAAAAAAAAAACATTTTGACGTCTTCAGAATTTTGGACTGGTAGGTAACGTATTAATTTAAACAAAACCTTCGAATTTCGAAACAAGTTTGCCATAGATTATTTTCATTTATTCTTCTGGCCCGGTGGTCATTGACGCGAGGTCCTCAGAGTTCCATGACCATAAGGCATTGACCAGTCTCCGGGCTCACGACAAGTAATTTATACAAACATAGCATAACAGGTTTGCTTTGCCAATAAAAACGTGTTCAAATTGAATAGTAGCGAAGTACAGCCAACGCGCACCAATCCACAGAATTAATAATATTACTGACTAAACTATTAAATTTCTTAAAATAATTCTAAACCTTAAAACGTTAAGGGTTAAGTTCAAAATCGATTGAGAAAATTTTACAGTTTGTGGTAACTCGCTGTGCTGGCGACTGTACCAATGATTGTAATGAGATTGTTTTTTGTTCACACTTTTTCTATACCGGGTGAACATCAAATGCCTCGAGCTTACAGAGATACAGTTTTTGATCATTTTCTATTGATAAAGCCATTATTGTAATCATAAAAACATATAATATTATTTCTTTCGTGTTTGAAAAAACAAAGTCTTTTGTCATTTTAATTTGATTACGGTTTTTTTTTGTATGTAGGTATTTATGTATTATGTACAAAAACTTCATATGGATGTTATGTACCTATATACTAAGTATCGCGCGTGCAAAAGCAAGTTAAACTATACCTACGTATAGTAAACCTCCCTCTTGAATCACTCTATCTATTGATGAAATCAATCTGCCGAGCCTTTTCCCAACTATGTTGCGGTCGCCTTCCAGTCTAACCGGATGCAGCGGAATACCAGTATTTTACATGGAGCGACTGCCTATCTGACCTCCACAACCCAGTTACTGGGTAATACTGGTAAGACTGGCTGTCAGATTTTCGAGCTTCTGACGACCCGTAACGACTGTCAAAGATGCTCAAATGACAGCCGGGACCCACGGCTTAACGTGCTTTCCGAGGCACGGAGGAGTCTCGATATACGAGCTCCTCACAAAGCAAGCTTAGCAATTTAAAAAAAAGCTTTTAAAAATTACAGACCCTACAAGAAAATGCAGCAGTAAGAATCATTCTAATTCACCTACGTGGAAGGCATAACGCACCATAGATATTCACAATTTCCATTCTAAAAACCGATTCCAATCTTTTTCAGACGATGGCTTCACACTTATGGCCTTCCACGGCAACCTCAATGTAGAGATGGAGGGCCTAGAAGCTGGTCAATGGGCTCGTGACATCACCAAAGCGAAAAATGGACAGTGGATCTTCAGAGACCGGAATGCAGAGCTGAAACTTGGAGACAAGATCTACTTCTGGACTTACGTCATCAAGAATGGATTGGGATACAGACAAGATAATGGAGAATGGACTGTTACTGGTAAGGGTTTCACAATTGAACAGATTTCTTCAAAGGCCTCGCTATTGCACATCAAAATATATCCACACACACAATGTCACACTCAAGAGGATTGCCGTACCACCCCTCCTACTAACTGCGTAATGGGCTATTTGACACAGTCAAAAATAAAATATGAAATCACATAGAAAAAGACCGCTTGTCTTAAAACTTCCATCTCTGAGCAGAAACTTAATATTATGCGAGGATATAATTGTAAAAATTGGTTGAATGTTAATAAGTATTCCATTTGACTCCAAAAATCTGTGACGTCACATTTCAATATTTTATACAAATCACGTACTAATTTTGCGTTTTGACAGTTTATAAAAAGTGACGTTATTGTCTACCCTGTCAAATACCCAATTACACTTGGAAGGACCTTCGACCTTGGACCTTGGACTTGTTGCTACTGAATATGTCGTGAACAGCAAGTTTGTAACATAAACCAGATTTATGATTTTTTGCGAGTTTTATTACGATGTTGCAGATAAAAAAGCAGGAGAATACTATTGAAACCTTTGTAAGGCGATTTACACCCGGCACCGCGCTCCGCCGCGGTAGAACGAAACGGATCTCATGTCGCATTGGTCTCTTAGAAATCCGTTGATGCCTAACACACGTACACCGCCCGACCGCGCGGTCGAGCGGTGCTCGTTTCTACCGCAAACTGCTCCTACCGCGCGGTTGAGCGGTGCCGTGTATTAAACGCCTAAGATATGGTCGTATTCAATAAAACCCTTAGCACTATTTTCCACTTTCAGAATACGTGAACGAAGACGGATCACCAGCTGACATGTCCAAAATCCCACCTCAAGAGTCCACACCAACCCCATCTGCTCCTCAAACCCAAGCCCCTTACGTCACTCCCCCTCCCACGCCAGCCCCTACAAACTGCGTGTCATCAGCCACTAAGGTCGCGGGACGCGGACCTGTATGCAAGGGACAATTGATCTTTAGCGAAGATTTCAATGGTTCTGCTCTTAAACACTCGCCCAGTTGGACGGCAGAGGTCAAGTTTCCTCAAGAACCGGTATGTATTATAAGCAAATAAGCATTTTTTTTTTGAGAATGGGAAATCACTAAATGATCCTGCCGCTTTGGGTGGAGTGGAAGTGTCAGACTCTTACTAACTAAAACCTATCCATGTTCCTTCCGTAGCCCTTTATGTTCAGGGGTAGCGGTAACCCTTTGGACTATCCCGCTATTTCGGAGAGTCCCGCTGATATAAGCATAACTTCTTCTTCGTGTCGCTGGCACGACTGTATGTTACATTTTGTTGGCCCAAGACTTCGCCACTTCCACAGACAGATTGGGGACTGTTCAGGGACTACCAAGTAGACACAGCTTGGGTAGTTAGAGAAGCTGTATAGCTTGTCTGCGGGAGGAGGTGGGCCGCAATCCGACACCAGACCAAGTTCGGGCTTACAGCCGTCGCAAAGTCTTGTCAGCGGTTCTATTCTCTCCAACTCATCAATTTACGTTACCACTTAAAATATAAAATACCAATACCAATATAAAAACGACTACCAAAATTGCACCTCTTGCGAGTTGCAATTTTGGTAGTCGTTGCATTTTATATATTGTAGATACTCATTCAGAAACCTGTTTAGAATCAGATTAAGAATCAACTTAATCCGTGTCTGGTTTTTCGATAAAAATTATTCATTAGGTATGTGACCTTCAAAATTTTATTATAACCTTAACTAACTTATCCTGACAAAGTAGTATTGTCCTTTTTTAATAAAATCGAATAACTTTGATTTTATTTTATTTTGCATTGTGATGTTTTGTCTGGTGATCGCAAGCGCTCTGCTGCTAAGCAAAAGCTCAGGTTCGATTCCCGGGTTGGACAATTTTTTCTTGGGTTTGACCATCTGGAATTTCTCTGGAGTCGGTGATGCCATTCAATGACACAGGCTCGCCCCTTATTACATGGGACTTAAACATCATTGACGAAATGTAAGTGTACTATAGGTAGGTACACTTCTTCCCAGCCCTAAGGGGATACAAAGGTGATGTTATTATGAACATTTCTGAAGAAATTACAATAATATACTAATATTATACTTGGACATTTCACACAACGCCATATAGTCCCAGCAAGCTAAACAACCTAATGCTTGTGTTATGGTAACGAGATGGCTGATAAACTACTTATATACATTTTTTTTTGTAAATAAATTGATATTATAGATAGAAAAACACCTAGACCCGGAACAAATACTTGCAGGTCGTACAAATATTTGTTCTGTGCGGGAATCCAACCCACGACATGCTGCGCGGCAGTCAATCGCTCAACCACTGCGCCAACCGTGTCGTCAATTGAACCTTGCTTTTACGAAGATTCTAACCTCAAATAACTCGTTACAGGACTACCCCTTCAACGTGTACGACCCGGACAAAACTATAACCTTTGAAGACGGGTCCCTGGTCATCACTCCCTTGCTGACAGAGTCTCAATACCCCGAGACTCAATACGTCTCTGAAACTCTAGATCTTACAACCAGGTTTGGGCTAATCATATTTAGAACCTGGTTCAACAATCAAGCCACTTTTACATTTCGAACTTTATTGCAACCAGATCAAAATTCTAATTACAAAACTTGGCGCTAGACCCGCGTCTGAGTTGTGAATATTGTATATAGAACTTTACACTATCCGGAATAAGGTTCAAATACAAAATCGTGCCCGAAGGCTCGAACCTGTCGGCAATCATTCTAATTTATACCTTACCTTACCGTGATAAGAGATATGTAGTAATGACAGATTAATGATTTTCCGTTTATTGAACTTGTTTGATAATCAGACTGTATAATTAATAAAATTGTTGTAACGACACTTCTTCTCGTGTGGTTAGTGACTAACCTGGTGTCAGAGTTTAAGCTGCCTATGGGCCGCTGATTTAGCTTCACATGCTATTGAGAAACATCTCTCTGACATTCTGGTTTTTAAGCAAGTGATAATTATACATTACGCACATGAATCCGTAAAATCAGAGGTGCGTGGCTTCGGTTCGAGTTCATGACATTTTGTCCCAGGACATTTTGTCCCAGGATATTTATCCTAGGACAATTTGTATCTCTTAGAGTTTAAGCCGTCAGTACAAAAGTACAAAGTTTATTATTAGTTGTAAGTATTATGGAATTCGACGGAAGCAATAAAATGAAGTTTGTGTAAATTAAATTCAATATATATTTAGGAAATGATTGATAATTTTTTTTTTATCCGTAAGTACAAACAAGTCAATCATATTTTCAAAACTAAATGAGGTCAGAGTTTCCTATCTTACTACTCTCAGAAGAAACACCTAAGTCACAGGTCACAGTCTATTTTAAAGTCTTGACAAAATCTTGGCCTGGTCATAGGAAGACGATGTAGATTAGTGTCTGAAATGGTCTTTTGTGTGGAAAGTCCCGTCTGAGAAGTCTACGTAACCCAAAAGACAGTGGCGTAACTATAGAGTGGCAGGACTGGCAAAATGCCACGGGCCCCCGGCCTGATGGGGCCCCCGGCCTGAGAGGCTGCGAGCTCAAAAATTACCTAACATTTTTAACAAAGTATAGTAAAAAATATAAATTTGGGGCCCCATGCAATGGATTTGCCACGGGCTTCAGATGGTATAGTTACGCCACTGCCAAAAGACACTCTTTTGTATAACATTTCTTTGATCAAAATCTAAAAGTTTAATTAATAATAATAATATCCATGGACATTTCACACAACGCCATATAGTCCCAAGCTAAGCAACTTAATGCTTGTGTTATGGTAACTACATAGATGGCTGATAAACTACTTAACTATATACATTTTTTTTGTAAATACATACATATTATAGATAGAAATACACCCAGACCCGTAACAAATACTTGTAGGTCGTACAAATATTTGTTCCGTGCGGGAAGCGAACCCGCGACATGTTACGCAGCAGTCAATCGCTCAACGACTGCGCCAACCGTGTCGTCAATTAATTAATCTTAATCAATGTAACGGCTTTACAAACTCATGTTTTATTCCCAGTCTCTTGTGACTCGTTAAGTATTTACCGGATGTCGTTAACATCAGAGAACTTTTAAATTAATCAGAATTTCCGACGGCCATTTCCTTTAACCCAAGTGATTCCAAAACATTAAATTAGAAAAAAACATTCGAATGAAAAACATTAAATATTTGTTTATGAGTTTTGTAAAATTAAATGTTTTCTGTCTAAAAAGCTATACATTATACCTTGTGCCTGGTTTATCTCGCCGTATTACGCGTGATGTTATTAAGTAAAAATGGTTTTAGAGTAATTGTTTTGTGGCGACATCTATCCAGCCACATACGAACTACACTAATAGCGAGCGAAGTGTCAAAAAGCTGACATTTGTGTCTACACTACGAAGTCACACAAATCCTACATCGCGTAAGCAGAGTTTACCACGCGATCCAACATATATACTCAGCCCCGACTAAGAGTTGTTGGACCCGCCAGACGCAACACCTGTCTGGTTGGAGGATCCTCCCTTTTCAATGGAGGGACTTTCCACCCTGTCCCTCCATTCACACTAAAGTTTTAAAGGTGGAGATGAAAACTGTGATAAGTGCCTATACACTTAATCTTTCATTCCAAAAGCAAGCAAGTCTTCATTCCATCTGATTAATTCTTACCATTTCCAGGTGTACAGGTCAATTGGGAACATTAGAATGCAGACACAAAGCGGAAGGTGCGATGATCATACCACCAGTGGTAACTGGCAAGATTACAACGAAGCATCGGTTCGGCTTCAAATTCGGCAAAATCGAAATCAGGGCGAAACTACCTGCGGGCAGCTGGCTTATACCTGGTAAGCGCAAGGTTCTGGGAGAATAAAATGTATTTCGGATATTGAAGACACGAAGGTAGATGCATCAAGTGTGATTTCTTGTCGTTCAAAGGGTATAACGGGACCCTATTACTAGGACTCCGCTGTCCGTCTGACCGCCTGTCTGTCTGTCCGTCTATCACCAGGTTGTATCTCATAAACCGTGATAGTTAGACAGTTGCAATTTTCACAGATGAGGTATTTCTATTGCCCTTAAGAACAAATACTAAAAAAATAGAGTAGAAATAAATATTTAAGGGGGCTCCAAATCCAAGAAACGTGATTTTTTTGTCATTTTTATAGATAATGGTACGAAACCCTTCGTGCGCGAGTCCGACTCGTACTTGTTATACAGAACCCGTGCTTTTTGCTGGCACTTGAAAAGGTGGTCTCGGAGACTGAATAACTAGCTTCGGCCAGCGGCTTTGCCCACGTAGATGTTAAAAATTATCCCACGAGTTCGTATGACCGGGATACAAAGAAACCTTTGTGCTAATCCAGGTTATAAACGATCTGTCTACCAAATTACAACCAGATACGTACAGTAGTTTTAGTATAGGATCCCGATAGAGAACGACCTTCACCGAGCTGGTTAATGGACCAAACATATTTTTTATGTAATTTAATATATCAAAATATATTGCATAATATAGGTTGCCTATCGAATTTCAGTCCAGGATATTTTTACTTAATTAAAAAAAAAAAAACACCGGTTTGGCTAATGGATAAATTCTACACCAATCGAAAGTATGCAGCCCATAGTAAATGCAAAAGTTAGGTTGCCTATATTTTTCCTGTCACAGTAGTTTGTGCATGGAAGAGAAAGAAACATACAGATATCCTCACAAATTTTCACGTTAATAATATTATCGGATGAATTGAACCGTTTCAACTTACGTTATGATAACCAAAGCTAAGGGAAATATGGAGATCTTTTTAAGTTGTATGTTCATCCATATTTCTTTGTAGAAAAAAACAGGACATGCCTTAAGAGGATATTGCTTCGAATTCTCAAACAAAAACTCTTGCTTCTTTTACCACCCCGTGAATACTAACATCCTACTACTATTATAAAGGCGAAAGTTTGTAAGTATGGATGTATGGATGTTTGTTACTCTTTCACGTAAAAACTACTGTATAGATTTGGATGAAATTTGACACAGAGATGGTTTATATCCTGGATTAACACATAGGATATTTTTTATCCCGGTAGAACATTCCTGTGGGATAATTTCCGACCTCCACGCGAGCGAAGCCGCGGGCAGAAGCTAGTAACAACATAATGTTAAATATGCCTGCACTAGGTTATACCTGTGTCGCAGGCGATAAAATGCTTATTATAATTATTACTTAAAAGAAAATTGGATTCTTAACAATATTTAATATAAGAAGATAAATAGTGACAAAAATTATCATAAAACTAAATAATAAATGATCTACTTAAACTAGGTTAGAGTGCATGTTGCACAAATTATACACGCGCGTTGTTTATGAAGCCGATTGAATTTTTTGCTTCGACATACTTAAGATAGCCTATTTTTTACCACATCAATCACACCCATATCCTTTCTAGAAATCAACCTGGAACCCACCGAAAACGTTTACGGATCCCTGCGGTATGAGTCGGGTCTGATGCGCGTGGCCTTCGCTCGAGGGAACCCCAGTCTTGCTAAGAAGCTGTATGGAGGTCCCGTCCTGTCTGACTCTGAAACATTCAGGTCCATGTTGATGAAAGAAAAGATTGGAATCGACAACTGGAATAAGGAATATCATAATTATACATTGATTTGGAAAACTGGTAAGATTTTTTAATGATTTTTGGCGTTAAATTTTAATGCTGGTCGAAAACAATTTTAATGGGACGGAGTTCATTAAAGCAATTTGCCTTATAGGTATAAAGTCATAACTGATAAGAATCGTCACGTAACGAATTAACGTTATGCCCGAGAAAAATGGTTCCAAGAGTCTAAAGTTACAACAAACAAACTAGGGCTCCAAATTAATAACAAAAAACGTTTATTTTGACACATGGAAGTTTGGAAAGAATTATGGTCCTATTACGAACCTATGCATTTTAGGTCCGTAAGAAATTAAACCGATGAGCCGATTGCCTATATAGGCCAACACAGAAGAAAACTTCTTGCTTCAACAGGAACAGTTAGACGATTAAATTCTACGCAATACATTTGGATATTAGTAACAGTTAAAGAACTTAAGCCCTTTTTGATCCGGGGTAGAAAATCCTAATGGATGCCCTCCACCTTGTGGGGGCGGAGTGGTGTGTCAGATTCTTACAGCCTAAAACGCACACCTGTACCGGGGGTCGCGGGAACACGATGCTTCTGCAACCTCCGGCTGGAGCCGGCCCCATGGCGGGCCTCGTCTGAAGTCAAAAGGGGAAGTGAGGTGTTAGACTCCTCCCGCGATGTCTTAGAGGGGCACGCGTGGAACACTTCGCGCCGCCACCTCGGGTTCTGATGTGTGGGGGTAACAGACTCACCCCAAGAACGACAGTACCTCTAAACTAACCTTGTTCTCTTTCTTAGACGGTCTGCAGCTGCTAGTAGACGGTGAACAGTACGGTGACATCAACCCGGGAGAGGGATTCTTCGCGAGTGCGCGGGAGCATGCCGTGCCGCATGCTAGCAACTGGCTGAGAGGAACTGTCATGGCACCGCTCGATGAAACGGTAACTTAAACGTAGAAACACTTAAACAAAGCAAAACTGCAATGAAAAAGAGCCGTATTAAACTTTCGCAAAGGTACAAAGGCGGACTTAATGCCTTAGGCATTCTCTACCAGTCAACCAAGGGTGGTGAAGAGATTAGATGGTAGGTGCTTTAAAGAGTAGCAACATACAAAACATTGTGACTTTTGAATAAAATGGGTACATAAATACACACACAAACATTCTTATACCTTGAATAAGAATAAGAATATTTTTCTTCATTCTACTGCCCTTATCTTAATTTACATCTTTTTCTTCCATACTTCTTCTATTTAAAAATCGTCATCTCGGTAGTCACTCTCTAGCTAAAAGATAAACTTCCGTACTTGTATTTGCATTAAAACTGTGGTACAATATTGGTCTTAAACACAATATAATGATCCACATGTCTCGCCACGAGTCCATGGCGAGACATTAACAAATATTATATTTTACAAATATTTTATAAGAAAAAGTATATACAGTGTGTTAAACGAGGGACATACTTTCGGGAGGTACTATACTCATGAGAATGAACAACTTTGACTATGGAACTATACCTGAAATCATGAAAAAGAAATCAGCTGTTCAGTAAGTACATTTACGTCCGAATAATTCGTCAAAATTTATGGAACAGCTGATATTTTTTTTTCATAAAGTTGGTCCCATGGACAAAGTTGGTGATTTCCATGAGTACTATTATATACAAATGCTACTTCTTCAGGTTAGCGTTAAATGTTTATTCCATTATTCTCTATAACCTTTCACACTATCATTCAATAAGTATTTTATTCTTTTTTAATCATGTCACCACAGACTGGCCCCATGAATAATTAATTTATTAACTAGGTGCCGCTGGAGTAACAGACCCTATCCTGGTCTTTCAAAACTTCCTTATTCCGTACACCTATAAATACTTCTCCTTTGTTTCTTTCTTCAATTATTTAGACTATCATTCTATCACACATTGGCAGGGCATTCACGACTTCTTAGATCGTCCACGGTCCATCATCATCAACATTCTAATCTTGTCCCGTGTTCCTTGGGCTTTTCTTATATTCTCCAAGCGGTCACGCCCTTTTACCTGGAGGCTCTTTTTTTCTTTATTTTTTTTATTTACGCTTAAGTACAGTCAGTTTTCAATATTTTATCTGGTATATTGGCGTGTGCTAGCTGACATGTGGCAAATGATTGATTTTAATGTGATGTGTTTCGTAATGTTAATTACTTCTCATACGATAAATATGTAAAGTCAAGTTCTTACAACTAAACAGACAGCTTTGCTGCTGGAGAGTTTGTTGCGCCACTTCTTCTTCCCAGCTAAAGCACTAGGAAATGGTGAAGGGTGGGCGTTTTTAGGGGACTGTCTTATGGAACTTTGACCTTCAAAAAGTGCTGATCTTCAGCCTAGTTTTAATGAATGACTTTTTGTATTTTGATTTCCCTTTTCATACTCTCTCGCTATCACTCACTCCCTTTTCTATCAAGTCATTCCTCATGTAATCCTTCCATCTTCTCTATGGTCTTCACCTCCTTCTCCATTTATATTGATGCAAGTTTGTTTCTCTGGTCCCATTGTAATAACTGTCCCATCCTTTTTTAGTTCCACCTGTCTCTCGGTCTGCGCGTGGGAGGAATCCATGACTTCAGTGATGATCTTCCGGACAAGCCCTGGAAGAACCGCGGCAGTAAAGCCATGCTCGAGTTTTGGAAACAGAAGATCTCCTGGTATCCATCTTGGTATAACACCAACTTGAGAGTGGATTCCGTCAAAGTGTACGCCTTATAGACTTATTTTTATTATATATTTCATAAGATTTTTATAATAAAATTGTAACTTTATGCCTGATTTTATTTTTGATTGTCATATTTTTTTTTCTGTTTAGTTAAAGTGAATGGTTTCTGGTTTTTGACCGGATAATAATATCAAGGAATACTTTTCACAAAAAAGGTATATGATGACGCAACCCGTACTTTTGAAACAACAAACTTAAAATAATAAAGTCTCATTCCTTTCCTACTAACTACTAACCAATCAACATGCCTGACAATTGGCTTGGTATAAAAAGACGATCGGATTCGCAAGAGCAATAATTGAAGCAAGCAACACATTACAAGCGATCATATTGTCTAATTGTCATCATTGCGAAGAAATAATTACAGGTGGCTTCCAAGATGGTAGGGAGTAACAGCCGCCCATGGCCGTCTCTAATAAGTACCAGAGGGTATAACATTTTTTTGAGGGCAGTTCAACCTAGGAGTTTGACTACTGGTTAACCGGGCTTGCCTTGCTTGCCAATACGTATTATCTCCGACAGCGCCTCAGTCCTGCAATCCCTAGGGAAAAAAAACTCACCTCAGAATGAACACTAGAATGTCGCAATGCACTAGAACGCATATCGGTATCCTACCGCAACAGAGTAACACTACAATGGATAAAAAGACATAGCGGATCACTAGGTAACGACGCAGCTGACGAGCTGGCGAGGAGAGCTTCCAGCACGTCAGTCTGCGGACCTGAACTTATCATACCCATTCCCTGCAACCAGCTACACAGATGGCTGCAAGAAATCACCCACACACAAGCGGAGAGCTGGTAGACATCGTCACCAGGCTGCAGGCAGTGCCATGCTATGCCATCCCTAGACAAAGGGTTAACCAGGCGCTTACTCCACCTGGACAGAACCGGCCTGCGCCTGATGACGGGGACCATCACGGGACACTGCTCATTAAACAAACACTTCCACACAATAGACATAACGGACAGTCCTCTGTGCAGGGCCTGCATGGAGGCTTAGGAAACCGTTGCGCACGTGCTTTGTGAGTGCACGGGCGTCACACTGATCAGGACACAGACCCTCGGAACACCCAGATCTTTCACAGATGTACTACACAGACCAGGAGAAGGGATCAAATTGTGGAGGGAGGTGGGCTGGCTGGAATAAACACCAAAGGCCGCCATGGCCCACGCACAATGGTCCGCCTAAGGACTGAGTGCGGAAACCAAAACCTCAAGATAAGATTGCCTTGCTTGCCATGCCTCAATAAATTAAGACCTCCATCCAGGGCTAAAAAAAAACGCATTCGAACTACACTTCTGAGGAGCAACTAGAATGGTTAATTCTTTTTGTTTATTTTAACGCCCAAAAGTGCCTATTTAAAATAAATGATTTTACTTTGACCATGAATATACATATTTTGTTTACCCAGTTCCAATGGACCCTTGGACTTCGCTTGAGAGGAGTTAATGACTTCGACGATGAATCGGAGGGCAAACCCTGGAAGAACAGTGCCAGTAAAGCGACGCTAGACTTCTGGAAAAACCAGGACTCTTGGCATCCTTCGTGGTATGACAGCGATTTGAGGGTCGATTACGTAAGAAGGGTCCCTTAAACGATTCGGCAACGATAAAACATGTTATGAATAAAAGATGTGACGATTTGTTTTATTTTGACACCTGATTAAAAACGAAAACTACTTTTATGTTTTGTCTCACTGCAGGCAAAGACCCGGGTTTTAGCTGATTTTTTGTTGCTTGTAATTGATAGGACAAGGTTTGTACGAAAGAACTATAAATTCACTTGGGCGATGCGGACACGAGCAGTTAGTCACTTAATATTTGACTTACATTAACATAGAAATCTCGATGTTTAGACATACATACAAAACCGTGTGTTGCAAAGACGGACCCCTAGTAAAATATAACGACAATAGGGGTACCTACCTAAATATGTGTAGCAGGGCCGGATTTAAATGTAATGCCGCCCCTGGGCACCGGAAAAAAATTCCGCCCCAATACTGGAATTTTACTTAAACTTATACACTGCTGGAAGAAATTAAGGGATTAAAAAAATATTCAAATTTTTGGTCAATTTTCAACAGGCCGTAACTTCGAGATGGTCGTATAGGGAAAAAAAATAAGGTTTTTGGATTAGAACTTTAAAATTTTGTAGCGTCAGCGATTTTTGAGCAAACTTAGAAAAACCAGCAACAAAAAAATCAAGCCGATCGCCTCTACGAGGACACGGCGGTGCTCCGCCCAAGCGGGGCAGGTTTCCACCGTATGCTCCACCGTGTCATCTGGGTGATCCTCGCAGTGATAACACCCGGGCGTTTCCTCCCGCCTGATTATGTGCAGGAACCTCCCGAAACATCCATGTCCGGTGAGGACCTGCGTCAGGCGGTAGGTGAGGGAGAGTGACCGTGACGCCTGTCTAGCAACTCCTCAAAGAGGGGCCTTACCGCCACTATCGTGTCGTGCCCTGCGCTGGGTTGCGACAGTCGCAGTTTCCAGGCCACCATGAGATCGCGTACAGGCGCGCGAGGACTATCGCCTCCAGATCCCACGGTGGCAGTCCGGTAAGGAGGCTTGCCGCCTTGACCGAGATCGTGTGATACCCCCGGATCAGCCTAATGGGGACTAGCCTTGCTGCATCGAAAATATTAAGAAAACCAATAATGTTAAGTGTGCCTTTAACCGTTCAATATGTCCACATAAACTCTGCAAAGAGCCAAATTTGCCAGCCGTTTTTATGTTTCACTCGATCGAATTTTTGAAAAATTAAAGGATCACGTTTATTGCTCTGAAAAGCTCATAATTATTTTTTAATGAGAAATAAATCTGAGCTTTTTCCACATTTTCGTTGCAGAGACTCAGCGAGTGCTTAAATTAAAAAAAAAGGTCTTGACACCTTTAACTTTCTGTGCGATCATTGAATCTCTATATCCTTAATCAAATACGATAAGAGAAGATTTCAAATAATTCGAGTGTCTACTTTCATTTTCCAGACTCTATAAATTTTTACTAAAAGTGCCAAAATTATAATTCACAATTAATGTATGAATTGAATTTATTGAATTATCAATAAAACAGATAATTATTATATTTATATAATTATTTAATTTATATTGAGCAATCTTGATAAGACCTGTTATGTCACCGAAAGATAATATAAGTAATATTAACTTTCGGTGACATAACACGGGTCAGTGGCGGATAAATCAGCAGGCTGAGTAGGCTGGAGCCTAGGGCGGCAAATTTAGTTCACAATTTTTTTATTTCGATTTGTAAATTAAAAAAAAAAAAAATATACACAAAAAGTATAATAATGCTTTTATAATTTAACTAAAATTATAATTCTAACAATTAATTAAGAAAAGATATATTTATTTATGGCACGCCACGATAGTGGTCGTAAGACCTTTCTTTGAGGAGTAGCTAGAGAGGATCTAACACAGTACCATAGTTCACAATGATACGGGAAAAGTTGATGTAACGAGGATGATGTAGCACAAATCATAAAGTTGGAATTTTATTGATAGAAAACTGATATTTGATTGTGGACTATGGTATCAAAATTTGTAGACGGCACAACTGAATAGCCTACGGGCGGCAAATCTGTAAATCCGCCACTGACACGGGTTATTGCAATCTTGACATATTTGTCATGTAAAAACGCGTTTAATAAAACTCGACATAATGACAACTGTCACAATAATCAAAATAATTTCAAAAAAGTATTAATTAATAGAATTTTTTAATTTATGTATATTGAGGTATCTTGATAAGACTAAAACAATTTTTTTCACTTTCGAAATTTTGCCGCCCTAAAAAATTTGCCGCCCTGGGCACTCGCCCCGACTGCCCCTAGGGTAAATCCAGCGCTGCACGTGACTCAGACACACAGTCACGTGTTTCGAACACACAGTCACGTGCTTCGAACACACAGTCATGTGTTTCGGACCCTCAGTCACGTGCCTCAGACACACAGTCACGTGGTTCGGACACACAGTCAATTTCTTGAGACACACGATCACGTGCCTCAGTCACACAGTCACGTGTTTCGGACACACAATCACGTGACACAGTGACAAAGTCACGTGACTCAGACACACTGTCACGAGCCTCAGTCACACAGACACGTGACTCAGAAACAAAGTCACGTGACTCAGACACAGTCATGTTTCTCAGACACACAGTCACGTATCTCGGACACACAATCACGTGACACAGACACACAGTCACGTGCCTCAGACACACCGTCTCGTGCCTCGGACACACGATCACGTGCCTCTGTCACACAGTCACGTGTTTCGGACACACAACCACGTGACAGTGACAAAGTCACGTGACTCGGACACACTGTCACGTGCCTCAGTCACAAAGTCACGTGGCTCTGACTCACAATCACGTGACACAGTCACACAGTCACATGACTCGAAAACAAACTAACGTGACTCAGACACACAGTTACACAAACACGTGGCTTTGACACTCAATCACGTGACTCAGAAACAAAGTCACGTGACTCAGACACACAGTCACGTGTTTCGGACCCCAAGACACGTGCATCAGACACGCAAACACATGCCTCAGGCACACAGTCACGTGGATCGGACACACAATCACGTGACACAGTCACACAGTCATGTGACTCGGGAACAAAGTCACGTTACTCAGACACACAGTCACGTGTTTCGGACCCCCAGACACGTGCATCAGACACGCAAAAACGTGCCTCAGGCACACAGTCAAGTGCCTTAGTCACAAAGTCACGTGACTCAAAAACAAAGTCACGTGAATCAGACACACAATCACGTGACAGTGACAAAGTCACGTGACTCAGAAACAAATTCATGTGACACAGACACACAGTCACGTGCCTCAGACACACGATCACGTGCCTCAGAAGCAAAGTCACGTGACTCAGACACACAGTCACGTGTTTCGGACCCCAAGACACGTGCATCAGACACGCAAACACGTGCCTCAGGCACACAGTCACGTGGCTCGGACACACAATCACGTGACACAGTCACACAGTCATGTGACTCGGAAACAAAGTCACGTTACTCAGACACACAGTCACGTGTTTCGGATCCCCAGACACGTGCATCAGACACGCAAAAACGTGCCTCAGGCACACAGTCACGTGACACAGACACAAAGTCACGTGACTCAGACACACAGTCAAGTGCCTTAGTCACAAAGTCACGTGACTCGGAAACAAAGTCACGTGAATCAGACACACAGTTACGTGTTTCGGACCCCCAGACACGTGCATCAGACACGCAAACACGTGTCTCAGGCACACAGTAACGTGGCTCGGACACACAATCACGTGACACAGTGACAGTCACGTGTTTCGGACACACAATCACGTGACAGTGACTAAGTCACGTGACTCAAAAACAAAGTCACGTTACTCAGACACACAGTCACGTGTTTCGGACCGCCAGACACGTGCATCAGACACGCAAACACGTGCCTCAGGCACACAGTCACGTGGCTCGGACACACAATCACGTGACACAGTCACACAGTCACGTGACTCGAAACAAAGTCACGTGACTCAGACACACAGTCACGTGCCTCAGACACACAGTCACACAGTCACGTGACTCGGAAACAAAGTCACGTGACTCAGACACACAGTCACGTGCCTCAGACACACCGTCTCGTGCCTCGGACACACGATCACGTGCCTCTGTCACACAGTCACGTGTTTCGGACACACAATCACGTGACAGTGACAAAGTCACGTGACTCGGACACACTGTCACGTGCCTCAGTCACAAAGTCACGTGGCTCAGACACACAATCACGTGACACAGTCACACAGTCACGTGACTCGAAAACAAACTCACGTGACTCAGACACACAGTTACGTGCCTCAGACACACAGTCACGTGGCTCAGACACACAAGCACGTGACTCAGAGACACAGTCACGTGTTTCAAACACACAGTCATGTGCTTCGAACACAGTCATGTGTTTCGGACCCTCAGTCACATGCCTCAGACACACAGTCACGTGGTTCGGACACACAGTCAATTGCTTGAGACACACGATCACGTGCCTCAGTCACACAGTCACGTGTTTCGGACACACAATCACGTGACACAATGACAAATTCACGTGACTCAGACACACTGTAACGTGCCTCAGTCACACAGACACGTGACTCAGAAACAAAGCCACGTGCCTCAAACACACTGTCACGTGCCTCAGACACACAGTCACGTGCCTCAGACACACAGTCACGTGACTCAGACACACAAGCACGTGACTCAGACACAAAGTCACGTGCCTTAGACACAGTCACGTGGCTCGGACACAATCACGTGACACAGTCACAGAGTCACGTGACTCGGAAACAAAGTCACGTGACTCAGACACACGGTCACGTGCCTCAGTCACACAGTCATGTGACTCAGACACACAGTCACGTGGCTCGGACACACAATCACGTGACACAGTGACAAAGTCACGTGACTCAGACACACAGTCACGTGACTCAGACACACTGTAACGTGCCTCAGTCACACAGACACGTGACTCAGAAACAAAGCCACGTGCCTCAAACACACTGTCACGTGCCTCAGACACACAGTCACGTGACACAGACCCACAGTCACGTGCCTCAGACACACATTCACGTGACTCAGACACACTGTCACGTGATAAAGACACAAAGTCACGTACCTTAGACACAAAGTCACGTGACTTGGACACTGGCAAGTGACTTTGTGTCAGTGTCACGTGATTGTGTGTCCGAGCCACGTGTTTGTGTGTCTGAGGCACGTGACTGAGGCACGTGACAGTGTGTCTGAGTCACGTGACAGTGTGGTTTTTTTTTTTTTTTTTTTTAATTCTATCTACCTCCGACGTTATCGGAGCCTATGCTGAGCCTTGTTCTCTTTATCATTCCAGTTCTCGCTATTTTGCCTCTCGCACTTTCATGCCGCATACTTTTTCTTTCTGCATTCATCATATCTTTCTTTCTTTGTACTGGGTGGGATTCCCATTCAGAACCTGATCTGACTATCTATTTTCTTATTTTTATTATTTATTTATTATAGTGTAGGGGGGAATGAATTACCAATTTTCCATTTTATTTGTAACACGGTTATTCTTAGACTAATACAATATCTTTATGTTTTCTTATCTTACAATACTCTAGTTATATTTATACCTATTTCTATGCTTAATATATATATTCTCTAAATATACTATCAGCATATTTTCTTAAGCTGTTTTATTTCTATCTATTGCCTTCTGTGCAATCTTTGTGCAATAATCTAAAAACTTCTCCCTATGTTTCCCTCGCATCACTTCCCCAACTGTTTCTTTGTCCAGTTTTATTTGGAGTGCCTGTTCCAGTCCATATCTGTCCGCGGCGTGTACAGGACATTCCAAAATCAGGTGTGGCACAGTTTCGTCAATATTTGGGTCGCAGATGCATGATGGACTCCCCTTGCACTTGAAGCGATTTAGGTACTCGGAGAATCCACCGTGCCCCGTCATAACCTGTGTCCTGATGTTGGTTATTTTTATCTTTCTTATTGTGCTATACGCAGCCACTGCATCCGGGAAAAAGATCTTCGTAATGCTTGCTGTTTGTCCGGACTTGTATCTCCGATTCCATTCGTCCAGCGTCCCCATGCGTATGTGGCGCTTGACGAATGAGATCGGACACTGGTCGTAGTCGGGTTTCCTCTTGGAATTTTCAGCGGCCTCCTTTGCTAACTGGTCGGCTCTTTCGTTCCCCTGTAGCCCCACGTGTGCTTTAATCCAGAACAAGTTTACCACCTTGTTCTGGCGGGATGCAGATTTAATATAATCCCTAGCTTCTACGGCAAGCGGGTGGTGCGAACCAGGATTAGCTATTGTTTGAAGAGCCGCCATTGAGTCGCTGAAAATTCCAAAAGTAGATGCCTTGAGCTTCATTATTTGCCTGGTCGCCCGTGCTATTGCTAGGAGTTCAGCCTGGTAAACGGTGCAGTAGTTCGATAGAGCAAGTTTGCGGGCTCTGGTCTCGGCCTCACTGTTCCATATAGACAATGAGGCGCCAACCCCTCCTCCAATCTTGCTCCCGTCCGTGAAGATGCGGACGTCGAAATTGCAGTGGTCCAGCTGCTCTTGGTTCACCAGGCTATCGAACTGCAAGACGTCGCGTGTCGCGGGGTGGGGATCCTCCATTGCGGCGGTCATTCGCTCAATCTCCCTGTCCCCCAGTGACACCAAGGTTACTCCCCTCTTGGCCTCATATAATGATGCCGCCTCCTGTACTCTGAGGTCTAGTGGGAGCATTCCTGACAGCAAGAGTGCTGAGTTAAGGGAGACCGTGCGATATGCCTTACATATCTTCAGGGTGATTCCTCGCTGGACAGTCCCAAGCTGCTTTATGACTCCTAACTTTTTGGCTGCCGGTGCCCAGACGCTTGCAGCGTAGAGTATTATGGGCTCCACGGTTGCCACATAAATGACCCGTATAACTTCAGGGTTTAGTCCCCAACTGACTTTTGCCGCTCTACACAGTTGTTTGTGAACTCCGACGGCCTTGCGGCATACCTCTGAGATGTGCGCATTGAACGTGAGCCTGTCGTCGATGGTGACACCTAGAATTTTCATTTTCTTGGACATAGCGATATCGACCCCGCCCATGCTCAGGCGTGGAGCGTCGTATTTTAACTTGTTTGTTATGACCATTACACTGGTCTTGTGTGGTGCAAAGTTTAACTTGTTTTCCACGCCCCACGCCCGAACACGTTCGAGGGCAGCATTCGCTTGTCTCTCTATTTCCAGTGCCGTGTCTCCATCGAAAAACAGGATCACGTCATCGGCGAAGGCTTGCGCGTAGTCTCCTGTTCTCTCGAGGTCTTTGAGGAGGGGATCCAGTATGAGGTTCCATAGAATGGGGCCTCCAATTGAGCCTTGCACGCAGCCTTTCTCCGTGCTTCTCTGATGCTCAGCGCCGGCGTACCTTACTCGTACTTTTCTATCGCGCAAATAGCTGTCGATGACCCTTCTCAGGTTAACCGGGCACCTTTCCTCAGCCAGTCGGATCCTTATAGCTGGCCACCAGGCATTGTCGAAGGCTCCCTCTATGTCCAGCGATATTAATGTTATTATTTTCTTTTGTTTCAGCTTATTGCGTATTCTTTGCATGAGGGTATAGAGGGAGTCTTCGGTACTCCTTTGTGGCATGAATCCGTACTGGCGAGTACTCATCCTCGGTGCTATATAGAACCTGAGTCGGGCCATCAACATTTTCTCATAGATTTTTCCGAGTACTGGCAACAAACCGATTGGGCGGTACGCCTTTGGTGTTGTGTAATCAGTTTTCCCTGGCTTCCGTAGTATAACCACTGTTGCCTCTTTCCATGCTCTTGGGAAGTGGTTATAAGCAAGGCATTTGTTGACGATTGCCAGGAAAATTTCTGGGTCTTTGCTGATAGCACGACTGCAAATATCGGCTGTGAGGCCATCCATCCCCGGAGCTTTCTTGGGATTGATGGACTCGCTTGACGCCTTTAGTTCGGCTATTGTGAATGGAGGGTCGTATGGCTCACCATATTCGCCTTCATTCACCGATTCCGCCTCTTGTCTGATACGGCTGTGGTGGGGGTTATCCGCAGCTAGGTGGTCTTCTGGATATAGGGTCTCCGCTATGTACCGGGCGGACTCTTCTGCATCCAGCACCTCCCCGTCTTTCACCGTGACAGTGTGTTTGAGTCACGTAACTTTGTGACTGAGGCACGTCACTGTGTGACAGAGGCACGGGATCGTGTGTCCGAGTCACGTGTTTCGGACACACAATCACGTGACAGTGACAAAGTCACGTGACTCAAAAACAAAGTCACGTTACTCAGACACACAGTCACGTGTTTCGGACCGCCAGACACGTGCATCAGACACGCAAACACGTGCCTCAGGCACACAGTCACGTGGCTCGGACACACAATCACGTGACACAGTCACACAGTCACGTGACTCGAAACAAAGTCACGTGACTCAGACACACAGTCACGTGCCTCAGACACACAGTCACACAGTCACGTGACTCGAAAACAAAGTCACGTGACTCAGACACACAGTCACATGCCTCAGACACACCGTCTCGTGCCTCGGACACACGATCACGTGCCTCTGTCACACAGTCACGTGTTTCGGACACACAATCACGTGACAGTGACAAAGTCACGTGACTCGGACACACTGTCACGTGCCTCAGTCACAAAGTCACGTGGCTCAGACACACAATCACGTGACACAGTCACACAGTCACGTGACTCGAAAACAAACTCACGTGACTCAGACACACAGTTACGTGCCTCAGACACACAGTCACGTGGCTCAGACACACAAGCACGTGACTCAGAGACACAGTCACGTGTTTCAAACACACAGTCATATGCTTCGAACACAGTCATGTGTTTCGGACCCTCAGTCACATGCCTCAGACACACAGTCACGTGGTTCGGACACACAGTCAATTGCTTGAGACACACGATCACGTGCCTCAGTCACACAGTCACGTGTTTCGGACACACAATCACGTGACACAGTGACAAATTCACGTGACTCAGACACACTGTAACGTGCCTCAGTCACACAGACACGTGACTCAGAAACAAAGCCACGTGCCTCAAACACACTGTCACGTGCCTCAGACACACAGTCACGTGCCTCAGACACACAGTCACGTGACTCAGACACACAGTCAATTGCTTGAGACACACGATCACGTGCCTCAGTCACACAGTCACGTGTTTCGGACACACAATCACGTGACACAGTGACAAATTCACGTGACTCAGACACACTGTAACGTGCCTCAGTCACACAGACACGTGACTCAGAAACAAAGCCACGTGCCTCAAACACACTGTCACGTGCCTCAGACACACAGTCACGTGCCTCAGACACACAGTCACGTGACTCAGACACACAAGCACGTGACTCAGACACAAAGTCACGTGCCTTAGACACAGTCACGTGGCTCGGACACAATCACGTGACACAGTCACACAGTCACGTGACTCGGAAACAAAGTCACGTGACTCAGACACACGGTCACGTGCCTCAGTCACACAGTCATGTGACTCAGACACACAGTCTCGTGGCTCGGACACACAATCACGTGACACAGTGACAAAGTCACGTGACTCAGACACACAGTCACGTGACTCAGACACACTGTAACGTGCCTCAGTCACACAGACACGTGACTCAGAAACAAAGCCACGTGCCTCAAACACACTGTCACGTGCCTCAGACACACAGTCACGTGACACAGACCCACAGTCACGTGCCTCAGACACACATTCACGTGACTCAGACACACTGTCACGTGCCAGAGTCGCGTGCCTCAGACACACAGTCACGTGCCTCGGACACAAGATCACGTGCCTCTGTCACACAGTCACGTGATTCGGACACACAATCACGTGACAGTGACAAAGTCACGTGACTCGGACACACTGTGACGTGCCTCAGTTCTGTGACTCAGACACACAGTCACGTGCCTCAGACACACAGTCACGTGGCTCAGACACACAAGCACGTGACAAAGACACAGAGTCACGTGCCTTAGACAGTCACGTGACTTGAACACACAGTCACGTGACTTAGACACACTGTCACTCGCCACAGTCACGTGACTCAGAAACAAAGTCACGTGCCACATTCACGTGGCTCAGAAACAAAGTCACGTGACACAGACACACGATCACTTGCCTCTGTCACACAGTCACGTGTTTCGGACACACAATCACGTGCCTCAGACACACCGTCACGTGCCTCGGACACACAATCACGTGCCTCTGTCACACAGTCACGTGACACAGACCCACAGTCACGTAACAGTGACAAAGTCACGTGCCTCAGTCACACAGACACGTGACTCAGAAACAAAGTCACGTGATAAAGACACAAAGTCACGTACCTTAGACACAAAGTCACGTGACTTGGACACTGGCAAGTGACTTTGTGTCAGTGTCACGTGATTGTGTGTCCGAGCCACGTGTTTGTGTGTCTGAGGCACGTGACTGAGGCACGTGACAGTGTGTCTGAGTCACGTGACAGTGTGTTTGAGTCACGTAACTTTGTGACTGAGGCACGTCACTGTGTGACAGAGGCACGGGATCGTGTGTCCGAGGCACGTGACGGTGTGTCTGAGGCACGTGACTGACGTGATGTGACACACAATCATGTGACACAGACCCACAGTCACGTGACACAGACCCACAGTCACGTGACACAGACACACAGTCACGTGCCTCAGACACACATTCACGTGACTCAGACACACTGTCACGTGCCAGAGTCGCGTGCCTCAGACACACAGTCACGTGCCTCGGACACAAGATCACGTGCCTCTGTCACACAGTCACGTGATTCGGACACACAATCACGTGACAGTGACAAAGTCACGTGACTCGGACACACTGTGACGTGCCTCAGTTCTGTGACTCAGACACACAGTCACGTGGCTCAGACACACAAGCACGTGACAAAGACACAGAGTCACGTGCCTTAGACAGTCACGTGACTTGAACACACAGTCACGTGACTTAGACACACAGTCACGTGACACAGACTCACAGTCACGTAACAGTGACAAAGTCACGTGCCTCAGTCACACAGACACGTGACTCAGAAACAAAGTCACGTGATAAAGACACAAAGTCACGTACCTTAGACACAAAGTCACGTGACTTGGACACTGGCAAGTGACTTTGTGTCAGTGTCACGTGATTGTGTGTCCGAGCCACGTGTTTGTGTGTCTGAGGCACGTGACTGAGGCACGTGACAGTGTGTCTGAGTCACGTGACAGTGTGTTTGAGTCACGTAACTTTGTGACTGAGGCACGTCACTGTGTGACAGAGGCACGGGATCGTGTGTCCGAGGCACGTGACGGTGTGTCTGAGGCACGTGACTGACGTGATGTGACACACAATCATGTGACACAGACCCACAGTCACGTGACACAGACCCACAGTCACGTGACACAGACACACAGTCACGTGCCTCAGACACACAGTCACGTGCCTCAGACACACAGTCACGTGCCTCAGACACACAGTGACGTGCCTCAGATCGACAGTCACGTGGTTCGGACACACAGTCACGTGTCTCAGTCCCACAGACACGTGACTCAGAAACAAAGTCACGTGATAAAGACAGTCTCGAACCTCAAACACACGGTCACGTGCCACAGACACACAGTCACGTGTTTCGGACCCCCAGACACGTGCATCAGACACGCAAACACGTGCCTCAGGCACACAGTCTTGTGGCTCGGACACACAATCACGTGACACAGTCACACAGTCAAGTGACTCGGAAACAACGTCACGTGACTCAGACACACAGTCACGTGCCTCAGACACACAGTCACGTGTTTCGAACACACAGTCACGTATTTCAAACACACAGTCACGTGTTTCGGTCACACAGTCACGTGACACAGTGACAAAGTCACGTGACTCAGACACACTGTCACGTGCCTCAGTCACACAGACACGTGACTCAGAAACAAAGTCACGTGATAAAGACACAAAGTCACACAGACACACAGTCACGTGCCTTACACACACAGTCACGTGCCTCAGACACACAGTCACGTGCCTCAAACACACTGTCACGTGCCTCAGACACACAGTCACGTGACTCAGACACACAAGCACGTGACTCAGACACAAAGTCACGTGGCTTAGACACAGTCACGTGGCTCGGACACAATCACGTGACACAGTCACACAGTCACGTGACTCGGAAACAAAGTCACGTGACTCAGACACACGGTCACGTGCCTCAGTGACACAGTCATGTGACTCAGACACACAGTCACGTGGCTCGGACACACAATCACGTGACACAGTGACAAAGTCACGTGACTCAGACACACTGTCACGTGCCGCAGACACACAGTCACGTGGCTTAGACACACAGTCACGTGCCTCAGAGTCACAGTCACGTGACACAGAAACAAAGTCACGTGCCTTAGACACGACTTGAACACACAGGCACGTGTTTCGGACACACAGTCACGTGACACAGTGTCAAAGTCACCTGACTCAGACACACTGTCTTGTGCCTCAAACACAGTCACGTGGCTCAGACACACAGTCACGTGCTTCGAACACATAGTCACGTGCTTCGAACACACAGTCACGTGCTTCAAACACACAGTCACATGTTTCAGACACACAATCAGGTGACAGAGATAAAGTCACGTGACTCAGACACACTGTTACGTGCCCACACAGGCACGTGTTTCGGACTCACAGTCACGTGACACAGTGTCAAAGTCACGTGACTCAGACACACTGTCACGTGCCTCAAACACAGTCACGTGGCTCAGACACACAGTCACATGCTTCGAACACACAGTCACGTGCTTCGAACACACAGTCACGTGCTTCAAACACACAGTCACATGTTTCGCACACACAATCACGTGACAGAGATAAAGTCACGTGACTCGGACACACTGTTACGTGCCTCAGTCACACAGACACGTGACTCAGAAACAAAGTCACGTGACAATGACACACAGTCTCGTGCCACAGTCACGTTACTCAGAAACAAAGTCACGTGACTCAGACACACAGTCACGTGACACAGACACACAGTCACGTGACACAGACAAACAGGCACGTGCCTGTTTGACACACAGTCACGTGGCACAGATACACAGTCACTTGCCTTACACACACAGTCATGTGCCTCAGACACACAGTCCCGTGCCTCAAACACACTGTCACGTGCCTCAGACACTGTCACTTGACACAGACACTTAGTCACGTGACACAGACATACAGTCACGTGCCTTCGACACACAGTCACGTGCCTCGGACACACGATGACGTGCCTCTGTCACACAGTCACGTGTTTCGGTCACACAATCACGTGACAGTGACAAAGTTACGTGACTATAATTTTTTTATTTCGATTTGTAAATTAAAAAAATATATATTATACACAAAAAAGTATTATAATGCTTTTATAATTAAACTAAAATTATTATAAGTACTAACAAATAGTGATCACCACGATAGTGATCGTAAGACCTCTCTTTGAGGAGTAGCTAGAGAGGATCTAACACAGTACCATATTTCACAATGATACGGGAAAAGTTGATGTAACGAGGATGATGGATTACAAATCATAAAGTTGGAATTTTATTGATAGAAAACTGATATTTGATTGTGGACTATGGTATCAAAATTTGTAGGCGGCACAACGGAATAGCCTACGGGCGGCAAATCTGTAAATCCGCCACTGACACGGGTTATTGCAATCTTGACATATTTGTCATGTAAAAACGCGTTTTATAAAACTCGACATAATGATAACTGTCACAATAATCAAAATAATTTCAAAAAAGTATTAATTCATAGAATTTTTTAATTTATATTGAGGTATCTTGATAAGACTAAAACAATTGTTTTCACTTTCGAAATTTTGCCGCCCTAAAAAATTTGCCGCCCTCGGCACTCGCCCCGACTGCCCCTTTTTTTTTTTTTTTTTAGGCTGGGAAGTCATCCAATGACTGCTCGCGCTCTGGGTGGAGCGGAAGGGAGTGTCAGACTCTTACTTATGAGTACTCCCTTTCATATGCTGACATCTCTTTGAGGCGCGCGTGGAACATATACGCGCCGTACGGCACGGGTCTGGTGCTGATCGGACGGTGAGTCACCCATTACTCACCGCCCGCAGGCCCGCGCCTACGGTGGCCGGGAGTCGTCACGTGGCTTCCGACGCCCGGAGCGTCTCCCGCGGCGGCTGGGACGGGAGGACCTTTCTCTCTCCCATCCCGCCACCTCCTTCGCGAGCATAACTTTTTCGCAGAAGGAGGTGACTGCCTCCCACTCCCTCTCGCCCCGGACCATGGCTTGCACCAGGGCCGGGCGCGAGAGGTCGCCGCCGCCGATCGCCTCTACGAGGACACGGCGGTGCTCCGCCCAAGCGGGGCAGGTTTGCACCGTGTGCTCTACCGTGTCCTCTGGGCGATCCTCGCAGTGGTGACACCCGGGCGTTTCCTCCCGCCTGATGATGTGCAGGAACCTCCCGAAACATCCATGTCCGGTGAGGACCTGCGTCAGGCGGAAGGTGAGGGCGCCGTGACGCCTCTCTAGCCACTCCTCAAAGAGGGGCCTTACCGCCACTATCGTGGCGTGCCCTCCCCGACTGCCCCTAGGGTGAATCCAGCGCTGATGTGTAGTGATTAGTAGATACTCAATAATAAGGTGGTAGCTACAAAAATTTGATTATTGTGGACCCTGTCGGACACCGCAAAGGTACGAGAGAGGAAGAAGACTTAAGTTCAATTAAATTGTAAAACACAATGTAGGTAATTTAGAATTTGTCATTTAAATATTCATTGACACTATAATAGCATTTAGTTAACAAAAATTGTTTTAAGTTATTTATGAACTAGCTTTTGCCAGCGGCTTCGCCCGCGTGTATGTAGGAAATTATCCCACGGGAACCGTACATTTTTCCGGGATTAAAAGCTTAAATGCTATTCCAGACTATAATCTATCTTTATTCCAAGTTTCATCCAGATCCGTTAAGTAATTTTTGAGTTTATTCGTTACAAACATACATACAAATCTTTCCTCTTTATAAGATTAGTATAGATGGGTTAAAAACAATGTAACGCATAACTGGCGGAGCAAATGAAACTGCAATTCAATCAAAATGCCAACAATAATTACTCATTGATTGATGTATCGTCACGTCACATTTTAATAATCGGGAGTGATATGAAGTTTCGAATGACGTTATTGCGACGCACGCTATTTCGAAAAAAATTAAGAGTGGTACGCCATTTCGAAAACTCATTAAGTCGAAAACCGCTATATCGAATGACGTTATCGCGAACACGCTAATTCGAAAAATTGTTTGAATGGTACGCTAGTACGAAAGTCTTGGCATTTAAATCCATTGTTGCGAATAGCATATTCCAATCTGAATTTGTCTGGGGATCGAATTCGCGACCCCGATAAAGCATTATCTATGTATTGGGTTTGGGAAAGAAGAGCAATGAGAAGTTTTATTTTAACTTTGCAATTTCCAGTTAGTATAGTAATCAACAAAGAAGTCAACAAATCAAAATTTTAGGTGGTATACTAGTACCAAAAGTAACAACACTGTCATATTGATGACAAATTCGCAACAATGGATTTAAATGCCAAGACTTTCGTACTAGCGTAACATTCAAACAATTTTTCGAATTAGCGTGTTCGCGATAACGTCATTCGATATAGCGGTTTTCGACTTAATGAGTTTTCGAAATGGCGTACCACTCTTAATTTTTTTCGAAATAGCGTGCGTCGCAATAACTACATTCGAAACTTCATATCACTCCCTTAATAATCATATGTTTACAAGACTGACATTGCTCACTCCAAGGTTAACAACAGGTTTTTTGCTGCACTGGCTTTAAATTGCCATTGATCTCAACATCTTTGCAATGGAACAAGAAACTCGGAGGTTTTTTGTGAATAGACTTTTTGCTAAAAAGACTAGGGTTTAAATATTTTGTATAACGGTTAATTGAGTATTATATGTTTAACCACAGTCATGCTCCTTACCTTATACCAATTTATTTGTAATAAAATTCTCACCTAAGACTTAACTCGACAAATCTTTTAAAATACCCGTAGTGTCCATGTCCAGTTCCATTCTACGTAGAACCACCAGGCATATCCTAGAAGCAAAATTTCAAGTGGATTACGGCCAACTCTTACCGCAGCAGGTAACCCTTTCGGTTAATCCAGCTGTCCATACCATCCATCTTCCACAATCATAATGTTTTAGCCATTTATTTATTTATGCCATTCTTTATAAAGAACTTCGGGCTTATTTTAATTAGTCGATACGGCTCCATTGTGGGGTGTGGGAAATTTCTGTAACACATGCTATAGGGCCGACATACAGGAAACCGTTTTCAATTGACTATTTGAAACGGTCAAAAATAAAATATGAAATGACATAGAAAAAAGACTGCTCCTCCTAAAAACTTCCGTCAACGTACAGAAATTAAATATTATGCGAAGATGTAAATGTAAAATTGCATTTAATGCTAATAAAAGTATTCCTTTTGATTCTAAAAATCAGTGACGTCACATTGTTATATTTCATACAAATCACGTACAAATTCCGCGTTTTGACAATTCATAAAAAGTAACGTTATTGACTACTCTTTCAAATACCTACCAATTGAATTTGGAAGGCTCATTTTCATTTGTCATTTTTTTAATCTCCGTAACTTTTTACCGACCTTTGAATTTCATTGGTCGCTATGCCTGAGGCAGGGACTCCCCGCATACCGTGTACTGACTCCGCTATCGACTAATCTATCATTAGTCATTACGGTTTCATTATAACCTGCATTCGGGTAGTCCCAGCATGCTGTAGGTATATCGAACGAGATCTCGATTAAAGAGAGTGAGCCGTAAATACCAAGTCAAGCCGTTGATGGTTAAGCGGGATTGTCCGAAAGGGGTACCGCTACCCCGGAACAAAAAAGGCTAAGGAAGGAACATGGATGGTTTATTGTGACATTTTATTTATTTTTAATTTAAATTTATTTTTTGGACATTTATGAATATTTTGTATTTGACTTCTAATTCTAAATTCAATTCAAATTAATTAATGTATTAGTAATATTATTTTATATTTATTTATAAGTATTGTAAAATTTATACATGCAAGCATGGCTATTGTAAAATTCCTTTTTTAATTTTAATATGGGTTAATGTTACCTAAAATAAATGAATTTAATTTAATTTCGTCAGTAAGAGTCTGATAGTCCCTTCCGCTCCACCCAGAGCGGGAGAAGTCATTGGATGATTTCCCACCGCCAAAAAAAAAATGTCTTTCATGGTGTGCATTCCGAACCGCCTCTTGGCGACTTTCCTCAAGGAAGAGTTTTGAGAAGAGAGAATCAATTGATTTATAAATATTAACTTTTAGAATATTTGTAAATATGCGAGCACCACGTATTTATGACATAATTAATTTTACCTGCCATTTTTACAGGTGCTTTTATTTTTCATTTATTCTGGGTGCATTGTCTTCACATATAATTATATAATTCATGTATACAAAACATTTTAAAAGAGTAACGGTGGAGTTTTTTGCGCATTATTTTTCACTACGAAACTACATTTTGCAAGGGGCGACTAGAATCAATTCTATTTCTTGTTCATTTTGACGTTCAACAGTGCCTTTCTTGTGCCTATAATGATTTGACTTTGACTTTGAAGCTTTTTTATTCCGATTAAAGAAATAACGACCGCAATATTGCAATGATTGTTTTGAATATTTCAAATAAATACGTTGTCTAAGAACCAAAACATAGAAAAATATTCATTCGCAATCTCACGTTGTTTTTGCCAAGCGACCACATAAAACCACATAATACGAACACGTATTTATTTTGGTTTATTTACAGAGATAAAGGTCAATATAAGAATCACCTAACAGTCTTGAACAAATTGCTAAAATATTTTAAGTGACGTGTGAATATTAGGGCTTATCCACACTATTGAAGACTCAGATCACATTTTTTTTTATTTACACTTTAATTTCATAATTAATCCACTGCGCATAACTTTATTTCTGTTCGTATAGTATATACGAACAGAAATAAAGTTATGATGAGATATTATATATATGTTGAGATATTTCTCAACAGCGTGTGAAGCTAAGTCAGAGGCCCATGGGCAGTATAAAAACTCTGACATCAGGTTAGTCACTAACCACGCGAAAAGAAGAAGATTTGGCCAGACCATTTTTTAATTAATTACCTACCTAATAACTAGCTTCGATGAAGTATATGATTTTGCAACATTCGGAATAAATTGAATAAACTGTGTGACTGACTAATACATTTCTATGAGTCAAAATCAAAATGTGTCTTAGAATATTTTAAAACCAGTTATCTATATGCAATATTAGGAACATTGCAATGAAAACTTGATGCATTTCAGTGATTACCGCCTATCAACTTCTACGTCAGTAGGTACTACAGTGCCATAGAACTTTTTAGTGACTTACGTCAGTGATAATTTGAGGAAAATATTGTTTTTGGTTTATTCTTATCTGTAGTTTTTATTCCATAAAAATAATATATATAAGTACCTCTGAAACCAAGTGTAAGAACATTTATCAATTCTCTGTGGCTTAAAATCTTTTTTGAAGTACGGTAATATGAAATCTGACAGATCTGTCAAACTATAATGGATTGCATTGCATACTATCATACATATTGCAGTTGCATCAGATTGGGTCTTTCAGCTGCAAATCCTTTTTTTTTTAAGGCTGGGAAATCATCCAATGACTTCTCTCGCTCTGGGTGGAGCGGAAGGGAGTGTCAGACTCTTACTGACTAAAACCCATCCATGGTCCTTCCTTAGCCCTTTATGTTCCGGGGTAGCGGTAACCCTTTCGGACAATCCCGCTTTTGACAATCCCGCTTAAGCTGCAGATCCTGAATTACAAACAATCAGAGTTACAACAACATCCAAACTATCGCATAAAGAAATATAAGTATACAAGTTAAGTAAATTTCACCAACAGTAAATTAGTGCTATTTCATCAAAATAATCGTCACAGGGAGTGCGTGAGAAAAGTGTAGACACACCAATCACCGTATAGTGTGGACACAGCCTTACAAAAATACATCCGTGTACTAGGTATTACGAAGAACAGAGCGCGTCCTTCTCAGTCAGTCCAATACCACGAACTAACAAACACTGACACATCTAGTCAATAATTTAAATATTTAAACTTGTTGTTCATAAATGAAGTCATTTATTTCCATTAAAATCTGTGTGTAATGAGATTTTGAGAGCAATGGCGAACGTTTGTGTTTTGTTTTTGTTTTATTTAATTAGTTTTAATTATGTGCTGTGTTACGAAGTGCCTGAGGCTAAATTGGAAGCTATTTATCCTAAAGGATTGAGGGTTTCTGTACCAGGTTTGTAAAAGAAAAATCTTTAAGTATTCAATCGTAGTATTATTTATTCTGTAAATACTTTGAAACACATTCAAGTTATCGCAAGATCAATTCGTAAACAAACTCACTTGTTTTTAAGCATCGATCACTAATACGATAATCGATGTTTTTAAGTGATATAAAAATTAAGGAGGTTATGTATTCAGCGAGTTTTTTAATTAGTTATAAGAAGTTAATTTCGGAAGTCGGTGGCAATATACGAAAAAACAAAACCAGACACTGACTGCCGAATTTAATATTTTTTTCACTTCGTAGTGTTTTTTTGAAGACGTCCATTTGCTGTCGTAAAATGTTTTATAAATAAGGATAGGTAATTCATTGCGGATTCACACCTCAACATTGTTTGTATTTCGAAGTCACTACCTAGTGGTCAATGAACCAGTAAATGTAGGTATTCTAGAATGAAATCACACTAATAATAATAATATATAGAGGCGACATTTTGTGAGTGTGTGCGAGTGTGTTTGTATGTTTGTTACTTCTTCACGCAAAAACTATTGAACGGATCGGGATGAAATTTGACACAGAGATAGATTATGACTTGAAGTAAAACAAAGGATATTTGTATCCCGTAAATACGTTTCCGTGGGATAATTTCCAACATCCACGCACGCGAACGAAGGCGCGGGCAGAAGCTTGTAGTAATAATATATATTATTATAAACAATAACTTCCAATTCATTCGGTCTCCAATCGATTTGGCAGCTTGGTGATAAGACTATAGTAACTAAGATGTACAGACGCCAGCACGTCAAGCTATCCCTAACTGTCAAATTTTCTCAATTTTAAATGAACCTTACGCCTTTGCAATAAAGTTGAAATACTATCAAAGAAATTTGACAGATTGTGGTAACTTGATGTGCTCTGTACAGTCAGTAAAAAAATGTTATTAGCCGGCTTCTTATTCTATCGAAACTCCGTGCTACGCTTAGCCAGGTCAAGTTTAAAGGGTTACCATCAACGTGCTGTCTTCTGTACAACGGCCATTGGGAATCACCTACGATAGCTCTTACACGTTTTATGGGCTGATTATTGTTACTATATTATAAGTAGGTATGTAATATTAATCACATCAGTGTTATCACTAGGACTAGATGTAAAGCGCACGTTGGATGTAGAACTTACACGTTTAAGCGAAAAATCGGACTGATAGATATACATACAGCGAGTAACTTTAGCATTTTTAATAGTAAGTTTAGATATAGGTATCGATTACTGAATTATACGGCAAGGTACCTACCATAATTATTATTTTATCTACAATTTTTGTATTATACACGCTATACCAAACCGGTCAGCAAGTGTCTTACCGCAGTGCAAAGAACTCTCATACCTCATGAAGAGCACGAACGAGCATTATACACGTAGCGAATTTATAATTTACCTTTTTAAATTGTTTTCACATAGAGAATCGACAATAATAATGTAACCAGGATGTTGTAATTGATTTAACCCCTCAAATGTCATATGAACCCCATAGGTTCATAAGAAAAATTCTCTCGAAACGACAATAAATATAACTGAAAAAATCGTTGAGCTCTAACATGCAAACGGGTTCTAGTAGGCGAACATTTGACGGGTTAAAGGACTGTCCTTGTAGTTTCTTGCCCTTTCTTCTACATAAATATCTACGTTTTGGAATGGGCATCTAGCTGCAACTTTCTGACTAACTGGCCGACTTCTTGATAATTCAAAAGTTACAGGCACTTTAGTATGATTGTTATAATTACTTTGACTTTGAATTCGAAACCTCATCGACACACGACAGTCGTGACTTACTAACATTTATTTTCAAATCTCACCTCAGCTAATATTTATATAGAGGTATTGTTCGTGAGTTTGTATGTAGGGAGTAATCTTCGGAACTCCTGATGCGATTCCGCAAATTCTTTCACTAATGGGAAGGTACAATAATTTATAAGAAATAACTGAGGCAGCCCGCGATGTCAAGTGTTTGCAATTTGCAGGTGATTGTCAGATTTTCGTAGTGTTATGATCACAGAACAGCTAAAACTGTTCTGTGGGTTATGATGACCGAAACAAATGTTTATTTATAGAATTAGTCATTAAACACATCAATGCAACTCTCTAAGTAAGGTAGGTACCTACAGGCAGGCATCTATGTATAAATATTATAACTATTAAAAATAAACTATTATAAATAAGATAACAATGATTTCAGACGGGTGAACCGAGGTTATCCAAAGGTTAAGTTAATCTCGAATTATCTTATATTTATTTATTAACATTAGTAAGATTTATTCACACAGTAAAATACAAATTATAGGATATTATTATAATATAACACATGTACTGCTAATTTCTTAGGCAAATTATTCCAGCAGACAAAAGAGAAGTAAAAGACATGAATAATTATACAAAGTCTTAAACTAAAATAATGAATACTAGCTTCTGCCAGCAGCCTCGGCCGCGTGGATGTCAAGAATTAACCCACGGGACTGTACCACTGGGTTAAAAAGTTTCATTTATGTGCTATTCCAGAATGTACCAAATTTCATCCAGACGAGTTCAGCAGTTTTGGCGTAAAAGACTAATAAACATCCATACCTTCTCGGAAACTTACACGTTTGTAATATTATTAGTCGTAAGATACCTACGCATAATATTGCAATTTTAGGTTATCATTACAGGTTATCCATAGTGTCAAAATCTTGGGATTCCCAGCTTGAAATAGGCTATTATATAACTAAATGCTTCTGTTTTTTCTTTTGTCAATTTAAGAGTAAATCAAAAATATTTTTTGGGCATACCTACAATTTGTGTAGGTACCTAAGTTGTTTTAAATGATAAGTAGAATGATCCCTTAAAATATTTCCTATCACGGATCAATCTATCAAGTTAAGCTACGCTTGCCGGGTTTGGTCCGTGGATGGGTGACCAACTTTACATATCTAGACATGTTAAGTCGTTGGTCCCGGCTGTCATTCGTGGATCTTTGACAGTCGGCACGGGAAGTCAGAAGCCCGAAAGTCTGACAGCCAGTCTTACCAAAGGGTATCGTATTACTGACTGGGTTGCGGAGGTCAGATAGGCAGTCGCTCCATGTAAAATACTGGTACATATTCATCTACATTTGGTTAGACTGGGAGCCGACCCCAACATGGTTGGGTAAAGGCAGATAGGATTATTTTAGTGTTTTAGCCTGCGTTGCTATGATTTTCATCACGAACCGATTTCCGAAGCGTGTATTTATTATAAATGTTATGTCTTTCTTTCTTTCGAAAATTTATTTCCATAGCATAATGAGACATCCTGAACATTAAGATTTTCAGTATTTAGTTAACAGATGATGTACAGATAATTAGGGATAAATCTATCCCTCACTGTCAAATTTTCTCAATTAAAAATGAACCTTATGTCTTTGCAATAAAGTTGAAATACTATCAATGAAATTTGACAGATTGTGGTAACTTGATGTGCTGGCCTCTGTACTAACGTACTAACAGCCAAGAAAAAAGGGATTAAGAAACACGCGGCTCGGACAGCACCTACTAGATAAATTAACCAAATGTTCATTGAATGAACGTAGAAAATAAAAGTAAATCAGTATCTTTATGGAAGTTTATTATTCTAATAATTCGCTCAATTAAAATATGCTAAACAACGTCTGACGTTCTTTTATTGAAGGATATAAGTAGGTTAATTATTAAATTCCCGAAGATTTTCCCAATATTTAATGATACTACGGAGGGGAGATTTTAATAAATGCTTATTGGATGAAAGCCATTACTTTTTATTAATTCGCTTCAAATTCAAACTCAAAGTATTTATTTCAAATAAACCAATTACTGGCACTTTTGAATTGTCAAGAGGTCAGTCAGTCAGAAAGATGAAGCTAGTGGCCCATTCTAAAGCAGTAGGTAGTTATAGTAGGTACCTTTTTTTTAAGGCTGGGAAATCATCCAATGACTGCTCCCGCTCTGGTTGGAGCGGAAGGGAGTGTCAGACTCTTACTGACTAAAACCCATCCATGTTCCTTCCGTAGCCCTTTATGTTCCGGGGTAGCGGTAACCCTTTCGGACAATCCCGCTTAATAGTAGGTACCTGTGGAGAAGAACGGGACTTTTAAAATCAGAATTTGGTTACAAAATATTGGTAACATCATTATTATGGGTATCCATTTTGAAATCAACATGTTTTTTTTCGCAACTACAGCTTTGTTCCCATAGTGAAAGTTGTTCATAATAATTAGTACATTGACCCCTTAAAATAACGCCCATGAATTCAATTTCAACCTGTATAATAAGAACTCTTGTCACAGTTGTTTGAAAAACTACCAAATTTTGAAAGATGTTCAGCGAAGTCTTGGTTTAAAGCCAGTCAAGTAATCATAACAACATCACGCCTTGTATCCCCAAAGGGTTATGCAGAGGTGTCACAATATTACACCCACATTTCGCCAGCAATGTTTAAGTCCAATCCTATGTGATAAGGGGTGAAGTTATTGCCATCAACCGGGCACAAATCCAGGCTCCGGACAGTTACTAAGAAATTTCAGATAGAAAAACCCAAAAACACTTTGCCCGAACTGGGAATCGAACACAAGACCTCGTGGACAGCAGTAGCGTTTGCGAACACCACTAGACCAACAAGGCAGTCAAACATAATCTGTTAAATATTTTATATATCAATCAGCATTTAACAAATTTCGTAGTCGATTCGATATCAAACCGCAAATAATTACAAACAACGCTAGGAACCACAACTGCTATTATTTAATTGCTCAATAATAATTATGACGTCACTTGAGAGCCGGTTATTATGGTTTAAAGGTAATGGCCTTGTGATCTGGAGATTTTTTCTGTAAATAATCATACTAAATAATCAAAATCGCACGTAATTCCGTGATGAGACGTGTGTTGCTATGGATGCGTTTAATATCCACCTATCATATTCATTGGTCCATATAGCATAGCACTTGTGGAAACAGGTTCTGCTAGGTTATGTTTTTTATATGGATGGATGTATGCATGATCTGGATGCATGCTCTGGATGCGTGCTATGGATGGTCGCGAGTGGTGTAGCTATGTGCAGAGCAGAATATCTACAATAAGCGTTTGTAATAGAAAGACTGCTTGAGCTGCGCATGTTCCTCGCACAGCTAACACGCGGCGGCGCATCTTCATAGAGCATCTTACTAGCCCGTTACATAGCTTAGCATCTGTGGAAATGGTCTCATAGTTTTGTAGCTTAGCTTTCACATCCTCGCAAAGCTTCATAGCACACCTCTGGTGGAAAGGCAGCCTTAATCTTGACTTCCTATTATGCAGCGGCCAGACTAACCGATAACATAGCCCCTGTAATCCCCGAATGGCTAGGCAGAGGTCTGACTACTTTGCATTTTGGCACTGTTGCTAGCTAGTCTACGAGCAATGAGATTGAGCAATAGCTTAGATTTAAACGCTATTGTCAAAAATGAGGTTACATCTCTAAATAAAAATAAGTAGAACGTATTTTAATACTTAGATGAAAAAATATAATTAATAGATGGTCTACAAATTAAAAATAAACATAAAAATTTAAAAATATAATAATTTTAAATATGTACTTATTTTAAAATAATCAAATCTAAGCACTCAATGTGTAAGTGATGCAACAAATTGTCAGCCACAAATACATTTTCTGATACATTTGTTTACAATTTTATCTGACGCCTTTGGATGTTTTATCCAAAATCCGATACGACAATTCTACATCATACAAATAAAAAACCTAACATAACCCTTCTTCCTATCTCAGACGATGGCTTCTCATTATTCGCCTTCCACGGCAAGTTGAACGAAGAAATGGAGGGCCTGGAAGCTGGTTACTGGTCCAGAGACATCACCAAGGCCAAGAATGGAAGGTGGATCTTCAGGGACAGGAACGCTGAGCTGAAGATTGGAGACACAGTGTATTTCTGGACGTATGTGATCAAGAATGGACTGGGTTACCGCCAGGATAATGGAGAGTGGAAGGTTACTGGTGAGTTTTAAGTAGGTTTCATTAGGGGCCGATTTTTCCGACTGGACAGAACAAACAAAAACAACATTTCTTTATTATTTTGTAAGCTAAACACACAAACCACATAAATAACCCTTTAGAAATAAATTCTCTTCTTAAAATCCAATGCGTAGATTGAAAAAAAAAAACGCTGAATAAAATAAAAAATAAAAATCCTGACTTTAATCCTTACTATCCTTACTTCCTTATACAACGTGGCGCTACAATGTCGACATTCATTGAACACACATAATATACGTTTTCACATTTTGGTTTCATGAGGTCATTATATTTCCATTCAACGTTATTATTTACGGATTTATTTAAAATGTTAGAAAATAACGGTTTAGAGCAACCTGTACTTAAAGAACTGTCGCGAAGCGGTCATTTTCCGGGGTCACGAATCATAATATTCGCATGAATGAAATTAAAACGACTGTAAAAAGTAGGCGAATCGATTTTATTTTTTAGTTTTTTTTTTAATTTGCTATTTAACCTAGAGTAATGAGCACTAGCCCTACCCGTGTGTTAAATAAATGTCACCATTGTAGCGCCACGTTGTATACTAGGATTATAAATGCGAATGTTTGGATAGATGTTTGGTACTCAATCACGTGAGAATGGCTGAACGGATCTGGATATTTAGCACACAGTTTAAAACCTGGATTACCTAACACAGGACTTTTGTATCCCGATATTACGTTCCCGTGGGATTCTTTCTGACATCCACACGGGCGAAGCCGCTGGGATATGCTAGTTCATAACACGTATAGGAACTCTGTCCCATAAAATTTTCTACTAAAAGATAAAAACAACTTAAATAACATTCTTTTCCCGTATCTCCGATATATCCCAGTTTCTCGAGCACAATAGCTATGTGTTAAATTCAACGCTCAAGGGGCGGCTCCAAACATAAGAGTTCACTTCGAACATCTTAACACCTGTGAAGTTGTTCAGCCATCTTTCTTTTATAAACCAGGGTTGCTTTTGAATCTTTTCTGTTCTCTTTAGAGCAACTTTTCTTTTAAAAGTGTTTATGGTAAATTTTGGTCACTTCACAAATATTTTTCTTAATACAATACCTTACTTAGTCTTCTTCTTTTCGTGTGGTTAGTGACTAACCTGGTGTCAGAGTTTTAATGCTGCCCATGGGCCTCTGACTTAGCATCACATACTGTTGAGCAATATCTCTAAGGCATGCCGGTTTCCTCACGATGTTTTCCTTCACCGATTTTTAAGCAAGTGATAATCATACAATACGCACATGAATCTGAAAACTCTGCGTGCCTTGGGTTCGAACTCGAGACCTAAGACTTAGCAGTCCGACGGTCATACCACTAGGTTATCACTGCTTTTTTGTACTTACTAATTTACTACTTAGTAATTTACTTGATATATCTGATATCAAGTGGATATCTGAAACTATAAGTTGTTAACAATAAAACATGTTAAATACAACGCATACCCAACTTTAGTAAGTAATAATCTTGTATTTCAATCCCATTTTTTTTCACATATCTTTTATATACTATTTATTTCTATTTTGGAAGAGATTGCTTTAGAAATAAGCATCGCCTTTGTACGTATTTTCTGTTCCTTTCTTCTTGTCTGTGTTTATGTGTGTACATAAATAGTTAAATCAACAATATTTTTTATGCTGATACTACCACTCTAGGTTCAAATATATCTTACGCCATCACTACCGGCACCTTTCTACTAAGAGAATCCATTTAGTGATTTGGTATCAAATTTTTTATTTTTTTATTATTTATTCTGGTTGTTATTACACAAAGTAATTAAATTGTCAGCAACGCCATTTTTACTTACACACATTTCATTAACATTAATTTAAAACATATAATCTAACACTAAAATAATCATATTTACATTTAGAAGCTAAATATTCATAATAATATGTACAGAAATAATATGTACCTACATAATCAAAGAGCATCAAAAATTTCGTCCACATAAAATTAATTATTTAACAAATAAAAACAATCAAGCCGTTTCTTAATTCCAGGATTCGTTGACGAAGCCGGCAACCCCGTCAACCCGACCGATGGATCTCCCCTCGATACCACGCCTACCACCAGGCCTTCAAGAACACCACAAAACTTTGGGTCAGCGCCATCAGCTGCATTCTCTGGTCAAAATGTCCAGTACCCCTGCGAGATATCAGTGTCCAAGGTCAACGTGCCAGGGTTTGTCTGCAAGGGCCAGCTGCTTTTTGAAGATAACTTCAACTCAGGAATAGACAAGGGGAAGGTTTGGACTCCTGAGATCAAGTTTCCTGGGGAACCGGTGAGTGGAATTTTGATACTCTATCCATCCACATATCTAATCACTCCATCATATTCTTCTCCACTTTATCTCTTCTGACATCAAAACCATCATCAACACATTCTGAAGTGAGACGATGGATTTTTTTTTAAGGTTGGGAAATCATTAAATGATACAACCTCCCGCTCTGGTTGGAGCGGAAGAGAGTGTCAGAGTGTTACTGACTAAAACCCATCCATGTTGCTTCCTTAGTCATTTGTGTTTAAGCGGGATTGTCCGAAAGGATAACCCCGGAACATAAAGGGCTAAGGAAAGGACATGGATGGGTCTTATTCAGTAAGAGTCTGACACTCCCTTCCGCTGCACCCAGAGCGGGAGCAGTCATTTCATGATTAAGTCCTTTGCGTTCCGGAGCAGCGGTAACCCTCCCGGACACTTCCGCTGACCAGCGAGATAGTCTAAGTCAGTCATAAAAATGAAACAATAATATCGACAATAGGGCATAATAAATATAATGAGTTTTCTAAAAATACCACTTCATTTGTTTTATCCAGGACTTCCCATTCAACGTGTACCTGAATGACCGCAACCTCCAGGTGAGGGATGGGCGCCTGTCCATCAAGCCGATCACTCTGGAGTCGAAGTATGGAGATGACTTCGTGAGGCAGTCGCTTGACATTACTGCTAGGTGAGAACAGTGCATCAGTTATGGTATTTCTTCTTCTTCCTATCGTATCGTTGACAATCTAAATGGACTCGGAGCAAAATCTACGAGTATTCGTGTTCGGCCCATTAGTTCCCGTAACGTGCACACGACAGGATGCGCAAGACTCGATATGTAGTCTCCCATCGTTTGTGGAACAGTACCACATTTTCATTCCAAGGGGGAGTTGGCTATGAATCTTCACCTGATCTGGTTTAAAGATGTCCAAAGTTAGCCAAAGTAACTTGAGTCCAGGTAAAAGATCTCAGTATGGTTTGCAACTGTATCACTTATTCGAAAAATTCCTAAAAAGGACTCTTAGCTTCAAACTTAATTTATTTGAGAGCAAAGACACGTTTCAGATTAAAAAATAAGAAACACCCATTGCTCTATTTGCGAATTTAAATGTGCCAGTCATAAGGTTTCTGACCTTATGACTGGCACATTTAAATTCGAATAGTCGGCACGTTACAGAAAGAATCACACAAGTGCGGTGTAATGGCTTTGCTCTTATTGTGTTCAAATGTTCCCTTTCATAAAATGCTCGCCTATTTTTACGAAACTCGTATACATCATGAACGAAAAAAAACAATCGTACAAGAGCGACATTTTATTTTATCTTTAAAATTTTCCGAAGATTGCGATACCCATGACTTGCGATATAATCGTTTACCGTTACAATATGAAAAAAGTATCTACGAGGGCAACCGATTTTCCTATTCACATGGTAAGTAATGCGAACAGGAAAATCTGTGAAATCTTTTCCTGGTAAAATAAAGACGTTACTTATAATGTCTTTATTATACCCGGAAAAGAAAAAAAAAAAAAACTCAAAGTATTTATTTCAAATAAACCAATTACAGGCACTTTTGAACTGTCAAAGGGGTCGGTCAGTCAGAAAGATGAAGCTAGTTGCCCATTCCAAAGCAGTTGGTACCTATGGAGAAGAACGGGCAAGAAACCATCAATCCATGGACACTCTTTTAAACAAAATATGGTTACAAAATATTGGTTACATAATTCATATTATTATTATACATGTGAGATCGATGCAGAACGGTGAAAGCATCCGATATAAAATATGTAAAAAAAATTTCAAAAATTAAATTAAAACAAGCCATGGCCGCTAAGAGACGACCAGTCTCTACTGACAGCGCCCGTTCACGAACATGACAACATAAGATTTTTGGGCAATCGAAAATCGGTTGCCCTCGTAAATACTTTTTCTTTTCCGGATATTTTCCGAGTAAAATAAAGACATTACTTATAATGTCTTTATTTTACCAGGAAAGATTTTACTCATTATAAAAGTATACATGGAAATTAACAACTTTGTCCATGGGAACAACTCTGAAATATGAAAAACAAATATCAACTGTTCCATATATTTTGACGAATTTTTCATGATTTCTGGCATAGTTCCATAGTGAAAGTTGTTAATTTCTATGAGTACTCTACAACCCGAAAGTATGTCCCTCGTTTAACCTAACACACTGTATACACAGGTTTGCTAGACTTAAGTTGAACTCCGGACTTCCGAACTTCCGAATTGTGTTTTACACAAATAATTTATGGAAATAGAAATAAAATTAGAAATCATTTATTTGCTTTTAATGTAGGTATACAGATAAGATACTAATAGAAGCATTCTGCTTCCAATACTTAATTTTGGATATCCGAAGATGCTATCAATTCGTCACCCTGATATCCCAAATGTTCTTCATCCCCAGATGCACCGGCATCATTGGCACGATGGAGTGTTCTCGCGAGGCATCCGGTCCTCAGATCCTGCCGCCCATCATCACCTCAAAGATCACCACCAAGAACAAGTTTGCCTTTAAGTACGGCAGGGTTGAGATCAGCGCTAAGATGCCTTTGGGAGACTGGATCTACCCAGGTAAACTTGACTACGAAAGTTGCTTCTGACTGCCTCATTGGTCAAGTGGTCTAAAAGACTTTGGGACAAAAAGCCCGAAGCCGGGCAATGTCACTAGCCGCACTGCGCTGTGGTGCTGTGTTTTTATTCTGGGCGCATAGTATTCACATAATATAATGTTAAAATTCATGTATACAATACATTGTAAAACATTTTTAAAAAGCAACGGTGGAGTTTCTTGCCCATTCTTCTCCATACGAAACTACCTTTTGGAAGGGGCGACTAGAATCAATTCTATTTCTTGTTCATTTTGACGTTCAAAAGTGCCTTTCTTGTGCCTATTTGAAATAAATTATTTGACTTCGACTTTGCACTTGGACCATAAAAATAATTTGGAAAAATGTGGGTGTACTATGCAAATGCACGTTTGCTTACCACTTGACTCTTATAATTCAAAAAAGTCATGTATTTTCGCGATTTGGACGAATTTTTAAATAGTTTTCGGCGTTTGCTTCCAGAAATCCAACTGGAACCTCGTGACTTCGTCTACGGCATTCGCAACTATGCCTCTGGACTCCTGCGCATAGCCACCACCAAGGGCAACGTGGAATACGCGAAGAAGCTATACGCGGGACCCATTATGTGTGACACTGAACCTTATAGGTTGGTAGCTGTTTAGTATATTTTTGTAGTTGAAGAGTAAAGCGGCTAAGATCCATATTCCCTCAACGTCTTGAAGTAATTATCGATTTTTGTGTACTTTATTTTTACACGTTAAGGCTTTGGTTCCGGCTGGCATTAGTGCATCTTTGACAGTCGTGACGGGTCATCAGAAGCCCGAAAATCTGACAGTCAGTCTTACCAAGGGGTATCGTATTGCCCAGTTACTGGGTTGTAGAGGTGAGATAGGCAGTCGCTCTATGTAAAATACAGGTATTCAGTTGCATCCGGTTAGACTGGAAGTCGACCCCAAAATAGTTGTGAAAATTTTCTGTAACTGCCTAGATACTGAAATTGTGGACAGTTAACGGCAAATTACTTTAATTGAGAAGCACCTATAGATACACCTGGTCAACTGGTGCACTAAGCGCCCCCTGCCCCTTCAATACTCAAACCTGATGACAATTATGAAAAACGTATTGTTATGTTCCAGATCTAAGTACTTACAGGAGAAGGCTGGATCCGACCTTTGGAACAAAGAGTTCCACAATTACTCAGTGGTATGGAAGCCAGGTGATCATTTTATATATTTTTACTGTTTTATTATATAAGGTGTTAAAAAATTAACTCTAAGAATTTCGTGGGAGCATTGTACTCATCGTTACGAACAACTTTTACTATGGGATGAACCCTGAAATCGCGAAAAAAATATGAGCTGTTCCATACATTTATGCACACGTAACTCAATAAAATGTATGGAACAGCTCATATTTTTTTCGCGATTTCAGGGTTCATCCCATAGTAAAAGTTGTTCATAACGACGAGTACAATGCTCCCACGAAATTCTTAGAGTTAATTTTTTAACACCTTATATGTATAGATTAACATTGTAGACTTTTTTTTTGAGGTTGGGTAATCATCAAATGACTCCTCCCGCACTGGGTGGAGCGGAAGGGAGTGTCAGACTTTCACTGACTAAAACTCAACCCTTCCTTAGCCCGTTATGTATCATTGTAGACTAACTTTTCAATTATGTAATCTTCAGTGTTCCTACACATATTATTTTTTAATGATAAATATTTTGAAAAAAATGGTTTGCACAAAAAACGTTTACAATAATATTTTAAAAACTTGATGAGGTCTGCGTTTCCTAACTCGCTTCTCAGCAACTCTGACACCAGGTTAGTAACCACATGAAAATAAGAAGAACTCAGTTCTCTGAGAAGAAGGGCCGAAACCAACTCAGAGGTCACGGTCTTGATCAAATCATGTAAAGACCATATAGATTGGTGCCTGAAATGGTCTTTTGAGGAAAGAACCATATAAATTGAGTAGTCCTATCCAGTCAGTGTGCGCATTTGTCATAAATCGTGCAGCTCAACTCAAAACTTAATGTTGGGAAATCATCAAATGACTTCTCTCGCTCTGGGTGGAGCGAGAAGGGGTGTCAAACTCTTACTGGAAAAAACCCATCCATGTTCATTTCTTAGCCCTTTGTGTTCCGGGGCAGCGGAAACCCTTTCGAATAATCCCGCTGAAGTGTACCGGTCTACACTGAAGATTAATCCTGGTAGATGAGCAATCTGTTGAAAAAAATGTCGTTAGGTTTTTTTTGTGTCTGCATTAAAACATAAGATTAATGATTTCTTCAATTCTGTTCTAGATGGTATCTCTCTATTCGTGGATGGTGAGTGGTATGGCGAGGTGAATCCTCCATCGGAAGGGTTCTACCAGACTGCCGTCGAAAACAACGTGGTCGCCGCCGCACAATGGCTTAAGGGCACTGTCATGGCGCCCTTTGATGAACTGGTCAGTAGATACGTCTTGGAGTCATTTTCATCGATAAATTACTAATAACCACTTCTGTTTTGTGACGAAATAAGAACGACTTTCACTTAAAGTATTAGCTCATGGATTCTTACAACGCTAATATACCGGCTTCGCTAATAGACGATTCGGAATATTATTTTAGATCTTATGACAACAAAGTCAAACTGTAAGAGCTTTGAGGGATTTTGATAAAAGGATTATTATAAAAATTCCAACATCCAGCGCAGTGCGGTGCTTTAAAACAGACCATGCCCACTTGCTGGAGTAACCTAAGTGCCCGTTTACCTGCACTTCGGGTTAAAGCAAAAAATACATCTAATAATATTTTTTTTATCTGATTGACGAACAAAATTTTTTTCCCAGGCTTTTATCCTTATTACAGTGCAACCTCGATATAACAAATCGGAAGGGAACAAGTAAATATTCGGTATATCAAGTAATTCGTTACACTGAGGTTTGTTATGTTGAGGTTTGGTTGGTCTAAAATTTGTTATAAAGAGGTAAAAAAATAGTTTTACGAAGAAAAGCGTGTCGAAACCCGTCGCGACATAAATCACATACTATGGGATTAAGGGTCATACATCGGTGGGTACGTTATATAAAGGTTTTGGGTTGACAAAATTCGTTAATTAGAGGTATTTACACTTTTTCTTGGTAGTTGAAAATTCGTTATAAAGAGGTTATTCGCAAAACATTTTGCAATGTAAAGGTAATATTTTACATTGACTCTTATGGACAATTCAAGGGAAATGGTTATATTGAGGTACGTTATATTAAGGTTGCACTGTATAAGTAAAGTATTTCAACCAAAATTCTATTCTCTCCAGTTCTACATCTCCCTGGGCATTAACGTGGGTGGGGTCCACGAGTTCCCTGACGTCAACTCCAAGCCCTGGACCAACCGCGCCACTAAGGCCATGCTAAACTTCTGGAACGCTCGCGAACAGTGGCTGTCCACCTGGTTTGATGACACCAGCGCTCTAGAGGTGGATTACGTCAGGGTTTATGCTCTGTAGAAGGTAAGCTTCAAGCTATCATGAAAGAAAAAGGAAAATATAATTATAAGAAAAAATTGCTACAAATGTTTGTAATAATAACAAAATATCGATTTATCTATACTAATATTAAAAAGCTGAAGTGTTTGTTTGTTTGAACGCGCTAATCTCTGCTATTACTGGTCCAAATTGAATTTTTTTTTTTTTTGGATAGTCCATTTATCGAGGAAGGTTGCAGGATATGGAACATCACGCTACAACCAATAGGTGCAGCGAGTGAAATCGGGCGGGAGCAGCTAGTATTAAATACATAGAAAAGTATAAACGATGCTTATAAAAAAAATGTTGTGTGTTCCCAAACGGCTGGACCAATTTCGACCGGAGTTTCACCGACCGTTAGAGGGGTAATTTTACCTGTCATCTACAGGGTGAAATTGAATTCATGAGCATTATTTTGAGAGGTCATTGACTCATCAATATGAATAACTTTCAATGTAACAAATCCCAAATCGCGAAACAAAAATCAGCTGTTCCCAAACTCAAACTCAAAGTATTTATTTCAAATAAACCAATTACAGGCACTTTTGAATTGTCAAGGTGTCGGTCAGTCCGAGAAATGAAGCTAGTTGCCCATTCCAAAGGAGTAGGTACCTATGGAGAAGAACGGGCAAGAAACTCCATGGACACTCTTTTAAACAAAATATGGTTACAAAATATTGGTTACATAGTTCATATTAATATTATACATGTGAGAACGATGCAGAACGTTAAAAGCATCAGATATAAAATATGTAAAAACTATTCAATAGTTAAATCAAAACAAGCCTTAGCCGCTAAGAGATGACCAGTCCCTACTGACAGCGCCCGTTCACGAACATGACGCATATATTAGCACCATTCAGCTCAACCATTTTGAAGGGAGCTAAATGATCCAACACACACGCCACCATCAGCGAGACATTAAAGTGAGCATGGCATACTCTCAGCCGCCAGGGCATATTCAAGTCCCCAACTTCTTGACGAGTTTTGCGAGCAGTATGGAACAGCTGATTTTCACCCTGTATAATAAATATTTAATTGAATGCAAAAGTACCTAACCCCGTCTGTCCGTTATCTTTTCACGTCTTTTACTTGGGCAATACTGCGGGCAATAGCTAGTACCTACTGAATAACAATCAAACAGATTCATGTGACCCATTCCTAATTCATAAAATACAATTTTGAATACTTGCAAACACGCAAGCATGACTGTAGGCTAAATCGATGTTGTCGTTGATAAAGTAATTTAAATTGTATATCTTTGTTTCAGATGCAAAAATCTCTTCATACCGGACCTCAACTGCCTAATTTTAAGATTAATTAAACATTTTCTACTTTTTAATTGACTTATACTTATTTCTACCTTACTCATCATTCTCCTGCCCGTATCCCAATTTATTTGGGGTCGGCGCAACATGTCTTCATGTATGTCTTGTTGTCTTATTTCTACCTGACCGAAAATTTCAAATGGCTGCGAAATCTAGAAACAAATCCTAGAAAGCAATCATAATCATATCCAGCTTTTGGAAGCAATTTAAACGGTAGCAGGACGCTAATGACGCTTGTGCGAATGGACCTTTGCGCAAAAGACACTGACCCTTAGTGGAAATGACCCCGGAATGAAACCCTTTCGCACAAAATCCATTCGCGCTAAAGTCCATCCGCGGAAATGCATTTTCGCGCAAGTAAGTTCGCGCAATTGTCTTTTACGGAAATATGTTCCGCAGTTTAAACAGCTTTTATCTTTATAACGAAGGTAAATTCCCTACAACCAAAAAGCCTTCAAACTTTGCATTTTTAATTTACCTGTACCTAAAATCATTCGAGTTATACCATCCTACTAAATTCACTTAGCTAACAGTTGATACATCAAAATTGCCCATAAACTGTGATTCGGAGGTACCAGTTTTCCTCTTAATCATTTACTTATACCAATAAAACGTTTCTCGCTAATTCGTCGACTTATCTTGTTATGCTAAAATAACGAACATCATCGTAAAACTCGCAATTAATACCGCAATACTGGAATGCCATTTTATTAATTAAAGTTATAAATAGCTTCCCGCAGCTTCACATAATTGGAATTTTAGTAAGGATCCCTAATTTTATAAAAAAATTAATCTAGCCGTTGTCACCCGGGGATAATATAGCTTCCCAACAGTGAAAGAATTTTTCGAATCGGTTCTATAGGTTCGGAGCCTATTCACTGCAAACAAATAATCAAATCTTTCCTCTTTATAATATGAGTATAGATAACGGGGCAAAGGTTATCACACATTATTATAATATTAAATGTAAGTTAGTATCCTCGTTTCGCGAAGATTTATTTACTCAACAAATGATAGAAAAACTGAAAAGAAATAAGTAGTATATTAGGTATAAACATGCTACTACATATTATATAAATTAAATGAGTAACTAACTACACAAATTAATACAAAAGCAAAAGTTCACTTAGACGTTGAAGTCCACATCGCTGTCATACGGAAACGTGCCCAGAAGACTGGCAGCATTGCCACGTTGAATGGCAATGCTAAATATTTGGCCAAAGAACGAGCCAAACGCCAAGAAGCCAACGAAATCTTTAAATAAAAAATAGTTTAAAAAAACTAAAAAACACGCTTTTTATAGAAAACCAAACTAAAAATAGAAAATAAATTTTACTTTTTAAACAGCGTGGGGTGCATGGTGGTGGTGAATATTATCTTAAAAAGCACCCCACGCTTTTAAAAAAGTAAAATTTATTTTAAACTATTTTTTATTTCCTACTTTTTAGTTCAAATTAATGTATTGTCATCGGTCCTCGATAAATCTACAAAGTTTGAACGAAATCTGGCCGTTTAAAGTGGGTCAAAATCGCTTCCAAATGAGTCGGTTACAAACATACATACAAGTGAAGCTAATATAAAGCGTGTAAAAATAAGGATAATGGGAAACTATTTTCAAATTATTGCATTGTCATCGGTCCTTGAGACGTGTGCAAAGTTTCAAGTTGATCAGACTTTTAGAAACCGGTGAAAATTAAGCTCCAAGATTCCGTTACATACATACATACATACATAGATACAACCCGAGCTTATAAAAGCGTGTTAAAAATCCGCTTTTTTAGCGGTCATTTTAGCGGTCATTTTAGCGACATCCAGTCCGCGTTATTTTTTACTTAAACATTTAAGTTATTTACTTACATAAATACAATGTGTCTGCCTTTCCCAACTATATTGGGGGCGGCTTCTAGTCCCATAACTAGATGCAGCTAAATACCAGTATTTAACAAGGAGTTACTGAACTGAGTTCTACAACCCAGTTACTGGGCAACACGGTGTCTGTCAGTAGGCTTGTGGGCAAACTTTTGGGCTTATGACTACTCGTAACGATTGCTTTTCTTTACCCAAGTAATTAATCATGTACCCACATAAAGCAACACCCACAGGTGACCGTTTATTGACCATGTACTAATCAATGGAGATGTGAATCCTGAAACCCGGTTCATATTGCGACAACATGACAAAAACCACGTCCACCATGTCACCATGTCCATTGTCCATTGGTGTAACCATGTCTATTTAAAAACCTAATCTCATCGTGAAAAATTAGGTGTAGCGAGATTGAAATGAGCTGTCATTTTACCTGTAGTGGTATTCTGTAATCACACCGTCTCTTCTTTTCGTGTGGTTAGTAACTAACCTGGTGTCTGAGTTTTAATGCTGCCCATGGGCCTCTGACTTAGCATCACAAGCTGTTGAGAAATATCTCTCGGGCATGCCGGTTTCCTCACGATGTTTTCCTTCACCGATTTTAAGCAAGTGATCACACCGTGAACGCGTAGGTAAATTGAGTAGTCAATAGTGTCAATTCTTAGTAATAAGTGAAACAACAGCCCACTTCACCTAAGTTTTACCGGTCAGATTTTTACAGAATCGAACGACTGATGCTAGGGATTGACACTCGCCCCAGGCGTCGGGAGCCACGTGACGACTCCCGGCCACCGTAGGCGCGGGCCTGCGGCAAAACTACAAGTCCTATGGAAAAAAAGTTAAATAACAAAAATGTAGGTAGTAAAAAGATAAAGAGATACAAGTTTTGTCCTCACACTTTTTTCACATAACCTGAAAATTTATGTGAAAAGTTAAAATAACCAATTTTTTGGTTTTTTATTTTTAGCTTTTACAAAAAAAAAAAAATTTCTACGAAATTTAGTGAAAACTTACCTTTTTGTATTCCAAGTACACTGTAATTTTTTTGATGTAACAAAATGTTTTTTTGATTTGTTCACCTTATTTTGACGTAATATCGAAAAATCACCCTAATTTTCGATCTGAAATTCTCGCGTCAAAATATCAGCTTTTTTAAATAAGTCGGTATGCTTTATGTTCGTTGAAATCTCTACTTTCTGATGGTGTAAAAAAATATATAGATTACCATAGTAAATGTTCTCAGAAAATGCAAAGAAACGAATCTCAGAAATTTAATTTTTGTTACATTCCCTTCCTTTTCCAATTTTTTTTCACTTTTAACCATTTTCAAAGGCTTCGGCACTGGTCTATTACCGCTACCCCGGAACATAAAGGGCTAAGGAAGGAACATGGATAGGTTTTAGTCAGTAAGAGTCTGACACTCCCTTCCGCTCTACCCAGAGTGGGAAAAGTCATTGGATGATTTCCCAGCCTTATAAAAAAAGGGATTGACACTATTAACAGCTCATTTGATGCTCACTTCACTTAGGTTATCACGGTGGGGTTTTTACAGAATAGATCGACATGTGTAACTTTAAACCACCAATTAAATCATAAAAACGATTAACTAAGATTATATATTTAGCCAGTAGCATCGTCTAGTATAATTTCAATGCAGATAATACTTTGGACTTAAAGAGTAATACACCTATATGAAGTAAAAACCAATTCTTTCCTACAAGCATTTATTTATTTACCAGACACCAAAGGCACCGATTCTCGTAAAAAAACTTAGCTATACCAGCAGTTCCTAAAAACCTCAAAAACACAATGACTTCTCATTATAAGGAAAAGTTGAAGCGAAGATAATAATTATAATCTGAGTCACACAATAGAATATGCCGCTACATCTTGCAAAAAGTATGAATTAAGTAGATACTCATTCAGTAACAAAATGACAGCCTCTGGGGACAGACGTGTGGCGCTGTTCGTGATTTTTATTTTTATACACACAATATGTGCTCAATATCAAATACCAGATGTGACAATTACAGCTCTAAAACCAAGAGGATTTAAGGCATCTATTCCAGGTACGGTAAAGTGAATTATTTAATTCATAAGTCATGTGTTCAGTGTTTGTTTATCAGTGACCAATAGAAGATGAGACAAAGTGTTCACAAACTTTGCGATTATTTACAATACATAATATAATAAAACTGATTAATAGTGTATAAGTGATGTCGCTTTTATTAAAAGTATACATATACTTACAAACTATGTTAGTAATACACTTACAAAACAAAACCAAAAACAGAAAACAGATTGTGACATCACTGTTGCACGGTGACTGGCCCAGCGGAAACCCTGCAGCAGTGGTTTACAAATGCACAATCAAGCCTGCTCGCTATCTTGGCGCAAAGAGGCGATGGAAGAATTGTGAGTGAAAGATGATAATTGAAAGACTTCGTGTATTAAAGAAGTTTAAACACAAAACGATAAATAATGCCAGCTACTTTGACCTTAACTTACTGATACAACAAATGGCAAATTAGAGTCAACGATCTCTGTACTATTTCTCAAGCAAGTTTATTCAATACAGGAAAAGTTCAAAAAAGGCTGGCAGCATTGCCGCGTTGTATGGCAATGCTGTTTCTTAGTTAATTAGCACTTACGTAATTGTATATAAATGGATGTCATTAAATAAAACTAATAATTATTTGCCAGTTGATTTAGTAGTGGATCAAAGTAGCGTAAAATGTCAGTGGACCATTATTTTAAAAAGATAAGGCACAGGCATTGAACATCACATTCACACAGAACACTTTGTTTTCGTTTTTCACTTTGTACTTATATTTGTTTATGTAGGTGCTAGTTCTTTATTTATAAGTTTATTTATTTATTTAATAGGTTTGTACTCCCCGTCACTTGTACGTAAAGGTCATTTATTCAAACTAGGCTGAAAATAAGCAGTTTTTGAAGGTCAAAGTTACATAAGACAGTCCCTCAAAAACGCCAACCCACTTCCTAGTGCTTTAGCTGGGAAGAAGAAGTGGCGCAACAAACTCCCCAGCAGCACAGCTGGCTGTTTAGTTGGAAGAACTTGACTCTACACATTTATCGTATGAGAAGTAGGTAATAAACATTACGAACCACATCACATTAAAATCAATCATTTGCCACATGTCAGCTAGCACTTTACATCACACCAAACTTTTAAAAGAAATACAAAAGCTATGTCTACCTGATGTCTTTCACATAATAAGTTAAAGATGATTATGAAAATTCTCAAAAAAAAAACAAAAAAAACTACAGACAACTACAACTACTAAATATTGCAGCTATAATCATTATTTTATCAATATTTGTTTGCGTTCGTCATGATTTTCTGAAAATAACGAAAAAAAAATGTGATTCCCCAGTGTTTATCGTGTTTATTATAACTTTTAAAACATACTTACAAAGGTCAATAAGGTTAGCAATACACGCAGAATTCCTTTTTTTTTAAGAAGATGTTGATACAAAAAAATACAGGCCAAGTGCGTGTCGGAACCCGCACAATGCAGGGTTCCGTAGCGTTAAAAACAAACTTCACGTTCGTAAATTTATTTATAATTTGTATTTAGCAGTGATAGCCTAGTGGTGTAACCGTCGGACTGCCAAGTCATAGGTCTCGAGTTCGAACCCAAGGCATGCACCTCTGATTTTACGGATTCATGTGCGTATTGTATAACGATTATTTCTTAATGTGAAGCTAAAAGTCCATGGGCAGCATAAAAAATCTGACACTAGGTTAGTCACTGACCACACGAAAAGAAGAAAGACGTTCGTAAAGTGATGAAGGAAGATTTTTGCAAATGCGTTGCAGCCCACCCCAATCTGTCTACCGATGTCGAAACATTAAATATTAATACCTTTTTCCCCAAATTCTAACCATCCAGATGCACCAAAAGTTAGCCTGTTCGTATTCCAAGGCAACGTCAACCGTCCAATAGGGGACAGGGACGTGGGCACCATCACAGGAGAAGTAGTCCAGGCTAAGGATGGAAGGTGGACTGTTGAGGATCCGAACGTGGAGCTGAAAGTTGGTGACGTCATCAACTACTATGTCGTGGTGTCGGCTGACAGGGCAGGGTACATCAAGGATAAACTGAGCTACGTTGTCACTGGTGGGTATTCTTTAATAGGAATGACGACAATTTTTTTAGTCCTTCAGCTAGATTATTAGATAGGTATTATTGCACACGATTTTTTTATTTTTTACGTAATCCCAAGATTCCATTCCAAATATTCCATGCTTCCATTCATTTTAATTTTTTTTCTTTTTTTCATTTCCATTTTTCCATTGTGTTAAAATGTGGCATGATGTCACGATTAGGCAGATTTTAAACCTAATTGTGACGTCGCGAGCCTCCTCTTCCCAACTTTAATGCGTTTTATGTAATCTGTAATTAATATGATAAAACAAAAAATACGTGTCTAATATTTTTTATTATCTGACAGACGGACTAAATATATATATTTTTTTTACCATGTCATCATCTCTAGTACATAAGTACTTATGTTCGCGCCTTCTTCTCAAAGGGGTAAGCAGAAACCACAGACCGGTCCATAAATTCTTTTCTCTCCTTAACGTTAATTATCTGGTCATACACTCACACACGGACGAGTCTCGATAAGTAAAGATGGTCACCCATATAATCAAAAGTCATTTTATTCAAACTAGGCTGAAAATCAGCACTTCACGGACAGACACTTCACTTCATCCACGGACCAACCGCTGCAAGCGTAGCTTAACCTGAAGGATCCATCAGTGTGGCTGTTATTACTTAGCCACGAGCTCCCCCCATGAAAACTGGGAGATGTCAGTGGTGTTCTTACTAAACACCACTTTTCCCTTCTGTAAAGTTTCGTTATTCAAATGTTTTTGTCTCCGTTTCCAGCATTAGAAGACAGATCGACGACCGATACTCCTGTCACGTCAGAATGCAAGCCAACAGTCACGAAGGTGCGCGGAGGAAGCGCGTGCGCAGGCCAGACAATATTCATGGAGGACTTCGACAATTTCCGCGATAATTTGTGGCAGATTGAACAGTACCTACCTGTTTACACTCCGGTAAAGTGTATTATCTATACTTCACTACATAGTATAAAACAAAATCGCTTTCTCCTTTCCTATATCCCTAGTACCTATGCTTAAATCTTTAAAACTACGCAACAGGTTTTGATGCGGTTTTTTTATTAGATAGTGATTCAAGGGGAGGGTTTATGTGTATAATTTGTTGAAATATTATGCGGGCAAAGCCGGCGGGCGGAAGCTAGTATATTATAAAGCTGAATAGTTTGTTTCTTTGAACGCCCTAATCGCTGGACGTACTAGTCCGAATTGAAAAAATATTTTTGTGTTGAATAGTCCATTTATACGCTACGACTAATAGAAACCGCCCGAAAGCAGCTAGTTTATTATAACACCATTACAAACCTACTATTCTCCCACTACAGGACAAAGCTCTCTTTACTCTTTACAGAGAACCTTCTCTGTGTAGTAGTAGTGTAGTACCTACTAGCACCGATCATCTAACTAAAAGTCGCTGCGGGACGGAACGGGACGAGATTTTCGGACTCATCGAAAATGTTTAGGTACGAAAGAGCATGCGTCACGAGTACATGGACGGAATGACGACCCGACGTGGCACCCAAGGGTCGGGTTGGTCTGAGGGGATGATAAGTAAATACGTCCCGTCCCGCGCGCGGCACGTTCCGTCCTTGGTTCTCATTGCATGTTGACGACTTCAAACAAATATTTTATTTTTCGTCGGTTTTAAACGTAGAAAATAATGATCTTCAGTTGTTGCTAAGACCGCAAAGTTTTTGTGCCTCGCGTATATCTGCGTTCCGGCAGACAATGGGTTAATCATCAGGTTTAGCATGGTTCTGATAGAAGAGCTATCTTCTATTCGTGTCCCACATAATGTATCAGTCGTTTTGCTAGAAACGTTATAATAAGTCAGAGGCCCATGGGCAGCATAAGAACTCTGACACCAGGCTAACCACCTGAAAAGAAGAAGAGGCTAGAAACGTTAAGAAACAATCCAATTTCAAATCTTATACGCAAATCCATATAACAAAAACCCCACTCTTGACCTGCATTCTGCAAAACTGAACTGCCCCGCATTGTGTTCAGGGTCACTGACCGCAGGGTCCTGCGTCACTCTCACGTCTTGAAACCTGTTAATTACTCCATCGAGGGACTTTTTATTTGCTGACTCAATCTCTCGTCATAAGGTATTAGCTAGTGAGATAATTAATTTTACCTTTAAAAACTTAATTTGTTTTATGGTGATGGTTGTGTATCTGTCATCTAATATAGGATTTCCGTTTGGGAAAAGGGGATTTATAAGTTGACGAACTCATTCTAGAATAACACGAAATCAAATATAACTTAAAAACCTTACCTGATTATGCATTACCGTTCCATTTTATAGGGTTCCGTACCCAAAGGGCAAAACGGGACGTTATTACAAAGACTCCGCTGTCCGACCGTCCGTCCAACTGACTATCAGTCCGTCTGTTACCGGGCTGTATCTCATGAACCGTGATAGTTAGGCTATTGAAATTTTCACAGATAATGTATTTCTATTGCCGCTATAACAACAAATATTAAAAAACAGAATACATATTAAAGGCGGCTCCCATACAAGAAACGTGATTGTTTTTCTGTTTCGATAGATAATGGTGCGGAACCCTTCGTGCGCGAGTCCAACTCGCACTTGCCTGGTTTTTAAACTTAAGCGGTCTTGTAACAAAATAAGGCTTTTCTCTAGACCCAAATTTAAACCACACATTTAAAAATAAAAAAGAATTGAACTGTATTTCGACTATGTTCTAATTACGAATACTGTCATCAACCCCGAGTTTAATTTATCAATTTTGTTTTTAAAACTTAACGTGCTTATAATAAAACTAAAAATAAAATATCTAAGTAGTCCGAAGGTTTCGGCTCGGCCTAAAACTTTGTAACAAGACGGTCTGTAACTTACCTATGTATTATGCACCTCCTGTTCTGCCGTGTGAATCCCAAAAAATACAGTCAATGTGATCTCTGTGCTGCCACCGACGACCCCGTGGCAGTGGCGAAGTTTTGGACCAACAAAACCTGAAAGACTGTGGCGCCAGCGAAACGAATGATAAAGAATGCATTTATGTATTATTTGTAGCAAACTTATTGATTTTCTTACTGACACACTTTAATCCTATTATTATGATAACGGTTCATACGAGACTAAAGACTGGACTAGATCACGTTTATTGAACCCATTGCACCATCTTGGTTTTTACATTTATTTATTAATTTTATTTATTTGTTTATTGATTTTTACATACACTTACACAAAGCACACAATTAGACGTCTGGGTATTATTCCACTACTGAACAAAGGCCTCCCCCAAATTCTTCCAGACATTCCACCTCTATCCATCCTTTGCTCAGCAGTGGGACAGTGTAGGCTAATTAAAAAAAAATGTGTACGGTAAACCCTAGACTACATTTTAACAGTGTCTTTTGTATTGTTCTCAGAACTTCCCATTCGTGTCATACCAGCGACTAGGTTTTGACCCGACGGTGTCGGTTTCTGACGGCAAACTGCGCATCTCCCCCAAGTTACAGCAGAGACAGCCAGGATTCACTGATGAGTCCATCTACACCGGCTCAGTAAACCTGTTTAGTGGGTAAATAGACTTTTTTTTGCGGCTGGGAAATCATCAAATTACCCCTCGCGTGTCAGACTCTTACTGAATAAAACCCATCCATGTTCCTTCCTTAGCACTTTATGTTCCGGAGTAGCGGTAACCTTTTTGGGCAATCCCGCTTATTGGATAAGTGACTGACCTCTTGTCTTTGTAGACATTTACTGGAGAGAACATCATTGACCAGTGATTGAATAGCAGTGATAGCCTAGTGGTGTTACCGTCGGACTGCCAAGTCACAGATCTTGAGTTCGAACCCAAGGCACACACCTCTGATTTTACCGATTCATGTGTGAATTCTATATTTATCACTTGCTTAAAAATCGGTGAAGGAAAACATCGTGAGGAAACCAAGCATGCCTGAGAGCCCATGGGCAGCATAAAAACTGTGACACCAGGTTAGTCATAACTACATGAAAAGAAGAAGAGTATAGATACAATCCACCATGATTAGGACACCTGCTTGTCATAATTATACAGTGTTTGTGTGTAAAAAAATCTGCTGTTCCCTACACTTCGACGAGTCACGTGACCAAAAATGTATAGAAGAGCTGATTTTTTTTTTGTTTTTTTGCGATTTCGGATTTGCTCCCAAAGTAAAAGTGGTTCAGTTTGGTGGTCTGTAGCATATCCTTTTGTATGTATATACCTTTTCCGTTACACCCAGTATAATAAGTCATAAAACTACCTGTAAATAAATATGTCTGGCAACCATTTCTAGCTGCACATCATCAGCCGATGCCTGTATGAAGCAGGCGTGGGGCGCAGACATCCTGCCACCCATCATCAGTGGCAAGATCACGAGCAAGGGCTTCGCGTTCACCTATGGAACTGTGACGGTCAGAGCCAAGCTGCCGCAAGGAGATTGGCTATATCCAGGTTAGATAATATAATTATTGTTTTTGTATTAAAACTTTATGCACAATTAAAACAAAATGCTGTACAAATGCGGGCTGAGCCATTTTCTACCAGACCATAAATATGGGTAAGGAAAAAAAAACATGGCAGATGTAATACGAAAATAACTATAAAATACAAGAATAAATACACAGATTGTATACTAACATACCTACCAATCTGCCTAGCCTTTACCCAACTATGTTGGGGTCGGCTCCCAGTCAAACCGGATGCAGCTGAATACCAGTATTTTACATAGATCGACTGCCTGACTTCCACAACCCAGTAAGATTTTCGGGCTTCTGACGACTCGTAACGACTGTCAAAGATGCACAAATGACAGCCGGGACCAAAGGCTTAACATGCTTTCCGAGGCATGGAAGATGAATGATGATGTCGGTATGAACAGGTGGTCACCCATCCACGACCTATCCCAGCAAGCGTAGCTTAACCTGATGGATCGACGAGCTCCTCAATATTACATACATATGTATATACGGAATAAAGTTTGTCAGGAGAAATATAAGGATCGTTAGAGGAAAAATAACGATTAGCAGAGGAGAAAATAAATCCAGCATTTCAGCACTGAGATGTATCCGCCAACTTCTTCCGTATATAGATAGTACCTTCATAGCTTTGCGCCTGAATCCTCCAAAAGGTTTTACGTAAAAAAGTCTGTAACACTGAAATTTTGCCAATTATGTATCAAGTGCCTCGTCAGACAGACACGTTGCCATATAAGTTGCTGATAGTGTTTTAAACAAACATATTCATAATTTCCTCACCATTCCAGCTCAGAAGGCTTCAACTGCTGAACATAAGACTCCCCCAAACATCGCCGCACTAACCGCAAATGTCAAATTATAATAATTTAGTTGCATTTAAAATTAAACTGCCTGTGTAAGAAAAACCCTTATGTTTTTGCTTCTAGAAATTCTACTAGAGCCATTTCTGCAGAAATACGGGAGCCCGCACTATAGCTCTGGTGTGCTCCAAATAGCATCTGCCCGTGGTAACAAGGAGCTCACTAGTGGTACCAGTGACTACTCGAATAAGGTAAAGTTTTGCATGCCCTCGCATAATATTAGAATAGAATCTTTTTATTTCGGACACAAATATCCGTATCGTGTGTAAACATACTTACTTATAACCTAGTGTTTGTAGTAATATACATATACGTGTACATACGTAATACGTGTTAGTATTGGCGGGATGGGAGAGAGAAAGGTCCTCCCGTCCCAGCCGCCGTGGGAGACGCCCCGGGCGTCGGGTGCCGGGAGTCGTCACGTGGCTCGTGACGACTCCCGGCCACCGTAAGCGCGGGCCTGCGGACGGTGAGTAATGGGTGGCTCACCGCCCGATCAGGACCAGCCTCGTGCCAGACGGCGCGTATATGTTCCACGCGCGCCTCAAAGAGCAGTCAGCGTATGAAGGGGCCCCTTAGGGCCAAGCCTGCCGGGTAAACGGGATTATCCGACAGGGTTACCGCTACCCCGGAACATAAAGGGCTAAGGAAGGAACATGGATGGGTTTTAGTCAGTAAGAGTCTGACACTCCCTTCCGTTCACCCAGAGCGGGAGAAGTAATTGGATGATTTCCCAGCCTTAAAAAAAAAATTATATAGTGTTAGTAACAAACTTATTATCTAGTGTTAGTACAAATCAACCTCCGCACAAACTGCTGTACAATTGGAGAGCCGAAGCTCTCTGTTGCAGTTTTCAGGATGCTGTTCCGACTGCCCCTCGCTCTCCTCAGTAGCTACGCAATTTATATTACATGTGGCCGAGAATCTAGCTCAACAGTATAATTTCTAACGCCAAGCGTCTTTGCTGAATTCCATATGAAAAGTGGAGGGGGCGTTATGGTATTACAGTCACGGGAAACAATAAGTTTTGTTTCTGGGATAACAAAACTCTTGCGATAACTCTGGAAGTTAGGCACTATAGATTTCTGAAGACATCGGACTTTCTTTTCCCCTCCCTGTTTGCCATCCAAAAGCTCTGATCTTAACAATTTTATGTATTGACTTTAGTCTTCGATTTTAGGTTCTCTTCGGTGGACCCATCATGGATTTACAATGTCATAATACGTTACTAAACAACAGAATGCTGAACAATGGACTCTGGGGTGATGATTACCACGAGTATTCAGTCCGATGGGCACCAGGTATAAACTAAACTTAGTGAAGTACCTATTATAAGTTTTCTGCTTGTCCAAGAGCTAGGTACTAATTGCCAATGGTTTTAATGTTTCTGAATACGAGGTTTTTCAGCTGCTTTGCACGGGTGTACTTAATGACTTTTTAGTTTCGTTATAAAAATTTGTTTGTGCAGAATAAACCTTTTTTTTTTCTTAATCCATATACCTAGACACGCTGCCGACTTGATAATACCTAATTTTGCTGGCTAGATAGATAGTTACTAGAAAAATGTTTCCTTCGCAGATCGCATAACACTGTCGGTGGACGGATCCGAATGGGCCCGAGTTGATCCGACAGCGAGTGGACTGCGTGATCACTTTCCCGCAGAATGTACACAGCTCCCGCGCATGTTGTTACAGATGGGATCAAAGATGGCGCCGTTCGATGATCATGTAAGTAATAAAGCTGTGCCTACAATACAAGAATCATTTGGCGCGTGGCCAAAATCGGCAGTAATAAATAAATCTTGTTTTTTCAATACATTTCACTTAACAATTATTTCACAAACGTTTACAAATATCACCTCCCTGCCAAAGTCATTTGAGCGCCAAAAGTTTCTTACCTATATTGCAGTTTTACAAAGCATTATAAAGAAAATAAAAAAAACTACGGAATACAGTTTTTACCATGTGAAAACTTACCGAAATAAAATCCATTAGAGAAAGTTCTATTCTTTCTTTCTTTCAAAACTTCTCAAATTTTGAGACGGTCTTCTACACCATTTTTAGGGACTACGTTTATTTGCACTAAACGTGACACTTAACCTCTCCGTAATCACAGTCAGATAATAAAGCAGCCATTATTTCTCGAGTAGATCCGCGTTCTGGCAGTCTAAAGTAGGTTAAAGAAAAAAAACAAACAAAAGGTGCAAGTAAATATGCTTATCATCCACGCAAAACGGTAATTGATCCGAGTGACACTATGATTGTAATTCTGACACTATGCGAGACAAAGTTACCTATTGACAGAGTATAACACCCTTAATCTTATGTCCCTAGTTCTACATAACCCTGGGAATGGGAGCAGGCAGCATAACAGAGTTTCCCGATGGTGTGAAGACCGTGAATAACCGCCCTAAGCCCTGGACCAACCCCAGCAGGAAAGCACTCCTCAACTTCTGGCAGGACATGAACGCCTGGTTTGACACATGGAACGAGCCTGCACTGCTGGTGGATTACGTCAAAGTTGACGCGTTGTGATAGTTTTACGATCTTAGATTTTAAGACTGCGACTGACTTGTTTAATATGTCTTTTTAAGTATGATTAATAAGGTTTCAGTTGCTCAAAGCCTTTTCGAGCTCAATTGATATTTGAACGGAAAGGAAACACTTGAATTATTTCCGTTTGAAATCATCACACACGATACCAAAACCAAGTTCAGTTTGCGTTTTACAATTTAAGCGAGGGTAAGCGTGGTGATTTTACGCGACCGGTGTGGTGCATTAAACACAGTGTAATCCAAAAAAGCTAGAATTAAATAAAAACCATGGAATACTCAATAAAAAACCGTCGTTCTCGCAAATAACGACAAAGCAACTTTTTTTTTTAATAATTTATCAATCCCGGCGTTTTAAGCATATTCAGGCCCCCAGGGGGCAAGCATAAAGGGCAAAGGAAGGAACATGGATGAGTTTTTGTCAGTAAGATTCGGACATTCCCTTCCGCTCCACCCAGAGCGGAGGAAGTCAATTTAATGATTACCAACCCTCAAAAAAAAAGACAAGGCCCTATATTCTCTACTGCTTTTCTAACTAACAATATCAGAAAAACTCGCTTCTGACCAGTACACTACAATATTTCATTAATTCTTAATTTGGATCCCTTTTTTTGAGGTTCGTCGTCATCATCGAATGACTCTGGGTGGAGCGGATGGCAGTGTCCGAATCTTACTGACAAAAACTCATCCATGTTCCTTCCTTTGCCCTTATGCTTCGGAGTAGCGCCCTTTCAGACAATCCAGCTTACCCGGCAGGCTTCGGCCCTTACGGGCCCATTAACATGCTGGCATCTTAATTTGGACCCTTCAGGTAGGACAAGAGCCGCTTGAGGGCGGCACCGGTCTGTTCCTGTTTGGGGGTCAAACATCAGAAGTGCTCCATGAAATTCCACCGGCTGTGGAGGGCGAGACCTACCTAAAACTAAAGTCCTTTATTGTCAAAATCTTTATTCCAGTTATAATAAGGTTGCTGTTGGGTATTCATTGACAGGACTGCCAAAATCATGTCCTTCAGGATGAACGGTCACTAGGCGTATTTATCGTTGAATTTATGCCCAGGTTGTCGACATCGTTGACAAATTTTTAAACTACAACCAACGTTTCTTTCAAACAACTAACCTGATTTAACTAGTTCAGTTCGGTGAGTTTTATTTACCCATGAGTTAAACTAGTTCACCCATGAGTAAAACTAGTTTACCTTTGGGTAAAACTAGTTCACCTCTGGGTAAAATTAGTTCACCTCTGTATAAAATTAGTTCACGCCTGGAGCAAACTAGTTCACCTCTGGGTTAAACTAAATCACCTCTGTATAAAATTAGTTCACCTCTGGGTTAAATTAGTCCGCCCCTGGAAAAATCTAGATCACCTCTGGGTAAAACTAGTTCTTCTCTGGATAAAATCAGTTCACCTCTCAGTAAAACTAGTTCACCTCTGGATAAAATTTGTTCACCCCTAGATAAAATAGTTCACCCCTGGATACAACTAGTTCACCTCTGGGTCAAATTAGTTCGCCCCTGGATAAATCTAGTTCACTTCTGGGTAAAACCAGTTCTTCTCTGGACAAAATAAGTTTACTTATCAGTAAAATTAGTTCACCCCTGGATACAACTAGTTCACCTCTGGGTAAGACTAGTTCACCTCTGGGTTAAATTGGTTCGCTCCTGGAAAAGCTAGCTCAGGCTGGGTAAAACTCGTTCTTCTCTGGATAAAACTAGTTCACATCTGGGTTAAATTTGTTGGCGAGTAAAACTTATTCGCATATGAGTCAAACTAGTAAGAAGATATAGTTAAAAAAAAAAGTGTTTTTTTTTTTAACTATATCTCCCTAACTAATAAACGTCGGTTAATCGGTGTATTTTTGTTTGTGTATATGCATACTAGGTCGTAATGTCAAAGTAATTGGGGTTAATGTATGAAATTACCGTTTTATTGTATTAATTAGGTGGGTTCGAATTGACATAGAACCTTCATGGTTTGAGATTTTTGAACTTTTTTCACATGGTACCTATGAAGTTCTTCTTTTAAAAAATGTGCAACATTCGATTATAGACTTTCAGTTGTTTTTTTATTCAGCTTAGACAAGAAAGATTAGCTTAGAAAATTCGAGTTATTTTTGAATACGAGTTCCGACGCGGAACTAACGCGGCAGAAACAGCTCGTAATATCAATGTTGCGTTTGGAGAGGGGTCTGCTAATCAATGCACCGTGCAATTTTGGTTTAACTTTGATTTGGAGAACGAACCACGTGGAAGACCGCCCACACAGGTTAATAAGAATGAATTGAAAGAGATGGTAGAAACCGATCCGAGCCAAACTACCCAGGAATTAGCGGCATGGTTTAACGTTACCTTACCAACAATATTGACTCATTTGCGACAAGTCAATAAAATAAAAAAATATGAGAAATCAAAGAAGGAAAAGTAAGTAAAAGAAAGAAAAGAAAAAAGGCGGGTGCCTCATGATTTGACTGGTCTGCAGAAAGGAACGCGTGTTGAAACTTGTGTTTCCTCGTTGAAACGATTGGTGGGTAAATTCACCAATTTATAAGACGATTTTGAAAATTGATTTTATTATATTACTAGCTGACCCGACAGACGTTGTCCTGTCTTAACTGTGATGCCTACCCTAGCTACCCTACCTACCCACCCTACCTACCCTACCTACCTACCCTACCTACCTACCTACCTACCCTACCTACCTACCCTACCTACCTACCCTACCTACCTACCTACCTACCTACCCTACCTACCTACCCTACCTACCTACCTACCCTACCAAAAATAAATAAAAAAAAAGAAAAAAAAAAGAATTAAAAATGTATTCTGCTATTCAGGGCGGAGACAAATCCAACGAAACAAAAACCATGAAAATTGGTCCAGCAGATCTCGAGTTATAACGAACAAACCCGTCTTTCTTTTATATATATAGATTAGTGGCCTGTATTTGAGGTTCTGATAATCGTCTCGGGGAATCTATCTGATTAAGAACAAAACGACGATAAGGATGAGGAATTGTGCTCACGTACCTTTATTCCTGGGCCGCGTGGCTTATTCCGCTGGTGCAGCAGTCATCCGCTTGAAGCACTGGACACGAGTTATTGGTCTGGTGCACTAAGGACGCGAATCGCGGATGGACCCCGGGGCCACTTGTTCAGGTAGATTCCGGCGGAAGCGGTTTGGCTTGCTAGCTGCGTTTACGCAGCGAGGCCGCGTTTTCGAGTTTGGAAGCCGAGCGGACACAAGCATGTCCTGAGATGGAGTGAAGTTTGAACCCGTCAACTCGCCACGTGACTTGACGTGAGCACAAAGGTGGGAGGGAAAAGGAAGGATATATTATCGTCGCCTGTTCTAATTCTTCTAATCAACGTCATTTGAAATAATCAGTTAATGAGTGATAGAATTTACAAAAGAGACGACTAGATGGCGTTACCAACGATAATGAAAGAAATGAAGGAATACTGGATCGAATTGTGACATGTGATGAAAAGTGGATTTTTTACAATGGCCGTAAGCGAAAAATGCAATGGTTGACCCCAGGTCAAACGCCGCAACAGTGTCCTAAAGCAAAGCCACCAATAAAAAGGTATGTGCCGACCGCGCGGCCATGGTTAAATCTTTATAACTTTCTGAATATTGGATCTACGAATTTGCGACTTTCATTAGGTACTAGTTTTTTACAAATTCCTTCGTAATGTTGATGAGGTCGTTTTTTTCTACGACACTGTGGCCGAGCAATCGAAACGGACACACTGTTTGGTGGTCTCAGCAGGGTGTTATTCACTATAGCTTTCTCCGTTCTGGTCAAGCAATAACGGCAGATGTCTACTGTGCCGAACTCCGAACAATGATAGCAAAACTAGCAGTGAAACAGCCCTGACTTATGAATCGATCTTCACCATTATTGCTCAATGATAACGCGAGACCTCATACAGCACGAGAAACCGTTTTAACTCTACAGGAACTGCAATTAGAAACCATTCGTCACCCTCCGTATTCGCCAGACCTTGCTCCAACGGACTACCAATTTTTTCGTGATTGAGACAATTTTCTTCGTGATACATAAATGACCTTAATGGATAAATGAATCGTAAATGGATTTTAAAATACGAATTTAAAAAAAAATTAAAATTCTTATTTTAAAATCCATCGCCAGACCTTGCTCCAACGGACTACCAATTTTTTCGTGATTGAGACAATTTTCTTCGTGATAAAATGTTTTCTTCTCAGGAGGCAGTACGAGAGTTCTATCGCAAAGGCATAAATGACCTTAATGGATAAATGAATCGTAAAATTTTAAAATTCGTATTTTAAAATCCATTTTAAAATACGAATTTTAAATACTTATCAAATCACGCCTGTAATCCCTGAAGGCTTAGGCAGAGGTGTACCTTTAATACATCTACATTTCGCCGATAATATTAGACTTTCCTTTCATGTAATAGGAAGACGAGCCTATTGGCATCAGGCCACAAATCCAGACGCCTGGCTGGCCAGGCTGCTACTAAGAAAACCCAATAATACTTTGCCCGACCCGGGAATCGAACCCAGGACCTCAGGCACAGCAATAGCGATCACTAGACCAACGCGGCTGTCAAAAATTTTAAACATTGGATATGAAGTATAGTTCAAGGACAGTAAATGAAAACACTTATCCACATTTGGGACTATTTTTATTTGCACGGTGTACATGTCTGCCCGTATAGCTAAGATTCCGTCGCTATACGAAACTATAACATTATTTGACTATTATTTTGTGGGCTGGTCACACTGTTTAGGGAGAAAAACGAAATGGAATGCTCAAGTGGCGCATTTTCACAAGATCGATTCCTGTATGGTATATGTAATTTGTCTGAGTGCTTGTGCAGCCTAGAAAAGGTTTAAAAATTTGTAGTTAAAGTTTAAACTGTTTTTAATTACTTTTATTTAGGTTCTTTGAATCCAACCCGGTTTAAGTTAAATTATCAAAACTTGTACGGATCCTACATTCGTAAATCAACCCTAAAAAGTGTAAACGCCAATTCAACTGTAAACTATACATTAATTAACTGGTTTATTCCACAATTTCACTATTTTACAAAGAGGTGAAAACAGTTTGAGAGTTGTATTTAGAATACAAAATTATTGATTGGGACTGAAATCATTGCGACATCTATGTCTTCATATTTTAGTAACAGTTTAAAACAGTCCATGCGATACAGCTTTGCGTCTTTGTATGTGCGCACGCGCAATATTGTTGTACAGTCGTACAAGTTAGGAAGTACAATTTATTGTGATTAAATTAGCTAACAACGAATCACTAGGAAGCCAATTTCTCGCAACCCATTTTAAATGCAACATCACTGGACTTTATTATATTTCACTTACCATTATGTAGAGGAAAGATACCTATGACATCTTGTTATTATGCACCTTTTATTTTCAACAATTACTCACGCAGACACAAAACTAGTATTTTGTGGAACTTCTTTTCTCATTGGCATCACAAAAATTGCAGCCCCAACCAATCTTATAAAAGACTACAAATACTTTGATCAATTAATTGATATTACATTTATAATATTTTTTTAATAGTTTCAAATACATTAAAATTTGTAACCTCCTACGTCTCGTCGAAATGCCCTAAGTGCCTTAATACTACAGAGAGTCAATCCCTACTTTACATTCATTAGTAGGTAGTTTAAAACATCGAATATCTTATGAATAGTGAAGGGATACGTCCAGCGAATAAAGTAGTCGATATAATCGACTAAGATGAATCGATATCGAAGCAAATGACTGTTGTTAATCGATTCAAAATACGAAAATTGTATACAATACACCCATACATTCTGTTACACAATTTTCGTATTTTAACTGCGCAACAATACAGTCGGCAACAAAAATACGATTTAAGCGCTTTTTTTCTTCGTTACTCGCTACACTCATCACCGCTTTAGTAGTACGACAGCTAGGAGACAATATAATTCGCAGAGACACAAACTTACAGATATGACTCGGGATCACATGGAAACATTACATACTAAAACTTCAATTTCATAAAAACACACGACTTTTGAATTACTGCACCTTGAAATTACGAAAATATCTGACAATTTGACAACTCATTAATACAACATAACCAAAATGGTAATTCATGTACTTTATTAATTACAAAAAATAATAGCTTTCATGGTTAGTTGTTCAAAAGCCGTGTTGAAGATCATAAATAAGTCGAAGTTTGATACGATTTCATAATTTAACTAAGAATAAAAGGAATTACATTCACTAACAAATATTATGACATCAAGAGACGTTATTCCACTAATAGATATTAGGCTCACGCGATTTTTTTAGGATAAATTAATTACTTATGGCTAGAAATGGATTTGTGAAATCGAAGACAGTGGATAGTAACTGGGCTGTGCAAGTCAGAGAGGCAGTCCCTCCATGTAAAGTCAGCTGCATCCAGTTAGACTGGAAGCCTACCCCAATATTGCTAAGAAAGGGTGAGGCAAACGATTATGATAATGCTTCTTGATTCCTTGTATTTTACTATAGTCGGAACACGTTTCGGTCCCGACTTATAGTATTACAGTTCGGGATGCCTACACCACCCATTTCAGCCCATAAACTGGTTAGATATTTTACTAAGGGTGTATTATGAAACATATAGGAAAGAGCGGGATATCCCCAACACAAGTATGTATTATCAATTACTTACTGTGGATCTCTCATTTATAATCGATGTAACTGTTTTGGGACTAATAAAATTTTTACTTTTTTTCGTGAAACGTTAAAATTAGAAACCACCGATGGTGCTATTCGTCGTTTATGGCCCCATCTATCCTCCACGCTTAAAAAAATGGCTCTAACACGACATAATATGGTGCCATATAAACCGTACATTGAGACTACATTCCCCTGTCAACCCACTGCCATAGCCACTCAAATCAATTCCTAGCCGTCAAAATACACAATAAATTGAATTCATTGGGATAAGAATACAATAAATAATGTCAACTCCCGTCACAATCCAGCGCCATGTTAGACCGAAATCAACTGATTATAAACGAATATTGATAAATTGAAAATTACAAAATTGACATTTTAAAATACTAAAGGACGTTACATAGACATATCAAAGTTTTGCGCCGATAAAATGGTTACAATTTCTGCCAACATGAAATCGAGGTCATGAAAAATTAAAGTAGGACAGTGAATATTTAGTATAGCTTTTCCTCTATACTGATCTCGTGTCGTCTCGCTCCACGTTTGATGACCACGCCTTCCACTAACGTTTAATATAGTATACACAAAAGAACGGATATAAGTATAATAAAACCTTGTAATATCATCCGGGGCCATATCATTGATTATCACAGCCAACACACTCCCAAACGAAATTATTTTAGTGGCACATACTTTTCGCAATCGGAATTGTAAATTTTGTGTCAAGTTTACTTTCCATGATATTTTCGGGAATGTCCGACTGAGTTATACGGACAATTTAGTCCAATTACTTGTTGATACATAAATATGGACAATTCCTGAAAATAACCCGAAAATACAGCCAGTAATATTTATTCAGCTGTATCAATAAATATGACACAATATCATAATTACGATTCCTGCAGTATGTCCTGAAGTTTTCACAAGTAGACATCATAAATGGATAGTTAATGAACATGTATTTAAATACGACATAAGGATATAAGTAATAAGAATACTTTCAATTTACTTTAAGTAGACAATATTAAGCTGCACCTTAAGCTATATTACAACGAACCGATTACATAGGCAAACCACGCATTTTTTTAAATCTAGCCTAAATGTATGACACATTTCATGGTCTTATTTCCATGATTTGCACAAATGTCTTTGTCGTTTTCTAGGCATAGACAATGTTAGACCGTTATATTACATTCCAATCACGAACCTCCCGGTTTCTGAAAGCATTTTTCTGCTATCGACACGAAATTGGCGGATAGGTTGTAAAACTCAAGTGAACATCTTGATTGGGTCTTTTCATTTACAATTAGTAAATCAGCGGTGCTACAATTTGATCTATTTGGCAATATCTGTTAAACAACAAAGGCGCCTCGAAATAGTTACTGCATATAATATAGGGTGACTGGTAATTAGTGACCGATATTTAAACACGTGATTGTACTCATGATTACAATCAAGTTTCCCAAAGAAACTTTTTTTGTATACTCAATAGCTGCTAACAGCTGATCGGCGCGAAGTTCATTGAACTTTGCATCATTGAGTTTCTTTGAGAAAGTTGATTGTAATCATGAGTACAATCACGTGTTTAAATATCGGTCACTAATTACCAGTCACCTTATATAGAGCTTTCGGTCGGGTGATGCTGATTGGTAAACTTCGTTTATCAACCCTCGCTTAGTCATGTTGGAAAAAGCTGCTAGAATCAGCTCAAATTCGAGCTACTCCAAGCGCCTTTAACCAAATCTACAGATATTCGATATTCCCGCCTTGAAAAAGTGAGTATCACCCTCACCGCAATTAACATGAGTTTCACAGCATCAGTTGTTTGAAACCGGGTGTAAAAATTCTATATTTCAAATTCCTTCCCTTAGATAAGTGAGAGATGATAATACCATACACTACAAACATGAAAATTTAATATCAATTTATTTTCTACTCAAACGAAGGATACATTTTTAATCATTTAGAACATTAAACTCCCCTTTGGGTATTAAACACAAACTACTTAGATAGTAATATTTTTAAACGTTTTATGCGTCTAACGCAGTCAAGATATCGTATGATGATATAAGTTGCATTATTATGTATATATATTATAATATAAAAGTCAGCTGATTAAGATTATTTTCTATGGTCCACATAGTCTTCTACAATGCAAGTTTAAATTGCAATTACAAAACAATACATAATTATATCGATTATATTTGCTTCGTCTAATATTCTTTCCATATGTTAAAGTCTCTCAGTGTCTGTCCAACCATCGTCATTGACTGCCTTGTTCCGACCAGTGCTGAGAATAGGCCTCCCTTAGGCCCAGCGCCCGTTGGCGGCACGGCACGGCAAAGTATTTTTAGGTGACGACGCAATTTTAACTTTATTACGACACGGTTGGCGCAGTGGTTGAGCGATTGACTGCTGCGCACTATGTCGCGGGTTCGATTCCCGCACGAAACAAATATTTGTACGACCTGCAAGTATTTGTTACGAGTCTGGGTGTTTTTCTATCTATAATATGTATGTATTTACAAAAAAAAATGTATATAAGTAGTTTATCAGCCATCTCGTTACCATAACACAAGCATTAGGTTGCTTAGCTTGGGACGATATGGCGCTGTGTAAAATGTCCAAGGATATTATTATTATTATTATTATTATTTCCATAACATTAAGTTTTATTTTTATTCGTCGCCTAAAAATATCTTGCCATACCGTGCCGCCAATGGGCGCCGGGTTTAATGTGGCATGCTTTCCTCGTCTGTGCGTGAATCTCATGTAAGCTGTTGAAATCGATTGACCGGAATATCAGCAGACAATCATATGAGTTAGCAGCAGACGACGTAGAAAAGGCTTTAAAAAAATGGGTGTAGTATAATATTATTTCTGATAGGCGAACCTCGACTAAAGATTACTTAAATCTAGTCGATCTACCTCGCTAGTCTAAATTACCTACCATAGTCAAAATGTTATGTATCAATTTAAATGTGTCTACATCGAATAAGTTAAAATATTGATGACTTCAAGAGATTTAAGCTTTGTAAGCTATTATACATAGCAATAAGCTAAAGCCATTTTGGTTCTAAGAGTGTTAAAAAACTACACAGTGTGAGCGAGACAGATACATACTACCCGTATATCGCCATCTCTCTCTAACAACGATAAACGACACGATACGAATATACCCGTTAGATTATGTATTAAATAATTTATAAGTACATAAGTACTTCTAACAGTCACTAGTTTTATAGAAGCGAGAACATATATTTAAAAATATTTTTTTAAACTTTTCTATTCCTATTGAAGCTAAAGATACTTCTAGATGGAAATATTCTAAGCGAGCTTGCAACATCGATTGCCTTATCATTATAATGAGAAATAAATAATATATTTTATATACTTAGGTAAAATGATTTATATAGTTACTGGTGCAAGTGCCTAGCAGTTCTATTTGAATAAAAAGTTATTATTGAAGTCATAGGAAATATATCCTAGATATTTAAAGACATTTATTTTTTGCCATGTATTTTCTGGTGAACGAAAAAATATAAATTAATAAATAATATAGCCATAAATGGAGCCCCGTGTAATTTACAGAAACCAAACTGCTACAATTTCGTGGCAATTAAACGTTCCATTTATTTACTTATATGTGCTATTCGTCAAAATAATTAAAATTCTATCCGTGTCCTAACCGAAACTAAATGACGCAAACACGCGATCGTTTACATGAATTATGACGTGAAACCGCGATTTGATTGATCGTGCGGGTACGTCATATTCATATAAACGAGCGCGACGATCGCCTTCGATTAGGACACGACTTATTTGTTGTCTTAGACGTAGTTATATGATATCACTCTGGTTTTAATTGTGACGATCACGATTTAGGTATTGTCACTGTCAATGATTCGCGACTATTGTGAATTTATGGGTAAATAGCAACGAAAATGTCATAATATAAATGCAATATTAAAAGAATACGTCTTCTTCACCAAATTATTCCAAGATTGCGAGTTTTTTATACTATTTAAACGATCTAATGAGATTTGATATAATATAATTACAACTTCCTAACATAAGTTAGAGGAAATAAAACTCTGCAACCTCAGAATGTTTTCATTTGTCTAAATACAAGCTACTACATCGACTTACAACATTATTAACACATAAGTAGCACTCCCATATACGATACGACACACACATTTAATTCTAAAAATAAACTAAAAAAATATATACGTCCAATTTCGTCTTGCACATAAAAAAAGTCGAAAATATAAAATCACCAATTCCACTTAGGTACTTAATGTAAATAAGACAAAAAATACTTAATAGATAAAGTGCGTCACACAAAAATACTGCGATATTTTGGGCCATAACTAGAAATTCATAGGAATATTGATTTTGCCATCGTATATGGAGAACGGGGCTTGCGAGCACTCGCAGCCGCCGCTAAACGCGCACGAAGTGCTCGCACGACACTCGCCCGCACGAGTCTCGCCTGCACAAGACTTGCCCGCAAGGGTCTCGCCCGCACAAGACTCGCCCGCATGAGTCTCACCCGAACAAGACTGGCCCGCACGAAACTCACCTGCACCCAACTCACTCTCACACGACACACTCACACCTGCCTCACCTACACTACGTGGGCCGTTCAAATTTTGAATGTCTAATAGTCCTAATTGGAACGACACGGTTGGTTCACTCGCGTCGCATGTCCCACTAGTGTGGCCGCCCCGCCAGCATAGGCCAGCGTGGGCAGTTGGTGCCCAGCATGGGCCAGCGTGGGCACTTATTGCGCCTTGCCGTCGGGCTTGTGTCATACGAAGTCCATCGCATCCCGGGACTTGGAGGTGAACTTGCCAGCGGATCGCTTCTTCAGGGTTCGCTCGATCAGTTTCTTGACTTCACTTACTATGAATACGCTTGATGTCAGGCATACGAGGAATATTATGTCTGGAAATAATGAACGTGTGGTGAGAACATATTTTATTTTGTTTACAACTAGGCGTATATCTATACTAATATAATAAAGCTGAAGAGTTTGTGTGTTTGAACGTCTATGAAACTGCTGGTCCAATTTGAAACATTATTTTTGTGTTGGATAGTCCATTTATCGATGAAGGCTATAGGCTATGTAACATCACGCTGCGACCGATAAGAGCCGTGCAGTAGGTGAAACCACGCGGGAGCAGCTAGTTTAAGATAAAATTTACATCTCATAAAATTTGAATGCAGTAAGCGATTGAGTATAAAGTAAAATAGTCCAAAACCCTTTCATCAACATACCATGTCCTGTCAACGCCTCTGTCTGGAACACCCTCTGCAGCGGCGGGAAGTATATAACCAGCATCTGTCCCACTAAACTCAAGGTCACAGCCACTAAGAACATTTTGTTGGTGAACAATCCCACTTGGAACAGGGACTTGGTCTGCGACCGACACGAGAGCGCGTTGAACATGTCGAACAGAACGAAGCAGGTGAAGGTCATTGTCGTGTCTCGGGGGGTTATCTTGTTGTCCGACATCTGGAATTAGATAAAATTTAAGTTATGGTAAGTATGACCTTCAAGAATGACCTTAAGACACAAAAATAAACTTACCTCTAGTTTCAAATTGTTACATTTTAGCAATAGAAAAGGTGCAAACTGTTGAACTTTAAGTGCACGTTGTATAGCGCTACAAGTAGTGCATGCTGTTGCACTAAAGTGCACGCCGTTGCACTAAAAATGCACCCAGTTCCACTAAAAGTGCACGCTGTTGCATTAATATTCACCTTGTTGCACTAAAAGTGCTCGATATTGCACTAAAAGTGCACCCTGTTGCACAAAAGGTGCACGCTGTTCCACTAAAAGTGCACCCTGTTGCACAAAAGGTGCACGCTGTTCCACTAAAAGTGCACCCTGTTGCACTAAAGGTGCACGCTGTTCCACTAAAAGTGCACCCTGTTGCACTAAAGGTGCACGCTGTAGTAGTAGTCGCACTGAAGGTGGAAGCTATTGCACCAAATGCTGGGAAGAGCTGCGTCCAGACGTTCGCCTCACCTCTCTATTGAACACCCAGAGCGTGCCGGCGATGATGATGGCGGCCGACAGCAGCACGTTGAGCAGCAGCGCGCGCGAGATGATGCGGCGCGACGTGTCGCGCGGCCGCCGGGCCAGCACCGAGTGGTCCACCGGCTCCACGCCCAGCGACTGCGCCGGCGGGCCTGTAAAGGTGCGCCAAAACTAGTCAAAATAATATACAGATAATTAGTCTATAATGTTCCCACTGCTGGTACACAGGCCATAAACGGGTTAGTAGATGTCACATGTCTCTGAATATTGGTTCTTGGACATCCAGTTTCCTCAAGATGTTTTCCTTCACCGTTTTGAGAGCAGTATATATGGTGATTTTGAGTTCGTCGGCAATCTTTCAGGAAACCAACAAACATGTTCATGTTCGTTGGTTTCCTGAAAGAAACAGTTTTACTGTGGCTTTATTATTATCGTCTTCGAAATTTCTCGGAACCATAAAGATCCGGACCTGATTAAGAAGTACGAGAGGCCGATGCAAACGAACAGAGGCGTTAGACATTTTGAATTAAATGAAGCACCAACCGACAATTAATAAGAACAACCCCCCGGTAGTTGCCATGATCTCAGGTCTAAGGGTGCACCAGGGTAGTTCTTAGACGGTAAGAGTGACAGACCCCTCCGTGGGAGCTCCTTCTCTTCAGGGGGAGCCCAGATAAGCGGAATTGTCCGAAAGGGTTACCGCTACCCCGGAACATAAAGGGCTAAGGAAGGAACATGGATGGGTTTTAGTCAGTAAGAGTCTGACACTCCCGTCCGCTCCACCCAGAGCGGGAGAAATCTTTGGATTCAAAAAAAAAAATGGGGACCTCAGATCAGAGGACATCCCTAAGGCTTTTCTCTGCTAACCCTTCAGGAATGGCAGGCGTGATGTTATAATATGTTGTATAAGTATTTTTACCGTCCATAATAATATTGATCCATAGTATCTGCATAGCGTTGAGCGGGTTGGGTATGCCCATGAGCGTGGCGAGCGCGATGAGCGACAGGGCTGCGATAGACGTGGACAGTTGGAAGCGCACGAAGTTGCGGATGTTGTAGAAAATGCATTTGCCTTCTTCAATGGCGGAGCTGTAAGAAAAAAAAATGTTTTTTGACAATATATTGGCAGCGAGGAAAAAAACTTTTTTATTTGCATCGTGAGAGCTTTTACATTCACAAATAGGTAATAGGTAGGTATACGGGTTGGTGTCCGCATCCCCACTACAATACGCGTATTAAGCGTACGTTACATTCACAAATCTGTCATGCAAAACTAGCAGATGGGTATTCGAAAAGGTAGTCAATAACGTTACTTTTTATAATCTGTCAAAACGCGGAATTTGTGACGTCACAGATTTATAGAATCAAATGGAGTACTTATTAGAATTAAATGCAATTTTACAATTATTATATCTTCGAATTTCGGCCTTCACCCGCAGAGGGGTTCTTACAGAATAATTTAAAAAATATATGTATACTACAGCTACATTAGTAACACATACTTACAAAATTAAAAAAAAAAAAAAAAAAATTGTAAAATGTAAATTTTATGTTGTTTTCTGGAAGAAATAAAAGGCTTTTTTATTTTATTTTTATTATTTTTATATCTTCGAATACTATTTAATTTCTGTACGGTGATGGAAGTTTTTAAGATGGGCAGTCTTTTATCTATGTGATTTCATATTTTATTTTTGACTGTTTCAAACGGTCAGTTGCAGCACAGTACACATTGTTCATTATAATTACATACAGCCGGGACCAACGACTTAACGTGCTTTCCGAGGCACGGAGGAGTCTCGGTATGTAAAGATGGTCACCCATCCACGGACAACCCGCTTGCGTAGCTTAACCTGAGGGATCGACTTGTGCGGCTGTTAGTACTTAGCCACGAGCTCCTCTTTCAAAACTGGTATATAAACTTACATAATAGTAGCAAAGTCGTCATCAACAAGTATCATGTCGGCAGCCTCCTTGCACACGTCGGTACCGTTGCGGCCCATGGCGATGCCGATGTCCGCACGTTTCAGAGCCACTCCGTCGTTTACACCGTCACCTGTGACCAGAAAATAATAATTATTTCTCAGTTTAGTATTAAAGCGGCTGCTGCTGCTGCTGCGTGCTATTAAGATATTTCTCAACAGCATGTGAAGCTAAGTAAGAGGCCCATGGGCAGCATAAAAACTTTGACACCAGGTTAGTCACTAATTTTATTTTTAAATTTAAGGATACAATAAATTAATATAATATGTCGCTTGAAAAAGACAGTTACAAACTTTGTTTTTTTTTTTACAATTAAATTAATGGTTCGTACCCGTCATGCCAACGATGTGGCCCACCCTCTGCAGTGATTTCACAATAGCCAGCTTGTGTTTAGGAGTAACCCTGTAGAATACGCTCACCTGAAAATTAGAAAACAATGTCAGCTCAACTTTTGACTTAAGTAAGATTATTCATTCCAGTCAGTAAAATGACAAGTGCAACTGTCACTGATACAAAAAAGGGTGACCCGCTACAATAGTGATGTTCAGCAATCGATAGACTTAGACATTTAGTCATGCTTTATTTTATTAGGTATCAAAGCGTTTTTTTATTGTAAACTAGCTGACCCGACAGACGTTGTCCTGTCTTAACTGTGATACCTACCCTACCTACCTGCCTACCTACCCTACCTACCTACCTACCTGCCTACCTACCCTACCTACCTAGCTACCTACCCTACCTACCCACCCTACCTACCCTACCTACCTACCCTACCTACCTACCTACCTACCTACCCTACCTACCCACCCTACCTACCCTACCTACCTACCCTACCCTACCTACCTACCTACCCTACCTACCTACCCTACCCTACCTACCTACCCTACCCTATCTACCTACCTACCTACCTACCCTATAGGAGGAAAATCAGCAGCTGATCGAAAAAAAAAAAAATTAAAAATGTATTCTGCTATTCAGGGCGGAGACAAATCCAACGAAACAAAAACCATGAAAATTGATCCAGCAGATCTCGAGTTATAATGGAGGGAACAAACCCGACTTTCTTTTATATATATAGATATGTAATACATACCGTATTAAATAATACGATTTTAGAAATATGGACCTTACCAGCATATTAAACACACTCACTACAACATTATTACAAAAGCTGGGAAAAAAATGTTTAGAGATTCAGAGGAATTAACACTAGAAAGTCGGGAAAATACAAGTAATTTTATACGTTTTTATTCATTACGGTTGCTATTGATTCCGATTCCGATTCTGAATATACCGATTCATTACCGGAATCGGAATCAGTTACATTTATAATGGATTGATTACATTTATAATGGATGATTTATAATGAATGAATCCACATATTCATCTATGTGGTCGAGTTTTATGGCTTTTATGGCATGGTTGATGCACTGTCTCCAATTTTTAGGCGTCACTTCTTTCAGGCCTTCTTCAAATATTTTTTTTACGTCTTTTAATTTAAATTTCGTCTTTTAATTTAAATTTTTTATTGTTCCTGGCGACGTACCCCTTTTCTTGAGCCTATATAAAAATTTTTAGAAATTGATATATGAATTGATAGAAAAGTTGGTGTATTTTATACAAAGAATAAAAAGAATTATCAAAAGAAGCAAATCATAATTGTTTTAACAACTCCTAAAGGTGGGTACTGACCGGCGTTACGCGGCGTAATGCTACGTGTTACACCGCGAGCCTTCGTGCAGTCAGTACGCCGTGTTACGGGGAAACCAGCGAGCAACGAGCCGCTCGTTGCTCGCTGGGAGCGCTCCACCCGGCTGTCGGTTTTTTGGCGAATCCTTTGAGTGTTTCGCGGTTCGGTCAGTACGCTCCTGCAAGTCGTCGCGAGCGCACGGGCGTCGCGAGTAATCACACGTCGTTCCTATCGTATTTACTCTCGTACTCGTCGTTCTTAAAACATGGAGTGGACCCAAGAAAAAACTCTATATTTTATAGAAAAATACAGAGAAGAGGAAGTGTTGTGGTACCCAGCTTCGGCCATCTTGAGTGAACTAACGGCGAAAGCGGAGCACAGAGTTTTGACGAGCATGTTACCCCGTTTGTACTGACACCGCGTATTCGCGGCGAGCGTGCTCGATGCGAGCACGCTCGCCGCGAATGGTCCATTACACCACGTAACGTTGGTCAGTAACCACCTTTATAGATACCGGACTGTTTGTATTTCGTGCGACAGAGATAATGCTCTACGAAGCCGAAATTAGCCGATTGTCTCTTTCCAAAGGTCGATGTGCAATATTTATCGCCGGGTATACCTTGGCAATAGTTGGAGGGTCCTTCGCATAAAAGAATTGGTGAACTTTACGACGTATCACCGAAAAGTCAAAATCATCAATTTAAAAAAAAGGAATCTCGACTAACTTTTAATTGTAAAAACTCGATTTTACCACATCACTATTTATTTGGGACTAAAAACCTGCAACACTGGAAATGTCATTTTACTGACTGGAATTAATGATCGTACTTTGATGGGTTTTTGGTCAGCTAGTCAGACAGAGGTAGAAGGAGAATAGAAAAGCGCAGTGGGGCAATACGAAAAAAGTTATAACTTATGGAAATATGAATCAGGTTTTTGACCACTAGGACTTCACGCCATTTTTAACCTTATGATAGCTAGCACACCTCATGGTATTCCACTGCCAGCAGTGCCCAAAATACCAATACCAGTGGCGAAGCTATCCTTTTTGTTACAGGGAAGCCGAAGAAAAAGTTGGGCAATTCTCATAAACTGTAAATAGCATAAAATTCATGACATTTAAAATTATTGTCCTTCCTTTAGTTTTTAAGTTTTAACGCTAGTTATTATAATAAAAATAAAGGCATGGCAAGATTGTTAGTAACAAAAAAGCTTATGCTTGGTGTAGACAAAAATTGGGCATTTTTGTAATGTTTTTAATTTTATTATGATAGAAACTATGTAGTTACACACACAGGTGTAAGAAGAGTGGTTGTTCCGGAAGGAAGCCGATAGGAATTAGATTGTATGGAGGCTGCGCCCCTGTTACGTACAAACAAGTATTAAAACGGTAAATAAACTTACGGTGTCAATCATCCTATCCAGCTCTTCGTCAGTCATGGCGTCCAGCTGGTCTCCGGCCAGCGACTGTGAGTGCAGAACATCCAGGCCTACCATTTGTGCTGGAATAAAAACGTTCAACTTAGAAACTGGTTTTAAATGTAATGTTTATTAGAATGGTTGTCTCCCATGGCCCATACGATGCAAAAGTTTGATAGTGATGTTCAACTCATTATGTGTCAGATATGCGTCTTGAATACTTTAAAGGTTGGTTCTAACTAAATCAAGACAAAGTGACACGTGTAAAAGTCAATTATATTGGAAGAGATCATTATTGTTCAAAGGTATTTAAATTGTTTCATCCTACTAACTGGTAACTGACCAAACGACTAAAAGTAAGACACGCTGTGGCGAGACAATGTTTCTTTACCTATACCATTCGTTTTACCTGCTGATGGTCTTCTACCTAATCTAAATGCTTTGGCTAACCTGGAAGTCTTTAGACATATTTCGGACTCAGGTTGGGCGAAACAAGGAAAACCTGTTCAGATGGAGTTCCACAAACAATGGGATACTTAATATCGTGTTCTGTCGTCCGCACGTTACAGGAACTGACGGACGCTGGTAAAAGCGCGTTTGTAAACACGTAGGTGAATTCTGGCCTGAGTGTATTTTAGATCGTTATCGATACGGTAAGAAGAAGAAGTTGAAATAAGTTTTTTGAATTTAAATTTGGAATCCTTATTTAGAACGCGGGCTTTGTGCCTTTGCCCTGAAGGGGACAATACTAGGTGGTGTGGCGACATCTATCCAGCCACATAGGAGTTATACCGATAGCGAGCGAAGTGTTAAAAGCTGACATGTGTAGACACTATACGTCACACAAAATCCTACATCGCGCAAGCAGAGTTTACCGCGCGATCTAACATACATACTCCACGGCGTCGCACACGCCGGCGCGCGGCGGGTCGCACACGCCGCACACGTGTAACAGTTTGTCGTGTACGTACCCACAGCGAGCGCGGTGGGGCGCGCGTCGCCGGTGAGCATCTTGACGTCCACCGCGGCGCGCGCCAGCGTGGCCACGGCGTCGCGCACGCCGGCGCGCGGCGGGTCGCACACGCCGCACACGCCGACGAACGTCAGCGCCTCCAGCCGCGCGCCACGGCACAGCGCGATGATGCGCAAGCCTGCCAGACACGGATACACGTTAACTTTCTATTAGGATGTCCGTAAGTCAAAGACAATGACAACAAAATAAAAAAAATATGTGGCACGATATCGTAGTTATACCATAAAAATAATAGAAAAGCGCGTTATTGGACTACTCAAGACTAACCTAATCGACATAGCATTAACAAATGCATTTAATGACTTCTTTATAGATGACATTGAGAGTAATATATTAAATTACATTAAAAAAATCAACAATAAATTAAATAATTTGACGACGCAATCAATGTTTATGCAGCCCGTTCTGAATTCCGATATTTATTTCGGCCATAAAGACGCTTTATAATAATAGTACTTTAAGTATAAACGGTATATCTACAAAAGTAATAAAATATGTAATAAAAGCACCTGTCCTAGCCTAGCACTTATTATTAATTTAGGTTTTACCGTGGGCATTTATCACAAAAAAAAACCCAAGACAACAAAAAATTACAGGCCAATAGCCAAAATTCCTGTTTTTTCCAAAATCTTTTAAAAAGTTATTTATGACTCGTTATAACAATATCTTCACAACTACAATATTTTTTGCAAAAAAAAACAAAACGGTTTTCGGGGAAATAAAACTATTTACATGACTAGAAAGACTCTTATCTGCGACATCCTATCTCTCCTATTCACACAGACATGACCAAAGCCTTTGATGATGTTGAATAGAAAATCCTTCTCGACAAATTGCATTGCTATGGATGGCATCAAAAGAATATATCTCAATAATAGATTGCAGTGTACTGAAATCACATGAGTGTGCGCAAAAACCAAAATTCAACGAACGTATGTGTCGAAATTCAGGAGTATAAAATATGGAGTGCCTCAATGGTAGCGTGCTTGGGCCAACTTTAGTTCTCATTTACATAAATGATTTGTCAAAAGTGACAGTACAGTACAGTATTAACGCAGATATAATGAAATATTTGAATGAAATATACTTTTTTCTTAACATTAAATTGCCAGCACACGTAAACAAAATATATATCAAAAACAACTCACCCATCCTAGCAATATTATAAGCTTCACCCAGAAAATCGTTCTGTTTCTCCTTGGTCATGGGGGCGTAGTTGCCGCTGCTATCGATGTACTGCGTGCAGAGCGGCAACACCTTCTCTATGGCACCTTTTACGAACACCTCCTCTTTCAACTTGCCTTCAGAGAACTTTGGCGCGCATTTTACTACCATCATCTTTGTTTCGGAACTGTAAAATTAAATTTTAGAAGATAACGACATTAAGTTTTTATACTGTCTTGGTTGTAATATTGTATGATACTATAGACTATGTTCAATCAGAAATTGGCGGCTATATAAGGTGTTAAAATTAACTCGTCAAGAATTTAGTGGGAACATTGTACTCATCGTTATGAACAACTTTAACGATTTTTACTTAGTTAAATGTGCATAAATGTATGGCACAGCTCATTTTTTTTGCGATTTCAGGGTTAATCCTATAGATTTTTAACACCTTATATATGTCAAAGATGGAATCATTATGATATTTTATACATAACGGCTTAAAAATTGTGGCTTCCATAGTGCCAGTGTTTTTATTTTTACACAGAGAGCACGATAAGTGGTGTGAAGTAGCTCTACAGCCGCACTGTGGCTAATCAGAGCACACCCACCAGACTAAGTGCGAATTTCACCAATGAAACTAAACACCAGCAGCACATGTAAAACGCGTTCAAGAACTGTCAGTGTCAATATTCTATGACAGTGACAGCTTTTGATCAAGGAGTTCGTGGCTAAGTACTAACAGCCGCACAGGTCCCATTCAGATCATGGCTAAGTACTAACATCCGCACAGGATCCATTAGGTTAAGCTACTCTTTCTGAGGTTGGCCGTGAATGGGTGCCCATCTTTACACACCGAAACTCCTCCGTGCCTCGGAAAGCAGGTTAAACCGTTGGTCCCGGCTGGCATTTGTCGATCTTTTACAGTCGTTACTGGTTGTCAGAAGCCCGAAAATCATCCGACAGCCAGTCTTACCACGGGGTATCGTATTGCGCAGTGGAGGTCAGATAGGCAGTCGCTCCATGTAAAATACTAGTATTCAGCTGCATCCGGTTAGACTGGAAGCCGACCCCAACATAGTTGGGAAAAGGCTAGGCAGATGATGACTGACAGCTTTTGATCGTAGTTTGATTGATTGATTGATCGCGTTCAGTGACATTGGTGAAATTTGCCCTAAGTTGTACTTGCAGCGGTCCACTGACGTTAATTGACTAAGAGGCGTAAATTTCACTCTTATTTTAAACGGGACCATCAGAAGAGATCGTTATTATTATTATTATTTATTTACCAAAATTCAGACAAGAATAAAGTCCGTTTTGTTAGTAAGATATCTTATAACTAGTGTTAGTAGTAAAAAAAAACAAGGACAATAAAAACAAACAACAAAGTAGGGTGTCTGAGGCAGGATGTGCAGAGAACGATAGCGTAAGAAATAAGCTACCCGACCATTCTCCCCTCAAAGTGCCTCAGAATAGGAGAGTAAGAACTCTCCACAACTGTTTTTAGGATGTTATGGAATTTCTAGGGATGTAATCCAGCAGTAGACGTCAATCAGCAGAATAATGATGACACGTACCTGAACGGTATCTCGTGTAGGCGGGTGTACTGGTCGCGCACGTCGTTCATACCGTGCTTGAGCGCGACGGCGAGTAAGGCGCCCTCTGTGGGCTGACCGTACAATACATCGTCCCGGATCGTCGCGTTGTTGCAGAGTACGCCCACCTACGATGAAAAGTTCATACGATATGAATATAATGGTAACTAGTATATTTGAGGAGCTCGTGGCTAAGGACTAATAGCTGCATAGGTCGATCCGTCAGGTTAAGCTACGCTTGCCGGGGTTGGCCGTGGATGGATGACCATCTTTACATACCGAGACTCCTCCGTGCCACAGAAAGCACGTTAAGCCGTTGGTCCCGGCTGTCATTTGTGCATGACCGTCGTTACGGGTCGTCAGAAGCCCGAAAATTTGACAGCCAGTCTTACCAAGGGGTATGGTATTGCCCAGTTACTGGGTTGTGGAAGTCAGATAGGCAATCGCTCCATGTAAAATACTGGTATCTAGTTTACCGGTTACACTGGAAGCCGACCCCAACATAGTTGGGAAAAGGCTAGGCAGATGATGGTAACTAATATATTTGAAACACAAAGGTTTATTTTCGACCCAAGTTTATACCGTAGAACCATTATCGAAGTTTATTTGGTATTATATGTTAAAGTTAAGGCTGATTTCACCAATGAATCTGACCGCGATCAGCAAATCTAAACCGCGTTTATGAGCTTTCAGTGTCAACATTTTTGGGGAATATTGACACTGACAGCTCTTGAACGCAGCTTAGATGTACTGATTGCGTTCAAATTCATCGATGAATTATTCACTTAGAATACATTTTTGAAAACCCTGTAGTGGTTCTACGGTGCAATATCCTACAATATCATATTAAGTGCAACATTACCTCCAACATAGTGTTGACAGCCATCCTCGCCACATCCAGGTCGCGTCCCTTGTACGCGCGCAGCTGCACGTCACCGCAAGCGTTGTACCCGGTGCCCGACACCTCGGCAATATGGCCGCCGGACGTCGATATCGTTGTCACTGTCATCTCGTTCTTTGTCAGAGTTCCTATAAACAAGATACGTAAAATATTAGTTAGACTTGTTGAAGCCAAGTAAAAAGGATTATGATCAGACATACTTAGGGCCAATTTCACCAATCAGCACATAAACCCTGTTTAAGGGCATTCACTGTCGTTATTTTCTGTTGAATACTAACATTGAAAAGTCTTGAACGCGGTTCAAATTTGCTGATCGCTTTAGTTTCAGTGGTGAAATTGGCACTTAGTGTCCGATCTACTTTCGTGGGCGAATTGGGATACAGGTAGTTCCTTTACCTACTATACAGTAGATTGTTACAGGGGCAATTATTAACACTACTGAACTAATTTAAACTACTTAAAAGGAAATACTTAGTTCCTAGAAAGATAGAGTTAGTTAGTTAGTAGGTAGGGAAAGTTTTTTTTAATTCTGCAGAAATAAAACACACATTTCAAAAAAATAAACTTAGTAACTAAATACACCCGTGCAAAGCAGCTGAAAAACCTCGTATTCAATCTCTATCCTAGGTCAGTATGTGTCGCGACCACGTATTAGTGACTGGTTTACGCTCGCCCCTTATTCAAGACACTTAAACATGCAAATGTGATGTTATTTAAAGTAGGTACACTACTAACCAGTCTTATCGCTGCAGATAACGTTGACACAGCCCAGTGTCTCGACGGTGGGTAGTTTCTTGACGATCGCGTTCCTCTTAGCCATGCGCATCACACCCAGGGCTAAGGTCACAGTTACCACGATAGGAAGACCTGGGGATCAAAGTGTAAGGTTATTTCAGCTTGTTGCAGTTTGGTTCTGTAGATTAGTGATTTTTAACTTCATAGAGCCAGCTTAAAGGTGGCTGGGACTGACTGGATGCAGCAGGCAACCCGGGAGAGGCCTATGTCCACCAGTGGACTGCGATAGGCTGCGTTGATGTTGATAATGCCACCTTTGTTTCATAGAATTGCCATAAACTGATTACTTCACAGAACTCACTCGCGCTCAAAGTTAACAGTGGCTCCAAATGAGCTGCTTCTATAATGTATACTAAATATGGAAATATTTTCAAAATTTTGCACGCTTGCTTGCAGGCAGAATACAGTGACTCCTAGGCTGTAAGATCTTCCTATTTATAATGTATTTCTCGCAAATAAACGATTTGATTTGATTTAATCTACACTTTTAATGTAATGGTAAAAGTATTTTTGCATTTAGGATGTACAAGCTTGTAAATAAACCCATAGTATCAGAAAATATCGTTGAGCAGGTTTTGAACTCATACAGATCCTCACGTTATCATGAGTTTAAAAAATATGGCATTTAAGCCTTTCTTCGCCATATGATTTACTGGACACTTCAAAGGAGATGCTTTTGGACCTGTAATTCCTAAAACTGCGTGGTAAAATCTTGTAGAAACTCCATAAAAAACATACCCTCAGGAATAGCAGCCACAGCCAAACTGACACTGATCGTAAACATGTCCTGAAGTGCCTTCCCTTGCAGCCAGCCAGTCACCATGATGAAGCCGATGATGCAGAAGGAGTACAAGGACAGCTGGGCGCCCAGGGTGTCCATGGACTTCTGTAATGGAGTCTTCGGAGCCTCCTCAGCTTGCATCATCCGGAATATGTCACCGAATTCGGAGCGTTCGCCCGTACTTACTACTATACCCTGGAAAAAGAATGGGTGGGATTAAGTCTTATTTTGATTATAGTTTACAGCTTACAAAAAGTGATATTACTTTTAATGTTGCATTCAATGCAGCTATCAGAAGAAATCGACGAACACCTGGATTGTTCGCCGTGTGTTGCAAAGGGGCAGGTTTCAATTATAAGTATAACCACTTTTATCAGTCAATATTCAAGAAAACCAGCCTATCGCAGTCCACTTCAAGACATCTATCCAAGATGCGCCAACTCCGTTTTGGCCTTTTGTGCCTTCTACAGCCAGTATATCGCAGTAGTGCATCTTAGCTGCCACGGCTGTTTTAATATTTAAATTAATTTTGAATTGTTTTTTAAATCTTGTAATTATGGGCGCTTTTATTAAGTTCTGCATCGTTCTCACGTGTATATTTCAACATGAATGATGTAACCCAGTTTTTGTAAACATATTTTGATTTAAAAGAGCATCCATCGAGTTTCTTGCCCATTCTTCTCCATAGGTACCTACTGCTTTGGAATGGGCAACTAGCTTCATCTTTCTGACTGACCGACCCCTTGACATTCAAAAGTGCCTGTAATTGGTTTATTTGAAATAAATGCTTTGAGTTTGAGTATTTTTCAGGTTGTGAGTCCGTCAAATCGGTTAACATTAAATTACTCTGGATCGTATTCCAGACTAAAGGCCAGTTCCAAACATTTCGTGATTCACTCACTGATTGATCACGAAATCTCCAAAACTACTGGACCTACGAAGATGTAATTTGGCACAGATGTAGATTATTAGTAAGAAATGCTCAGAAAGGATTTTAGGAAACTCCCCCCGTAAAGGGGTAAAATAGAAGGTGGAAAGTATGGCAAATTTGGACATTGCTGCGGGCGAAGCCGCGGGCAGAAGCTAGTATATCATACATTAAAGCTTACCTTCGCATTACCACACCTAACAAGCGTCCCCAGGAAGGCAATATTGTCCTTATTCACGCGTCCCGCGGCCGCCTTGTTCGGTAGTACACTCTTGACAGCAGGTTCCGTCTCTCCGGTGAAGGAGGACTCGTCAATAGCCAGGTCTGTGGAGTCATAGAGTCGAAGGTCGGCTGGCACGCGATCGCCGACATTCAGGTGGACTATGTCGCCGGGGACTAAGTTGCGTGCTAAGAAATGTTCGAGGCTGCCTTCGCGGAGACTGTGGATAGAAAAAAAAGATGTTAATGAGGAAGCGCCAGGGTAGCCTGCAAAGTCAAATTTTCTTAGAATTTTTGTAGTTTTTGCGATATAGATGGCGCCACATACTTAAGCTGTTACTACGCACGCAATTTCTAAAATGATTGCAAAGATGTTTAATGTCATCGTTGACCCATACACTGCCACGAACACGTATGTGTTTAAGACTTAGCGATTAGATATCTATCTGCCTAGCCTTTTCCCAACGATGTTGGGGTCGGCCTCCAGTCTAACCGGATGCAGCTGAATACCAGTATTTATGGCAGGCACTGCGCTTAGAATAGCACAAAAAATAGTGCCAGTGTTTGTGTTAATAATAAGTTCTTTTGATTTTTATACTAAATTAGCTTCATGTATTTTCAAGTTACATATAATATTGTATTTTCTCTATAAGTGACTGTAAAAATCTTTTGACCCGCTATACCCGTAATTCAAATCCAAAACAATTATTTCAATTAGTAGACCATCTAAAAATTTATGACGAGTCGGGCTGTTAGTCAGTCAGTCATAAACCGCGATTGACATCATAATAGGGACCGAAATAATGGCCAATTACTGAGCTCAATGGAAAATTGCGTACTACATTATACTATAATGCAGTCGAACCAACGACCTGAGCCTTATTTGCGACCAATCAGGCGGTATCATCATTTTTCAAGTCTAGGCTAGGTAGGTACACACTGAAATGTAGCTTGCTTGGCCTTATCTGGTGACTTGTTGACTGGCAAAGGCGCAGAAGCAGTACGGCCGGTTGCGAAAATTCTAGAACATTCGTTTAATTTCGTTACTCGTAAGGTGACTAGCTAGACTAGGCGCCATGAATGCCACACGTCAGTGCGTATCGTATGCGGAAGGTTTTAAAGCTTTGTTTCACGTAGGTAACCAATGGTTAAAAGATAAACGAATCGTGACGGAAAACCGGACCATAAAGTAACTAAGTACTTAATATAATTTTAATTTTTTTATGCCTTAGGCCATGTATCATCAGTGTAGTTTCAATAAGGAATGGGTATGACTACCACAAATGAGTAACGCCCCTTTTTAATAAGGATGGGAAATAGTAGTCTCAGAAACATACTGCCTAAAACCCATCCATGTTCTTTACATAGCCCTATGTGTTCCGGGGCAGCGGGGTAGTTTCAATAAGGTTTTCTTTTTTGTAAGGGTGGAAATCATCAAATCACTCTTCCCGCTCTGGGAGGAGCGGAGGGGTCGGGTGTCAGAACCTTACTGACTAAAACCTATCCATGTTCTTTCCTTAGCTTTATGTGTTCCGGGGCAGCGGGGTAGTTTCATTAAGGGATGGCTACTGCAAATGAGTAAAACCCCTGTCCTTTAAACTAGGCAAATTCTGGATGTTGAATGCATACGCATAATTGGCCTATAATATTCTCCCTGCTGGGGACAAGCCTCCTCTCTTTAAGAGGGAGTTGGTAGTAATCCAACGGCTCAGTAAGGGTGGATTAGTGGATGTCACAACAGACAAGGCATAATCATCTATAATACCAAAATAATAACAGCCGCAGAACCGTCAATAAAAGCGATAATACTAATTGAGCTTAATCAAAGGACTAGACGACCCTATCTCCGGCCAATGTCAACGACTGTCATTAATTAAGCAGTAATGAACTGTATTGTCAATGCGACGAAATAATTTGTGTGCGTCATCATTACTTAGTCGATATTCACCATGCTACGTGGCTCAAGTTGATTCGATATAGGGTGGTAAATACATAGGCTATTCAAATTAAAAATAATGACATAACATCACGCCTATAATCCCCGAAGGGTTAGGCAGGCGTGTATGGTACACCCACATAACGCACTTAGTTTTACATAGTATAAATTGTTGATTTTCTTCTAAGCCGCGTAACAATACCTATTGACAACAATACATTCAAAATTAAAAATTATCAAAGTTACAATTACAAAATTTAGAAATAAACACACACATAATAAATAATAAGAAAATTTCAAAATAATCAAATTTACAATTTAAAATTAATTAATAAATAATTCTTAAAAACTACGAGGAGAAGCGCTAGCATGAAGCTGCATCCACCTCTGTAATAGAGATAAAGATTTTGATACTGATTATTTAGAGAAATTGTTCCGGAAAGTTTATAAGAACCCAACAACATAACATAATGAGCCCACAGCTGGGGCACGGGCCTCCTCTCTAAGAGAGGGTCATAATCCACCACGCGGGCCGGAGTGCCGGCTCTCGGATGTTTCATGTCTCCGATTTATTGTTTTTAGGACATGCCGGTTTCTTCATGAAGTTTTCCTTCACCGTTTGAGAGCAGTGGTGATGAAATTAAATAAACAAAGTAAAGCGCCTGCTTGGGTTCGAACTCACGACCTACAACTCGGAAGTCGAGACCATACCACGGGGCCACCACTGCTATAACAATATGAACATTAATTTTAAACTAACACGTAATAAAGATACTATGTTCTATCGCGTCGTCACGCCTTGTTTCCCGAAAGGGTTGTGCAGAGGTGTAGTAATAGTAGGTACAGTCACGAGCAAAAATATGTATACAGTTAGCTAGTTTCAAAAGCGGTTTTCTCCTTAATTATTCAATTAAATTGAATGTTTTCACATACATTGCATTTTCAAATCCATATATTTACCGAACCTTTCGTATCTCAAACTTAAAACAGTTGTTTTACGAGAAATCCGCTTCTGAATTTTGCTCGGTGTGTACATATTGGTGCTCTTGACTGTACACCCACATTTCACCAGTTATGTTTAAGTTCCATGTCATAGGGGGCAGCATATTGCGATCAACGACATCAACCGGGCACAAATCCAGGCTCCAGGTATTTTTACGTATCTAATAAAAAATTATAGATAAAAAAAGACTACAATCAAGTGCTATTCATATTTCTGTGAGAATTCTCCCTATAATTTGGAAGTTGTTGCCTTTTGATCGTAATAAGTACCATAGTTGTATTTCAAGATTACATTAAATAATAGCAGCATGGAAAGAACTACCTTTCTCTTCGTGACACAAATTAATCTAGACTTTCCGTTGCATAACAGAACAATTTTGCTACTGTATAGTTGACAGTAATTAAGAGTAGGTATGTAACTATCTAGGCTTGTAATTAATAATTAATTGCTGGTAAGGAAAATTTCGTAAAGGCAATATTTATTTCGACGACATATAACACAACGATAGAGCTATCGTTGTAGGAGTCATGACTGTTTTGTAGACCAACCAATAGGCTCCTATATAGTCCTAAACAAATCTACTTATAAAAAAGACCAACATTTAACACGTTTAAAAAAATACGTTAACAAAATAACGCGGTTTGTTATTTGTATTTTTTGCTGTCAGAAATACACAATCTGTGAAATTTTCAAGTGTCTAGCTATTACGGTTCATGAGATACAGCCCTCTGACAGACAGGTTGACAGACGGTCGGATAGACGGACCACGGGGGCATGGTAATAGGGTTCCGTTTGGTCCCCTCAAGAAAGGAAAAAGCTTTTGAAAAAGGCACAAAGATATTGTGTCAATGCTACTCAAAAAGGTATACTTAGAGCTCATAATTCAACTTACCAGTTACAGGAAGGTGGCACCAGCTTATTCAGTTCTTCCAATGACTTCTCAGAGCGATACTCCTGGACGAACGCCACGGTGACCACAATGATGATGGCCACCGTGATCGATATGGCGTCGTCGAACTGCCGCATACACACGCTTACCACTGCTGAGCCTGGAGACAAGGAAAACATGACGTCAGGACTAAAGTACATCTATACTATCTACCTATTCTAATATCATAAAGAGGAAAGATTTGTATTTCTGTGTGTATGTTTGTAATGATTAAACTCAAAAACTACTGTGCCGATTTCAAAAATTCTTTCACCATTAGAAAGATTAGTTTTCAGCAAGTAACATAGGCTACTTTTTATCCCAGGAAAAATAACGGGTCCCGCAGGAAAGACCTCGGGAGCGCAGCCGCAGGCAAAGTGCTAGTGTTGTATAAAATAATGACTTAACGCTGAGATAGGTATCCCTCGAAAATATGATTCGCAACAATCAATTTCGCGACTTATCGATACACTCTTAAGTAAGAAGTGTAAGAAGAACTAACCTAAAATTACACGATTTCACTATCCCATTAGATTTAAGCCTATTAGAAGCCGTTTGCTTATAAGAGCTCAACGATTTATACGGTTATACTTATTGTCGTTTCGATAGAATTTTCTTATGAACCTATGGGGTTCATACGACATTTGAGGGGTTAACTTATAGTCCCTCAATGGAGTAATCTTTACTTAAAGAGTGGTATTGATGATTTTCATGAATACAATTTTGAAAATACATGTCTGATACGATCTCGAATTATATTTTGATCAGCACAAAACTTGATACTGACCAAACTTAAGAAAATTTGAGATTCGCTGGCTACCCTGTAGCTTTTACCTTAAGTAATACATAGTAAATTAATTAATCAAATTAAAGTTAGTTCTTACTCTCTAAACCCTTGGGGGAAACAAGTTAGAATTGTTGCAGACAAATATTTATCTGAATGAATTGGACGCCAATGAAAGACTCTTTATGTATATAATGAAAAACAACGGTAAATAAAGCCAATATCTCTCGATGATTCACAAAAGCTTCCAAATGAAAAGAGAAAATTACCAAAAAAAAGAACTTTCTTAGGCAGACCTTTTTGTATGAGTCACGCACGCATCACTGAATCACCGAGGTAAAATATCACATATAGAGTACATTCTATTGATCGTTATGTATGACTTAAAAATAGGTATAACGGGCTGGTGTCTGCAACTGTACGTCAATGCGCGCATTTTGCGTACGGTTGTAGGTATATGACTTATGTGCTAATCTATTTTAAGAGGGCTATTTTGTAAACAATGCGTCATAATGTCCTCACTTATGTGCAATGGTACTCGCAACTGGTTATAACATACATTACACACTACAAATTGCAATATGCAGGACTTACTGAGTGACTCAATTTTTTACCTTGTGCTTGTATGTGACTACGGGATTGGCCGAAAGGGTTACCGCTGCCCCGGGACACAAAAGGCTAATGAAAGACCATAGAGTTTTAACAGTCTGACACTCCCTTCCACTCGACCACGAGGAGTCATTGGATTATTACACATCTTCAAAAAAAAAAGGTGGCTAGCTAGCAGCGAGTCGCCAGTGCCAGAATGGCGCTGAAATTCGTGGAGCCAGGGCTGTCAAAGATGTAGCCAGAAACCTGAAAGGTAACTAACTACCAGGTACAGTAGGGCACAGGAACCCAGGGCATTTAGCCCCACTACCAACCTGCTGACTTGTATATTTTTAGAAATATAATTCAAGAATTGCAAAAGTTAAATTTGCATTTAGAACCCCTCGCTTTAGAATTCACAACTCAGATTTATTGTCAAAGAAACCCTAGAAATAACTTTATATCAATACCATGGTGAATGATAGCAGGTGCAACCGTTTAAAGGTCGCTTAACCATCAATATTTCATGGCGACAGAATCGATTTATCGACTAGAAACTCATTACTTTAGACCTATGCATAATTTAGTCATTCGACCTCTATTAAAGGGTAATGCTACTGTTTAGTTCCATTTCACAAAATAAGTTTGTTTTCTTGGGCTTTAGTAACAGCTGTTAGGGGTAATTGGTGGAGATATAGGTTATATTAATTAGTAATATTATTTTAAGCAGTGATAGCCTACTGGTCTGACCGACGGACTACCAATTCTTAGGTCTCGAGTTCGCACCCAAAGCACGCACCTCTGACTTTTCGTATTCATAATTAAGTATGCCTATTGTATAATTATCACTTGCTTAACAAAACGGTGAAGAAAAACGTGAAGAAACCGGAATGCCTGAAAGATATTTTTTTCAGCATGTGAAGCTAAGTTAGATACCCATGGGCAGCATAAAAACTCTGACACCAGGTTAGTCACTAACCGAAGATAGATTAAGTACCCCCTTTTTTTTGAGGGTGGGAAATCATCCAATGATTTCTTCCGCTTTGTGTGGAGCGGAAGAGAGTGTCAGACTCTTACTGACTAAAACCCATCTATGTTCCTTCTTTGGCCCTTATCTTCCGGGGTAGCGGTAGCCCTTTCGGACAATCCCGCTTACCCGGCCGACTTAGTACCCCCTGAAACGATGAATTTAAGAGGTAAAGAGTTAATGAGCTATCACATGATCTGCGGGATCCACGCATTCGTGTAACGAGTGGTTACTCATTTAGCCTTCATGGAAACAAAGCTGTTATTTCCAGAAGGCCTAGTATTTACCGTTGACATCCACACTGCGACAATGACACGGCTTATTACACGATTTGATTGTAAACATGTAATTGAGCTCATTAATGGACCCTGGTAACAATCGGAACTGACTATGGAACTACACATTTCAGTGCTGTCAAAGCATAGCTTACACACGCACGAATTCACTCACCCGAAACGGGCGATTCCATAGTTTTAAAAAATAAATATAAAAATAGCAGTGATAGCTTAGTCGGATTACCGGACTGCGAAGTCACAGGTGTCGAGTCCGAACCCAAGACACGCACCTCTGATTTACGGATACATGTGTATGTATTTTACGTATTGCATAATTATCACTTGCTTAAAAATCTGTGAAGTAAAACATCGTAAGGAGACCAGAATGTCTGAGAGATATTTCTTAACAGGATGTGAAGCCAAGACAGAGGCCCAGGAGAGCATAAAAACTCTGACATCAGGTAAAATCACTTACCACACCAAAAGAAGAAAGAAGCATTTAAAAGTGTTGATTTGCCCTTAATTTATGTGTGGCGATTCGATAACTACAGGAATATAGGAGAACTGTTAACTAGTTTATTATTAAACTGGTCGTGGTCGTGGTTAATGGCGGCGCTAGAATATTTCAAATGAATTCTGAAAATACTAACTTGAAGTGATCTGTCAATAGTGTCAACTTGAAGTGATCTGTCAATAGTGTCAATCGATAGAGTGGATATTATTAAACTGGTCGTGGTCGTGGTTAATGGCGGCGCTAGAATATTTCAAATGAATTCTGAAAATACTAACTTGAAGTGATCTGTCAATAGTGTCAACTTGAAGTGATCTGTCAATAGTGTCAATCGATAGAGTGGAATTACAGCTCACTTCACACAAGTTTTCACGGTGAGACCAATACACTGTTATTCTATTGTAATAACACACGCATAGTTCAACAGTACATAATTATTTACTAGTAACTAAAAGAACTAAGCTATCCATAATTATTTTCCATTCTGCGACATTAAAATCTAGGTACCTTAGTAAGTAGGTATCGTGACTTAGCAATAGCATTAATATATTATAAGAATCGATACCACCCAACAAAACTAGACATTACCTACGTATTTACGTTTATCTACGCTTTTTTTTATTGACTGGAAAATACTAGAAAACTACAGTAACTTTTTTGCTTTACGGTGAATTCTATTAGCAGTTACGTATACAAGTTAAACAAGTCTGTATTCTAAAGGTGTGTAACCACATTTTCGTTTTAATTTAAAGGGGATTTTTTTTTATCAGCTATTTGAAAGTCGTGTCAAGCTGTTTCCGGCTCAGCTGTCAGGAGGCAGTTAGCAGAATCATCCTAAATTTACAGGGTGAAATTGAATTCATAGGTAATATTTTAAGAGCTGGATACTCTAAACTCCAAAAAAAAACACCTGTTCCATACATTATGCACGCAAAACTCGTCAACTCGAACTTTTTTTTTCGCCATTTCCGCTATAAGTGTTACCGCTACCCCGGAACACGGAGGGCAGAAGTCTGACACTCCCTTGCGCTCCCGGTTCCACCCAAAGCGGGAGCAGTCATTGAAGGACCATCCTCAAACAAAAAAAAGGTTTGTTCCCATAGTAAATGTTGTTCATAATGTCATCATGTACAATGACCCCTTAAAATAATGCCCATGAATTCAAATTCACCCTGTAATGTCGTAAGCGGGATTTTCCGAAAGGGTTACCGCTACCCCGGAACATAAAGGGCTACGGAAAGAACATGGATGGGTTTTAGTCAGTAAGAGTCTGACACTCCCTTCCGCTCCACCCAGAGCGGGAGCAGTCATTGGATGATTTCCCAGCCTTAAAAAAAAAAAAAACCCTGTAATGTTCCCACTGATAGGACACAACCTATTCTTGGTGAGAGGACCTGGGCCATTATCAAAGAAAGCGTATGCTTTACATTCTTCGCGCATGTTGCCTTTCACCACGCGGGCCCAGTGCGAGGTGCTAGTTGTCACATATCTTCGATTTTTTGCTTATAGAACATTCATTCACTCGCGATGTTTCCTTTCATCGTTTTGAGAGCAGTGACGGCATCGCCTAGCGTCCATAAGACGTTGATAACTTGGATATAAACAAAACCTTTTTTTTTTCGTGACATAACCCTGTACATTATACCTAAACTGTGCCTTAAAAAATACCGCTATGAAATTCAGTAGTGAAAGGTCCCGGGTTCAATAAAAACGAATGTATCCTGTAGTTAAGGACGGGGCGGGATGCGACGTAACATTTAAGTGCTTCAGTTATAAATACCGGTTAAACGCTATGGTACTCAAGTGCTACATTATTTTTTTAAGAATTCTGCATTTTTTTTTTGTTGAAGTATAAGGCGAGTCCTTATACTTATTGGATATTGGATCCTTATACTTGGATATTGATTGATGCCAATTTCAGTTAATCATGCTGTACAAAATTAATGAATTGGGGTCTACACGAACAGCCAACCATGCGTTCAGTCTAAAGTCTGAATAATCATTTATTCATTAACTTTAATTCAACGGTTAAACTCATTTAGAATAATTAAAGACATAGATAGAGGACACATACAAAAACAAGAAAATAGACAAATAAAGAGAAACAAAACTAGTCAAAAAGTAGATTTTCCTTGAACTCGTGTAGTATCTTCATAGACAATCTACTACGCAACAAGTTAAATAATCAGCATCATCTAAACGCAATAACTAATAGAGATCATAGAGAACACCATTATGTGCTATGAACTCGGGAGCCTCCGCATTAGTCGTTTGTCAATGTACAACAACAAAAACTACTGTGAAAGTCGGAGGTTTCATTAAAGCAATTATTCATCATTAACTAAAATAAAACTCTTTCGTTTTCTAGTACAAGTCCTTCTTAGCATAGTTATTCCATATTTGAAATTCTTAAATCTTTCCTAACACGAAAGCAGGAGTCACATTTTCTAATTTCTTAACAAATTAGGTGTTACCAACGAAATTGAAGTCGTTCTATCTCGAATGGTTGGATATTTAGGGCCTGAACACACGTACGACCCACAACAACAACACGAGAATGACGGGCGCTAATTTGTTGACTGTCAAAATAAACCGTATGAGCGATACCGACCGCATCCAGACCTCGGCGCAGCCACAACGCAACCTCCAGCGAGACCGCGCATTAACGACCGACCACACACCCAATGCCCACATCACACACGAGCTTGTCCGCAAACACTAGCCGCAGCCCACAATATAACTACATAGCGATTATTAACCACAACGCAACGCAACTGCAAGAAGTTGCAGCGACGATTGCGTGCATGCCCACATTTTATCGCTTCCATATGGTCTTCTTCTTTTCGTGTAGTTTAACCTGGTGTCAAGAGTTTTTATGCTGCCCATAGGCCTCTGAATACTACTACTAGCTTCACATGCTGTTGAGAAATATTTCTTAACCCATTGAAGGACAGTGAACGAGACACAATAGAAGTTTTATTGTTATTACGTCTAAAGGCGTTCACTGTCCCTCTAAAGTGTTAAACATGCTAGTTTCCTCACGATATTTTCTTTCATCCATTTTCAAGCAAGTGATAATTATACAATACGGACATGGATCCGTAAAATCAGAGGTGCGTGCCTTGGGTTCGAACTCTAAACCTATGACTTGGCAGTCCGACGGTCACACAAGTAAGCTATCACTGCTGTCTGTTTTTATGTGGTTTGGTTCTGGTTATTGTGAACAGGTCCTTACACCCGACCTTTCGAAGGATATTACAAAAACATGACCGTTCTACGGCAAATCTATAAACGAATTCAAACAAATAGTACAAAGTTTACTATAATTTTCCCATGACCCACGAAGAGATTAATTTTAAACATTCTTTGTTATCGTTTTAAGTTTTTGATTACAATTTGCGAGAGGCAGTAGGTACCCGATTGATTTAATAACAATATGACTGGCGGGCTATATTGTAATGGTTTTATTTGATTAAACAAAGATCGTGTGATTTCAATACTTTTTGTTGTGAGAATAATTATCTCTGAAGTAAACGAAGTAAGTGTTCTTTATTTGGTACTGTTCGTGTCGACGTGAAAGGAGACTCGAACAATAATAGCCTTAATGTCATTGAAAAGCTCTGCTATCGTGAAATAATGAAGTAGATTAAACGTTACGTTCCTAACGAAATAACAATATAGTGATAATTGATAATAGTTATTTTTCTAATCTTTACATAATATAAAACAAAGTCACCCTCCCGCTGTTTGTACGCTTAGATGTTTTAAAATGCGTAACGGTTTTAAACGCAGTTTTCAGCAATAAATACTATAAATAGTAATTCAAGAGGAAGTTTTATATGTATAGATTTACTAGTGTTATAATAAATGCAGATGCATATAGCTAACATGTTGAGCTATTTGCTTGTCTGCCTAGCAAAGGAATTAAAGAACTCTGAAAAAGGGAGTTAGACTAACAATTATAATATATAGTATAGTAGGTAACCGAACTCAATGAAACAGTATAATATAAAGCGCTATTCTCGTGTTACAATTAAAAAGATATATCCCTTTAAAGCTTTGGTTTCCTAACAATCAGCGGTCACACAATAATGACAGTAGAAGTACAGACAGGTTTTGACACGTTAATCCTATTAATACTATAAAGGTAAAAGCTAGTGGGGATGTATGGATGTTACTCTTTCATGCAAAAATTACTGAACGAATCTTGGTGAAATTTGGTACAGACATAGATTATAGTCTAGAAAAGCACATAGGCTTTTTATTCCAGAAAAATGTACGGTTCGCCTGGAATAATTTCCTACAAACACTCGTGACCCGGGCGAAGCCACTGGCAAAACCTAGTATCAAATATTAGTGAAAATGACAGATTTTCAAGACGGCCGTTGTATCACTTGTATCATGACGGAACCGCTTTCTTAGGAAACCGTAGCTTAACTTGATTAAGCCATTAGCTTGATTAGCTTGACTGATGGTAGGCCTTTGGGACTACTTTATCCAGGGGCATACAGCTACCTAAGCGTTCAATATAATAATGCACCGAGAGTACTGCAGCGGTTGCTGTGGCGTTTTAGTGTATCAGAGATGTTTGCGGATACGTATATTTAAGAAACGTTTTCGCGGCGGCACCGACATTGTATTCGCAGACCGGCAGGATTCCCCGCTGTTGCGGAAGTGGATGCGACTCCACACTGAATTTTAATTGTTTATGTTAATCAGTGTCAGTAAAATAACATTAGAAGTTAAGTAAAATGTTTACCAACCTTTGGACTCTGTGTAGAATAAAAGTGTATTATTCTAATAGCTGAAAAATTCTACTTCTTAAAATTCTCCCACGTGAACCCGAGCTGTTTCGGCCAACCTGGGAATCTTTAAATAGACTGCTGATCTGGGTTGGCCGAATCAAGGAAAACTTTTTCAGGTGGAGATTCATAGAAAAGTTGCCAATTTTTTGGCGTTTCATTGTGGTATTCTTCCATAAGCGATGGGACACGTAATATTGTGTCCTGCGTTTCCTGTCGTCTGCACGTTATGGGAACTCATGGACGCTTGTGATGGAGCCAAACACGTAGCCGAATTCTGGACAGTCTATTTAGAATCGAAGACAATTTAAGAAGCAGCCGATTTTGAAATCGAAAGATATAATATATTCGACACGTTGTAACTAACATACAAGTCGTATTCTTTATCCAAAGGCTAAGAAAGTAATAAATGAAAACGTTTTCTTTCTTTACCAACAAGCGTGAAACACGCGAGCTTACTTTTCTGTAACGTTATAATGTCAAACATATATTATGTATCTCCTCTTTTTCGTTCAGTAATCTCATTAAGTTGTATAATTTGGTGTTTGCTCGAACTCTAAATTAATAATTCGACAGCATATTAAAGTCAACACCAATCTGCCTAGCCCTGTCACAACTTTTATTGTGTCGGCTTCCAGTCTAGCCGGATACAGCTGAATAGCCATTTGACTTTCACACCACAACTAGTAACTGGGTAATACGTAACCCCTTGCTTTCGGGATTCTGACGACCCATAACGAAAGTAAGATCGACGAATGGCAGCCAGGGCTAACCGTGCTTTCAGCGGCACGGAGTCTTGTTGATAAAGATGGTCACCCATCCACCTCGCCAAGAATAGATAAACCTAATGGACCCGTGCGGCTATTATTACTTATCCACGAGCTCCATACTAAAGTGTTCCTACATATTGGACAAACAAACAGACTGACAACACACTTTTTTAGACAAATGGATTGTATGAAAAATGACGTTGCTATGATAGAGCTGAAGGAAGTACATAAATGCCGACACGACTGACAGAGATGGATGAAAGAAATAAAGGTCCACCGACCCTTAAAATGAAATTCTCTTCGCAGAAGAAATTCTACGGGAATTGTGCGAAATATACCTTACGCCTTCGGGAATAGTTCGCTTCGGCATGCGAACCATAGACAAGCCAGGATCAGATATAACACCACTATGCAGAAAAATTGTAGTAACAAGATAAACCGAATAAAAAACTGGTTTCAACAGCTAAAAACAATTACAAGATATGGACCATGTCAAAGGTCAACTATAGACACCTGCATATCAAAACAAGAATTTTACCAAAAAAAAAAACACTTGGAAGACCACAAACAAAATGCTAATTAAAACCTTTAGAACACCAGTTACTCATACTAATAATGAGGCTCGCATACATTCGCTAATGCCTCTCGAAGCGTGACTAGTCGCATAAAAAACTGCGCAAGAACAGGTTCGGGTATCAAGTGCATGCGGGCCGTGACAATGACCTCGGATACCGCAAAATAACACGTAAGTACGGTCAACTACACGTCAGTTACCACACGTGATGTACGAAATCCGCGCTTACTGCTAGAACATGAAAACGCTGTCAAAGATATTTTGATACCAATGCCTCGCGGTTGGAAGTACAACTGTACAGGTTGACTGAAGTGTACATACATTCAGTCAAAAAAGTATCGGGAATGGATGATTTGTTTATGGTTCCAAATTCAAATTTTTGTTTTTTTGTAGTTGTTAGATTGGCACAACTGTTTTCCATTTTGGCGCGGAGTTTGAGTTGCATCTGTTATTTATATTAAATACAGTGCTGGTTTTAGTAATATCATATATAGTGTGTATTGCGAATTTCATAATGGACAAAAATATCGAACAAAGAGTTTGTCTTAAATTTTGCATCGCCAATGGAATTTCGTGTTCGGAGTCACTAAAAATGTTACAGAAGGCTTACGGTGAATCGACTTTATCAAAAACTCGTGCTTATGAGTGGTTCAAAGCGTTCAAAAGCGGTCGAGATGTGATGGAAGATTTGCCTCGCTCTGGTAGGCCGTCAACGTCTGCAACTGAAGTTAACATCGCAAAAGTGAAGAAAATAGTGACTGAAAATTTGTGAACGAATTTTTGACCAAACACTCAATGGCTCCTGCTGACTTTTTTCTTTTTCCTAAACTCAAATTACCACTTCGTGGCACCCGTTTTCAATCGATAGAAGACATAAAGGAGAATGTGCGGCGAGAACTGAACTCAATTCCGGAAACAGCGTTTAAAAAATGTTTTGATGAATGGATTATTCGTTGGCGCAAGTGTATCGTTTCTAAAGGAGCATACTTTGAAGGTGATAAAATAAATTTGGATGAATAACAGACATTTTGTGTATTATTGATCTTTTCCCGGTACTTTCTTGACAGAGTAGTATGTCAAGTTGATGTGCAGTTAGCTGTACTGTACATTTTCGTTTGGCTTAAAATATTTCGCGTAAAGGTATACATAGCGAAAATGTAGGTATAGGAAGGGACTATATACAACTCACGCCACATACATAAATCAAACTCACGTTTTTATCCCATGTGGATAGGCAAAAGCTATAGTAGGCAGAAACTAGACTACGATAATCGTGACTAAACCAAATAACAACAAATTGGCAAATTGGTGGCACACATGATGGTAATCTTCTTCTTCGTCAAAGCGTCTTGATGGCAATCTTCTTCTTCGTCATAGCGTCTAGATGGCAATCTAAATAGCGCCAGCAGTAGCGTCCATCAGTTCCTGTAACGTGATAACGAGAGGACACACAGAACACGATATCGACGATGAAGTGTCAAAGATCTCCTATTTGACATTGTTCGACAACGCTTGCCGCGAGTGCCGCGTACTAGCAGTCGTGGTCGGCCTGTCGACGGCAGCCGTTGTCGCCTGTCGGCGGCAGCCGTCGACGTATTGACTGCTGCCGCCGACGCGTTGACGACTGTCGTCGACAGGTGGCGACGACTGAAGTAGCCTCTGCCGTTCACAACTTGCCGTTCGTCTGTAAGAACCCTTAGACGTTCTTGTCACTTCGACGTCGATATTAAAATGTCCCATCGTTTGAAGAACAGCACGTGTTGGTATTTACGAGTACACTCACGATCCAGGTACTAATGATATGTATAAACCCTATCATTCAAATTTCTATACCCATAAGAAAAAACAAGTCTAAAATAAGTCAGAAATTCAATCTTCTTCTTTACGTGTGGTTAGTGACTAACCTAGTGTCAGAGATTTATGCTGCCAATGGACTTAGCTTCACGTGCTATTTTGAAATATCTCTTAAACATGCTGGTTTCCCCACGATGTTTTCCTTCAATTTTTAAGCAAGTGATAATTAACTTTATACAATACGCATGTGAATCCGTAAAATCACAGGTGCGTGCTTTGGGTTCGAACTCGAGACCTATGACTTGGCAGTCCGGCGATCACAACGTTAGACTGCCATTGCTAAGAAGTTCAACGTGAAGTATAGGCAGACACTGACCCCGTAAGTGGAAGGAGGTATGAGCCTACGTATGTAGCCGACATTCTTGGTAAATAGTTTTGTTTACTTTGACCAAGCCTATTGTCTATAGCCTACGCACATTACTCACACATAAGCAGGCTGTTCGCATAGTTACAATTGTTCGATATTTTCATTCAATCCGTCCGTTTCTCAACTTTTGGAAGCATTAATGTACGGCCAGCACATCAAGTTACCACAATCTGTCAAATTTCTTTGATAGTATTTCAACTTTATTGCAAAGACATAAGGCTCATTTTAAATTGAGAAAATTTGACAGTTAGGGATAGCTTGATGTGCTGGCGTCTGTACTATACAATGTTCACTGTTGGTCTTTCAAACAGTAAGAAGTTTAGGATCCAAATATGGTCGTGAAATGAAATCTCGACTCTACTAATAAACTCTAGAAAAGCCTACAGACAAAACATCTTTGAAATAGGAATAGCAGATAACTGACGTCACACAATTATCATTAACTATCTGCTGCCCGCGGCTCTGCCCGCGACAATGTTGAAATTTTTCATACTAACTTCCACCCCCTTCTTTCTTCTATTTCACCCTTTTTCGGAGGGAGTTCCTAAAAATCCTTTTTTAAGATAAAATTATTTTTTTGTTAATCACTCTGTACTTATTTAAGACTTATAGCAGATTATGTTCTACTTTTAAGTTTTTTAAACCATTATTTACTTACTAACCAAACTAAAAAAAGAAAATATTTACTATTCGGAAAAAAATTAGAAAAGATTGCTAATCCTAAAGATCCTGATCGGGATAATGGGACAAAGTTATGAAATGACTAGCTGACCCAACAGACGTTGTCTTGTCTTAAGTATGATACCTACCCCTACCTACATACCCTACGCACCCTACCCTACCTACCTATTATTGTATTAACGTTTTGAACTGTGTGAAAATTACGTTCAAAAGACCTGTTTACAGAATTAATTAGTCCGAAGTGTAGCTAATAAAATCGTGTTAATTAATAATAAAAAAAACAAGCATAACGGTCCCAAGGTCGAAACAATCTTAAACGGGTTTAGTCAGTTGTTTTATTTTGTTAAATAAACAAAACAAAAAAAAAAACTCCAGAAGAAAATCTGTTATTCAGAATTGAGATAAATCCTGCAAAGATCGTTCCAAAAATTGTCCTTTTGGATGCTGGTTGCTGTTATTTAAACTCGGATATCGTCGTCGTTTGACGACGACTCACGCTCGGATTGACGTGTTAAAGCAGCGTTATTTAAATAATAGCCTTTATTTTTGGAGCAGGTAACTTTGTAATGGCCAAGCTTCTGTATGCAAGTCTGTAGCTGTTTGTTTTCCCGTACCTACTGTGTATCCAGCATGATGTGGTCATATTTAAGTTTTTGTTTATGAAGATGCGAAATCATCAAACGACAGTTCCACTCAGAGCGCCCCCGCTCTGAGTGGAACGGAAGGGTGTGTCAGACTCTTACTGACTGAAACCCATCCACATCCTTCCTTAATCCTTTGTGTTCCGGGGTAGCGGCACCTTTTCGGACAATCCTGCTGACCCGCTATCAGCTTTTGTACAGACGCCAGCACATCAAGCTATCCCTAACTGTCAAATTTTCTCAATTAAAAATGAACCTTATGTCTTTGCAATAAAGTTGAAATACTATCAAAGAAATTTGACAGATTGTGGTAACTTGATGTGCCTGCCTCTGTACCATAAAACAAAACAAGGTAAACCGTATATTTCTAACAATAGTTCGAAATACAGAAATAATGAAACAGCTGTTCTAGTGTAAAATTATTTTTAACCGACTTCAAGAAAGGGGGTTCTGTATTCGATCCGTATTTTTGTCTGACAGCGATTTTTCTCAGCCGCCTTGTATCATAGAACTCAAAGTCCAAGATGGCGTCTTTGGTTCGATACCAATACAGACCAACCACTCTTATATATTTCAATGCTTCTCCGTTCGGTTCAATGAACTAACCAAAATTAGTTCTTAGAACCAACTGACGTGAAAGATGGAAAAAAACATTCCAGTAACAGGCTTAAAGCAGTGTGTATTTAGGACACACTGCCGAGCTTAAATTAATTCTTGTCTCTTTAATATCGACAGACGACCTTGAATTACTCGTACCAACCCGATCATGTGAATCACTTTTTAATATCCTATCCTACACCCTTCAGATTCCAATCAAAATTCACTTATCCAACCAATAGGCTGAGAGAATAGAAATATGCCAAAGTGAAGTGCCCCTAGACCTTCCCAATATAGGCAACCCTCATTACGCCAGCCGGTAGGGTGTCGTTAGGCCTCTTATCCTAAGCTGTCAGAGCAAGGTCATTGGCAACCCATAGACAACGTGTTTATCAAACACCAACCTTTGCTGCTGCCTCGCTAAAATTGATAGGGATGCCACATTATTCAACTAATCTATTAGAGACAAGAGTGTCGTAACTGCTACTTGTATTCCCTCAGCGATGTGACGTGAACAATGTGGGCTGACCCTTACAAATAGTGTTAATAGGTTTTGATGCTGACGGCGGTAATATTGCTAGGGTTGTCTGTCTCAATAGTGGGCCAATTTTCGTTGCTTTGTCTGCTAAAACTGGATAGATTACTATGGTTAATCCACCCAGAAAATCAAATTCTCTTACGTTTTTCAGAATTTGCAGGTTGGTATTAAGTTTTTTTTGTTATTCAAAATATGGTATCCATCAGGACCAGGATCGTCCAGACAGGAACAAACGTAGAGCGAAGCCTCAGCGGGAAAATCTAGTAAAATTTTCTATAGTTACCTACTGTTGCGACTATTTCAGATTTAGGCAGATAATGAAAGTTCAACTTTGGCCTTTGGCCGCATGGATATCGGAAATTATCCCACGGGAACACAATACACGGAAAAAGTGTACCTACTTTCTGTACGCCTAAAATTTGTCCAGATACGTTCAGCCGTTCTGGCGTGATTTTGCAAAAAATATTTATCGAAACTTTCGCATTTATAATATGAGTACAGATAGTGTAAAACCAAAACTAGATCAACATAAATTAATACATAAGTAGGTACATCTCCTTTAAGAAGGTAAAGATAATAAGACTGAACATTTAAAGTTACTTATAACTGACATCCCTACGATGGCAGGTGTTCCGTGCAATTTCCAGGTACAATATTAAACTAAGTCAAGTCACAGGTGCTCTGAATAAATTTACGTCTAGCTAAAAGCCTGGCCAAATTGTGGCCTGAAGGATGTAAATGTTTGAACATTCCGATCGATATGATATACTGTGAAATGTTAACGTTTGTAGAATTAGAATTGCCGATATTTTAAAGCTTTCAAATCATATGCTATTCTTTATTTCATTCATGCCGCCTGGCGCGACTGTATTTTAGATCTTGTTGGCCCAAAACTTCGCCACTTCCACGGCGATCGTCGATGGCAGCACAGATATCACTTTGGCTGTATGTTTTGGAACACAGAGGGTAGGATAGCTCCACATCCACACCCTGCTGCCGTAACGTCGAGTTAATCCCATTTCGGGAAGGAAAACATCGTGATGAAACCAGCATGTCTGAGAGGTATTTCTCAACAGCATGTGAAGCTAAGTCAGAGGCCCATGGGCAGCAGAAAAACTCTGGTACCAGGTTAGTCACTAACCATACGAAAAGAAGAGAAGAATCCCACTTTACAAGGTATCTGTTATTTTTAATGATGACCACAGAACAGATGAAACGGACGAGAAAGAAAATCATTTCTCTGTATTAGAACGCATATCGCTGTCGCCCCGCACATTAACTCCACTACAAGCAAGTGCCCAATACGAACACGGCACCGACAGATACAGGACAGCTGAGAGACACACACACACACACGCGCGCGCGCAGACAGAACAATGATATGTCTAGAAAGGGGGGTAATTGCTGAGGTGACGACTAATTGAGAAGTAGGGACGAAGTCATGTCCTTTTACGCCAACCAGTAATGAATTCGGAAATGGACAAGAAAATAATGATGATGATAAAACAGGGACTAATCATTTCAACTGATGAGGTACAGATGATCTGCGCTCTAGCGAAATCAAGAACAACAACCGAAGTGTACTCCTTATTGGGTGTTTTGACAAGCGTAATGAATTCTATGACAGGGAATTTTGTACAAAAAAAAGGGCAAACTGTGTCTCTTCAGATGTTCAAAAAACCACGACCACGAGGAATAACAAATTTCAGGAGTACTTGTCTTTTTTTCAGCCAAGTCTTCAGAGAATGAATAATGTGAATGATTAATGAATGGAATGCTGAAATTTGATCATTCTTTATTCATTAACCATTTTGTAGTAGAAGAACATTATTCCACTTGTACGTTTTGAAATAATTTGCATTTTAGATCTATGGTAATGTCTTATAGGCAACCTATCTGTTTTGTTACTAAAATTCATGTGTTATTTATTACAAACGCCCTTGAAGACGTAAGTTAATTGATACATAACATTCAAAAAGGATAATTAGAATAGAAACACACTTTACTAGTTTTTTACTACCTACTTATAACTCACAAGAGACTCATGAATGATAAGTATTGCCAGCTCGTGACTAATATTTTACGTTTAACACGTAAAAAATATACGTTTTCAGTTGGCATATTTAGCAATATGTATTACCTACTTATTTCATTAGAAAGCCGAGCAACCGTGCATTTTTAGCTTTATTTTTATGCTTTAAATATCAAAATAAATATAATTCAGAGAAAAAAAGGTTTTATGCAGTTTTGAAGCGGACATACTGGCCATCAGTTCTTTATCACCATTGTTCCAAATTTGAATTCACGATTTTTGAAAAAGTGAAGAGAATCGTAGTTTGGTCGCTCTTAACAAGCTTTGATCAGATCAGAGATAAATCAATAGTAATCTCGGTATTTGTTTTATTGAGCATATAAGTAGTATCGTCCTAGATTTTCTTTAGTTTTCAATCCATAATGACGTTCAAATGATGGTCGTTCAACATTTTCACGGTAATTTTAACATAATAGATCAGGCACGTCGATTAGGAATTTTTTACGTACAAAACACTAACAAACATATACTTAAATTGGTTAATTAAAATTCAGGGCATTTACTTCAATATAAGATACGTGAACAATTGTAATGTTAATACTAAGTACATTATCTAGGCCACAAACCGGATGCTACAAGTTCAATTCGTGTAACCATCTAAGTACAATTGTGGCGTGTTAAAACCAGTCTAGATATCTGCACACATAACTAAGAAGGCTGTATATAAATTAACCATTTTGTAGAACAACGTTTGTTAGTCAACGAACTCAAGTTGGTATGTGGTTGAAAGTGCGACTGTCGAAATATGAGGGGACTTCGAAAGTAGAAAGTTCAGTGCAACATGCATAGGATTTTAATGATCCTTCGGCAGTTGTAGACGTAGCTGTCTTGCTCAAGGATAGGACGGGATGAAATTTATTTAACAGACGCTGCGTACCTACTCTCAATTTCTACTTGACATGAAAATTCCTACACAATCTGAAAATACCGAAATCCACGTAAAATTGCAGTGTTACCATACATGCACACTGTTAAGACCAACTATAGTATTGTCAAGATAAGTCTTGGTAGCCTGTATACAAGGTGAATTTGAATTCGTGGGCAATATTTTAAGGAGTCTTTGTACTCAACATTATATAAAAACACGAAAATAAAAATCAGTCGTTCCCTACATTTTGACGAGTTATGCGACCACAATGTACGGGAAATTATTTTTTACGCAAGTAGACGTCGATTTGCCGTACCCAGTAGGTACATATGTATACTTAACAATTAATTGTGTTTTTTTTCCGTGAAGGATGGGAAATCATCAAATGACTCCTCCCGCTCTAGTTGGAGGCGGAAGGAAGTGTCAGACTGTGTACTGACTAAAACCCACCCAAGTTCTTTATTAGCCCTTAGTATTCCGGGGCAGCGGTAACCCGTTCGGACAATCCCGCTGACCAATTAATTTCTCTACCTTTACAATTTATCAATGAAATAAATAATCCGAAAGAGGTAGTTCTGTTAACTTCTTACAACCTGCGATGCAATGCAGGCCATTTCATGGAAATGGTGAAACACAGGAAATGTCGCAGTAAATGCATCCTTATTAGGTCCAAGAATTACTTTTTGCGTAATTTACTTAATGTAAAGCATTTCCTTGGCTCACAGTTTAATTGACGTAATTTATTTACATATACAAGCTTGTGTTTTTTTCACATTGGACCTGAAGTCATTGTTTTAAAACAAAATTTTCAAACAAGGACTTTGCGAGTCTCCAAAAATGATATTTTCATTCGAAAAAATGAGTTGAAAACGTCATGACATCCAGGATTTAAATTCCAGGGACTAGGCGAGGCAAAAACCAACGGTATACGACAAGAGTGTTGTATGGTTCTATTTAAAATCCCTTAAAAAAATTTTCAAACGAATGTAATGGAAACCATAAATAGAGGTGTGTTTATTTAAAACTCGACCAAGTTTATGGGATACGAATTTGTTTCAAGACCAAACATCACGACGCTCATGTTTCAGAAAAACTTTTCCAGTTTCATAGAAGTTTGGAGAAAAACATTTCAGATGTATTTGGTAAAACTTGATTGAGTTGATAATAATTATAAAATTAGGCTATAATTGTCGCACTGCAAGCATGAGCCCGTTTTACACAAACGAGATGATCAATGCTCATAACTTCTCTGTATAAGAAGAGGCGTTTTGCCCAGCAGCGGGACAATAATGAGCTGGTATTATTATTATATACAGGGCGTAACCGAAAGGGTATACACATACAAAAGCATATGCTACAGGCCACCAAACTGAACAACTTTTACTATGGGACCAACTCCGAAATCGCATTTTTGGTCACGAGACTCGTCGAAATGTAGGGAACAGCTGATTTTTTTCCCCTTTCGTTTACAGCCAGTATATTATTACTCGTAGGAGTTTTAAGTAAGTATTTTATAGTTTACTAGAAGTAATAGCCTACTGACGGGGTGTACACAGACAGCACTAAACCATACCATCCCGAGAGATGAGATAAACTAATACAACAATACACATTGTAGTTCAGGGCGCCGCCGTCATATTTTAGGGCGCGGTCTGTTGACCGCGGTCGATCGCCGACACCTGACATATTTTGTGACATAAAATGTGCGAGGTGTCCCTTTGCGACCCTTTGAGGTGACACCTAATAAAAACAATGATAAAATATAATCTAAAAAACAAATCGAAAACTAAGTGCCAATTTCACCAAAGAAACAACAAGATCTACACATCTAAAACGCGTTCCAGACCTGTCAGACTCATTATTCCACAGAAAATAATGACAGTGACAGCTCTTAAATGTGGTTGATTAGCTGATAGCGATCAGTTGGACGCAGTTGCTGGTAATTAGTAATATTAGTTGAAGCCCAAATATGACCAATTGCAGCAGACAGTTTAAAACGCGAACTTGTTTTAAACTTTGTACTATTGAAGTTAGGTTTTTATTTTCAACCGTTGAGATTGAGAGACCGTGTTGAATTTTCGGAATTGTCTCTTCAAACCATACATTTTGATACCCCACATGATATATTTTTTTTCTTATTGACATCTAGAACTCGCCATTTTGATTTTATAACCTACACGACCTAGGCAACCCCCTTATCATCGCGTGACGATTCATTCAGCCGTTGCGTTACTTACTTGCGTTCGCGCAGTCGTGTAAAACCTAATACACAAAAACGCCTGACTTCAAACCGCTAAAAGCGATTAAGCCCGCTTATAAAGTCTACTTACCAAGCAGTAGCAGTATGAGCGGATTCTGGAACTGTTCTATGTACTTCTTCCATAGCGGTTCCTGTTCCTTGACTTGGAACTCGTTGGGGCCGACGAAGTTCATGCGGTCGTTGGCTTCCCGCCATGACAGGCCGCGGCGAACGTCTACGTTAAGACGTTCAGCCACCTGGGGAGAAAGAAAGTGGGGTTAAATAAGTAGTTAATAAGTAAAACGAACAAAGATGTGACGTAAGTAATCTGGTAGAACAAGAGCAAGTTATAGAAGCCTACTTTATTCAGTAGGAAGCAATAGGATCGCCTCCTGCTAAAAATTTCTGGCTCACGCTTGACGATGAAATTACTTGATGGTTAGCGATGATTTCGTATCAATCAATCTGCCTAGCCTTTTCCCAACTATGTTGGGGTCGGCTTCCAGTCTAACCAGATGCAGCTGAATGCCAGTATTTCAATGAGTAGTGCAAAGGCTAAAAGTCAGAAAGACTCCGAATAGTGCTGAGCCTTAACTATATTTGAATTCTGAATTGAAATTCCACGAGGCCTCCGTTCTCGAAAATATATGCTCCAGATTCCATTTTACTAAATTATTCCACCCAATAACAACAAAGTTTGAGACACCCGCATCAGAGCCAATTAGCTTTAAGCCAATCACGTGGCCGTTTCAAAGGACCAGGAATATATTTTTGTATCATGGGCTACATTCAAGGAAATGTCAGAGGTTAAAACAACGTCAGGTAATAGCCATTAATATTGTAAGTCCATTAGTTTAAAATGTCAGAAATCATCCAATAGCGGTCATGAAAGTCTGCCTGGTGATGGTAAAAATATTGAGCTTTCATTATTTGAATGTAAACCTGAATACTTTCTACTGAAAGTGTGTTCTTTCTTGCCAGTCTGTGTCTATATAAATGGTTAACTACTAACTAATTAACTATTTTTTATGTCAGTGTTATTTTCTAAGATTTTTTGTTATATACATACCTATAGCATGTGTTATTTTCTAAGATTTTTTGTTATATACATACCTATAGCATGCTTTTAGGTAGATCTTAGATCCATTCGAAATCCAAACAAAATTTTTCCTCATCTTTTAGACTTGCCAACTATTGGACCTTACTTTGTCATCAACCACGCTAACAAGACAAAAAAAACCTTCGAAACAAATTGACCAATCTCAACGAGATGTCTGGGGACTGATTTAATCTTGACGACCCATTGGATCCAATCAAAACCGATTTAGCTTGAAGACGTGCGCGTGCGTGTTCAGGCCGCAATTACCGTTACAGAGATAGCTCAAGAGATAGATCAGCTAACAATTGAGTAATTAAACGGACCTACTGTTGTAATAAGTGGTATAATAATAGAGATGCCTCGAAAGTGTTTTCTTGATGAGGTTTTAGTTAAATGCCGGCTTATTGATATGGCTGCTTAGAGATTGGGAAATAAAGTATTTTTAAGGATATTTAACTTCGTCTTAGTGACCAGATTTAGTGTTGGTTTTGACAAGAATGATATTTGAAGATATAAATGATATTTAATGATAAATTCATTGGATTGTTATTTAGTAACCGGTCAAATAAGCAAATTGAATAGACTGTGGAGATTATCTAATTCAGTACATTATACAAGCAACGTACATTTAATTAGGTATCTACTCATATAATAAATGTATTTCGAAAACATTGTAAAGATACCTTCGCCCAAGGTATTGTATAGACTGTGGAGATTATCTAATTCAGTACATTATACAAGCAACGTACATCTAATTAGGTATCTACTCATATAATAAATGTATTTCGAAAACATTGTAAAGATACCTTCGCCCAAGGTATCTCATACCAATTTTTTGTAGGTAGGTGCAAAAATAAGGATTTTTATTACCTTATTTTACGTTACTAACTTGGTTTTCCTTATTGACGTCAAATAATATAAATAAAGAACGTAATGATAAACGACAAATTTAAATTAACTACATCGGAGGAAAACACGATCCTTATTTTAATATCTACATGAATAATGATTATTATAAGGAAGGTCTAGGAAAATATTGCTGCTACCTATAAGAACGGATAAGATACAAGTTTTTGTTCATGACAGGACATCTCTTAAGAAGAATCCGGCTCGAAGGACCATACATATTATCAACTAAGTCTACTCATTGTTTATAACCCATTAAATCAGAAAAAAAACGATCAATAGTTTGCAGAAGCAATTGCTCTATTTCACAGTCGAGCGGTGCCAACTCAACGCGTCTACATCACACGAAGCTTCAGAGTAAAAGCGAAAGCGCGAATGTAATTATATATCTTTAGTCTTTGATCATTTTCAAACAATCTTCAATTAATTACACCTCAACGATGCTAAAACGGTGCTAACATACATTATTAACCTATTGACGGCGTGGTTTTATATCAATTGCAGATCAGAAATCGACAAATAATTATCAGACGAATAGAGTAGTGCAATGAAATTAGTATTAAAAAAAACGAACCCTAGGTATCTGTATGTCCTTAATGTGTGTGTACATAAATAATAAAATAAATGACATAGGTTCTTAGTCGAATAAATACGACGGAGGCGACACGGACAGGAAAATATCTGATAGTTTAATCTGACTGGGGAGGTCAAAATTAAGCTAGAAAGACACAGTATGTTTTGACTAACTTCTGCCCGGGACTTGCCTACGTCATAATAATTATGTGTTTGCCAAATTTCAACCTAATCCGTTCAATGGTTTCAGCTATGTGTTGACAGATAGATCAGTCAGATCACAAAAAATATCTACATCCTGGGTAGATAAATGATACTTCCGTTTTTCAATCAATTCTAAGAGGATAGTTATGACAATTTGCAATTTAAATCCGATTGATGTAATTCGTTTACGTCATAGAAATTAAGTAAATCCAGTAGTTTTAATCCTACCTTATATCACAGTCTAGTTTGGGTACCCACGATGGTTGAGCTTTTTGTCGAGTGTGTTTTGCCGAACTGCTAGGCTTACGAAAAGCCTTAAAAAAAAAAGCTTTGTGCTTTTCCGAGGGTGCCTTTACAAATGCCGCTAGCGGCGCTGTATGCTTTTCTATGTAAGTATGTTTTCATGAAAACGATTTTATGATTTTTGGAGAATTTTACCTGTGTATGTAACAATGTTTGTAATTTTATATCTATACTTATAATGTTATAAAGCTGAAGAGTTTGTTTGTTTGAACGCGCTAATCTTAAGAACTACTGGTTGGATTTGATTCATTATTTTTGTGTTGGATAGTCCATTCATAGAGGAAGGTTATAGGCTATTTCGGAGATATCTAAACCGCTGGTCAGCTAGTTGCTAATAATATTGTACTTTTAGCTTTAACCGAAAGTTATACACAAGACAACTACGCAGCATTTAAAATTTTTGTGATTTTAAATTATCGTTGGTCTTCAACTATCGTTGCATTGCAGATTGCACTGACAGATTTTTTTTGTATATTTTCAACCTTGATTTAGGTAGTACTCGTAACATAGTTTAATTTAAATTGTATCAAGCAAAAACACACAAGACAAATTCACTTTCTCATTTGTGGTGTATTAGATCTGTAGTGTGGTTTTGCGTCACTGAAGATAGAATAGGTATTAATAAAACGAATAATTTTATTTGTACAGGTGATTGTGTAGAACAGGAGCCCGATTATATGACAATATTTGTTTTTGATGCAGAATTATTGGAGGTATTGAATGAAGAAGTAAGAGGTAGGTACATACTGGACACGGGGCATCGTACCAAGGTTAAGTACTTTTAAGGAATACTTATGGCTAAGACGTGCTAGCGTGATTAATCCTTGTTAATCCAAAAAAGGATTAACAAGAGATGTCGATGCCTCATCATCATTGGCAGCCTTGTTTCGCCCACTGCTGAAAATAGGACTCCTTCCTTTTGTGCCATGCTTTCCTGGTCTATGCCTGTCTCATCCAGTCTTTTCCCCAATGTATAGATATCTTATTCAGCCAATATCTAGAAAGAAATCGTTTAATCCGAACTTGGCGCTGTACACACAAAAAAAAACACAGATTCAAAAAATCCACAATCCGTTACGTGTCTGTGAAAAATTGTGTCAAAATAGATTCAAGCAATTCACACTATTAGCGACCGGTTCTATTGAATGAAATAACATGCGATTTCCCGAAAAAATACTTATGTAAATAACAAATACGTTATACCTACACCAGATGTTTTTTTTAACCTGTTTTTTTTTGCAAAAGACCATTTTAAGAAAAAACACAAACAAAATTATCAATTCCCATCAGATAAATGGATGAGTTTTTGATGTAAGTTCGATTAGGAAAAGCTATTTGTTATTCCGATGTCGTTAATATGTACAAAATCTTTCAATAAAATCGATCCATAACATCGTACGAAACAAGGTCACACACAGTCTTGAAGTATTCAAATCTAGATAAAAGAAAAATAGTTCATGTCTTTTCTATATTTACCTACCCTACTGAACGCAAGCAATATTATAAAAATGTACGGCCGATACAAATAGAATAAAAATTGCATTACATTAAATAGGCTTAACCCTTTATAGAGCAAAGTTACCTTTCTCATCGCCATTTATTTACATTGCATTCCAAATGGGTATTCTGTTGTTTAACAAAGGCTATATGAAGACTTGTATCTCAATCTGCCCAGCCTTTTCCTAACTATGTTGCGGTCGGCTTCCAGTCTAACCAGATGCTATGATGCTGAATACTAGTATTTTAAATGGAGCGACTGCCTATCTGACCCCCACAACCCAGTCAGTAACTGGGTAATAAGACTGGCTGATAGACTTTCGGGCTTCTGACTAAACGTAACGACTGTCAAAGATCCACGAATGACAGCCGGGACCAATTACTTAACGTGACTTATCTGACCTCCCTGACTAAATATTCAAAAAAGATAGAAGAAAAATGAAATTTCGTTTTCTATATTCTATGGCTATTTGGCATTGTTTTTCTAGTACTAAATCGTATAACCTGTTGGAGAGTTGACAACACAAGAATATTCTAAATACAGAACTAATTATAACAAAGATATACTCTACAAGTCTACACAGCAACCAACGACGCCCTTGGAAAACGAAGCCTTCATTAGTCTTCAAACAAAAGACAATCGCATCAGAATTAATGACTCCCGTCACAATTAAGATGCAAACGGCCCATTAGAAGTAAGATTTAATAGCAATGGCAACACATCTCGGTTCAAATAACCTAATAGATAATATGGAATCTGGGTCAGTATGCAAATAGGCTTCAGTGGTAAAGCCTCTCGACACTGATAGGATCTCTGCTTTCTATGACAGCGATTATGTTGAGTGAATAGAATCTGCTGTTGATGATAGTGTATTGTTTCACATGTACATAGGTATGTACATATAATAAATACGCCTGTAATTCCCAAAAGGTAAGGAAGAGGTGTACTTATAGGTACACCCACGTTTCGCCAGTTAAGTTTAAGTCCCATAATAATAATAGGATGCATCCCTTTTGTCCTCAACTGGGCACAAATCTAGACTCCGTGCATTGTTTTATTAAGACTAAGAGGGATAGAGGTTGTCGGAAATATAATTTAACTTTCTAGGTGCTAAGGGATTGATGATGAAGGTTCTTAAGAGAGATGCTCGGTGGAGACCTATGTCCAGTCCCCTACTGGGTATAGGTCTTTTGTCTGAGATGATTCAGACAATTATGAAAATGGAAGTTAACATGAATAAAGTGAATAGAGTGATCAGATACCCGAAATGCAAGAGGTTTATGCCTAGTTCAGTAGAATCCAATTAAAACAGGTATACCTCTTGTTCTTAATTTAAGACACCAGTCTGATAAAATCATTATGAAATAAATTACTCATGACTTACTTACTACTTATGACTTAATTTAAGATCTATTGTAATTATTTATGTAAATATTTTTTCAAACAATTTTAATTTATAAAGATGACTGAGAGAAGCGAAGTGCGCTTTAGTGAACAAATACGCGAGAAATAAAAGCATCGTTTATAAATGTATGGAACAGCCGATTTTTTTTCGCAATAGTAAAAGTTGTTCATAATAATGTATGTACCTAATGGTACAATGACCCCTTAAAATAATGCCCATGAATTCAATTTCACCCTGTATAGTATTAAAAAACTCTATGGCTATAATTTACCGGTATTGGAGAACACAGTTTTACCTACAGGAACGCACGGCTTCCCGACTTGATTGTACTACGCAGTATCGTTATCAAGTCCCCCTCAATTCTCGTTAACGCCCGGCAAATACATATAGATATTTATATCCCATCACAGCATAGTCAAGATCATTCTTTTGTCACCTATTTAAATAATGCCCAGTTATTTTGTTTAAGGAATTTTGGATTTACGTAAGTACGCAAGGAGCTTATGTATGTGTTCTCATGCGCACTGGCTCAGAAACATTGTTAGTTTTTATGTCAAAATTCATTGAAACTATAATAATGTTGAGTTTTTGTGGGTCCTTGGACATTTTCGAATATTTGGCAAATTACATGACATTTGAAGTTTTTAAGGGCGATGAGCCATGATAGTCCGCGTAATTCAAATTGTCTTACGTTTTTTGCAATTTGCAGGTCAGTATTAGGGTTTAGTTTAGAACAAAATAATATGATTCCCGGCCGTAGCAAGTACGTATTTACAAAAAATGTGATCATATAAATCACCTACACAATCCTCTAAGTTGATATAACCTTACGGAATTACTTATTTAATGAAATCGTGACATTTGAGGGCCATTCTAACAACTTCGAGAGTTGTATTGATGGTTTTCATGACTATAAATTCTGTAAATACGTACTTACTATGGCCGCGAATTATATTTAACACTGACCTGCAAATTGCAAGAAACCTATGAAAATTTGAATTTCGCGGGCTACCACCTTTAAGAACTTCAAATGTCATGTAATTTGCCAAATATTCAAAAACGTTCAAGGAATCGTAGTTCCACAAAAAATTAACATCGTTATTGTTTTAATGAATTTTAACATAAAAACTAACAATGTTTCTGAGCCAGTGAGCATGAGTCACATACATAAGCACCCTGCGTACGTAAATCTAAAAATGTAAACATAAGAACAACACTAGCTTAAAAACAAACAGCCAGTCTTTCATGACCTATATTTGGTACTAGTCTTTAAACAAATTGCTTTCTATACATCGGCGCGTCCAATCGAATCCGATCCCAACATAGTTGGGAAAAGGCTAGGCAGATAATAAACATCGGCGCGTTCAATCAATCAGTCGTTAACAATCGAATTGGGACCGAAGTGTTGTGACTCAGTGATGTTTCATTTCATCGATCTTTTATAGTGACGTGAATGTTATCATTATGGGCGAAGACATCTGTTATCTGTTTATATGTAAATGTCGTTCCTCTGTTTAGGGATATTGACGTATGTCGGATGTCGGACGATTACTGTTATGTATTTACGTTTAATTATGTGAGTGGTGTGACTTTTAGTGATATGGATTGATAACAATACGACTGGAGGTACTCCCCAATGGGGAAGTATAGGTGTTTATTTAGATCCTGACTTCCGTTTACCTGTACCCAGATATTAATGAGACCATGTTAGGGTACAAACATTGTAATTATCTGGGTACAAATCTAGACCTCAGGCTGCTAGGTGGTAAGCGGGATTCTCCGAAAGGGTTACTGCTACGGCTACCCCGGAACATAAAGAAGGAAGGAACATGGATGGGTTTTAGTCAGTTAATAGTCTGACACTCCTTTCCGCTCTACCCAGAGCGAGAGAAATCATTGGAGGATTTCCCAGCATTAAAAAAAAAGACTGCTAGGTAGAATTTCCTAAAGAAAAGACATAATTAGAAATACACGTCGCATGACCCTGGGAATGTAGACCAAAAAAGTAGCCTTATAAATTAATCTGCAGAGATTCATATTATTTATATAGTTATGTTATTTAGAAGATAAAGGCTCCAGCAGACAGGCGCGACGCGACTTTGGAAGAACTCTTTCTATGAAAACTTCATGGGAATCCTACTAATATTATAAATGTCAAAGTTAGTGAAGATGTTTACATTGTTGTTACTCAATCACGCGTAAAAACATGACACACACACGCGTTGAACAGATTTGGATGAAAATGGGCATAATAGACACACAGGATTCTTTTTACCACGGTAGTGGTAGTACATTCACTGGTATAATTTCCGGCATCCAAGGAGCGAAGCCGCTGGCAGAATCGCGCCGCATCTGACTGCGGGCCTTAATAAAGAGGAATCTCGACTAGTAACGTCTTTATGAAGATTGTAAACGTTATCTAAGTCCACTTGAATGTCTCCTACTCATAAGCCAAGATAAAGGCGTTTGAGTCATAATGATAGACGAAGTCATCATTATCAGTCCTTAGAAGTTAAGGAACGATGTTGGCTTTGAGGGGTTCCAAGTAACTTTTGGTAGGCGTGTTTGTGAATTTCGGGCGAGAAGACCCTTCGCACGAAGTTAATTTATTTGTGACAATCGATAACTCTAGTAGTAAGTTAATACGTATTGAACGTAATAGGCACGTTTTGAACGTTATCTATTGTGTGGTTTTATGAAACCACGGTAAAAGTGAAACTTTTTTTCACATTAAAGACATTTGACACTATAGGCGCCGCCATATTGGCCTTGTTTGCTCTAACGAGCGCCTTTTACTTTATTACTCCGCGGCCGACCGTCACGCGACATGCAACACACAGACGATGTAATAAAAGTTTCACTTTAATAAAGTTGAAGAAAAATTTACACTAGAAACTACTACATTTACCAATTATTTTTGTAAAAGTTATATAGGTATATTTCATTCAGTAAATAAACACTATTCATACTTCAGGTTCACTTAATCTAAATTTTGACTGTGTGATTTTTACAGAATGGACCTCTATCCAGTATCTACAGTCAATAATGTGCCACGCATACATTGTAGTTGTGCCTTAATATTGGCCGGATATACTTATTAACATTAACGTTATCAAGTTAAAGCCGTCGAATCTTAACAACAGCATTTCCCGAAAAATGGGTAACCTTTTTTTATGAGGATGGGAAATCATCAAAATACTCCTCCCGCTCTGGGTGGAGCGGAAGGGAGTGCCAGACTCTTTACTGACTAAAACCCATCCATGTTCCTTCCTTAGCCCTTTATGTTTCAGGGTAGCGGTAACCGTTTCGGACAATACCGCTTACCCGGCAGGCTGCGGCTTACGGGCCTCTTCACATGCTGACACCTCCTTGAGGCACGCGTGGTACCTGCGTTTATAACTTAGCGACCCGTCCCGGCTTCGCACGGGTGCAAAGTATATTAATTAATTAAATTAAAATTGTTTATTTCTGAACCAAATTAGAACAGCAGGTTGATGATTGGAGCCTCCTTTTAAGCAAAGAATAAGCCTGTATTAGGAGACTCCGCTCTTAAGCTAGGTAATTTTGTTTTACAACAGAACAGAATATAATGTACTATCACGCTGGCGAAAGCTAATTAAACTATAAGTAATAAACCCTCTTGAATCACTCTATCTATTGACGAAAACCGCCTCAAAATACATAGCTTAATTTAAAATATCTAAGCGTACGGGACAGACCGCGGGAAGCGACGTTGTTTTATACTATGTAGAGATGCATAGCTATCTTTAGTCAATGATTGGAGTTTTCATTTTCCGTGAGCCAATAAGCCCCGGAGCGTGAACTCACTAGCCCGTAGCCTGAAGGTACCTACTAACCTTTCAGTAAATAATTGAGTAAACACCTGGCTACGTATTATTGCCGTAACACACTTTATTTATTTGTAGAGGAAATGGCGTCTGTAAAATCAATATGGTTCGTTGTCGAGAATCGTCTGTGGAATATTATTTTATTGAGGTCATTTAATGTCGTTAAACTCGAAATAGTAATACGTAAGTAACTGTCAATATACATACGAAAAGCTTGGAAGGTCTTAGATGTATCCTGTGGTTCTGGGTTCTATTCCCAGATCGGGCAATACCTATATTATTGGGTTATGTCGGTACTTTTCTATGGAATTGGGATTTGCGCCAGGTTGACGGCGATTGGCTCGCCCTTTTTTTTTTTTGAGGTTGGGGAATCATCAAATCTTTTTTTCCAGCCTCTAATGAATTGACTCCCGGCTCTGCCATACCCTTCGATAAAACAGGCGTTAAGTATAAACACTTGTAGGATTAACTAGCTTTTGTCAGCGACCTCGCCCGCGTGGATTGGATGTCGCAAATTATCCCATGGAAGTCGGAAACGTACTACCGTGATAAACAGTATCCTATGTCCTCCTAACCCAGCAGTTCATGGTCTACCCATGTGCCAAAGGAGATTGTTCTAGACCGCCCTATAACCAACAAACATTTGACGTGTACGTTAATTTTAATTATATTTTAATATGCTTTTTAAAAATAATAAATTGAAGCGGACACTGTTTAATTCTTAATAGGTTTTTAAAAGTGACCTCATTGATTTTATTACCAACTGAACTCGCCATCTTTCAAGGAATTGTCAATGTGAATGTCACAAAAGATTTGACAGTGTCGCTCTCGCTCATCTATACATATAATAAAATTGTAGAAAAGTGGTGTCTGTACATCTATACATACATACAGCCTTGGCCAAAAGTATTGAGCACCTTACAAATTTCGCTCGTTCACGGTAAGTACCTATGGGAGAAAACCAAATCTACTGTTGAAGTATTATTTTATGGGTCATCTACAAAGATTTAAAAACAATGGCCCTGGCCGCAGCTAGCAATAAAACACCTGGGTGCCATAAAATGTGTCTTTTACAATTTTTGCATTTATTTATCAGTTCGCTACCATAGCTCGTTGTGAACACATCCAGTGATCTAGTGCGCCTTTGGTATTTTATTTCAAAGTTTTAAGTGTTATCGTTGTAATATGCCAAAACGAAACGAACTTTCTTTAGAAAAAACGTGTGCAGATACAGCTTCTGCATGAGCAAGGGAAATCACAAGTAGAGATTTTCAAAACTGTGAAATGTTCGCGCTGATCCGTGCAATATGCTATTCAGCGACTCTCTGCTACCGGATCACATCAAAATAGACCGAGAACCGGGCGCAAACGCATCACCACAGACCGTCAGGATCGTCAGTTAGTTAGAGAGTCGTTAGGAAATAGGAAAAAAACATCTTCAGATATTGCTGCTGAGTTGTCAGAACAAATTAAGAAATCGATTTCAGCTCGAACTACTCGTAGAAGACTTCAGAAAGCTGATCATGAAAGGCTGTAAAGCTAGGGAAAAGCCATGGCTCTCCGACAACAACAAAAAAGCTCGGTATAAATGGACCTTATAACACCGAACTTTCACCGCTGAAGAATGGTCAAATGTTGTGTGGTCAGACGAATCAAACAGTGCGGTGAGGAAGTCAATTTAATGCCCTAATTAAAATTATACAAAATGGTTTATAAACCAAACGCATAGATGAAATTATTTTTATTTTCCGGAACTCTATATTTTTCTCTTTATTGCCGATTTTTGGTACAGCCGGTGTGACCTTTGTGCGTCGCCGGGTGGGCGAAGAATTTAAGCCAGAGTGTGTGATCCCAACCGTAAAACATGGTGGCGGCGGCATAATGGTCTGGGGTTGCATGGGCGATTCTGGAGTTGGCTAATTGTTCGTGTGTGAGGGCCGCATGGACTCTATTAAGTATATAAATGTACTCGAAACTGCGTAGCTGCCTTCATTTACGAAACTTTTCGCCGACACAAACATAGATGGTGTTAAATTCCAGCAGGATAACGCGCCATGCCACAAATCTGCCCGCACTATGACATGGTTTCGGGAAATAACACAGAGCTTCTTGACTGGCCTGCCGAGTCGCCAGATCTGAACCCCATAGAACATCAATGGGTTTTATTAAAGCGTAGAGTTAGGCGCCACACAATTAACAGCAGAAAAGATTTGAAACGCTACCTGCGCCTAGAATGGAACGCGATTACTGCTGAAGACTGTAAAAATCTTGTTAGCTCTTACCCAAAAATAATTTCTGCCGTAATTAAGGCAAAGGGTAGACCCACAAAATATTAATTTTCATTCAATAAATAGTAAAATAAACCTATAAAAAACGTTTTGTTTTATTAATATTTGAAACTCCGCATAAAACTGAAAGATGTCATGGGTGCTCAATACTTTTGGCCAAGGCTGTATAATAAAATTGTAGAAAAGTGGTGTCTGTACAATGGAAATAAATTTAAAAAAAGTGGCAGGGGTTGTTATTATATCGATGCCGAACCCGAAATTGTAATTAATATTTTTTTTGTCTGTTGGTCGGTTTGTCTGTGTGTTTGTGCACGCTAATATCAGAAACGGCTAATTCAATTTAGTTGCAGTTTTCACTCATATATTGTAGTAAGCTTCACTTAACATTTAGTGTTTATTTCAAGTCAATCGGTTCATAAATAAAAAAGTTATGTCACTTTAAAGAATCACGGCGAACATTGTCACTATTCCACGCGGACAAAGTTGCGGGCACAGCTAGTATTACATAAATATCGATATCGACGACGATGTCCATAATATCTAGTGATAAATAATGGATGTTCGATATTTATCACTTCCAAAACATTGAAAATGTGCAACATAAAAGTTTTTCATGCATATTTTTCTCATGGAATTAGTTCCGTGAACATTTTAATGGAACTTATGATGAATATGGCCTAGCACGATTATGATGAAAATATAATGAACAAAACAAACTCACAAAATGTACTTACTAGTCGAATGAGGGATTTTCTCACAAGTGAGAAAATATTAGTTCAAAAGAGGCATTGGTAAAAAATACGTCACTGTCTCAGGTTTTTGACATCAAATAAGCTTTCTTATTTACGGATCTTGTTTTTGTTATCAGTAGCCAGTAAAACAAAGACGTATTTTTTACCCATGCCATCTATTGAACTATGTATTTTCACTTGTCAGAAAATCTCTCATTTAACGATTGAAATGTCATTTACGACGCAACTCTAGTGAATTGTTCTCATAACCATTTCACGACTTCAATAGCCATATTTTTACTTTTTAAGTACTTAAACTCTATTTTTAAATATCGCGAACTAAAACGTTACACATTGTTCGTTGGGAACAAAATATTTTATTTAAGCATTAATTTAATCGAAGTAGAATCATAGCAACAACGTTTATGTTTGAAACGCAACAAATTAATTTACTTTTGACATTGATCTGTCATTTTGGTCTACTAAATTAAAACCACAGATTAAATAGGTAGGTGGTCATTGATAATCGATATACTATGATTGATCTTCGAGAGAGCATCTCTACGTCACTACGTCAGTCGGAGCGTCTCACCGAGACGAACCTGTGGCTGTGTTGTGTTGTTGTGACTACGTACCTATTTGGCGATTTCTTTTGGCGTTTTTGATTTTGTTTCTGTTTAACGGACTACAATTTGGATTGATTTCATCGTGACCTGGCTTCGAATAACTGATTCTGTGATCTGCTTAAACGACACCATAGCATTTTGACAACGGATAACGACCTTCGCTTAAAGTAAACTTCAACCTATAAATAATAACTGAACCTAAAAGGCATAATACAACTGTATTTACGGTAATATTTTACTGTTTTTGAAGTTGAATGCTTTGTAGAAACCAGAAATAGCGATTTTAGAAGTTATTTTCTTTTATTAAAAATAACCTCCAAAATCGGTTCCTTTTCTTTAAATAAATCTTTTCTCTAAAGTGTCCGTCAAGAAACTTTGTTCTTATGGGCTACTATGCTGTTGGCTCCAGGGCGAACAATGTATGGGCGTAGAACAATCTCCTTTCCAGCCGTTTTAGCGAGAAAACGTAAGAAACAAACCAACTCACTTTCACATCTATACTTAAATTATACAGCTGAGTTTGTGTATGCTCGGCTCTTATTGGACGCAACGACCAATAGGAGCCAAGCAGCGGCTGAAACCGCGCGGGAGCAGCTAGTTCCGAGCTCATAAAGGTTCCGGAATGACTTTGACCTTGTAAATAGTTATTTGTTATGCAAGGCTGGAAAGTTGATTTTTGGCGCGAGTACTTCTATTGAAACCTGAGTAAGCGAAGGATTCTAGGGTTGAACCATGAGCGAAGCGAGTGGTTCAAATATAGAATCCTGAGCGTAACGAAGGTTTCAAAGGTACGAGACGCAGAAAAGCTTTGCTGCCGAGCGCAACACACAATTTTTCACCTCACTACAGCGAGGAAACTGCTAGGTGCAAGAAAACAGGTGTTGTTGAGTTTTATTTTGTTCGAGCGTCTCAGATACATTGACTCATGTGAAGAAAATAACAGATACTTGGCAATGTATCTTATGAGGTACATAGAATATCTCCAAAATTAAATACCCTGTATTTTGTTCTATATCCTACTTGTCCTCTAAGGAGAATGAAAGAAAAAACTAATTTAATACAAATAACTGACTAATTTAATTTTATACATATTTATTTTTGCCAAGCCAAGGATTAAATAACATATTATATTAGTATTTATTTAAAAAATTAAACTTAAATTACTACACAATTGGGTATTTGACAGGGTAGTATTTTTATGGCATTTTCAAATGTGACGTCACAGATTTTTTTAATCAAATGGAATACTTATTAACATTAATTCCAATTTTACAATTATATCCTCGCAAAATATTTAATTTCTGTACTGTGATGGAAGTTTTTAAGGTGAGCGGTATTATTTAATATTTTTTTTAGACCGTGTCATGCATTTTCAGTGGACTGGCAGTATAGAAAATTGTTAAATAGAAAGGTTCGAATTTTAAAAACTCTTTCCACGCTAGAGAGCAAAAATCGATTTTCGGCTCAGATTTCGAATGACAAACAGACCCTTTCCGAGCCTGTGAGGTGAAAAAGTCATTTTTACACCTTTATGAGCTCGGAGGGTTGTATTAATGATTTTGATGATTATAATTCTGTAACTACATACATTACGTCTTACAGCCGCGAATCAAATGTTCATCAACATACAACCTATCACTGGCCTGCAAATTGCAAAAAACTTAAGAAAATTTGAATTTCGCGGGCTGGTTGGAGGATTCACCTTAAGAATAATATGTAATGCAATAAAGCAGTTAAGACTTTATTTTATCTTGCTCTTATCTAAATAGAGATTTCATTTCGGTTAAGATACCGGGGCGTCTTGAACTTATCATTTTCTTATCAATGACACACTGTGCCATCATTGGCTTTGATTTCTTTTATCTAGGGTTAATCGGTAAACCATGATGGCGAAATTATTGAGAATAAGACGAAGTGTATTCAGTAATGGAAGTATTGTATTATATTTGTCTTGTTTTCCAAATTTCAATACAAACCAGCAGACGGGTAAGACGAATTTATGAAAAACTGACATCAGATTTCTGAGAGATATTTCTGAACAGCATGTGAAGCCATGAAGCCCATGGGCAGCATAAAAACTCTGACACAGGGTTAGTCACTAGTCACACGAAAAGAAGTACCTATACTGTGTGTTATTTGTTGTAATTGTGTGTCCTAGTTTATCATTTGTAACTTCGAGTTACGGCTGTGTGGACATAGTACAGCATTGCACATATAAGCGGGCACGCCCTTTTACCTGGAGGCTTTTTTTTTATTTACACATGAGTACAGTCACTTTTTAAAGTTTTATGTGACATGATTGTTGACATGTGGCAAATGATTGATTTTAATGTGATGTGTTTCGTAATATTAATTACTTCTCATACGATAAATGTGTAGAGTCGAGTTCTTCCAACTAAACAGACAGCTGTGCTGCTGGGGAGTTTGTTGCGCCACTTTTTCCCAGCTAAAGCACTAGGAAGTGGTGAAGGGTGGGCGTTTTAGGGGGAATGTCTTATGTAACTTTGACCTTCAAAAAGTGCTGATTTTCAGCCTAATTTGAATAAATGACTTTTGATTTTGATTTTGAATTTTGGATCTCGTGACGCAGCGTTGGAAAGAATAGAGCAGTGGACCGCGATAACATATTTTTAGAATAGTTAGCTTCTTTCAGTCTTACCTCCTCCCAGCCCAGTATGGAGCTCTCGACGGCGCTGATCCACATGTCGCCTGCGCCTGCGCTCACGTCGATCAACCCACGCCGCCCCCCGCCCCCCTCCTCCGTGGAATGCTGCAACAAAAAGTTTTTATGTCACTAATGGAGGTCTAGTTTTTCTTTACATTACTTACCAATTTGATAAACAAATATGGTACGGATGACTAACTTTAGAATAGACTGAAAGTCTTGATTTTCGTAAGAAACAAGAAGCTTTAAGCATACTAAACATTAATTTTATGAAAATCACAACTCAACGAGAAAAAATTAAGAAATAAATGTCCAATATTTTTTTTTCAAATCTAGCATTAAAATTGTTTAGTCATCAGGACTAAAAAATTTTTAGCCATCATCATTCTTATTGTTTTACCAAATATTTGTCCGTACTTTTCTACAGATAATAATTATAAACTGGTTATCTGTAGTAGAGGATTCCCCAGCGAGCGTGTGTGATTTAACCAGGGCTCGGAAACCGGTTGAAATTCTTAACCGGTTACGGTCATTGACCCCAAACCGAAATCGATTTAGGTTAAGGTTTGCACTTTACCGGTTTTTACCGGTATATGTGGGAAACCGGTTTTTAATGAATTTTGGTTTTGAAAGTGAAAATTAACCGGTTAAAACCAAATTTGAACACCCCCGCCCCCGCCACTCACAAGCACGGTCAAGACACAATATAAATATGAACAGTACGGAAACTACGAACTAACGTTCGAAACGGCGCACTCACACAAACACGCGAATCGACGAGACCCCTAAGCGGTTGTCGCGGTGCTGTCAGTCGTGAGTGCCGCGCCAAGACGATTAGTTAATGCTCACGCATTTTCAGGTAAAAAAATTGTACTATGCGTTTCAACTAAGAATAGGATGACCTTGGCCCTATATTAGATTAACAATAATCATATGAAAATTACATGAACAAGATAAGTAATTTGCATAAAGTATTTTTTTGTTAAACTTAATTGTTGTCACAATATGGTGTCAAGGTCATCCTATCCTTAGTTGAAACGCATAGTACGGTGCGCGGCCGCCGGGTTAATCAGGCGTCGGCGCCACAAATGCGACAAGCCGCGCGCCGCCGGCGCCGCTGCGGCGAGCGTCCTCCGCGCGCCCTTCCGACATGGATCACACGAAACGTTTTCGTCTTTCCGCGGTTCACGCCAAAACTTGTAAAAGGTTACGCCCGCGCCATATTGATAAAGTTTACAAATTGTTGTGTATTAATTTTAAACTGTTCCGTGTTAAAAACAATCTTTTTTTACTGGTATTAACCGAAACCATGAGATTACCTATTTAAATGTTATTAGTAAACAATCGAAAAAACTATCGAGTTGAAATAACTAATTTCAACTCGATTGTTTGAGAACACAAATATTTTTTAAACAGTTCAGTTTCAAAAACATTAAGAGTGACAACCCTAATGCTGCAGTGGAGCGTAGGTAATTATTTCAACAAATAGGCCTAGTTTCCATACTGTTCATATTTATATTGTGGTCAAGACGTTGCGATGTCATTTAGTTACAAAATAGTCGCATCAAGTCGCATGCAAGTTCTCAACGTCGCCGCCACCGTCTTCCTTCACCAAATATCGTAACTTGTTGGAAGTGTTAAAAAAGTAGACGAAAAATATTTACGACTTACGGAATTAACCGGTTAATTCAGGTGTCAAAACCGTTTGTGCTTATGTAACCGGTAACCTTTATCATTTGGGTTACATATGAACAGTTCACTTGTTTAACCGGTTAATGAAGGAACGATATATTTACCGGTATTTCATCGAAATTAACCGCTCTTTTTAAACCGGTTCAGAGCCCTGGATTTAACTATGTTTAATAAGTAGGTACGTGCCTTCAGCTATCGCACAGTAAAATATTTCGACAAAAACAAATATGTACAATTTGTACCTACACGCATTAGCGTGACAGCTTGACACATGTCAGGCGACATGTGACAAAAACATAATCGAGGGAAGTGTGCTTTAATCAAATTAATAAAGTCCGTTTCTAAGTAAAAACATACAAGTTATATCGACAGACGTATTCGTTAGGTTTCTATGTACCAAAGAATATAATTACATTTAAATTAAAACTTTTTTCTAGATTCTAGAAGTAGAGTTACCTACCGGAGAACTCTGCTCGAGAATTAGTTTCTAGAGACCACAGGTTTCGAAACTACTTCTGAAATGGGGATAATCATAATTATAATCTACTATCATTATCATTTTCCTGCCCTTAGTCAATTGCCTGCTCAATTTATTTAGGGTCAGCGCAATGTCTTTTTCTTCCATACTTCTCTATTAGTCGTCATCTCGGTAGTTACTCCCTAGCCATCAAATTTGTCGCAAATGATTTTAAAACATTAAAACCTTGACTGTTAAGTTTAAAATGGATTGAGAAAATTTGACAGTTTGTGGTGACTTGATGTGCTGCCGACTGTACTATGTTTACAAAGTAAGGCTAGGATTGACGTTTCGATGTGACGTTTCAGCTGTCAAACTAACGTCAGTTACGCTACATTAGATGAGATTTGTTTATAAAACCTGACACATCAATTAAATGTTCGCACAAAATTATTCAAGGTCAGCCTATTCCTAGTTTATCTTATCTTCAAGCCGTGTCCGGATGGGACTTCCCATCGGCAAAAAATTACGCCCAACCATACACAATAACCAAATACAACTTTCATCTCATATTTAACCCCTTTAAAGAACGTATTTCCAAAAATCTTTCCTTAATGCCTTCTAACTTTTAAATCTTGCTTATAACTAGTCTAGTTCTTTTTTTACCATCTGTACCTTGCTTCAATAAACCATTTATTATTATTATTATTATTAAGTAGGTACTAGGTATGTGCCTTTAGTTATCGCACGGTTAAGTATTCGACAAAAACAAATGAATATATTTCATTGCATGTCATGTCATGCGACATGTGACAAAAATATAATCGAGGGAAGTGTACTTCAGTCAAATTAATTCGAGTTTATTTTCAAGTAATAACAAACACGTTTTATCGATAGACGCATTTGTTACGTTTCTATCTATCAAACTCACTCCACTTTCTTTTTTTTTTTAGGGTTGAAAATCCTCCATGTTCCTTACATGGATGGGTTTTAGTCAGTAAGAGCTGACACTCCCTTCCGCTCCGCCCAGAACGGGCGGAGTAATTCGATGATTTTCTACCCTTAGCCCTCTATGTTCCGGGGTAGCAGTAATTCTTTGGGACAATCCCACTTAAAACTCACTCTACTTCAGAACTCTACATCATAGCTATCAAAAATAGTACCTATTCAGGCATAGAGATTTTATGCAATCTACCATGCTAAAAAATTAAGTCTAGAACTGACATTACGAAAATTGTGACGTCTCAGCTGTCAAACTAACGTCAGTTTGTTTAAGAGAGATTTGTTTATAATACCCTGATACATCAATGAGAAATTCGTTCGAAATTATTCAAGGCCAACATATTCCTATTACCATCTTACCTATTCCTGCTTACCACATAAATCATATTAAAGTATTTATGACTTTCTTTTTTTGAGGGTAGGAAATCATCAAATGCCTCCTCTCTCTCTGGGTGGAGCGAAGGGAGTATCAGACTTTTACCGACTAAAACCCATCCATGCTCCTTCCTTAGCCCTTTATGTTCCGGGGTAGCGGTAACCCTTTCGGACAATCCCGCTTAAAACTATCTACGATTAAGGCCGCGTCCACATCCAATGTATTGTCACATGTCAGCCGCCGACGACAGTGAGCGAGCGTTACGTAGGGCACTGTTTTTCCATGTATATTGAACTTTTCGTTCACACTATACTGACCATACATTATCACAGAAAGCTCATTTATCACTGGGGCTCACAGGGAGCCTGCCTACACACATTCGGTGGCTGACCACAAGTTTGATGTGAACGCGGTCTTAGAATTCAAAACATCCTTAACATTACAATAACTGATAAAGAAATAACTGTGTTCCTGAGAACACCTTGAGAAACATTGTTGACCGTGAGAACGGACCGGTAGCCGGTTTCATTCATACCCGTTATTAATTATATCCCGCAGATTTTAATGATCATTTGATAAATGATAAACAAGATGAAACAGCTGCTTCTCCACCACTGGTTTTATACGACCAGTTTATCAATGAAATAGAAGATGGGCTAACAATTTTCTTGTTCAATTGATAGTCAATTAGATTTTGCACAAACTTGTCACATCTCTCGAGCACATTGAATGTCCATTGATAATTCCCCAACACCATAAACCACTTCAAGTTCCGAATATAGCAATAATCATCGTAAATAAAACACTGATTCATAGAAACTCGACATACATTTTTGAAACTTCCAAAGATAAAGCAACATAAGTTCAAAAGTTTGCTCAAAGGTAAAGAAAAAACTTAAAAATTACGCACCAATTTCACTGAACAAGCTTCAAAAACAATACCTGTTGCTACTCCAAGTATGTGGACGCGAAAAGACGACAAAACAGTATGTTTTTATATACGGAGATAAATGTTAAAAACACGTTTGCACGCACCGTCGAGCGAAGTCAGACTGATCGTAAATAATTACTGGTAAATGAAGGATGGCGCCGTTTATTCATGTGTTCGTAAACGCGGAATAATCAACGAGCTTGTAATAATATTTGTAACGTTTTATTGGTATTAAGTAGAAGGAAAATCATTAAAGTTTTCACGTAGCAACAGACTCATGCTTTTTAGCTTTGTATTTGACAAACGCAGAGCTCTCCCAAAATTATGGTTAAGTGTTAATTAGATTAGAGTATACCGATGCACTTTTGACCGAGATTCCTACAATACTTGTAACTTTCAAGTATCTAACGTTGATATGGTCAGGAAGGGAGTGACTACTCATATGTCACCTGATAGAGATGTACGGAAGAAGACGTGTTCCGTCGACCATAAATCGAAAAGCAAGAGGACGATTTCATAGAGACCTCAGAAGTATTTAAAGACCAAACAGGCAAATAACCTACCCTTTTTAGTAAATGAGAACGTATGGATATCACACCTGATTAATGATTTACTGAAACGAGCCTTCCTTGAAGAAGTATACGTTTTTAAAGTGCCAATTTGTGTCAAAATTTCACAGAAAATGACACTAACAGTCCTTAACCCAATAGATGTTCGCCTATTAGAAGCCGTTTGCTTATAAGAGCTCATCGATTTATATGGTTATATTTATTGCCTTTTCGAGAGAACTTTTCTTATGAACCTATGGAGTTAGTACGACATTTGAGGCGTAAAGCGTGCCGATCGCGTTCAGTTTCATTGGTGTAAATCGCCTTCAGTCATAAAAACAAAGACCGTCTACATGAAGCCACATGTTCTAAAGTACAAAATTATCAGTATTACAAACTCTTGTTTAGCTGACTGGTTCTGATTATGAGAGCGACGTGTGTTCAGCCATGCGAGAGCTTTCGATAGCATGCAAAGCTCAGTACCCGTTTTGAACTTATCATTCATAATATCGCACCTGTATTCCACTAAGGCGTGGGTAGAGGTGTAATCAGGTGTATTGAGACACCTACAATATGCCTGTTACGTCGCATGCCCCATAAGGGCGCGCCTTAGCCATAAACCGATCACAAATCTAGACTGACCGAGTAGGTGACTCATGGGAAATCCCAAAAATTTCTGATCTGAGGAACGGACGGCCGGTCCCAGAAATCTTGCGCGTATATTAATTGACCATTGAAGTACTTAGTGACAATTCGATAAGCGAAAATAATATTAGTGCTTAAGAAAGAATTCGCCGTTTGCAGAAACTGAAAAGTGCGTTAAGGTTTCAGTATTTTTTACTGCCTGCAAAAGCTTGTTAAGGGCTGCCAAAAGTAGGGCAAGGCTGCTGAAAGTCTTACTGATTTCATTGCAAAGTCAAAAGAGACTAATCGAGTTACAGACGAAGGGTGGCGTTGACATTTAGCCCAGCCGTGAGGCACACAAAACGATTTTTTTTTAATTAGTTACGTTTTTTTCTTTGTTTATCTATATTGTGTCTTTGTGGATAGTTGGATACGTCAGTACGTACATGTAACATAAAACATTTTCCAATGAACATATTTATTTCCTTCTGACAAGTGTTGCCATAAAACACGGATTAGTAGTAACAGATTACTGATTCGTGACAGCAGGCGGGATTATTCACGCTGATATACGATTAACCGTGGTAATCGTAACTGCGCACGGGCATTTTCATTAGGATCTACACCTTGATTTCACGCAAAGTAGGTGGTTAACACAGTAAGACTACTTGGGAAAAATAAGTATGGTGGCAGAAACAGGTACCTAGGTAGTTTTACTTTAAGCGGGAGTGTCCGAAAGGGTTACCGCTACCCCCGAACATAAAGGGCTAAGGAACGAACATAGATGGGTTTTAGTCAGTAAGAGTCTGACACTCCCTTCCGCTCCACCCAGAGCGAGAGGAGTCACTTGATGATTGCCCGCCCACCCTCAAAAAAAAAATAGTTGTACTTCCCCAGATCGGCTTATTGACAAAGAGCTACTCACATAATGCTGACAATTATTGGACCGAAATTGTGTAAAGCATAATGAACTTTGGGTCTGAAAGTGACACCGGTGACTTGAAGTAGGCTATCATGGTACGAGCATGTTCTACGCATGAATGAGGAAAATGTCGTTAGGATAGTTTTGAGTATGAATGTGGATGGCTAATGCAACTAGGAAGACCAAAGAATCGATTGATGGATTGTGTCAAATGGCTAAAAAGGGAATTACTACCGAGATAACGACAAATAGAGAAGTATGGAGGTATTCCATGAAGCACACCCAAACGAAGCACACCCAGACGAAGCACACCTAAAGTATTCCACACTTAGCACACCCGTAGGTGGGCCTCAAATAAAAATTTAAATTATTTAATTTCCTATTCCACAAAGCACACCTACGAATATCACTCGCATAGGCTTAACCCAGAAGCCCTAAGCAAAACCTTAAAATCTCTTTGAGTTGTACACAGGAAGACATTCAAGAAAGCCAAGGCTTTACACCTCATTATCATGTATAACACCATTAACACATAGAAAAGGTCTACGTTCAGCAACGTGACATCCATTGCACTGCCCTAACTAATCAATAACCCACGGCCTTTTGTCCTAGTGGCCAGCGAAGGAAAAATAGGTCGTTTCCAACAACATGCATCATTAAAAGCTACTAGGTCGAAAGAAATGTTGCCATACTTGTTCCTTTTTCTCATTAGTACTAAATAATTGTACATTGTCTACCAGCAACATGATACTCGTTTTTGCTTTCGAGGTAAAAATAAAAACATGGGAAATCCCGAAATAAAGCCGTTAACATTTACAAACGACATTTTCTGGAAAATACCGCAGTTCTCTATTTAAATAAACAGTACAGCTCATTATTATAATTTAATCGTCTGTTAATGTTAGAACAAAAGAGATCGCGTTACCTATTTATCTAAATACAGATTGTACCGCAACGGGTATTGACTATTATGTCAATAAACAAATGAGTCAATACGAAACTTTTACCAACACAAATACGGGGTGGATGGGATAATTATGAGACCTGCCGGATTATTACTGGTTGCTTAAAACCGACCCCGCTGCGGATGCTGTATCCACTGACTGGCATCGCGCCTCCAGAAATTCGTAGGACCATAGCTGGCCGTATCGAGAGGGCGAAGTTACGGGATGACCCACGCCATCCAATGCACAACTTTAACCCAGTACCACAGAGGCTCAAGAGCCGAAAAAAATTCATTGGGTGCGTGAGTCCAGCCGAAGGTAACCCCTCCACAGGTAGATGCGACCCAGAGGTGAAAAAATCAGGCGGCTTAAGCAATTCTTGCCAGAGCAAGAATTGCTTAAGCCGCCTGATTTTTTCGCTGAACCATCAGAAAGCCTCCCATCTGGGCACAAGCTACCGTGGCCTACTTGGAAAACCCTAAACAGACTCCGTACCCAAGTAGGTCGCAGTAAGGACAACCTCCATAAGTGGGGGTTCATGGATGGCTTAGATCTCCGATGTGTGTGCGGCGTCTCCCCACAGACAATGGCTCACCTCCCATCTTGCACCGCATGCCCCGTCACATGCACACGTGAGGACCTAATGGCTGCGTCAGTGAACGGTATTCGCGTTGCTGAATTTTGGGCCAATATAATTTAAAATATAAATATATTTATTTAAACTATTATTTTCATATTTTCACTATTTTTGCCATCGACACGCTAAGAAGAAGATCTTTAGAATCATCAATACAACTCTCTAAGTTTATTAGAATTGCCCTCAAATGTCATGATTCCATGAAATAGTCAACAACACAAATGATACAACCCTCTAAGTTCATATAACCCCCCTTCTTCTTCTTTTCGTGTGGTTAGTGACTGGTGTCAGAGTTTTTAACTGCCCATGGGCCTCTGATTTAGCTTCACATGCTGTTGAGAAATATCTCTCAGACATGCTGGTTTCATCACGATATTCTGGTTTTATGAACTTTGAGGGTAGTATCAGTGAATTGAATTATTACAGTTCTGGAATAATTGCTACAGCCGTGAATCATAGTTTGATCAACGTACAACCTGACACTGTCCCGTAAATTGGAAAAAACGTAAGAACATTTTAATTTCGCGTGTTACTTTGGCGCTTCTTTCATTATACGTGACCGGTCTATTCACATAAGCGTTTCTGAATTGTACGAGGAAATGCGTAACTATCAATTCGATGCGCTTACGCGTTCCACATTACTCAGCCACTTGAGTTACCTTCAACATAAATCTAAATGAATTACGCCACAACACCTCAACGCTTTAAAATACTATAAAACAAGGCGCATGCTAAAATACTCTTATAGTGACCCGAATTGGAACCCTGCCAAGCCTCGTAATGATAAAAAACGGGTTGATAATGTAACCTCAGCATAATTATCATAGAAGTAACAGCTGTTTCCCGCGCATGCGTATGAAAATTTCAATTTATACAAACGCAGGTTTCTGCTAAGTAAAACCTTCATGGCTGTTTAGTGGCGATTGATTAAATACAATTCTTTACAGTTGAAAAATCTCGCGTTTAGTTGATTTTCTCTTAGAATAAGGCGTACTTATCCAAGTGTACTTATACACTTACCCATGAATACTCAGGGACTTATCATTCATTCATACGAATTTCAGTGAGACCAGATATTTAGTATTTTTTCCTGTCCAGGTTCCTCAGACAACCGCGATGTGACAGCGTGATGCGACATTAATAGAACAATTTTTATGAAAACTTCATGAAATTGCATCGCAACTCGCACCGCCGTGGGTCGCGTCGGGCAAAATTCGATAAATGATTTTATTTTTGTAAATAGGCTTTCAGTACAACTTTTAGACATCAATAATATTTTTAAAACTAGATGAGGTCGGCGTTTAGTATCTAGACCAGTGCCGAAGCCTTTGAAAATGGTAAAAAGTGAAACAAAATTATAGTAGGATGAAACCCATTGGAAAAGGAAGAGAATGTAACAAAAATTAAAGGAAAAATAATTTACGGGCGATCTGAGGTCGGGAAGTGGATGGGGGTGCGTTTTTAAGAGTAAAAAATGGTTTATCTCGATTTACGGCAAAACTACAAGTCCTATGGAAAAAAGTTAAAAGGCAAAGATATAGATCATAAAAAGATCTACAACTTTCGTATTCACACTTTTTTCACATCACCTCAAAATGTATGTGAAAAATTCAAATAACCAATTTTTTGGTTTTTATTTTTATCTTTTACAAAAAATATTTTTTTTCCCGAAATTTTTTGACAGCTGTTTTAAAGCTAAGCCTGTTTTAAAAGCTGTCGGCACTGGTCTAATCCGACTACTCTGAGAAGAAAGGCTGATACAAACTGTGAGGTCACGGTCTGTTTTAAAGTCCAGACACAATCTTGGTCAGATCATGTGAAGACCATGTAGGTTTAGGTCTGAAATTGTCTTTTGTGGAAACAGCTATACATATTAAGTGGGCCTGCCCAGTCAATGCATTTGTCATTAATCGTGCAACTCAACTCAGAACTCAAGGAGCTCAACGATTCCAACGATTAATACCAGAGACATACCATTTGGGTAGGCCACATAAAGTAAGGATGGCCGAAAACTATTTTGATACCTCACAAGCGAAGAGCATCGAGCTTTTAGGTTTATTGCCTTCTGTCCGTGACTTCATCTGCGTTTACCGGAATAAAAAGTATCAATCTAGGTTATAAACTATCTGTATGCCAAATTGCATCCAGATCCGTTCAGCCGTTTTTGCGTGATTGGTTAATAAACATCCAAAAATTCAAACTACACACATCAAAAGTGTCTAGGGATCAACATATGTTTTTGCAATAACTTTTCTCTTGATTGATATTAATTTAAATTTTCTTTAAGGATTCATCAAATAAAGTGTTTTCGTTTGTCACAGTAACGATAAACCAAGTCACCTTTGCATTAATAAAGAAATTTGCCATTTTCCTAATAAAGGGATTTTTGACATTTGAACCACTAACATTAAAGTTCGAAAAAAAGACTGAAATAACAGTTTTCTTTAAAATTTTATTGGGTAACTTAAACAATTAATAATCCGTGTTTCTACCGCGAACACTAACAACACAAGAACATCGGTTTGGCATACTCAAAATGAGTTCATCCAAATCACGCTGTGGAATGGCCGCCCATGTTCGTTGCAACAACAAAAAAAGGTCTTCTTGCAACTGGATACCCTCCATATTCGGCAGAGCTCTTCTCTGTAGCATATCCCATGCATGCTCAATCGGGTTCAAGTCTGGCGACTGAGCAGGCCAGGGCAGGACATTGATGTTAGCTGCGGCGAGAGTCTGTCTTACAACTCTTGCGGTGTGCGGTCGTGCATTATCATGCATTAACTGAAATAAGGGACCGATTTGCACTTGTAGAGGAACGATGACGTCAGATACAATCGTCTCAGCATAAATTTGAGCGTTGAGGTTGCCTCTGATCCAAATCAACTCAGTTCTTCCGCCGATCCAAATACCCGCCCATACCATGATGGTTCCACCACTATAAGGATGGACTTCCTGGCAGGATTTTAATCGCTGTTGGCGTCCAGGGGTTCTCCAGTGTCGTATACGTCTTGTATCCGGTCTCATACCAAAACGAGACTCATCAGAAAAGCACACGAAACGCCATTGTTCTTCTGCCCAATTTCTGTGTTCAAGAGCCCATTGATATCGAATCCTACGATTGTGCATTGCTATAGGTGGTACCCGTAGCGGTCTTCGGGAATGAAGGTTCACTTCATGCAAGCGGTTTCTGACTGTTTGGTCGCTAATTAAGTTCCCTGAAGAGTGATGAAGCCTCACGGCTAACATCATGGCGGTTATTGTTGGAGCTCTTCGAGTTAAGATTTGAATGTATCGGTCTTGTCTCCGTGTGGTGCAGCGATACCGTCCTTCATGGCGCTCAGCCACGGTACCAGTGCTTCGGTAACGTGTCCAAAGTCGACTGATAACACCTTTTTTTGTTGTTGCAACGAACATGGGCGGCCATTCCACAGCGTGATTTGGATGAACTCATTTTGAGTATGCCAAACCGATGTTCTTGTGTTGTTAGTGTTCGCGGTAGAAACACGGATTATTAATTGTTTAAGTTACCCAATAAAATTTTAAAGAAAACTGTTATTTCAGTCTTTTTTTCGAACTTTAATGTTAGTGGTTCAAATGTCAAAAATCCCTTTATTAGGAAAATGGCAAATTTCTTTATTAATGCAAAGGTGACTTGGTTTATCGTTACTGTGACAAACGAAAACACTTTATTTGATGAATCCTTAAAGAAAATTTAAATTAATATCAATCAAGAGAAAAGTTATTGCAAAAATATATGTTGATCCCTAGACACTTTTGATGTGTGTATTATACGTAGTACATGAACAAATGATAGCTTAGAAGCGTACGTAGCCGCAACTAAAGCTATAATAAAAGATCATATTTAACGAAAGGGATAACTATCCCTGTTGAACCCAAAAGGGACCTTCGATGACGGTTTAATCCTGGGACGTTTAAGCCATGCCATTCAAAATCTCCATATCCCCTCTGGCTTAATCTTACGTAAGTGTAGGGTATATCTAACCCTACCCTTATTTCCTCATAAAATGTGCTGTGAAAATGTACCTAAATTAAGTAGAATTTCTTCATAGAATTAAAAAGTGTTTAAACAATCTATAGTCCTATTTATTCCGTGACCTCCTTCTTTCAAAATTAAAAGACCGTCACGAAAATTGTCCCAGAAATTACTTGCCCTATATTACTTAAAACTGTACAATGGAGAATAAATAAACAATTTTGCGATCAAACTCCGCGACAAGTAAAGCCTGGAGAAAATTAAACAATTAATGTTACAAGCTTTATAGAAAGGGTTACAAGCAATTAACGTAATTACAAAGTTTTGACGCCAACGCGAGCGAACCTTTTAATAATTAAAATTAAAGCACGCGACGTTAACGGAATTAGTGGAAAAACTTGACAGACTGGAGAGAAGTGTTGCCAGAATTTATTATCTAGTTTCAGAATTTAACGCGGCTCACTTAACGAAAAAGCGTTATATACCCGAAAAAGTCAGTTGAAGAAACTGGAGAAGTGGAGACCATACTAGATGTGGCTTTGTATACATAGTACATTTCGTGTCAAGCGAATGACCCACGGAACCTCCCGACTTTTTTTCTGACAGTGGTTTATGCAAAGACCGGCGCAATGCCATATACAGCCGATTACCAAGTTCAGTGCATGAGTCAAAACCTCCATGCACTGAAAAAATACGCCGGTTATATAATAAAATACTATTCCATAAATTTTCATGGATTTCACCAATGAAACTGAACGCGGTCAGCGCATAAACCACTTTTAAGAGCTGTCAGTGTCAATATTTTCAGTGGAATACGGACAGTTGTTGAACGCGGTTTAGATGTGCTGATCGCGTTCAGTTTCATTGGTGAAATTCATACAAAATACTACCCAAGATCTTACTACAGATCATAGATAAGAAATCTAGAGTAGAAATTCTCCAGAATCCTTATCAAATGAGGACACTTCTGCATAGTCCCACATAATACCTTTATGATGTACAGAGGGCCAGCACATAAAGCTACCAGAATCTGTTAAATGTATTTGATGATTTTCCACTTTATTGCAAAAGAATAAGGTTTATGTTCAATTGGGAATGTTTGACAGTTTGAGGTAACTTAATCTGCTGGCGTCTATACTTTACTGGATATTAATATTTAAGACTACTGTTTAATGTAGAGCAGACTTTAATTTAATCAGTGGAAGATAAGTGTCATGTTATCTTTACTAAACACGCATGGGCATAATGTTTCATGCTTTCTCATTGTTTGTCTTATTAATTTTAGTTTAAATTCGTGTATTTATATGTAATTAAAAATATAATATATTATAATTATGTATTATTCAACCTTTTACTTTCGATGCTCTTGACAAAAAATCCAGATTTATAACCTATTTATTATATTAACATTATCTATGAAGAATAAAATCACTGAATTAATTGCTGATAAAGTTAATATTAAACCACAAATAGAATCCACACAATCTTTACAAAAAGATAGTAATTATGGAGATAAGAACAGTGTTCATTGAACCATTTCATTTATTTGACAAAAGCATATTTGCACAAATAAAATAGTACAGAGGCCAGCACATCAAGTTATCAAATTTCTTTGGAGTGCATGGGAATAAGTTAAATACAGGATCTTCTTTTCGTGTGGTTAGTGACTAACCTGGTGTCAGTTTTTATGCTACCTATGGGCCTCTGACTTAGCTTCACATGCTGTTGAGAAATATCTCTAGCATGCCGGTTTCCTCATGATGTTTTCTTTCACCATTTTTTAAGCAAGTGATAATTATATAATACGCACATGAATACAAAAAGTCAGAGGGCGTCCCTTAAGTTCTAGCACTGCAAAATACAAGATAAAAAGGGGGAACAAACAGTTAATTATACCATCCATAAATTATATATTTGCACTACAGTTATTTATTATGCAAATAACATTTTTATTAATATTGTTGTTTATGTACAGGCATGTAAGTTTCTCCTGAATGCTATTGTTTTATATTAATATTGTGTGGATACTCTATACAAACAGTTATTATCTGCTTGAAACTCATAAATTTACCTATTGGATTGATGATTGTTTTTTTTTTTATTTGTTAGTACATCATGGTCAGTTCTCATCTTTGATTATTTATATTTCAATCAGTTGCAGTGAAAGATTCATGCATCCATTGACTTCATTATTGGTCTAGTGGTTGCAAGCATTAGTGCTGAGTATGAAGTCCTAGGTTCAATTCATAGGTCATAAAAAGTGTTATTGGGTTTTTCCACCTAGAATTTCTCAGTAGCAATCCAAGGTGTAGATTTGTGCCTGGTTAATGGTAATAAGCTTGCTCTTTCACATGGGACTCGAACATAACTGGTGAAAGGGTGTACACCCCTGCCCATCCCTTTGGGAATTACACGATCATGCTTGCATGTTATGTCGTTTACATTACCAACATTCCAGAATGATTCAAAGGTATTGAAAAAATAAGCAATTAAAAGTGTGATCTTAAAATCAGTCTTCTGTCTTTTTTGTTATTTGCAGTTTAAGGTTGAATAATAAGGATAAACACAGGTATATATATGGACTAAGGTATATAGTAGGTACTTACTGCCTGCATGTTGTCTTTTATGTTACCAACATTCCAGAATAATTTAAAACTATTGAAAAAATAAGCAATTAAATGTGTTGATCTTAGAATCAGTCCCCTTTTTGTGTTATTTGCAGTTTAAGGTTGAATAATAAGGATAAACACAGGTATACAAACAAGTATATGGACTAAGGTACATAGCAGGTACTCTTAATACAAACAAGTCTGGTGGTTTGGTTAGTACTTAGCCTGAGTCATTGTTCTCAATAACAATAAGTTTGAATGTGGTTTTACTTTCAAAGAGGAACTGTTTGTCCAACCTTATTTTGTTTCATACTTAATAAATTTATTGCTGAATGGATTTATATCTGTCTTTAAATAATGTTTTCATTTTTTATGCTGAATGGATTTATTTCTGCCTTCAATTATATTTTTTTTAACTCAGAGCTGAACTTCCATCATTGTTTGTCCACTGCTGAACAGATACCTATCCTCCTCCTTCAATTGCACTGAACTTATTGGTTGTCCTTAATGGGTAAATATAAATGTCAAGAATTCAAGATAGTTACTATTTTTTTTAGAATTAAGTTTTTTTTTTTTTGTAGGCATTGTCTATTAAAGTCATGTGCCCTTTAATTGCACTGAACTCAATATTAATTTTATTCAAATTGGGTAAATATGAATGTCATATTTGGAAGTTTGATAATAAAAAATAAAAATTATTTTGCATTGTTTAATACAAGGTACACTTTTATGTATAAGGTGTTGAGCCTAATTAAGTGCTGATCAAGAAATTTATTCACCAAAAATATTTAAAAGAATGGTCAAAGGTACTAAAAAATGATTTTGCATTGTTTAATACAATGTACACTTTTATAATAATAATAATAATATCCTTGGACATTTCACACAACGTCATATCGTCCCAAGCTAAGCAACCTAATGCTTGTGTTATGGTAACGAGATGGCTGATATACTACTTATATACATTTTTTTTTTGTAAATACATACATATTATAGATAGAAAAACACCCAGACTCGTAACAAATACTTGCAGGTCGTACAAATATTTGTTCCGTGCGGGAATCGAACCCGCGACATAGTGCGCAGCAGTCAATCGCTCAACCACTGCGCCAACCGTGTCGTCTAAATTGAGATCAATAAGAACCCTGTCGGGCACAGCAAAAATTTTATTAAATTTTATGTATAAGGTGTTGAGCCTAATTAAGTGCTGATCAAGAAATTATTTCACCAAAAATATTCAAAAGTATGGTCAAAGGTACTAGTAACCGCAATAACGTGTCGAGGTGAAAGTGAGAGAGCGAAATACGCATACGAGAAGCGGCAAAAAAAGAGCTGCCTACGTTACAAGTATGAAAGGACCAAAGAATACGAGAAGTCGTAGAAATACGAAATATCACCAAACAGTTAAATTATGAAAAAGTCAATCGTAATATGTCTAGAACTAGAACGATCTAGGTCGTATGCCGCGCACACGTAGGTCAAAACAGCAGTCGATAATTCACTCGGTGATTCACAGAGGTTTCTGGCTAACTATGATGATTCCCAACAGTTATCAAAGGCGTTAAGATATAAAACATACCCAACGACTTATCTAAACATTAAAACGCGACAAATCAATAACATCTTATACAGTACACAAACAAAATCAATAATTTCAACAACGGACTAACCACACTGGCGGTGTCTTGGCTGTCTAGAGAATACTTGTCCGTTTCCTTCCCTTGGTTGTCGTTGGAGAAATTTTCATATTTGCGCGTGGGGCTACTTTTCATCGTTCACAAAATGCCTTTCAGCTTAGGCCTCGATAGACATTTTCACACCCAAGTAGACGACACGAACAATCAACGAACGAAAAATCACTGACAAAGTAGCAGAATCAAGCAAACAACTGACATTTCCAGAAATGACATGTCAATTGACACTAGAGGTGGAACACTAAACTAAGGAGTTGTTTTAGTAGATTTGTTATTATGTTATCCCAACAGAATAGTAATTTATAGTTGGGTTTATAATAAAAGTATTCAAAGCTTCTTAGTGTCAAAACTAGCCTGTGCGTTTATAGTGCATTTAGTAGGTAAGGTGAATAATAGTCACCACCTATTTAGTCGATTATACATTAACAGATAGCTTATCTCGCACCACTACGGCGCGTGATTAATACATGAAAATACAATACGAATAAATCCCACAGATGAATTTTGACAACATATTATTTTGGCTAGGTATAAACAAAATAACAACAAGGTTTTTAATGACATTAGTCTCTAGGCATAAGCAGTAATGTAATGGCCTGAAATTCTGCTAAAAACTAGATTTTTATATAGAAAAAAATCCCACTATGATTCATACATTTTAACCTAACAACCAATGTAAACTAAACTTTCCAAAAAGTTAATAATGATAAACTTACGTTTGTTTGGTCCCAGGAATCATTAGGATCATTAGGGTCCCACAGTTGTATTTTCGTATATTCTTTAAATGTTTCATTTTTGTTATTTCTACGGGTCATCTGTAAATCAACACCATTTTGACACTGCAATTTTATTTTCATTTTATGACTTCATTTTCACAAAAAAGGTCGTCTATCAATGGTAGTTTATAAAAGAGGTTACACCAATCACAACATTCTCGTTTGCATACTCACCTAAATATTATTAAAATAAATAACTTTTAAAACATAGTAAGTAACACTTTGGACAATAACATAGCCACTACTGAATAAAATTACTATGAGGAACCTATCTTGCGTATTTCTTATCAGTGATCGTACATAAGTAGGAAGTTTCGCAGTATGTAAACGAGATAGCTCACACATTAGCTTATCAGAATTTCGTTAATGCTTTTGAGTAATTATGTAAGAAAAATTATCGATAAGTAATCAATATTTGATTTGACATGAAAATGGTGTCTACTTTAAGCCGGTTATTCTGTCCTGCCTATTATCTTTGGCATGTAGGTAGGTAGTGTAATCCGCTTAATTATTTCCTTCCTATAATTGAATAAAATAACAGGGCAATGCTAATGCAAAACCAACCTTAAGTCAGGAATATACACAGTCATTTTTAGCTAAAGATGGTAAAAGAAGTGGGGATTCAAATATTCTCTCTTACTTCCCTCGCTCTTTTATTCATATTTTAGTAATTAAATTAGACATGACATGTATAAATATGTATTGCTAAGTATTACCGTGCAGGGCCATTTATTTTTTTCTGTTTTTGGTTGGGGCGCGGGATTCGCTCGTGAATTCACCACTGAGATCAATCTCTTTCTGGGTCAATAGGGGATATGAGAAAAACATTTTTTTTTGTCCATAAGCTAGATTATTAAAAAATATTGGACACGTATTTCTTATTTTTTTACGTTATCGAAAGATTACGATACAGGCAGATCCCCTACTTTGAATTGTAGTGATTTCATTTGCTAAACTACATTATTAAAAAATAAAATTAAAAAAGCAACTGATCTAACAATGATTTATTGAAATATTGCCTATAAATAAAATTTACAAAACATGAAAGCGTTTGATCTAGGGCATTACTTCAAGCTGTCTTGTAGCCCGAAGCCGGGGCCGGTAGGTTCTTCACTCAAGGATGTCAGTCCTCCTAGGGGTTCGGCGGCGAATCGTCCGCTCCTGAAAAAAAAAAAGATATTGTTCCTTAAAAAAAATACAGTCGAATTGAGAATCTTCTCCTTTTTTGATGTCGATTAAATAGTTAGTGACATATCTCATCATCCGAGATGAGATATCTTTGCACTAGAGTGGTCAAAAACTGACAGTGGCGGACTAAGCCTGTCGGGGACTATGTAGCTTGTTGTAGGTATTGGGAAGCTGATGAGGAGCTGGTACGTCGGTGCCGGGGAAGATTAAATAAAAGAAAGCAAGTACTTAATAAATGCACGTCTGTATTAGACCAGTGTCGCAGATGGAAGGGAATAGTGTTGCCACTATTTACATGAGGTTTTACTTTTGATGTTGGTATTGCAAAATAAGAATTAAAATCTCCAACAAGGACCAAGAATATGAGACCAGCCCGGTCTTCTCAGTTTATGTAGATATTTCTAGTAAAAATTGGTGCGGCAGGATTTTTGTCATCATTACAGAAATGCAAAAAGTAGTCGGTAATGTTTTTTTGAACAGTTTTATGGAAATAGAAGTTACTTTAAGACTTATGCCAAAAAAATTGGTACCTTAAGAAAATATGTGATGCTAGAGCGAGCTCGAAAATTTTTGCATTCATTTATGGCGACGGCACTTATCGACGATGCTGCCCTCCCTTAGCGACGCCCTAACCCGGGGTCCGTACCCCACAGGTGCCCTTAGTGTATAGTCGCTTAATTTGTAAGTTTTATGCCCTGCTTGGAGGCCTTAATCTATTAAGACATCCACAAGATAACCTGTTAAAGCAGCCCACCTTCTACTTCTACAACCCACCTTCTAGATGATTTCCCTGCGAGATGCCTTAAAACAAAACTAAAAAAAAAAACATTACTGGAGAATAAAGTGGTGGAAAGTGTAAATACCTAGGGCCAGCTTTTGGTTTCTCATCTTTCTTCAGTTTTTCAATTATTTCTTTTGTGTCATCTACTGTCAAGTCTTCCTGCAAGATGAAAGAAAAAATAAACATGACATAATTACGACAGTAACTACCTATTACATGATTTAAACCGTATTATTATTCAAATGTTATATACGCAGCATTTATTTAAGCAGTATTATTTCAATATTGCTTCAGAAATCAGAATGAGACGTAGCTTTATAGGACGTATAGCTCCATCCCTTTCCCACTGTGAAGTAATATTAAAATAATACTGCGTTAATTAACCCATCAACTGCCGGAACGCGGATCTACGCGAGACTCAATGGCTTTTTAATTATGTCTGAACGGCATACGAAATGTTAAGCCTTATCCCAAAGCAATAAAGCCTACTAATGCACAACCGATATTTTTTCGTTTCACGTTTAGCTATTTTATAAAAAATACATGGTTTAGTTTGACTACATTTAAATACTGATGTTATTTAACCGTTGCCGTTTGTTACATAGCCATTGTGGTTCGCGTAGATCTGCGTTCCGGCAGTAAATGGGTTAAGATATAGTGATCGGCGCCCGGAACATCATTAGACATTATCAAGTTACACTTACATAGTAATCGTCGTTGACTTGAACCATAGGAGCATTGACACAAGCACCAAGGCACTCAACCTGGAAAAATGAATAAATACTCCTTAAATTTTTAATATCATGAAAGACATGTGACATCCGCCAACCCGCACTGGACCCGCATGGTGTATTATGGCCTCTTAGAAGGGAGCTGTGTCCCAGCAGTGGAACATTATAGGCTGATTTTGTTGTGGTATATTTATGAAAACAAAAGCCATAGGAAAAAAATCGCTAGAAAATTTGAATTTCGCGGGCTACCCCTTATAACAACTTTAAATATCACCGTTAGTTATTGATTTATTGTTTTGTTTTGTTTAATATTTGCTTTTTAATAAACGTTATAAGTAGTTCAGCATATGCGATCGTCGCGGCGATTTCTACTCAATATTCAATACTCAATCTTTGTTTGCATTCCACAATGTGTACTTAGGTGGTCAGGTAGAAAATTAATATATAATATATCCTTGGACATTTCTCACAGCGCCATATCGTCCCAAACTAAGCAACTTAATGCTTGTGTTATGGTAACGAGATGGCTGATATACTACTTTATAATTTTTTTTTTTTGTAAATACATACATATTATATATAAAACACCCAGACTCGTAACAAATACTTGCAGGTCGTACAAATATTTGTTCCGTGCGGGAATCGAACCCGCGACATAGTGCGCAGCAGTCAATCGCTCAACCACTACGCCAACCGTGTCGTCTAAATTGAGATCAATAAGAACCCTGTCGGGCACAGCAAAAATACTAGGAGGCAGAAAATAGTTCTATACTGCCTCAAAGGTTATTGGTGCCGCTGCGTTCCGTCTCCGTAAAAGTATCGTGTAGTTTTACGGAACACGACGCCTGCATTCCCTAAAGGTTTATAGGCAGAGTGAGCCTAAGTTGAAACCTTCTGTTAAATCTAGCGGGTCGGTTAAAAAATAACTGACAACATTCAACCTTTAAAATAATAGAATAGTTTGATAGGTTTTTATAAAAGAAAAGAAGGGTCTGTCTGTAGCCGTGCTGCTTAACGCATGTATTCGTTACAAAGCAATATAATTCAATAGCTGCTACTCCGTGTGTTTGTATTTTGTAGGTTAGAAATTCCCACAACACACTACAAAAGCTCTACCTCTGAGCTCCCTAAGTGAAGGGCCCTCTGGCCTTAATAATGTTTAAGACCCATGCAATAAGGGACCAGTCTATTGCCCTCAACCTGGCACAAGTCCAGAATTCAGGCTGCTACTGAGAAATTCCAGTTGGAAGCCCCAATAACACAATGCTATGAACCTCATGCTCAACAGTAGGGGTTGCAGCCACATGAATAAAAAGGCTGTGATGTAAGTAAGTTAAAACTCTTATATTTTTCATGCTTTTAGACCTAGTGGATTAGGCTGTGAATTTATCAAGTAGATAGAAAATATTTTACCTCAGATATGGAGAACTTGCCACAAGGGCTGTTGCCACCGACGTGGCACTGGGTGCCGTCGACGAGGGTCTTCAGAATCGCGTCAGAGCCACGGAGCCAGCAGGGCGTTGTTGTGCATACTTGGATATGGTACTTGCCAATTGGTCGTCTGAAATAGTTAACATACTTTATATGTACCTTAATTGAATTGGTGTGTAACTGGAGAGGCTTCTGTCCAGCAGTTTACTGCTATAGGCTGATAAAGATATGTTGCATTGATCGAGTATCATTCTTAGATCTTGGACAGTCGTTATAGGTCGTCAGAAGCCGGAAGTTCGACAGCCAGTCTTATCAAGGGGTATAATATTACCCAATTATTACATGACTATGTTGCGGAGGTCAGATAGGCGGTTGCTCCATGTAGAATACTGATATTCAGCTGCATCTGGTTAGACTACAAGCTGACCCCAACATAGTACAGAAAAGACTAGGCAGGATGATCTGTCCACATTATCATGTTAAAGCTGGCTGTCATTGAAGACCTTAATTCAAAAATTGAAACCATATATATTATTATAATGTAGCACCGCAAGGGCGCAGGTTTTTGTTGAACTACAATTAACAGAATTAACTGATAACTTTTTTTTAATATGACATAAACATAACTTATAATCTTGCCAGTATTCCAATTTATGTAATATTATAATATTTTTCTATAATATTGTATTGTCTATGAAAAACTTACCTAATAAACATGGTGTAGAATGTAGCCACTTCATAAACCCTCATGCGTGGCAGTTTGAGGAGATCAGCTACCTTGTGCATGGCGGAGATGGGCAGCCATCCTCCACTCTGACGCTGAGCCAGGTCGAGTAGCGGGATCATCGCTCCACGCTTGTGTCCTTCGGGATAGATCCCAAGTAAGGCATCCACTCTCTGGAATTTGTGTCAGAAATATTTCAAGTTGAATTAATTCAGTGATATCAATATGTAATAATGCAATAAAATTATTTTATTTGCTTAACCTTTTGAACGCCATTGTCACATATACGTGACAAGCAAGCGCATTCCCTGTATGCCAACGACACAAATATATGACAATAGCAGCAACACTATGACACGAAATGAACAATTCGATCATTAATTTTGTATAGATATTTTAAAAATTGAAGCTCTTGTACATATTTAATGACTTGAAACAAATTAAAAGACAACATGGATATTGGGAAATTCATGATAACAAGAAGAAATAAATTTGTAGCTTGGCGTGGAGGGCACGCGCGTGCTTTTATGCTCTGGTGTTCAAAGGGTTAAGGTCTCTCTAGCCCTTTGGGGAATAGAGGCGTGTTGTTATGTTATGTGTGTGTGAATTAGACATGGAAATGGTAAGCAAGTAATGGTTTTTTTTAAGTGCAAGTTGTTGGCAAATATTTGAATAAAATTAATATAACTTGACATACAGATACCATAATATAAAAAGTAATATTTGTATGGTTAAGTCTGACATTATGAAATACAACAATACAAGGGCCTGCAGTTAAGTACGGTTACTTAAAGAAAATAGTTCAATGTTGTTATGAATTTGTTACCTTAACTAACTAACTACAACTAACCTTAAACTACCTAACTAACAACCAACTAACCTACCTACCTAACTATAACTTACCTTAAATTTAACAAACCGCATCTCCACGGCATTTAAATATGACATAAATTATGTCACATTTAGCGATAATTTGAATTAGGAAAAGCGAAAAGATGTACGATTAGTGACTGTCACTGACCTTTTTGTTCTGCTCCGAGAATTCAAAGGGGATGTCAGGGTTGTCTTCAGGAGTATCACGGTGGACGAATAGGCTGTCATGCTGCAGAGCGGCACTGGTTTGAATATTCCTGGATGCAGCACGTAACTGAAAATACGATCACAAATCATCACAGTTGAAACGCACAAACGTCAAAACGTTATTATATAATGTGTTTACAATAGTCACAACATTCGATGTAAGTTATAACTGACATACCACGCCCTGTACTCCAGTTCTCAGGCTGGATAGCATGATTATTTTAACAATATTATTCTAAATTTTGAATAAATAATATTGCGAAACACTGTTCGCCAACACTTTGGATTTGTGAATAACTTCAGCTCAGTGTTATCATTTTGACAGGTGCGTTTGTAAATCTAAGAAACAGTTAAGCTTTTGTTCTTTATTCTTTTAGTTTCCTAAAAAACATAATTCATGACTTACTTTTAAAGTTCTAACTAAACTTTATAGCAAGATTTTGAATTGATTTCTGAAAATAAGCCATACCCAAGTGTGAAAATTATTATTTTATTTCACATTCTAGTAAGTACCGACTTAGAACGCACGCTGTTGTTATGACTAACTTCAGGTCAGTCAAGAAAATTAGTTACATGAAACAGTCAATCAATAAAATCGATTTACGATTATGAATCAAATTGCAATTTGATGTTTTATTAAAAATTAAATTCGTCTAATTCAGATTATATCCATATTTTGTTAGTATTACATTACCTACCTAAAAATTTGTTAGCCCATGGATAATCTTAAAAGTTATAATTTTTACGTTTTTAGTTTCACACAATTCACCTCCGATTCAACTACTTAGCTAGTACAACTATGATTTTAATCGCAATCGTTGAAATCAAGTTATTTTTACTCTATCAATTAAATCCTTAGTGTAGCTTTCATTTGTTTCAATTTTGAGGTTTGAGTTCCTATCTACTTCTATAGGTATGGAACAAATGCGGTAGGTATATAAAGAGCCTGCCGCCCGTTTTGGAGTTGCCCTAAAGGCTCATTTTCATTGAATTTGAGTCTTCGCACGCTTTTACCGATGGGGATTCCTCACAGACTAGTATACCACTTCTACCAGCCTAAACCACTGAACCGATCATCTTGAAAGTTTGCATTTTCGCCAGCATGCATTGCATGTGTCAGGTGTACAGAAACGGATATAGGGTACTTTTCATCCCGAGAAAACTACATACTTTTTGCGAGGAAAACAACAATAACGTGCTTATGACAATAGATGGCGCCACGAGTCTTTCGAATCATGATTTAATTATATAAGAAACTTTATTAGTGTGAAGTTTTTTATTTAAGTACTTAATACATTTTGTGAGTCTAGAGTGTCGATAACCGGTTTTCATCCTATTAACTATAATATTATTGTGGAAAGATTAACGCGGGCAAAAGCTAGGTATAGTTAGTTAAATGTTACAGTAGGTTTGCTGGGGTTGTCTGTCTGTCTGTTACCTTTTCACGCGTAAAGCACTAAACCGATGGTTATGTCTCACGCAAAGATTTTTTTTATCATTGCTCCTCTCATCCAAAGCACCAACTATCTAATCTCTTCACCACCCTTGGTTGACTGGTAGAGAATGCGGGCATTAAATCCATCTCTGTAACTTAACTGTGTGCAAAATGTTAAAATCACACTAATAATATTATAAAGGCGAAAGTTTGGGAATGAGTGTGTGTGAGTTTGTATGTTTGTCCGTCCTTCACGTTCAAACGGCTGAACGGATCTGGATGAAACTTGGCACAGAGGTAGTTTATGACCTGGATTATTAATTATTTATCGCGCTAGTGCGTTCCCTTGGGATAATTTCCGAAATCTACGCGCGGGTGAAGTCCCTGCCAGGCAGTACATCGTATTGATGGTTCTTTACACAATGGATCAGATTTTGCATCATCTATAACTTACATAATATCACGCTTGTAATCCCCGAAGGGAAAGGCAGGGGGGGTGTACCTAAAGTTCACCGACGTTTCGCCAGTTATGTTTTAGTCCCATAATATGTAATAGGGGCAGAGCCTATTGCCAGCAACCGGACACAAATCCAGACTCCGGGGTGCTACTGAGAAATTCCAGATGGAAAAACTCAATAACACTTTGCTGACCCCGGGAATCAAACCCCGTACCTCATACTCAGCTGTAGTGCCTACGACACAATGGATTTTGCTAAGGCTTTCAATTTATTCCGGGTTTATCTGGGTGTACAAGTATACCTTTGCGTTTATATTGTATGTAACGTTAGATTATTTAGGATTAATAATGTTAATAAATATATACCTGTAAAAATAACTTTGAAGAAACGATGTTTTGTTAAATCTTAAAAACGGTGCGAAGCAGTGGCAGTCTAAGAATATAAACAACAAAACTAACTACACACATAATTAAAATATTTGTAGATAAATAGATCACTGCTGCCACGAGTAAAGGCTCCACTATTGGTTACTTATAAATAAAAATGCCCGCCAAACCTGTAGCTTGCTACAATTTAATTGTTATTCACGAAACACGTAGATAAGCATATCTAACATACGACTGTGCTACCCTTTAAAAGGCATTGTCTGCCTCATGCCTGTGCCTATATTTCCGTACGAAAAAAGCCAAACAAGAATAAAAAAGAATAGACAAAGCCCGATCGGCAAAACAACGACGTGGTTTCCATGGCAACTGCCGCACCGGCTCGCCATGCACCAAAAATTTGTATCTACATAACTAAGCTATAAATATTTAAAAAACGGATTTTTGCTATGCTGGGGGAAAATTGGGAGGAAAAAGGTGTTATGCGCGTTAGTAAAACTGATTGGCAGGTTAAAAAGTTTCATTTTGGAGCCTGAAAAACTTAGCGTTGCTGAATTTGGGCGAATAAGTATTGGATCGCTACTTTTTGCGTGTTTTCAAGGTTTTGTTCTGTTATACGCCCGAATGAAAGCTAGGTTTTCATATTAGTGTGAACAACTTCAAAGGAGGTCTGTCACCAGACCAAATTAAAACTCTAGGTAACAAATGATTAAACAAATGGGTTATTGACTGATTTGGTGCCAAAATGACTCCGTTCAGTTTTGGTTTCGGAACCGTTTGAGATAATAATTATGTTGCGTGCAAAGGTTTCCTTTTTAAACATGGCAATTACCTATACCTACTCCATTTGATAGGGAATTCGACAAATACGAGATAATTATCGACAATTATTATTGTGTAATAATTATTGTTGAAATTACTGCACTTAAGAATTATTTTTTAATAAAAGTGCTTTGGACTTAACGTGAAACCTGTAATAGGTTGTAAAACCGTTATTTGTTAGACACGTTTTAATTCATCTCCCCATATTATGAAAACTTTCACCCTTTGCTACTACTGAGTTTTTTGTTTCCGTGACCTCGAGTTGGTTTCAAATAGTTTAATTTCGGCTGTATACGTGATTGATGCCACCTCGTGACGTACCAATATTGAAATGGACGCATTTTTTCACACTTCGATTCTGTACCTACCTGCTTATCTGAAAGACATCGTTTTTGTATTGGATACATAGGTCCTGCTGGGGAGTTTGTTGCGCCACTTCTTCTTCCCAGCTAAAGCACTAGGAAGTGGTGAAGGGTGGGCGTTTTTGGAGGACTGTCTTATTTAACTTGGACCTTCAAAAAGTGCTGATTTTCAGCCTGGTTTGAATAAATGACTTTTTCACCTCACAGGCTCGGAAAGAGTCTGTTTGTCATTCGAAATCTGAGCCGAAAATCGATTTTTGCTCTCTAGCGTGGAAAGAGTTTTTAAAATTCGAACCTTTCTATTTAATCATTTTCTATACTGCCAGTCCACTGAAAATGCATGACACGGTCTAAAATAAAATATTAAATAATACCGCTCACCTTAAAAACTTCCATCACAGTACAGAAATTAAATATTTTGCGAGGATATAATTGTAAAATTGGAATAAATGTTAATAAGTATTCCATTTGATTAAAAAAATCTGTGACGTCACATTTGAATATGTCATAAAAATACTACCCTGTCAAATACCCAATTGTGTAGTAATTTAAGTTTAATTTTTTAAATAAAATAAATACTAATATAATATGTTATTTACTCCTTTGCTTGGCAAAAATAAAAATGTATTAAATTAAATTAGTTAGTTATTTGTATTAAATTAGTTTTTTTCTTTCATTTTCCTTAGAGGACAAGTAGGATATAGAACAAAATACAGGGTATTTAATTTTGAGGATATTCTATGTAACTCATAAGATACATTGCCATGTATCTGTTATTTTCTTTACATGAGTCAATGTATCTGAGACGCTCGAACAAAATAAAACTCAACAACACCTGTTTTCTTGCACCTAGCAGTTTCCTCGCTGTAGTGAGGTGAAAAATTGTGTGTTGCGCTCGGCAGCAAAGCTTTTCTGCGTCTCGTACCTTTGAAACCTTCGTTACGCTCAGGATTCTATATTTCAACCCTAGAATCCTTCGCTTACTCAGGTTTCAATAGAAGTACTCGCGCCAAAAATCAACTTTCCAGCCTTGCATAACAAATAACTATTGATTTTTTTAATTCTAATGGTCTTAAACAAAAAACAAAGCCTTTTTTTTCGTGGTATTTCAGTCTTATTTGTGACCAAAGCAATACAAAGTTTTCCTTCCCTATTTCTACGCTCGCTGGAAGCTTTTGCTTTTTCTATCGGTCTGAAAAAAAAATGTTATGAGGAACATAATTATGTTCAGAGGAGCATAGTAATACCTCCTACTCCTGTCTCCTTCCAACACTTGTGCCTTTTTTTTTTCATATAGGTACCAAGTACCAACGGTTGGATATTTTCAGAATTTTAGGTTCTTTTACATAATTTATGGTTTGGAAATTTCAGTTGTCCTGCGTTACAAGGAAAACCTAACTATTTTTCATCATTTCCGTTATTTTTTTTTTGTAGACGACGCGGCTGTACTTACTCTCAATATAAAAATCTCGGACACCAAAGTGTAGCATTGGTCACGGTTGGCGGCAAAATGGCCGTCTCCATTCGTTCAGAAATTAGATAACGGGACGGACGGTGGCACCATTGATAAGGAATTAAATACGAACCGAGCCAGTTCACTTCAACACGACAATGTAAAAGAAAATTGGAGTTTTAGAAAGCATATCGATGCGTGCGATAACGATTTGAAGATGGAACGATATGAAGTGAGATGGGAGCAGGCATCTTCGCGCCAAAACTAACAATACATGAGTTGTTTTGAGTGTTAATCTAATAACGACTTTTGTTTAGTGGTAATTCCTAAGTTAAGTTAAAGTCAACCTTCAAAATCGAATCGCAATCTGATAACAGCGACAATGAATGTTAAAAATGTAGTTAAGTTCAGTTTTTTTTTGTGGTTAAGACATACCTAACTATATTGGAATGCGAATGTAAATTCCGCTTTGATTTCAGCTTACCTCATGTCTGTAATATCCGAACGGTTAGGTAGTAGCGTACCTACATAACTAGCTAACACTCGGTTTCCGAAATGCTAATAAACAACGCAACATTAGCTAACAGACTGTCAAACTCAAGTTCCGTGATTTGATTGGGTGTTGATCATTCATTCCGCAAAGTTGATTATGATTAGCTTTTTTGAAAAACGAACACCTGTTAGTGCCCTACCATACGTGACACACCACATTGCAGCGACAAGCTGTGGATAAGCACTGGTTACACTGGTAACGCTTACGTGTTATAGTGTCACTGCAACTTCTTACAGTCGCGATGTGATTAGATTGTAGTACGTGTGCAAAGAGCCTAACTGGGTGTTCGTTTTTCATGTGGTCAGGGACGTTTTCGGTATGGCCCACCTTTTTGACAGTCAATGAATGTGGTCCGAGTTAATAAACTATCAATTTGCATACAAATTAGTCCACGTGTTGTCGTTGTGGTGTGGTTTTGGAGTGGTGTGTTTACAGATCTGGCAGGGTGTTAGTGTCGTACACTGTTGACCAAAAAAAATCAGTCACCAAAAAATGTACTATTGTAATTTTCTTGGGTACTTGGTTAAAATGTTTTAACCGAACAAATTCTGCATCCAATAATCTCAAGATCAGCAATAAACGGGTATAAATAGTATAATAATTTTATAGCAGTAATTAAATCCTGTGCCGTACACTCGAGGCGGAGCAAACCAGCCCAACTCGTTCCAAGAACGTCTGTAGGACAAATGCTCAACATTATTTCTAGAATCCCATAAAAACTAGAGGTCGTTATGACCCTTAAACTTAAAGTTACGAGTTGGTCAGACAGAAGGTGATAAAGGATTCTGTTTCTGCTTTGTATATTGAAATTATTATTCAATTAATAGTTAACTTAGTTAAAAACCTTCATGACTTCTATTGCGTAACAGCACATTAGTCTAGAGTTTTTTGTTTTTTTTCTGTTTGTTAAAAGCTTATTTGACTGATTGATGGGTTGAACAATGCATTCTTGCACTATGTATAAATTAATAGTACCTAATGATATATGCTTCATAATTTTTCATTGGCTTTTTACCATTGGCAATTAAAAAAAAACCTCAGTGCATTGAATTGTTTCCGTTTGCGAGAAAAGAAGCAAGTTAATCCACCACATAATTACGTTAACTACAAATCCTTCCACATTTTCAATTCTTTTTGTCTCTGTAACCGGTAGTAACCACCTCGATGCATTTCTCGAATCTTAAACAAGTCCACACGCGATAAACACATTAAGACAGATGGACGGACGCTCTGTTGCTGTAAGGAGGCCCAAATTATGGACCACTCGCTTCTGTAATTGATTTTTTTTCTTGCGTAAACAAAATGAGCTTGTTTGACTCAGTTCGACGAAGTTCTTAAACTTTGTCCGCCAGTGTAATTTAGTTCCTACTCCCTCAATAGATGGCGTTGTACAATTCAGTCCGTTTTCTGAATCGCGGTGTTAAGATTCTCCGCCGTTGAACGACCCTCGCGATTTTCCACAACATATTCATACTTACCTGGCGTAGGGGAAACCGTGATCAAGTAGGCGGTTCCCCCAGGGCGAGGCCTTTCCATTGCACTGCGGATAGGTTGACCCTTGCGATTATCCCTAATGTGGATAACTCGGACGCGTTATTTTTGATAGTGAGAGACTGCGTACGCGCTGTCTCTCTCAGAATTCCTAGAAATACAACGCCTAAAGCTTTCTTCGTGAAATATTAATACACTTTTTGAGCACTTATGACGTGTCTGAAGCTAGAGTTCGTTTAATACCCTTCCGTACAACAATGTTCTACAAGCAAATCGTCGTCCAATTAATCGTTTCTTCTGATGAATAACCGGCAAAAAGCTCCACAGTTACTAATTCAACCATACTTGGCTTAGACTGCCAACATCTACTAAATAAGTATTTATCTTCTAAACAAAATAGAAAATGGTCAACAAACCGAAGCATTCTATGATGGTTGTAAGGTTGCAAACATTATCGCAATGGCCTATAATTTTTGCAATCAAATTATAGACAGGACAGGATTAAATAACAGTAATTATTCTTGAATTTCCTTATACCTAACACCATTTTAAAATGTATTGTAGGGCCACTAGTATATGAATCATTTCAATTTGTACAATGGAAGTCGTAATTTGAAAAGTAAGCATAATCGTAAAAACCAGCATTCTCTAGAATGTGTTGGTTGTACGATTTATTCTTTGACAAACTCTTATACATGTTTTTTTTTGTCATTAACAAAGAAATAGGTTTCACACGTAAAAAATATCAGAATTAATTAAGATGCCTACATAAAAGTCCAAATTTTAACAAAACTAAACTATTCATTTTATTTTATTAAATCAGCCGCAATTACTAGCCATGACCTATCCAGCCGATTAGTTTCGTAACATCATACTAGATGGCGCTCCTGCACTCTACAAAGTAAAAAGCTTCACTGAATTACTCACATCTTTGGTTGAAGCAAGCAGGTCTTATAATGTCGTTGTACACTTTATTGTAACCATTAGGTACTTGTTGTTACGGTACAGCAATAAGGATGGTCAATATGCCTAGCCTTTTCCCAACTATATGTTGGGCCGATTCCAACTATGTGGGCAAAAGTGGTGTACCACTGTATATCCCTGCCTTACCTTTCAAGGAATACAAGATGTTGTAGTTGTTGTTTGCTAAATTGAAAAGCAAGATTCAAGACTAGATGCTTCTTTGAACAACAGACGCCAGCACAACAAGCTATCCCAAACTGTCAAAGTTTTTCCAGTTAAAAATAAACCTTAAGTTTTTGGAATAAAGTTGAAAGCCTAACAAAGAAATTTGACAGATTGGGGTAACTTGATGTGCTGGCTTCTGTACTTACCCACCTTTCATTTTCAGCGTCTGTGAAGTATGTACCGCCGCGGCGCCGTCATCAAAATCCCTAGCCTTTTCTAAACTATTTTGGGTTGGGCTCACTGTCTAAAATAAAAAATAAAATAAATTAACGTTTAATTCAGACAAAAACATACAGTCCATAGCACAAAAAAAAACAAAACAATACAGGAGGCACACAAAAAACAATACAACACGGAATCAAAAATTACATACATCAGCGGGGGAGAACAGTCCGCCGCTCAGAGCGCTGTATGCAAGTGCATCCAGTGACGTAGCAGCGGGTCTAACCTGCTGTCAGTATTTTACATATGTGACCTCCATAACACAGTTACTGGGTAACACGATACCCCTTGCTTTGAGCTTCTGACTAAGAGCTCTTACACACGAGCGGCATGTTGCTAACGGCAGAGGCAACTGCCATCCGTCGACACGTGTCGGCGACAACCGTCGACGCAGCGACGGCAGCAGTCGACCTATAGCGACACTTGCAGTTGTAGCGTGTCGCGTCCGCCATTTTGTCAGACAACTGCAAATAGTTCAAGAGTCGCAAATTTGTAAAATGAGTTCCACTGACTAAATTGATACCTATACCTCAATGCCATAGCGAGCCTTTTCTCAGCTGAAATGCTGTTCCGCATTATGGTATCTTGGCGAGATATTGAACTTTTTAAAATAGCCGTTAGCTCATAAAAGAAGCAATGGACATTCGAAAATAATTGAAAAACTGTTGCTCGTTTCTTCGTAAAAGTAGATAGAGAGTGAAAAATGCCCATCTTGATCTCTATTGATTAATATTTCTTGAACCCACAATTAAGTTGTTTTTATCATTCGTTTGTGAAGTAAAAGCAATAACAGGGTATCTTCTTCGTACCTAATACATTTTACAACTGACTCCTATACTAAGAAAGCAGACGACAGCTGCCGCTGATCTTCAAAGTTGAAATGTCGACTGCTGCCGTCGACGCGTCAACGGATGTCGCCGACGCGTGTCGACGGCTGCAGTTACCTCTGCTGTTGGCAACATGCCGCTCGTGTGTAAGAGCTCTTACCGTAAAGACTGACAAATATTTACGAATGACAGCCGGGTCGGAGCAAAAATGCAACCATGTGTAATTTTCAATTTTCTTGTCTATAGAGATAGTCTGAGATCTGTTTAGGCTTTGGATGGTTTCAAGGTATGTATTTTGTATGAACCTCACAGTCAGTCAAACTTTTTATATTGTTGACACATCAAAGTTATATTAGGATCTCTACAAATCTTTCACAGCGACGATAGATTTTCTTTATCCAACAACAAACGACTAAATATTCTAGTAAAAAAAAACATTGATCTAAGTATTTTAGATACTATTCAAAAATTTTGAAAGAAAACTACGTGCCCATACAAATCCGTCACGTTCCCAAAAATACCGCCACAACTTAATAAGAATCAATTACAAACACAAAAATCACGTTCGTTCATTAACCTGAAATGACATTTTTCATCGAAAATCTGCCATATAACAGTATATAATAACAGCTCACGTATTTATCGCGATCTTTTTACTCTGCCCGGGAGTCGAACGGACAATGGGTGTCGGGCAGCGCCTGCGCAGCGCTAACGGTCGTCCACAAATCAGATCGTCATTACACGGGCGACTTTTTTACGGACATTCTTGAACGCAAAAAGTTTTGATTTGACCGCACTGTAGTGAGGAGGAAGAGGAGTGGCCGTTAGCAATTATTTATGCCACAAAATGATGCATCGTAAATGCAATGACATCTCAGAGACATAGCTGAAATGTCTTCAGTAAAGATATTAGTTTAGTTAACCCTTCAAATGTCGTATGAACCCCATAGGTTCATAAGAAAAAATCTCTCAAAATGACAATAAAGATTACCGTATAAATCGTTGAGCTCTAATAAGCAAACGGCTTCTAATAGGTTTATCTTCAAAAGCAGTTTTAAGGTTTTATAGAGATATAAAAACCTCCAAATTGTAGCAGTGGTGTGTTTTCCAAAATATAATCAGTTGGCTATCTTACCTATCCTTGAATTACACCTTTTTGATCATTTTTAAGTCCCATTGTTATATTAACTTTAAGTATTGTATAGCCTGAGTCAAATCTTGTGGAAATTACAGCCTGGTCGGTTAGAATATAGCTGACAGCATTCGACCTTTCAAAATGATACAATAGTTTGATAGGTTTTTATAAAAGAAATGAATAACAGTCTGTCTGTAGCCGTGCTGCTTGACGCATGTATTCTTTTTAAAACAATATTATACAATAGCTGCTGCCGCGTGTGTTACATGTATTTTGTAGGATAGAAATCCTAACAACACACTACACGAGCTCTACCTCTGAGCTCCATCCAAGGTCCATCTGGTGTTCACAGTACCTATATAGAACCAACGGCCACTTCTCACCTCGCCAACAATACAAAGGCGCCACGCCAACGACAAGTGTTAAATTGGAGCTCGAACGAAACAAAAAACAAAAAAGCAAGTATCAGCGACCGAACTAAGGAAAAACAACGTTTTTGAACGTTGCTGCCTAGGCTCAGACACTTTCTAACGCAAAGAAATGGAGGTAGCAAGTATTTTCTTTGACAGTAATACCTGTAACCCTCTCTGGTGTAGTAGGAGATGGGTTAAGGATTCTGTTGTCCTAAGTGATTGTAAGAACCTATGCCATGTATAACCTTTCTCCAAGTATAGGCATCATACTATGCAATACCTACATTGTTTTTCTAAGGTTTATACTGTACTTTACCTATCAATTTTTTGAATAAACTTGATTATTATCGCTTCACGGTGAAGCATCAAACTCTGACACCAGGTTAGTCTCTAACCACACGAAGAAGAAGAAGACGGTGAAGAAGAAAAGAGCTATTAAGTTTTATTTTCTTATGAAAGCAGTGAAGGATCACACAATAACGGCATGTGTCACCATACTAAAATATATATCATGTGTCACCATACTAAAATGTATATCACATATCACTAAAATTATGGAGGAAAACAATGGAGATTATCCGGCATGTCCTAGTGCGAAGGATTCCAAGACATTATTTGTCACACCCACCGAAATTGTGGAGTGCGTCCGATTCGTTCTTTACCAGAGAGGATGCCTATACAGAGTTGATATGACAGAGGGGCATTAAATTATACTACGTATACATACGTGTTTAGTATTAAGTCGGTACGGTATAAAAATAAAAAGCACCTAAAATGAGGTTTTTATTTTTTCAAACAAACTAAATAGCTTACAAATCAGAGTAAAACGCAACCACCCTTTGTAAATAAAAACTGACCTTGTAACAAAGCGGCACCGACGCGCGCGCGCCGGAGCGCTGTTAGGAAAGATACATCGTGTTCAAACGGGGCAAAAACTTAAAAAATCATTTGCGACTAAACTACTGCTCCTAACTAATAGATTTTTGGTACAGAGCTTGAAAATGGTCCCTAGTATAAGCTGTTTAAAGGAAAGCCCCTCTGTCGTATCAACTCTGTATACACATTTCTTGATATAGTAGCCTGTTCCACATAATTATGTAGGTCCAGAGACTAGCACATCAAGCTACCCAAATCTGTCGAATTTATTTGATGGATTTTCAACCTTATTACAAAAGTATGAGGTTCATGTTCAATTGAGAATATTTGACACTATGGTATAGCTTGATGTGCTGGCGTCAGTACATATAAAAACTTCAGGGTAAACCAGCACATGCCAATGTGTGAATAGACACCAATGATTAAGTTACTCATAAGTAGGTATCAAAACATGAGTCATGCTTAGAAAGTTAAAAAATGAATAGCGACAAAAAAATTGTTCTGAGTGTAATTATTAACTAATAAGTTATATTGGCTACGGATTTGTGAAGACCGCAGGAATCCACTGGATGCTAGAAGCACAGAATCAGTCGAAGTGGCGATGCTTGGAGGCCTGTATCTAGCTGTGGACGTCTTTCGGCTGAAATGATGATAATAGCCGCCATATTGGCTATTAGTATTCCGGTAGCAAGGAGATTGGTTACCCGCTTTGTATGTCTGTGGGTATGTTTGTATGTTCACCTGGTTATATGATGTGTTGTGTTCCAAAATTTAAATTACTTTCCATGCTATTAACTGTACTGTAGAGCCTAAGTGAAACCTTATGTTGAGCCTGGCTGGTAAATAACTGACAGCATTCGATCTTTGAAAAAAGTAGAATAGTTTGATAGGTTTTTATAAAAGAAAAGTAAGTCCGTCAGTAGCCGTGCTGCTTGACACATGTATTCATAAGCAGCACAAGAAATCGCTACAACACACATTACACAAGCTCTACCACTGAGCCCCCTAAGTGTTGGTTCCTCAGTCCTTTACAATACAGAGTCAAGTTCTTCTAACTGAACAGCTATAACTATAACATTTCATCCGGAAATGTGAAGAAGAGATAAGATTTAAAACAATCCATAAACAAATTTTGCTCAGCAACATAACATGAGTCGAACACACGAAGTACCAATCTCTACCATAGTCCTGTTAAAAATGATTCTTCTTCGTGTCGCTGCCACGACTGTATTTCACATACTCAATCTGCCTAGATTTTTCCCAACTATGTTGGGGTCGGCTTCCAGTCGAATCGGATGCAGCTGAATACATACCAGTATTTTACATGGAGCGACTGCCTATCTGACCTCCACCACCCAGTCAGTAACTGGGTAATACGATACCCCTTGGTAAGACTGGCTGTCAGACTTTCCGGCTCCTGACTACCCGTAATGACTGTCAAAGATCCACGAATCACAGTTTCCGAGGCACGGAGGAGTCTCGGCATGTAAAGATTTCATCCATCTACGGCCAACCCCGGCAAGCGTAGCTTAATCAGATAGATCGATCTGTGCGGCTGCTATTAGTGAGACACGAGCTCCTGTTGGCCCAAAACTTCGGTAGTGGCAGCGCAGAGATAATAATAATAATATCCTTGGACATTTCACACAACGCCATATAGTCCCAAGCTAAGCAACCTAATGCTTGTGTTATGGTAACGAGATGGCAGATAAACTACTTATATTATATACTTTTTTTGTTGTAAATACATACATATTATAGATAGAAAAACACCCAGACCCGGAACAAATACTTGCAGGTCATACAAATATTTGTTTCGTGCGGGAATCGAACCCGCGACATGCTGCGCAGCAGTCAATCGCTCAACCACTGCGCCAACCGTGTCGTCAAAGAGATCAGTGATAGCTGCGTGTTTTGGGGTACAGAGGGCAGGGTAGGAGGTGGAGCAACATTTTGCGACATAGCCCCACATCCACACCCTGCAGCCGTACCTTCGACATAGCCCTAGTTTACCAGGTTTTAGTTAAATCTTCTCACATGTGTCCGGGGACGATCGGCGAATGATAGCCTTTCAAATAGTTAGAAAAAATAGGGAAGCCTAATACAATGATGCAAGCTAGATTGTTTTCAATGCTCTATCATGATTACTTTACCGAGGAAGCACGTGCCTCCTTACTGAAAAAAAAATCTTGTTCTAGTACTTGAAGGCACTTTACACCTCTTACCAGAGCAGGGGTGATTGAACTTTGGTTTTCTTGTAACGTAACTTGCACCCGTTTCATTTTTTAATTATGCTGTTAATTAAAGATTGCGTAATCAAAATGTAGATTGATACTAAATTAGATTTGCTATCACCAAGATAGAATTGTTCGTTGGTGTGAGATAAATAATATTCTGTCTAGATGTAAGGAGTTGACTTAAATAGTTTATAATGACTGTTTTGATATTGACTTTGACATAGGAGATGAAAGTTTATTTTAGTTAATGACGGAAATCCTAAAGAAAAAAAGGCCAAGAGCGAGTCTGATGCGCGCAGGAAGGGTTCCGCACCGCACTGCAATGTTATATTATATAATAACATTAGTAATTATTTAATCAGATAGGTACAACCCGCTGCCAGACAGATCGACGGAGAGCGGGGACTAAGAATGGGCTTCCAAAATTTTGTGGGTATCTTAATTCCTCACTTATGTGGCAAGAGTTCTACATTTAACAATATTTATTTCATGACTGAATTTTTACATTTTATTACTGATTGGAACTTTTTTTTTTGATGTTCGGAAATCATCATATGATCTCTCCCGCTCTGGGTGGAGCGGAAGGGAGTGTCAGACTCTTACTGACTAAAACCCATCCATGTTCCTTCTTTAGCCCTTTTATGTTCCGGGGTAGGTAACCCTTTCGGACAATCCCGCTTACCCGGCAGGCGTCGGCTCTAACGGGCTCCTTCTCTAATGCTTTCATCTCTTTGAGGAGACCTGCGCTCGACTTCAACCGGGCCTGGCTGCAAGCGAAGGACGAGGTCTACCATGGAACGAGCAGGCCCAGAAGATGCCTGACTTCCTGTGGTGGCAAGATTAGTCGCCGACGTAAGTGCGCAGGAGTTTCTTCGATTGTATCGTTGTTTGGTGTTGCACAGGTGGTTAAGTAAGTACATTTGTTGGAGCGCCTAAGCGATTGGTCTCAGCTATGAGTGTTCTGTCCTATCAAACCTATTAGGTATGTTTTTGTTATGTGCTTGTACGCACATCCTTCATGTGTCATTGTACTCATTAATCTCCCAAAAAATAAAACTGGTACACGTAACATGTGCCTGCTGCCTTTATATTTTTAATCAGGCTAATTTCCGCACAACATTTATTTATTTGTATAAACATGGTGTACAAACATTGCATGCACGATATTAAATACAAAAATGTTCACGTTCAGCCGCGTATCGTGGCGTACAAATTGGTAAGAAGGTTCTTTTAAAGATTAATTCCCTTTATTACTGTAGCTAGGTAAAAATGACGATCTAATTCAGAAGATATGACAGTATCGTCTGCTGTTCCTTATAAATATTGACAGCAATTTCAAACAAAAAGGTTTTACATGTGTTTATATTTATATTTCAACTGAAATAATACTTTATACAGTTACATAAGCCTTCAACTCCTGTCACCATTCTAAAACAAATAAAACACTTAATAAAGCAATCTCGTCAGCATCATCCCACAACTTAGCTATTCAATTACGTAACAGCAAAAAACACAAACGGCATACCACGAGCCGACAAATCTTACGACCGGTTGTAACTCGTAATTGTTTCAAGCAACAAAAAGTCGGACATAAGGCAAGCAACCCGCCGCATGAATGGGAGGACCGTCCGCCGGGGAAAATAAAAACGCTCCATATTCGTGAAATGATTAAAAAAGAAAGACATCGGAAAATAAAAGAAAAGGCAAGTCCGCGGCACGTACCGTAGTCCCCTTTTTAAAAAGAGAACTATTCCACCGGAGCGTGAATGAAAAACGCGCCCACTACGCGCCGCGTAACCGTAATCTTGTGATTATTATTTTTATTTTTGAGTCTCGCTTCCTTTTTTATGATTATTTAGTCTTATTATTATGTTATTTTATACGTTTTATCGCGTGTGGCGTTGTATGTAGGTCAGGACGGTGCGCGGGGGATTTTTTTTGGTTTTCCGCGCAAGGTCGATGTGTTTGCTTGTTTTGGTCGCGGCGCGGCGCGGTAATTGCTGCAGTGCGTTGAACTGCGTGATGAACTTGCGAATCTGTATGAGTTGCCTCATTAACATTGAATTTATCTTTACTTTCATTCGGTTTTGTTCCTTGCAATCTTGTACTGCCAGAAGCAGGAATAATTCCACGCACCAGTGGCATACATTGAAAATATTTACTTTTTTTATCGTTACAGATTTTGTATTTATTTTCAATTTAACCCAATAGGTACCAACTTGCTCATACTTTTCCTTAAAAAATCATTGCAGAATTTATTATTATTAAATAGATACTTATAAAAAATATATATTAATGATTAATTTAGAAGTATGTTGGTAGGTAGGTATAATTAAATACTAAAGGTAAATAAAATATTTTTTTTTTCTATGATATGTTGTTTACAATTGGCAGTTATAGAACCGATACCTATAAGTGAAAAATTAAAAACACAGATTTTTTTTCACGTTTTAATTAATAGGCAGGTACATTAGGCAGGTATGGCGACCTTATATAATGTAATATGAACAGTATACTTAAGATAACGAATAAATAAATTAAAACAGAATCCGAGAAAAGAGGAAACTCAGTCATTACTTGGGTAATAGGCAAATAATCTTCAACAGTCCCAGATGTACTAAAAACAGGTAACAGGTGACATGCCACAGGTGCACGTATAGTACTTAAGTATCCAGCGGAAATAACGACGCATAAGATAAGCATAACACGGTAATCTTTAGTCAATCAATCATACGAAAGTCAGAAAAGAAAATTAACATATCAATCATGTCTCAGGATCTGTCTGACAATTGTTTAGTACGTGTGTACCGATTTCTATTTTGTGTAAGGATTTATTTTTTTAAGATTGTATTTTGGTTTTGTACTAGCACTTCAGCCGCGACTTTGTACGCGTTTAAATATAGCCTATGTGGTTGAGGAATAATGAAGCTTCCCATTAGTGGAAGAATTTTCGTAATGGGATCAGTAGTTCCCCCCTACGTTAAGTTAAGTTTACCCCTTACATACAAACTTACAAACAAACTTTATAGTATGTATAAGTAAGGATTTTTAAAGTTGCAATCCGATACTTAATTTAATTTCCCTTCTTGACAACAAGCTTCTGCCCGCAGTTTCACCCGCGGATGTCGAAAATTGTTACATTATTGGAGTTTTAGTAAGGATCCCTAATACTTTTTTAAATATAATAAATAGCCTATGAGCCGGGGTTGATGTAGCTTCCCAACAGTAAAATAATTTTTCAAATCGGTTTAGTATTTTTGGAGCCCATTCAATGAGACAATCAAAAAGCTTGCCTAATTAGAATATTATTATTATAGATGAATGAATACGATAGGAATCGGTGTAAATTCACACTTATAGAATTAAGTAATTAACACAGTAATACTTATTTTTTGTTTAGAAAACTGGCAATTAATTGACAAATAATCGTGATCCATCTTTGGACCATTAAATATCATCATTCTCCCGCCCCTTAGGTATCCCAATTAATCGAGATCGGCGCAACATCTCTTTTTCTTCCATACTTCTCTATTAGTCGTCATCTCGGCAATCGCTCCCTTTCTAGCCATATCATCTTTCACACAATCCATCCATCGTTTCTTTGGGCTTCCTCTACTTGTATAGCACAACAACATTCAAACTTAATTTGGACAATTAAATGGCGATCCAAAAAAATACCTAGGTATGTGGACAATTAGAAATTTTCATATGTCCTCAAATAAGCCTGAACTGCTGGAACTCCTAGTGGAGGCAGAAATTTGAAAATTATTTTTAATTCCTATTAATTACTTGACTATTCTGAGATTCTTGATTCTTGATTATTTTGCATGTCTGAGAGATATTTCTGAACAGCATGTGAAGCTAAGTCAGAATCTCATGGGCAGCATAAAAACTCTGACACCAGGTCAGTCACTTACCACACGAAAAGAAGAAGAAGACTTGATTATTCCATGAAAAGCTAAGCAGAGGTGTCCAGCAGATCACTCCCATTTCTCCAGTTGTGTTTAAATCCCATGTGACAAGCAGGGAACGAGCTTACTGCCATTACTCAGAAAGTCAGACTCAAAACTCCGAGAAGTAAATGAGAGCGTAATCGCAATACTCAATAACACTGTTCAGGAATCAAAAGCCAGGACCTCAGTTCGCAGAATGACATTTGCGACCACTAGACCTCGCAGTCATTAAGATTAGAAATTCGAATACTTACCTATTCTGGAAAATCAAAGAACGTTTTATTAATAGGTAGTATTATTTTTCAGGAAAGTAATAATAAAAGCTATTTTACAAATCACAGCTTGGGACAGAACAGGAAAAGCTGAAGTATAGACATCAAGCTACTCCAAACTGTCAAATTTTCCCAATTGAATTATTATTATTATTATTATTTTAATGGCATCTCGCAGTTCAACCAAAGGGTTGTCTACTGCTTAACCGGGCTTGCCTGTGGCTGCCACAAAAGAATTGTAGCCTCCAGCCAGGGCATTTCCCAATTGAAAATTAACCATAACCTTTTGTAATAAAGTTGTAAATCTATCAAAGGAACTTGACAGATTGGGGCTGGCCTCTGTACATACCTTTAGAGATGACGTCAGCGCTTTGTAAGCTTCCTAATTCATCCAACCCTGCTTACAATATCAAAAAATTATTCCAAACGCCATTTTCTTATCTAGAAAGATATGAGACAGTGCGCACACTTGAACCAAAACAGGTTATCAGATCATTTTAAATAACTTCTAGTATTTATGACACGAAATAATTGTCTTTAGGTAGATATATTCCACTATCATAGGTCTACGATCATACGATCATAGATATCAATATAATATAGACATATAACTCTATTGTGAGCTTTGGTCTACCTAATATAAATATTTCTTATTTTTATGTAGGTAGGGTTAAATATTATGCTATACTTTTAGCTATAAGACCGCCCATTTTCACCTCTTGTAAAATGCTCTAAATTTATATTATCTGTATTTTTTATTGTATACACATAATAAAGACTATTCTATTCTCTCTAGTCTTCTCTATTATCGTAACTATGGTCCTAGAAATATGATAGAGTAATATCCTCTTGTTTATTTTATACTTTTCCTGTGCGCGAACTATGATTGTACAGACGCAAGCACATCAAGCTATCCCAAATTGACAAATTTTCCCAATTGAACATGAACCTTATGCTTTTGCAATAAAATTGAAAAACTATCAAAGGAATTTGACAGATTGGGGTAACCTGATGTGATCTGTATCTTATTTGGGTTTTGTTTCTGTTTCCTTTTAAGCTTAAAATTAACAGTCTCAAGGTAACAAGGATTGTAAAAATGCAAACAAATTGAAAATAGTATAATTTAATTGCTGTGATAAACCGTGACTTAAAACCGCATTTGTAGTAAAATTAGTTTATTGCTAATCAACATTTTATTAAGGTGCTTATTCTTTTGCTTTTAAATGACATACTTTACGACTGGGGGAAGGTTAAAGATGCATTTGAAAAACCCAACATTTTGATTTAGTTCGACTAGAATCTATCAATAATGCTAATGTAAAGTAAGATATTGATACAAAAATCGAAAATGGCTACCAACGGTCAACAAAGCTACAGATAATAATATGCGTTCGGATACACACACCTACACAAAACACATACCATAACACAAGCGAAGGACTTGCCACTAGCTTCTTAACGCATTTAGTCATCGTTCCAAGTAAAAAGTAAAAATAACTTTGACCAGACTCAGCATCTCAGTCTCAAGGCCAAATCCTGACTCCTGAAGAGAGGGACACACATACTAAACTACATACATCGGACAAGGATACCAAATATTGGTGTCTTCGTCCTTTGAAAAGGGAAAGTGGTAGTTACAGCGGTGGTGAGAGTGAGATAAAAAAATGTCCGAAGGGCAAAACGAGACGGGTATACTTGTAGTTCCTAAGTGGGATAAGGATGGAAGATAGGAACCGGTTAATTTTGAAGGGCTCGCGACCGTGGTCCACACTGAAGCTGCGTTAAAGATATAGGTGGTTTTATTTATGGTTATATATTGATTTAAGATTTTTATGGACTAAAATGAATGTGGAATGAGCCATAGATTAAATAGAAGCTGTAACAGATATTGGACCATATCAACTGACTTCCTATGGGCTTGCCCTTGGACGACACTATATTTTTGATATCAAGATATTTTTACTTTCCATCATTACTTATGTTTTGTGTTCAAACAAGATTTTTAGCATAACTAAACTATCCAACCATTGAATATTCGAAAAAAAAAACTGCAAGTTTTCTTGTTTGTTATGCTTCAACTTTTCCTTTTAGTCATCGAATGGTGCTCGTAATTTTGTTTGAAATTGTTTGCCATTGCACTTAGAAGCTGAACGAGCCGACAAAATTGTTTAGGATACTCACTAATTGTATTATACTTTGTATATCTTAACAGTTAGATTTGGGCATTGATGCCTATTACAATAAAATTCTATTTAAAATAGAAATCATAACTCATTTATTCAAACTAGGCTGAAAATCAGCACTATTTGAACGTCAATCTTACATAAGACAGTGCCCCGGCCCTTCACAACTTCCTAGTGCTTTAGCTGGGAAGAAGTGGCGCAACAAACTCCCCAGCAGCACAGCTGTCTGTTCAGTTATTACTCCACCCAGAGCGGAGGGAATAATTTGATGATTTCCCAAACACAAAAAAAAATGTGTGTTGTGGAGTGTCTTTGGGTTCGATTCTTGGGTCGGGGAAAGTGTTACTTGGTACTTCCAACAATTCTTAGTAGCAGGATCAGATAGATAGGATTGAAACCGTTGTCTTGGCATGGGCAAGTGATGTGGAGGAAGGAGGAACATGTCGTGAGGAAGTTTTGAGTATGAGTGGTGGAATCATTAAATGCCCCCTTCTGGGATGGAGCTTAAGGGAGTGGACCCTTACTGATAAGCGGGATTGTCTGAAAGAGTTACCGCTACCCCGGAACATAAAGGGCTACGGAAGGAACATGGATGGGTTTTAGTCATTAAGAGTCTGACACTCTCTTCCGCTCCACCCAGAGCGGGAGAAGTCATTGGATGATTTACCAGCATGAAAAAGAAAAAAAAGGACCTTACTGACTAAAACCCATCCATATTATTTCCTTAGCCTGCTGTGTTCCGGGGCAACGGTAACCCTTTCGGACAATCCTGGTGACTGGATAATACGCACGTAAGGATTTCTAAGAATATAATATGTTGACCAAAGAAACGATGGATGGATTGTGTGAAAGATGATATGTGTAAAAAAGGGGTGGCTAGTGAGATGACGACGAAGTATGTAAGAGAACATGTTGCACCGACCCTAAATAAATTGGGAAAAGAGCAGGAGAATGTTGAGTCAATATCGGATAGGGCCGCTCCCAACTAGATAATAATAAAAGGTCAATCATAGCTATGGATGCAGCTGAATACCAGTATTTTACACGGAGCAACTGCCTATCTGACCTCCACAACCCAGTTAATAAATACAATACCCCTCGGTATGACTGGCTGTCCGACTTCAGGGCTTCTGACTACCGAAACGACTGTCAAAGATCCACGAATGATAGTCAGGACGAACGGCTTAACGTGTTTTCCAAGGCACGGAGGAGTCTTGGTATGTAAAGATGGTCACCCATCTAGGGACCAACCCTGGCAAGCGAAACTTAACCTCATGGATCGATCTGTCAGCTGTTATTACTTAGCCACGAGCTCCATTATGGAAATAAATAAACATTACCTATTTATTTTATGTGTGTACGGTCTCAGTTAAACTAAGTTTAGTAAACCCACATCATATAAAAGTACTTCAATACCGGTGTGGTTCCTTCTACAGATATAGGCCACCCGACTCTTTATTGGATACCTTATAAGGCACTGGTCAGGATGCCGTGTTTCATAGTCCTATAAAAACGACTATTCTACGAACTACCATCAATCAAGTTGTCAATTCATAGTATGTTTATATCTTTTAGATTGTGGCTAAGTAATAACAGGCGCACAGTTCGATCCATCAGGTTAAGGTACGCTTGCCGAGGTTGGCCGCGGATGGGTGACCATCTTTATATAGATTCCTCCGTGTCTCGGAAAGTACGTTAACCCGTTGGTCCCGGCTGTCATTTGTGCATCTTTGACAGTCTTTACAGGTCGTCAGAAGCCCGAAAATCTGGCAGCCAGTCTTACCAAGGGGTGTCGTATTGCCCAGTTACTGGGTTGTGGTGGTCAGATAGGCAGTCGATCCATGTAAAATACTGGTATCTAGTTGCATTCGGTTAGACTGGAAGCCGACCCCAACATAGTTGGAAAAAGGCTAGGCAGAAGAGATTGTTCGTCCAGAACCTATGTCAGGAGTCTATGGAGTTTCGGAATACTTACGTAACAAAACATTAAGCTAATATTCTCCAAATTGGTAGGCAGAGGTGTATTCATATACATAATACACCCATGCCATGTAATTCGACTTAGCCTTAATTTAGACTTCAAGTAATTCGCAATGAAAACAAGTTTTAGATATTGTGTAGCGTGTCATTGGCACTGGCTTTATCACCGTCAGTGATTTTAATTTTGATAACACAAAAAAGAGTTTAAACTATCTTCGATGTAGCTCTTGAACAATACCTTACTGAATTCATTATATTTTCTAAACTAAAGCCCGACTAAATCTGTGACTTAGCGACAAATTGCTACTAATTAGCGACTAAATTTGGGAGCAAAACAGATCTTCGCTAGGCACCCTAACTTAAGTGACCAAGCTCGGGAGACTCTCTCTAGATCGGCCACCTATAAACCATTAACTTTTCGTGTTGGAACAGATACACCTTATATATTATGAACCAGTGACTGACAAGTTATGTTATTTGACTAATTAGCGAAAATTTTTTTGTGTTATCAAAATTAAAATCCCTGATGGTGGCCAAGCCAGTGTCAATGACACTTGTGTAGCTAATTTGCCCAATCCGGGATCTAACCTATGACATCCATTTCTGCTCTTCTGCTTGCGACCACTAGACCAACGAAGCAGCAAGTCGAATTTTCGTCGTCACGTTATAAAGTCACTCATAATATCAAAGTTTCGAAGTTATTGAAGCTATAAGAGGTAGATGTTGATCATCAACTTACTGCAAGTACAAAGAACTTGCTGCAATACATATAAACTTACGCTACGAAAGTTGTGGCTTTTTAAGTGGGTTACTTGACTATTTCAATGTTTTGTACCCATGTAAAGGTTTGTGTGTTTTTCTGTATGAAATCAATAGATAGTTAAAGTCAAAAATCATTTATTTGTTAGGGTAAATAATTATAAGATTTTTTTTAATATTTGTGGAAGTAAGTACCTAGTTTATGAAATAAAAAAAAACTATGTTTGATTAGTTGTAAGAACCTACCTAATTATAAATTGGATATAATTTTTGTTAAGTACCTGTTAAAAAAAATATTGAAATAAATTAAGTAGGTAGGTATCTCTTTTTATCGTTTTATTAACTTATTTAACGGATTTTTTAACGAGTGATGGTTTGTAACAATTGAATATTTTCAGAAAGTGCAGACAAAATCAGGAAATAAACGAGTCACGGCATACAATTTCCACAAAACGATTTACAAAAAAATTCATGAAGAATAGTTATTTGTTATGCAAGGCTGGAAAGTTGATTTTTGGCGCGAGTACTTCTATTGAAACCTGAGCATAACGAAGGTTTCAAAGGTACGAGACGCAGAAAAGCTTTGCTGCCGAGCGCAACACACAATTTTTCACCTCACTACAGCGAGGAAACTGCTAGGTGCAAGAAAACAGGTGTTGTTGAGTTTTATTTTGTTCGAGCGTCTCAGATACATTGACTCATGTGAAGAAAATAACAGATACTTGGCAATGTATCTTATGAGTTACATAGAATATCTCCCAAATTAAATACCGTGTATTTTGTTCTATATCCTAGAATAGAATAGTAGAATGAAAGAAAAAAAACTAATTTAATACAAATAACTAACTAATTAAATTTTATACATATTTATTTTTGCCAAGCAAAGGATTAAATAACATATTATATTAGTATTTATTTTATTTAAAAAATTGAACTTAAATTACTTCACAATTGGGTATTTGACGTCACAGATTTTTTTAATCAAATGGAATACTTATTAACATTAATTCCAATTTTACAATTATATCCTCGCAAAATATTTAATTTCTGTACTGTGATGGAAGTTTTTAAGGTGAGCGGTATTATTTAATATTTTATTTTAGACCGTGTCATGCATTTTCAGTGGACTGGCAGTATAGAAAATTATTAAATAGAAAGGTTCGAATTTTAAAAACTCTTTCCACGCTAGAGAGCAAAAATCGATTTTCGGCTCAGATTTCGAATGACAAACAGACTCTTTCCGAGCCTGTGAGGTGAAAAAGTTTTTAACATATATTTATATTAAACAAAACTGAAATCAGTCATTACTTTCAACCGTCAAAAGTTTATTGACCTTATTTACCTTTTCCTCCCAACCTGTCTTTTAACCCTCTCACTGTTGAAGCGAATGGACTTACACTCACGCCGCTCGAAGACCGCAATGTTGCCAACTTGTAAAATAAAGTTTACTCGGAATCAGTCCCCCCTCCGTGTCCTACCCCCCGCTGTGGCCATGTAGAAGCACGAGGGCAACGCGGCTGATTCGCGGGAACGGGTCAACTCGACTCAAGGTCAGGGGGAGATGCACAGGGAAACTGTGGAGATGACTTTGGTGGTCAGAATATGTGGGGATTTTGGTCAGTGACGAATTTTTTTTATTTTTGCATTTTTTGGCTAATGCGACGTTATAGATAATGGTTTTTTTATGCGTCCATGGTGGATGGCAAAAAAGGGTTAAGGTTTGGAAATAAATCGGAAATCGATTTTCAAATATTTACAAGCTACTCGATGCAATTGAACTTGGAAGAACTGTGACAGCTGTCATTCGAGCGTTAACTGTTTATTCGTAGCAAAATGCAAAAAATGATTTTCACTTCTATCTTTTGAGGGAAATATCAGTTTCTTCTTACATTTTGGACTAAAAAAATATGAAAATTAAATAGTTATCACCATAGTGCGTCTGAGTCTCTGTTCCCAAGTCAACATTTACCAATAAGTATTTGTGTACACACACATACGGCATCATCTCGCGACCTGTACATGTGTGCGTGTGTCGTACACACTGCACAAGAATGCAACGCGTTGTTGACACAGCCAACTTCGATATTCCTTTATTTATTGCTATAAAAACCCTTTCACTTACACCCATTGTAAATAAAACCTTAACATGTGGGGCGTTGAATTGAATTCAGAATGCCATCGCGAATCTTACGACGTTCATTTATTTTCGCGAGACTATCCTTAACTAATGGACTATGGATTATATTTGCAAGGTATTAAGACAGAATTTTCTTTGAGCTTTTCCTGGTTTATGGGCCCATACGTGTCTATGGAAGTCGTGAGGTATATTTAAATAAGGATTTATGCGTTACGTCTGGCGTTTTGGCGAGATCCGCGGATAAAGGAACGGTTCGACTGAAAAAAGTCGAGATTTAGTCGCAGATTGTGAATTTTGGGAGCCACAATGGGTAACAGCAGACAGTCGGGTGAGGTATCACCTCTTAAAGTGTCTTGACAACTTTTTTGCTGAAAATGCGATCATTAACAGTTGTAGGAAAAATATTTTTGCAGATATTTTTACGTTTTTTGTCTGGATATTATCTGGTCTGAAACAACATGAAATGTAGTAAACCGAGCAATTGTTCCTTAATTCGCTTATTTACAAAACGGGTACAATAATTTCAAGACTATTTGGAAAAAACGGACCTTTTTTCAATAATCCCACAAGATTTTATCTATAAGTGACTCTATTTTGTACTATTTTAAAATTCCTTACAATATCATAACAGTGAATGCATGCAAAACGTAAAAATAATAAGAGGAAACCTGCTCGTCTACATAGCTTGAAACCTGTCCGTCCGTCCGTCCTACGCGTCCTGTTAATTAATGACAATCACTATTGGACAGATGTTGAGTGCACAACAACGTTTTTAAAAGAAAAAAGACAATTCGAAGTCAGTAATAATTCAACTCGACTACAATATAGGCGCTTTCAATGTTATATTTAAGAGCTGTAATTAAAAAAAACACGCATAAAATAAACAATAAAAAGGGTATTATGTCGCAACATGCGAAAAAGGATTAGATTACCCAGAACTTTCATGTTAACGACACGAGATACCATCAACACATAAGGAAATATAAATCCTGATTGCCTAAACGCAAACATGTTAACAAAAAAAAACAAAGACCTTTTAAACCCTGATTAACTTAAATGAAAACTCCGAGATTCTGTAGCAACGCATCTACGACAGGTTATGTAAATTCTACGTGCGCTTAACGAAAACGAGAGTATCTTAACTATCGTCAATCTAAAGAAAAAACACTTTCATTAAATCTTTCCCACCAGTTTTCGGCCACTAAACCAGTTCGATAGGATCGTACCCAAAAAAACATTATATTAATTTGGGATCCCCACAAAAACTGAGATACGAATAAAAAAAGCTAATGGCCAAAAAAAAGAAAAAAGGTTCGATCTTTAAAAAAAGAAGATGAATAAAAAAACCGGCCGAAGAAAGGGTTAGTTTGATACAGGTTGATTCCATTGTTGGCTGGTCAGTGCCTCTTTTCGGTATTTATGACATTCAGTACATACTAATTCCGTGCATTCTTACAATCTCACTGACTATAATTTGTAACTTGCAAGTAATAAATTGCTACTTATTGTGGGTTTATTGAAAAATATTAATAATTGCGTAAAATAAATGAGCATTTTGAAGCATATCTTACGGGGAATATGCGAAAATGATTTATCTTGTGTCAGTCAATTTGCGAGACTGTCTGACATTAAACTTAAAAATAATAATGTATTTTTTTTAAACAATAACTTTAAATTACTGGTTTTTAAGTAATGCATCGACATAATTAAATTACGCATTTACTATAATGAATAAGACAACTTTATTAATAAAAAATATTAAGTAATAGTGGTTTACTGTTATATCAGCCGCAAAACAATGTGAAGAAGTGGTTTAATTAACTGATCGACCTTCTTTGTATGAATTTTCTATCTTTCCATTTGCTTATTGATAAAGTAAGACATTCTTCAAAAATACCTAGGTGTGTGTTATTCTACAGAAATAAACAATCATAGTAATATTCTGTGGCGTCTTCTAGTTATACTTAATGACAGAATTAAATCACAATGTTGATCGGTTTTATTTTTATTATCACGAGACGGAATGCGGTTCCTGAGATCGAAAGTTGCAACTTGCAAGACTATAAATAGGAAACAAGACTTTATACCGTTGTACAGTCAGCAAGGCAGAAAGCCCGTTAACATTTTTTTTTTAATAAAAACAGAACAACGAAAATTACGTTAAAATAATACATGAAGTGCTGGAAAAATGTTAGTAAAATGAATTATGCTAAGAGCCAACTTACATGTTATGTAACAATACATAGTTTAGATAATCCAAAAATGTTGTTGCTGACCATATTTTTTCTTTGTATTAAAGCTATTATATGTGTATATGATTTTGTTTATATTTCCTGATTAACACAATGGATTGCTGCCATTAAAATAAAGAGATTGTTAAACTGTTAAAGTACATTTATAATTACATTAATTTAAATACGTGGGAATATTTAGGAAGTAGAAGTATTATTTATTAAGAAAGAATAAAATTGATCCTGTTTGTATTAAGCTATGTGCAGGGATATTTCATAGATATTTATATTTTTAATTAGAATAATATTTACATATCTAAAAATACTTAAAGTATTAATAATAACTATGTACAAGTATATAAAACAGGAGGGCAAGAATAAATAAAAACAAATCAAAGGGCATCAAAAAAATCATAGATAGTAGGTATTATATGAATAGGGAAAAAAAAAATTAAAAAAAAACTAGTTCAATATTTTTTCCTATTATTAGAACAGTAAATCAACTGACTGTTTCTCGGTAATTAGCATCGTAATATTCTGACGATAATTTACCGTTCGCAAAATCAGGTGTCAGTGACCTCTTGTTGTAAGTAAGGTAAAAACTGAATGAAATATTTTAATCAATGTTACCGGTTCTTTACCTTTTCTGACCATCAAGTTAGTGCTAAAATCTCAATAAGTAGTTAGAAGACTGTTATTTTCCGTGTTTTCATGAAAATGTGAAAGAAAATTAATATTTGCGATACCAACAATATCTAATTGACAAGTTGCAAATGGAATAAAACTAGGGCATGCAATTATACGTTCCATCTTTCGAGGTAAAATGGAGCTTTGGTTATTAATTTTTATGCAAACACAAAGCAACTTGAATCGAATAGGTCTGCAGCAATTGCTGCAACATTCTTCTCAATTATTTGACCAAAATGTTTAAATTTCATAAGAAAAACATAATTTCATAAGAAAAGCACAGCGAATAAATTAAAACCAAATAGGTATAAGGACTGGACTTTTATTAGTCCGTGAGCTAGATTTACAAAAAATATTGGACTCGTATTTTTTCTTTTTTTACGTAATCCAAAGATTAAGTTGATACATTGAGTTGAAATGTGGCATGACGTCACGAGTATGTAGTTTTTATACTTACTTGTGACGTAGCGGGCCCCACTCCCCGCATTTTATCTCAGTATTTTTTTGTTAATATGATAAAGCAAAAAATACGTGACTAATATTTTTTCATTATCTGATTATTTTTTTTTACCCTGGCATCATCCCCATTAGTACTTATTTATATAAAAAAAACTATTTTATAACAGATTCAGCGTCTGCTTTAATTTCTTTACCCCCTGTATATCGTTGGTTGACAATGTTGACATGTATAGTGTAGCCAATGCTAAGTTCAGAAATTCCACGGGCCCCATTTTGTTGATTTTAACTGCGCTTTTTAATAAGTCGACAGGACAATAGTGACCTCTATTATCTTATGGAGATAGGCAGAGAGCAGACTCGTAAGGATAACTAATGCGATGGAAACCATAGATCCAAGTTGATACCAATAGTTATAGATCATATTGAAAGAGGTTTAATTAAAAAAAACTTGCATTCAAAAAAATGGCCAGCTTTATTGAGACTGGCCATGTGATCTGTCTTTTGCTGCAAAAACTGTAGGCAAAGGTAAGCAGGCCTGTATTATGCATATTTTAGCATATTATTTTGGCTTCGAAAGAACTAGTTGCCTTAACATTATGAAGTTTTTAGAAGTACTTACTCAGTGTTTCTAATATCTGTGTAATGATCTTATGATGCACAAATGCCTCAAAACTTGCAAATAAACAAAACCATCATCATCATCTGCCTATCCTTTTCCCAACTATGTTGGGGTCGGCTTCCAGTCTAACCGGATGCAGCTGAATACCAGTATTTTACATGGAGCGACTGCCTATCTGACCTCCACAACCCAGTAACTGGGCAATACGATACCCCTTGGTAAGACTGGCTGTCAGATTTTCGGGCTTCTGATGACCCGGAACGACTGTCAAAGGTGCACAAATGACATCCGGGACCAATGGCTTAACGTGCTTTCCGAGGTACGGAGGAGTCTCGGTATGTAAAGATGGTCAAATAAACAAAACAATACGTAAATATTATCATAAAAATACTTCCTACAGCACAATAAATGCCGTAAAGTAGGTTAAATCATACAATTACCTCTACACGATTTTCCCACGTATCCACCCTTTTACGCCACAAAAACGATTAACAAAAACCACACAACAGTCTCCGTTATGTCATTGATATAAGGTTTATATTTAATTGGAAGAGTGGTGTAAGGGTTGAGCCGAACTTGTCCGAAGATTGCCGAACGCCCGCAGCGAACAGGTGCTCTATCTTCTACATCTTGATGACCGGACGCAGGAGAACGATGTGTCTTGATACTTCAGGATATGTATATTTTTTTCTTCGGTAACTGGACTTAAAAATGATCAGTAATGCGTAGTATTATTACTGTTTGTAGCCCAAGAAACGCATGTCTTTTTTTTGGGGTGGGATTCATCAAATGGTCCCGGTCTGGGTGCAGCGGAACGGAGTGTCAAACTCTTTCTGACTAAATCCCATCCATGTTCCTAAATCTAAAAATATTCGTGGAAAATATAGTCTTGAATGGTACTTGAATAGAGTTAAAGTACTATTCAAGACTATAATTATTGAATAAGTATGAAAAATTTTAATACAAAACTATAGGCTGACTATATCTTCATAGTATTAAGAAAATCAATAATAAGCCCTGAGCTTATACGCAACTTAACTTCAATAATCTTAATCTGATAACAGGTGTCAGTAAAGTATCAAAACCTGCAGTTCGCGCTATCCATCTCACGTGGATGAGAATGTCGGTTGTTGTGTAGGTACCAAATTCGTACTAGTTTTATAAAGAGTTGAGATTCGTTCGTTTAAGGGTCCAAACATAAACAGCAGGGTAATTCAAAAATAAAATATGAAATCACATAGAAAAAGACTGCTCGTCTTAAAAACTTCCATCACCATACAGAAATTAAATATTATGCTAAGATATAATTATAAAATTGCATTTAAAGCTATTAAGTATTCCATTTGATTCTAAAAATCTGTGCCGTCACATTGTTATATTTTAAACAAATCACGTACAAATTCTGCGTTTTGACAATTCATAAAAAGTAACGTTAGAAGTCAATCGCTCAACCACTGCGCCAACCGTGTCGTCAATAAAATCAAATATTGTAGCACACTTACCTACAATTAACATACATACATACCAGGGTTACGTATGCGCAGGGAGTGGATGATTTCATTCTGGTTCTATAGAAATCAATTCATCGGTAGCTTGTATCTGACACAAGACACAGAAGTATCCACGTTTGCACCCTGCCTAACTGTAACGATGGGTTTCAATTTGACAGTTCAATAACATTCATCGTGTTATTTACTTTGTTGCGTAGACGAATTTTACGAACATATGAAGCAGTGGTTTAGCAATATCCTTTAGAGTCATTAAATGAAGGTGTAGGTCAGCTGCTTCCATAACAAGGATTTCAATTAATAGATAATTAGGTATGCTATACCTACGGATACCCTATTTTAGTGTTTAATTACCTACTGATTATATTCTAGGTCCTAGATTCGATTTCCAGGTCAGAGGGATTGCTCGAAAAGGGTTATCGCTACCCCGGGACACAAAGGACTAAGGAAAGAACATGGATGTGTTTTAGTTAGTTAGAGTCTGGCACTCCCTTCCGCTGTACCCTGAGTGGGAGGAGTCACTTGATGAATTCCCATTCTTAAAAAAAAGGGAAACACACCATTTTTTTTTTAAATAAAATTTTCAGCAACGTCATTCGACGCTTAATTGAGGACGCTATGTGACGGGCACCGCAGTCTTGACTCTCAAGGAACCCTGGATTAACCGGCTCATGCTTCAATCTGCCTAGCTTTTTCCCAACTATGTTGGGGTCGGCTACCAGTCACACCGGATGCAGCTGAATGCACGTATTTTACATGGAGCGACTGCCTATCTGACCTCCACAACCCAGTCAGTAATACGATACCCATAATTTTTATATTTTTTTTTATATGGCCTCTCGCAGTTCAACCTAAGGGTTGTCTACTGCTTAACCGGGCTTGCCTGTGGCTGCCACAAAAGAATTGTAGCCTCCAGCCAGGGCTTAATAAAAACTAAAAATAACTTACAAACTAAGCAACTACACGCTAAGGGCACCCCGGCTCCTTGGACGCCGGCTTAGGGCGTCGCTGGGGGGGGACAGCAAGGGACAGCTGGATCGGGGGTATTTAAAGCTACTGGCTCAGCGGCAACGCGGGCTGGCTCGAGCAAGGGTCGGGGGGATGGGAATGCACAGGGTCGTCGCGACTGGCCTCGGCGGAACGACGGAAATTTGTGTCTGTGTGCTATCCTAACAGTGCTAGTAGCCGGGCTGCTCTCCTGGAGGAGAGTGGTGGCATCGTCGGGGGCAATGAGGGTATGCCATGGACGGCGAACCTTACTGATGCGGGACGGGGTGTATCGGGAGGCGGCCGCAATCAGGGGATTGCGGTGCTTTGAAGCAGTGTCAAAGAATCGAGAGGCGTTTCATGAATAATACGATACCCTTGGTAAGACTGGCCTTCATACTTTCGGGCTTCTGACGACCCGTAACGACTGTCACAAGATGTACGAATGACCACCGGGACGAATATCTTAACGTGCTTTCCGAGGCACGGAGGAGTCTCGATTAGTAAAGATGGTCACCCATCTACGGACCAACCCCGGTAGCGTAGCTTAACCTGATGGATCGATCCGTGCGGCTTTTATTACTTAGCCACGAGCTCCTCTCACATACAGGCTAAAAAACCTTAACTTATTTGGTAGGTAAAAATTAGTAGAATACAGTCAGCATCAATAAATTCATCAGCGCAAACTTATTATACACATTAGGTACTGAGTACCTACAGTACGGCCGACGTATCTATATTTTCAGTAGTTTAATAAAAGTGGACATATTTTTTTTGTAAATTGTGATGGGGCGCACTGCGCATCTTTAGAAATATTAAAAGAATGAATATTCATGATAGACACTGCATAATTGAAACACCAAAAACAAATAACTACGTTCATACCTTAACAATGACAACGTTGTTATGCTGCCTAAACAATAACTAATTATTCAGACACGTCTCACTAAAATAAGGGCACTTTTAATTAGTACCCAAATACTATTAGGTGCGCATCGAATGCGCAGACGCAGCCAACCACGCGTGACGTCACGGCGGCCATTGTCTTCTCGATAAACTAAGTAACGGGCTGTTAATAGGCGGTGATAGCGCTCACCTCTAACTTCACGCTTATTTTGTGTTTTAGGGTGAGCAGTGGGGTTAAGGCTGCCTTCTCGGTGGCAGTTTTTGTGTAGCGTCTACAGTAGGAAAGGAACGGCGTTTGTATAACTACAGCAAAAGAAACTTTGCCGCTTTCTGTGCGTAAACGGTGCGTATACCTATAACCTTATACTGCGTTGTGTGGCCAGCAGACTCGATTGTCTATTTGTGAATCGCTGCTGCAAACTGTCCACCTCGGTGTTAGGCGTGTGGTAGTGATTCGTATATTCATGGTTTTAGGTTAAGTTATTAGAATAGGAATACTTACGAAGGAAGGAGAGGATAAGGAATGGGGCAGTTAGGGCCGAAGCCTGCCGGGTATGCAGGTTTGTCCGACAGGGTTTCCGCTACCCCGTAACGTAAATGGCTAAGGAAGGAACATGGATGGGTTTTAGTCAGTAATAGTCTGACACTTCCTTCCATCCAGAGCAGGAGGGGTCGGAGGGGGGCAAGGAACGCTAAAAAGCTTTTCAAAAAGGCAAATCAGCAGAACGGGGCAATATTTTGTCCAAAAACTCTATTCAATACCTTAAAATCTACCTCCAACTAGAAAGAAAAAACACGTAACTTTAACAATATATCCTAAAAAACACAGTATAAAAAATATAACCTAAATTGGTAACAGGTTCTACACGAAATTTAAAATATAAGTGGTAGGTACAAGGGCGAAGGGCTGGAATGGTAAAAAATATACATTTGATGGAGTGTAGTTTATCTTACAACTGGGAAAACACGCTGAAAAAATATCGTGCGCCAAGGAAAATATTCGTAAATGAAAAAACAGCAGTCGCCGGCAAGTGGCGCGCAGGGCTGTCGCGCGGATCGGACGAATTATTATTTTGTATTTTTTCATCATTTGTTTCTTTGGGTTACTTAAGAAAAATGTTCATTCTGCACAAACGAGACGCATATTACAGGAAGAAACAAATATATGAAATCACTGTCACTTCCTTCTTTCCGTGTGGTTTTAGAGTTTTTATGCTGCCCATGGGCCTCTGACTTAGCTTCACATGCTGCTGAGAAATATCTCTCAGACATGCTGGTTTCCTCACGATGTTTTCCTTCACCGATTTTTAAGCAATTGTTAATTATACAATACCCATATGCATCCCTAAAATCACTGTAATATATATAATTGTCATATAAGTCAAGAATGCGGACAGTCAGAACAAAAAAATTGTTTATGAAAGTGACACGTTACGTCAATTTACCGTGACATAGCCATTTCACACAACTGTCAAAACTGACAGTTACGATTCGAACATACGGACCATGTAGTTGTATTACTGTCATTACCATAGTAAAGATGGAAACGATGCATGCAGACACACAACACCAAAGACGATTTGTCAGACTGACGTTTGATAACCATTTTTTTTACTTTATCATTCCGGTCATTATTTTATCAGCGATTCAAAAATATCGAATGACTCTTTTTTGAGATTGGGATATCATCAAATGGTCCCGCTCTGGGTGGAGCGGAAGGGAGTGTCAGACTCTTACTGGCTAAACCCATCCATGTTCCTTCATTGCCCTTTATGTCCCGGGGTAGCGGTAACTCTTTCGCACAATCCCGCTGACCATCGAATGATACAATATGTTAATATTCTAATTTCCGTTATCTTCACCATAGGTCGCCAATCAAATGATTCAATTACGATGTAGTGTCAGCCCTACTGAATACAAAGTATAATCTGTATGTAGACGGTGCTCTACGTAGAGACGGCCGCGACACCTGCCCGCTAAATGAGAGTTAACAGTGCGTCTCTCTCTTATAGGTAGAGATAGAATTATAGAAAGAGCGTTTCTTTCATGTGTATTTAAAGGATTTATTGATAAAAAACGTGAATAATTTATTCCCCGAAGGTTATTAGGTACACCCATATTTCGTTAGTTATGATTAACATACAAACATACACAGAATCACGCCCTTTTTTACGGAGTAGGGAGAGCCTCTCCTACTACGATCCTTAAGTAAAGACGCCAGCACATCAAGCTATCCTTAACTATCAAATTTTCCTAATCGAAAATGAATCTTATACTTTTGTAATAAAGTTGAAAAACTTTCAAAGAAATTTGACAGATTGGGGTAACTTGATGTGCTGGTCTTGTACTTACTTACTGTAGTTGGTTTATTTGAAATAAGTAAATAAGAGTATCAAACTCAAACCCACAGGCCACAGGCCAAATGTAGAAAAAAATTTCTCATTTTAGTGACAGAGAGTGGGCCATAATCCACCACTCTGGTCCAGTGCGGGTTGGTGGATTAATATCCATCTGTCTTAAAATGTTTGGTGCTGGGACATTTCCCCACGATGTTTTTCACCGTTTTGTGGGCACTGGTGATTAGATACCTACACAAAGTGCAGTACTTGTTTGGGTTCGAACTCACGACTGTCACGACCACAGACGAGACCTCTGGGTCACCACTGTTCAGACCACACCACTCTGAATAAGACAAAAATATATATATTTAAATTCAATCATCTGCCTAGCGTTTTCCCAACTTTGTTGGGGTCGGCTTCCAGTGTAACCAGATGCAGCTGAATTCCAGTATTTTACATGGAGCGACTGCCTATCTGACCTCCACAACCCAATTAGTAACTGGGTAATACGATACCCCTTGGTAAGACAGCCAGTCTTACTTTCGGGCTTTTAACTACTCATAACGACCGTCAAAGATCCACGAATGACAACCGGGACCCACGGCTTAACGTGCTTTCCGAGGCACGGAGGAGTCTCGATATGTAAAGATGGTCACCCATCCACGAACCAACCCTGGCAAGCGTAGCTTAACCTGATAGATCGATCCGTGCGACTGTTATTACTTACGACTGAACAAAATGCCTTATTAAGGTTCCTTATGAAAATGGTAAAAAAGAACCCTTGTGGTTCGTCTATCTGTCTGTCTGTTTCAGTATGAAAGTGCTCTTCTGAATTTAAATTGACAGCACCAATCCCTGTGCACCGGTGGGTACTCCACGTAGATACAATACTCACGATTTCAATGAGATGTTACAGCTTTACTTTCTTTTTAATAATTGAATTAAGTCAAATTCCACTACTGAAAAAGAACAGGAATGTAATGTTACATGGAACCATTACATTCCTTCTTCTTTTCGTGTGGTTAGTGACTAACCTGGTGTCAGAGTTTTAATGCTGCCCATGGGCCTCTGACTTAGCATCACATACTGTTGAGAAATATCTGCCGGTTTCCTCACGATGTTTTCCTTCACCGATTTTAAGCAAGTGATAATTATACAATACGCACATGAATCCGAAAAATCAGAGGTGCGTGCCTTGGGTTCGAACTCGAGACCTATCTATGACTTGGCAGTCCGCCGGTCACGCCACTAGGCTTTCGCTGTTTTTTATTTTTTTTATTACATTCCTGTTTTTCCAGTGGAATTTACTGTCAAAATAGGTTAGTTTATGGCTAAACACTATTGGCAGATGACTATTGGTTTCTAGCGTGTGCTCGGACATGGGTCCGAGCACACGCTAGAAACCAATAGTCATCTGAAACAAAAATAGTCACCAAAGCCGAAATCTGCTTACTATTAAAAAAATAAAAATAGCCTGTATAGAATTGGAGCAATTTATTATATTAAGCGTGTACAGACCCCCTTCAGGATTGTATGACTGCGTTGAAAAGATAATGGATGAAGTGTTACACAAGATTTGTAATTCATACAAATCCATTGTTGTTTGCGGTGATTTTAATGTTAATTTATTAGAAAATTCAGGTCCTTGCAGTAAAATAATAAGTCTGTTTCAGTCCTACAATCTTGTAAACCTATTTTTGGAGCCCACCAGAATAACACCTACTAGTGCCACATGCCTTGATAATATTTACACTGATGTTATACCGATCCACAAAGAAATTATAAATTTGCTAGATTCTGATCATTGCGGGCAAAAAATTACTATCCGGAACATTAACAGCAAAGTGGCTAAGAAGTATATCACGGTTAACCCCAAAACTGCAAGTCGTTTGGAAGCCTTTAAAGTTAAACTCAATAGTAAATTACCGGTGGAGTCTAGTCATGCTGAGCGTACTCATCAATATGATGACTTTTTTAATATGTACTGTAAAGAATTTAATTCCACCTTTATTCCCAAGACTATCTCGGTGAATAGTAGCGCATCTTTTAGTGACTGGGCTACCACTGGTATTCATAGAAGTAGAACACGCCTTTATGAGTCATACAATGAAAGGACTTTTGTAAATACTGCTGAATTTAATTTATATGTTAGAAATTACTCAAAATTATTTAAAAAAGTTTGTTGCGTAGCCAAGTCGCGTTATCTTAGTGCGAAGATTAAAAACAGTAGTAATGTAATTAAAACGACTTGGAACATTATTAATAGTGAAACGGGAAAGTCTAGTAACCGAAATTCTGACTACAGCTTGTCTGTTAATGGCAACATAATTAAATCAGACTTACAAGTCGCCGCGGCCTTTGAAAAGTTCTTTTCGGATATTCCCGTTTCAACTACTAAATCCTTAAACTCATCACCTTCTGTTGCTGAGTCTTTACTTAAGGAACATGTTAATATTTGCGATACGGAATTTCATTTTGAGCATATTACTTGTAGAGACATAATTAAAACCTTTCACACTTTAAATGTAAAAAAGACTGCAGATGGGGTAATTCTGTAGAAGTTGCTAAATCTGTTATTGACATTGTAGCACCTAATTTAGCTCTTATCTTTAATAATTGTATCGACTGTGGGGAGTTTCCTGACCTAATGAAAAATAGTAAAGTAATACCTTTGTTTAAATCAGGTAGTACATCAGACCCCACTAACTATAGACCTATTTCAATACTACCTACCTTCAGTAAAATATTTGAGAAATTAATTCTAGAGTAATTACAAAGATTTTTTAACAAACATAAGTTATTACACACCAAACAGTTCGGGTTTACAAGGGGTCGTTCAACTACCGATGCTGGTGTTGAACTTTTAGGACATATTTACAATGCATGGGAAGATAAATGCGACGCCTTGGGGATTTTTTGTGATTTGTCTAAGGCATTCGATTGCGTTCTTCATGAAACATTAATCAGGAAACTCCGCCATTACGGGATCCGAAGCACCGCTCTGGATCTTCTTACTTCGTACTTGAGTAATAGAATTCAGAGCGTTGACGTTAATGGAAAAAGATCTCCCGGATCTATAGTAACAATGGGAGTCCCACAGGGCTCGATTCTTGGCCCTTTTTTGTTTCTTATTTATATTAACGATTTGCCTTACCTCATAAAAAATAGTCATGATATAGTGTTATTTGCAGATGACACTTCACTTTTGTTTAAACTTAAACGTCAGCAGCCGGCTACTGACGATGTAAATAGTGCGATCGCAACGGTAGTTCATTGGTTTAATGTTAATAACTTACTTCTTAATGAAAAAAAAACCAAATGTATTAAGTTTACGCTACCCCACGTTAGACAGGTGAAAACCAAAGTGTTGGTAAAGGGCGAAGAATTGAATCCTGAAGATACCACAGTATTCTTGGGCTTAACTTTGGATGCTAAGCTTCAGTGGGGGCCACATATAGATAAATTGTCAAAAAAACTAAGCTCCGCAGCATACGCTGTTAGAAAAATTCGTACTTTAACTGACACAGAGACAGCCCGCTTAGTGTACTTTAGCTATTTTCATAGTGTAATGTCGTACGTCGTCGGTATTCTATTGTGGGGAAATGCCGCCGATATTCAGACTATCTTTGTTTTACAGAAAAGAGCTGTTCGAGCAATTTATAAATTAAGTCCGAGACACTCTATGAGAGAAAAATTTAAAGAAATAAATGTAATGACTTCACAGTTTATTTTTGAAAATCTTTTGTATGCCCATAAAAATATAAAATTGTTTAAAAAATATAGTGATATTCATGATAAGAATACTAGGAACAAACACAAATTTGTTGTACCCACTACAAGGCTCAAAAAAATAGGAGGCTCGTTCAGATGTCAATGTATACGCTTTTATAATAAACTTCCAAGCCACGTTCAAGATCTAAGCCTTAATAAATTCAAATCGTTCGTTAAACGCAAGTTGTGCCAGAATGCTTATTATACTGTCAAAGACTTTATTGAAGACAAAAGGGCTTGGGATTGAGCTGCTCCAATTGTTTACATTTTTGAATATTCTTTCTTTTTTTTTTTTTTAATATCCTAAACTAATTGATTAGCATCTGAGATTACTCCTGGAGCTGCTGAAGATTCACAAAAACTTTTTGCATTATATAACTTCAATCTCTTAGCATTGTATAATTGCATAGCACGTTTGTGAGTACTATGTACCTACTATAAAGCTACAATTTACTGAGTACGTCTTACATTGACTTGAATGTGCCCTGGCGGCTGAGAGCATGTCATGCTCCCTGTAATGTCTCACTGGTGGTGGCGGTATTTTGGACCATTTAGCTCCCATCAAAATGGTTGAGCTGAATGGTGCTAATCCATGCGTCATGTTCATGAGCGGGCACCGTCAGTAGGGGCTGGTCTCCTCTTAGCTGCCACGGCTGTTTTAATATTTAAATTAATTTTGAATTGTTTTTTAAAATCTTGTAATTATGGACGCTTTTATTAAGTTCTGCATCGTTCTCACGTGTATATTTCAACATGAGTGATGTATCCCAGTTTTTGTAAACATATTTTGGTTTAAAAGAGTGTCCATGGAGTTTCTTGCCCGTTCTTCTCCATAGGTACCTACTGCTTTGGAATGGGCATCTTTCTGACTGACCGACCCCTTGACAATTCAAAAGTGCCTGTAATTGGTTTATTTGAAATAAATGCTTTGAGTTTGAGTTTATTATTATTAGGGCCGATTTTTCAATCGCCTGAAAAATGGTGGCACTTATATTTTTTATTCTTCTAATAAAATAATATGAAAGAAATAAAAATGTTTACTTAATTTCACATTTTACAGTAGAATAAGCTGGTTCTGAAGAAGGTCATACGAATTCGGTCCTGGAACCACCGAACTTTTTTCTATCAAGCAGTGTTGATGTGTTCTGTTCGTCGATTCTATAAAAATCTTACCATTAAAACTTTGGTAAGTACTTAGTGAGCTGTAATGCCACCTAATGCTAGGGATTGATACTATTGGCAGCTCAGTTTTAACTCACTTTACCAACATTTTGGCGGTGAGATTTTTAGGTTAGCTTTGTGTCTGTGATGGCTTCTCGGATTAGTGCCATCCACAGGTCTAGTTTGGTATACAGGCAGCGAACTTTCAGCTTTTAAACAATGTTGTGAGTGTGCTGAGTAGTCAATTCTTATGTAAAAGACTATCTTTAGTTTTTTTTTGAAGGTATCTTATCATCGGTGGAGCGGAAGGGAGTGTCAGACTTTTACTGACTAAAACCCATCCATGTTCCTTCCTTAGCCCTTTATGTTTCGCCTTTTATGTAAGCCTTTCGGACAATCCCGCTGACCCGGCAGGCTATGGCCCTAACTGGGCTCTTTCCCTTATGCTGACTGAGGCACGGCATAATGTTAAAAAGTTATAACACACTATATAAAAATAAATAGTGGAAAGAAAAATATTTTTGCCTGTATACCGAATAGCTATTTCCACGAAATTTCAATAATTTTTAACGGATAAATGAACATATTGCCAGAAATAAATTCAAATATTCTGGTTCCTTAATAAAAACATTACACATACGTGCAAAAAAAGAGAGAGCAGACAAAACGAAATTATCCTCCGTTTAAAAACATTCGTAATAAAAAGTACGCCCGAAAATATATATTCAATTTCTAGGCCTTCCACATAGGTACATGATAGCTAAGATAATAGGTACATCAAATGAAGCGTCACCGTCGCGATAAAAAAAACACTGGTTAAAATCTACCGCTGTTCTGTGTTGTTTTAGGCCCTCGCAAAATATTGGGCTCGCTAAGCGAAGAATAACAATGGCGCGGGCGCAACCCCTCTCCCCATCCCCCTATGGGTGACGAAACAGACGGTAATTATGTTTACTGATCATTTTTTGTTCTAATAAAGCTTGCTTGTACGTACATACGTGGTATTTGATGATCATTTTAAGATCTACGAAAATAATTCAGTCGACGAAGCTTCCCTGGTTTTCTTGCCAACCAATTTTCTGAGGCCTGTTGTCAGGCAATTTTATAAGTTTTTTTTTCATAGCTGAAGCAGATAAAACAACATCTATTGTGAAAAACTGTTTTCTTTTGACAAACCTGTCGCTTCGTTAGTTATATTACAGTTATGTTTTATTAAGCAATGATAGCCTACTGATGACCGTCGGACTGCCAATTCATAGGTCTCGAGTTCGAACCCATGGCACGCACCTCTGACTTTTCGGATTCATGGGCGTATTGTATAATTATCACTTGCTTAAAAAACGGTGAAGGAAAATATCGTGTGAGGACCGGAGCCTGAGATAGGCTCATGGGCAGCATAAAATCTCTGACACCAGGTGAGTTAGTAACCACTAACCACGCGAAAAAGAAAGAGCTATATTAAATAGGGCCCGTAAATGGCAATAGTACCAATAGCTTAATAACCTAACCCAGTATCAATCACATTCTGTATAATTTTGAAGGATATTGCTGATCCATTGCTTCATATGTTCGTAAAATTAGTTTGCTCAACAACGTAAACAACGCAATGAAAGATGTTCAACTGTCAAAATGGAAGCCATTGCTACAGTTAATGTGTTACGCAATTACCCTGTCCGTCTCTCTATACTAAAGAAAATATTTTATATAATAATTCTGTAGATTGTCTTCAAGCATTCTCTTGTATAGTCGCCAGCATATCAAGTTACCACAAACTGATTTTTTTTCTCAATCGAGTTAGAACTTAACTGTTAACGTTTTAAGGATTAAAATCATTTGGAGAAATTGAATAGTTTCTTCTGATTATTAAGAACTGGACGTTTGGCAGAAAAAGCTATAGGTAGGCTTGTAATGTCTTCGAAGCTTCTTAGTATTTTGCAATGAATCATGCATTTCTGAAAAAGCCTCCACGCAACTACACCACCATGTCCGATCTGTAAGTATTTCCTAACAGGAAATTGGTCCATTCAGTGACTTAGATGACCATTGCTGCATTAGTATTCACGAACTATATCAAAGCAGTGTAGTTACCACGCAATGTACATCGAATATCAAACAATATAGTACTTATGCATATTTTTGCACAGCCACAAAATAACACAGTTAGTCTTTCCAAGTATCATTTGAAAAATCAATTCAGCAGCTAATGAGCGACGAATCTAGACTTTCAAATCGGTCGAGTCCCAAATCGATTTTTGCATAGAGTTGGTAGCCACGCGCCTCTCGGATCGATGCTACGCGCGTGGTTGCCGGGGACAGTCACGCACGTTCATCTGATCTCGATGACCACTCGATTCGATATCGAGTCACATTTTTTCTCATTGGCTTCGGGTTTTTTTCGAACCTTTTGTACAAGGCGCCCGTTTTTTGGCGCGCGTCGCGCTTGTCTCGAAGCAATCTCTTTGGTAATTTTCTTTTTTTTTACTTACCTATTGTCGACAGGCCAGTGCAACTTGTTTTTGGATTTATATAGACCGTTGATTCTTAATGGTTGAATTAAATGTCCGCGGTGACCGTTACGAACGTTTTTTTGTACGAAAGTGAGGTGACTTTTTTTTAAACTTTTCGCTACGCAAATTATTAGGAGAAAATCCGGTGAATCTGCTGTTGGTGATTTTATTGTACAGTTTTTTAGATTTTCAAAAGATCTAATAATGTCTAGATGGCTTTGAAAGTAATTTTTTTCAGAAGGTGAACGGTGTAGTCATTTATAGCTGAAACGACGTAAAATCGAATTTCTTATAATGATTGGTAACACTTTTTATTATTTTTAGATTGCTTGTATTATAATGTAATTCAGATTCCGCATTAAACATTTCCAATTTTTATCAATTAATCAATCTGCCTGCCTTTTCCAAACTATGTTGCGGTCGGCTTCTAGTCTAAATGGAAGTAGCTTTTTTTTTTTTTAAGGCTGGGAAATCATCCAATGACTGCTCCGAAGGGAGTGTCAGACTCTTACTGACTAAAACCCATCCATGTTCCTTCCGTAGCCCTTTATGTTCCGGGGTAGCGGTAACCCTTTCGGACAATCCCGCTTAAAATGGAAGTAGCTGAATACCAGTATTTTACATGGAGCGACCGCCTGTCTGACCTCCGTAACCTTCTAACATTGTAACCCCCCCTTGGTAAGAGTGACTGTCAGACTTTCGGGCTTCTGACAACCCGTAACGACTGTCAGATTTCCAAGAATTTCCAATAGTCATAAACAAACGAAAAAGAATACGATAAGTATTATATGTAGCTTTACAGGTTTCAGTGAGAGATCGCAATATCGAGCTGCAACGGATAAAAACCGAGCCACTATCAAAAATTACCAACATTCCAATTGACTCTTTGCCACGGTCAAAAATAAAATATGAAATCACAAAGACCGCGTCTTAAACACTTCCATCACCGTACAGAAATTAAATGTTATGCGAAGATGTAATTGTAAAATTGCATTTAATGCTGATAAGACTACCATTCTATCTATTACTATTATGTCGCGTGTTCGATTCCCGCACGGAACAAATAATTGTACGACCTACAAGTATTTGTTCCGGGACTGAGTGTTTGTAAATCTACATATAATATGTATGCATTTACAAAAAAAAATATTTAAAGCCTTCTCGTTACCACAACACAAGCATTAGGTTGCTTAGCTTGGGACTATATTATTATGGCATTGTCTGAATGTCCAAGGATATTAATGTTATTATTAATATACTATTCCACTTGATTCTAAAAATCTGTGATGTCACATTGTTATATTTCATACGAATCACATAAAAATGCCGTGTTTTGACAATTCATAAAAAGTAACGTTATAGACAACCCTTTCAAATACCCAATTCATTCACCAAAACCAGTAGCTGTGTGGTCTTTAACCAGGTAAAAATTTCACTAACCGCCGTCAGATAACCAGCGGTGCGTGCTGCTAACCACTGGTTGCTGAGGAGGACAGGTGCACTGCCTCAGGCGACGAATCTGAGCCCCATGACGTAAGAACTTGTTTTTTTTTTTTTGGAAACATTGAGAGGGATATTGGCGGTGAGAGGTGCAAAAGGGTGACAGTAAACGTGAGTTCGTGATACGTATTCAGCAAGAGCTTATTAACCCCTCAAATGTCGTATGAACCCCATAGGTTCATAAGAAAAATTCTCTCGAAACGCAAAAAAAAAATCAGCTGTTCATACATTTTTGGTCACGTGACTCGTCGAAATGTAGGAAACCGTAAATTTTTTTTCACGATTTCGGATTTGTCCCTTAGTAAAAGTGGTTCAATATCCTTTTGTATGTATATACCCTTTCGGTTACGCCCAGTGTAACCTAGTTCTTATAAACAAACGGCTTATAATAGGTGAACACCTAATGGGTTAACGGCTATTTCTTATGGAGAAGAGGTTTTTCCTCTGCAGTTGGATTGTAAATACAGTAGGACTAGTTAAAGCGTTCAAACATTATATACGTCGCGCCTGTATTCTCAGAAGGATAAGGCAGAGGTGCAGGTATAGAACACCCCCATTTCGCCATAAAATATCAAATGTTAGCAAAATATCTTGCTTGAAAAGAACATCTTCCCTTCCCGCTTGATTCATTAGGCACAGGGTGTTCTAAAAAGAGTTTTGCTTATATTAGGATTACGAGGATTGACCAGTCTTGCATTTACAGTTTTGCCAATTATGCATAGACCGCTTGCTATATTGAGATGAATCATTCATAACCTTACTTACATCTGAGTGTTAATAACGTAAACCTTGCTAATAAGATTGATAATGACAGTTAAAAAATCTTAGAAATTTAAAAGCATCCATCAAAGGAATTAACTTTTACCGCAATCAGGTTGTTCTAAATCACCCAATTAGTCAGTCTGTACTTATGAACGCAAGTGTATAAGGCAGCGCGCTAACTGTACCGGTGATATTTCGCTAATGTCGTAATCACATGTCTTCGAGAAGCGTCTGCGTCTTTATTTCGAGTGATTCTAGCGGTTACTACTATGTCCGGGAGCCGTATTCTAGAGATTACTTTTTGTTGAGTTAACGTGTGCTTACAATATTTTGTAAAGTGACACCTGTGAGTGAGTTAAACTAATTTAATGGAATAGACAATTAAGACAATGAAAATCCTTTGAAATTCACAGGGAAAAGCTCAAGAATCAGCGATAAAAAAATATTCAAAATAATATAACTTCGGTTAGTTAACCAGCACCAAAACAGAAGGAAAAATATGGCAAAGGGAAAAAGAGGAAGAGTGTAAAATAAGTAACATAAACCAACTGAAAGAAGGAGCTGGAGTCTATAGACATCTAAAGACTTATTAAATTAAAAAAATAGAATAAAACTGTACACCTACAAATGTTGAGAATTTTGTTGTTTTATGTGAATTGCGTTAAATCCCACCCCACGTTGGGCGCCATGTTACGTACTAATGTAGGTGGTGGTTCGACAGTAAAAATGCTAAAACGGTTTAAAAACTAAATTTATTTATCTAGATACAAATGTGCCAGCCTGAGGGGCATCATAGATCGTCAGATCGTTATAAATTCACGTGTATTCTAACTCATACAGCAACTGCAGCAAAAAAAGCGACAAAATCCTTAACATGGTCCTTCGAGCCGGATATATTAAGATTATCCGGCTCGAAGGACCATGTTAAGGATTTTGTCGCTTTTTTTGCCTAGTACATGTTTTAAGTTAAGTTAAGTTTTGGAAAGGTAGACGAAAGCTTCAGTTAACTTTAACTAGGTACCGACAAAACAGAATAAGTGCTCTAGTACACATATGAACAAATAGCGGCGAGTCGTTAGAAAGGCGGCAACCATTAATTCATTATCTCGGATTGATTGGGATGCTTTTAGTTACAACAGTGTTAATAATGGCGTGCCGACTGCTCTGGTGATACAGCAACAAGAAATGTGGAGGGTTTAAGTAAATTTCCCACAAATAACGGTAGCCGCCACATTACGGCCGCAGTAAAAGCTGTCATGAAAATGGTGTCAAATATGGTTATCATAAGATATATAATAGATAACATATAGAATTATACCGTAACACACATGATATCTACCAACCCGCACTGGGCCCGCGTGGTAGATTACGTCCTGCTCTCTCTCAGAGAGGAGGAGGCTGTGTCATAGCAGTGGGAACATTATAGGCTGATTATGCAAGCTACAACCACGGAAAACAGCCATCGCTCAGCATATTACTGCGACTCTATTCAAGACAGAGACCCAGCACTTTTTTTTTTAAAATACATACCCGTATCTCTCTTATTCTTGGAAGAGTTTTATTATATTTTACAACTATACCTACCTTTGCTAAATTGGAAGAAGTACAATCTTACTTTTTTTTTTGAGGGTGGGAAATCATCAAATGACTCCTCCCGCACTGGGTGAAGCGGAAGGGAGTGTCAGACTCTTACTGACTAAAACCTATCCATGTTCCTTCCTTAGACCTTTATGTTCCAGGGTAACGGTAACCCTTTCGGACAATCCCGCTTACAATCTAATACTTATCATAAGCTTATAGAAACCTAATATAATTTGTAAAGCGTCGCTCTTTCACCTCTAACGTTACATTTAACTTGCCCTTTGGTAAACAACAAGCAAGCGATCGGCTTGGCATCAACTAATGATTGAAGGCACTTAACATTCGTGATCTGAAGACGTTTTGGTATGGGCTTCCGTCTGACGGAGCGTGACTGCACGTGGGCTAGTGCTGCAGAGTAAGCGAGGATGTGCTATGCTTTCAAATGCTGGTGTATTAAAATGTTAGTAGAGTTGTCACAAAAGAAATGTTCTAGAAGATTTTTACAATTTTTCCATTATTATTTGTTTCGGTGCCTACGAAAGGTAGTTAAGCCGTTGGTCCCGGCTATCATTTGTGCATCTTTGATTGTAGTTACGGGTCGCCAGAAGCCCGCTTTAACGCGCTTTGACGTTAAAATTTGACAGCTTGTCTTACCAGGGGGTATCGTATTACCCAGTTACTGGGAGGATATGGAGGTCAGATAGGTGGTCAGTTGGCAGCAACATAGTTGGGAAAACTAGGCAGATTGATTGATATTATTTTTAAACGTATAATTTACATTTTTAATTATTTTTATAAAAACATTTACAAAATATAGTACTTATAATACAGCAAATTAATAGCCCTTAAAGTGAGTAAAGTTGTATGCTAACTTAATATCTCGTAATGATATAGTAAACTCAAACTCAAACTCAAAGTATTCATTTCAAATAAACCAATTACAGGCACTTTTGAATTGTCAAGGTGTCGGTAAGTCAGAGAGATGAAGCTAGTAGTCTTGTATTAGCGCCATTAACGAACCTACCTCTAAAGAAGGTTCTGGAATGGATACCTTGTACCAGAAGACGTAGTGTGGGAAGGCTTTCCACAAGGTAGACAGGCCTTGTAAAGGCTGCAGGAATCCGCTGGATGCGGGAAGCACAGAACCGGTCGACCTGGCGGTGTTTGGGGGAGGCCTATGTCCACCAGTGGACGTCTTTCTGCTGAAATGATGATAATGATGATTGGTGATTTTCGTTATAGCCGATGTTATAGTGCCTAGCATACAGGATTAAGGAATTATGGAATGCAATAAAGTATTGAGTATTGAGAATATTTTTTTTATTTTTTATAGGTATTTTTTATGATGTACAGTAAAGTATAAATAAATAATGATATAGCAGCAGTATCTTCCAGTTTTGACAGCGCACACAAGACAAATCCACAAAGGACAATGAAAGCCTATTTAAAAAAAATAGAATTTTGTGACCGATAAAATAGCATTACACGTTCTAGAAAGAAACTGTCACACATGTCAGAGACAGCAAATTCCAAATTCAAACTTATTCAAAGACGCCGAATATCAGCCATATTATTATTAGCTGCCACTTACCGTATGTAGCTTTTTTTTGGAATTGCGAAATCATCAAATGACCGTCCCGCTCTGGGTGGAGCGTGAGTGTCAAACTTTTACTGACTAAAACTCATCCATGTTCCTTCCTTAGCCCTTTATTTTCTGGGCTAGCGGTAACCCTTTCAGACAATCCCGCTGGACTGTAGGTACCTACGACTACTGCGGGTATCCTGCTAATATCGCCTTAGCTACGCTCTTACTGCACCACAACCTATCGAAGCTACCGGTACATATCTAAGAGCATTTTATGTCTTCACTCGCTTGATAACCGCAGCGCTACATACCTACACTTACCAGTTGGTATCTAATCTACAACATCTTGATAGTAGATGGACGTAAAAAATAGAATGTATCTATCTACCTACTAATGGTAGCGTAATATGGGCTTTACAGTCTAATTTGGTTATTTATGGCCAGTGTAGGCTGTGTATGCAGTCTTACCAAGGGGTATCGTATTGCCCAGTTACTGGGTTGTGGAGGTCAGATAGGTAGTCGCTCCATGTAAAATACTGGTATTTAGCTGCATCCGGTTAGACTGAAAGCCGACCCCAACATAGTTGAGCAAAAGGCTAGGCAGATGATGTTGGCCAGTGTAGGCTGTGAAGAGGTGTGAAGTAAATTAAGAAAAGTCATTAAGTACCTACTGATTGATTAAGATAACTAGAGTACTTATAAGGAAACCTCTGGCCGACTGGTCGACACTTCGCATGACCAAAGGGCTGGCTCGTTCTTTGACCAAAGAATTCACATTTCCATTCAACGTGGCAATGCTGCCAGTCCTTTGGGCACTTTACCGGATGACAGCGATGCGGACTAGTACTTCGACGCCTCGAAGTTAGTTACTCATTTAATGTAATACCTAGTGAACTTAAATAGTTGAATTTATTTCAATTCAAAATATCAAATAAACTAGTGTATTCAAATATTGATCAAATTAAGGTCCGCTTGCCCCAAAAATCACTAAATACGTTTACTGCTAAACGTTGCTATTTAAAACATCGCTCTGTCGCTCCATCGTTTGAAGATGACATACACATAATTATTTATTAAATATGTGTATTATTTATAGAGCTGAAGGACACTTTTGTTCAACATGGTGTAAATGATGGTGGTATTTGAATATTAACAAAAGACAACACAAGATGCCAAGATTTTGTGAATCCAGTTTATTATGACAAGTATTCATAGATAACATAGTGTTAAGTCGCTGCCCGCCGTATGTCCCTCAATACGCTTAGATTTTTAAACTACGCAACGGATTTAAATGCGGTTTCATCAATAGATAGAGTGATTCAAGAGGAAGGTTTATACGTATATCTAACTTCGCCCGCGGCCTCGCCCGCCTAATAGTATCTACATTGCACCCGTGCGAAGGCAGAGCGGGTCACTAGTTCTTCATATGCCACTATCTCATTATAAGCTTTCTAAAAAACTCACGTACTAAAAACCAACATTAGCTACAAGTAACTATCGACTAATTGACATCAATTTAGTGTTAGGGATTCTCATCATTTTATCAATCAAAATGATATATTTTATACATTAAGTAGGTACAATCAATAATCAATTTTCAAAAAACTATTCGACTAGCCATCAAAAAATAAAAAATCCACGCCAATCTAATCCAAATCCCGCCAAATGAACTGTCAAAACCTTTTTGCGCGCCAAATCCACGCGTGTCTGTCATAATCTGTGGTAGAATACTAATCGTCGCGCGTGCGAAAACGAACGAACAGTTAGACCATAGAGAAAATAATTGCAGAAGGTTTGATTATACGGAATTCTTGGTAAAGTTTCTCAGTCAATGCGCGGTGAACAATTAGTTTAAATTGATTGAATTCATTGTTTCATAGTTGACTGAAGAACATAACATGACTCGGTCTTTTCTTATCAAAAATAAACTCGATAACTTTCACGAGCTTTCTAACTAAATGCTCTTTGCACCTCACAGGCTCGGAAAGAGTCTGTTTGTCATTCGAAATCTGAGCCCAAAATTGCATTTTGCTCGCTAGCGTGGAAAGAGTTTTTAAAATTCGAACCTTTCTATTTAATAATTTTCTATAATGCTAGTCCACTGAAAATGCATGATACGGTCTAAAATAAAACATTAAATCACATAGAAATAATACCACTCACCTTAAAAACTTCCATCACAGTACAGAAATTAAATATTTTGCGAGGATATCATTGTAAAATTGGAATGAACGTTAATAAGTATTTCATTTGATTAAAACAACCTGTGACGTCACATTTGAATATGCCATAAAAATACTACCCTATAAAATATCCAATTGTGTTGTAATATAAGTTATTTTTTTAAATAAAATAATTACTAATATAATATGTTATTTAACCATTTGGTTGGCAAAAATAAATATGTTTTTAATTAAATTAGTTAGTTATTTGTATTAAATTAGTTTTTTTCTTTCATTCTCCTTAGAGAACAAGAAGGATATAGAAAAAAATACAGGGTATCTAATTTTGGAGATATTGTATGTATCTCATAAGATACATTGCCAAGTATCTATTATTTTCTTCACATAAGTGAATGTATCTGAGACGTTTGAACAAAATAAAACTCAACATATAACAGCTGTTTTCTTGCACCTAGCAGTTTCCTCGCTGTAGTAAGGTGAAAAATTGTGTGTTGCACTCAGCAGCAAAGCTTTTCTGCGTCTCGTACTTTTCAATTCAAGTCCTCGCGCCAAAAATTAACTTTGCAGCCTTGCATAACAAATAACTATTCTTTACAATTAATATACTAGTCTAACCTAGTGCAGCAGTACAATAGAACATATCATATTATTATGGGTCTCGACTACATAGGTCTTCCTGTATTCGACAGGAACAGAGACGAAACAAAACACTCTCATTGTAGTTGTGTATGTACATGTTACCACTGGATTCTCTGTACCCATCTTCCACATGTTCACACTCCACGAATTACCACAGACACAAAATGCAGAGATAGGTAATTAAGGCCAAGAGCTCACCTGTTTAGAACCCCTAGGCTGAAACATCTAACTGTCTGTCAAACTGACAGATTAGGCTGAATACGTTATTATTGGTGCTGCTTTTGTAAGCGCTGACAGATGAGTGTGCTTCTGCTTTCTATTTTTAAAGCTCTCTGTAAATTGTGAGGTCTTTAATTTATGTTGTTAATTACATGTTGATAAGCAATTTAAGATCACTAGTTTTTTTTAAGTGTCTAGTGTTCTCGGTAGCTCTTTCTAGGGTGAACTAGATCACTAGGAGTTCTACGTTCTGTGTGATGGGATCTCCTATCGTTGAAAATGTCAAACTGCCATACAGACTTTCAAACCCCTTGATTCTTTTTTTATGAATGCTGATTTTCGTTCTAAATTTCATGCTTCTAAACCCAGCTATATAGGCTGTGCGCTGACTATACGTAAATGAAAAGATTTAAGAGTTTTATTAAGTAGACAGTACACAGATAAACCACAGACTATTGCCCCTGACCACTACGTGAACCAGATACTTACATTAAAACACGAATTTGTATTAGAACCTCAATTCCTCAATAGTAAATTGCGATACATAGTAATCCCGACTGATGCTTAGGATTCTGAGGTAGACCACAAAGAATGTATGCTGCATTTCATTTGGGTCATTTTTATAAACATGCTATGTTAAGTCAACACTTTTAAATATATCTACATAAATATTAAGTAAGTATTAATATTGTTATGATAAAGAAAAACTAATATGTATTCTTTTTATATAACTCGTACGGTTACCTGCTATATATTCTTCCAGCGTTAGCTATCGCATCCGCTAGCCTTATGTCACAATTTTTCAGAGGTCAAATATTCTGGACCCTAACTCTAGAAACATACTTTTATGGGCACAACTCATGCATATAATTATGTATACCTACTAACTTTCATTATTTTATAACAAAGATTCGTTATTTACAGGGTAGAAATTATTTTTTTAAATACGAATTGCATGAAACATCGCTTGCGCGATGCAGGACTCTGGAATAAGGTCAATGGACTCAGTACAGCACACGATTATGATCGCAATTAGTCAATAGCTGGAAGCATAGGTGACTCCTACAGGAAAATTTTGAACACAAACTGTAATAGAAAGACAGAGCTATCAGGGCAGATACAGCTATCCCTTTCTTGCAGATCAAAGATGACTTTCACATGACACTTCCCTATATGATCTGGCATAGTTTTTACGCAAGCAAACCCGCGGGTAGTAGCTAGTTATAAAGCTGTTAAAGCCATTTGCTTTCGGGGATTGGTTTATTATTATCGAGGCTTCCTCGTATCTCCATCTATAACTGTACCTCTGTAATTATTATCTTCACTTTGATGGAATAGATTCGGCAAATATAGATACCCACTCACATTCTTGTACGGATAGCAGATTTCGGACGAAAGTGTAAATTTCAGAAATTGAACTTTTAAAGAGATTTGTTGAAAATATCTAGGATCAGATCTTTGGATATAATTAGATGATATGATATGATGATGATTATCATTTAAAGGTAGTCTGGCTCATTTTGGACACTGCTTAAAGAAATTTTTGAATTTATTCATTAAAAAAAGGTATAAAATAATATCGAAGCTGTCAAAACTGCCAGATTTTATTTCTTGAGTGTCTTTCGTGACATATTTTACTTAAAACCACGGTACCTTGTACAATCATTCATACTTAGCATAAATATTTCCTATGCACAAATATTTCCTATGCACAAATAGTTGGAATTATTTGGAATACAAATCGATCGAATTTTATACTTAATTCTTTTTTAATTTAAATACCTATACGAAATTTACCCAAAACTAGAAAAATATGAAAAAAGTAAGATTTGTTAATAAAAAAATCTCAACCATTTGCACACTGGGGGATCAACTAATTGCTGTAACTGACTGACATAAATTAGTTTTACGCAAAGCAATTGTAAAATGTTGACAATTATTAAATACCGTGCAGATTGCTCCAGTTTCATTGCTGTCGGTACCGACTGGCCAGTGGGCATGCGTCAGAGCACGTAAGGAGATGGGCATGACATGCACAACCTCCGCCACGCCACTGACATTACTTCATTAAAATTCTATTAACGGAAGCATTCTCCTTATAAAACTTATCAAAAACATCTCAAGATACTTCCACCTACAATGCAAAAACAACTTTAAAATAATTATATTCTAGTTCAATTTTGCTATTACCTCTTTCTGCACTAACGACCAAGAAGCGTGTAAGGAAATGTGCGGATCATTTTGAACTTTATTTAAAGAGACAGAAGATGTTTAATCGGCTGTAGTAGTAGTGGTCAATCAAGAAAATCTTCAAGAGATGGACAGGTAGTTTCCACGATCGCAAATCTGGGATCGGAAGTCAATTTGTAAAAAAAAAGGAACAAGTCTTATGAGAGAAAAGTTTTGGTTATTTTGTCTATGCTTTGGAGATTGTTTATTGTGTTCTAAGTATAATGTTTTGTTGAAAGTAAAAAGCTTTTGGATGCAATTTGATGCAAATAGTGCAAAAAGTTGGTTATATTGCTTATAGCGGGATGCTGATGGAATCTGCCTTGGAGGTTGAAAGCGAAAATAATCGCGGATAACAGAAACGTAATCAGTTTACCCCTACACTTTTAGCTCTACAAAATAGCATATTTGTAGTAAGGGGGCGTACGCTTTTTTTGTCTTGAGGATGGGAAATCATCCAATGACTTCTCCCGCTCAAGGCGAAAGGGAGTGTCAGACTCTTACTGACTAAAACCCATCCATGTTCCTTCCTTAGCCCTTTATGTTCCGGGGTAGCGGTAACCCCTTCGGACAATCCCGCTTAGCCGACAAAATTCAAATTTTCTTACGCGTTTTGCAATTTGCAGGTCAATGTCAGGTTGTATGCTGATTCGTAACAATTGTGTTTATTTTAAGATTTAAAATCATTTAACGGGGGTTGGTCCGTGGATGGGTGTCCATCTTTACATACTGAGACTCCTCCGCGCCTAGGAAAACAGTGAAGCCGTTGGTCTCGGCTGTCATTTATGGATCTTTGACAGTCGTTTCAGGTCGTCAGATGCTCGAACTGACATCCAGTCTTACCAAGGGTTAACGGATTACCCAGTTACTGGGCTGTGGAGTTCAGATAGGCAGTAGCTCCATGTAAAATACTGGTACTCAGCTGCATCTGGTTAAACTGGAAGCAGAACCCAACATAGTTGGGAAAGGGCTAGGCAGATTAATTGTTATGCAGATATTTCAAACTCATCGTACACTCTCTAAGAAATCATTGACCTAAAATGTCAAGATTTCATGAAATAGTCAAACATAGACCTACCCCTTCAGGAAAAAGAGCGGTACTTCTACTTATGACCCTGAAAATGTATGCATTTCTATAAAAGATTTTCACACGAAGCTAAAGAATGAAAACTTTCCAACAAACGGATGGGGGTTATTGAAGAAATCAGCATAAATCTCCGCGCCATGGCATGGGGGCACTCTTGGCAAGCCGTGGGGGCGCGGTGCCAACGACTCTTCCGCTGGCGGACAGACAACAGACCCCAACGTAGTATATTTACACAACATAAATCTTATTGTTGTTGATTTATTTCGATTTGAATTTGGAATTTGGAAGAAATAGCTGGCTATAAAGATTATTATATAGTGTACCTATGGGTCAAGGAGATAACTCATTCGCTGGCGAAAGGTACCTAGTAAGTTCCGCTGTGCAAATGGACTACTTACTGAGCTGAGTCAACAGAAACATGTAAAAACAACAAGTGCAAGGAAAGAGGCGGATTCAGAAAAAAGTGAACAGGCGCCAGCACATCAAGTTGTCAGCAGTTCCAAACTGTCAAATTTTCCCAATTGAAAATGAATCTTACGCTTTTGTACTAAAGTTGAAAATCTATTAAAGAAATTTGACAGATTAGGGTAACTTGATGAGCTATCCTCTGTAAATAATTTCTCACAAAATAAAAAATATGAAGGCTGAATCAATGCTCCAATAAGTTTGATAAAGATAAAGTAAATTAGGAAACTATCAATTTAAAATAAAATACTTTCAGTTATTTGTAAAGTATACCGTGACGGCTGGTCATTTTATATGATCAGTAATGCGATCCAACGGGTCAACGCTATTCGCTTTTGGGCACTTTTCACCAATGAAATTGAACGCGATTAGCACATATAAACCGCGTCCAAGAGCTCTCACTCACATAATTGTTTGGATATATTGACACAGTATGACACTGACAGCAGTTGTTGAGCACAGTTTAGATGTGCTGATTGCGTCCAGTTTCATTGCTGAAACTGACTATAAGTAGCCGAAACTTACCTTTTTAAGTAGGCCAGCACATCAAGTTACCCCAATCTGTCAAATTTCTTTGATAGCTTTACAACTTTTTACAAAATCATAAGGTTGATTTTCAAACGGTAAAATTACCTGTACCTATATAACCTACATTTAAAAAAATCCAATCATCGAAGAAGGCCCAACACAGACTGCGCAAGTAACCCGCTGATACAGATTCTTCTCAAACAGCCTTGACAATCTAGGAGACTGGTGCTACTGCCCTCTTTACAATTTATAGACTAAAAAAACATAAAATACAAAAGTCAGTTCTTAGTGTGTATGTACTGTACCGCGACACAGTAGCGACGGACCGCACTATGTGAGAAGAGCGCCATTATTTATTAATATTTTATTTTGCTAATGTGTAGGAATAATAATTGTGATGCGAATTGTGTATATATATTATTTTATTTATGTGTACTAGAATAATTTTGATGTAATTTTATGTGTCATAGAAATGGTTAATGGAACTTTTCGTCGCTACTACTTGATATGTTAATCTTTTAGCCACATTATTATAGCCTGTGATAGCCTGGTAGTGTGACCGTCGGACTGCCAAGTCTTTTTTTTTTTTTTTAAGGCTGGGAAATCGTCCAATGACTGCTCCCGCTCTGGGTGGAGCGGAAGGGAGTGTCAGACTCTTACTGACTAAAACCCATCCATGTTCATTCCGTAGCCCTTTATGTTCCGGGGTAGCAGTAACCCATTCGGACAATCCCGCTTACCCGACAGGCTTACCAAGTCTAAGGTCTTAAGTTCTAACCCAAGGTCCGCACCTCTGATTTTTCGGATTAATGTGCGTATTGTATAATTAGCACATGCTTAAAAAATCGGTGAAGGAAAACATCGTGAGGAAACCAGCATGTCTGAGAGATATTTCTTAATAGCATGTTAAGCTAAATCAGAGGCCCATGGGCAGCATAAAAACTCAGACACCAGGTTAGTCACTAACCACACGAAAAGAAGAAGAAGAAGGTAAAAATTAAGAGGGCCAGCTAGAAACATTCAGGGTCCATGCATTTTTGACCTTTGATGAAAGTCAAGCCATTGAAATAAAAGGGTACAGAGGCCAGCACATCAAGTTACCACAATCTGTCAAATTTCTTTGATAGATTTTCAACTTTATTGCAAAGAAATAAGATTCATTTTTAATTGAGAAAATTTGACAGTTAGGGATAGCTTGATGTGCTGGCGTCTGTACGTGTGGTTAGTACTAGTCATTTTAATAATCTGCTGGGCTGAGCGCAATCCTACAACTGTTGTGCCATATTAACTTCTGCTCCAAATGATTAGCACTAAACATACTCACTATTTAATTTCGTTGGCCGGCTTTCTGAAAAGTCCCAAGAAATGATCTCCTTTAAGTTGAACTAAAACATCTTAACAGAAGGTTCAACAACAAAATTGTAATATTATACAGTATTAACTTATAACTGAATTGTAGAGGTCAAATAGGCAGTCGCTCCATGTGAAATATTCATGGTATTCAGCTGCATCGGGTTAGACTGTAAGCCGACCCCCACAGAGTTGGGAAAAGACTAGGCAGATGATGATTCTATAACAGAAGTCAATAAAGGCTTAGAGCACATTAGCACCAGAAGAATTTACGACTTTGAACGCGCTAATCTCTAAAACTACTGGTCCGAATTGGAAAATTCTTTTTGTGTTGGATAGTCCATTTATCGAGGAAGGCTATAGGCTTGTAGCTGAGGCATGTAACATCACGCTACGACCAATAGGAGCCGGGAAGCTTGTGAACTCGCGCGGGAGCAGCTAGTGACAAATAAAATATAAAAATACCATTAAATTATCACTTGTAGTGCTTTATTTGCGAGTTTTTTACAGAACAGACAGACTGTAAATATTATACTAAGAGCAAGTTCAGCAAATATACCCCGTTTAAGGGCCTGTCAGTGTCATTATTTTCTGTGGAATATTGACGCGTTCAGTTTCATTGGTGCAATTCTCTAAGTAAAAACCTCTTTTCTATCAAAGAAAGAGTACTTACTTAATCAAGATGACTCATAGTCAAAAATCTTGCCTCAATCTCGTGTAACACATGCTACACGCGTCGGAATTCCCCGGTCATGTAACAATAACTCCTAATTATAAATTCATATGTATTATGTTAAAACAGACGGTAATGATGCACAATCTAAATACATACACACCCATCAAAATAAGTTTTGATTCAACTTAAATTTGGCTCGACTTATTTAGAATACTTTTTTAGTTGCTTTGTTTTTTAACCGACTTCAAAAAGGAGGAGGTTCTCAATTCGGATGTTTGTATTTTTTTTTTTTTATGTTTGTTCGCGCATAACTCCGTTGCTTGCCAACCGATTTGTAAAATTCTTTTTTTGTTGGAAAGGGTATACTTCTCAAATGGTCCCATAAAAATTTTATCGAAATCGAATAAGCGGTTTTTGAAAAATCAACAAAAATCTAAAAAAATCCTACTTAATATATGTGGACGATGTTCTAATAAGTTCCTGTCACTATAATTTACATACCTGGTAGTGGTATTAAAATTTTGGGGGGAGAGGTTGTGTAGGTAGGTACCACAACTAAAAAGTGAAAAATAAAAACTTTTTACAAAAAATAAAACCGACTTCCATAACAAACACTACAAAGTGACAAATAATTTTGATTTCGGAAGTCGGTGGCAAAAAATTAAAATGCAAAACCGAAGACACCGACTTCCGAAATCAAAATTATCTGTCACTTTGTAGTGTTTGTTTTGGAAGTCGGTTTTATTTTTTGTAAAAAGTTTTTTTAGGTATGTCGCGTACACGTGTTGGTCGATTCTGAAGAGTCTGTTGAGCTGTCGTTCCACCTAATGCTAGGGATTGACACTATTGACAGCTCACTTTAAACTCACTTCACCTATGTGCTATGGTGAGATTTCAACCGAATTGCATCACTGTAATTGGTAGGCGACACGGTTGGCGCAGCGGTTGAGCGATTGACTGCTGCGCAGCATGTCGCGGGTTCGATTCCCGCACGGAACAAATATTTGTACAACCTGCAAGTATTTGTTACGGGTCTGGGTGTTTTTCTATCTATAATATGTATGTATTTATAAAAAAAAAATGTATATATGTAGTTTATTAGCCATCACGTTACCATAACACAAGCATTAGGTTGCTTAGCTTGGGACGATATGGCGTTGTGTGAAATGTCCAAGGATATTATTATTATTATTTATAAAAAAGAATTAATATACAGTGTGTTAGGTTAAACGAGGAACATAGGTGCTTTCAGAGCACAGAAAGTGAACAACTTTGGCTACGAGACCAACTTTGAAATAAGAAAAAAAAATCAGCTATTCCATTCATTTTGACGAATTATGCGAATATAAATACACCAGCTTATTCTTTTTTGTGATTTCAGGTTTGTTCCAATAATCAAAGTTAATTTTCATGAGTACTATACCCCGGAAAGTACCTATGGACCTCGTTTTGTTTTAAATATTTTATTTTGTTCCTTTTGTTTTATTCGGTATTACTTTTTCTGTTCCACAGATCTATGTAAAATATTTTTCTTTCTTTATTTATTCGTGATACAAAATAGTGAAACAGAGTGAAACTGAATTCATTGGCAATATTTTAAGGGCTACTCATCATTGTAACCCCTTTTACTATGAGATCAAAATATCTGATATCTCGAAAAACGATCAGCTGTTCCACACACTATGCTCGCATAACTCGTCAAAATGTAGGGAACAGCTGATTTAGTTTTCGCGATTTCAGGTGTGTTACCCTAGTAAAAAGTTGTTCATAATTATGGGTACAATGACCCCCATAAATTTAATTTCACCCCGTATAAACAGCCTACTGTATGCGATAATAGACTTTTTTTTATATCAGTGTACATCTTAGAAGAATATTGAAGAAATAGAGACATAAAATTTAATTTCAGCCTGTATAAACAGCCTACTGTATGCGATACTAGACTTTTTTTTATATCAGTGTACATCTTAGAAGAACATTGAAGAAATAGAGACATAAAATTTAATTTCACCCTGTATAAACAGCCTACTGTATGTGATAATAGACTTTTTTTTATATCAGTGTATATCTTAGAAGAATATTGAAGAAATAGAGACATAAAATTTGCTTACCAGTGTAATTAAAACCTTAACTACTGGTATTTGCACGTCGTTATGCGTGTACGGAATTAATTAACGGTTCTGCATAAATTAAGATGTGTATTAATTAATAGGTGAAGAGCTCTCGAATTGAAATTTTATTAGATATTACTTTCAGAGAAAAACTTACTATTAATGTACAGGTTGGTATTTATTTATAAATAAAATCAGTGTAAGTTATGGTAAAAATAAGTTTTTCCTTACTCGCGTGCTTCGTGGTCTTCATACTTTAATGTTCTACTTTATCTTTTTGTATATTCCAAAAGGGTTGTCAGATTATCATCATCTGCCTAAGTTTGGATCGGCTTCCAGTCTAACCGAATGCATCTTAACACTTCCACAACCTAGTTACTGGATAACATGATACCCCTTAGTAAGACTGGTTGTTAGATTTACGAGTTTCTGACTTCCAGTAACGACTATCAAAGATCTGCAAATGACAGCCAGGACCAACGGCTTAGTTAGTGTCCTTTCCAAGCCACGGCGCGGAGGTCTCGGTATGTAAATAATGGTCACCCATCCACGAACCTACTGAGGCAAGCGTTGTTTAACGTTGAAGACCGACCGGTGCGGCTGATATTACTTAGCTAGAAGCTCACCGTAGGATATTGATAAAGCATTAGGATATTGTGAATACATTGTTTCATACGTTCTAAAAAAATGCCTGAAAAACAACGTAAATATCGCAATGGCTGTTGTTGAATAATTGTCAAAATGAAAGCAAATGAATGAAGCTACTGTTAGTTTTTATGCAATTAGGGTGCGGATGGAGCGGGCAAAATGTTATCGGGTTTTTTCGTTAGGAATTTTTCAGTGGCGACCAACGATTTGGCTATTTGACACGGTCAAAAATAATATATGGAATCACATAGAAAAAACCGCTAGTCTTAAAAACTTCCATCACCGTACAGAAATTCAATATTATGCGAAGATATAATTGTAACATTGCATTTAATGTTAATAAGTATTCCATTTGACTTCAAAAACCTGTGACGTCACATTTTAATATTTCATACGCGCTTTTTGACAATTAATAAAAATTAACGTTATTGACTATACCCTGTCAAATACCCACTTGATGACAATAGAATCACCCATCACTATTATACATTCTATAAAATAAAATAATGATAAAAACAATTAAAGAAAACAATCCAAATTGTATTACAAACACGAACCAACAAAATTAATTACATGAACAAATGAATTTCACGTTCGTTAATTCCTCATATAGCACAAAAATCTTGAATTTTAGCCACAAATCATACACACTTGAGCTAACTAATCCTAATCCGTCGCCCATCTTTATCTCTCACACCGAATTAAAGAGGGATGGAGTGATAAAGTTATAGAACCGAAAAGCAGGTAGTGTGTAAGCGATTTTGTATTTTTTTGGGTGTCTAGTGTTCAGTCATTAATTCACGATTATGTCTGCCGGCTGCCGGTACTGTTATTCGGTTATATGTCACGTTTCATGGCTATGAGCATGTTGAAAGCATTAAACTTCTTTATACACAAGTAATTTTATACAATGCTTTTTGCTAGACTGTGCCACAGAGTAAAAAGATGCAGTAGTCACGGGTCGTCAAATACCCGAACTGGCTGTGTGAAAAATGACATGGAGATATTCAAGAAAATATTTTTAGAGTGATATTTTCATAGAATAGAGGAGTTCGTGGCTAAGTAATAACAGCCGCACGGATCGATCCGTCAGGTTAAGCTACGCGTGCCGGGGTAGGTCCTTGGATGGGTGACCATCTTTACATTTCGAGACTCCTCCATACCTCGGAAAGCACGTTAAGCCGTTGGTCCCGGCTGCCATTCGTGGCTCTTTGACAGTTGTTACAGGTCGTCAGATGCCCAAAAGTCTGACAGCCAGTCTTACCAAGGGGTATCGTATTATTTAGTTACTACTGGGTTGTGGAGGTCAGATAGGCAGTCGCTGCTTGTAAAATAATGATATTCAGCTGCATCCGGTTAGACTGGAAGCCGACCCCAACATAGCTGGAAAAGGCTAGGCAAAATGTTTTTTTTATAGAATAGATCAGCTACTTCGTAACAGCATAATCAGCCTATAATGTTCTCACTGCTGGGACACAGGTCTCCTCTCTTCGAAAGAGGCTGGGCCGTAATCCACGTGCCCAGTGCAGGTTGGTAGATGTCACATGTCTTCGAATTTTTGGTTCTTGGATATGTCGGTTTCCTCGCGATGTTTTCCTTCACCGTTTTGAGAGCAGTGGTGATGAAATTATTTACACAGAGTAAAGCGCCTGCATGCACCTACAACTCGTAAGTTTTTTTTTTTTTAAGGCTGGGAAATCATCTAATGGCTGCCGCTCTGGGTGGAGCGGAAGGGAGTGTCAGACTCTTACTGACTAAAACCCATCCATGTTCCTTCCGTAGCTCTTTATGTTCCGGGGTAGCGGTAACCCTTTCGGACAATCCCACTTAACAACTCGTAAGCTGGGTCAGTTACCACTGGGCCTGCTCTGTAACGTGTTTCGTAACATGAAGGTTTATTATTATTATTATGGACCAAGTTGTTTGAAACAATGAGTATTATTATTATTATTATACGGGTACTGGCTATTCCAGGGTACCAAGCCCTATGAAGGGGCCCGTTGGGGCCGAGCCTGCCGGGTAAGCGGGATTGTCCGAAAGGGTTACCGCTACCCCGGAACATGAAGGGCTGCGGAAGGAATATGGATGGGTTTTAGTCAGTAAGAGCCTGACACTGCCTTCCGCTCCACACAGAGCGGGAGAAGTCATTGGATGATTTCCCAACCTCAAAAAAAAAAGGCCTAGGGCAATCGCTTAAAATGTGCGTACGCGTCTCCTCCGCTTTAAGGCAGAGTCTTCACCGCCTTGTGTCACGCAGTCCTAATGTATGAATGTGCTTATATAAGCACCTAAAAATAAACCTTTGGAATGGCCTCCTGTACAAGACTAAAAAGGTGTTACTTCAAACAATCCCTACTTACTTACACTAAACACGATGCCCGACCTAAATCCATAAAAATGCAACACGGTATAGAACGAGTTAATATAGTAACAAACATCTGCGTCCGCGCACGCAGATTTATCTCCATTTTCCGCTCGTGCGCCGATTGCCGATGAAACCCGATATCTCCCGAGCGTTTTCATTGGTCGATAGATCGCGCGCTTGCAGCTAATTGGCTGAAATGCACCTGAGGCGTTCGGCTAGATGCTCTCTGCAAATTAAATTGGTTATTATACTTCGATTGCTATTAGAAGATGTATACATACACACATCAAAAGTGTCTAGGGATCAAGCATTTTTATGCGGATTTCTTGAGATTGAGATGTGGCTTTGTAATAAATTTATGATTTTATAAATTTATATGGATCCTTTTTGGTGCATTTCATAATTTGAAACAGGAACTGTCAATCAAATTCGAGTAAAAGATGAAAATCAGCTGTCAATATTTTCCCTATAAAAACATACAACGCATTGAAGACATTATTAGTGCTACTGTTTCCCTACTACTGATTAAAACCAACGTTATTATGGAGCGGCGACGTCATTTAATCAGGGAAGAAATGCTCAGAGCCGTGGGAATGATAGAAGCTGGTTCCCGGCAACGTACTGTGGCTTTAGCTCTGAATACAAGTCAGAGTGTTATCAGTCGACTTTGGACACGTTACCGAAGCACTGGTACTGTGGCTGAGCGCCATGAAGGACGGTATCGCTGCACCACACGGAGACAAGACCGATACATTCAAATCTTAACTCGAAGAGCTCCAAAAATAACCGCCATGATGTTAGCCGTGAGGCTTCATCACTCTTCAGGGAACTTAATTAGCGACCAAACAGTCAGAAACCGCTTGCATGAAGTGAACCTTCATTCCCGAAGACCGCTACGGGTACCACCTATAGCAATGCACAATCGTAGGATTCGATATCAATGGGCTCTTGAACACAGAAATTGGGCAGAAGAACAATGGCGTTTCGTGTGCTTTTCTGATGAGTCTCGTTTTGGTATGAGACCGGATACAAGACGTATACGACACTGGAGAACCCCTGGACGCCAACAGCGATTAAAATCCTGCCAGGAAGTCCATCCTTATAGTGGTGGAACCATCATGGTATGGGCGGGTATTTGGATCGGCGGAAGAACTGAGTTGATTTGGATCAGAGGCAACCTCAACGCTCAAATTTATGCTGAGACGATTGTATCTGACGTCATCGTTCCTCTACAAGTGCAAATCGGTCCCTTATTTCAGTTAATGCATGATAATGCACGACCGCACACCGCAAGAGTTGTAAGACAGACTCTCGCCGCAGCTAACATCAATGTCCTGCCCTGGCCTGCTCAGTCGCCAGACTTGAACCCGATTGAGCATGCATGGGATATGCTACAGAGAAGAGCTCTGCCGAATATGGAGGGTATCCAGTTGCAAGAAGACCTTTTTTTGTTGTTGCAACGAACATGGGCGGCCATTCCACAGCGTGATTTGGATGAACTCATTTTGAGTATGCCAAACCGATGTTCTTGTGTTGTTAGTGTTCGCGGTAGAAACACGGATTATTAATTGTTTAAGTTACCCAATAAAATTTTAAAGAAAACTGTTATTTCAGTCTTTTTTTCGAACTTTAATGTTAGTGGTTCAAATGTCAAAAATCCCTTTATTAGGAAAATGGCAAATTTCTTTATTAATGCAAAGGTGACTTGGTTTATCGTTACTGTGACAAACGAAAACACTTTATTTGATGAATCCTTAAAGAAAATTTAAATTAATATCAATCAAGAGAAAAGTTATTGCAAAAATATATGTTGATCCCTAGACACTTTTGATGTGTGTATTTATGATTGGCGATCAAATTATGGTGTTTTACTCGCTACGTAAACATGGTCGTGTAATTTATTGATCGTTTTGAAGTTGTGTTAAGGGTATGCGTGCTTTTGCAATGTAAAATGGATAATTAAAGGGCTGGGCATAAAGTTACTAAGTAACTTAACGCTTTATGCTTCTTAATGTTCGGTGTTATTGTAAAAGATTATTGAACGTACCTTAGACTGTACCTGGAACGAAATATTATTTTGTAACATAACAAGCTTCTGCCCACCACTTTGTTTGGGTAGATGTCATAGCAAAAACTTCCTTTAATGTTCCCACTGCTAGTATACAGGTTTCCTCTCTATAAGAGGGACTGGGTCACAATCCACCACGCGGGGTATGTGCGAGTTGGATGTCACATGTCTTCGAATTATTAGTTCTAGGACATGCTGGTCGTTCCTCCACCGTTTTGAGAGCTATGGTGATGAAATGAAATACACAAAGTTAAGTGTCTGCCTGGATTCGAACTCCTCGTAAGTCGCTGGCAATACTACGGGGCCACCAACGCTCATTGGAAGTCATAAGATTCACAATATTATGATAAAAATGCTTCAAAAATAATTATAACAGCTCAGACTAAATGTCCGTCCAACCTCTGCGCGCGCATCAACCAGACAAGTCCCCGCCATAACTTCTACACTGACAGCTTCTTCCGCCGACCATCACTCGTATTGAATCTAACAATAAAATATGTACTAAAATAATAGCTATCTATCTTACACGATCTCTTTATACAAATCTTCAACCCCTTTTTTTTGCTCTGGGTGGAGCGGAAGGGAGTGTCAGACTCTTACTTACACCTACTAAAACCCATCCATGTTCCTTCCTTAGCCCTTTATGCTCCGGGATAACGGTAACCCTTTCGGACAATCCCGCTTACCCGGCAGGCTTGGCCCTAAGGGGCCCCTTCATATGCTGACATCTCTTTGAGGCGCAATTTGCACCGTGTGCTCCACCGTGTCCTCTGGACGATCCTCGCAGTGGTGACACCCGGGCATTTACTCCCGCTTGATGATGTGCAGGAACCTCCCGAAACATCCATGTCCGGTGAGGACCTGCGTCAGGCGGTAGGTAAGGGCGCTGCTTGGATCCTATTGGTCGTAGCGTCATGTTACATAGCCTACAGCCTTCCTCGATAAATGGACTATCAAATACAGGATTTTTCAATTCAGACTAGTAGTTCCAGAGATTAGCGCGTTCAAACAAACAAACTCTTCAGCTTTATAATATTAGTACTTATAGATAAGACGGTAAGTGAAAAATGCCGTTTGAGAAACTGGAGTTACCCCAGTCATCAATAAACCAATGTCTAGTGAACGTGTAATAGATTTTAGTCGACTTTGAGTCTAGCCATCGGTAAAAGCCGTTATTTCGAATTGACTGAAACGTTTTTTTTCTTTTTATCTTAAATTAGTTCTGTTTCGAAATAATCACCGGCAAGAACCACTTAGGTAAGTACTTTTTAGTGAAAACTTTTAGATTTTTTAGTACTACGTTGAGTAACAAAATGTAGTCTATAGTCCGGCCGATGAGAGAGTGCGCTTCTGACACCTGTCACTTTAGTACAAGAGAAAACGTGCTTTACGAATTTACACCTTATACCCTGACCTTAACCTTTAGGGTTAATCACTTAATATAATACCCATAGTTCAATCAAGTTTTTTTTTACAGTGCTAAGGAAAACAGATACAGGATTTGGTATACTCTTTATGTAATTTATCTATACAAACAAATAAATAAAATTGTCTGTTTGTAATTAAATAATAACAGCTTTTTACTAAAATCATATGAAAGGTAATACTTACGGTACCTATAACAAAAAAAAACTATTTAAAAAAAAAAGTTTCTCTATGTCCTGCTTTCGACTAATCTCCGATTTTTTTTTGATGGTTATAAATCATCAAATGACTCCTCTTGCTCTGGGTGGAGCGAAAGGGAGTGTCAGACTCTTACTGACTAAAACCCATCCACATTCCTTCCTTAGCCCTTTATGTTCCGGAGCAGCGGTAACCCTTTCGGACAATCTCCGAAACGGCTGGGTTGATATTGTCGGAACTATCACTGGCAGATAGCTGATGTTAGAAGGAGTAACTTAGGCTACTTTTAGTTTAGGAATATATCAACTCTTATAGCAGTATTTAGGTCCACGCATGTAAAGCCGCGGGCAGCAACTACTAATTAATAAAATAGTAAAACTAGTACAGTCGGCCGCACGTTGATGGTTAAGCTTTGACCTTGAGCTGACCTAGCGTAGTCGTTTCAAATTGAACTTGTAAGAACAAGCTTGCAAAATCTTAACTATACCCACTTAAAGATTTTTTTACGAATACAGTAGGTACCTAGAAATCCTTGCTGGAATAAAAAATAAATACCTAATAGTAGGAATGTAATAAGAATTTCTTGTGTGGTCCAGCGTTTAGCTACAAACTCAATTTAAACTATTGTTATGTGCAATTATCTAGTTGTTTTCAAATCTAAATTGAAATTCGATATGCCTGGCTGGTTTAGAAAAAAAATAGAGTCCACAATGTAGGATTAATTCTGTAGAGGACCAATAAAAAACGAGATGTAGGTAGGTGTTTGTATTATAGCTGGGAATACATAGATAATTACTCTTTATTAACCATTTGAACGCCAAAGCTTCGGGCTTCTTGTTAACAGAATTTCCCAATATACATGGTGTCTTTTAATTGGTTTCATGTCATTCAATACGTACGAGAGCTTCAATTTTTAGAATAACTATACAGGGTTATTTGTAAAACACCAGAAACCTCTTAAGAGGTCATTGTACTCATCATTATGAACAACTTTTACTATGGGACCAAACCTGAAATCGCGAAAAAAAATTCAGCTGTTCCCTACATTTATGTTCGTATAACTCGTCAAAATGTAGGGAACAGCAGATTTTTTTTTCGCGATTTTAGGTTTGGTCCCATAGTAAAAGTTGTTCATAATGATGAGTACAATGACCTCTTAAGAGGTTTCTGGTGTTTTACAAATTTTATAACCCTGTATAAACACTCACAAAAGTAATGATTTAATGAAAACAACATTGCCACTGTCACATATTTGTGTCGTTGGCGTACAGGGCATGCGCTTGCTTGACACGTATATGTGACAATGGCGTTGAAAAGGTTAACTACAGAAGCCTGCACATCAAGTTACCCCATCTGTCTATTTTTGATAGTTTTTCAACTTTGTTACAAAAGAATAAGGTTCATGTTCTATTGGGAAGCACTGACAGTTTGCTTGATGTGCTGGTGTCTGAAACTGCTGAAAAATGAGAATGCTGCTGCCCCTGCTCACAAAAATAAATCGCATAGTTAGGGATTTGCATGTAATTTTCTGGGAATTTAACAGTTACCTTTAATGGATGACCCCAAATAGAATGCAAGAAAAACACCAATTGTTCAACAAAAACTGTTCAACCAATCTTCTCCGTGAATTTCCTAAACCATTTCCATACAGAACCTCATTCAATTTAGTCTATTTACAAAAGAAATGGATTCATGGATGATTACAAAGTTGACGATCGATGCTTTGCTTAACTGAACAAGTTAGCTCTTTTCTGTAAAGTTTTTGCAAACATTTAAATCGTTAGATTCGGCCTATCATGTTAAAACGTGGTCACGTTTCTGCTACTTTCGTTTTGACACCTCTGTCAAATTACAATATTCAACTTGAACGCCATTATTCTGCTGGGCCCATCGAATCCTACTGCGGGATCCAGAGAATTCGTAAATATCTAAGACTCTTAGGTAGGTAATCTGATACTAAAAAATTAACGGTTTGTTACTTTTTATTTTTTGTGTGAGGTCATACTACTTACTAATTCGGGCGACTTTTATTATATTTCACCAATGAAACTTAACGCGATTAGCACATTAACCAGGTATTAGAGCGGTCAGTGTCATTATTTTCTGTTATGTTGAATTACTGTATACATAGTTACTACATTTATGTAATGTGTTTAAAATATTGACTGCCACGCAGCAGACACAATGGAAAATCTATGGGCCGCATAACGTGTTAACTAATGTAATTAATCCCATAGAAATTTATTTATTTATTAGTATAACGTAAAACGGCCGAGGTCTATTTAATAGTCACTTACAGCAATTGAATTCGATTTAGAAGTGCTGCGCGATCAGCACTTCTTCTTCAGTTTATTTGTGTTAAATTGGCGCGGAGAGGGCACATCTAACGATTTAAATCTTTAAGTTTTTTTTGTATTAGAAACATCTATTTCACACGTTAGAGAGTTTTTGCATGATTCTCGCCTTGTTACTTTATAAATCGCTTGTTTGATTGACCTCAACCTCCTGATTGATTGTGCAGTTATGTACTTTTTGCTTTCACATTTATTATCGGTTATTAGTAGACAAATGGATAGTGATTGTAGCTATTTAACTTTATTTTTTGCGTGCTTTTTATTGGCATATGTTTAAGTGGTGACGTTGGAATCACGACTTGTGGTATGGTCTTTGGGAAAGAAATAAGGGAAAATATGTTTCGACCTTTTGCGGGAAAACCACCAACTCTTATAGCATTATATTATTTTAATATAAGTGTGCTATACAGGACGTATATAGCTATAAGAGGCAGTAGTTCAGGTCCTGGTATTTTTTGACTTCTGTTAGTGTAAACTTAATTTATTTCTGTTTTATTAGGTGCGTCTAGCTTAACCCATTGACGGACAGTGAACGAGACACAATAGAAGTTTTATTGTTATTACGTCTATAGGCGTTCACTGTCCCTCAAAGTGTTAAGGAAGTCTAAAGCCATCATGGATTGTCCGAAGACCGCTACCCCGAAACATAAAGGACTGAGGAAGGAAAATGCATAGGTTTTAGTCAGTAAGAGTCAGTCAGTCCCTTCTGGAGGCAACTGATGATTTTTTTGAGGTGAGGGAAATCAAGAAATCTTATACCATCTACTCAAAAAAAAAAATCCTACAAAAGTTCTGTATCAGAACGAATTACCTTCTTCTTACATCTCTCATGATATAATTGACGACTTTTTAAAATCTAAACAGTCATTTCCGAAACGCACCGTAAGTAAAGCCATTTACAACGACAAACAAACAAATTATATTTGTTTGCAGTTAATTATAAACAACAAATAGATGAACTGGATTACATGATATTCCCATAGCTGCAGCTAAGACCTTATTGGCAGTAGCTATTGGCTGCGCGCCAGGATTCGCCTGACGAATTTATGTGCGTGCGCTATACACAGCGGTGCAGTGTGTAGTGATCGTATAGATCGTTGTTTAAGTATTTTTCGTTTTATTTTATTGAAAAATTATTTATTTATACAATGTGTTAGGTTAAACGAGGAACATAGTTTCAGGTTGTATATTACTCATGGAAATCAACAACTTTGTCCATGCAACTCTGAAATATGAATGACGAATTGTGCGAATACAAATGTACTGAACAGTTGATTTTCTTTTCGTGATTTCAGGCATAGTTTCATAGTCAGAGTTGTTCTTTTTATGAGTATATCACTCCCTGAAAGTATGTCCCTCGTTTAACGTAACACCACTATTGGAAGAAGTCATCAGGCACCGTATTTCATTAATCTTTATTATGTTGTCCTTATCACAATTTATGCTTCATCTCCCTCTCGCACTGGAAAGGACACACATGATGGACGCAATACGTCATGATAAGGTCATATCATGATTTGATTGATTATTATAGATTTGGTTGATTATTAAATGCCTGTAACTGTAGAACAAATAATCCTAAAAGTGAAGGTCTTTTTTTTTTTTAAGGCTGGGAAATCATCCAATGACTGCTCCCGCTCTGGGTGGAGCGGAAGGGAGTGTCAGACTCTTACTGACTAAAACCCATCCATGTTCCTTCCGTAGCCCTTTATGTTCCGAGGTAGCGGTAACCCTTTCGGACAATCCCGCTTACCCGGCAGGCTTGGCCTTGAGGGGCCCCTTCATATGCTGACATCTCTTTGAGGCGCGCGTGGAACATATACGCGCCGTACGGCACGGGTCTGGTCGGACGGTGAGTCACCCATTACTCACCGTCCGCAGGCCCGCGCCAAAAAGTGAAGGTCTGTAAGGATGTTTGGATGTTTGTTACCCTTTCACGCAGAAACTACTGTATGGATTTGGATGAAATTTTGGCACACAAATAGTTTTTATCCTGGATTATCACATAAGATACTTGTTATCCCAGTAGTACGTGCACGTGGGATAATTTCCAACATCCATGCGGGCGAAGCCGCGGGCAGAAGCTAGTTATTTAATAATCATTCATGCTTTTTAGGAAGAAGTCTTTACTTAATTTCGCAGCAACATTTATACTGTATAAATTATTTTGAATTATCGATATTAAGTAATATATTTTTTTTACTATTCAGAAGATAAAAACCTTAAAAACACGCACTTGAAGCATATTACAAGGTATTATTTTTTAAACTATATCGAATGCACGACTCACGACAAGCAAACCCAACCGCAAGCCTAGTGCCAGCCGATAATAGCGGTGTATAAGTAACAGCGCACACTATAAATCCATCAGTTTAGTTGGCGAGCCGCCAGTGTGCGCCGCACTTAACGCCCCGACACTCCTCTATTTCGTTACTCATAGTCCTTTAAAAGGAGTCCTATTTATTCCGATGCTGATTTACGCTCTGAAAAATTCGCTATTGTGTTCAGGGGCTAATTTAGAGCAGGCTCAGAATAGCACGTGCCTCCTTGAGTAGGATGTGATTAAACTGGAATTGTCCTTCTGTCGTATCGTGAAGGGGTCCGTTAGGGCCGAAGCCTGCCCGGGCAGCGGGATTGTCCGAAAGGGTTACCGCTACCTCGTAACATAAAGGGCTAAGGAAGGAACATGTATGGGCTTTAGTCAGTAAGAGTCTGACACTCCCTCCCAAGGAACATGGATGGGTTTATTAAACTATACGGTCTTTTATGAACTGACCGACTCCTTGATAAACCGCATCGACAATGTTGTGCAGGTTGTGCTTGGCGTCAACATAAGCTTAAGCAGCCTAGCATGTCAGCTGGATTGACCGAAAGGGTTACCGCTACCGCGGAACATAAAGGGCTAAGGAAGGAACATATATGGGCTTTAGTCAGTAAGAGTCTGACACTCCCTTCCGCTCCACCCAAAGCGGGTGAAGTCATTTGATGATTTCCCACCCGCCTACCTTTACCTAAATACAGGTTGTTACGAGTCCCTTTAAGAAGCACTCATCTACAGCCCATTTTGTGGTAAAGAAGAACGATATAGGTATTTAGATAGTTGCTAACAATTTTTGTTCATTTATGTCCAACAATATATTAATACATATTTCCACTATCAGCAGTATCAACAACCCTCCGACATGACCTACGTCGCAATAGTGTGGTATCGGTAGGCAGTCGCTCCATGTAAAATACTGGTATTCAGCTGCATCCGGTTAGACTGGAAGCCGACCCCAACATAGTTGGGAAAAGGCTCGGCAGACAGACGTTACACTATATAAAAAGTTAATTATGCTTTGCAAGAAAAAGACCCTTCCGGCAATGTAAATTGAGCCAAACACTTGGCGGATTTTTATAAATGGGTGTATAGGGTCTACATTTACTATTGGACATTGGTTTATGGCCAAATACGTTCCCATACGTCCAAGAAGCAGAACATACGTCTTATACAAATGTATAATACGTCTTAATGCTGGACTCCAGGCGCTAACGCGGCGCGACTGGCTCTCTGCCAATGACGAATTTATGGACAACTGTGGTCGCCATGGCTTCTGTGTTCCACGGCTATTTGTCATCACTAAACGCCTTTTACTTTATTTCAAAGACACCAGAATCAGATTCTGGTGTCTTTCTCACGAAAAATCTCACGTATAAGTTATACGTGAGATTTTTTCATCTATCCAGTAACTGCCGTCGGAATTCTAAATCACGTCGTTAAGATAATTTTATTTCAGCGTGAATGTCCGAAAGGGTTACCGCTGCCCCGGAACATAAAGGGCTAAGGAAGGAACACGGATGGGTTAGTCAGTAAGAGTCTGACACTCTCTTCCGCTCCACCCAGAGCGGGAGGAGGTATTTGATGATTTTTGATGATATTTTAATTAGTAGAATTTTATCTGCTTTTAATTGAACGTAATGAAAAATATAAGGACTATGCCGGAAAAAAAAATAGTTTTCAACATGAGACTAACGGCGGATTTCACCAATGGAACTAAACGCGATCAACACATAAAACCTTGTAAGGGCTGTCAGTGTTATTATTTTCTATAAGTTAGTGGAATATTGACACTGACAGGTCTTGAACGCGGTTTAGATGTGCTGATCGCGTTCAGTTTCATTGGTGAAATTGACACTTAGAATAATATGCGGAGGAGGAGGCCTATATCCCAGCACTGGGGCCTTATAGGCTGATTATGACGTCACTTTGAAGTGCATTGTAGAAACATCTTCAAGGGTCGTTTGCCAATTCGTGTGTTGCATTTTCGTGTCTCATGGGAGAATAAACTTTAAGATACTGCTCTTACCTTAGAATATTGCATTACCTACGTCCCAGAAATTAAAAACCAAGTTTGGTATGTCAATTTGCCAAAGCTTGGTATGACAAGTATCATACTGTTTTTTTCAGTGTCTGCTGTGACTGGCATCCATCCCAACCGTAACGTTTTGAAATGGCTAGACAGTATGACGTGAGCGACTGACATAAATCACACGATGCAACCAGACAGACTGAAAACAAATGTCTACATTTATATAACGTTTTGTAATGAGGGATATAAAGAAGAATATAAAAATTCTTTAAAATCACTTTCTTTACTTTAAAGTGTTTGCCAGGGTTGATATACCTCAGGCCTGAGTAATGGGTAGCTCACCGTTCGATCGGGACCAGGCCTGTGCCGGACGGGGCGTTCGTGATCTTAAAGAGATGTCAACATATGAAGGGGCCCGTTGGGACCGAAGCTTTACCACCAGAAAGGGTTACCGCTACTCCGGAACATAAAGGGCTAAGGAAGGAACATGGATGGGTTTTAGTCAGTAAGAGTATGATTTCCCACCCTCAAAAAAAAATTGTAGGAACCCCTCCTGCTGATTTCAGCTTCACTGTCTTCAATGATATTTAATCACTTAATATATTTAATAGCCCTGCCTTTCGGTACAGACGCCAGCACATCAAGCTATCCCGAACTGTCAAATTTTCTCAATTAAAAATGAACCTTATGCCTTTGCAATAAAGTTGAAATACTATCAAAGAAATTTGACAGATTGTGGTAACTTGATGTGCTGGCCTCTGTACATTATAAATGCTTTAGGTCAACTTTTAGCAACCTATAAGATCACATCGTCTGGCGGACATATTAATAATTTTTTCCATTTACTTTCTGGGAAATCATCTTAAGTTTCTACCCAGTTTGCAAACAACAAAATTGCCAGACCAGACAACCGCTATGTGACGGCCACCACTTTTCTTCGAAACCGTAGCTTAAGAGGAGTTAAATCTATCACTGCCGTGGTTACCCTACTACTCATCTACAAATAGCAGGGACCGTCTACAAAATATTAGAATGATGGCCACCGTACATGCGTGTAATGCCGTTTCGCGACGCCCTCCGCAATGAATTAGGTAGTAAACTATGTTTTACATAATTGGGAGACGGATGCCTGACTCTGATATTGAATTAGCTGTAATTAATGGCATTGAAACATCGTTATCTATCAATCTTAGTAATGTTTTTATTGGGTTTTATTTCGTGTCCCTTGCGTCGCCCAATGGGAACTGGTTACGGCTATCTATGCTTCCGAATTATCAGATGACATCTTACTTTAAGGGTGCTACCCCGGAACGTAAAGGGCTAAGGAAGGAACATGGATGGGTTTTAGTCAGTAAGAGTCTGACACTGCCTTCCGCTCCAACCAGGGCGGGAGGAATCACTTGATGATTTCCCACCCTCAATAAAAAAAGGGTATATTTCACCAATGAACGCGGTTAGCCCAAAAACTACGTTTAAGAGCTGTCATCATTATTTTCTATGGAATATTGACAGTGACAGCTCATGAACGCGTTTAAGATGTTCCAATCGCGTACAGTTTCATTGGAGGAGGCGGCACTTAAAGACTGTCGTGACGTCTTTCAGGCAGATACCCAGTTTTGGGAATTTGAAGTTGAGAATTTGTCAATCCAAGCATTACTTGTGGTGATTTCTCCAATTTGAGGAGTGAGAGAGGAGGCCTATGTCCAAGTCAGTGTATGGGGCACAGGCCTCCACAGAGAGAGTGGGCCATAATTCACCACGTGGGCGTAATGCGGGTTGGTAGATGTCACAAGTCTTCGAATATTTGGTTCTAGAACATTCCTCACGATGTTTTCCTTCACCGTTTTGAGAGCAGTGGTGATGAAATTAAATACATAAAGTAAATCGACTGGGTTCTAACTCATGACCTAACACTTGTCAGTCATGGAAAATACCACTGAACCACCATCGCTCACCTGATTCCTCTAATGAAGCCCCGGTTTTTGCAAAGAAATGTCGAATTTGGTTTTCACTTAATTCTAAAGTAGAATTTACAATTCCTCAAATCTGAAACCAGGTACCAGGTCTTTATTTTTGTGTGTATGGGTGCAGTGTGCCTGCTGGTCAACGAGTCAACTTTTACTATGCAAAGGTACACTACTCCAATTTATATTGTTTTTAAAGCAAAACATTTTTCAAACCGTTAATTTAATTAGCTACATGTGCTTATCAAAATCTCTCTAATCTTCTTTTACTTCTTATTATGTTGTGTGAAAGTTTGTATGGATGTGTGTGTGGATGTATGTTTGTTGCTCAATCATGACAGAAAAACACAAAACACTATCTGAATGAAAATTGGCAATCATTTCTAACCTGGATTAACACAGGATACTGTTATCCCGGTACGTTCCCCTGGGATATTTTCTGACATCCATGCGCGCGAAGCCTAGAATATCATACTGCGGATATCTGTCAATCATTTTCATATACACGCAGCGAAAATGCAGTCAAATATTTAAATCGCGCACCGTTTTGCAGTACAGATTACTGAATTTATTTACAGAAGATTGTAATATAAATTAAAGAATTGAGGAACTCGTGGCTAGGTACTAACAGCCGCACAGGTCGATCCACCAGGTAAAGCCACGCTTGCCGGGGTTGGCCGTGGATGGGTGACCATTTTTACATACCAAGAAACCTCCGTGCCTCGGAAAGCGCGTTAAGCCGTTGATCCCGGCTGTCATTTGTGCATCTTTGGCAGTCGTTACGGGTCGTCAGAAGCCCGAAAATCTGACAGCCAGTCTTACCAAGGGGTATCGTATTTCCCAGTTACTGGGTTTTGGAGGTCAGATAGGTAGTCGCTCCATGTAAAATACTGGTATTCAGATGCATTCAGTTAGACTGGAAGCCGACCCCAACATAGTTGGGAAAAGGCTAGGCAGAAGATATAAATTGAAGATTTGAACCGGAATCATTAAGCAGGAGTAATTAAGTACTGCAAAAATACCAAATTAACCTCAATAATCTCGCTATTTCTCCTAGCAAAACCACCATTGAACAGGTGCTCCAATTACTTCAGCAAGTCTAATTAGGGCCTAATCCCAAAACAAACTACGGAATCGTCATAGTATCGCTTCGCAGCATCAATTAGAGAGGGGCGCGCGTCAAAGTTGAGGCGATCCCCCCCTCCCCCCACGGAGCCTCGGAGCGGTGCAATTTTTTTAAGGGGCCACCCCAAGCCCCCAGACTGTTTGGTGACGGTTGCAGCGGTGTTGTGCGCTCGGTGTGGAGTGGCTTTAGTTTTGATGCAGAAAATGTTGCATGTCGTTGGGATACTGTTAATGCAGTCGGGCTGGCGAAGACGAAAATTGAGGGCAAACAACGGCTGATCTAATATCAATAAAAAAGGCATTAGGATAGAAAATATTTAACTCGCTAGTACACATGTCATCTAGGTACCTAAGTCTTTGTAAATTTAAACGGTGAATACTAGGTCATAAATTCCTAGGAAATGTTGGAAAAGTCCAGGAAAAATAAGACAAATTACTGTGCAAATAAATAGGGTATCTAAAATAACACTTAACAATTCTACATTATCTGTAGAATTATACTTATAAGGATAATAAAATACTTAAACTCAAAATATGTACCTACCCCGCCAGCACATCAAGTTACCCCACTCTGTCAAATTTCTTTGATAGTTTTTCAACTTTATTATGAAAGCATAAGGTTCATTTTTATTGGAAAAAAATTACAGTTATAATGATAGCTTGATGTTTTGGCGTCTGTACATAGTACTTACTATGAAGGCTGTTTATTGTACAGAGGCCAGCACATCAAGTTACCACAATCTGTCAAATTTCTTTGATAGTATTTCAACTTTATTGCAAAGACATAAGGTTCATTTTTAATTGAGAAAATTTGACAGTTAGGGATAGCTTTATGTGCCAACTGATGTGCGTCTGTACCAACAACAACAATAAACTTTCTTTTTGTTGATATTTCCGCTTCCGTGCTGTCAGTGGCCAACACACTTCGCTCCGACAATACCCGTGTCCATTTTGACGTAGCGATTTTTTCCGCCCACTGCGTGTTTTCGTTTATATTCGTTGCACACACGCGCCGATCTCGATCGATTCGTCCATGTCACTCACACAGCGACACCAATGCTCTATTTTTTCATTTGCATGGGGATTATTAACGTGTTCCCATCACATGGGTGGGAGAGAGAGGGAAAACATTGGGTATGTATAATGTTATTTATATAAAAGCCTGGTCGTTGAACGATGAATGTGGTAGCCACTATAGAAGAATGGCTGGCTATAGGACTGTCTGTTATGTGAACACATCATCACGCTTTATATGCCCTCAGGGTTGGGCAGAGGTGTACTCATAGTACAGCCATATTTCGCCAGTTATGTTTAACTCCCGAATAAAACCTTGCCCGACCTGGGAATCAAACCCAGGATCTCATGTTCAGCAGTAGACGATGACAACTAGACCAACGAGGTAGTCAGTAATGATGATGGTGTTAATTACTTTATTACGTATAGTGCTCTTCAATTAGTGCATCCTGCCGATGCGGATTGTCCATAAATTCAAGGTCGGTCAAGGAGCTAAGGCGTTCCTTAGCTCGTTGACCGACCTTGAATTTACCGGGCTGTGCTTGTAGTTTCTCTAAAGGGTCGAATCCGAAACGAGGTGATCCGTCAGAGAACCAAAGCGGCAATGGGCTGGCCATTTATGCCATAGAACCGATGACCGCTGGTGTAGACGTGTTCTTAAGTGGAGACCACGAATCGGTGAACAAAATGTAGGACGCTCTCAGGGTAGGTGGAGTGTTGATCCTCGTAGGGTGGCTGATAGCACCTGGATGAGAGTTGTCGAGAACCCAGCTAAATGATGTGCAGTTGGAGAGGGCTATGCCCAGCAGTGGATTGCAATAGGCTGATGATGGTGATGACGTATAACGCTGTGTGGTTTTTGACAAAGATAGGCCCCGCTATTCCTGAGCCTTATTGGGAAACAAAGAGATACCAGTATGTTCACAAACTGCATCAATATACATACATAGATACCTAATACATGCCCTTTTTTTTGAGGGTTGGAAATAATCATTGACTCCTCCAGTTCTAGGTGGAGCGGAAGGGGGTGTCAGATTCTTACTGACTAAAACCCATCCATGTTCCTTCATTAGCCCTTTATGCTCCGGGGTAACGGTAACCCGTTCGGACAATCCCGCTTACCCGGAAACCTAATACATGCCTAAAAAGAAAACGAAAAAAAAGGTTTTTAAATATCGATCATATTTGGATCAGCATAAAACTTAATACTGTCCAGCAAATTGCAAAAACCGTAGGAAAATTTGAATTTCCCGGGCTACCCTGACGCTTAAGATCGTCATGATGTTTAGCTAGTTAGACTGTATGACGTCACATAAATAATGTTACAGAACGAGATTGAATCTAACTGCACGGGAAATTAAGCTCAACTTTGTGATCGTTTTAGGTCTGGAAAAATTTGAGGGGGCAGAAAAGATAGATCCCGGTGCCACGGCATTTTATTTAACATCATATTGAGAAATCGACATTTGGATTATTATATTCTTACCAAAGTATACGACAGATCCCAACATAACAATAAAAAACGACAACCTGTGTCAACACGCTTGGGCCATCTCATGTTCTTAGCACGGTGGGCTGTGCTGGCACCGCTGCTGCCGCTGCTGAGACCCTCAAGCAGCGTAAATGCAGTAACCTGATGGGTAACTACAGTTTTGGGCCGTTTGGGGTCGAAACTCTAGGGTCATGGGGCCCGAGTGCGTAACTCCTTTCTATGGAAATTTCTCGCCGACACTTAACGTGACCAGCTGGATTGTTCTTTGGTCAAAGAATTTGTATTGCCATTCAACGTGGCAATGCTGCCAGTCTTCTAGGCTGGTTTCCGGACGATAGCGATGCGGATGAATACTTTGACGCCTAAGTGCCCTTTTTTGTTTTTGTATTTATTTGTATACAGTTAGTTAGATAGTTAGGGTCGTCAGAAGCCCGAAAATCTGACAGCCAGACTTACCAATCTTACTGCTCAGTTACTGGGTTGTGGAGGTCAGATAGGCAGTCGGTCCATGTAAAATACTGGTATTCAGCTGCATCCGGTTAGACTGGAAGCTGACCCCAGCATAGTTGGGAAAAGGCTAAGCAGATGCCGATGATATTGAGAAATCGACATTTTAATTATTCTATTCATAACAAACCACTATACAGCAGATCTCAGTATAACAATAAATAATAAACTTTCCTAGCACATTGTATGACGTCACTGATCGCCTGATCGGTGCGCATATGTGCAAGTAATAATATCCGTTACATGAGCTCCGGGCCTGCAGATGACATGACGGTGACGTCACAGCACGGTAAAGGACGCCCGGTGACGCACCACGCGTACAAAGGCACACGGTTTTAGAGTTGCGTCCGATAAAATGGTTCAAATCTATTAATGGGTTTGGTGTTAAAAACAGGTATGGTGGTAATACTGCTGCTGACAGTTCTTTTAATAGGGTGGAAAAATTAAACGCCATTTTTCAGGTGCAACGGCAAGGGTGAGGCTTAGATTCTAAACACAATTTGCCGAAGTTTGGCACGATTACGCCTAAATTCTATTTGAATTACTGACAGATTATGCTGAAATACGTTGCGTTGTAGCGTACAGTCGAACTTCAGTCGGGCGTAAATTCAGCGGCAATTCGGCGGCTGTAGAACACATATTACAGCGACCGAAGACGACGTCACGACAGCGCTCGAGACACTGAAAACACACAAAGTTGCGCAATTGAATTTCTGACGCGTAACGTGTGTCATATTAGCCGAATACGTCGGAACGTAAAATGAGCCGCGGAACTTCGGTGGCGTATCTTCGGCATAGTGTGTTTAGACACTTAGGGCTGTCAAATTAGGTTGAGCTTATTAAAATTCTTAACAGGTTTTGATTACACTTTCTAAGGAGATGTCTTTTGCCTTAATAGGTCTTGGCCGTTGAAGGTTATGCCAACTATAAATGACCATAGCCCACATTCAACCAATCAACTCAGCCCATCGCAGTCCACTGCTGGACATAGGCCTCTTCCAGGCTGTGCCATACAACGCCACCAACTCCACTCTGTCCTCCGGCTTCCACACCCAGACTGTCCAGCCACATTCAGGTCATTAGTCCATCTAACTGGAGGGCATCCCACTTACTGATACGTGGTATCCACTCTAGGACTCGTCTGTTCCATCGGTGGAATAACATAGCTGTAAAATCAGTGTACTCGTATGTTATGGGATAGTCCCAGCACCACACCAGGAAATAGGGCGAGCCTATCCACCATAAAGCCAAGATGTCTCCGTACTCTTAACTATCCACAGCCCATGACCTCAGATCTTTGACTTCCTAGCTGGTTCTAGAGTTATACAGTACACTGGCTCTTATGGTATCCATTTTTCGGGTAAGCAGGATATGCTAGCTGGACTAAAGTATCTTCACTCGTGGAAGCTCTATGCGTTAATTCTGACACGTTCTGTATGGACGTGATATAGGTTACCTACCTACTTAAAACTTTATTTTATTGGTGAGCCAGTAACCTATTTTCACACCAGCTCAATAAAATGTCCTCTAAAGAATTTTGGAAGACTCAAAAAAAACATTCACTTTTTTAAGGAACTTCATCCTTACAAATACCATCAGCGATATTCCTCATCCTACTTTTCCAAGTATACTGTGTAGTATACCCTTTCCACGAAAGCCTTCATCATCACCATCATCATACCTAGCCTGACTTCACCCACTGCTGGATTTGGACCCTCTTTGCTTGTGCCGATGTCCACGTTTCTGTCCAAGCCTCTGCCAGGTTTTACCGACGAGCTGGTTCTCTTCTATAAAGTCAAAGTCAAAGTCAAATCATTTCGTTTCAAATAGGAACAATTAAGGCACTTTCGAACGTTAAAATGAATAAGAAATCGAATTGATTCTAGTCACCCCTTCCAAAAGGTAGTTTTGTGTAGAGAAGAATGGGCAAGATATACCTCTGCACTACCAAGACCCTCGTATATATAAGTCCCTACGTAAATATATAACACAATTATTCAATGATTAACCCAAAAAGCATTGATGGTATTACATAAAATTATACAAACATTCGGCGGACATACATCGGGGCCGATCTGCAAATTAGCAATTAATGAATGCAGTAGGGCCGGCTGGGCCCCGCGGCCCCCGGCCCCTAGTGACGGGCCCCCGCTTTTTTTGTGACTATATAGGTAGCCTGCGCTGGACTCGTGCGGTATACACGGCGTAAGTTCTAGGGGATAGGCTCGAAGATATTCGAATGTTTCTTTTTTCTTTTTATGAGTGACTGAAATCGTTAAAAACGGAAAAGCCAATTTTAATGCTCTGTTAGAAAACTGTTTGAGATTTTCTTCTCGTCTGTTCTAAAAAGGTAGGTATAGCCGTTTCTTAAACAAAACCAGAGACGATTTGCATTAAGTTATTCAGGGTGTGGAAAAGAGCGACTGGCTCAATATACAAGCGTTTAGGTACATAATAATATGTGGCTGCATTTATGCTAAGATAAATAAAATAAATACAACGAATACGTGAAAAGAAATACCATATATCACAGGAACCAATCGTAAATTACGAAGCCAACCGCCAACAATGTTGAAACTCATACACAAATCACCCATTTCCTTTACACCAAGCACAAAATATAGGTCATCGAAGAAAATTTTCACATGCAGCATCCCAGAGATATCCTCAGATCACTAGAGCTTGTGCACCCGTCATTTTCAGCGTTTTTTTCGCAGCGAGCCCGCAGCATTCGTTTTTCCGTGCACCCCCAGGGGGGGGCGCCCCCCCATGACCCCCCCTCCCAATACCGCCGTGCACGGAATTTGATTAATGCAATGTTCGCGATAATTATTCGTGTTACTATTTTTTGACAGGATAAAGTTTTTTCGTTCGACGTGCATTGTTTTTTTTCACTCTTTTTTGTTTTTTTTTTTACGCTGAGCGCTGTTGGGAGCGTGATATGAGATTGCCTGCGTTGTAGGTACGTGAAAGCCTGTTTTATACGAATTACTGAGTTTTTATCCCAAATGTTTTGTTTCGTGAATTTTAAATGTGTGATTTTTTATGGATTTCTGTTAATGTGGATATGGATAGGATACATTTTGTTACTGAATTATTGAAAAAAAATTAACTAGATATCTAGCCAACGATCATGATGGTTTGGTCCGACTATAAACATAATAATTAAAGCCTTTGTACGCGTGCAACTCATGAATTTCGGGAAATATTAATTGGTTCGTTTCAATTATTATTTTTGCATATTTCATGTAATTATTATATTAGCAAATTAAGTAAATACGACATTTTTGTTTACAGGCCTGCTGAAATGCGGTACTATACATGACATGAAATTGTAATCTCTGAAGAAAATGGAGATGGAAAAACAATGACCAAAGACCTGTTCTTTTTTTCCATCTCCATTTTCTTCAGAGATTACAATTTCATGTCATGTATAGTACCGCATTTCAGCAGGCCTGTAAACAAAAATGTCGTATTTACTTAATTTGCTAATATAATAATTACATGAAATATGCAAAAATAATAATTGAAACGAACCAATTAATATTTCCCGAAATTCATGAGTTGCACGCGTACAAAGGCTTTAATTATTATGTTTATAGTCGGACCAAACCATCATGATCGTTGGCTAGATATCTAGTTAATTTTTTTTCAATAATTCAGTAACAAAATGTATCCTATCCATATCCACATTAACAGAAATCCATAAAAAATCACACATTTAAAATTCACGAAACAAAACATTTGGGATAAAAACTCAGTAATTCGTATAAAACAGGCTTTCACGTACCTACAACGCAGGCAATCTCATATCACGCTCCCAACAGCGCTCAGCGTAAAAAAAAAAACAAAAAAGAGTGAAAAAAAACAATGCACGTCGAACGAAAAAACTTTATCCTGTCAAAAAATAGTAACACGAATAATTATCGCGAACATTGCATTAATCAAATTCCGTGCACGGCGGTATTGGGAGGGGGGGTCATGGGGGGGCGCCCCCCCCTGGGGGTGCACGGAAAAACGAATGCTGCGGGCTCGCTGCGAAAAAAACGCTGAAAATGACGGGTGCACAAGCTCTAGTGATCTGAGGATATCTCTGGGATGCTGCATGTGAAAATTTTCTTCGATGACCTATATTTTGTGCTTGGTGTAAAGGAAATGGGTGATTTGTGTATGAGTTTCAACATTGTTGGCGGTTGGCTTCGTAATTTACGATTGGTTCCTGTGATATATGGTATTTCTTTTCACGTATTCGTTGTATTTATTTTATTTATCTTAGCATAAATGCAGCCACATATTATTATGTACCTAAACGCTTGTATATTGAGCCAGTCGCTCTTTTCCACACCCTGAATAACTTAATGCAAATCGTCTCTGGTTTTGTTTAAGAAACGGCTATACCTACCTTTTTAGAACAGACGAGAAGAAAATCTCAAACAGTTTTCTAACAGAGCATTAAAATTGGCTTTTCCGTTTTTAACGATTTCAGTCACTCATAAAAAGAAAAAAGAAACATTCGAATATCTTCGAGCCTATCCCCTAGAACTTACGCCGTGTATACCGCACGAGTCCAGCGCAGGCTACCTATATAGTCACAAAAAAAGCGGGGGCCCGTCACTAGGGGCCGGGGGCCGCGGGGCCCAGCCGGCCCTACTGCATTCATTAATTGCTAATTTGCAGATCGGCCCCGATGTATGTCCGCCGAATGTTTGTATAATTTTATGTAATACCATCAATGCTTTTTGGGTTAATCATTGAATAATTGTGTTATATATTTACGTAGGGACTTATATATACGAGGGTCTTGGTAGTGCAGAGGTATATCTTGCCCATTCTTCTCTACACAAAACTACCTTTTGGAAGGGGTGACTAGAATCAATTCGATTTCTTATTCATTTTAACGTTCGAAAGTGCCTTAATTGTTCCTATTTGAAACGAAATGATTTGACTTTGACTTTGACTTTATAGAAGAGAACCAGCTCGTCGGTAAAACCTGGCAGAGGCTTGGACAGAAACGTGGACATCGGCACAAGCAAAGAGGGTCCAAATCCAGCAGTGGGTGAAGTCAGGCTAGGTATGATGATGGTGATGATGAAGGCTTTCGTGGAAAGGGTATACTACACAGTATACTTGGAAAAGTAGGATGAGGAATATCGCTGATGGTATTTGTAAGGATGAAGTTCCTTAAAAAAGTGAATGTTTTTTTTGAGTCTTCCAAAATTCTTTAGAGGACATTTTATTGAGCTGGTGTGAAAATAGGTTACTGGCTCACCAATAAAATAAAGTTTTAAGTAGGTAGGTAACCTATATCACGTCCATACAGAACGTGTCAGAATTAACGCATAGAGCTTCCACGAGTGAAGATACTTTAGTCCAGCTAGCATATCCTGCTTACCCGAAAAATGGATACCATAAGAGCCAGTGTACTGTATAACTCTAGAACCAGCTAGGAAGTCAAAGATCTGAGGTCATGGGCTGTGGATAGTTAAGAGTACGGAGACATCTTGGCTTTATGGTGGATAGGCTCGCCCTATTTCCTGGTGTGGTGCTGGGACTATCCCATAACATACGAGTACACTGATTTTACAGCTATGTTATTCCACCGATGGAACAGACGAGTCCTAGAGTGGATACCACGTATCAGTAAGTGGGATGCCCTCCAGTTAGATGGACTAATGACCTGAATGTGGCTGGACAGTCTGGGTGTGGAAGCCGGAGGACAGAGTGGAGTTGGTGGCGTTGTATGGCACAGCCTGGAAGAGGCCTATGTCCAGCAGTGGACTGCGATGGGCTGAGTTGATTGGTTGAATGTGGGCTATGGTCATTTATAGTTGGCATAACCTTCAACGGCCAAGACCTATTAAGGCAAAAGACATCTCCTTAGAAAGTGTAATCAAAACCTGTTAAGAATTTTAATAAGCTCAACCTAATTTGACAGCCCTAAGTGTCTAAACACACTATGCCGAAGATACGCCACCGAAGTTCCGCGGCTCATTTTACGTTCCGACGTATTCGGCTAATATGACACACGTTACGCGTCAGAAATTCAATTGCGCAACTTTGTGTGTTTTCAGTGTCTCGAGCGCTGTCGTGACGTCGTCTTCGGTCGCTGTAATATGTGTTCTACAGCCGCCGAATTGCCGCTGAATTTACGCCCGACTGAAGTTCGACTGTACGCTACAACGCAACGTATTTCAGCATAATCTGTCAGTAATTCAAATAGAATTTAGGCGTAATCGTGCCAAACTTCGGCAAATTGTGTTTAGAATCTAAGCCTCACCCTTGCCGTTGCAACCTGTTCTTTTTTCAGAAATTGTAGCGATGTGAGAGATAGCTCCTCGCCTCCTTCGCCTCGACCATAAACAAACTAAACTACGGCGTCAAAAATTCCTCAGCATCGTTCTCTGGTTATGTTCCCAAGAGACTGGCTGAATTTCTATTGTATCGCACCCCAATGACTGGCCAAGGTACAGCCCTTGGGTCAGTGGAAATGTCAATCAGCCGTTTGAAGATTTCGTTGAACAAACCATGAGCACTCGAACCCTACCGCCTGAGGGTCAACCCAAACAGCTCGAAAATATAATACCGAAAATGTGGCTTACTAACCGCTGTTTGAGGTTTTCTGCAGCCGCAACAGCAGCCGTTGCTGTGACAGCCTAGTGGTGTGACCGTCGGTATGCCAAGTCATAGGTCTCGAGTTCGAACCCAAGACACGCACCTCTGATTTTACAGATTCATGTGCGTATTGTATAATTATCACTTGCTTAAAAATCGGTGAAGGAAAACATCGTGAGGAAACCAGCATGTCTGAGAGATATTTCTCAACAACATGTGAAGCTAAGTCAGAGGCCCATGGGCAGCATAAAACTCTGACACCAGGTTAGTCACTAACCACACGAAAAGAAGAAGAAGCAGCAGTGCCAGCGCAACACGCCGAGCTTGGATAATTCTACTTATATAAGGTGACTGGTAATTAGTGACCGATATTTAAACACGTGATTGTACTCATGATTACAATCAACTTTCCCAAAGAAACTTTTTTTGTATACTCAATAGCTGCTAACAGCTGGTCCGCGCGAAGTTCATTGAACTTTGCGCGCGCCAGTTGTATTGTTATTGTGATAAAAATAAAACTATTGAGTATACAAAAAAAGTTTCTTTGGGAAAGTTGATTGTAATCATGAGTACAATCACGTGTTGAAATATCGGTCACTAGTTACCAGTCACCTTATATATCCTTAAAATGTATGCATATACAAAGTCATCACAACTAAGTAGGTACCAATTACGAACATCCAATTCAAAGCCTTATGCAAGAGGCAGCAATGAAAAAACTCAAACGTTGAAATAAAACGTCCAAGTCCAGGTAAGGAGTACAACGTGTACAAGTGCTATCTTAAACAATCTCCGCCGACAATATCCGGGCTGCCTCACTCCCGCATACAGCGCTCCAAACTTTACCTAGGAATTAACTCAGAAAACTTTCCAAGGTAAATTCTACCTTCGAACTCCTAAAATAGAGTGTTTGTTAGAGTGTGCTAAGGTGTCAGGAAATAATAAGGTGCATTTTTTTAAGTGTTTTCTGAAAATACTGAAAATACTTTTTGTAGGTAATTGAAAATTTATATAAATTGTTGTATTCTTAAATGAATTCACTGAGTTAGAAGTCTTTTCTTACGTAAAGTAAGTAAACGACAAGTAGAGCTTTTTTTTAAAAGCTGGACCTAATTCTGAATTATAAAAGCCAGTGAAAAATGATCAAAAGATTTCAGGAAAAGTGCTAAATACCTCCTTACTGAAATTACATTTCGAAGCAAAAAAAAAATAGGAAAGCATTCTTTTTTGCCCTAAGTTTATTTGGTTTGGGATCTGTTTTCAAAACCACATACTGTTTTATAATACAGCCAAGTACAGGCTCCATATTAGCATCAATTAAGGCACTGGCCCAGATTGATAATGATGCTGATAAGAAACAAATCCTGCAAAACAAATGTTATCAAAATCCTGACCTAATTTACTTCTCGCAATTACACGTAATACACCTTGAATTTCCATGAAACTTAAGAAAATCGCGAAATATTCACAACTGCCTGGGTAACCTGGGTTTGAACCTGTAACCCAATGCACAGGAACCTGACGTGTACGGTTTTTGGGCCTTCAGAACCTGGCCTGGAATCAGAACCTTAAGTTGAAAAATATTTTCTTTAATATTTTTCGGTGATAATGATTTGTTTAACAGCGGTATTGTCCGAAAGGGTTACCGCTGCACCGGAACACGAGGGGCTAAGGAAGGAACTTAGATAGGATAGTTTTAGTCAGTCTGACACTCCCTTCCGCTCAACCCAGGAGGAGTCATTTGATGATTTCCTATCCTTTAAAAACAAAAAAAAGGCATTATGTTTAATTAAGTATCCAGTATTATTAAGTATTTAGTATTGTGTTCAAGATCATCGTCGTCATCTGTTTGGTCTTATCCTAACTGTTTTAAGGCTGGCTTCCAGTCTAACCGGATGCAGCTGCCAGTATTTTACATGGAGTGACTGTCTATTTGACCTACAAAACCGGTGGTATCCCTAAGACTGGTTCTCGGACTTTCGGGCTTCTGACTATCCGTTAGGACTGTCAAAGATCTAGAATTTTTTTAATGTATATTTGAAACGTTAAATAAACTTTAAAATTTTATCTACTTTTATATAATTAACAACCTGCGTGACTTTCTTTTTATTGGCAGAATGTGTCCTCTTAAAAATATCTACAACACCTTTTAGACCACATTTTGTGCAAATAAATATACTGATTTAAGTACTCACTTACCTCCCGATCAACACTGCTCATTATAAAATAGTTAATCTTAATTAATCATAATCACTCGGAACCAACCATAACTATTAATTACTACCCCACTTCCATCAAAAAACAAGACACAATGCGATCTCTCAAAATTTCGCTATCCAAGGAAAAATAAAGACTATACCAGGGACACATAATTAACAGAAGAGCAGTAATGAACAGGAGACAATGTGGAGCTGTCGCGAAACAATACCAGCTGATATAACGAGATGCCATTTCTTTAACTCCCATTTTGGTGGATTGAAGCTGACGAAGACTGCTTTTTAATAAGGTAAGTAATTATTTCGGAGATGCATTAAAGTTTTAAGGGTTTGTTTATTCCAAAACGGGTGATTAAGGAGAATTTTAAATTGTATGGAGATTTAATTGTGGTGTGGCGTCTTCCTGACTATGTTATTCGTCATATCAGATGAGGTATGTCCTCAGCTGGACATAAGACTCCATAAGCGTAGCCAGAACAACCGGTCTTGCACTTATTCCCGCTTCTAGCGGATTTCTGCAGCAGTAATATCAGTGATAGCCTAGTGGTGTGACTGTCGGACTGCCAAGTCTCGAGTTCGAACCCAAGGCACGCACCTCCGATTTTACGGATTCACGTGCGTATTGTATAATTATCACTTGCTTAAAAATCGGTGCACCGGGCACCACGAAAAAGAAGAAAAGCGGATTTCTGCAATTTCTTCAGGTCTACCTTTAGACGATACTACTCGTAGCAGAAGTATTAGTACCTAATAGTGCAACATTTTTTGAGAAAGAAATGAAAACAAACGAATGTAATATAATATTTTAAAACTATAAATTGATTTTGAAAAAATCCCACCACTAACTCAAAACATTTTTTTTTTCAATTATTATTATCATTTTTAAATCTGACAAAAGAATACCAACAAATTACTAAAGAGTTACTAGGATGGCATGAGCGTGCAGGCTGCGTTGCATAAGATTGATGCGCCGGGACGGGAGGCGCGGGGCGCGGGCGCGGGCGTGTGATGGATGACCAGCCTGCCATTAGTACTAGGAGACTATGGATGCATCGGGAGTAATGCGCTTATATGCTTCTTTGAAATATACGAACAATTAAGAATTCTGGAATGTTTTTGAAAATGGTTTATACGTACTACACGAATATACTACTAATATACTATGTATAAGTTAGTATTCTAAACAGTAAGAGGTGTCGATTTTCGAATTCCAAATTCGAAATCGTTCTGATCATTCTTCCTCGTGTGTCGCAAGAAAATATTTATTCATGACATATTGAACTAATTTTGCACTAGGTACTTAAAAATGATACAGTTTTTTTTTTAAATTATTGTTTGAGACAAATTTTGGAGCTAAATCTTAAACCATTTTGATGTAGATTTTTTTAAACGGCTATTTATTCACTTTCTATAAAAAACACTTTCCAGTTTTCACTGTTTTCTACTTTGTTTTTGTAAGCCTTACTACGAAATTCCAGTTTAATGTTATGTGTTATGCTTTAATGCTTAATGAACACTTCATTAATTACAACATCAGTACAACAATACTAATTGCTAACTATGGAGGGTTTTTAATGGCGTGTCGACAATTACCTCACTATTACTTCTACATATATTGATAGCTGGAAGACAAACTTAAAAAAATAAAATTGCTATTTTAACACAATTCCACTTTCTTACCCAACGCACGAAAAGGGTTAAAATTACCAAAAAAAATACCCATCTGTCAATTTTCACACATGGCGCTACAGAAACCAATAATTATAATGACATAACCCCTTAAATGCTCCAAAAACCCAGTTCTGTCAACGATGTCACCTTTTTTTCTGGTAACCACCAAAAAACACCATGTCGTTAACATACACGTCATATGGTTTGGTGTATCTACGTTGGTTTTTATAGCAATTATTTTTACATTAATCATGGGAAATTACATGTCTAGGTAATGTTGGTGTTGTGTATGGTGTTATGTCATTGTCTCAATTTTTGAAAATTTAAAGGTTCATTCTATACTACCTATATCTTTCTTGTCGTTTGATCTTTGACAGTCGTTACGGGTAGCCAGAAGCCCAAAAATCTGACAACCAGAATAACCAAGGGGTATCGTGTTACCCAGTAACTGGGTTGTGAAGGTCAATTCGGCAGTCGCTCCATGTAAAATACTGGTATTCAGCTGTATCCGGTTAGACTGGAATCCAATCACAACATAGTTGAGAAAAGGCTAACTAATCTGATTGATCTTTGCTATCTTACCTCGTATTTCATTCTTCATCTTCAGACGATTAAAGATATTTTTTCTCCAAAGAATTAGAAATTCAGGTAACCCATTAAATGTTCGCCTATTATAAGCCGTTTGCTTATTCTGAGAGCTTAACGATTAATACGGTTCTATTTATTGTCGTTTCGAGAATTTTTCTTTGGTTCATACGACATTTGAGGGGTTAAGGTTAGTGAAAGCATACACCGACACAATATAATAAGTATTGCTCAAGTGCCTCATTGGTCTAGTAGTGGCAAGCTCGACTGCTGAGCACTAGGTCTTGGGTTCAAGTCCTATGTCGGGCAAGGTGTTATTAATTTTGACTAGTAGGTAATGTTCAAGAGCAGCCTAGAACCTAGACTTAAGTCCACTTTAAGGCATTAGCCTCGCCCCGTATCACATAGGACTTAAATAAAAGTGACGAAAGGTTGATCTACTAAACATAGCTGTCACCTTCCAGTGGAAACAGGTATGATATATTATGTAAGTTAAAACATCACCTGGCGTCATTATAATCACGCCAAATAACTATTTAATCGTCTTCCGAACATTCCCAGGACATTCGACTTGATGGGTCAAATGTACGATAAAAATCAAAGGAGCTATTCATCACGACTTGCAACTACTAAAAAACAACTTTGAGACTACTAGATAAGATATAAAATTGATTGGACTAAGCCTACATCCTTACATTTATCCTTGCTCTTAGGTCGTGACTGTCAAACGGTGATGTAAGTAATCGATTTTAATCTTTTTGCTGTCTAAACTTAAGGTTTACATTCCAATGGGGTGTGTAAGACCTCAAAAGGCAGTCAGGTCGTCGGATGAGGGTGGGATCCCACAAAAAGTCGTCGGACCGGTCGTCGCGTCCGTTCGAACTCATTCGGCTCCAAACGAATCAAATAGTCCAATAATGTGTTCATATATTTTTTTAAAGCGATAACGATTACTTGGAACAATTGAATTAATAATAATAAAACATATTTGTTCTTATATAACACAGATTAATGAAGCTAGATAGATGGATAGAATACTCTTTATTTTTTTGTTGTATGGCCGTTATAATCCTACTTCCTTCTAATATTATAAACGCGGAAGTTTTTAAGAATGAATGGATATATGAATGTTTCTTACTCTTTCACGAAAAAATTACTGAACGAATCTGGATTAAATTTTCGCCACAGAGATAGATTATAGTCTGGAATAGCACATAGGATTATTTTCATCCCGGAAAAAATTGCAGTTCCCGTGGGTTCATTTCTTACATATATGCGGCCTTGTAAAAGCTAGTTAGTAATATTTACAAAACATGACTGCAACTACTAAATTCCTTTTAGCATAGGTGTCATTTCGGTTCCAAAAGGACCAATTCGAAAATACAATTTTATTAAACAATAGCTTATGCCAGCGGCATTGTCCGCGAAGATCTCAGAAATTAACCCACGGCAACGTACTACCGGGTTAAAAAGTATCCTATGACGTGTCTATGTGCCTTTCATCTGGGTCCGTTAGGCGGTTCTGACGTGATTGAATAACAAACATCCTAAACTTTCGAATTAGGAAACAAGGATATATTTTTTTGGAAGTGGATGGGAAATGGGTGGAGCGGAAGGGAGTGTCAGACTCTTACTGACTAAAACCTATCCATGTTCCTTCCTCTATGTTCCGGGGTAGCGGTAACCCTTTCGGACAATCCCGCTTACCCGGCCAAACAACGATACTTGACTACAAGTTTTGACATATTGCATATTGGTGCAACATTTTTAAATAGAATGTTATTTTGGTACTGCATAAAACATACATACATACCACGCAGGCACTTCACTTCGTATATTTCATTTCATCACCTCTGCTCTCAATATGGTGAAGGAAAACATCGTGAGTTAACCAAGAATTCGAAGACATGTGACATCCGTCAACCCGCACTAGGCATACGTGGTGGATTATGGCCCACTCCCTCTAATAGAGTGGAGGCCAGTGTGCCAGCAGTGGGAACATTATAAGCTGAGTATGTATGACATCCACCATACCCTCGCTGGGCCTGCGTGGTGTATTATGGCCCACTCCCTCTCTAAGAGAGGAGTCCTGTGTCCCAGCAATAGGAACAACTGAATATAATATGAATAAGATGTGAAATATTTTTTTTTCTTTTTCGTGTGATTAGCGACTAACCTGGTGTCAGAGTTTCTATACTGCCCATGGGCCTCTGACTTAGCTTCACATGCTGTCGAGAAATACCTCTCAGACATGCTAATATTCTTGTAAAACATAATAATTGTAAGATTTATTTATAAATCAGCGGTTACATCCACCAGTTGTATAGAGAAAAGAGCATAGCAATACAAAACATAAGAATATTCTATTAACAATTTCAATATTCCAACAAGTAAATCAAGTTTGTTCAAAGAGCTAAGGTTAGAACTGTATTTATTAATAATACAGGAGGTGTTATTGGCGAAATACCAGAGCTTAATATAGAATTTGCACATAGCAATATTAAATATGTATATGCATAATGTAAACCTAACTAATATTATAAATGCAAAGGTAAGTTTGTCAGTTTGTTTGTTACCGTTTAACGCCTAAACCAATGAATCGATTATCCTGAAATTTTGCATATACATTGTCAGGTGTACAAAAACGGACATAGGATACCTTTCATCTCGAATAAAAGTATTGTTCTCGAGGAAAACCATAATAACGTTCTTATGATCATAGATGGCGCCACGTGTACGTTCCATTCTGAGCCCGTGATTGCAACGGCCAAACAAGAGCAGAGTACAACCCGAATTTATTGTCAAATTCAAAATTGACGCGAGCGAAGCCGTGCGCAAAATTCCTACAGCAGCATAATGTTTGAAAAAATAAGAGGGGTCATACAATTGTGTACAGAGGCCAGCACACCAAGTTACCCCAATCTGTCAAATTTCTTTGATAGGTTTTCAACTTTATTACAAAACTAAAAGGTTCATATTCAATTGGGAAAATTTGACAGTTTGAGGTAGCTGGATCTGCACCATATGCAGATCAGCAACACCAACTGAAACTTTCACCTTTAACCTGCTTTAGAAATGATTATATCTACGGACAAACTATAAAGCAACTATAAAAACTTAACATAACTATAGATAAACACAGGCGTTTCTTGCCTGTTCATTAAAAAATAAGCCATTTTTTCTGAAGCTGCCTAATGATGTGGAACTAATGGTTCGATGCTCATTAAGCTATCCATACCGAGCTGATCTGATTAAAGCCTTTTTTTACAACGGTATATAATTTTCAGTTGCGTGTTATTGTAAGGTGACAAGTTATGCTGGTTTTTTTTTGTACTAGGTTAGTTCGGTTGGCCCGATGATGAGAAGCTGTTCCTTCGGTTTTACAACCAAAAATTTCAGCCTGTAATTTATTTGCGTCCCCAGGGCTGTTGATGTTTTTAAACCGTGTCTTATTTTAAACCACATAAGACTGTAATTTGAATTAACTTTATTCCAAGCATTTCAATTAAACTATATACAGTCTCTTTTGAACTGACCCTTGATAAAACGCATCGACAATTTTGTGCAGGTTGTGCTTGGTGTCAGCATAAGCCTAAGCAGTCTAGCAGGTCAGCGGGATTGTGCGAAAGGGTAACCTCTGCCCCGGAACATAAAGAGCTAAGGAAGGAACATGGATGGGTTTTAGTCAGAAAGAGTCTGACTCTCCCTTCCTCTCCAACCAGAGCGGCAGGAGTCATTTGATGATTTCAAACAAAACAAAAAAGGTATGGTTAAATATCTACCTATTATTGTTTTTGTGTTCAAGATCATCGTCGTCATCTGCTTGGTCTTTTCCTAACCGTTTTAAGGTTGGTTTCCAGTCTAACCGGATGCAGCTGAATACCAGTATTTTACTTGGAGCGACTGTCTATTTGACCTACAAAACCGGTGATACCCCAGAGCGGGAGTCCACTAAGAGCTATTTAATGATTTACCTTGCTTAAGCTTTGCTGTCTATAATGTTTCCAGTGCTGTCACCAAGTCAGGCTTGGCGACAGAAATAGATTAAAATTGATAAATTGTTGCCTACTTAATCTCTGCTATAAATTAAATAGGAGCATGACGAGAATGGATTTTCCATATATCTTTTAAATGTCAACTAAGTGTACCTATAAGTCGACTTTATAGTATCATTCTACAATCACATGAATCCTATAATAAATAAATTGAGATGACGACTAATAGTATTAAGTAAGTACGGAAGAAGAAGACATGTTGCGCCGACCCCAAATAAATTGGGATACTGGCAGGAGAATGATGATGGTGATGATGATGGTATTAATGCTATTAGAAGCCTAAAAGTCACCAAAAGGGGAGGGAGATGAGAGGGCTATGCTTGGAGATTCCCTATATGATCGCATCAGAAATGAAAAGATCCGTAGGAGAAGCAAGGTAACCGATATTACCTGAAGTATTGATAATTTAAGGGCCAATGGACAGGGGTGGATACCTCGCAGACCAGACGGCCGATGGGGCCGAAAGGTTTTGGACGGCGGCTGCGAACTGGAAGACGTAGGGTTGGAAGGCCGTAATGCCGCAGTAATCCGTTGGATGCGTCAACAGGATCTGTCGAAGTGACGGTGCTTGGTGAAGACCTACGTCCAGTAGTGGACATCTTTTGGCTCTAAGGATGATGTTAATCAATCAATCCGCCTAGCCTTTTCCCAACTATGTTGGGGTCGGCTTCCAGTCTAACCGGATGCTGCTGAATACCAGTATTATACATGGAGCGACTGCCTGTCTGACCTCCACAATAAAGTCAGTGATGATACCCCTTGGTAAAACTGGCTATCAGGCTTTCGGGCTTCTGACGACCCGTAACAACTGTGAGATATCCACGAATGACAGCCGGGACCAACGGCTTAACATGCTTTCCGAGGCACGAAGGAGTCTGGATATATAAAGATGCTCACCCATCTACCACTAAAAAGATTCTAGCGCCGCCGCCGATTGTGGTGGACGGTGTTAAGAATTACCAAACATTTTATGACTTTTTGACTGAATCTCAGCCAGTAGAAACATTTACCGCCAAAATGTTAAGCGGTGATAGTGTGAAAATAAATGCCAAGACTGAAGAGTCCTACAGAATTATTTCTCGACGATTGACCGAAAATAACTGCTTTTGGCACTCATACGAGGACAAGCAGAATAGGCCAATAAGAGTTGTGGCGAAAAAATTGAATTCTTCCTGCCAACCGGATCGGATAAAAGATGATTTATCGTCGCAAGGATTCCAGATAGAAAATGCAATTAACAAGCTCAGCTGGAGAACAAAAGAACCGCTGAACATGTTTATTTTATCGTTCAAGAATGACGAAGACATCAAAAAAATATACGGCATTAAACACATCCTAGGGTGTAAAGTGGAGATTCACCCCCTTAAAACGTCAAAAATAATACCGCAATGTAAGAGATGCCAATCTTATGGTCATACACAGAAGTACTGCTCAAAAGAGCCAAGATGTGTTAAATGTACAGGTAAACACCTCACAGCTGATTGTAAGAAACCTGCACAAGAAAAACCTAAGTGTGTCCACTGTGGCCTACCTCACCCAGCCAACTACAGAGGGTGCTTAGTTGCCAAGGAGATGCAAATGATGAAGAACAAACAGGCAAAAAATAAACCAACTAACAACATTGCCGTTAAGCAAATTGTTAGAAACACTGACAAACAGACAACAAAACAAAATGTGCAGTTTGCACAGACAACCGCAATAACTGCACCCACATCCAAAAGTGCCTCATATGCACAAGTAGCAAAATCAACCATACCATCAAACCTAGACGATAAGCTCAACCAGATCTTGAAGTGCATATCCTCATTTGACAAGAGACTAGAGAAATTAGAATCAACCGCTGGACAATATCAATCATGAATAACACACTTAAAATAATGGCTTGGAATTCCAATGGACTGCTGCAACACCAACATGAGTTGCTAGTAGTCCTAGATACAGAAAACATTGATGTGTGTTTGATCTCTGAAACACACTTCACCAAACAGTCTTTGGTACAGTTTAAAGGTTATAAAATTTATCATTCGCTGCACCCTAACAACACGGCCCGAGGAGGTAGCGCAGTTATTATTAAAGAAAATATCTGTCATTACGAACAGAGTAAATACGAGGAGCCAGACACGCAAGCTGTGGCGGTATCCATTAAAACTAAGAAGTTCAATGTTACAGTAGCAGCTGTATACTGTCCTCCAAGACACACGATAAACAAAGAACAATATGTACACTTCCTCAGACTTCTTGGACCGAGATTTATATTAGGCGGTGACTTTAACGCTAAGAACACTCATTGGGGATCGAGACTAACCTCAACTAAGGGAAGACAGCTTTTTAGTGCACTGAATGACATGCGCTGTGAGGTCATAAGTACTGGAAAACCTACATACTGGCCGACTGACCGCCAGAAACTCCCAGACCTTATCGACTTTTTCATTGTCAAAAATATATCTACCAACTATCTGAGTGTGGAAGAGGGATATAATATGAACTCCGATCACTCTCCGATATTATTAAAACTGAGTCACACAATATTACTGAGACAAAACCACCTAACATTGGGAAATAAGCTTACAGATTGGGAAAGTTTTAGCATAGACTTACAAAATATGATTGACCTAAAAACTCCATTAAAAAGCAAAGATCAGCTCGATTTTGAAGTAAACAAGTTTAGCAACGATATCCAACAATGTGCATGGAATAACACACCACAGTTTAATAAAAAATGTAAAGGAAATACCTACCCAAAGGAAATAGTAGACCTACTATATGAAAAAAGGAATCAAAGGAAAATATGGCAGCAAACTAGATTTCCGAAAGACAAAACTCTATTAAATAACCTATCAAAAAGACTGCAAAGAACAATAAAAACTTTTCAAGATGAGGCTCTCAACACTAACCTACGGCAGTTAAGCAGTGATCACTCAACGCAATACTCTCTTTGGAAAGCAACAAAGTCACTGAAAAGACCAATCAGAGATGATAATGGGAAGTGGGCCATAAGCAACGAGCAAAAAGCTTTAAGATTTGCACATCATTTAGAAGAAACCTTTCAACCAAATGACGGGTCGGTAGAAAACCTGCAGATTCCCAATATTCTTCAAGATCAGAGAATTAAGCTTGTGACCCCAAAAGAAGTTGCAAAGGAAATTCAAATCATAAGCCTAAAGAAGAAATCCCCAGGGTATGACCTTATTACGGGTGAAATCCTTAAATATCTCCCTCGTAAAGCCATTGTTAAACTTACAAGGCTCATCAATGCTGCATTCGTATTGAAGCATGTTCCCGAGCCATGGAAAGTTGCTGAAGTGATTATGATTGCAAAGCCCGGTAAACCACCTCACGAAGCATCATCATACAGGCCTATATCCCTGTTGCCGATACTATCAAAGCTGTTTGAAAAACTATTTTTAAAACGTCTAAAACCAATTCTAAATGAGAATAATCTGATTCCTGACCATCAGTTTGGTTTCAGAGAGAAACATTCAACAATAGACCAAGTACATAGAATTACCAACATCATCGAGAGAACGCTTGAAGATAAGAAAGTCTGCTCCACCGTATTCTTAGACGTGGCACAAGCTTTTGATAGAGTTTGGCATGAGGGTCTGATGTACAAGCTAAGACTACTGTTGCCTAATGATTTTGCCGATATCTTGCAATCATATATTACAAATAGAATGTTTAGAGTAAGGCACGAGGATGCTTTTTCCGAGCTAAAAATAATTAAAGCTGGTGTACCTCAAGGTAGTGTGCTGGGACCAGTGCTCTATTTGCTGTACACATATGATATACCAGAGCTAGAAAATAACACAATTGCAACCTTTGCGGATGACACTGCCATTATGGCTACAGGGTCACGCCATACGGAAGCAATCGAAAAAGTACAAAACGCTCTAAATAAAGTTCATGATTGGGCCCAAAAATGGAGAATCAAATTGAACGAATCAAAGTCGCTTCATATTGATTTCACCAACAGGAATTGTGACTACCACCCAGTATTCATAAATGGCCAACAAGTGCCATACGCAAATACAGCCAAATACCTTGGCATAACGCTTGACGCGAAATTGCGCTGGAAAGCGCACGTCAAAAAGAAAAGACAGGAACTAGACATGCGATTTAAAAACATGTATTGGCTGATTGGACGCGATTCCTGTCTATCAATACACAACAAAATTTTATTATACAACATGTCCCAAAATTCAACGATAAGCCGGCACCAGAGGATGGACCTACTAATGACTACTCGAGAAAAAAAAAGAAAAAAAAAATACCTCTACTTTTTTTTAAATTACTTAAAAAAAATGGAAATTCTTCGAAAATGTATACCCCTTATGACACTTTTAACTACCATGACCACAATTTTTCAAATTTTTCAGTTTTTTTGTTTGTATCGGCAACCTAAGTAGTACTACTATTCACCATAATCTTTGAAAATTACAGAATTTTCGTAGTTTTATACAAAAAAACAACCAAAAAAAAATTATTTCCCTAAAATTTTGAAAGATTTTAACGTTCAGTACACTTTAAGTCATCGTAGTGTAAAAAAAAAATATGGGCACTACTATGGCAAGTTTTTTTAAAAATTAGCGCAACTAACCTAGATTTTAAAATGGTATAATACTTTAGGAAAACTAGCCACAAAAAAAAAATAATGACACTTTTTCTAATCAAGAACCAAATTTCATAAGTTGTTGTTAATAGTAATCACTTCTACTATGTGCCCAAAATAGATTTTTGTTGTTGGAAAATGTTGAATGAATGAAACAAATGGTGTCAATAAATGTAAATTTATTGCATTATTAATAATATTATAATAAATGTTCGAACTGTTTACCACCGGCATTAATACAAGCATGACATCGCCTTAAAAAAGATCGTTTTATTCGTCGTGCATATCTTCTACTATTGATATGATCCGCAGCCTGAGTGATTTTTTGGCGAAGGTCGTTCAGTGTTGCAATGGGTTTCGAGTAGACTCTGTCTTTGAGACAACCCCAATAGAAGAAGTCCAGGGGGTTTAGATCGGGTGAACGGGGTGGCCATAAAATAGGACCAAGTCGCCCTATCCAACGCCCTGGATACTCTTGGTTTAAGTATTCTCGCACAGGACGGGCATAGTGAGCTGGGCAGCCATCATTTTGGAACCATATGTTTTGTGGATCACTAATGGGCATGTCTTCTAATAATACTGGCAAGTCATTTTGTAAAAAGTTCAAGTAACTATTGCCATCCAAGTTTCCTTGTAATTCAAAAGGCCCAATCACTTTTCCGTTTAATATGCCCGTCCATAGGTTAACCTTGAATTGATATTGGGATTTGTCTTGTCTCATCAGGTGCGGATTTTCATTGCTCCAGCTATGTAGGTTGTGAAGATTTAAATAGCCATCTCTCTTGCAGGTTGATTCATCCGACCATAGAATATTATCCAAGAATTGGGGATCTTCTCTGTGCTTTTGCAGCATCACACAGCAAAATGCGACTCGTAGTGGATAGTCCCGCGGTAATAACGTCTGCACACGCCTGTAGTGATATGGGTGAAGTCTGTGACGTTTTAGGATTCGATGTGCAGTACTTTTTGGGATTCCCGTAGCTATTTCTATGGCACGTACCGAGGTAGTTGAATCATTTTCAATTTCATTGAGAACGTCTTCGTCGCGTTCCGATCTAGGTCTTCCAGCATTTCTCCTGTCAGATGGTAAACGGCCCTCCGAAAACGCTTGATGCACGTTAATAAATACTCGATAATTCGGGTATCTTTGAGCATTTGGGTACCTTTCTCGATATAATCTGCTAGCAGCACTACCATTGCATCGGCACTCTCCATAAATGAGGTGCATATTAGCGTATTCCAACGGTGTGTATGGTAGCGGCATGATAAACGCTAAACAGTCCAAAATACGCCAAAAGTCCAATTCACAAAACACAGTCCAGTTCAAAATAATGCCAGGTTAGTACAGTTTGCAGATCACTTAATCCAGTCCAAAAAGCCAAGCCAAAAGTCGTTAGTACGAGAGTCACATCAATTGAATACGAAACGGTGCACAGTAAACAAAGAAGCAGAGCGTACTGACTTTGTACTTTGTAGAGAACAGCAACATTCCTACCTGCCCTATTGTTATTTAACAACAAACATCTATCTATCTCTCTCTAACGTATAATCGCTCTCTATCTATCTCTCTCTAACGTATACTATCTATCTCTTTCTTACTTCTGAACTTCACTGACTACGCACATGTCCCTTCCAAATTCTAAGAATTTGCGAAAGAAATCTATTTTGGGCACATAGTAGAAGTAATTACTATTAACAACAACTTATAAAATTTGGTTCTTGATTAGAAAAAGTATCATTATTTATTTTTTGTGGCTAGTTTTAATAAAGTATTATACCATTTTAAAATCTAGGTTAGTTGCGCTAATTTTTTTAAAAACTTGCCATAGTGGTGTCCATATTTTTTTTTACACTACGATGACTTAAAGTGTACTGAACGTTAAAATCTTTCAAAATTATAGGGAAATAATTTTTTTTGGTTGTTTTTTTTGTATAAAACTACGAAAATTCTGTAATTTTCAAAGATTATGGTGAATAGTAGTACTACTTAGGTTGCCGATACAAACAAAAAAACTGAAATATTTGAAAAATTGTGGTCATGGTAGTTAAAAGTGTCATAAGGGGTATACATTTTCGAAGAATTTCCATTTTTTTTAAGTAATTTAAAAAAAAGTAGAGGTATTTTTTTTTTCTTTTTTTTTCTCGAGTAGTCATTAGTAGGTCCATCCTCTGGTGCCGGCTTATCGTTGAATTTTGGGACATGTTGTATAAGCATATTCTTATGCCAATATGGACATATGGCATCCAACTGTGGGGCTGTACTAAACCGACCAACACTAAAATCATCCAGACATTCCAGAATAAAGTACTGAGGAGTATAGTTAATGCTCCCTGGTATATAAGAAATGACGACCTCCATCGTGACCTGAACATGGAACCCGTCACCAAAATAATTCAAAAATATGCTGAGGCCCAAGAACAACGACTCCATCAACATGTGAACATCGAGGCGATTCAGCTGTTAGACCAAACAAATATAGTGCGTAGACTAAAACGAACAAAACCTTTTGAGTTAGTGTAGTGTAAAAGTGTAGAAATAATAGTGACAGTGACACACATAACAACACATGAACAAAGTGTTTAATCATCAAATTATCAGACTCTAAGAAAGTGGAACGGACTTGTGTAAAGTTCAAAGGACACTATTCTAAGTTTTAAAATAATTATCATGTATAAAATTAAGTTAGATTTAAATTGCTTATTAGTCTTAAAGACTAGATTGTAATTAATTATCAAGAACGGGGTTCTTTTTAATAAAGGATAAAAAAAAAAAAAAAAAAAACCCATCTACGGATCAACCCCGGCAAGCGTAGCTTTAACTGATGGATCGATCCGTGCGACTGTTATTATTTAGCCACAAATGATGATGATGATGTCGATTTCTCTCATGCTTTTCGTAGCCAATGTTTAGTAGTTGCTGGACGTTTACCCAAACCAAAACCCAATAGATTAAAAAAACTAAAAAAAGTTTTTATTTTTCACTTTTTTGTTGTGGTACCTACACAACCCCCCCCCCCAAAATTTTAATACCACTACCTGGTATGTAAATTACAGTGACAGGAACTTATTATTAGAACATCGTCCACAGTAGAAAATTCAGTCCACATATTAAGTAGAAAATTGTTTAGATTTTTGTTGATTTTTCAAAAACCGCTTATCCGATTTCGATAAAAAATTTATGGGACCATTTGGGAAGTATACCCTTTCCAACAAAAAAAGAATTTTTCAAATCGGTTGGCCAGCAACGGAGTTATGCGCGAACAAACATAAAAAAAAAAAACAAACATCCGAATTGAGAACCTCCTCCGTTTTGAAGTCGGTTAAAAACCAGTTTGATGTTATAATAGTCAATATAGACACGTCAAAAGTCAATGAGGGTCAAAGCAATCGTTACAACAAAACTCTAACTTAGGAATAAAATCAATTAATCAATTACATTCGACGGACACACAATAACTAAAGAAACAGTATTACCAATCGTATTGAATGATTCACTGCGCGGGCGCTGGTCAGCGGTCCTATTTAAAACACCTTTTTTGCTAGTGCGGTCGAATCATCTGATTGTTGATGGGTTTTCCTTTATTGGAACGATTTTTGGAATAACTGTTTGGAGAGTGATTAATTTGACTTATTTTTTTTAAATATAGAGCGATATCCGAACTTCTCCCATCTTTGTTGTTGCAGCTGAATTAAGAGACTGGAGTGCGCTCAGGAACCATAGACTCGATTTTACAGAAAATACAAAGTGCAAATAAAACTAGTACTTACTAGGAGTCTCTGAGCTAAGATGCGGACGGACAGACAGACAAGTAGACATGGCGACACTACAAGTGTTCACTACAGAACCCTAAAAACGATGCTCCTAGCTTTTTGAAACCGATCGTCTACATAACCTATTAGGTATTACCTATGAAGTGAATATAGTGTTGCCCAAATGCAAGACCAAGACGAGACTTAGGCCAGTCTTGGTCTTGGTCTTGCGTCAATACACCTGGTCTTGGTCTTGGTCTTGGTATTGCGCTCTCAGTCTTGGTCTTGGTCTTGGTCTTGCAGCAAGAGTCTCGCAAGTCTTGCAAGTCTTGCAAATACCTATTAGCCTATTGCTATTTATTGAACACGTTAGTTTAGAATGAGTTTGACTTTGAAAGTCATTTTTTTTTAATTTTTCCTCGACCTTTATGAACTTGGAGAGTTGTATTGATGATTTTGATGATTATAATTCTGTAACTACATACGTCTTACAGCGCGAATAATATTGTAATCAACAAACAATCTAGCACTGGCTTGCAAATTGCAAAAAAAATAAGAAAATTTGAATTTCGCGGGCTATCCTGGAGCATTCACTAATGTACAATGTTAATCAACCAATAATAGAAGACTACAGGCAAAGCCTACCTATGCGGCCAAAATAAGGAAGTGCGTGTCGTGTTGAGATTTGCAGATTTCATTACAGTGTGCGTAGGTACATTTTTTAGGCAATTTGTCGTACTCGTGTCTGGCGCGCTTTGCTATACCTACGTAGTCTGTCATCGTTGAACATGGGCAGTGGCGGCGACCTTTGATATGAAAGCGGCGGCGGCGACACAAAGCCTAGGAGCGGACTAAATTTTTACCTATTTTGGTAGGGTTGTCAATGTTGGCATTAGTACAGAAAAATATAATTAATTAAACACAACGTTTATCAACTTTTTAATAACTAGGTATCCACGATAGAAAATTTATTCTACTAATTTCCTAAGTAATCAGTCTAAATATATTTTTCATAATTTTTATTTTTCAATAATTTGTTGTGTATAATTGAATGGTAAACTCTAAATCTTACTTGAGAGCTTTTTTTAAAATAAAATTATGGAAAGCCCTGACATGACATAATTATACAATTTTTAATCTTGCTGCTCACATTTTAGTACCACTCACTATCTATCATTTACCGATATTAACAATGATTATTTCGAAATCAAAATATTTGCAATTCAATAGATGCGATACCTACTTAGTTATTAATTATCATCTCGCCCGACAGCTTTAAACGCTGTAGTGTTCGAATTCGAGCCAGTGTGAGAATGTATTTATACAAGAAACTCAAAGCATTCAATTTATACCTACCTACTGCTGAGACATCTTCAAGGTCATTTAATTTTATCCTCCTGTACCAACCCTACCAAAATAGGTAACAATTTTGTGTGCCTCTGTCCGTACTCTTTGTCGGCGAATGCGGCGCTCAAACAGTGTCAAATGCTGTGATACACTTGTTGCAAACCGCGGCGTCTTTGTCGGTAAATTATCAAATAAGTAGGTATATAATACATCGACCGACCAACAGTTTATTCGCGGAACGTCACATTATCCCAATCAACCTTGACCTTAATTCTTTAGCGATAAAGTTCAAAATCTGTTAAAGAAATTTGACAGATTGTAGTAGCTTGATGTGCTGGCGTCTGTACCATAACATTGGCTGCCGTAGAAACTGTTACTAGACCTACTCGACTCGCTGTTAGTTTTAAATTTTGCTGAATAAGAATAATAATATAAACTTTGAAACATAAGTAGGTACCTACATAATGTTTATATAATTTTGTTGGCTATAATTTTAAGCACATACCAACCTACTAACGTTACATCTGCACATTAGACATAAACAAGCATAATATATATAATTATAGGTAGATACCTACAAGGTATGAACTTTGCTAGCAAGTTATTCTAGGTACATTTAATCACATGGGATGATGGGAACAGATTTGTGAGTATTAACACGCTACCTACTTAATAAATAGTTGAAATGTAATAAGTACCTACCTAATCAATACAATACCTTTTAGGGTTCTTTCAGACGAGCGGCACGTTGCCAACTGCAGATACAACTACAGCCCTTAGTTTAGTGTTATGACGATACGGTTTTGATACTGGGGAACGTCTATCAAAATCGGGATTAAAACCAAAGAGGTACCTACTTAATAACGCCCAAATTTCAAATTGTCTTAACTGCAAGACGCAAGAGTCTTGCAGGCTTAAGTCTTGTCTTGCTCAAGTCTTGCAGGGTTTAGTCTTGGTCTTGGTCTTGCTACAATAAGGCGGTCTTGGTCTTGGTCTTGGTCTTGCGGAAATGCAAGAACAAGACCAAGACTGCAAGACCAAGACCGATTTTGGGCAACACTAAGTGAATATTAGGTTTGAGAGTCAAAATATTTAAACAAAAATAAGAAATAAACATTTAAAAATAAAAAATGTGAAAAGTTAGTTACTTCATAAGGAAAAACTTAAAAATAAATGCTATTTTCAAAAAATATAGCAGGCCGGAGCCTGTATTTGTTCACGGTCGATGTCAATAGCTCTACTTAACCCTTCACGGAAACAAGGCGTGATGTTATGTTATCATTGTATTGTTAGCAGTGCTAGCAATGATAGCCTAGTGGTGTGACCGTTTGGCTGCCAAGTCATAGGTCTCGAGTTGGAACCCGAGCCAGGCACCTCTGATTTGATTTGATCACTTACTTAAAATCGGTGTAGGAAAACATCGTGAGGAAACCAACATATCTGAGAGATATTTCTCAACAGCATCTGAAGCTAAGTCAAAGGCCCAAGGGCAGCATAAAAAACTTATACCCGTATTACGGAACCTCACTCAATACTCAAGCATTGCTTGAGTCTCGATTAAAGGCATTTGATTGGTAAAAACTAGTTTTAAGTAATGCTTGGGTCTTGAGTGAGGTTCTGTAATACGGGCCTTAGACACCAGGTTAGTCACTAACTGTATGTGCATTTTTATCAATTCTATTTTTTGTTCATTTTGACGATCATAAGTGCGTGTTTTGTGCCTATTTGAAATAAATGATTTGACTTTAACAAAAGTTATGTTTTAAAGCCCTACAAAACAGATAATATTTACGTCATGTGTCACTGTCTCTAGTGACTGTCCCCACGTCAGCGAGGATCAAGTCTGCAGTACTGACCTTCACGCCGTTCATTACCAAAGGACAGTTGTGACTGTAGTGCAACAACCGTCTGCGTGACGTCACGGCCACAGGAAGCAACTTAGGGCAACTTTTATAGGGGTGTTTCGAGTTGTACGACACCACCTTATACTGGTTTAACCAGTGACGGACAGCTTACTGTATCTAGGAGAGATGGACCTACACACACACACACACACACACAGATGTATTTTCAGAAGTCGATGGCAGAATACAAAAATTTGCCGGGTAAGCGGAATTGTCCGAAAGGGTTACCGCTACACCGGAAAATAAAGGGCTAAGGAAGGAACATGGATGGGTTTTAGTCAGTAACAGTCTGACACTCCCTTCCACCAGAGCGGGAGGAGTCATCCGATGATTTCTCAAAAAAAAAAAAAAACTAAAGCCTTCCGAAATTAAAGTTACTTTTAACTTTGGACTGTTCTTTTACAAATTAACGATGTATTGTCTGTATTATTCTTTCAACACGTACCTTTGTACAGACGCCAGCACATCAAGTTACCCCAAACTGTAATACATTCCCAATTGAACGTGAACCTTATGCATTTGCAATAAAGTTGAAAATCGATCAATGAAATTTGACAGATTGGGGTAGGTTGTTGTCACTGTACCAAAGTGACAGTATTAATGAGCGTGCGGTCAAGTCCGCGTGGGACGACCTTCGCTCCGTTCATTACCAAGACAGACAATACGAGACTGTCCCCGACACTTGGATTGTAACCTCGTATTATTACGTATGTTTATGTGTAACACCGTCTACAGCTTGACAGAAAAGGTTATTATAGGACAAAGGAACCACTTATACAGTGGGGTAGTTTAAACGAGGAACATAGGTACTTTCAGGTTGTATAGCACTCATGAAAATCAACAACTTTGTCCAAGGGACCAACTCTGAAGTATGAAAAAAAAAATCAGCTGTTCCATACATTTTGACAAATTATGCGAACATAAGTGTACTGAACAGCAGATTTTGTTTTCGTGATTTGATGTATAGTTCTATAGACAAAGTTGTTCATTTCATGAGTTTAGTAACCCTTGAATGTATGTCCCTCGTTTAACCTAACACACTGTATAGTGTAGGAAGCAAGTAACCAGTTCTTGGATCGATATCGCTAAGATTGATAGACAACTATTTTTTTATCACAATAATATTATAAAGGCGAAAGTTTGTGAGTGTGTTTGTATGTTTGTTACTTCACGCTAAAACGGCTGAAGGGATCTGGATGAAATTTGGCACACAGATAGTTTAGTAGCTGGATTAACATATAGGATACTGTCTATACGGCGGGTGGGCGAAGTCGCGAGCAGAAGCTAGTTTAATTTATTAAGGACTTTAATAATAGACACAAGTTAACAAAAAGATCTTATTCTAAATGCAAATTAACATAATCCGAGCAATGACTGAATCACCTCTTTTAACATACAAATCGTATATTTTTTGTATGACTACTAATTGTATCTATAGATACATAAGAAACTGTACTGTTATTATGGTTTGCAACCCCCCATTTACAGTTATTTTAAAATAAATTAATTGTTACAATATTACAGTATTTTTGAACGAAATAGCACTTACTGGAGCGATGATGTGAGCAACAATACACGTTTCCCTATAGAAGTAAACTTATACACTGAAGAGATACAAACCATCTGACGACACGGTTGGCGCAGTGGTTGAGCGATTGACTGCTGCGCAGTATGTCGCGGGTTCGGTTCCCGCACGGAACAAATATTTGTACGACCTGCAAGTATTTGTTCCAAGTCTGGGTGTTTTTCTATCTATAATATGTAGGTATGTATTTCCCAAAAAAAAAATAAGTAGTTTATCAGCCATCTCGTTACCATAACACAAGCATTTGGTTGCTTAGCTTGGGACGATATGGCGTTGTGTAAAATGTCCAAGGATATTATTATTATTATCTTAGAAAAAGAGGCTCAAGATGTCACCCTTGCATATGAAGGGGCCCCTCAGGGCCAAGCCTGCCGGGTAAGCGGGATTGTCCGAAAGGGTTACCGCTACCCCGGAACATAAAGGGCTACGGAAGGAACATGGATGGGTTTTAGTCAGTAAGAGTCTGACACTCCCTTCCGCTCCACCCAGAGCGGGAGAAGTCATTGGATGATTTCCCAGCCTTAAAAAAAAAAAAAAAAAAAGATGTCACCCTTATTATCATGATGCACAGTGCTGGATATAGGCTTCCATAAAAGATTACCGCAATAGCCCACAGCTCCCCTCTTCTTATTTTCGCGTGGTTAGTGACTAACCTGGTGTCAGAGTTTTTATGCTGCCCATGGCCTCTGATTTAGCTTCACACGCTGTTGAGAAATATCTCTCAGACATGCTGGTTTCAACACGATGTTTTCCTTCACCGATTTTTAAGTAAATCATATTTATATAATACGAACATGAATCCGTAAAATCAGAGGTGCGTGCCTTGGGCTTGAACTCGAGACCTATGACTTGGCAGTCCGACGGTCACACCACTAGGCTATCACTGCTGTACAGCCCCCCTTAAGACGAGATGACGAAAACCAAAGTAAACTATCCTCAACTCGACATAAATTATAATGAAAATCGATTCGATATAACCAAAACGAAACATTCCATATAAATCGCTCTAAAATAAAACAATTAAAAAAACAACTCGATTATTATTATGTGGCCACATACCTATCGCTAATATCATGCTAAACCAGTTTGAGAAAAAAAAAACACATATGTACATAACAGTTGTGGTAGGTCGTGCAAGGTGACTGCACGATAGTTTAAATAGTAGACACTTCCAAATATGTCTGATGTTTATTTGTTTTAACATTCGTTTATTGAACAATATTTGTTTTTAAGCGTTTTTTTTTACAAAAATGTTCACTGTAACAAGGCCATGAGACCTGATGTCTACGCAAAGTCTTTGACTCCTCTACACAACATCTACGCCTTGTCTATGAAATACCTATGCTTCGTCTACGCAAAATTTACGCGCCGTCTACGCAACATCTACGTTGTGTCTACGAAACATCTAAGTACTCTCAGTGCGAACTTAGGAAGACACTTTTGTACCTGATGACGATTATATTATAAGTTAAAAAAAATATATCATTGCCTGATGACTCATTATTTGATGTTTTTGTCGCGTAATTCCCTTCAAAACTAACGAAAGTTTAGGCGTTTAACAGCTTCTTAGGTCCTTTTACCCTTTTTAAGTTTAAATGATTAACTTTTATTTATCCCAATACATTTTAATTGGAATTTAGTAGGTATGCCACACTTAACATTTATTTTCTATTGGGTAATTTATTTATCTGTTTTTCCGATATTTCTTTTAATGTCAGACTTTGTGATAATTTATGAAAACCGGTATATTATTAACTAAATACGACACGTGACTATGTTTTAAAGTTGTAACAGAAAACTTTGTTCGGGGATGTACAGACGCCAGCACATCAAGCTATCCCTAACTGTCAAATTTTCTCAATTAAAAATGAACCTTACGTCTTTGCAATAAAGTTGAAATACTATCAAAGAAATTTGACAGATTGTGGTAACTTGATGTGCTGGCCTCTGTACCTAACGCCTAAACTATTTTTACCTCCAAACCACGTGTCGTTTTCAGAAGGGTATGAATTTTTCCAACTTACCCTAGCTAGCTCGACTAACCTTATTACCTAAGAGGCATAGAAGAAATATCAAGCAAAGCTTGGTAGGATACCTTCATCATCATCATCTGCCTAGCCTTTTCCCAACTATGTTGGGGTCGACTTCCAGTCTAACCGGATGCAGCTGAATTCCAGTATTTTACATAGAGCGACTGCCTATCTGACCTCCACAACCCAGAAACTGGGTAATACGATACCCCTTGGTAAGACTGGCTGTCACATTTTAGGGCTTCTTACGATCCGTCGTCTCGTATTGCCCAGTTACTGGGTTGTTGAGGTCAGATAGGTAGTCGATCCATGTAAAATACTGGTATTCAGCTGCATCCGGTTAGACTGGAAGCCGACCCCACCATAGTTGCGTAAAGGCTAGGCAGATATTTTCCGTGCATAATTTTCTTCCCTTCATTCTTTAACCAAAGTCTACAAAACGAGTCTAGATACGTATCAAGTTGTGGTTCAAAATTATAGATAGTAAGTAATTCAGCAGATTGTCTCATCCATTCATTCATAACACCTGAGGTCTGCGGCCATTCGCGTCAGTTTGTCGAACTAAGTGCGTAGTTTCTAGTCCGACCTTGGTAGGTCGAAGGGGTATTTACATGATTTCCTGCTACTCACACAGCTATTCAATAAACTACAAAATTCTCAAAAAACAAAACCGTATTTCTGTTGCGAATTTAACTGGTGCGATTACACTTATCTTTCAGGCACGTATTTTGGGTTTTTCGCGACATGGTAATGCATTATGTTATTGACGAAATGTAGGTGTTACTAACTCCTTTTTTTTTGAGACTGGGAAATCATCAAATGACTTCTCGCGCTCTGGAAGGAGCGGAAGGGAGTGTCCGACTCTTACTGACTAAAACCCATCCATGTTCTTTCCTTAGCCCTTTATGTTCCGGGTAGCGGTAACCCTTTCGGACAATGCCGCTGATAAAGGTAACCTCTGCACTACCATTCGGGAATTCCAAAGTATTGTGTAGTACTGTCCCCGTACTATATTTGACCAACTGCAGAAGAGATATATGTAATGAAATACTGTAATGTACATTATTATTCTGGTTCAAATAAAGAATCTATAAAGTACTAGCTTTTGCCCGCGACGCGACTCCGCGTGGAGTTCGGTTATATCGCAATATTTTTGGAACAAAAAGTAGCATATATCCTTTCCCGAGATGCAATCTATCTTTCTGCCAAATTTGATCGAAATCCGTTCTGTAGTTTAGGCGTGAAAAGGTAACAGAGAGAGAGAGACAGACAGACAGGGTTACTTTCGAATTTATAATATTAGTAAGGATTATCTAAATGACACGTAAACACGTCTAGACATGTTTGATTCATGTTTCTAGAAACATGGATCATTTAATTTCATTTCATTTATTCATGAACAATTCACATTGTGTCGAATACATACACGTGCGATTTACAAACAAATACAGAACCATGAATTATTAATTAATATTCCAACTTAAAATCAGGTATAGTGCTTAAAACAGTTTCAAAAATAATGTCAAACACTTTTAATACATAATGTCAAATAGTTTTAAATATAATGTTAAAAAGTCCTCAATACTATGTCAAACAGTCTTAAATTTATAATGTCATGATCTTATCATTTGCACCACTCGCGTGACGTTATGTTATGGGTTGTTATTTGCATTAAATAGCCCCTATTCAAATGTACAGACGCCAGCACATCAAGCTATCACTAACTGTCAAATTTTCTCAATTAAAAATGAACCTTATGTCTTGCAATAAAGTTGAAATACTATCAAAGAAATTTGACAGATTTGAGAAGATACTTGATGTGCTGGCCTCTGTACGTTAGACCTGCCCTGCAGATATCTTAACTGGCAATTTTTTTCAACCAACCCACCTTCCATACACGCCGCATAATCATAGTTTTGGAAGGTACAACCATAGTCTATGGATATGCAAATAGCATAGACTATGATTTACCTAAGGTTTAGCATCACAGATAACAGTATTTAGCCTAATAGAACTCCACAAACGTATGATAAAAGTCTGCACAACAATGCAAGTACTTCAGACCGAACATAATGCTTGCCAGTGTAAGCATTGACAGCGCTGATGTAGGTGGTTACACTTGGGGCGCACAAAAGTACACACCGGTAAAGTTGGCCCAGCCACGCGACTTCAGAGGTTTTCCATAAATTAACGGACGTCGTTGTCGTGACGTTGCACCCGCTGTACACTGGCGGCCGGAATTATTGCACATTGTCCTTTGTATTTTAACATTTTTATGAAAAAGTAGCGTTGCGTTTTTGGTAGTACAAAGAAAAATGGTAATGGTTTTCTCTGTCGAAAAAAAATGCAACTCATGTTACCTCTTGGTTATGATTCCAATGTGTACTATAATTTCTTTAGCTACCTAATTGATCGACCTCGTTATGTCAAAATAATTTAGCTAATATCTGATTTCCAGATTAAATCCAAACATGATGAGATGTTAAAAAAGATTAGTTCTTCTTTATTGCGACGGACTCAATCCAGTGACATGGCACCAAAAATAATTTATCACCAGTGATGATAAACCATTGTGCCACACTACAAAAGACCAGTAAAACAACCAGCATAAAATCTTATACAAAATACCAAACTAGGCTCTCAATTTCCTCGCCAGTGTAGCGATCTGTCAGTAACTTTTCCCATGCATCGCGCGAAGACGAATGGTCCAAGTTGTTAACGCAAAAACTGCGCCCGCTTCAAACTCCTTCCTGACACAAAAATTTTTACTTCTACATCACTTTGGTTTTTCTTCCGCAAGCCAAAGAGTTTTGCCACAATGAACTCTGGAACTTAATGAGTTAATGCCGCCATTTTGTTCCTTTATTTATTAATTTGGGATCGCTTTTTGTGCTATCACGAATTTTGGGTACACTGCCTTTGCTCGCCAGTTTAACTATATATGACAGCTGTCAAATCATTATCATAAGTTGATGTCTATATAATCTATATAATTGTTGTAGTGCCCACTTAGCATTATAAAGTCGTCAGAAGCCCGAAAATCTGACAGCCAGTCTTACCAAGGGGTATCGTATTGCCCAGTTACTGGGTTGTGGAGGTCAGATAGGCAGTCGCTCCTCTTAAAATACTAGTATTCAGCTCCATCCGGTTAGACTGGAAGCGGCAAGATAGACATGATTCAATACCAATTAATTTTAGTATCGTAGAATTCTTTCGATACCTACTCGGTATTTCCAGTCTCTACTGACGACTATAAAGAAAAATTTAAAATAAATTATGATGATTTTATACGTAAATGTATAGTGCATGCAACCACTCTTTCGCAGCAAGTACGTGTGAGTGAACAAGGTACAAATTGGTGAAAGCTCATCACAAATTCAATTGGACTTCATTTTGCTTTATTTGCTCCAGCCAATCAATTGCCGAAAAAAATGGTCAAACAGTGAACGTTGTTTATGTGAGAGGGTTCTGTCGGATATATATGTTTATCTAGAGAGAAGTACTTAATCATTATGAAGGTTTCGAATAATTCTTGAAGAGATTATCAGATTACTTTACACAAAATTATTTTTAAGCTTACATTGGCTTCTTTTTCAAAGTAGATTCCAATGAAAGATCCCTCTCTCATAAACAACGTTCACTGCTTGACCAATTCTTTCGACAATTGATTGGTTTTGTACATATTTGGACTGGAGCATGATCGACTTAGTGTTTTTCAGTCTTTAGGGAAATGATGAGTCTGGTCACCATCATTTCCGTTTTTTGTGTTTATTGATTCCCATTTTGGGCACGCGAAGAACAATAACGGTTTGTTTTCAGACGAAACGAGATTTAGATCCGGCTTCGCCTTTAAGAAAAAGTCTTGTTTGTAGAGCATCGTCTCTGAATTGTCTGAAAACTTAACATTATATCATGCCGAAGTCATTATTGTAGGTAGGTATTATTACCGCGTTCAGCACTAAGCTTCTTGATAATATAATTAGCGGTTCAACCACTTACGGAACCCTTCAGGGCAAAATACTGCCGATCCGCATTGCGCTTTAATCGGAAAAATCAACAGAGCCACTGCAAATGGGATCGCGTGCATATAATAATATATGCTCAGTCCAGCCGTCTGTCTGTTTGTGCCCGCATTTAAAAGGTAACTCATAATTGCTCTATTGAACTGTAATGGGGAGTTAAATTTTCAGGACCTACCTCGTTATTACATATAAATAACAAATGACGATATAGGCAGAGGGATTGGCTAGTTATGTTTAAGTGACAATGTGTTTAAGTGTATGCGTTTTAGAAGCAGGGATAGCTAATGATTCGACCGTCGGACTGCCATGTCTTAGGTCTCGAATTCGAACCCAGGGAACCTCTGACTTTTCGGATTCTTAGGCGTATTGTATTATTATCCCATGCTTAAAAATCGGTGAAGGAAAACATCGTGAGGAAACCCGATGCCTGAGAGATATTTCTCAACAGCATATGAAGCTAAGTCAGAGACCCGTGGCCAGCAAAGAAACTCTTACACCAGGTTAGTCACTAACCACACGAAAAATAAAGAAAGGGTCAAGGACGAACCTATTGCCAAATACCGGGCAAAAATTCATAATATAATGCCCTTGAACCGCGAAGGGTTGGATAGAGTAGAGGTGTGCTTTAGTACACCCAGATTTCACCAGTTATGCTTAAATCCCATTTAATAGTGCGAGTTTGTTGCCATAAGACGGGCACTAATCCAGATTCTGTGCTGCTACTTAGAAATTCCTGGTGGAAAAACCCAACAAAGCTATGCTCGAACTTGGGAACCCAGGACGGCGCTGTACGCTTCGACCACTTGACCAACGAAGCAGAGTTTAACTTACATGTTAATTGGTGGTGTAAAAATGATAATTCAGACCTTTATTTCTAAATCAGACAAATCAAAACTGAAAAATCAGTAACTATATTCCAAAAAAGACTAAAACTATACCTAATCCATTATTTTCACTCAGTAAAAGAATATTTAGAGTCTAGTTTAAAATAACGATTTTCTTTCATATATGTACCTACAAAAGTGGCGTTTGCAATAAAAGTTTTGACTTTGACTTTGAAATATTTCAAATAAAATTATTCCCTACAAATAATTGCATTATATTTTTCTCTATAGCAATGGTGGCGATAAAGAGACAAACCCACAGTACAATGCTAGTTAAAGAAAAACATAATACAGAATCCGCTTCTCAATTTACAAACATGAGTAAGAGTAGTCATCAATTAATTGGTAGTTTAATGAATAACCAATATGGCGACCAAATTATCAGCGGACATGGAAAACACGACGAAAGGACATTGGAAAAACCGCCAATCAGTTTTAATTAGTGATTAAGTATTGCTGCAAGATTAATTATACATTTACATAAGGATCTGAAAGCTTACAGATATTTTTCATTTTCAGTACCTATGAATTGAGAGTTGGATAACTTGTTTATGGTTATGGGACATTATAGGTATGTTAGTATATTCTTTATTTGGCAGCGGGATTCTCCGAAAGGGTTACCGCTACCCCGGAACGCAAATGGCTAAGGAAGGAACATGGATGGGTTTTAGTCAGTGAGAGCCTTTCTTTTTTTTGGAGGGTGGGAAATCATCCAATGACTTCTCTCGTTTTTGGTGGAACCCATCCATGTTCCTTGGAACCCACCCATGTTCATGTGGTAGAAAAATAGTCAGTAAGAACCTGACACTTCCTTCCGATCCACCCAGAGCAGGAGGGGCATTCGATGACTTCCTACCCTCAAACAAAAAAGAATATTCTTTATTTAATAAGTAGCCATAATATCATTGATGTCTCTAAAATTTGGCTGAAAATAAATCCCTGCAAGTGTGACTTCTGTGCTAGATTCTTCTGACGCAACGTAATGCGACATACAATTTCAAACAACTCAGCCTATCGCAGCACACTGCCGGACCTAGGCCTGGCAAGCTGCCCAGCTACCTTTTTAAGAGCGCCGGTCCATCTCACTGGGGGACGTCCCACTACACTTGCCGATACGCGCTATCCTCTCCAGCCGGTGGTTTTTGTAAAAATCTCACCGTAACCATTGACTTTACAGGACATCAAATATGTCATCGCTTTCTCCTGAAGTTCCTCTAATAATCTGATCATAAAACCAATCAATCAAGTCATTTATTCAAAATAGGCTGAAAATCAGCACTTTTTGGACATAAGACAGTCCCCCGAAATGCCCACCCTTAACCACTTCCTAGTGCTTTAGCTGATAAGAAGAGGCGCTTGCGCAACAAACTCCCCAGCAGCACAGCTGCCTGCATACTTTGTTAGTCCATTACATACATAGTATGTTGATATTATCTTCGATTTATGTAAATATAAATAACAACATACAAACACAAATTAGCGTTTGGTTACCTATTTAGAACCGGACAATCGCATAAACCTTTAAATTATTAAAGGTTATAAGACATGATAATGTCAAACCAAGATTAAGAATTGTTATTAAATTCACTAAGCGACTGCATACTTTAACTTAATTTTTATAGTGATAGTTCTTAGTATATTGTATAATTCTCTGATAGATTTTGAAATGATACTGTCTAGTCCTGGCCACGCCGCGACTCAGTCTCGACCATCCCGTATCCACGATATCCAAGCCTTGCTATCAGCGGGATTGTATGAAACGGTTACTACTGCCCCGGAACACAAAGGGCTAAGGAAGGAACATGGATGGGTTTTAGTCAATGAGAGTCTGACACTGCTTTCTGCTCCAACCAGAGCCGGAGGAGTCTTTTTTTGATTTCACATCCTTTAAAAAAAAAATGTCTAATATCTGTTCCAAAAGTAATTAATGAAAGTGTAAACAAACCATATTTAGGTTAAATTCTTACGCAGTCGCTCACTAAAGGGAATTAGAAACACATTAATCTGTATTTACAAAGTTTCAACTTTCAATCTTACCACTTTTCAAAAAAAAATGGTTAAATTACATTATTCAATTATAATTTTTACAATCATGGACGAAAATAAATGTTATAGAATGAACCTCAGTTGTCGAATGAAAAACTGATTTGAAATTAGAATTCCGGGTTTCAGAAGTTGCCGTCTCTATCTTGCACTTTGACTTTGACAATTGTGCGACAATGACAAGAATAGCGCTTAGTAAAAGTAGGTACTAAGTAATGTTTTTAAGTCGCGGCCTAAGCTCTTGTTTTATGCTTCTGATAGGCAAATATTGGACTGGCAACGACTGGCATTCAATCCTTTCCCATCACAACCACAACAGCTGTGCTATTACCACACGGTATTTTAAAGCTAAAACTTCACAATACACAGGGCTGGTTATACCTAAAAAGCTGAACGCGATCAGCACATTTAAATCAAGTTTAAGATCTGTCACTGTCAATATTCCTTAACAATAATGACAGCTCTAGTCGCTGATCGCGTTCAGTTTGATTGGTGAAATTCGGCCTAACTCCGGTTCATGTATCGTAAACAAAAATGATAATATATTCATATATAAAGATCAAAGTATCTCAGAAGGACGTGGCGAGGTCGCTGAGTGCATGGTCAAGTGCACCCGATGGAAACGTTGCACCGGACGAATAATGTTTCATAACTAGCTAGTTTTAAATTATTGGATCGTGTTTGGAACAAAGTACTGAGCTCTAAAACAAAGGTAGCAGATGAGGCTCTAAAAGCTGCCCAACTTAAATGGGAGTGGGCAGGACATGTCTGCCGTATGCCAGACCAGCTGTGGGCCCAAATAGCACAGAATTGTCCTGGAACAGTGAGGCGGGGTCGCGGCAAACCACCCTGGAGCTGGACAAATTCCGTCAAAGCTGGAAGGAGGTCGCGCAGGCTCGCCAATGATGGAAGGGGTGAAGGAAGGCCTTTGCCCAGGAGCGAGACAGCGTAGGCTAAATAAAAAACAAAAATCTAACTAGTTTGCGATCGAGTTATATGCTGATGGAAACGGGTTCCTATATTTGTTAACGAGTCGTTTTAATTACCAATGGTAAACTTGTGTTGAAGTAGAATAGATGGTGCTAACTCGATAACATTGTTTTTTAACTGCGTAGCATAATCATAATCAGCCTATAATGGATGGTGCGTATTGTATAATTATCACTTGCTTAAAATCGGTGAAGGAAAACATCGTGAGGAAACCGGCATGCCCGAGAGATATTTCTCAACAGCATGTGATGCTAAGTCAGAGGCCTATGGGCAGCTTAAAAACTCTGACACCAGGTTAGTCACCAACCACACGAAAATAAGAAGTAGAAGCGTGTCGATGGCAATTTAAATGGACTCGGCCCAGAATTGGGCTACGTGTTTGGCGCCATCACTAGCGTCCATCAGTTCCTGTAACGTGCATATGGTAGGACACGCAGGACACGATATTAACTATAGTAATAGTGTCTAGAAAATCGACAGCTCACTTCAAACTTCACCTAAGTTTTCATGGATTTTGATGTTTTCACAAAAAGACAGGCAGTTTCTATTATATGTTAGCATGTGAATATACATAATATTCGCATGAAGTCATAAATTCAAATCTCATGTTAGTTAATGTGAAACATGTGAGAGAAATGTCACATCTGAATAATGTTTTCAGGGTCCGGTGAAAACATTACATACGTTTCACTTCTTTCAGGCACAAAGTTGTGTGAAATAACTTATGAAAAACCATACAATAATTCTTCTTTTGATCTTTTCTTCCCACTTCTAACTAGATGCCGTGTTGGTCTAGCAGTCGCAAGTGAAACTTTTATTCATGAGATCCTGGGTTCGATTCCCGGGTCAGCCAATGTTTTATTGTGTTGTTCCATCTGGAATTTAACAGTAGCAGCCCGGAGTCTGGATTTATAAAGCAAAACTAGCAAAATGTGGGTGTACTGCAAGTATACCTTTGCCTAACCCTTTGGGGAAATTCAGGTGCGATGTTATTTCTGAAAAACGACCAATTTGTCATGCAAAGTTACCCTACAAAGTTACCATGCAGTAAGTCAATTACCTACAAACTGATATATTACAACTTATTTGAAATACGCATTACACTAGCGTTTAATTAGACCACAGCTGTGCAAAAGCCTCTTCTCATATAGAGAAGCATTGATCACCACGCTCGCACAAGATGGCTTGGCGATTTAAGAATTGTGTCAACTATAAATCCAGGTTTCCTCACGATGTTTTTCCTTTAGTGATATCCAATATAAACGCAGGAAGTACCTGTAATAAAATATTGAGACTACAAACCATACAAAAAATGAAACCACTAGTAATACTACTCCATAGTAGTATGGCAAAATTAAAAATTAAATAAAAAAAATCAAACGCAACTGATTTCAAAATAAATTCAATAATAGTTATCACTGTTTTGACAACGTGTCTTGGCCCCAGCGGAAAGGCAACGGGTCCTATTGGTCCAATTCTACGGAGTGTCCAAATTGCTGAAGATGATCACTCTACTTTTTGACTTAAATGACAGGACCGATTTCGTTATTATCTTGTATAAAGTCAGAAAAGGCGATGACAAGTACCTATGTGGTTAAGCGGGATCGTCCGAAAGGGCTACCGCTACCCCGGCGCATAAAGGGCTAAGGAAGGAACATGGATGGGTTTTCGTCAGTAAGAGTCTGACACTCCCTTCTGCTCCACCCAGAGAGGGAGCAGTCAATGGATGATTTCCCAACCCCAAAAAAAACAAAAAAGGACCTATGTGGTTTCATTTATTGCAAATATGTGATCTCCATATTGTATATAGAAAATGACACATTACCATTATTTAAATTCACGTATTTAACTTTCCAATAAGAACACTTCATCCATATTGACATTAATTTTAATCTAGATCGAACTGTCTTCACCTTTTTTGACTAAATTATATACAAAGGACAAGAAGACAATGTGTTTTGTAAAATACATATTGAAATTAATTCAAATTAGTGCCTATAAATGAAGGTCGTATGATACGAAAATTTTATTATCATGAATATTTCGGACTAGCTTCTGCCCGTGACTTTGACGCATGGAATTTCTTGTTGTGACATCACACTAATATTATAAAGGCGAAAACTTGTGAGTGTGTGTGTGAGTTTGTCCCTCCTTTACGCTCAAACGACTGAAAATTGATGGTACAGAGGTAGTTAATAAGCCAGCCGATAATAGGACGAAGCCTAACCTCGTGCCTAGTGGTCGCAAGCACGACTACATGGGGTCCCAGGTTCCTGTCCAGGCATTTCAAATTAGAAGATTAGAATTTAAAACCTATGACATGGGACTTATAACAAACCTAAGGTAGATACTGTAGTGCTATTCAGTAATAATCTCAACGTGAAAACTCAGGTGAAGTGAGTTGTTGTTCCATGACGACACGGTTGGCGTAGTGGTTGAGCGATTGACTGCTGCGCACTATGTCGCGGGTTCGATTCCCGCACGGAACAAATATTTGTACGACCTGCAAGTATTTGTTACGAGTCTGGGTGTTTTTCTATCTATAATATGTATGTATTAACAAAAAAAAAATGTATATAAGTAGTATATCAGCCATCTCGTTACCATAACACAAGCATTAGGTTGCTTAGCTTGGGATGATATGGCGCTGTGTGAAATGTCCAAGGATATTATTATTCGTTTATTTATTTCATCTCTTATCTAATATATTTTTAAATATTTTTATAAAAAACAAAAAAAAACATTTAAAAATATAAAAAATAGTGGTCCGCCGATGTTGGGAGCAGGGTCCAAGGCACCGGTGGTTAGGGCTGCAGAGACAAGAACCTCCTCACAATGCGAGCCGTATCGAGGAGTACTGCCTTCTGAATCTGGCTCTTGATCTAACCGCCTAACGAGAGCCTCGAAAGATGTTGGTCGAGGCTTTTGGCTATCAGGCCATTGGGTGTTACGACAATCGGTACAATGACAGCCGAGCTCACATTCCACATGTCAACAACCTCGTGTGCTAAGTCGAGATATTTTATTTGTTTCTCTTTCTCAGCTTTCACGAGGTTCTCGTCATGTGGAATGGTAACATCGACTATCATTGCAAGGCGCGCTAATCGATCTATCACTACTATATCAGGCTTATTATTATTATTATCTAATGCTAGGGATTAAGAGGAGCGACAACTCACTTCAAGCACACTTCACCTGAGTTTTCACCGTGAGAGTTTTACAGAATCGACCAACTGGACAAATGTGTGTGTACAATACACCTCTACTTATACAAGCGTGATGGTATGATAATGTGAACCCTTGATTTTCCCATAAAAACTAGCAATAATAATACGAATCGAGCGTAGATCAAGTTTAAAGTGATCCGTGGCGTGACCGGCGCGAACCCGCGATCATATATTAAGGATCCGTCGTGGGGAGCAGGGATTAATGCATCATGCAGCTTGTGGTGCAGCCCAAGTCACAGGTGACAGCGAGTAAGCGAAATGTCAATGTCATTTGTTGTTTTTCCTCAGGTTTAAGATCGGGTTATGCGTATTGAGAAAGAATATTATTATTCCATAGTGCAATACCATAATCCTGACACAGAAAAGCTCAATGTTCTTTTGCTCATTTCTCAGTCAGATTTTCGGTCGCTGGAAACTAAGTGGTCTTCCATAGTGTCACAGCATTATAAAAAAAAAATCGTTTATTTTCAGGCATCGAGAGCCCATAGTGTGTTAGTATTAAGTAAAAATCTTATAAAACTATGTTAGTAGTAACGTTCAAGAATATAAAAACAAAAACGCAGATACAGTTTTTGAGGAAGATTTATCAAGCCCCATGTCTGACGTGTAGCTTGATAAACCTATCCATAGTTGGCCCTTCTTACCTCTCTGAAAAGACCTTCAGAACGCTATTGCTGCTCCCCCTCACTCTGCGCCGACTACTACACTATTATGCTGAGACTACAGATTTATATGGATATGACACATAATTTGCCTTAACTTTTTTTTTCTTTGCGCTATATTTTAATTTTTTAATAGATACCCAAATATAATAAGGCTACAAGCAATGCGCTAATAATCGATCACTTTAGAGTACAATATTGTAATTACATTTATAACGTGTTTTAAGTATTGAATTCATTTATTTTATTTATTATCTACCTATCATAGAGTGTGTTTTGTATAAATTTTATGTTTTTATTTAGTTAAATTTATTGTAATGGACTCTTTCTGTCTAAAACATGATTGTTTAACACTAAAGACAACATTCTTAAATCAGTACCCGCTCCCGCTTCCTCCCCTGCCTTGCCCCACTCATCTCCCGCCCCGCGCCGCTCAGCCATCGGTTCGTGAAGTAGATGGATTACAGTGCACAGCATTTGTTGTACCCTTTACTATAACTTACACGAGCTAGAGCATCTTCTACTTAGTACAAATTGAAAAATAGCCCACTGATGAGCCGAGATAATGACTCGTTAATTACATGCTGTGCCTGCTCTAGGAGGAATTAGCACTAGGCGCTACATTTTTGGAATTTTACGGCAAAATAATCCAATAAAAATCCACTCAAAGCAATAACAAGCGGAATAGTTTTTTCAGAATAGATAAGTTGTTTGTTTTTTTTATTACGTTATTTGTATGTGCATTGAACCTATTTCAAAAACAGCAATATCAAAACTCAAATGCCAGGAGAAGAAAGACAGTAAACGACTGTAAAATGACAGCTCGAATACCACTCAATGCGCGGACATCACGGTATGCCAATAAAGCGAATGTCCAACAAATGTACAGACACAAAAAATCAAATATTAACACAGTACTCATATAAAAAGCCAACGAAACAGCGTTAAACACAACGTAACCACTTAATAAGTCTATCGGAGCGCGTCGCCAAATGAATAACACCGTCCAATTTCAGGCATTGCAAGAAGCGCCCGAGAAAAAGATTGTTGCACTCAACATTAACACTTGCTTCGGAAATTTAATTCTCCTACATCCTCCCAACCCAAAACCAACCTTCCCAAAATAGAATAAGGTCTAAAACCACAACAGCACGCCAAAAACATACATTCTTTCCAAACTTGAAAACTGCTGAATCACTCAGTCTATAGAAAAAGACAGGCGCACACAAAAGCTTAATCTGCTTCGTTAATGATAGAGCGGGACGGGCGTAGTTTTGTGGTGGCGTCCGCAAACGTCTGGCTAATGCAGTGCGTCTGGCCGCTGACGAAGATGGATGACTCTTCTGGTTAGCAGTTGAATGAGTGCATGCCTTGGATAAAAAGAACAATTAAGTATGCTTGTATAATAACATCATGAGTATCAAATGAAAGTAATTTGAGGAGTTTTGGAGATCATTTAAGTGAAGCCTTTTGAGACGTCTGTATACTTTTTCTGTGTACGGAACTCACTCAGTTGATTTAGAAGTTTGATGACTGCCTTTTTGGTCTAGTGGTTGCAAGCGCTGCTGCTGAGCTTGGGGTCCTGGGTTCATTAAGTTTTTATGTGTGCCGGGTTGATGGTTTTGTCCCTGATGCATGGAACTCAACACTGCTTTACATAGATACTCCTCTGCTTAACCCTTCGGGATTTACTCTCAGGCGTGATAATATGTTACGTTATTGACAGATGACATTTGGGTGCCTATATTTAAATATTAGCTGACCCGACGTTGAACTGTCTAAATAACAATAATTCAAACATAATTCCATATATAATGCACTTTCAGTTTACTAGAATTTTCCAATTTTCGGGGCAACTTTATATTTTTGTTTTCTGTAAGGACGTGATCTAGACTATTATGAACAGTTTGACACAGTCATGCACTTACCAGCAAGCAGCATATCTTTTTTATTTTATAGATAAACTTTTTATAAATAGAGTTAATACAAATTCTTTTGCTTAGGAACAATAATAAAAAAAAACAAATATGTTTTGTACAGAATACAAAATAGTAAGGGAGCCAGTACTTTAATAACCTTTTTTTTTGTTTTAGTACAAAGGTTATTTATGATTTCGTATCACGTTTCCATGTATAATGAGGAACTATTTGAGATAGCATAAAAACTTCCCCTACGCAGACCACAAATCTGAAAATTAAGGACACAAGCGATGAGCGGTAAGCGGGATGAAAGAATGATAAACAAAATTAGATTGATATAGATTAAATATGCGTTATGAGCGTATAGCGGAAAAATGAACGATAATAAAAATAGATAGATATAGATTAAATATCTTAGCGTTATGTTAAGAACATTTTTGAGAAAAGAGCAACGAGACTGCTTCAGTCTGCATTTTGTGCAAACTAAGTTACTAATGAATGAAAAAATACTATTCAAAAGAAGAAATCTCTAAGGATACCATTTATTTAGTTTATTTATTATGGCTAACTAATTTAGTGTATATTTGGACTAAGAAACAAAAATGTTGATTGAATACAACTGGGCATTTAAACAGGAACAAGAGATAAAGTAGAATAAAGGTTTTCGTTGTTTCATTCAGCTGCTATTTTTTCAGCATTATCTATACCCATTTTTAGATAAAATGAAGATTTTTTTTTTCAGATTTTTAATCCAAGACAACACGACCAAAGCATCATAACCCAATCATAAAAAAAATGCCATGGCAATCACCAATATTAGCAATTAATACTCATAAAAACTAGTTCATACCAATTCAATCGTAACTAACATTATAAATGCAAAAGTAAGTTTGTTTGTTACCAAGTTAAGTTGTTGTTCACGCCTAAACCACTGAACATCTGAAAAGTAATGATTTAATTGTTTATTTCGTGTTATAGTGTATAAGTGTACCTACAGTGTCAAATATTCGTGTCGTTGGCGTACAGGGCATGCGTTTGCTTGTCACTTGTATGTGACAATGGCGTTCAAAAGGTTAAGGAAGGGAACGTGTTATCTCCCGCTGCTACATGGGCCGCACGCCAAAGTCCGAAGGCAAGGAAGCTCGGCGCGAGGACCGGGCGTCCTTGCGGCGGCCACTTTCCGTTTTGCCGAGCCGCCTATGGGGCACGTCCGACGCCAATTTACGCTGGTCTGTTTCATAGTGTTTGTCTTCACAATACTAATGTGCCTTGGGTTCTTGGAAGAAAGTTGCGTAGGTGACTAGATTGATGTAAGTTTAACACGTTCACTGTTCACAAACTAGACACAATAGTTAAACAATCAACATGAACCATATGTGGTTCATTGGACAGTGAATGGGTTAAGAATGTATAATATGTAGGTATTCTACAGGTTAACCTCTGCCTAAACAGCAGATAACCCTGACAGCAGTGATAGCCTAGTGGTGTGACCGTCGGACTGCCGAGTCTTAGGTCTCGAGTTCGAATCCAAGACACGCACCTCTGATTTTACGGATTCATGTGTGTATTGTTTAATTGTTACTTGCTTTAAAATCGGTGAAGGAAAACATCGTGAGGTAACCAGTGTTCTTTCAATCACACTTCACACTAATATTATAAAAGCGAAAGTTTGTGTGTGAGTGTGTGTGTGTTTGTCCGTCTCCTCCGTCTCCGTCGGGTCTGGATGATATTTGGCCGAGAAGTAGTTTATGACCTTTTTATCTTGGTAGTACAGACGCCAGCACATCAAGCTATCCCTAACTGTCAAATTTTCTCAATTAAAAATGAACCTTATGTCTTTGCAATAAATTTGAAATACTATTAAAGAAATTTGACAGATTGTGGTAACTTGATGTGCTGGCCTCTGTACGTTCCCTTGGGATAATTTCCGATATCCACGCAGGCGAAGCCGCCGGCAGCAGCCAGTAGACTATATTTTGCCCGTGGGTTCGTTCGCGTCACGTCGCCTGTCAAAAACTGTCCGCCTTTCACGAATTTGGCTAAAGTACAGAGACGAGAAAGCAAATAAATATACTAACTTACTTTCACAACTATAATATTAGAAGAGTTATATAGAATGTCCCTAGCTCCTCTCGTAAACAGATTGGTAAACATTAAATCAAATGACGATTCTCATTTAAGATGATGTGATTTGATTGGCTGACCATTATTAATAAAAACAGACGATTAAATAAATTTATTACAGACAGAGATTGACAGATTAGATTATAGATTTATTTACCTGTTTACGTTCAATTATCAATAGCATCCAAGTGCCCATGGTTTTAAAAAATAATTATGAGCACTTTTTTTTTTAATTTTCTTAAGTGATGTGGTTGTATGAATTTCAAATTTGCAGGTTGTGGCTGTTAAATTATTAAAATTTAGATCTTTTACGAAATATATACTTTTTTCAATGAGATTTTTTTTGTATTTAAATTAATATTATATGAAAACAAAATTGCCCACTACAGAAAAAAAAAAACATCAAAATATTATTTAGAAAAAATCGGTTCCCCCAGTCGAAAGTTTTGAGGTAACAAACATAAAAAAGACTCCTCTTTCAAAGTCGGTTAAAAAAAACCGAACAATGAATGTTCATTAACCTTAACATTGTAATATTACAATCGACTCTATGTTAAGGGTATTTAAGAGAACATTTAATAAAAATAAGAAGTCGATTAAGAAACAACAAATGAAAATCTTACAAAACAAAATGTTAACTGTGAATGCACGTTCCTTGTCTGTAGCTTAGGAAAAAACACTTTCTTGTGCTTCTCAAGGAAAAAACTGTTTTATTCCTTACTAGCATTTGCCTACGACTTCGTCCGCGTGGAGTTTGGATATACAATGTCACCCATGGGCATGTGACCGCCCGTAAATTTCTAAATATTCATTAAAAATAGTCAATAATTAACCTCAAAAGGGGGGGTCTATCTTTAATATTTTTCATGTTATTAATTTTTTTATTTTTGGATCTCGATTGAAGTCAAAGTCAAAGTCAAAACATTTATTTCAAATAGGCACAAGAATGCCACTTTTGAACGTCAAAATGAACAAGAAATAGAACTGATTCTAGTCGCCCCTTCCAAAAAGTAGTTTCGTGTGGAGAAGAATGGGCAAGAAACTCCACCGTTACTCTTTTAAAATGTTTCACAATGTTTTGTATACATGTATTATAACATTATATGTGAAGACGATGTACCCAGAATAAAAACAATACATCACAAAAGGTGAAAAGAAAAAACACATGTAGCAGTGGCAAGTAAACTTAATTATGTCATAAGTGCATGGTGCTCACATATTTACAAACATTCTAAAAGTTAATAATAATAAATTAATCAATGTGTGAGAAGTTATTCCAATATAATAAAATAATATGGTACAAATTACCTAATTTACTTAGCAACCAGTTTGATTTTGTCTAGACACTAGATTGTCCTGTGGAGCAGGACCAGCATGTTTCCAAGCATCCTAATCTTTGATATAATCTTCTAATTTGTAATAAGCTTGTTTACAAAGTGTACTTTTAATATGAGTTTTAAATTTTCTTTCATTTAATTGCAGTATGTCACAAGGTATTTTGTTGTAACATTTAACACAGAACCCCATAAAAGATGTATGTACTTTTGACAATCGAAAAAATGGTTGAATTATTTTATCTTTATTTCTAGTATTAAAATTATGCCTATCACTTATTTTGTTAAAAAGATGTCTATTTTTTCTTACATACATAATATTTTCATAAATGAATTGGCAAGGTACTGTCATAATATTAATCCTTTTAAATAGTTCCCTAAGCGATTCGCGACGACGAAGATTGTAAATAACCCTGATCGCTCGCTTTTGCAAAATAAAAATGGATTCAATGTCAGCAGCCCGACCCCACAGTAAAATGCCATACGACATAATGCTGTGGAAGTAACTAAAATAGACCAAACGCGCGGTTTCTACGTCTGTTAACTGCCTTATCTTTCTAACAGCATAAGCGGCCGAGCTTAGCCGTCCCGCAAGAGTTGTTATGTGGGGACCACATTGCAACTTGTCGTCTAGCGTGATTCCCAGGAAAACCGTCTGCTTAATAAATTCTAGCTTTTCTCCGTTCAATATGATGTCACAATCGCTACTTTTAACATTAGGTAATGTAAATCTAATGCATTTGGTTTTTTTTTCATTTAGTACCAAATTATTTACCGTAAACCAATCTTGGACCTGAAGAATAGAGTTATTCACGTCGTCAAGATTTTGTGAGCGTCGATTAATTTTAAAGATTAATGAAGTGTCATCTGCAAATAACACCATCTTCGGTTGATTTTGAAGTAATTGGGGTAAATCGTTAATTTAACTAAAAAGAGAAATGGACCCAATATCGAACCTTGAGGAACGCCCATTGTCATTTCCGACCCCAGCGAGTTCACACCATTTACTTGAACTTTAACCTTTCTATCTTTCAGGTATGATCTAAGTAAATCAAGGGCTGTATTTCTAATTCCATAGTGCTCTAGTTTCAGCAGAAGCGTCTCATGTTCTATGCAATCGAACGCCTTAGAGAGATCGCAAAAGATTCCAATGGCATCTTGTGCTTCTTCCCAGGCGCTAAAAATGTTCTTTATTAGGGTGACACCAGCGTCAGTAGTACAACGCCCTTTGGTGAAACCGAACTGTTGGTCATGCAAGATGGAATTTTTATTAAAGTGACGTAACATTTGATTGAGCATCAACTTTTCAAACACTTTACTGAGAACTGGCAGAATTGACACGGGCCTATAATTGTTGGGTTCTTTACTATCACCGGAGAACTTGCTTTACAATTTTTGCCATATTTCCGATGTTATTGACTAAATTTGGGTTCTGTTTAGTATTTCTAAAAGTGTTTGAGTTATTTCATCAGATTAAATAACATGTTTCATTCATATTAGTTGATTGTGAAAAAGAAACGAATGTGAAGATTTTTTTCTAAAAGAAATCTTCTGATAAGATTTTCTGGACTTACATGTGGTTTATGAATAAACACTGTTTTTCTTTGAAAAAAATGTCTTCACTTCCATTTTTTCCCCCTTTAAGGGGTATTTTGAGGCAAAATGTCTAGCCTAGTCTAACTATGTCCTTCCCTATGCAATCTATCTCTCTGCCAATTTAATCGAAATCCGTTCAGCAGTTTAGGCGTGAAAAGTTAACAGACAGACAGAGTTACTTTCGAATTTATAATATTAGTATGGATAGAAACACAGTTATATGTAAATTAAATAGACTTCCTGTACCTAGGTTTCAGATTTCAGAAGATTATAAACAAGAATTGCACGTGCCACTGTACACGTAACAGAAGTAAAACTTCTTAAAAAATAAAGAAAATGTGAGATCTAGTGGAAGAGACAAAGAGAGGTATATCTTTCTTCTCTCTCATGTAACGAAATGTGACTAAACGTGACGTGTCCTTGAAATTTCACAGTCGATTCTTGCCTAATTATCAAATCGCATCCTACGACTTTAAAATCGATTTTTCCCCTGATTTAATAGACTTCTCCCAAACTCCCCACAAACACAGAATAGATAATATTATTATGCTCCTCAAACCCCATCAGAATAACTGATCCTTAAAGCAAAATATCATGGGGAAGTAATCGACATCCTCAATTTACACTGTCGATTCACCATCAAAAATTACGGCATTGTGAATAATTTTAACTGAGTCTGGTTAGACTAGACGCTTAATCTAGCATAACTAGGATCATGCTAGACAAATAGCAACAGGTGAACAAATCTGATGCTCGTGCTCGTACCAGAGCTAATACACGCGGCCGTATAATTGTACTTTTTGGGAGCGCCGACACTAGGTAATTACGCTTCACTTTGAGCTAGAATTGTATGGATGGGACGAGCAATTTTATATAGCTCTTTATTTATGTAGAAGTAAAACCAACATATGTTTTGAAAGCAACGGTGTTTTCCTAGTATGTTTTGGTTCGTAGAACTCAGATATCAAATGATCATTATTTTAATCTGTAGTTACTTTATATCAGGGGTTCCCAAATTTATTTTGTCTAGTGCCCACTTTGAGAATAAATAGGAACATCGTGAGGAAACCAGCATGTCTGAGAGATATTTTTCAACAGCATGTAAAGTTAAGTCAGAGGCCCGTGGGCAGCATAAAACTCTGACACCAGGTTAGTCACTAACTACACGAAAAGAAGAACAAGAAGAAGAATAAATTATTTTTAAGCGCCCCCGTTTTTCACTTACTTAAAGACCACTATCTAGATGAAATTACAAATCGCCCTCTAAGCCTCTCCACAACGCCATTTTTTTCTGGGTCTATTCTTTAGGCCTGCAGCGCCCACAAGCGGGCGTTATCGCCCACGTTGGAAAGACTACTTTATATCTAAAGCTACGAAAGCCACCGATATTCTAGGAAACTGAGGCTTTAGAAATCAGCACATACCCACTAATAAATAATTGCTTTCATATGTCATTTAACCGAAATTCAATACAATGGAATAAATTACGGCACTTATTCGAAGGCATAATTCGTAGCAATTCGTAGACTTGCGTAGCGTTGTCTACGAGAGACCAACAAAAATGCCGTACAATTTCCTAAACACGTTTTTTTTTTATTCTTTTAAAATCGCGGGAAGGTCCACTGTATGCTCGTTCAGGTGGGTACGTCTGCGTCTTGATCGCGAACTGTTTACATATGTGGAGTACGAGATGACGTACACATGCTGGTGGAACTGACCACACGATACTTAATAATTTGTATTAGGTTAGTCAGATGAATGATAAATAATAATACATAATGTGTAGATAAATATAATGTAGGCAATGTTTCAATGAAAGCCTATCACTACATCATAGTAGATATAAAGCAAAGTCGCTTCCCGCGTCTGTCCTAATGTCTGTATATATGCTTAGATCTTTAAAACTACGCAACGGATTTTGATGCAGTTTTTTTTAATAGATAGAGTGATTGCAAGAGGGAGGTTTATATGTATGCAAAATACATGCAATTTCAGTCATCCACGCGAGCGAAGCTGCGGGCAGAAGCTAGTTTCATATAACATCATGTACTTTTAATGTTTTAACTCTTTATAAGAAATTTTACTTTGTGAATTTCATTTAACAAAGTGGTTCTTTACAATTAGGAGTATTGTAAAAGAAAATATGTAATTTCTATAGCTACGTTTCCTATTCCTCTGCAATTAAAAAATAAGAATGATATGACAATAAATTAACTTCATATATTTACCAAAATTATTTAAAAAACTAACCTAACCCAACCAATTAAAAGGTAAACGACATGATAAAACATAAAGACGGAATAAAAATCAGCAAAAACTATTTACCACGACCATTACGAGCCATGATCGCCTGCACCTGTACTCTCTGCTACCGTACAGTCGCCAGTTACTGACCTCTTTTTCACTCGTTTTTTTTGTTTATATTTTTGTCTCTTTCACTCCTAATAGCCTGCTTTCGGCAGATTAATACACTGTCGGCTAATGCATATCATTAGATTGAGTGGCTTTTCTTTACTGATGTACTTGGAATTATGAACAAATGTGTATCACGACTTTACTATTAGGTACCATTCGATAGTTTGGAATTAAATGCTTTAAGTTTCCTCATAACCAAGGCTGAGGATGGTCAGGCTTTCATGGATTCCGCTTTTGGTGCGGCTCGTGGCTAAATAACAGCCGCACGCGTCGATCGGTTCTTACATGGGCGACCATCCATTACTTTTCGAGACTCATTCGTGCCTTAGAAAGTACGCTAAGCTGTTGGTTCCAGCTGTCATTCGTAGATCTTTTTGACAGTTGTTGCAATCAAAAGCCCAAAAGTCTGACCGTCTTACCAAACGCGTTACTCGGTAACTGCGTTGTGGAGGACAGATAGGAAGTCGCTCCAAGTAAAATACTAGTTTTTAGCTGCACACTTGACTTGAAGCCAACGCCGCCACTACAGTTTGCTAAGCGTGTTCCACGCGCGCCTCAAAGAGATGTCAGCATTTGAAGGGGCCCGACAGGGCCCAAGCCTGCCGGGTCAGCAGGATTGTCCGAAAGGGCTACCGTTACCCCAAAACATAAAGCGCTAAAGAAGGAACATGGATAGGTTTTAGTCAGTAAGAGTCCGACACTCCCTTCCGCTCCACCTAGAGCGGAAAAAAAGGCAGATTGAATGACTGGCGGTACATACTTCTCAGACGCTGAAAATGAAAGCTGGGCGGGTCGCCAGTTGTTCAAGGAATCATCTAGTCTTGAATCATCTAGTCTTGAATCATCTAGTCTTGAATCATCTAGTCTTGAATCATCTAGTCTTGAATCATCTAGTCTTGAATCATCTAGTCTTGAATCATCTAGTCTTGAATCATCTAGTCTTGAATCTTGCTTTTCAACTTAGCAAAGCAGTGATAGCCCAGTGGTGTGACTGCCAACTCATAGGTCTCGAGTTCGAACCCAAGGCACGCACCTCTGATTTTTCGGATTCATGTGCGTATTGTATAATTATCACTTGCTTAAAATCAGTGAAGGAAAACATCGTGAGGAAACCGGCATGCCCGAGAGATATTTCTTAACAGCATGTGATGCTAAGTCAGAGGCCCATGGGCAGCATTAAAACTCTGACACCAGGTTAGTCACTAACCACAGGAAGAAGAAGAAGACTTAGCAAACAACAACCACAACACCTTGTATTTCCTGAAGGGTTAAGCAGAGGTGGGTACAGTGGGTTACATTTCATCAGTGTATACAGGGGACGACCCTTTTTCCATCAGCCGGGCACAAATACAGACTTTGTACTGCCTAAGAAATTCCTGGTGGAGCTTTGTTTTCTCTATATATTATTAATTCCTGAAACATCGAAAACCTTGGTTTAGAAGCCACGAGCCCCTGACAACAGCGTCTGGTCGTAAAATATGCAGTGGCTCATTAGTGTGACAGGTCGCGGACCATCGTTTATATACTGTATATACAGGGTGGTAGAAGAAACGTCGTAACCGATAAAAGTAAATTATATGATCATTTAGTAAGTCTTCGATCAATAATACACTTTTTGATCGAAGTAGTAAGTAATTGAAAGAAGTTTTTGTTCTATTTTAAGATTTCTTTTTCTTCTTTTTGCGGTTTATTTATTTGTGAATTAAAACTTTATGCACAAGTTATAAAATACTGTACAAAGGCGAACTTAATGCCCGATCTTTGATCTTATTCTTTAATGTACACATACATTACATGAGGAATGAGAAATATTTCGACGCCATTTAATTTTTTTGCTATGATTTATGTTAGTATAATTTATTATTTTCGTTAATTGTGTACAGTTTGTATGTAGATTAGTTCAATTGATAATAAAATGTTGTTTTTTGTAAACAACGTGAAATTAAACAAAAAAAAAACATAATGATTGATGATAATTTATTCAATGGATTTTATCCTAATTGTTAACCCATATATTGGTGGGTATTGGTAAACACACCAACATTGTGTTGATTTGATTCCCGACTGAAACAAACGCCTACATATGTACCTATTTTTTAAATAAAGGAATATTTCCTTTGTTTCAAATTGGTTTTTAGTTTCATTAAGTTAAATAAGACAGAGAGAACCGTTGAGAGACCAGTGGTAGTCCAGTGGTAACAACCCGACTCACGAGTTGTAGGTCGTGGGATCGAATCCAGGTAGACACTTTAATTTGTGTAATTTATATCATCACCACTGTCATCCACAAGGAAAACAACTTGAGAAAACTGGCATGTTTTAAAACCAAAAATGCGGCAACATGTGACATTCACCAACCCGCTCTTGGGCTGCTTAATAGATGATGGCCCACTCCCTCTCGTGATGGGAACGTTAGAGGCTGATGATCTATACATGCTAAATAAGATTATGGTTTCCTTGCGTTCAATAATAATTTTTAGAACAGGTGTCGACCTCGTAACTGGTTTATCACCCTAAGTTTAAAGTCACTTGCAAGTAATAATACAACTAGTCAATCAAAGGCTACCTGTAGATAGGCGCAATATGACAGTGCGACGCTATTGTATTAGAACAGTTTCCATGGAGTTTTAATCGAAATTGTTCCACTAGTGTCGCGTAGCTCCTGACTGCAGGATCCTTTATTATGATGCAAAAGATTCAAGGAAATATCGTCAATAGACTTTTGAGTATGGAAACTATGGATGGACTGTGCGAAAGATGATATGGCTAGCAACAGTAACTACTGAGATGACGACTCATAATAAAGAATATGGAATAAAAAAACATGTTGCGCCGATCTCCCATAAATAGGGATAAGGGCAAGAGAACGAATGATGTTGTTAAAAGTGATAAAGATATTATGAGGTCGACTGTACTTACTTCTTTCGTTTCATCCTGTATAACATGCTCTGTGACCCATTTTCTCAAGTGACTACGGCTTTGGAGGTAGTAATATAACCTTAGAACATAAGCTTATGTACTGAGACCGAGTTTTTATGTCATCAAATCACAACTTTAATAATTAAAAATAAATTTATTTAGTTTTCTCTTCTCAATTATTGATAAAGGTCTTGTAATTAAATATGTAAGACATCTCTTAAATTTCGATCCATCAGGTTAAGCCACGCTTGCTTTCCGTGCCTCGGAAAGCACGTTAAGCCGTTGGTTCCGGCTGTCATTTGCGCATCTTTGACAGTCGTTACGGGTCGTCAGAAGCCCGGAAATCTGACAGGCAGTCTTACCAAAGGCCAAGGGGTACCGTTATTGCCCAGTTACTGGGTTGTGGAGGTCAGATAGGCAGTCGCTCCATGTAAAATATTGGTATTCAGCTGCATCCGTTTAGACTGGAAGCCGACCCCAACATAGTTGGGAAAAGGCTTGGCAGATGACAGTCTCAATTTCACTTATGTGAGAGACTGGTGCCTGATACAGGTTTTTAAATGAAAACCTGAGTTACAGTTCAAGTGTCCCACGGTCGGTTACAGTTAGAATTAGAAATTTATAGAAGGTTCAACTATCAGGTTTATTCCTAGTTCAGGTAAAAACCAATTATTATAACCTCTAGAGTTTAAGGCACTATCTGTAAACGTTTATACTTATCAATTTTACCAATAAACAATTTCATTTTTCATTTCATTCTTCGACATTTCCAAGTTATAAAACAACAAATATTGACTAAGTGTAACAATTTGCTTAACACTTAATTTCCCTGCCTGTGGTAATTAGAGGTACCCGATTGAAAACCAATTAGCCCGTCCGGTCTCTTCAAGGTTCAATTCAAGTTATCTGAAACCATTGATAAGAAGCGAAGATATCTAGCGTGGAGGTAGGAACATCCACCAGCTTAGTTGTTAGCCAGTCCAGCAGCTAAGAAGATGGCTATGATCTTGGAATTTAAACTCAACTCAAACGGAAACTCAAAGCATTTATTTCAAATAAACCAATTACAGACACTTTTGAATTATCAAGGGGTTGGTCAGTCAGAAAGATGAAGCTAGTTGCCCATTCCAAAGCAGTAGGTACAGACGCCAGCACATCAAGCTATCCCAAACTGTCAAATATTTCCAATTAAACATGAACCTTATTCTTTTGCAATAAAGTTGAAAATCTATCAACGAAATTTGACAGATTGAGGTAGCTTGATATGCTGGTCTCTGTATCTATGGAGAAGAACGGGCACGAAACTCCATGGTCACTCTTTTAAATCGAAATATGTTTACAAAAACTGGGTTACATCATTCATATTGAAATATTATTAAATACAGGTTTCTCAGTATCAGCCCCGAGTCTGGATTTGTTTCCCGTTGATAGCAATAGGCTCGCCCCCTATTACATGGGACTTTAACATAACTGACGCAATGTAGGTGTACTATAGAAACACCTCGGCCCAACCCTTCTGGGATACAAGGCGTGATATTATGTCAATATCATAACCTACTTAAAATCTTCACCTACATGGCGACTTCTATACCTTACAATGATAAACGGGATTGTCCGAAAGGGTTACCGCTACCCCGGAACATAAAGGGCTAAGGAAGGAACATGGATGGGTTTTAGTCAGTAAGATTCTGACACTCCCTGCCGCTCCACCCAGAGCGGGAGGGGTCATTTGATGATTGCCCAACCTCAAAAAAAAAATACTTTACAATAAAGGGAGAGGATATTTTTTCGAAATTCAAACTCAAATTAACAATACCTAACTACGATAATATGTAGTTATGCGTTGAAGTCTTTTCAACAAAAACGACAAAAAACTCTAAAACAAAAAATAACTATTTGTTCCCAACGAACTGCTCCTCAGAATCTCATTACTGATCCTATATTCAGAGAGCAATGATGAAAAATGTCGGCTGGCAAAAAAAGGATTACATTTGCAAATCCCACATCAGATTTTTAGATGCGAACGTGCAGTATGCAGGGGGAGAGAGTACATACTCGTATCTATCATTCATTAGCAGCACAGCTAGAATCCAATACGACATTTTTTACAATCCCCGGGACAAAGAACGGGCGGCCACCCCCACACTAGCAAACAGCCCCATACAAACAAACGCGCCGCTGTATGAGTAATAAAAACTTGAAAAAAATCTCACTGACCCGCACACATGCGCGCGAACCGCGAAAAAAATCACCGACACAAAGAAGGTACACCGAAAACTTGTATAGGAACTTTTGGACGCACACAGACACGTGTGGCGCACACAGAGGCGCGCACAAGGAAGTCGCCGCTGTGTGCCTGAGTGCAGCTCGTGCGCACGAGGGCTAAACTTAGCTTAGTGTGGATGTAGTGGTGTCTCACAGTTGCAAGAGACCAAAACTTCGACTGTGTTAGGTTTCGCGGCAAATCCTTGACCTATAATAATCTGAAATCGACTTTATGACAGATGTAATTAAGTTACATTTTCAATGCTGCTGGCTGGAGTTGCAACGTTCCTCTTTGGAGTAGGAGCTGCGCACCGCGGGTAGTTTTCGTATGAAACTTGGTGGCGCGAGATGCACCAACTGAGACGGGAACACGAGAGTCTGTTGCCGTCCTTGTCGCACGCCACCCGCCGCCCGGGGCGCGGGGACCTGGGGGTGGCGGGAGGGTGTCGTGTCGCGTTGATGAACATTTTTCTCATTTTTTTCTTTATTTTTACGCGAATCGTTTTTAAAAAGGGTTTCGTCATAATTGCGTCGCCGCTCCTGATTATGTTAGCGCGAACGATAAGCCGATCTGTTGGCGTGGCAACAAAAGGTACTTTTACTAATTACGGCCCCCCAATCTTTAATCATCACGAATAGTCAAAAGTATCACCTTCAAATCATTTTGATAAACTGCACGTATTATAATTAAATTAGCATAACTTGATTATAAAACTTTAAAACGAACAATGATAATCAAGTAGAGGTAGCTGACTAGTTGAATAATACATTTTCATAAAAAAGAGCTATTCAAAACTGCAGGTATGTTTGAGCAGACAAGTAAATAGACTTGTACATTTGTTTAGAAAAAGGAAAACATATGAATGGAACAAAAAAGCTGTAAAAAGCGTGTAAGATGTGAGGCTAGTAGTAAAAAAAGCACACGTAAACATTCCGTTACGTACGCATGTCTCGAGTGGATCGTCTCGGCGGGAAACTTATTTTCCCGCGTTTTCTCGCCCGGCGCCATATTTGTTTTTGTTATTGCTAATGTGAATCTAATTGGAATTTGCGAATTTTCTTAACATTTTCTCGATTTTTTGCACCCTTTTTTAATGTATTACCTACTTAATGAGCTTAATAAAGTATAATTAAGTAGTTTTAATTTTTAAACATCACAGAAATTACGAACAATTTTCTCCAAAAAAAATAACAAATTCACAAAACACTAAAGCATCACTATCGTTTCAGTGCTAACAGAATAATAGATAAACATAAACACAATCAAATAATCGGATAATCCGAACTTATTTCAGCCGCATCCTCCGCGTAGAAGGGAAACAAAAAAAGCGTGTTGTGGAGTTCAGTCTCGCAGCAGCAGCGGTGCGGACCGGCCGCATCCAAAACGTTTATATTATTTTACATTACGTGTTTCATTTCGCGTAGACTTTTGGACAGCGGTAGTATGCGGCGCGTTAGTGCAACAAATTGTGACTTTGGACATTAAAAAAATGGAACACCGTGACTTTTTCGACAAAAACAAGAATCATTTTTACCGGCAAAAAAATTTTTCATAACCGCAACGCAGTTCAAACTAGATTTTTTTATTTTACTGGTTTCTTCAAGTTTTTCTTTTCGCACTTACAAACATACTGATGCAGTTCAATAAGTTTGAGTTTACGTACGTTTTGTTTTGTTTGAAACTTTAACAAAATAGGCAACAAACTGTATTAGCGACAGACGGAAGAGAAGAGAATAGAAGATGGCGCTTGCATCTTCTGTGAGCCTGTATTACTCCATAGTGCAGCGAGCGGCTAGGCACTACTTAGAAGACTACTGTCACACAGGTAAGATTCAAATAAGATAATTATTTATTTACAGATTTTCAGTTACAGAAGTTCAAGGAAAAATACTCATATTTCTCGCTTTTTCAGAAAATAATCATACGATATTATAATCGATAATCGAATGTTAAATTAAAAAGCCAAAAATAATTATAAAATACATTTTTAAAACTGTTACTTGGACCGACGCGACGGGTACGCTACGAGATTTTTTTTAATAATGAAATAAAACTGTAACTAAATTCGGCCTTTAAATTTCAATCCAATTTCAATCGGATCAGATACCTATGGCGGGTTTTTAGTTTCATAAAATAAGATTACACAAATGAGTCACAATAAAATTATCTTAATGAAATCTTGAATACCTACCATTTTTTTTTAATTAATACTAAATCTTAGGTATTCAATTAAATTGCTTTTACTACAGGAACAGCAACATTTAACATATAGTTATTTATGTTAATTAATTAATTATTTATATAAATGTTATCCAGTAAATTACCTAAAGTAGTTTTAATGATAAATTATCACAAGTAGGATAGTATTTTTCTAGAAATTCTCACCTAGCTTACTGGTCGCGGGTAGTGTAGGATGCATTTGCTTTTTCCTTTTTTCCCTTTATATGTAGTTTCTCATTTAATTAGTCATCAATCGGTATACCTACTAATCAACTAAATGATATTTAACCTAGAGAAGATTTATCATTAAAAAACATAGGTAGTTATTCAACATCAGGTATTTTTAAAATAGGGAAAACCTAATAGGTTTTCCCATAAAACAAAGTTACTTATCACTTCAGTTCTCATTTGCATGGGAAGTTGTATTTTATCAATATTTTAAAAAAAAATCTGAGAAAATTATATAAGGAAATACTACTGAAATTTTTGATTACTTACGGAAATACACGATTTACAATTAAATTCTATGTAAATCCACGATGACAGATCAATGATATCTGTCTCTTTCGGTTTTTTTTTATTCAACTAATGTATCATACAAGATATGCTAGGAAAACTAACGGACAAATTTTATACAAGAACTAGCAACTTGCCCCTGCTTCTGCTTTACCCGGAGATAACTACTTTACGGAACGTCAAGATTTCTTTATGATATGTAAGTTTATTTACAATTAACTTCTGCCCGCGTCTTAGCCCACGTCAATGTCGGAAGTTGTTACATTATTGGAGTTTGAGTAAGGAACCCTAATTTTTTTGAAAATATAATACAGCCTATGTCACCCGGGGATAGTGTAGCTACCCAACAGTGAAAGAATTTTTCAATAGTTTCGGTTCAATAGTTTCGGAACCTATTCAATGCAACAAACAATCAAATCTTTTCTCTTTATAATATTAGTATTATAGATGTATTACACACATAAACCTTTCGAAATAAATTCTCTAAATGCATCAAAATTCGTTGCGTAGTTTAAAATAACAACTTGGTCATACAAACAGACACGAACAGCGACTATCATTTAAAATTGAATAGGTATAGTTCTTAAGGTATACATATAGTTAAAGAACCAGTTAGTACCTACCAAATTAAATATGGTATTCAGCTGCATCCGTCTAGATGCCATTAAAGCCGACCGAATGCAGTTCGGCAAAGGCTGGGATGATGACTTAGACTCGAAAAGCCACTTTAATCACATAACATCACGTCTACCTGTAGTACACCCATATTTCACCACTTAAATTTTACTAGCCGTTGCCAGTGGCTTCGCCGGCGTGGATGTTGGAAATCATCCCAAGACAACGTACTACCGGGATAAAAAGTATTCCATGTTTTAGTCCAGGTCATAAACTACCTCTGTGCCAAGTTTTATCCAAATCCGTTCACCCGTTTGAGCGTGAAGGACGGACAAACATACAAACTCACACACACACACTCAATCACAAACTTTCGTCTTTATAATACTAGTATGATAAGTCTCATGAGGTAGGCGAGCCTGGTGTCATCAACCGTGCACAAATCCAGACTCCTGACATATTCCCAATTGAGAAACACATTAACACTTTGCCCGACTCGGGAATCAAACCCAGGACCTCATGCTCAGCAGTAGCGCACACGACCTCTAGACCATCGAGGCAGTCGGTGACTTAAATTATATAAATGACATAGTGCATTAAAACAGACACATACAAATACATGATAAATACTCTTTGATTATTATACATATTATTTCTGTACATATTATTATGAATATTTAGATTTAAAATGTAAATATGTAATTATCCTATGTTCACATTACTCTAATAAATATGAAAGAAAGGTAAGTGCTTAAAAAAAAATACATGGTACACATCATACCTGTATTTCCGGAACACTAGAATCTAGGAGTTCAATGCTAGAATGAATAGGGTAGCTTCTAGACGGTGGTGAAGGGTCCAACACTAAAGCCTAAAATTCTGAAAACTGTTTGCCACGTCTGATAATTAAGATAAAACTGTGTTTTCCATTAATTATCTTTTGCTTTATCCACCAACCCGCACTAATCCCGCTTGGTGGATTATGGCCCACTCCTTGTCACAGAGAGGAGGCCTGTGGGCCAGCAGTGGGTACAGACGCCAGCACATCAAGCTATCCCTAACTGTCAAATTTTCTCAATTCAAAATGAACCTTATGTCTTGGCAATAAAGTTGAAATACTATCAAAGAAATTTGACAGATTGTGGTAACTTGATGTGCTGGCCTCTGTACATTATGCTATCTGTAGATGCATCGAGATGGATTGCAGATGCAGAGAGCAAATCCATAGCAGCAGGTTCCAAAAGCAAGCTTAGAGGAACCTGAAGACATTATGTGAAAGACATTATAACATTTTACAGCTCTAGGTATAATTATATTCTCCATTTGTAATGTATAATCCGGTAATTATAAACATTAACTATAACTAAATTACCAAATTTTTCCACTATAATACCCCAAAATTATTAAAATATGTATAACAAAACTTTAAATTCAACTTTTTGCTACTACTAAAATAATAAATTGCATTTAATTGATTATTTATCTTGTTTATGCATATTTTCATTTCGTGATTTTATGATTAGGTGTAATATTTAATAGTACTTATTATTTGAATAAATTAATTATGATAATTGCTTGCTGATCTGGGCAGCTGGCATTAATTAACGTTTGTTTTAATTAAGTGCTAAAAGAATAGTAAGAATATACCGCAACGATATGTAGATTGTTCTAAAATTCAAACTGGATTTAAATCTATAATTGCCAGATTGGAAAGTTTTCCATTATTTTAAACTGGAAAATAATGGATCAAAGGAAAACGCTGTCAGACTGTCAAATATACTAATAATAATCACATCATGCACCAAATCTTAGTATACATGTGAAATCGAATATATGTTTGTTTGTTATGCTTTCACGCTAAAATAACTAAACGGATTTGCATGAAATTTGACAGATAGGTAGTCTAGGACCTGGAGAAGAACATAGGATACTTTTCATACTGGATCGAAGTCGCGGACAACAACTGGCAAACACACTGACACATTAGACAGTCTCTAATCTGCATACCTAAGTAGGTAACCACTTATTGTGATATTATTCCCTCTACAATGATTATAGTAAGCGATCTTATCACTAGCCAAATAATTAAATAAGTTCTTGAATAACCTTCAATTTCAGAAAAACAAATCATTTAAAATTGCATGGCAACGTGGTCCGCAAGACCGGTTCACACTGGCCACCAAGATGTATAATACAAACTCCATCGCATGAGCAAATTTAAGTTCTCTTTTCAAAAACAAAGATACCTTTACTATGAAACACGCACGACTTAAGCGACGTTTTAAGAAACTATAAATTATTAATAATTATAATTATTTATTTTAATGTTTTTTTTTTCCTACTTATCCTTTCATAAAAATTTGAAAAAATATCAGAAGTTCTAAAAAAGTGCCCCACAAAAATATTCAACATAAAAAAAAGTTCGTTTAGTCCTAGCCCTCTAAAACATTTCTCAACAAAAACAATAACAATAATTATTACAGAGAAAGTTTTGTTTTGTTCTTAATAATTATTCGAGCGTTTTCATAAGTTACCTCAGTCGGTCAAACTTGTCGAAAATAGTCATTTTCACGGTTTGTTAGTGATGGATGGATTTCCATCTGTTATTCCTCAGTGGGTAGCAACCGGAGTCTGTATTTGTGCCTGGTTGATGGCAGCGCAGGCGCACACTCCCCAGCAGCACAGCCGTCTGTTAAATTAGAATAATTTGATTCTATACAATGCTATATGCTGCTCATAGTATGGTACTTAGAACCACAAGACAAACTAGAAAGAAAGTTCATAAATAAACCGTTGCCGACGGGAGATAGATCAAATGAATGGTTAAATAATACAAAAATCTTTTCTTCAATTTTGTTCTAAAGACTAATGCCGGAAGTCATTTTTTTTAAACAAAGTAATGCGTATTATAAGCTTGTTACAAGTACATTAAATTGTTAAGTACATTTAATTATAACATGGATTATTTTTTTGCACTCGCGACAATAATTGATACAATTTCTTGTAAAAACTCTAAAATAGTTCAAAATAAACTTACACAGCAGTCAGAAGCTAATCTGACAATCAGTCTTACCAGTAACTGGATTATGGAAGCCTGATCTCAGAAACAGTCGCTCCTTGTAAAACACGAACTACCCACATCTGATTAGACCAAAAGTTGCCTCCGACATTATTGGGGAATGGATGAATTTTGTATATCAATAACATCACACCTGAATTTCCCGGAGATTTAAGCAAAACCAATAAAGTAGACATAATTATACTACACGAATCGAAATCATTAAAAGCACAGTCTTTGCAAAGCAGTACCTAATAATCTTTTCAGGCTATAAAATAGCTCAGCATTTTGTCCGCTAATAATCTAGATGCGCCTGAAGAAACGGCACGATTCCTCGTAATTTGTACCAACATAATGTTTTCATAAGAATTTAGCTTCTGGACGGGCAGTTAGCGATCTTAAATGCTCTATTTCATCGTAAAAATTATATATCTTGAGTAGCGGAAGACAACACCTGTTTAATATTATAGATGTAGCTGAAATTTTGATTTTCGGGCTACAGACGTACCGTAACGACTGTCAAAGATGCACATAAATGACAGCCGGGACCAACGGCATAACATGCTTTCCGAGGCACGGAGGAGTCTCGGTATGTAAAGATCACCCATCCGCGGCCAACCCCGGCAAGCATAGCTTAATCTGATGGATCGACCTGTGCGGCTGTTAGTACTCAGCCACGAGCTGCTACTAAACATATGATTTAAAATTTGCTAACGCAACTCGGCACTCGAACCTGGGACTTATTATAACCCTACACGAAGAGCGTAAACGTTACGAAATACAACCGATTTTGAATTCGAAATTACTCGTTTCACATAATATTTATTTAGTTTTAATACTTTTACTTATATTTGTAGTGCTAATAGCTGGGTGTAAAAATATAAACCAAAATGATATAGAATAGTTGAAATATCGATTGAATTTGTGTTATTATTATGACACGGCCGGCCTCTAAGAACCTAAATCCTAGGTAGAGTGCCTGGTAGCGTAAGCAAATAAACTATATTATTGGTAATAAATTACTGCTGAAATTCAACCTCATCCATAAAAAGCAAGTGTGGCCTTCCGTACACAAGATTTACAATTTTCAGGATAGAATAGAGCAATTTTCAGGAAGACTTCAAAAAAGCATGTGAAGCTAATTAAGAGGCCCATGGGCAGCATTAAAACTCTGACACCAGGTTAGTCACTAACCACACGAAGTAGAAGAAGGAAGACTTTGTAGTATTATGTATTTATGTAGCTTATTTTTTGATGGTGGGAAATCATCCAATGACTTCTCTCGCTCTGGGTGGAGCGGAAGGGGGTGTGAGACTCTTACTGACTAAAACCCATTCATGTTCCTTCCTTAGCCCTTTATGCTACGGTGTAGCGGTAACCCTTTCGGACAACCCCGCTTATTTAGCTTATAGGCCAAAACAATCCTATAGTTAATCGGTTGAAAGACACTGTATGAGACACAATAAAAGTTTTATTGTTATCACACTAGAGGTTTAGTGTCGAGGGACACTAAACGTCTAGTGTGATAACTTTTAAAGTATTAAAATAATAATAATTTTAAAGTATTAAAATATTTATATCTAAAATATTGAAAGCCTTGAGAATCTACATAAAACCAAGGGTATGATGCATTTCGAATGCAGAAATCATTTAATATGTAATTAAATATTTTTAGCAAAACTTGTTTGATTATCTTAACCAAACCATCAAGAATATCTAGACAGGTAGTTTATTTAATAATCTTTTATATTTGCGAGGATTTACGGACAATAGACGGTGTGAACTCGGACACAGAAGTGATTCGGTCTTCAAAATAATAGTTATTATTTGTTTGCAAATAAAAATATTATTAGTTTGCAAAACATACCGATTTAACTACCTACTAGCGATCAAATCAGAAAAAAAAACCTAGAAATTATATTTAATGCAATTTTTAACTTTTTCTAGTAATATTTAATTTTAATACCGTATGGAAGCTGGACCATTTCCTCTACTGAAACATGGCTCAGAAAAAAATTATCGTTTAAAAACGGTTAATAAATAGCTATACCTAACTATAGTATTATCATTCATAAACAAGTAAATAAAATCTTCCAGATCACTTCCTTCGTCTTTATCAATTCCTTTCGATGTCCTCTCCTTGAATGTATAATAATATTAATGTATTCATAATTTGTGTTCTTCCTCTAATATACGGGAAAGCAAGTGGGAATGTCTAGAGATTGCAATGTGCAAAATAATATATTAAATAATAACGCATACACGTCTGTGATTTGATTTGGTGCACGCCCTTTAGCAGTGAATAAGTACAGTCGCGTGGAAAACCTATGCTACTAAGTTATTATAATATTATGTCTACGTAGACGAAGATTTATTTCTAAAAATTAGAAGAACAAATGTATGCTTTAATCATAAAATAAAAAATTCATTAATTTTACAAGTACGCACACATTTTGCTAGTTTTATTAGTTTATTCTATTAGTTTTATTTATGTTTAAGACACATGTAATATGAGATGAGACTTTTGCCATTAACCGGGTACCAATCCAGCCTCCTGGACAGTAAAATCACTTATTTAGGGCAACATTTTATTTTAAAATACATTTGTTGAAAGACCTAAAACTCAATAGACGAAACAATATCCAATCGTCTACAAAACGGACATATTTCCTCTCTAGGACAGCAAAAGCAAACAAAATAAGAGACACAAACACTTAATCGCTAAACAGTACAAGAAAACCAGTTGCGTTCCGTCCCGCCGTACTTTTATATAACCAGTTTGTCGATAATCGCATCGGCTCGCTTGCGTTTATATGCAAATGCGTTGCATCCCGAGACGGTAAGTTCAAGGCCGCGGTGCGTCTAGCGCAGTTTGCTAACACTTGTGCGCTCCACTGTACTTAATAGTATGCTAATACCTACTTAACATTATACACGCGGACATGTTTAGTCTTTTGTAATTGGCTACTGTGTGGTTTTGTGATTCTGGATAGATAAAAATAAGGATATTGTTGTAGCCAAGATTTTTAAGTTAAGAAAATGTTGAATTAAGGTTCATAAGAAAAGTTCTCCCGAAACGACAATAAGTATTACCGTATAAAGCTTTGAGCTTTTAAAAGCAAACTGCTTCTAATAGGCGAACATCTAAGGGATTAAGGCGTCTGGTAGAATATTAGATTTTAAGTCTTTTATCTGTGTTTTCATATTGTATTTTGAACTGATTGAAATAGTCAATTAAATTATTGTTTATTGCAATTTATCTCTCTAGCTAAATAATTGCAGCCACGCGGATTGTTCAAAGGTTAAGGCTACGACAACTGCCAGTACAATCGAGACCCTTCCTTGACTCAGAAAGCACGTAAAGCCGTTGGTCCCGATCTTTGACAGCCGTTGCGGATAGTCACAAGCCGAAAAGTCTGACAACCAGTCCAAGGGGTACGCGTTACCCAGTAACTGATTTGTAGAGATATCCGATTTAGGCAGTCGCTCCATATAAAATACTCATACCCATGCAGCTGCATCCGGTTAGACTGGAAGCCGAACCTAATATAGTTGTTAAATGACTGGGCAGATTGATTTTTTTCTTTGCTCTGTTTTTACTTATGATATATTTCCTTAGTTATAAGTTCGAAGTAAAATTTAAAGATGTAAAAATCTTATATGATTGATTTTTCATTTTCTTTTTGGCGTAACAAACATTACGATAAGAATTCGAACGTTAATTATAACAAAAAAAAAACAAATGTTACATACCGCATTAGTCAATGAACTCTCAAAAAAAGGTAATCTTCATTATTCGGGTGGCAGCACCAGTAGTCATCCGCGCACGCCCAATTACTTTCTAGGCAAAAAGCGCTAAGTCATAAGCGCGCACCGAATCACTGCCCGTGACGATTGCCGCGTCTTGTTGCACTTAAATCTACTAATTTTATACTTTCTATTAATTTTTGTGGATGCAATGAGGTTAGGATCTTTATGCATTCGTGAATAAACTTGATAAAAATCACATCTGGCTATCCAACATTCTCAAATAATTTACATAGTCGAAATATCCGCAGATATTATATGTTATATCAAACTCATGCCCAAAATAGAGTTTTTTACCATCAAAATTTGTACCTTAAACCACTTTCATTATGATGATTCTGGTATTCCTTCTCCGACTGCCAAGATATCTGATAACTGTCAAATTTGGGGTTAACAGGCAAATAATATACTGTAACCTAGCTGTAGGTAATATTTAAGCTACTCAACATAGTCTCAACTTAGTGCAAACCTACTTACTGGACCTACCTGGACAATAAATATTTCTTTCTTCCTTTCAAATGGTAACAATCTTCCGTATAAACTCTCTTCACTACATAGTATAAAACAAAGTCGCTTTCTCTGTCCCTATATCCCTATGTATGCTTAAATCTTTAAAACTACGCAATGGATTTTGATGCGGTTTTTTTTTAATCGATAGAGTGATTCAAGAGGTATGTTTATATGTATAATAACATGTTATTTCCGTCATCTACGCGGGCGAAGGCGCGGGCAGAAGCTAGTCAGTTTATAAAACAAACAGCAAGCCAGTCTAACAATCCCAATTTTCGTAAGTAATCAGTTGAGTTAGAAAGGGCTGGCTCTTAGACCAATTGGCGAATGACCACAGCGGTCAGAGCGGTCAGAACGATCAGGTTTGTTTCCACTTCACGGTACGCCGGTAATCAGGTGTTAATATTTTTACGGTAGCCCGATGCCGATTATAGGTGCGGTTGCCCTACTTCCGAACTGATTACGCACCTTTTAGCCTGATAAATTGGCTTTGGGTAGTTTTTGTGCGGTTGATAAGAAAAGATCTTTCTTTGTTTGCATTTTTGTTCTTGGAAACTGTATATTTAACTTTTTCTTGTAGTTAGTGACTAACCTGGTGTCAGAGTTTTTATGGGCCTCTGACTTAGCTTCACATACTGTTGAGAAATATCTCTCGGACATTTTCCTCACGATATTTTCCTCCACCGATTGTTTACATACAATACGCACATGCATCAGAAAAAAACAGAGGTGCGTGCCTTGGGTTCGAACTCGAGACTTTTGACTTGGTGGACCGACGGTCACACCACTAGGCTATCACTGCTTTTATCACTATATATTGTGCTAAATCCTCATTTCCACCAAAGCACAGAGAAAGCAAGATTAAATAAAATCCTCATAGTGATCGGCTGCAGGGTGACTTTTTTTTTGAGGTTGGGAAATCATCCAATGACTTGTCCCGCTCTGGGTGGAGCGGAAGGGAGTATCAGACTCTTACTGATTAAAACCCATCCATGTTCCTTCCGTAGCCCTTTATGTTCCGGGGTGGCAGTAACCCTTTCGGACAATCCCGAGGGTGACTTAAAAATTACTTGCATTTAAAAATATAGTCGTTAGGGAAATTAGCCGTAACTAGCAGCAAATGCAAGCCATGCTTACAATCAATCTGTCAACGTTATAACTGTAATCTCTTTCATTCATAAATTGTTTGCTAAACTCACGCGCATGCATACGATACGAGCGCTTGATAACAGTCACGTGGAGCTAGCTTTCCTGTTCGGTTGTTGATTATCATTCAAATTCGTTATACAACACCTTTGATGTTGTGTTTAAGCCCCATGTAATAGGGAGCGTGCCTATTGCCACTAACCGGGCACAAAATTATTTATTTATTTATAATAGGTACACCAACAGCATATATATAAGGTGACTGGTAATTAGTGACCGATATTTAAACACGTGATTGTACTCATGATTACAATCAACTTTCCCAAAGAAACTTTTTTTGTATACTCAATAGCTGCTTACAGCTGATCGGCGCGAAGTTCGTTGAACTTTGCGCGCGCCAGTTGTATTGTTATTGTGATAAAAATAAAACTATTGAGTATACAAAAAAAAGTTTCTTTGGGAAAGTAGATTGTAATCATGAGTACAATCACGTGTTTAAATATCGGGTCACTAATTACCAGTCACCCAATATAGTGCGTTAAATAGAGATATTTATGGGTAAGGGTTCTAGGTTTACCAATTACAGGTGTACACGACATTCTTAGAAATTAAAGCAACGAAGTTAACTAAATAAAATTTAAATATAAATGAAAGTTACAAAAAAAACATAAAAGAATAAAATAAACTAAACTGAAACCCCTAACACAAGACACAAAACAAGACTAAAAAAGAGAAAATTGGCTTAACCAATATCAATAAATGCAAATGTAAAATAAAATAAGCTTAACTAGGCAAGTGTATGACATTGGCCATTTAAATCTCTGTTCAAATGACTGCGCAGGAGATTTTCAATTCATAGAAAGGTTGGAGGGAAGGGATTGATTGATAGTGTGACGGTTGAGAGGGTTGGATGAAGAAAACCTGTCACGCCGACCCCAAGTAACATCAGACAAGAGCAGGAGGATGGTGATGAAATACAGAGAAACACTTCCTTCTTTATCCTTAGACAATCAGTCCAAAAATTACAACTGCCATACCAAGGCCTGTTCCTAGCATCGCTTCAAAGACCGGTCCGTCCTTCCGCATTGAGCAAATTCCCGCAGACACCACCAGGTTGTCGGTCCACCTCATGAATGTCTATAACACACGGGTAGACCATGACCTATGTTACGACATAGGATACGTGTCATACCTGTAATGTTTTCCTGAAGCAGTGATAGCCTAGTGATGTGACCTTTGGACTGCCAAGCCATAGGCTCTGAGATCGAACCCAAGGCACGCACCTCTGATTTCCGAATTCATGTGCGTATTGTATAATTAAATTTAGCTTTAAAATCGGTGAAGGAAAACATCGTGAGGAAACCAGCATGTCCGAGAGATATTTCTCTACAGCATGTGAAGCTAAGTCAGAGGCCCATGGGCAGCATAAAAACTCTGACACCAGGTTAGTCACTAACCACACGAAAAGAAGAAGAAAATGTCCGAACTCCACGCAGTCGAAGCCGTCGGGAAAAGCAGCCGCAAGCTACCTCTCACTGGTCCTCAAGCTAAAAGGCACTGAATGGCTATCACGTGCTTTGTCACGCCAACTGAAGTTTACAAACACGTCGTTCTGATTAGTGCACGTCCGGGGCGCGATATGGAGTCGCGTGTTATGCTTCCCCGATCGTTAACTACGTGTTGACAATGCCATTAATGTACTATTTGATCATAGGCGAGGAAGTTGGGCTTTAGGAATTTCCGGTTTTTGTTCCAATTGAAACAGTTAAACAGAGACTAGGTATGTAACTGGGTACTGAAACTATGCCTGACATAATCTTGATTTCTTACTAGTTTTTTTAAGTATGCTTCAATATACAACGTGGCGCTACAATGGTGACATTAAGTTTATTTAACACACATGTAGGCTTTAATATGTTCGTTTGATGAAGACATTATACATATTACCATTAAACGTTATTATTTGCGGATTTATTGAAAATATTAGAAAATAGCATCTTAGAGCAACCTGTGCTTAAAGAACTGTCGCGCAGCTGGCGTTTGCCGGGGTCACGAATCATAACATTCCCATCAGCGAAATTACAACACATAAGCAATACTACATATTAAAATTTAAGTTACTTTTTTATTATTTAGTTGGTTTGTTAATTATTTTTTTTTCAATTTGCGTTTTATTTTTACTTATCAACATTTATAATGATTAATGGGCCCTACCCGTGTGTTAAATTAATGTCACCATTGTAGCGCCACGTTGTATTATGTCTTTTTCTAAGTGAAGTCTAGTAGATTTTAATATTTATCTACTGTAACCAAATCTTCGTATTCTATCCACATCCTGATTCCACTTAGAACATAGACAGAATATCTAATAATAATCTAAATAGATAATTTTTCATCATCGGCAAGACAGAGCTTTCTCCTAAAATTCTTATAAAATGAAAAAGAGTATTTTCATAATCACTTCGCATTAAATTAACATCCCTATTCGGTAACGATATTAACTAATTCAAATCATAAAGCCCGTTGCACACTGGTAACAAGTCGCGCGCACCACGTGAGGCGTACCGCGCGCGGTCCGTGCCCAATTTAACGACTAATTGCACTCTTATCGCGGCTAAACGCGCGTTATCGCGAACTCCGGCGGCTCTGTTTATAAACACAAGTAGGAATGGACCGTTACATTCACCTCACATTGATTTTTACTTGTCGTTTTGTCGCGTAGTTATGTTTCTTTTCAACTGTTATTGGATTATTATGGGGATAACTAACTTCTTGTTTATGCCTTCATTATAATAATAATAATAATATCCTTGGACATTTCACACAACGCCGTATCGTCCCAAGCTAAGCAACCTAATGCTTGTGTAGTTGTGTTATGGTAACGAGATGGCTGATAAACTACTTATATACATTTTTTTTGTAAATACATACAAATTATAAATAGAAAAACACCCAGACCCGTAACAAATACTTACAGGTCGCACAAATATTTGTTCCTTGCGGGAATCGAACCCACGACATGCTGCGCAGCAGTCAATCGCTCAACCGCTGTGCTACACCGTGTCATCATCAATATTATACCTAACTACGTCATTTGGATTGCGTATGTAATCTCTGTAATTTATAATCCTGGTTTAGCTAATTAAAACTGGTTTCTTTACCTGTTTCCTCGTTTTGGATTCGTCTTGATAATTTTAGTTCAATAAAATCGTTGAAACGTTCTTATATGTTTAGAATACAGCTTGTTTTTCTCTAACAAAGCCCTATTAAGAGGATCACATTAAATTGATGCTTGTCTTCTAAAAATGATGGTTGAAATATAGCAAACAATGCCGGCACCGGACCCCCTTGGTTCAGGCATTATGATCTCAAGTTCAAGGCCGCGGGGTTCAATTTCGCATCAGAGCAAAAAAAATAAAAGGTCTTCAAGCCGTTTCTATATTCAGGAAATATTATATTACATTTTTTTATATAGAGGAACTCGTGGCTAAGTACTAACAGCCGCACAGGTCGATCCATCAGGTTAAGCTGCGCTTGCCAGGGTTGGCCGTGGATGGGTGACCTTTACATACCGAGACTCCTGCGTGCCTCGAAAAGCACATAAAGCCGTTGGTCCCAGCTGTCATTTCTGCATCTTTGACAGTCGTTACGGGTCGTCTGACAGCCAGTCTTACCAAGGGGTATCGTGTTGCCCAGTTACTGGGCTGTGGAGGTCAGATAGGCAGTCGCTCCATGTAAAATACTGGTATTCAGCTGCATCCAGTTAAACTGGAAGCCGACCCCAACATAGTTGGGAAAACGTTAGGCAAATGATTATGATATTTTAATATAGACGTGAAGCAATTCCATAATAGAATAGAATAGAATAACTTTATTTCGGACACAAATATCCATATACATAGTGTTAGTAACATACAAAAAATAACTTATTGCCTAGTGTTAGTAAGTGAGTGTAGTGTTAGTAGTGAGAGATATTTCTTAACAGCATGTGATGCTAAGTCAGAGGCCCATGGACAGCATTAAAACTCTGACACCAGGTTAGTCACTAACCACACGAAGAAGCAGAAGTTAGTAATAAATTAACCTTCGCACAAACTGCCGTACAATCAGAGAGCCGAAGCGCTCGGCTACAGTTTTCAGGATGCTGTTTTGACTGACCCTCACTCACCTCAGTAGAGACGCAGTTTTTCAAGTAATACCTTTAAAATATTTTTAAACTTCTATCGTGCTTTATAACAATTTCTGTGATAAAAATTAGGAATGCTTTGTTAAAAGCCACTTAAACAAGAAAATCTTCACTCAGAAAGCGTAGTAACAAGAAACGCGCTCCCAAATTATCATAAACAAAACAAAATCAGCCAACTTTAGCCCAAAAAATATAGTACACACGAAAAGTTTGGAAGTCTTAGTCGTATCGCTGAAATTTTCTTAACATCCACCTGTAGGGCGCGTTGCGTAAGGGTCGCTCCCCTACCCTTGAACCGGCGACCTTGAATGGCGGGTCACTACGCAACGATTTTATTGTATAACGACACCAGTGTGTACCACCCTTTATTTAGGGAAGAGGGATCCGGCATGTTTTGAGTTTGTTAGATTTTATTTTTATTTTGAGAGTTTTTGAAGCACTCGTTTTAATTAACATGATCTATTTATATTTATATAACATATTTATACTTTTTGAAAGGTACTCAAAATATACCACCTGTTTACAGAATATGTTCTCAATGACTCATTCCCATACAATAAGGAAAACATAATTGATACCTACTCACTTTAGATTACTTAGATACCCATTAAAATAGCAAAAAAGATATCACTGCCTCCTTAATTCCGAATTTCACGCCAATTAGAGCGATTATGTCAACAATCACATTAACATTTATGTTCAACACACCGTGTAACGCAATCAGTCCAACATATGTTGGACATGAATAGACTCACCCTCATAGATAACCCTCTATTTAGATAAACTTCCACGTCTATTGGCGGAACGGATTGCACTGCTCATTTCGGACGGACAGACAAATTGAGCAGTAAATGTAAACAAAACTAAAAAAGAGAACAAAATAAAAAAACATTCATACAAAAATGTTTTTCCAATTTTTATTCTAATTGACTATTTGAATCGGTCAAAAATAAAATATGAAATCACATGGAAAAAAGCCCGCTCGCCATAAAAACTTCTATGACCGTACAGAAATTAAATATAATACGAAGACATAGTTGTTAAATTGCATTTAATGCTAATAAGTATTCCATTTGACTCTAAAAATCTGTGACGTCACATTGTTATATTTCATACAAATCGCGTGCAAAAGCCGCGTTCTGACAATTCATAAAAAGTAACGTTATTGACTACCCTTTCAAATACCCAATTGTAAGTCCAGTTTTGAATCTAAGCAGTGCCAAATTGCATCAGTAACAATATATATCATTAACTTTTTGTAAAAACTACGACATTGGGATAGCGGTCGCAAGCGCTAATGCTGTTCGATTCCCTGGTCAGACAGCGTTATAGAGTTCTTCTGGTATTATTCAGATACTTCTCATAACTGGCAAAATTTGGGTGTACTATAGCTACATAATACAACGTGGAAACAAGCCTTGATAATAATTATCATAATTATTTTTATTATGTTATGTTATAATTGGTGCAAAAAGTAAACCAGAATAATATATGCAAGTTAGATTAAAAGTATTCTACAGGGAGTTTTTTACCGGGACAGCGGGATTGTCCGAAAGGGTTACCGCTACCCCGGAACATAAAGAGCTAAAGAGCGAAGGAACATGGATGGGTTTTAGTCAGGAAGAGTCTGACACTCCCTTCTGCTGCACCCAAAGCGGGAGGATTCATTCGATGATTTCCTACCCTCACGAAAAAAAAGTATTTTTAAGTTTTTTTTTTTGCGTCAAAATAACCCCAATGGCAAGGCAATTCTGAGAAGTTAAAACTGCTAATAATTCCCCTCAAAAAAGGAGTTCCCTAAAATCTATCCTTCTAAGCGGTTGTGTGCGCGTGCGTCACAGCATTCGCAGAACGATAGTCTACCTAAAGACAGTCTTCACTTAGATCTAAGTAAGGCCCTAAACAAAATTAAATAAACCAATCCAACGAATAGGCTGAATGTCTAAAACACCGCAACTAATAATGACATAAGTAGATTCATCCCCAAGTTGTACCGAGGGTGACATGATCTAGCCCTTACTAGACAGAGACACCCTTTATTTGCCACCCTGCCCATGATACGGAGTTAACACGCCCAAGTCGTAGTCATAGATTAATATACTAATAGTCGAAGCTAATTTAATATAAACTTACATGCCGCAATTAATACAAGTTCGGTTGGTTATGTCTTATATTCCTATCAAGTTGTATTTCCCTGAAAACTAAAACAGGCGTAACTTTTGAGAACAAGATGGAGGTTATATTCTATTTTAGGGCTGATTTTTCAGTCTCTAAAGTGGAAAGAGTTGTATGTATGTTTGTAGCGAATAAACTTTAAAATTGCTTAACGGATCTGGATGAAACTTGGCACAAAAATAGATTATAGTCAGAATAGCGTATAAGCTATTTTTTATCCCGAAAAAATGTACGGTTCGCGATTGAAAAATCGGCCCTGGAAAGAATGTCCATGGATGCTTCTTGCCTGTTCTTCTCCATATAAACTACGCTTTGAAATGGTCATCCAGCTTCATCTTTCTGACTGACCGACTCCCCGACAGTTAAAAAGAGCTTATAATATTGTATTGGTTTAATAATGCAATACATTTGTTTTTGAGTTTGTAGGACAGGAACTAGGCCCTATAGACAGTACCACGTCAGTCGTAGTAATACCACCAGTTTTTCATGATAGATATTGAATAATAACAATAAAATTATATCAGCCTGTATAGTCCCAATGCAGGGCAAAAGCCTCCCTTTCCTTTTTCTACTCGATCCTGAGTCAATATGGACCCATCCCTCCTATGAGCGCCAAATTCGCCGCGCCATCTACGCCTAGATATTGAAACAAAAGCATAGACAACTCGGCTACCCGATATCCAAAGCTAATAATAAAATAAGAAGGAAAGAAGTATTATGTTAAACTCAAGTTAGTTCGAGAACATACTCAATACTTTATTGCATTCCATAATATGTACATATTACATTTTTTTTTACATTAGTATGTCAAAAAAATTAGAATCAATTTTGGACCCGTCGGGCTCTACCAACAATACCTATTTCAGAGCGAATTTTTATCAAGTCTTCAGTAAGTTAGTTTCAAACCATAGCCATCGATGACTCACAACCATAAACTAAAACTTAACACCATAAACACAGTTAGTGACGTGCTTGAAGAAATAAGGCAATAGCACATAAATAAGTAATAAATAGAGTATGGCCGCTCTAAGTTATTATTTATCTTGGAACCATCACGTGATGTCGCGTGGATGGCTAGACATTGCAGGTGTGTGGCGCTAATGTTGGCGATAAGAGTTTCACGAAGAAGAAAATCAAATGTCGTAATTACTAAAGAATCTCATAATTGTACTAGCATATTTAAAATAAAAAATAATTAAACTACTAATTTTTTGCAGTTTAACAAAAGACACGCGAAAATTGTCTCTGGTAATGGTTTAAAAAACATAAATAATAATTTAAAAATCGAATTAAGATTTCTTTTTGATTGAATCTGAAATAGGAATTTGGCGTTGCAGTTGGAGTCATATTGACTGCTGTGAAGGCTAAAATCTACAATTTCCGATATTACAAGGCTGATATCATTTCAATTCGGATCTATTTCTGAGTCTGTATAAAATAGTGGGCAGGCAAACACTGTGAAACGAACTCTATGTATGTTTGTTTGTTCATTATTTTATAAAGTGTACAACTCTTTTATACTTGACACTATGCCCCACATAATCTAAGCTTGTTCCGTCGTTTTTTCCCGCATTCAAAGCATTTTTTTCGAATGACTTTATTTTAATAATAATAATAATATCCTTGGACATTTCACACAACGCCATATAGTCCCAAGCTAAGCAACCTAATGCTTGTGTTATGGTAACGAGATGGCGTTTTGGTTTGGTGTATCTTAAAGCGTGAATACTTTTTCTCTCTTACTCCTTCCATTCTTCAGTCTCGCTCACCGCTGTCATTGAAACCTTATCTATAAATTTTACAGCGCTGAAGTCGGTGGCAGCGCGGCCGTGTGATATGATATCGTTAAGTTTATTGTCGCTGTTACACGATATTCATGATATGTGTCGAATTTTGACGTGATTTGTGTCAGGACTTGTCATGTGTGGTGACAAAGACGGGTCATTAACCTGAGTACTAATTTACAATAGGCAACAACTTTCCCATAAAGCAAAAAGTTTGAATGTTTAGGTCCGTGTTACAGAAGGATACTTAAGCGTTGATCTATTTTTAAAATTATGTAGTTTTTAGTCGAGTTTAATTTAAGACGTTCCTCAAGCATAACATCATTGAATGTAAGGAAAGAAAAGAAAATGTTTATTCTGGACAAACAAAACGCACATTTCTAAAAAACAAATTTAGTCACTAAATACAGTGCAAAGCAGCTTTTGCAGCATTAGTCATAGTTCAGCTGAGTTTGACTTTATTTTTAGATTAACATGGAAAATTGTTAGTCCAGATTATTGATTCCTCGTTCGATAATGCAGGAAAACCCTTTAGTGACTTCGAGGCTTCTGAAGACTGTCAATGTGACTTTTCAGTCGGGGAAACTGTTATTGGGATTTTCCTTCAGTCATTTTTCAGGAGCCCGATTGATGGCTTAGCAATAAGCTCTCCGCCTATTACATGAGACACATAGCAAAATAAGTCCATTAACGGTCTCCGTCTAACCTATCAGTGGAACAAGCCTGATGTGGTATTAAGTTCCCTCTTAAATAAAAACGCGTCCCTCTGCGTACTCTACCTACCGGTCGTTGCAACTTTACAAGTAATTGTCATACATTGAACTTGCGTCTGTCTGTCTGGCGAATTGATGTCAAGTGGCAATGTTACGCAACCACGGTCACGGTCCGTGCACCCGATGCACTCGGACAAAGGGTCAGCAGAGATATAAGATGTGATATCATATTTGTATATGATTTTTGGAGCTTAGTTCTTAGAAAGCACGCTAAGCCGTTGGTCCCGGCTGTCATTTGTGCATCTTTGACAGTCGTTACGGGTCATCAGAAGCCCAAAAAGTCGCTCCATGTAAAATACTGGTATTCAGCTGCATCCGGTTAGACTAGAAGCCGACCCCAACATAGTTGGGAAAAGGCTAGGCAGCTGATGTACAGGTTCTCACCATGAAACGTGACGCTGAGGGAGTTGAGTGGTCTTCCAGTACAGTATTTAACAGTTGAGTTTTTAATTAAATTAACCTGTTAGTGATGTGTAAGCATATGCCAAAGGCAACAAAACATTAACATAATCAAAAAAGCTTTGAAATATCTGCCTTTGTGTTTTAAATGTCATAAAAGTTTATGAAAAATACTGGTGATATTTATTTTAAAATGTGAAAGGAATCTATTTCAATTGGATTATAAAAATAAACAAAAATATGAGCTTAAAATGTCGTTTGCCATGATGTTGGTAACGCCAGATTTTGCGTAAGACATCCGTGAATATTTTAAAAAACGTAACCTAAATCAAAGGGTAAAATTACCACAATTTAAGACCTTCATTTATTTTTCAAGTTGATATCTTATAATTAATTAGGCTCGGGGCTAAATGATAAAAGCCTCACGTTATCGATCATAAGTTAAGTTACGCTAGAAACGATCGGTTCTTGGATGGGTTACAAACCATAACATACCGCGACCCCTAAGTACTTCGGAAGGCACGTTAAGCATTTACATTCGTTACGGGTTGTCAGAAGCCTGAAAGTGTGACAACCGGTCTTGCTAAGGGGTCTGGTGGTACCCAGTAACTGGGTTGTGGAGCTCAGATAGGCAGTCCCTCCATGTAAAGTTCTGATGATTGTATCCGGTTGGACTGGAAGCCGACCCCAACATACGTAAGAAAAGGCTCGGAGGTTGCAGATTGATTGAAGTTAGTTATACCACAGATAATATAATACATCTAGGTTATACTAAATAACTTTCAGCCAATATAATCTGCCATATCCCAGAAGTGGGATTATTAAAAGTTGATTTTGCTAACTCATTTAATAGAACTATAATTTCGTTTTATATAAAATCGACTGTCTGTCAGTCACACTAAACATTGCAAAACCCTGACCTCTGTTGCACAAGTGGTTCAATTGGACCGGACATGACGTCGGCACGCACTTCCGGCCGCTAATTACGTTCGTCTGCGTCCACGGGACATCCTGAAGGGTGCATTATAACTGTATCAATTAGATTTTACGAAGACATTATTGTTTTTACTCATTTTATTGGTGTTAGGAATATTTTAACATGTTTTTTGTTTACTTTTACGATTTTTTTATAAACCGTTTCTTACATAACATTCTGTAAATCATTTTATCTTGTTTTGTTTTCAACATTGCATAATAGTGTTATCACACTAATATTATAAAGGCGAATGTTTGTGAGTGAGATGTGTGTGTGAGCTTGTACTTTTGTCCGTCCTTCACGCTCAAACGGCTGAACGGATCTGGATGAAATTTGGCAGAGAGGTAGTTTATGACCAGGATTAAGACATAGGATACTATTTATCTCGATAGTACGTTCTCTTGGGACATTTTCCGACATCGAAGCCGCGGGCAGAAGCAAGTACTTAATAAAAACGACCCATAAGAAGATTCTTATTGTAGATGCGTGAAGTAGTTCCTGATAACACGTAAAGAACTACCTTCTGTAATTAATTATCAACATTTACGTATGTAACCTATTATTAAAACACGACGGTAAATTAAATTTGGTTTCAATTCATTGTTTCGTTTGGCGACTTTAGAAATTTCGCATATACATTCAATAGTTTTATTGACATTGCTTTAACGAAATGAGTTTAATTATGAGTTCTTCCAAAAAGATTCAGAATTACTAAGGAATTTATCAATTTACAAAACCACTATCAAATTCAATGAGAATTGAAAATGAGGGTAGTTATATCTAATTACTTATGTATCTAACTAGACACCTTCATGATGGCGATGTTCCCTAACTCTTCACCATAGAGTGAATCAACTCAACGACGACTTATTTTGATGACTATAACTCTCACATACACACTTTAAACTACATTTCCATTAGTGTTAGACGAGGTAGGAAGTGATTCAATTACTTTTAGTTTTCAGTTCCATATTAATTAATAGTAGGACCATCATATTATCTACTTGGTAGATACTTTCAGTCTAGAAATAAATGTACATATATCTTTTATCAACAACGTGGCAAAACTCCAAACAAATATCAAGAATATGAAAAAACCATCTCGTCTTAGACAGCCGAGCCGCAGAAACTAAACTTGAAATCCTTCATAGCCACGAGTACTCAAACCATAGCATGGCAACACTGAAAAATGCATTCGTGAGACAAAAGCAGGCTATTACCGCCCCAGGATTAGCCCTATTGACACTACGTTACCAATTAAAAAGGGAGGGGTGCCTTTTCGTCTCGGTTTTTTTCAGCAGACGGTTTTTCAGGCCGCGGGCGTCCACCCCCCACATTTCCCCCTAACCCCCCGTGGCTGTACAGAAAAATCAATAACGCAGCACTTTTTTCCGCGCGTAAAGCATGCACCGACACAGCGCGCGGCTGTGTGTGTGTGCCCCACGCACACACGCGCGCGCCGCATTGGGTTGCCAGCATTTTTTCCATTCGCATTAAAATTTGCTCACAGCGACATTCTCTCTGGAGCCGACGTTCCTGCCTTTGATTAGTTGGATGCACCTGGAGGGCTTACGCAATATTCCACGCTCCCTTTTAATGCAAATCCTTTACAATGTCAAAAGCGACAGCGAGATAAGTAACGACAAATTACATTCAAACTCTACAACTACCTTCAAAATTGAAACAATTTAAGTATGAACGCTAGGAATATCAAAAATGCTCTCCAACATTTCCAAGACGTTAAAGCGTTAACGGAAAACAATTTTAAAACATTCTATCATCAGCCTTTTGTTCAAATTCTCTACAAGAAATCGCCATAACTCGTGCTCTTAAAAGGATTGCGGTAAAATGAGGAGAGGATTCAACAAGAAAACGAGTGCAGACGTCCTTATGTATCTAGCCGGGTACCCACTATTGTGGGCCCTGTTTAATTCTATAAAGCCGCAGAACAGGCGACCTTGTAGGTGGACTGAATGGCATCGCTTCCGCGATCTCTATGTGCGGTTCATCCGATAATTTTATTGAATGAGCGTTAAAAGCTTTTGCAAGCATCGCCGGGATCCGGAGCATTATCATTTGCATAGATTCCTAACACTCGGTGCGCGACAACCACACAACACTAATTGCTAACGCAGACTAACGTAAAAAAAGCATCACATTTAAAAAAGGAACGCTTTGCACATTTTTATTTCGCGTTCGCAATGACAGAGGTGAGTCCGTCCCGCTCGCGCACCATTGTTGCTCGGGGCTCGTCATCACTCCATCTTTGTCTGCCGCGCGCGTTTTTTTGAACGTGCAAAAATATAAAAACTCCAAATCGCGTCGGTGGTGGGGCGCGTGTTCTCGCTGCACTTGTGTGCGTCGCCGCGATAATGCTGGTTTTAGGGCTTTGCCCCGATCATAAGTCAATACATGCCCAAGTTTGTAAGCGCACCAATAGTGAAGTGCTTAAAAGCTAACAATGTGAAAATTCTTAACGTAAACAACTAGAAATGCTGAAATTCGAAAACATTTGAAAGTTTTGCTTACGTATAAAATGTAGCGCCAACATCTTTCTGAATAGAATATGCGGTATAAGTTTAGGTGATATTAATGTTACATTTCAACACGCTACACATGGTAATGAGTACATTAGGTCTTAGAGAATGTATCCTCATTCATTCAATACCTAGCTAATGACATCTTGAAAGCATTAAACTGCTCTTGAAAACCCATCCAGCGTAACAACAGATAATAATTAGCTGAGATTGTATCTTGTATATTTTCCGTTGAACGAAAGTGTCTACGACACTGACTAAATCTATTTTCGTTATATAGTATAAAAAAGACTCCGTACACCTTTCTCTGCACCTTTCACTCACTTACAATTAGCGCTCTGTTAATCAAAAGATAACAAGTCCAGACTGCTTTTTTTTCTTACGTGCCAAATTGGACTAAGTCGATCAATCGAACAGTGGACTGCAATTTGACATGCAGGGCTGGCAGTCTTGCAAACTTAACAAAAAAAAGAAAACCGAACTAGTCAGCTATCGTAGAAAATTTGCGAAAATTTCTCTCTAGTCTCTTTTCAAGCCTAGTCAATTACTCATGGCATGACTCTTAAGAACAACTGTTTCTCAACCACTGGACAGTAGACAGCCCTGCCCAGCGGCCTGGGCCCGTTACCACGCGCATAATAGTTGCAAATCCATTGATTATTTTGATGCATTAGTTGGTTACGGTCACAAACCGCAGACACAGCGAACTGTTCTTTCTCTGAATAAAATAATTTGACCGTGAACGCAACGGTTAGTGTCAGCGGGAACCACATGTTAATAGCGAGCATTAAAACAAAGACAATGATTGTACGATTGTTAAGTTCTAATGTTTGGTCTGCCGCTTTTTTAAATAACGGTAGCCATGTTTTTTGTCAACATTTTTGTGTATACTTATCAAGATGACCAGAAATGCCTAAATTCTAAATCCGTGTGAGATTCAACTTGGAGGGACTAAAACCTAATAAAGAAACGTCGTGATTCAAAGAAAAAGTTAAATTGAGATTAATCTTATCTTTGCATGCAACAAAATCGTTGAACTAGACAATGATTTAATAAAACCGGCGTCGGTTGCACATCGTAGAATTTCCTTCTCTTTCCCTCGAAAAGCGACAAAAAAATCGCCGTCTCCAACGCCGACCTTACGCAGACATCTTTTTATTGCGAACGTGCCCCTGGCCTCACTCTTTCTTACCTCATAACACAGTTTCTCTTGCCTTTTTCCCGTTTTTTTACTCCATTCAACCCCCCGTCGGTGTGTGTAGAAAAAACTTTGTGGCCTCGTAAAAGTCCACTCTGTGCGAAACTTGCGTTGTTTTGAATTTAGAACTTTTGTTTCGACGTCGCTGATTTTGTTTTTTTTTATCTGGTGACTTTGGAATTATTTAGATTACCGTTCTCGGTGTCAGTCTTGGCGTGTTTTCATTATTTGTTTTTTTTTTCAAGGCCATCTTTCTGGTCATTGGTGCTTTGAGGAAATTGGAAGTCTCAACTTTTCACATAACTTCCGCTTTTCTTTCACGGTTCAAAAAAATTGGTGTTACGGCTTGTTCTAAGTTGCTCGCCCATCACCCTGTCTATCAGAAATAAACGTTGGCGTTAACTGCAGCAAAATTCATGATAATACCTTACGGTACTATTTCAACTGACGTTCAGCGCAATTACTCGAATTATTTAAAAAATCGTATAAATACTAAGTCTTTTCATCAAACTTTTAATGAAAGGTATTTCATTAGTGAAAAAGAGGAATTCTTTTGAGAATTATAATTACGGCTTCGTTAAACTCTACGTTGCCTAACATAAGTAAAAAAAGCGTTTACCTTGCTATATTAAAAACTAAAAACGGATCTTTCAAATGAATCTAGCCGAGTTTTGGTCTTAAAAATGCTTTTCTTGGATAAACAAGCGCTACATTTTTATCCGTTTGATAAAGTGCGCATTGGCAACAAAACAATTTCGTTATTAGACATTTTTCGAAACCCAAGGCCTGGAATTAATCCAAGGGTATGTGTACAAGAACAAACGAATAATTTTCAAGTAGGTTTCATTTTAATTAATCTCGTGCCTGGCAGGCGCGCGTTTCCTATTTCAAAACTAAACCGAAAACAATTGCGCATCGTTCGAATTTTAAAAACGGGATACGTGATACATGACATCGGAGGGGCCCGCATGCCGTTATCTAACTACCCCTAGCACATCAGCCAGTATAAAAAGAGCTATAGGACAGCCGAGAGCCCCCCCTCACTCGCCTTATTTTGTTGAGTTTCGGGGCGGGGCGGGAGGTCGAGTATTCCTGGTGTGTAATGCACATTTTTGCATGGAGCTTCGCGATCGGGTTGGGTTCAGCTCAGCCCTGCAAGCACACACACTACAACGAGGTGTGTCTATGTGTGGGTTGGCATATACACACATGTACACGTGGATGGATTCCGTTTTGTAGGTTTTTTTAATTGACCAAAATTTTGTACATGCCCGATATTGCGTTTTTAAACTTGCATGAATTTATTGGTATGATAGGTTATGGAAAATATGTACATGATTCACAACTACACTTAGATAGGTATTTAGGAAGAATCTTCTGATGAATCCTAATGATTAATTATGCATAAGTAATAACTTAATAAGCCAAACTATAACTAATAAGCCAAACTTCTAAATACACCGAATTCTTCTTGTTCTTTCTTCCCTTCTAAGTCAAACTTTGGATCGTGATTTACGTAGTATGCAAAGATTACTTAGTTCATTAAATAATATAGTTCGCTCAAGCGCCCTCTTACATGAATGGAATGTAAATGCTGCTACATTTTAAATACTAACTTAGATATCTACCTAAATCTCCCAACAAAGCATAAAACACCAACATACATAACTGCAATTGATTTCCCGAATACATATAGGTAAGCCGGAGTCATACTAATCGAGAGTGACGCTCGAAAAAATCACAACCCCTGGACGCAGACGAGGGGGGGCCGGGGTGGCAAAGAGGGGGTGCAGGTGGGGTTGCCACTGTTTTTATTTTTCATGATTGGTGGATTGCACCGGGAGTAATGATCGATGGAATTAACGTGCGCCGCTGGCCACCACGGGGGCTTCGGTTTTAAAAATTTCGAACGCTTCATGTTTTAAAAATGGAATTCGATTGGAACTGTAGGTTTTTTAAACGGTTCTTTGACGTTGACAGTTTTGCTGAAGGGTAAATTTGCGATAGCTAAGTATGAAGTTTCCATAGACTCAACTTACTCTCAAAAAAATAATTCGTAGATATGACTGTGTTGCAACGTAGCAACCTGAGCTGGGACCTTCTTTATTTTAGCACGCATAGCCAAAGCTGGATGACCTTACTCGGTGAAGTTACCAAGAACAGAGAGAGAGCCATTGGTCTTGGGTAAAACCCAATACACGAACAACACAACATATTAACATATAGTTACGTCTGACTGAGTTTTTATATACCTACTTCTTTTTGATTCCTAGATATAGTACATACATGAGTTATCACTAAACATGCAAATTGCATACCAAAATCATATTTAATGCATAGAGCTACAGAGGGTGCTATAAAAGCCACGAAATTCAATAGATTCCGTCCGATTACGTTTCAATCCATAAACCGAGCCGTCGCCGTCGCCACTCATAAAAATATCCGAACGCATAAAATTTTTCTACCGCTGCATTTTTTTTTATTTTCCTGCAGCCCAGGCACAGATATTGGGTATACAATTCCTATATTTCGATTCCGTTTACAAATTAAACAGACGGGATGTTTACATACCTCCCTTCACCCCGTCACCCCCTGCATATACCCATACAGCCATACATTAACATACATACAATGATTTATACTCCATACACATTTGGCATAATTGAAAAATGGCCGGCGTAATGGCGTACGGCGGACATTGCAAATAATAAGCTTTTAGGGTGACGTAACGAAATGTTTGGACTAATTAAGCGATTAATGTGAGGCAGCATGTTTTGTTATGACTATAAGAGGAAAGCTTCGAAGTTGTTACACGCGAACTTTTAGGCAACCACTGAATTCTAAGATTTTCAACTATTTGTAATAGTTGAATAAGAACTAAAATTAACGATAGTTATTTAGATTTATAGAAGTGGCCTTTTAACCCGTTAGATGTTTGTCTATTAGAAGCCGTTTACTTATTTGTAAGAGCTAACGATTTTTACGGTTATATTTACTGTCGTTTCGAGTGATTTTTTTTTAATGAACCTATGGGGTTCGTATGAAATTTGAGGGGTTATTGTCGGTATGACTATCATAAAAAAAGACAAATAGCAAATGTATCTTCATTCATTATACCGTTCCGAACTCGTTGAAGGATAACGGCCGACATATTCCGTAAACATGTTATCGTGAAAACTTAAGTGAACTGTCATTTGTGTCAATCCCTAGCACCAGGTGGAATGATAGCCCACCTAAATTTTCATGGTGAGATTCTTTAAAAATAGTCCGGCAGGACCGTATTCTATAACAATGCACAAAACTGAAATCGCTGAACTTAAAAAACAATTCATACTAATCTCAACGCAATCGAGACACCTATGCTTGAACGCGTAGAATACGTCTTTTAAACCAAAAGTTCCATAAGAAAACACGTGTTCACATAATTATCTCTAGTCCTTGAAAACTAAAAACTCGTAGGCTCAGTAAATAGTTAATGAACGACTGACATTGTAAAGTTGCAGTTCGCGTCCCGAAAGCGAAAGTTGCATACCGGGTACATTAAGTAAGGATGGCAATCTTAACTATGAGAAGAATTAATTGTTTAATAAGTCAGGTAATTCGTTTAGGTAATTGAGTATTTGAATGGGTAGTCAATAACGTTACTTGTTATGATCTGTCAAAACGCGGCATTTATAACAATGTGACGTCACAGATTTTTAGAATCAAATTGAATACTTATTAGCATTAAATGCAATTTAACAATTATATCTTCGCATTATATTTAATTTATGTACTTACGGTGTTGGAAGTTTTTATGACGGGCGGGCTTATTTCATATTTTATATTTGACCGATTCAAATAGTCAATTAGGTTTACTTGCAGCAAAATTCACTTAATATTACCATGTACAGGGGAAAATTCCAGACAATGCGCTGCTACTGAGAATTTCGCAATGGAAAAACCCAAAAACACTTCCACGACCTGGGAATCGAATCCATAACCTCATGCTGAACAGTAGAGCTTGCGACTAATACACCAACAAGGCAGTCGCATAAAAAAACGTGTTTATTCCACAAATTTATCATGTTTCCTGTTTTGTCAATCGTTTATAAATTATAGAGACAGACGAATGACAGTGTTTAAATATGTTTAGCACTAAATGTACTTAGTGATGTCGGGTGCTAGAGGGACCTGACTGATTTGAGATTTTCAGAAATAGACTAAATACGCACCTACTCTTAAGTTAGAAAGTCATTGTGAAAGAAAATGATCATTATGACGGAAAAAGCTCATTTAAACACTATTGTACTAGTAATAAAAAACCGGTGAATATGATATTCTTGCTTCTACTTTTATCCAACACAACTGTCAGACAGTTTCGATATCCCTCCGTCAAAACCGTCTTAGGATGAACGCGTAGAGGTAGCCCGCGATTTTTTTGTTTGCAATGTAGGCACAGGAAAGTGTTAAGTTGTAACTTGATCAAAATATGATTCGCGACTGTAAAAAATATGTATTTACATAATTTATTATAACCATAAGAATCGTCAATACATCTCTCTAACTTAGATTCGTTCATAACAAATCTAGGTAAATAATGTAAGAAAATTAGAATTTCGCGGGCTACGCACTCACAATAATGTTTTTGGTTTTTACGATTTGTATTTTTAATTTTTTTTAAAACGATTTGTGCGCGCGCCACCCCTAGGATAACGCGGCTAAAACACGATGCAAGTTGAGTTTGTAACTGACAAATCACTTACAGTGGTAACTACAAAGTGAGTGTTGCCACCGTACTGTATGTTTTGCCTATATTTTTAATGCTTCATAGTGAAACCAATATTTCTTTGGTATTGAGAAAAATCATTTGAATTCGAATTAGGATGATGAATAAGTAAAAATAAAAGAAATTATATTTAGTCCGTCAATCAGATAATAAAAAAAATTAAACACGAATTTTTTTGCTTTATTAAATAATTACTGAGATAAAACGCAATAAAGTTTTGGCCCGCTACGTCACAAGTATAAAAACTACATACTCGTGACGTCATGCCACATTTTAACTCAATGTATCGACGTAATGGATTACGTTATAAAAGAAAAAACCGTACAAACTAAAAAAAAATTATCGTCATTCCTATTGTTACCAAACAATAAGATTTATTAGTTACTCATGTAGATTTGGATATTAAAGACACTGGGCACTGATTATTTTTGAATACAGCAGCTCTACCGCTGCCGTATAACTGCTTACATATTACAGTAGAAGGTAGAAAAAAAAATCAGAGACGAAAAAAAATCAAGTCTGTCTGTAGCGAGTAGCGGCTGCTGAAAAAACTCATTAAGAAAAACAATGCATTTAAAAAAGTTGAACACAAAAATGCACGACATTCTAACACTCAGAGCTACAGGAAGCGATGCCGTGTCAAACTTCTGAAATGTTCAGCTTTCAGAGGCCGTTCACCCCAAGACGCCACCTTACTACACCTGCACCGCCCTTATTACACCCACACATAAGGCACACTTTCCTTTGGCACTCAACGAATGAGGTTCTTTTAATGACCGTCTTTATGCATTCGTAAAAGCCCTTAAGTCTTACCTGTTAAGGTTTATTTTGGCCAGCCCTAGATATTTTTATAAAGTCTCTTTGTATACGAACGTTATGGAAAACGCTTAGTTTTTCTTTTGACGGATTTCGCGTGAAAGAAATTCGGCTTTTAAGAAAGTTGCTGACATGTTTGTTTTTTTGTTCTCCAAGTTGAACTATACAGCTCAAGGCTTTAATTATTTTTGCAAGTGTTTTTCGAGTAGTTACGTCCGGAAACTAAACATGCATTTTTTTAAAACTTAAATAGACGACCTATTTACAGAAACGTAATTCAATCTTAATCAGTCAACACCGTAAAAAAAGTAGTGACTTTCAGAACAGTTTTAGCTATGTCTATGGTTTTAGCTGTTCAAATGGCACTAATGACACTACTATAATACAGGGTGATTCATTGAGAGGCCTTACACTACTCTTATTTCGAAAAATTTTGAAACAGATGTTTGTTCAACGGCGCAGGATAGCTTTTACCAGAAGTAGTCATAATATTATAGTTTCTGCAGCGTCTATACCATCAGGATTGTGCCAGAATATAGCAGTTCGTCGTGGTCGTGGTACAACAGCGGCTCCACTGACATTATATCCGGCATCAGAGACCATCGATGCGCCGTTCTCATAGGTTCTGCTAGAGTGACAACAAAACCAGAGACCACCACTGGCTGCGTCCACGCCGTCACGTTTAAAAGCTCTGAAAAACAAATGCCCGGTTTCCAAAGTCCTCAATAGCTATTGATTCGAAGTTAGGTTCTTTCTAAAATGAACAGCTCTACCTATTGAATTGTTCCAGTTAAGAATATTTAATGCAGAATCGACAACAGAATCAATTTCTTCTAATTTAACAGATAGCTGTGCTACTGGGGAGTTTATTGCGCCACTTCTTCCCAGCACTAGGAAGTCGTGAATGGCCGAAATTTTGAGGGACTGTCTTATGAAATGACGATCAAAATGTGCTGATCAACCTGATTTGAATAAACATTTTTTATTTTATTCATTAATATGCCATTGTAGATATAAAATTTGTCTTTTTTACGAAAAAAAAACTTAAAAAACTACATTTCTTAAGGCCAATGACGTGATTAGGTCCACAATAAAGCATTTTGTAACCAGTTGCAGAATGCAAAACTTTATACAGAAGTTGGCGTGTAAAGTTACAAAAAAGGTTCATTGGCTCCCAAGTTTATTTATTGCTTTTACTTTTTAATTTAACGACGCGAAGTTAGCACGCGAGCATCGGTATTAGCGTTAAATGCTCTTACGTTCTTTTTTTCGACGAATTAAAAGGTTTAAGAAAAACGTAAACGATATGTATCGTTAATTAATTTGATATCGATCTTTGAGATTTATGACAGTTTTTTTTTTTGTTAATGATTTTGGTTTAGATACAAGATGCTGACGTGCTGCGTAATGATTTTGATTTATAATCGAAATATCAGCTTTTACGTGTTTACGGCATCTAATGGCAAACTTGCGACGAGCGTTATGCGACCTTTTTAAAGGGGATGCGCCGAGGTGGCCCGTAAAATTCAAGAGAAATATTATATTGATGATTTCAATGGCTATAATTCTGAAAACACATATTAGTTACCGTCGCGCATCATATTTTGATCAACATAAAACCTTTTACTGACCTGCACACTGAAAAACCGTTAGAAAATTTTACTTTCAAAGGCTGTACCTTCCAAATTAAATAAACTTGGTAGCGATTAGAAGAGTTTATACAAAAAAAACCGTTAACTTACGTTACACGTCGCATTCCTAAGTTGTTTCTTGTTCTGCTTTTAAAATTCTTTATGTATCTATAAATACTTCTAGCAATTTTTGCAAGCCCACAGTTTTACCTTCCAAAAACATTATCATTCTAAAATAAACCGTAAAATTATAAAGCACACAGTACCTACATCATGATATAACAAACAAGTGTATCCTAGACTACATTCTTCATCACGCCTCGACGGAAAGCTTGCGGTGCATAATCTGGTAAAAATACACCCTTCGGTACTCGAGCGCCCTCTGGTACGAGCCAACGGAGTTAACGTCTCAATGGTGCCTTGTTCGAGACTAGTTTTGTTGCAATATGGCTCATTAAACTAGTGGTAAAGCATGAAAATATGGGGAAGAAAGAATAAGAGGTAAGGTTTGTATTTGTTTCTGCTTGAATGGTAGTCATTGGGGTCGAATTTTGAAGGATTGTAGTTGTTATTCTTTATTTAACTTTCACACCGTGAAGTGAGCTTGAATTGAACTGTCATCACATTCCAGGAATTGACAGTTTACTTGAAGCTAACTTCACGCAGTGGTCTTTTAACATTCCTGCTTATTATAGTAGTAGTTAAATTACAGATTTGTAAGCTTGATAATATACCTAATGGCTACCTGCACTGGTATCTATTTCAGCGATTGCCATACTCACATTGATAATAGTAACCTATTATTGAATGCGCCGCACAAAATTTCTGTCAAACAAAATTCATCATTATAACGTATAGGTAAGTTATAATTTCGACTGCCCCACTGGCGAAAGTGCTAAGTTTTTGTTCAATATTCATCATCTGCCTAGCCTTTTCCTCATGTTGTGGTCCGCTTCCAGTCTAACCGGTAAACTCCTCATCAAATCTCCTTGTATGGGTTTTCAGAACCAATTTTATTACCTTTCTTAAAATCTGTGGTATTTTATTTCACCATTTCACCCATTACCAGCCTGATGGCACGACCACAACACGAGGGATCGTTATGCAGAGCACTTAATTAAGTCTGGCCACTTCAGGTAGGCCGGCCTTTCGGCACGTACCGCCAGGGAGCGCCCGCGTCGCATAATTTGATAGAAGGACTCTCTGTGACAGGGCGAACTGATCTTGGATTTTGTGTCTTTTTTTGGGAGGCTGTTAATAGATTGTAGGTATAAAAATTAATTTTGAAACTAAAATTAAATATTAAGTTTGTTAATTGAATTATTAACGTAGAATACCTTTTTTCCGTGAAAAAACTTTATGGATGATAACTCCGCCTAGGGAGAACGATGGAAGCTTATGTCGGACTCCTACAGACTCAAAACTCATTGTTTCTATTCCTAATACTACCGTAAGTCAAGTGCCTAAGTTTGTTCTTTCTAAAGAAAGAGAATTAAATATTTTCAAAGACTAATAATAACGCTACCGACGCTGTTATTAACGCGGCCACCTACTGGACCGAACTAATTTAAAAAGAAACCATCGACTCGCAAAGATGAAGAGACGAAACTTATCGTAAACTTATGATTCGATCTGTCAAAATCAAAGCACTGATGCAAGTTCCTAAGTTTTTAATCGGAATTGTCCGAAAGGTTTACCGCTACCCCGGAACATATAGGGCTAAGGAAGGAACATGGATGGGTTTTAGTCAGTAACAGTCTGACACTGTCTTCCGCTCCACCCAGAGAAGGAGCGATTTGATGATTTCCAACCGTCAAAAAAAAAAAGTTTTCTAGGTTTTAAAGGACTTTAGCACTAATCCTACAGATATACAGATTATACAAGCTCAAACCCACGGTTACAATTCGCGTCAAAATAACCCCACCTTACTGGTAAAGACATTCTGAGAAGTTAAAACTAATAATAATTAAATGAGACAAATAAATCGCATGAGGCGTAGGCAGCCACGTCCGTCGACCGATAATTATCTGAAAATAGACGGCGTTCGAACGGGGAGACCAGCAAGCCCCTCCTTAATTATTACCCATCTTCTGATATACACGATGATAGTTGTCGATACATCCTTAAAATAATTCTTCCTCCATCTCTCCATCAGCTGAAAAAAACCTCAACGTGAAAACTTAGCTGAAGTGAGTTGTCATGTCACCTGTCAATCGATTGAGTATTTGAAAGGGTAGTCAATAGCGATACTTTTTATGAACTGTCGAAACGCGTGATTTGTATGAAATTTAACAATGTGAAGTCACAGATTTTTAGAATCAAATGGAATACTTATTAGCATTAAATGTAATTTGACAATTATATCGTCGCATTATCATCGTCGGTGATGGAAGTTTTTATGACGAGCGGTCTTTTTTCCTTGTGATTTTATTTTTGACCGATTCAAATAGTTAATTCTGTAAAGTCTCAACGTGAAAACTTAGGTGAAATGAGGTGTCAATAGTGTTAGAATTTAAGTTAAGACTATAGAATCCTGTAAGAAAGGAAATGGCCTTTCATCGCAATGACACCGGAAACAAAGAATTCCGAGATATAATTTAATTATAACTGTATATCCACACAAGAAATAAAAGACCAAACGGTAATTAAGGAGACCAAGATCATTATTATTTAATGTTACAGCAAATCTCAATAGATTAACTAGTGCACCCACGCAGTCTAGCTTTAACTAACTTTCATTCTCATTGGAATATAATAACCGAGTAATGAGATATCTGCAACAATCTATATCTATACTAATATTATAAAGCTGAACAGCTTGTTTGTTTGAACGCGTTAATCTCCGGAACTACTGGTCCGAATTGAAAAATTATTTTTGTGTTGGATAGTCCATTTATCGAGGAAGGCTATAGGCTATGTACCATCACGCCACGACCAATAGGAGCCGAGCAGTGGGTGAAACCGCGCGGGAGTAGCTAATAATATAATAAAGGAGTTTGTTTGTGTTCTTGTAAATTCTTTAAGCATTTGATAGCCCAATTCTTGAGCTAGGTTAAAGGCTATTTAACATCACGCTAAGTCTCTCAGGAGCCGAGTAAAATGAAAAAAGGCCAGAAAGAACTCTACGTGAAAGTAATAGCGGTTGAGCAATGCGATGCAATGCGACGTGGTGGATCGAGGTTCGAAAAACATGGACCAATTCTCGGGCAGAAGCTTATGTATAATAATATTAAACGCATTCCGCTTCCTACATCGATGACCAAATGTAAAATTAATGAACATTTTATCCTTCCAAGAAGTGTGCTCATGACCTTAGTCCGTGATTCATTTTAAAACTAGTCAGTCTAGTTCCCAGGTACCTATATGTATTTATGATGATTTTCGCGGGACTTTTTTAATCTGTTGCACAAAAACTGCATAGATAATGGATATCTTGCATCTGGGTTTTTTTTGTCTTTGACTAGAATCTGCATATTTTAATGTTATTCAAGATCAATTACCTACTGCTTTGGAATGGGCAACTAGCTTCATCTTTCTGACTGACCGACCCCTTAACAATTGAAAAGTGCCTTTAATTGGTTTATTTGAAATTAATGCTTGAGTTTGAATCACGTGTGTCTTAATGTGGTCGGAAAATAATTAAAAAATAAATTATTTCGCAGATGCTAAAACTGGTTTAATGTTCATGACTGAAACTAAATAAAATATTTTTTTCGCTACTATAATGCATGCTCACAGATGCATGCATTATAGTAGCGATAAAAATCATTAACTACGTGACATAATTAAAGGAAATGGTTTTCTATTCATTCCAAATACCTTTACATGTATACAACCAAACTTTTCAATCAAACCTTATGCCAATCTGAATAAGCGGGATTGTCCGTAAGGGTTACCGCTACCCTGGAACATAAAGGGTTACAGAAGGAACATGGATGGGCTTTAGTCAGTAAGAGTCTGACACTCCCTTCCGCTCCACCCAGAGCGGGAGAAGTCATTGAATGATTTCCCACCCTCAAAAAAAAAACAATCTGAAAGTCGTGGTAGAAATACGAAACGGTTTGAAAGAGATTGTCATTTGTCTAGGCCTCAATGTTTAGCTAAAAATATATGTATATTCACAAATCATTCTAAACTTATATTCACCTGTCTTTTATTAAAATAAATATTTAATAACAATACTGGTATCTAATAACAATTATATTTTCGGTAGGTAGGTGCATATCATGGTACAATGTCAAATCAAAGATTTTTAAATGTCATATATTGATTCTTAATAGAGGCAGATATATATACCTATGTTAACATAAATGAAGAACACAACAGATACGATATCAGAATTTTGTTATGATCGCCTTTCAATACTGAGTTTGGTCTAGGTCGTAATGTGATCTTCTATGCGTTATAGCTAAGTAGTCCCTTGATCGGGACTTAGGGCGATATACTACATACAATGGAGATGATGACAGGGTAAAAAAATTGAAATTGTATTAAGGCCATCAGTCACATAATAAAAAAATATAAAACACGTATTTTTTTACTTATCATATTAATAAAAATGACTAAGATAAAACATATTAAAGTTGGGGGCGCGTTACGTCACAACTCAGTATAAAATCTACATAGGAGTGACGTCATGCCAAATTTTAACACGATGTATCGACGTAATTTTTGATTTAAGTAAAAAAAGAAAAAATACGTGCCCAATGTTTTTTAATAATCTATCAGACGGACGAAAAAAAATGTAGTCATCATCCCTATTATAATTGGGAACTTTAGACATACAGTTCTCTATTTATATACCTATTATAGAAAGCCGTAATTCGAGGACAATGAGTCCAACACCTTTATATCCAACTTAAAACTAAAGTATATCCGTTTATCACGCAGAGTGTAGATTTATTCAAAATATATCCTTGTCCTTAAAATAGCTAGACCAGTCATGTCCTACGCTCACAAAAACATCTACACTTACTCATAAGGAGAGCATAATGAATCAACTTGTTCAAGTTCACGGAATGTGTAGCTGTATGCAACAATAATCGAAAAGCCAAGCCAATAAAATCATAATTATTCTCCCAATCACTTTCAATAAAAAGGTTAGGCATATTATCTGTCATAAAATCGATCGGCGATTGTTAACCCTGGCGGCACTCAGCATTGAAATAAACAAATAACGTAGGAATAAGTGTTGCGGTGGGCAGTCGGTAGCCACTGGTGACTGGTGTCCTGAGTCTCGCTGGAGTGTCCTAGAGGCCGTTAGCATTTGTCGGGCGGCGTCGCGCACTGAAAATAGCGCGGGCGGCGCGTCATCAATGCGCTTCGTTTGCTTTATGGCCAGTTATTGCGCGCGTTTAATTACCACCGCACGCCATTTTGAAGATTTGTGAAACGTCACTTTTGGCGCGAAACGTGCACTTGACAAATTACCGTGCACAGCCGCGGACACAGACTACATACAGCCGCACTTAGGACTACTGAATTAATAGATTTTTTATTACCACCCACTGGCTAGCGAACAGGTTTCCCAAATAAATAGATATACGTTTGAATTAAAGTTGTTTTAATTAGCATACTTTGAATTGCACTTCCGTGCTGCAATACGATTTGGGCGAGTAAAGTCCACTTATTACTGGAATAACAAAGTGCGCCGTGTTACATCGGCTGTATTAAACTTTTATTGCCTTCAGTGCCATTCTTTAGTCGGTGCGAGTGTGCGAACATGACATTAATTACAGCCGAAACCATTTAAAAGATTTATTATATTTATTCAGAAAATTTAAAAGAGCATAAAATTCTGCAATTCTTTTAGGGACATGCCGAGTTATGTGTAGCTATTAAATTAACAAACAAGCGATTTCAATCAAACTTTGCATATGTGAACTCTCAATTTCATGCCCAAAATTAACGTTTGACTTTCCCCCTATAAGATAGACTGATCTGCAACACATCTCTGGGAATATGAATGAGTGAAAGGTCACTTAATAGACTGTCGGATGCTTAATAGACCGCTGGACGTGCTACGGGCTCCCATTGCACGTCCAGCGGTTACCAGTGGTCCTTCGAGTCGGCTGCACAGGCGCACGTCAACTAATTTGAACAGCCTTGATTTGTCGCCGTCTACGATGCATTTATTTTTTCCCTTCGCTTTTCATGTTTACTCTCGTTTATTCGACGCGCAGATCTCAGGGCTGCGTGCGATAAGTGCATTGCCCCGAACCGAAATAAATTGTCGCGACGCGGGCAGAGTGTGGCGTGGTGCGTACAACCGGTACCGATGTCGTGTGGATATTATAAAGAACCCAATGCCAGACTTGGCGGGCGACCGGTCTCCCGCCAAAATGACCTGTCACTTTCGCGTCGTTACGCACTCGGTACCACTCGCATGCTGCACTTGCCTGAAGTAATGAATACCGAGTCGCTGATGACGCGCCGATGGATACCGCTTACATGTATAATGTCGCAGTGAAATTTGTGAATGTCTGACAACCACTTTTTATCCGTTCGCTGACACTTGCGAGGTTTTTTGTAACGTCTTCATTCACTTGTCTTTTCCGCGTTCGTTCTCATGCGTGGTATGATTCATAAGAAAGGAGTTTCTTGGTTTTTGTAAATAAATTATTGATGTGTCAATTTGTGCGGCGCCTTGAGTCGGGCAATGTCAATGTTTTTTCGTATGAACTCGGTTTGAACTTTTTGATGTAATATTTTCGACTGCAGAAAGCTTGTGTTGGATTTCACGCTAACTGATGCTGGAATGTATCTATCAACATTCTCTAAACACTGATAATAAAATGACAAACAATTCCCTCTCATCACAACCAAAAACGTGTTATAGCCGGCACCTGTACAAAGAGCTTGCTCGCACTGGATCTGCTAAAGGCATCTAAACAGTCACAAAGACTCATGACTAAGCGTCCAGCATCCTGTTTTCATTGTCGATACAACTCTGTAACTGGGTGATTCACAAACGCTAAAATAACAACGAAGTTATTACAAATTGCACCAGTCAAAACAGTAGTTAGAGTAACTGGTTATATTTAAAAATAAGTATAAGATTTCTTTGTAGTTAAAGCCACGTTAGGTAAGTTTTTGGGAGCAAAGTAAAGGTACGTACAACTTTGAATATTGAAATACGAGTATGATACGTGATTTTAATGTGAATGAGAAATTGTCGGAAAAATTCAACTGTGAGTTTTGCTTTTGAAGCAGGTTTCCATCATAATACCTAATTATTATAATATGTGCTTTTGTTGATTTACGGAAACAATATCAAAACCAGACGGAATATACTTCGATTTAAAAGCAACAAAACAACAATCTTCATTATAAAATTAACTTGAAGCCCTGCTCATTCTGTATATTAGAAATGCGTCATGGTCAGGGAATGGGTCGCATACCATCCACCATCTCGCCCGTAATATAAGGTGCAATCAAACATAATTGTCCGAAAATCTCCGTACGAAACTAACCACAAAAAATCATGTAGATTATACTTTATACGCGTTCGATTCTCAACTTCAAAAACAAAATTAACTTTACTATTTCAAAACACAGTTTTACATGATTTTGAACCTTCTGTAGTTATAATTCGGATGGTGTGGTGTGTTTTCAATGATATTGTTAAGTTGGTAAGGGATTTAATCCAGTGGATCGCTGCTGCCAAGCGGGTGACGGCTCCGACCATCCGTGAACCCTGTACGGTGAGCAAGCGCAGCTTTTAAGATGTTATATTAATTTTTAATTGATTTATGTATGTGGATAACTTATAACTTGAATAAGATATGAATTTGTTGATAATTCTTACTCTGACGATTTTGGGAAATAAGAAGCCTGCTGTGAAATTCTAAAAATACTTTGTTTCTTTTGAATAGCCCTTTTTACTGCTTAACAGTGTTGACTATTTAATATTTTTCCGAGTTCCCAATGACTTTACTTCTTGTCTTTCATTTCTGACAGCATAAAACCGCAGCAGACATGGTATCATCATCCTCTGACTGTTCACCCGAAAATAACCATTTATTTGGGGTCCAAAACATGTCTTCTTCTTCCAAACACCTCTTTCCCTTTCTAGCCATAATTATCTTCATCAAATAAACGAATGTTCTTGATATCTTTTCTTTTACCTTGCTATAATTTCAATATGAATGATGTAACCCAGTTTTTGTAAACATATTTTGATTTAAAAGAGTGTCCATGAAGTTTCTTGCCCGTTCTTCTCCATAGGTACCTACTGCTTTGGAATGGGCAACTAGCTTCATCTTTCTGACTGACCGACCCCTTGACAATTCAAAAGTGCCTGCAATTGGTTTATTTGAAATAAATGCTTTGTTTTTGAGTATAAAAAGTGAATCTAAAAAGCAAGCAATATATCAGAATCGTATTTGCTGTCGGTAGACCGTAGCGTGCGCAGGAAAGGGGCGGTCTGGCCGAACCAGTTCGCGGCAAGCGCACCGGCCAGCACAGCGCTCCTGCAACCATTGCCTACTGCCTCATATTCCGAACGACATAGTTTTTGTACCTGCTCCTATAAAATTCTATCACTGGTAAATAATCTAGAAGGCTTTGCAAAAATTACTATAAAAAACTAACCTGAGGATAATTATGTAAGTAGTATTTTGATATTACTCATGAATATAAGAACAGAGCATCAATGCTGTTTTCGTCGAAGCCATAGACCTAAATTGGAACCCACATAAACCCTCAATTCCTCTCTCGAAGTACTGCCCTGACAGTTTAAAAATCCACCAACTCATTTATCTCCCAAATATACTCAAAGAAGTCAGCACTAGTATGATAGGTACATCAGAATGAACATCCATTTTGTCCATTTCGTAGACGGCAGAAATCACACATCTATTAGGAAAGGAGGGCGGATGATGAGATAAACATTAAGATGTTTACAGAGGAACAGGATCACACACTTCCACCAAAAGCATTAATTAGATACGTTAATTAAGTACTGTCTCCATACGCTCACACGCATTAAATCACAAGAATAATCTTACAGGATGTAAACCCCTTTCGTTTGATTCCCATAGCCCCATATGTCCTCCAAGGAAAGAGTTAACACGTGGTCAAAACCTTTGCGTTAACGTTAAAGACACTAATAAAATCATATGAGAATGCATCAGTAACGAATGACGTTTGTGACTTTTGGTTATTGACTTGATAGAACTTTGATATTCATCTAGTATGTTTGGTCCTTACATTCTCATGATCAATTATTGTAAGATCAACCAAGATTTTATCCTGAGAGTCTGAGTAACGGGTTCTAGAACCCCAAATCGGCCTCCCAACCACAACAGTTTAGATAAGTTAACAAAAGATTTAACAATAGCTTTACCGACTCCAATATGGATGGGCTAAATAAAAACAGGCGTACGGGTCGATGGAGGGTTAAGCTACTCCTGCCGAGGCCACTAGGTAAACGACCATTCAGTCCCCTCTATGCCACGGTACCCTTGGTCTCGGCTGTCATTTGTTTTACACAGTAGTTGCAGATATAATTCTTAAAGTCAGACAAACAGTCTTACTGAGGGTATTTATAACCAAGAAACTAGGTTGTAGACGTCAGAAAGGCAGTTGCTCCAAGTAAAATTCTCGTAATTAGCTGCATGCGGACAGACTGGAAGCTGACCGCAACATAGTTGGGAAAAGGCTGGACAGATGATGAAACAAGATGTACTCAAACAATACGTGCGCCTTAATTAACTACAAAAATATCAATAAATTAAATCATAACCCAATAAGATTTTGAACTAAACATTCCACATTTCCGGCCGAATCACATACTCTAATAAACCTTAATCACGCCTTCAGACATTCGAATCGACGTCCCAACTATCCAACTTGACATTGAAAGGGCTAAGATTCCCATAAGATATGAAAGACCAAACGTCCATACGTCATAACGCTATAATTTAAAAAAGGGTTAAGAGAAAAAAGTTTAATACAGAATGACACCCCACATGTGCAAGCATCCGGCCGACCTACGCGTCATTAAAAGTTTTAGCTGTCAAATGAAGAAATCGTTTGGTTTCATCCCGTACCGTATTATTTTATCTGTGGCTCGATTATAAACAGATGTTATTCGGCGATAAATCTTTGTCTTTGTGCTGCGTGTATAAGGTTCATTGTCCAAGTGAAATGAAACGTTTTTGCGTATTCATATTTTGGAAAACAATGCTTTAGGTTTGCGGTCTTCTTCTTTATTTATCGCGTTCAATGGTTTCTGCTCCAGTATTTACGACTGGTAAGTTCTATCTACCCTGTGTCTTGTGCAAACACAGCGGTTAACATTTATGACCAACAAAACTCTAAATCAGACTACATAACTAAGTACCGATTTCTCAATCGGCTGTTATCTTTTATTTGAAGAATAAATATAGCGCTTTGACATAATTTCTTTACAGAAGCTGTCAAACCGCTATCGTTGTTTCCTCAGATAAAACTAACCTGATGATCAAAACAACCGGCTGACTCGCGCACGTAGGGTTCGTACCATTATCTATAAAAACGGAAAAAATATCACGTTTGTAGAATGGGAACCACCTTAAATATTCATTTTATTCTGTTTTTTAGTATTTGTTGTTAAAGCGTCAACAAAAATACATCATCTGTGAAAATTTCAACTATCACGGTTAATGAGATACAGCCTGGTGATAGACGGACAGACGGACGGACGGACAGCGGAGTCTTAGTAATAGAGTCCCGTTTTACCCATTGGGTATGAAATCCCAAAAAAATATCCTATTCCTTTATCTATTCTATGTTCTATTGGACATACAAAGTATATAAAAAACAGTTCCTTCTCTACAAATTTTTATTTATTTAAAATTTTTACATTAATCAATAGGGGCGAAAAACAATAACCATTACATTTATTTCAGTAAAGATCCTCACCACATGATCAAGTTATCGTCAAATCGATAGTTGCATAGATAAGTTTATGAAGAAGCATGATTTTATCAACTTTAGTCGATCGTTGTTACTAACGATGCCCGCCCGACCAAGATAGATGGTATACGATTTTTTATAAGGCTGTATGTGTCTATTCTAATGACGAATGACGCTGCTTCGGTTAAAAAAGGTTTTGTTTAACTTGTTAATCGATAATGAGGTTTTAACGACAATGATTGATTTTTGGAGGGAAACTCTTTAACTTACCTGTTTCTTTTGGAAAATATATTATTAATTCTCTCATTAAATCGTTCTTTTTGAACTAGTTAATGGCGTGTTGTTTAGAACGGCAGTCATTAGGTATGTTTATGTTGAGTTGCTACTGTCTCGATACAATTTTATTTACAACTTACTAATCTATCTGTCACAAACCGTTGGTCTATGATGGCGGTGAATTCCGAGCATGTACAGGCGGAAACTACAAGCTTACACACAAATCTTTCCACTATATTGTGTGTTAGGTTAAACGAGGGACATACTTTCAAGGGTTACTATACTCATGAAGCTGAACAACTTTGACTATGGAACTATACCTCAAATCACGAAAAAAATCATCTGTTCAGAACATTCATGTTCGCATAATTCGTCAAAATGTATGGTACAGCTGATTTTTTTTTTTATATTTCAGAGTTGGTCCCATGGACAAATTTGTTGATTTTCATGAGTACTATACAACCTGAAAGTAGTCTCTCGTTTAACCTAACACACTGTATATTTATTTTTAGAAAAAAAACGTTATTACAATTTCGATATCGTATCGATAGTTTCGTAGACTCGTAGCAAATAGAAACTTATTTCCGTAGGTCGTAGGGCCTACGTGCTACGGCCTACGCCCTACGCCGTAGACAATGCTACAAAATTCACACAATAATTATTAATTATTTTATCTGTAAGATACAAAAAGATGTATTTACATTATATACTTTAAAAAATACTCTGATATTACACATTGGTATTCGACAGTACACGGATTTAGGTATGTAAGTAGCCGCAGAAACCTGATACATGGACGGTGGCTGTCAAAAACGTCAAGCGTGACCGCAGAAGTGAGTTCCCATTACTCTCCAACTTCGATAAACACGTGTTTTGTTAATCTGTGACGGTGTTCAACTTAAAACGAAAGTATAAAACACATTTCTTTATTGTCATTTGTTGCGTTTCTGGTGTTAGTGGAACCGAGGAATAACATATATTCCTATTTAGTTCTTATAGTTCTGATTTTAAGACCTAGAAATCCAAACCATATCACCCGTAATGGTTTTCAACCACCGCTACTAAATTGCCATAGACCATAGCAATAATCACATCATAAACAAACAATTTGACTTTCATAATGCCTATTCAACTAAATCAACGTTTTATTTTATATTACCCTGCAGACAAAATTCAATCCACCCGCCATTTGCATTTCCCTTTGAGCGGGAAAAAAAAATGGCCGCATTTTCCCGCGTTTTTGTGACGCCACAGACTCAATACGTCGAGAAAGTGAATCATTAGAAACGTGCTCATTTTATAAGTTCCTTTTATTATTATCTTGGATGATTTCACTCAACTATTAAAGCCGTATTATAGAATCCACAGACTTTATAAGTATTATGTAGGTGGTTGGTGTTTTTTTTTGGTCAGTTATGTCACAGTTAATCACAGTCGCTCTATTCCACTGAAAACTAATACGTTATTAGAATTTTACAAAAATGAAAGGCTATTCCTGAGCTTTTTTGGTTCGTAGCAGTATATATTTTGATTAAATCAATAAAGGACGAAAGCATGCACTACTGTGATCAAGCTTCAGTGACGGTCTCATTTCCCAGGATCCATCACATTATGTTCTCTTGCTGAAACAACCGAAACGTCTCGCACACAACGTGACATTTTATTAAATTCCCACTCGTTTGGCGCAGCGAGTGTTATGAATCGTGCGCGACACGCGATGTCGCGAGCTCTGCTGTGCACCAGTCGCACGCCACCGCCCTTTGTGGCGATATGCTCACCATTTATCACACGATACCAACTTGCTCCGTTATTCCTACGATTAGCCAAGAATTTTGGCACATTTGGTAGGATTTGACGTGCACAAATATGTGAGGCATTCGACAGCAGTAGTAAAATTCATCTTGTTTGTTTCCAGACACGACAACACCGTACGTCCTCTATAAAGATGGCGTGGAGCGAGCCCCCCCGGGCACGCAGTGGGGCGGTGGAATGCTGGACGGCGGCTACCAGCCCATGCAGCATCAGAGCCCCGGCGGGCCCTCACCGCAACCCGAGCCTCAGCTCGCGTCGCCCGCGCCCTCACCCTACCCACCCGCGCCGCCTCCCCCAGACCCTACCGGGGCCGCAGAGGACGCTGCCCAGCAACTCGCTCAACAACAGGCACAGCAACAAGCGCAACAACAACAGCAACAGCAGCAGCAACAACAACAACAACAAACTTCTCCCGAACACATGCAAGTGGAGCAACAGCTCCAGAGCCAATCTCAGCCCCAACCTCCCTCGCAGGACCACCTCGACCGCACGCCGTGCTTCGTCCCGCAGCCTGACCTGCAGCAGCAGTACACGCCCTACTTCAAGGAGGCACGACCAACAAGCCACATGCTCGGCACCGGCGGCTTCCCGTTACACTACCTGAAACAAAACGGTGGAGTGCTGTCCCTCGAAGGGCCTCTAGACCAGTACGCAGCCCCCGACCTCCGCCACTTACCAGACATAGTGCAGCCTGAGCCGCCAAAGCCGCGGAAGCACAACCCGAACTCAGAGCTACGCTTGTTTAAGTGCCTGACGTGCGGAAAAGACTTCAAGCAGAAGTCCACGCTGCTACAGCACGAGCGGATCCACACGGACTCGCGGCCATACGGGTGTCCAGAGTGCGGCAAGCGGTTCCGGCAGCAGTCGCACCTCACGCAGCACCTGCGCATCCACGCGAACGAGAAGCCGTACGCGTGCGTGTACTGCCCGCGCTCGTTCCGGCAGCGCGCCATCCTCAACCAGCACCTGCGCATCCATTCCGGTGAGAAGCCATATACGTGCGGCGAGTGCGGCAAACATTTCCGCCAGAAGGCCATCCTGAACCAGCACGTCCGCACACACCAAGGCGAGCGCTATTCACACATATATACCCCCCGGCCCCCGCGCGCGCCGTCCGCACTGACCGCGCCGGTCACTGCCGCCGGCGCCCGCGCTCCCCGCCGCCCTCCGCACCGTCGATTCGGTCTCGCATCCATTGGCCTTCCTATCAAACAAATTCTCGGTTCCCTCGTCGCCCGTAGAACGAAGGGCGCCCGCGAGACGCGGAACCGACCGCCGGACGCTCCCGTAACTGTTCCCAGTTTGATTAACCCACTCGTCGGTAACCCTCACTTTAACGTGCCCCACTTGTGACTGACCATTCTGTTCGATTTTACAGATGTTTCGCCGCATCTGATCTTCAAGAATGGAACCACGCCGACTCTGTGGCCCCAAGATGTACCATTCCCAGCTGATGAGAACAAAGAAGAGATCCAGTCGACGTTTGGCGACGCAGACGGGCAAAACGGCGACCCGCGCGGCTCTTGCTTTTCGCCTGGCGACACGGCGCAGTACCCTGCTTACTTCAAAGATACGAAAGGTCTCAATCATTCAGTCTTCAGCTCAGGGCTTTCTCTGCAATATTTGAAAGGCGGTAAGCTACCAGACGTACTCGGAGGGCGGGCGATGCCCCTGTATGTGCGCTGCCCGATTTGCCAAAAGGAGTTCAAACAGAAGTCAACGTTGCTACAACACGGGTGCATTCACATAGAGTCACGTCCATACCCCTGTCCCGAGTGCGGCAAGCGCTTCCGGCAGCAGTCGCATCTTACACAGCATTTGCGCATCCATACCAATGAGAAGCCTTACGGCTGCGTGTACTGTCCGCGCTTTTTCCGTCAGAGGACCATCCTCAACCAGCACTTGCGCATTCACACCGGGGAGAAGCCGTACAAGTGCACCCAGTGCGGCAAGGACTTCAGGCAGAAGGCTATCCTCGACCAGCACACGCGGACGCACCAGGGCGACCGGCCCTTCTGCTGCCCCATGCCCAACTGCAGGCGGCGGTTCGCCACGGAGCCGGAGGTGAAGAAGCACATCGACAACCACATGAACCCGCACGCCGCCAAGGCGCGGCGCGCCGACGCGTCCAAGACGCCGCGCCCGCTGCCGCCCGCCACCGCCGTGGTGAAGCCCGAGCTGTACTTCCCGCAGTGCTACGCGCCGCCCTTCCAGCAGTTCCCGGGGCCCGAGTTCAAGCCGGCCGTGGGCCCGGGCGCGCCGGGCGCCTGCCTGCCGGCGCAGTGACCCGCGCCGCCGCCGCGGTGGCACGCGGCGCCCACGCACGCGCACCACGAGCTCTACGCCACCGAGCGCCTCTACAACTGAGCCGCGATACAAGTATACGATACGCGACCTGCCCCTTCAGCACCGGTACTCGATGTACGTTCAACGGATCGCTGTAGTACGAGCTGCGATCTGTAAATAACGTCCTGTTTACTCCACCGGGAGGTCTGTCGCGATGTACAATTTTCAAAGTTCGTCACGTGTAGTGTTACCGTCGAAGAAGCGAGTACAGTTAGCGTTTTTGCCCCGTAATCGTTAAGTTACCACGTAAGAGTTAGTTCTCTCGGTGATTCTCGATTCTGCTGAAATGTTCGCAGACGCTCCGAGCGGATCTAGCCCGGAGATTAGGATTTAAAACACTTCGTTGAAATCTAAAAATTAAGAATTGATCTTTTACCACATAACCATATTTCGCGATGAATGTTTCTGGCGCGACGTTGTGCCTAATTGTAATAAATATACATATTTTGTAGACGTATTAAGTTAATTTTATTTACGAGTATTAAGAGATAAAATCTGGCAAATAAATGGGGTTTTATACGGGAATCCGTGATGCTCAAAATATGTTAAAAAGTAACGATAAAGAATGATAAGAATTTATGAGTTAGCGTAAACAGAGTTCGGACGCAAGTTCTTTAAGAGAGATAAACGAACATCGTCGGTGGAAATACAATCATGAATGCAAACCAAAAACGTAGGTTACCTTCTGCCATCAACATTATACTTTGTTAGTGTGTACACGAGGTTCTGTTACATTAATGAATGTATTTACTCTTCATTAACGTGTGAGATTACTGAGATGACTTCGTAACACTATAGGTGCCAAATAGTGTAGTGATTTTTAAATTTTTTCTACCAGCTTGTATTATAGTTGGCATAGTTTAGGTTGTTACCAGTTTTTTCAACGATGTGACAAAATGAGATGCATTTAAGAGGAAAGGGTCAGACTGAGAGAGGACTGTGATAGCTAGGTAAGTTAGGTGTCTATTTCGCTCATTTTAGCGTTAAACTTCGTGTGTCGAGACGTGACCGAGTATCCACTGCGGGCTCGAGTGAATGTTTGAAAGATTTCCTTTATGTTGTACAGTAAATTGAGTTTTATGTGATTCGAATCGATATTGAATTCATTTATGTTCCTAAATTTTAATTATCTAAAACGTTTGATCGTTTCGGGGGCCGGCTGTCTGAGCCGGCCCGTCGCCTTCTTTTGCTTGACTGATTTGATAACATTAACATTAACGATGAGTGAGATTAGTAAAATTTACCAATTAGGAAAGGTGTGTGATGACGCAAAGTGCTTTGTTGTAGTTTGATCCAAGGGACGGAGGGTACGCCAGAGTAAATCTTATTTCTAATTTAGCTTAGACTATCGATTTTCGAATTACCAAGCAATTCGATCATTCATCGCGAAATAACTTAGAATATAGGAAGAATAAAAATATTATATGAATTTGTGACATTGTTGGAGTATTCTGGTGATGTGTATGAGTCTCAAGCGCTATCGCGTCCACATTTTTTGCGATAAGAAATTAATAGAAATAAGCTCAAACGAATTGTATACGTGGATAAATAAATTGATTCATACAATTGAAGACTTGAAGAGTCAGATATATCTAATATGTCTGCTGAATCGAATTTCATGAACAATCCGCCGGCCCGCCAGTCTCACAGACTATAAACTAGGTACGTGAACACTGAGCACACCAGGATAGTCCAGCAAACTTTTTAACGTTTTAATATCTCTGTTTCTATGTATAGACAACTTATATAGCTTATTTTACTATATTATTGTGATGGTTTCGTTTTCCTACCGCATAATATGAACTGTTAATTAACTAATAGGTGTAACAGTAAGGTGAATTTGTGGGAGTCACATCATATACCATTTTATTATTTGTCACTACGGATGATCGATGCAATATTATTATTTAGTTGGTTTATTGTGTGTTGATTTTACGACAAATTTATCGCATTGGGCAATTATGAAAATTAATCGGCCTACCAGTTGTGAACGTCGACTCAGGCGCCGGTCGGTCAATCATTACGAGCGATTGTTGCGAAATTGTAAGAACCAACCAAATAATGTTGTATACGAAACTTATCGATTCCAAATCGACTAACACGCACATGCTAGCTTTAGACTGTAAACATCGATTGAATACTTCTCAGACCGAGGCGCGTGCGATTCTAAAGCTGCGTTCACAACTGCGGCCACCACTAGCATTTTATTTTCCATTTTGATTTTCCTATCAAACTTTCGGAGGTTTACAATTGAAAAAACATCGTTATCGAAGAAAATTAGAAACATTTATCTTCCGTGACTAGTTTTCCACATTGTTCACACGTGTGATCCTCCTGAAGGGCCGCGCGCGCCGCCCCCGCCTCCACACTCCAATAGCATAGGATTCAGTTCTATAGTTTATAAACACAACACAAGCAGCCTTATACAATAATAGTTGATAAGTATTTTTATACAAGAAATGATATATTTGTTCCATACCGGGCGGGAGTGGCGCGACGCACCCTAGTACAAAGTTTGAATACAAACAGACAACACAGTGCCATAGCCGAGAAATAACCTCAGATATATACTTATTAGATTTTTATACCGATACAAATGGATTTAATTTTTAAATATAAAACAAGAAGTGATTAAGTATACAGAGATTACAGATGATATTTTATACATTTATTACATACAATATTATTAAAAAGGTAAAATGTGAAATAGTCTTAAAGTTAGTGTCGTATTAGCAACGTGCTAATTACCTAAGTACAGATAATTGTGACGCGGGAGTTGTGGAAAATTGATTCGAATCAAACTGCTATCCATTTTGCACAACTTTATTATATCTGTCTTCTAATGCACGTTGGTTTCTCAAGATTTTTTTGCCACTTAGTACTTGCATTCAGTGTGGTTATTGTAAATACATATCATTGGGAATTTTTGAGGAAGTTTTGCAACACAAAACTTCTGCTTTGGTTTTTATTGAAACCGGCCTGTTGCAGACAAGGTGTGCGCCAACCACGTAATGTACCATCGGTTTCAGACACAGACCTACACAACAGTTTAGCCAATGAATGCAAATTCCGCGATAGAAATCACGTCCCAGGCTGTTCTGTTTGAATTGCTCACTGTTTTGTTAAGTTTTGCTCAATTAAACGTGTATGTATACCTATAAAGTTAATCTTATTAGTTTTTATTGTGTACGAAATGATTTTTGTAAAATATTTTTTTGAGAGCACGGTTTTGCTTTCTTATGAAACTATTTTTAAGTGCTGAAAAACTGCGGGCGTCCTCAGACAACCCGGGTCTTACATTTGAAATTTAAATTGGCAAATCTTGTAGTTTTCAATATTAAAAATCATAATAAACAGTATAATGCCGTATACAAACGAGCCGTCCAATTCTGATCGGATATCCATACAGTATGTACGTAACTTGGATTATGTTCCCCGAGGATTCATTTAATAACAATAATTAGGTTTCAAGCATGTTCCTAACCTTTAATAATACGTAATATTTATTTATAAATACCTGCAATGACATTTCTTCCCGACTCGTAGGATAGGATATAGAATCCGTAACCATTTTGCCAATTCTTGTGTAACAAACTTTCCTTCAATGGAATTAAATTCCAGCACACGTTTATATCCAAATAGCGTCTTGGAGTATATTATAAACATCATAATCAGAGTAATGCAATTTTACCCATACCTTAACAAGAAATTATTCTTCTTCTTGTTTAACGTAATATCAATATGCCTGCTTAATTTTGTATATTTTTAAGTTGTTAAAAATATTAAAAAGGAGAGAATAAGATTGCATTGTAAAACTATACTTTGCATAAATACATAATAATTATCATCATAGTCAATTGTATTAAATACAATGTCAGAGCGATGTGAGTGAAACTGAGACATTGCTGCACTTGGTAACCATTTAATTAGTTTAGTTCAACTAAATCAGAAACTTGACAGTTTTCACTAATTCCCTCGTTTAATAATGCATTTAATTGTGATCTCATGATGAAATTGTAATGTCTTACTTATAGGATATAAATTGGCGAATGTGTAAGTCGACCTACCAATTCAGTTTCTTAATTATTAACGATTTTACATATCCACATGCTTCGTAATTGTAAACTTGCATGAAGCAATATATTGTAAGTTATTGTGTACTCTACATTACCATTTTACTTTATGTGAAACAAAACTCCCATACATTTGGATAGGATACCTATTATGGTTTGGTCGCAAATAAAATAATATAAACGGTACATAATTAGTATCGGTGAGTGTTTTGTCAATGCATGTTAAAATGAGCTTAGTGTAACAGATTTAGTTTCATAGAGAAGTTGGCTACGAATTATTTAAACGTCTTCCATTTTCAACGTAGTATACTACTTAATACGGCGTTTGTCATTTGTGAAACAATTTTTTTTTTTTGTAAATTTGGCTTCACACATCGGGACACTACCACTCGCCGTGAGCGGTCCAAGGGACATTGTTCTCAGTCGTATCGTGTGAACCCGAGCTTAAGTGTTATATGCATTAATTGTATAGTTAAAAATATAAAAGCGTATATCTGCAGCTAGTGCAGCACCAGTGCAATACACTTGATTTTTTGGCGATATTATTATATAATTTATTTTTAAATGACTTATTTTAAAAATAGTTCTTAGTGTTAATAAAATAATTGGTAGCCAACATAAAAATGGCCTACAATAATTTCATATAGTTAGTATACACGTATCATTGTACCCACTGCCACTCGCCAACCGCTGTCAGAAATAATGAGGATACAAAATAATAATTTTTTAACACAATAGACTTGTTGAAACAGTTCCACAATAAAATAAGTGTTGTTGAATTTTTTAATAAAATATGGACATATTTAGATTAATGATCTTGTAGTCTGGATTGAGTTTTTTACAGATTTTATTGAATGCAAAGTTTTCGTGTATGATAATGATGAAGTTACGTCGCCTATTCAGCTTATTTTTGCTACAATACTTATTTTAAGCCATACAATAACAGTTTTAAACAATAGTACAATACATAATATACAGAATATACAATTACATATACAATACAATAGACATATACAATAAAGCGGTGATATTATACATATTTTATTTAAGAAGCGTTGTAGGCGGCGTACCTTGAGGCATAACTTGGTTTCATTAATGGGTGCTGTTATATCATTAATTGTACATATTTATTGTAATATACAATAGACTGGTAATTTTACAATGTTGTTAGGTTTCTACAGAGTTATCACCTGAGGCTGCTCCATTACTGATTAACTAACTAATGTTGTTTTCGTGATTCAAACATATTATTTACGTGGGTTACATATCTTCATTACCTAGCCATAGATAGAGAACTATATTTTTTTGTTGCCATATCTTTATAAAGCAATAGAGGTGATTTTTTATACTGCAACACCGACATAAATATAATTCAATAGATGGCCTAATTTAATCAGTAAACAGCAGTCTCAGTCCATACGTTACAATAGAGTATATTTTCGTACATACCTACAGAGATGCCGATAGTAGAATATATGAAATTCATTTTAGACAATCCCAGAATACAAGATCGAACTTTTTACACACAACAGTTGACAACAGACTTCAATTATTTTACATAGCATTATTATCTACATTTTTTTGTTCGGAGAAAACAGTTGGTTGCGATATGGTCACAGATATCCAGGCGAAAAATTGAAACGTTGGCATTTGTCAAAAATTTAATATTATAAAAAAAAATTGTAAATATATTTTCTAGTTCTTCCAAAATGAATAATATCAGTATTAAATACAAAATTCAACTTTGGTTAGGTCAAAAGTGTAATTGTGTGATCTATATAGAGAATTTTTGCATTAGATTTTTCTTGATATAACTTTAAAGATACTTTAATTATTTTTTAGTTAAGTACATTATTTTCTTTTTTAGATTGTATTTTACTTGAATTGTAATGATCTTGCCTAGAATTGCATTTATGTTAGTTACTTTACGTTTGAAGTTGATACCATCGTATTTATGTATATTATTATTGTATTAAGGGTTTTGTTTGTTTTTCTTTTGTCATTAATAGAAGTAAAATGTTGTAAAAAGTAAGCTCGTTGTATTTTATCAAATAAACACTTTTTAGTCCAACTGAAGCAATACGTTGCAGTTTTATTTATGTTATCGTATTATTTAAATCCCTTTCACTCTTAACTGCCCACCCCTTAATCCCGCAAAGGGAAGACAGACATAATAAGATCTGCGCCACTAAATAGTAGAATGAAACGTCAAACATGGGGCTCCTTGACTACACAGATATACAGGCTGAAATTGAATTCATGGGCATTTTTTTAAGGGGTCATTGTACTTATCATTATTAACAACTAAAAAAAATCAGTTGTTCCATACATTATGCTCGCATGACCCGATAAAATTTAGGGAGCAGTTGTTTTTTTTTCGCAATTTCAGATTTGTTCCCTTAGTGAAAGTTTTTTATAATGATGAGTACAATGACCCCTTAAAATAATCCCCATGAATTCAATTTCACCCTGTATAATATCTTTTACTAGCATCATCAGGGATCTGAAATTCACAATACCGGGATTTGAAGCGCCACTTGGTAGGTTTATATTCAGCAGTAGACTGCGATAGGCTAAGTAGATTGATAATGTACAGGCTTTTTTTTTTAAGGCTGGGAAATCATCCAATTACTGCTCCCACTCTGGGTGGAGCGGAAAGGAGTGTCAGTCTCTTACTGACTAAAACCCATCCATGTTCCTTCCGTAACGGTAACCCTTTCGGACAATGTACAGGCTGGCCAGTACATTAAGCTATCCCAAACTGTCAAACTTTCCCAATTGAACATGAACCTTATTCTTTTGTAATAAAGTTGAAAAACTCATCATCATCATCTGCCTAGCCTTTTCCCAACTATGTTGGGCTCGGCTTCCGGTCTAACCGGATGCAGCTGAATACCTCCACAACCCAGTAACTGGGCAATACGATACCCCTTGGTAAGACTGGTTGTCAGATTTTCGGGCTTTTGACGACCCGTAACGATTGTGAAAGATGCACAAATGACAGCCAACGGAGGAGTCTCGTTATCTAAAGATGGTCACCCATCCACGGCCAACCCCGACAAAGTATCAAACACAGTGAAAAATAATTTTGATTTCGGAAGTCGGTGTCTTCGGTTTTGTATTTTCATTTTTATGCCACCGACTTCCGAAATCAAAATTATTTTTCACTTTGTAGTGTTTGTTTTGAAAGTCGGTTTTATTTTTTGTAAAAAAGTTTTTATTTTTCACTTTTTAGTTGTGGTACCTATGCAACCCCCCCCCTCCCCCCCCAAAATTTTAATACCACTACCTGGTATGTTAAAAATGCCTTTAATATTTCAGAAGTTGTTTTGTGGACACATTGATGATAACATCAGAACTAAATTTTCTATGGCACCTTTCATTCAGAATGTATCTTATGACAGTTCTAATAAACCCAAATACTGCTAGGATACATTGTTTTATTTTGAAGTTCTCATGCCAACCTTGCACCTTCCGGCTCCATCATCAGATCAGTTCGATAGTACCTTATAGCCAAAGTGCATTTCATGACAATTCTAATAAGCCCAAACACGGCTAGAATACATTGATTAATTACGGAGTTCCGGTGCCTGTCTTCCGGCTCCATCATCATCACCAGATAAGTTCAATGATAAAATTTTCAACATAACTATTCAGGATTGTATGTTTATTTGTATTGTCATAGTTGCTTAACTATCTTGATTGTGATATCTATGCGAGTGTCAAGTTCCGTTAGCCATATCTGATCTTCTTCACCAGTTCCACTTCATCAAATGTTACTTTTTGACTGTAAACGCTTGATTTCTCGATGAAAATATTAAAATTACTATATAGTTGCCTATAATATTTGAGGAGTTCCCTCGATTCCTCATGGATCCCATCATCAGAACTGGATTTTGAAAAAAATGGGACCAATCTGGAAGCATATCATTTAAAGTTTAAAAAAAAATTTGCAAATCCATCCATAAACAACGGAGTTCTGAGGTAACAAACATAAAAAAAATAAAATAAAAATACAACCGAATTGAGAACCTCCTCCTTTTTTTGAAGTCGGTTAAAAACTATCAAACAAATTTGACAGATTGGGGTAGCTTGATGTGCTGGTTTCTGTACTTAAATGGGGTCTCAAAATAAATAAAAAAGCCCGAATTTTTTTTACATTATATTTCATAATATCTACTTACGGATATTTATACAAGAGATACTTACTACTCACCACGTCTGACCAATTTTGCTATACGATCTTGATTCTTATAAATACACAAATCCATAAAAGTCAAACATAACAGTAGACAGTGTCCCAGCATGTCTTTTTGTAGTTCCTTCTGTGATCTGAACATGGTCTGCAAGGGTTCAGGGATGAAGGCATGCGAGTTGGTTGGAGAGGTGCTGCTCAGGTCTCGAAGAAGCATTTCAACAGTCTGATCTGTAGATACTCTTTCGGTGCCGACTAAAGTTCCGTATAGCCTGAAAATTGTATACATTGATGATTAATGATAACATAAACCAGCCTTTCCTAAACTAGGCGATAACCCCCTCGTGGCCGCTGCTATAGGGAGGCAGTAAGAGACCCAAAAAAAAATGGGGGTGCTTAAAAATAATTTATTCTAAAGTAGGCAGTAGACAAATAAGTTTGGGACCCTTAACATTAACTCACATCACGCCTTGTTTGACACTAGAGAATTTAAGGATTGACTGTAGTGCTATTCTGTAATAATTTCACCGTGATTACATAGGTGAAGTCAGTTTAAAGTGAGCTGTCATTAGCCTCAATCCCGACCATTAGGTAGAACGTTTACACAGTAAGATTTTTACAAAATAGAATAGATGAAGTAACTACAGATCTTGTCGGTCAGATCATGTAAGCACCATTACAAAAGAACGTCTGAGGTGGGCTTTTGAAGTAAGAACCATACAGATTGTCGCTGGTCCAGTCAGTACAGGGTAGGTGGTGTGTTCCACGCGCGCCTCAAAGAGATGTCAGCAATAAGGACGGAGGGAAGAGCCCGTTAGGGCCGAAGCCTGCCGGGTAAGTGGCATTGTCCGAAAGGGTTACCGCTACCCCGGAACATAAAGAGCTAAGGGAACATGGATGGTTTTGAGTCCGTAAGAGTCTAACACTGCCTTCCGCTCCACCCAGAACGGGAGGAGTCATTTGATTACTTCCCACATTAAAAAAAAAAGAAAAGGTAGATGGCGACGATATACAGGATAGCTGGTGGCAACTTGATTAAAACAGCTGAAGATGAAGTTAAATGGCGCGCGATTGGAGATGCGTACGTCCAGCAGTAGACTGCTATAGGCTGATGATGACGGCTAACTTATAGCCTTTTCTCACGCCTAGACTCTTAACAGTGTAGGGGTAAGTAATGACAAGTTTAACAAGTGGCCCGGAAAAAACAACTTTCTAAATAAAAACCCTAAAAACTTTAGATTCAAAGATTATTTCCTAAAAAGATGGATCCTACGAGACCTGTAGCGCCATCTATGTAAAACACTTGTAACTAAAATGACTAATAGCGCCATCTACTTTTGCAAATAGGGTAGCTCTGAAATTATTACGCCATCCTTGTTACGGTATACCACATCAAGATTTCAGTTTTTATGTCTCGCTTATACATACCTGTATGGTAGCGTTGGCCTTAGGAAATACACTTTTTGCTTTAAAACATTTCCATCATTCTCATCTTCATTGGATCTGAAAAAAAAAAGAGTAAAAAATTTAATAGTGACAGTGTCGTTCAATTCGCAGCAGTAACTCAGTAAGAATCGTTTTTTTCAGTTCTAAGTGTTAGCACTGAAAATAACTAGCTTCCACCGGCGACTTCGTCCGCAGGTCATCGTTCGTTCTTCCGAAATTGCCGCAGTCTTCGAATTTTTGGTTTTGGTTTCCTCACGATGTTTTCCTTTACCGTTTTGAGAGCAGAAATTAAATACGCAATGCCTAAGGTGGTTCGAACACACGACCTACAACTCGTAAGTCGGGGCTGATACCACTGAGCCACCACTGCTCTGGCCTACAAACAATATCATTATGTTCTGAACCATAAATTAAATAAATATATTAACTTTCAAGAACTTACTGTTCTACTCCATGAGTCCTCGAATTAATCAAGGCGACGATCATGGCAACCATCTGTGCTTTTTGCAGGTTCACGGCAAGGACCTTCGGGTTGTTGGGATCGCTACCAGCTGCTCGAAGAGTCGTGGCTTCGGCTTTCATCACGTATATGTCTGCTAGAGGCATCTGCTGGGTTATGCGCCAAGCCTGGCCGGCGATAAATTACATTTTAGAGCTTTTAGCAGGGTTTCAATGTTTATTACAATGTTATTTGTTCTCTAAGCTACGGCTAAATTGTCGCGATAACGCGAACTAAACCTCGCGCGCTCTCTGTGGTTCAGTGAGATGTCGGGCGGTGTGCGAGAGAGAGCGCGCGAAGTGTAGCTCGCGTTATGGCAACAATGTAGCCGCAGTCTCATAAACAATTTAAAAATAGATCTTGTCGTGGTCTTGCTAGTCTAGTAGTATGTATAAGTATGACGGTGCGTCTGACACATTGGAGCTAAATGAAAGACCTACTTTCATTTAGCTCCAATCCACAAAAGTGTCTATTCTACCCCACAGTACAACCTAATAATCTTCGGACCTACTGATCCGATTCAGTAATGGGAAGCTACATTATGTATCTAACATACTTTAAATATTATGGACTTTTTTTTTAATATTATGGGCTATAAGTATTTAAAAAAAACCACAGTCAAAGATGCGGACGAAGTGCAATTGAAAAATTCAAGGCACTAACAAAAAAAAAAGATAAGATAAATAACCACTTACAATATCCAAAATATCAGTGATCTGAAACCTCTTGCCGTCCGGATATTCAATGCCATAGTACTTCCAGTCATGGACCTCATAGTTACTCTTGTCTATCAACGTCCAGCTCACTGAGTTCACTGTTATGTATACTGATAATACGGACTTACAATCCTGAAAAGTAGTATTTATTTATATGAATTGCAAATGTATGAAAGTGTTGACAGAAATTTTTTTGCAATGTTTTGTGATGTTGTGGATTGGCACAGGCACAATTAAAAAAAAAAATATATATATTTTTGATGATGGGAAATCCTATGCTCAGCTGTGGGCAAAGTCGGGCTATAGATGATCATGATTCATGATGATGATGCCAAAACATGAAAGAAACAACTCTGTAATAGGGGTGATGATTAAAATATTTTAACATAGATTATTAAAAAATATTGGTCACATATTTTTTTTATGTAATCCAAAGATTACTTTGATAATATGTGATGTCATGCCACATTTTAACTCAAATAAAATTTGGCATGACATCACAAGTGTGTAATTTTTATACTTACTTGTAATGTAGCGAGCCCCCACTGCTCAAACTTTCCCCCTAACTTGAATGCATTTTAGTTTGTAATTTTTGATTAATATGATAAAGAAAAAAATGTGTGTCAAATATTTTTTTTTATTATCTGATTGACGGTCTAAATACATTTTTTTTTATCCAGGTAGATCCCATATTATCACATTGAGAGACATTGAATGCCTATAGACGTAATAACAATAAAACTTCTATTGTGTCTTGTTCAGTGTCCTTCAATGAGTTAAATAGATTAAGTATAAATAATGCCTCACCTTTATAACACTTTCACTTAAATGTGGATGTAATATCTGCCCTTTTATTTTTCCCGACATTTTCTTCTCCGTATTAGGGCCACTTAATATACTGTTAAACAGTTTCTTGGCAGATCTCTCAGAGAATCCCTCAACATATTCTATGTCAGACAGTATTTTAATTTTTCCGTTACTGCTTTTCCACTGAGAAAATTTCTTGAGATTTGTTTTACTTACTTCATAACTGCAAGAATTTATTATTTATGGATGGAGTTAATATTTATTCAGCTGTTTTTATTGCTTTTACCGCCAACTGCATGTCAGTACTAACATCAAATACAGTCCTTGCATACAATAAACAGAAGCTGTCAAAGTGAGTTTTACCATGGTTATGTGTGGAGATTTGTTTGATAAATTCATGATTTTTGGGAACCAGAGTAAGAAAATAAGTTAATGTTTGGTGCTCTGTTTGCCTAGTTACTAGGTTGTGGAGGTCAGATAGGCAGTCGCTCCATGTAAAATACTGCTATTCAGTTGCATCCGGTTAGACTGGAAGCTGACCCCAACATAGTTGGGAAAAGGCTAGGCAGATGATGCTCTGTTAAACATAAATTGCAATATTCTTACCTAGAAAGTGTACTAATGTCGGCATTGTTTATAACCTGTAATATTTTCTCCTTCTCTGTGTCATTGTATTGGCTGTCTATACTCTCGCTGAAATAACATTTTGTAACGATGGACACTCGACAGCTCAAACATAGCGTACTCTGAAACGATTATGAACTTAGAATCTCACAGCAATTTTAAACTTACGAAAGTAATCCAATGCAACTAACCAGTACCCTAGAAGATGGATTTAAAAGGTTAAGCAACATTTTGACTTAACTAAATTAATAGAACGAATCAATTGTGCAATAGGAAACTTGTTTTTCATAGAAGATAGTTTTAGTTATCGTTCCTATAAACAAATAAATTCAATTGTTTACAATTTGCATAACCTATTCAGATATGACACAAAAATTACTATGTTTACGATTATTGACAATGACGATTGACAATGACATTGACAGCCAAAAGTCAAGAAGTCAGTGTAGTTTATTTAGGGCGACTCCTGTTTCCAAGCCTGTTTCCATTTAATTATCTTTGGATTTTTATGTAACAATAATTATAGTCATCATACAAATTAATGTTAATGTCTATTTACATTCTTAAGTAAAGCATTGTAAAGTAAATCCAAAATAAAAAACCGCCACCTGTCGTAAAAGTTACAACTCAAACACTAGGACGAATACATCCAGGTTTGAATCGTATTCTAAAAGGTATATTGTGATGTTAAACTACTTATTTTACAAACACTTGCCTTCTAGAGAACTTCGACCATCATCTTATTAGTTCATTAAAGTTATGTAGATTATTTTTACGCCTGAAAATAGGAGTAAAACAATAATAGTAACAACGCCATCTGTTTTAAAATATATTTTAAACTAAGCTTGGCTTGGAAATCCGTCGCACTCGTCTCTAAATCCTGCTAATGTTGCTAATATTTACAATAGATGTCTCTAGTAGACATACCTAATTAACTCGAATTAAAAAGTAGAGCATCCACGAACAGTGATATTGAATGAGTGTGTAGTGCATTATTTTATCGATAATAACATTAAGCCGGCAGCCAATGACAACTTGTACCAAAAAACATCTCTCTATCTGATGAGAGATGTTTTTTGAGATCTAAATCTTCGCCAAGTAACAAGGAACAAGGCTTGCTGCTTCGTTAGCATTGTTGACCCGGCAAAATACTAACTATTACCTATCTAGATAGTATTTTTTAGCTACAAAGACCATTATTACTTGCATTTATCTCTTAGCATAAAAGTGGTCTACAATTCTAATTGACAGTTCATTCGAATGGATTCGAATAGGGAAAATAAACAACACACAATCAATATTTTGAAAATAAAACAAAACTTTTGACAATGTCAAAAAGGCTTTGTATTTTTTCACAAAAGGTACTTATTCCTAGAGATATAAATCGCTAATTGCAGCGTTTTATTTATAGTAAACGATTAGTGCTAACTTGTCGGTAAAGCAGTTTGGACGTGGAAGAAGTAAAACATATTAGAGAATAGAAGTAAGCAAAGACATATATTGATACGCGCTAGGAAGATGAACTGTATACTTTGCTCGCGTTAGAACAAAACACAATGACATTGTGGTCTCCTTCTAACTCACGAAACGATGTATAACAAAATGGCGACGGTCCGTCGCAGTCCGCCCGCATCGTGTGGTGCACCAACTAGAATAGAGCCATTTGACTGTCTTCTTTCCTTCGAGAGAGTTCGTTGACAGTTGGCGTACTCATTCTGTTTTACCTTTTTTCGGAAGAAGTTTGGTAAGTTCTTTTACCTATCTTATCTTGTAGGTAATAATAATTATGTAGATACCTACTTAGTTTGTATTTTTTTTTTAGATTCTTTTTATGTAATACATTAATAGGTACGACATAACTTCCATAAAGTAAATTTATTGCGAAGCAGAGAAGACTAACAAATCTTCGGACAAGTAGGTACTCAGCCGCCATGGCAAACTGGGTGTGGCAGCATTTTTTATGACTAAAAAAAAATCTATATGAAGGACAAGTCGCTTGTCCTTGATTTAGATACCTATTTTTTTTTTACTGCAATCGATTAAATTTTTTAACCAAACGTATCATGGCGATGCCGCCGTTACTAAGTAAGTAGAAGTTTAGACTCCTACAACTTGTAAGCATAATCTCTAGCTGTAGGTGACTACATTAATATTATCAGCAGCTATTGAAGGCGATGTGGCAAACTGGCAACGTCGCAATTATTGAACGAACCAGCTAACGTTGATACTCGTATTTGGTACGCGCCCCGAAAAGGACGCTTCGCTTCATCTACTTACTTAATAATTTTGTAGATCCCTCAGTTACTAATTTTATTATACTTTAGTTTTCAAACTGAAGTGTCAATAAACTACCTATATTTTGTTCAAACAGCTTAAAATCTGGTCCTACCAAGCATGACATTGAGTGTACAGAAATGATATGCTGGTTGACTGGCAATGCCGATGCCGTCACGAACTTGTTTGTGCAGCGTTGCCAAACCGCTGCGCTGCCATTCTACTAACGTTAGGTACCTATCTAGGTACATAAAATACCTCTATTTTCTGCCAGTTGTGATAGGCAGTTATGATAGGCAGCTTGTCCGTGCTGTTCTATTGATTACCAGGTCTTTTGGCAAGGTAGAAACAGCTGATTGAAGTTGATAGGTACCTTTTTAACAAATAATTAATAGTTGTAGGTACTTCTATTAGAATAAATTGTACTTTGAGAAATTCTCAAGAAATATTTCTGCTCTTTCTCCATTAAGATTTTTTTTCGTCTTCTGCTGGCAATGCTGGCTACTGTCACTACATCCTGAAATATTACTGAACCCACCGATTTTTTTCCCAAATTTGGAAATGTCAAATCACTAACTTTACGTTCAGCCATCTTGTCTGTCGTCTAACACATTGTATTGCGTCTGACGTAAGTCCTCCTATCTCGCTTACTCCTACTCGTTATTGTGTAAATACAGCTTCACTCTATCTTTGTTTGCGCCATTTTTGTATATTCCTGGTGGAGGTAAACAAGCAGTTTACTTATATAACTGTTTATATAGGTAGGTACTGTTTGTTTTACTTGACTACATGCTGTACCTATCTAATTTGGTTAAATATGTATTCACAAAAAAGTAGCGTCCATGGCACTCGTATGAATAAAAATAAAAAGTTATCATGCACTTCATTAATGAGTCAAAATATAAATTCTTTTTTAAATTCCAGCACTAATCGATCTTTTTCATTTCTATAACATCGATAAATTTTGTTAGCCTGTGGTCCATTGACGGGTCAATCCATACGAGTGTACCGCGTACTCTAACAAAAAATACAGTGTATGCCGCGATCATTGTTTCGTACATAAACGGTAGTAAATATCATAATGGTATTAACGGGGTTCAATGTGTTCGCAAGGAAGGAGTTAGGTCAGAATAATTTATTATCGATCAAAATTCTATTTGTCTTTTAGTTTAGGTGTGCTATCTATTTTACTATGGTAATGAGGTCAATAAATAAGTGAGAAAAGATATGTGGAGAGAGACAAAATTGCTTGAACCGTATCCAGGGGGTTGATAAAGTCTCGGCACACCTGCCTGTCAATGCAGTCTTGTAACACTGACAGGCAGGTGATGCCAAAAGTTTACCATGAGCGTAGGGTTCAAATCGAAATAAAATTCTCGCGAACGCATTCTGAACATTTAGTGTCTAAGAATAATCGTATTGTTTATAAAAGTATCCTATCAAAAATAGAGTGATTGGCAATTCCGCTACTTCTTGGTCCTAAAATTAGTCCTGAATTCCTGATTCATGAGATTCTATGACTGTCCATGAAATCCGAAGCTGAATGTTATAGTGGTGATTGAATTACTAAACCATTTTCTGATAAACTAATTAGGTGGACGATCGACCTGCTGATAGGAGCATAGACGGCTGGTTAGCTAGGACAAAAATTTAGGCTTTAGTATTACTTACAAAGCATTTTTGCAAACATTCTATTTTTTATAATGACGTATAAAACTGACGTATAGCGCCAGTCGGGACTGTTCGGCTTCGATCGTGTGATCTCGGCAACGAGTCGAACGGCCCACTCAACTCGGACGGAGCCGTAAGAACGGCAACGTCGCCAATTCTCGAACAGTTCATTATATTGAACTATTTTTGTGATTTTTCTCCCATTTTACTTCTTAGTTTCATGAAGAAATGTTGGAAGGCTAAAACTATATAGACTTGGCTACTCTAGTATCGTATTGTTTTATCGAAATCTGGGCCAATACTAATGAAAAGCCATCAAAGATCGACCTAGGCAGAACCCAAACCAAACGCCACGCGACGACGGCGCACCACGGTGTCTCATTGACATTGACGTTTATTTTAGTCATGGAAATTTTGCAAATTAAACTATTGTTTCATGTCAATGCAAAAACAGTTATGAATGATACACTTCTATGTAAAGATTTAATAATAGTTAGGGTATTTTGAGCAAAATTGAACATTTTGGTTAAATGCAAAGCACAAATTGCAATATGCATAATTTCGCTGGGCACGTCAGCTGCTAACATCAGCCTTTATCAAATAGACACAGAAGTAGAACGCAAGAGAACGAGAGCCCGATAACGTAACGTGACCTCGCTGCATGTTATTGTACAGAGTAGTGAACAAACCCAGGAGCAACGCTCGCGACTTATCGCTGGCAGCTTGCTTTTCCTTTCTCTCATTCAGAACGATAATATCGCTATCTCGCTCTCGTGCCTCCACCCGTATTTTACCATCGCAAAACTCGATTCTCTACGGAGGTACTACTCTGTGTATTTAGTTCGTGTTTCGTCTGACGCTCTCTGTCGGCTATACTCGCCACAATGCGGCCGCCATTTTCTTCTCTCTCTATCTGCTGTCAGTGTAGCTTCGGACGCGGAACCGGACACCCGTATATTTTCGTATTTTATATTCTTCTCGTCAATTCTTCTACTTCTGTTATCTCTTGCGCAGTCATTTAGGTGAGTGATTGTAAACATTTGGCAAATTTTTATTATTTCTTTTGATGCGAATTAATCGATTGGTTCTTTGATTTGTGTAGCGATATTTGTTTTTTTTTCTTTTTGGTTGTATTATTTATATTTATTATATTGTTGTTTTAATATTTTTTATTATTATTGTACTCTTTTAAGTTATTCAATATTATTTTGCAGTGCATGAATAATACTGTTTTAATTTAATTTATTTTTAATAATGTTTATTTTTATTCTCATATAACGTTTGTGCTCGTTTTACCTGTCAAACTTAACCAAGCGATTATAGCTTTTACGCGAAAGGCGTTACACCTATATTCGCATACACTTAAACACTAATTTATCGTAGTATTATGCTTTATCACATTTTGTTATTTCTTCTTTTCACGTGTCTGATTGACCAATAGATTGTAGGTGTATTATTGTATTCATGTGTGTGAATGAGATTTTGCAGTTCTTGCGCTCATTTTTCTCGGGATTTTTTTCTACTATTCTCTATATTATTTTTTGCATTATATTGAAAAAGAAGTAAAACAAACCGGTCTTCTCGATCTGTCGGCGGAAGACCGTCATTTAGGACCATTTAATAAACAATAAAATTCTTCTTTTCAAACAATAGTTTTAGACTTAGGTCTACTTTTCATATTTTGGCTAAAGCTGACTCCCGTTCAATGGCCTGCCGTACAACTGCTTTTCACATTCACCTCGTTCGGTTTATTTATGTCTGTCCTCGAGGAATATCTCTCTCTCTGTCTTGCTCACGTTACGCGCGCTATCAGCGAGTGCAACAGCAGTCTACCATGTGTTTCGTCTTCGAAACGCTTGGCGATCAGCGGTGCAGCTCAACACCAAGCGAGCGGGGAATTTATTCCGGTATTTCACACGACAGAACGGATAGCGGCCATCTTGTTTTGATGATCAAAACATCGCGCTGTATTCTAGATTTTTGTGTTTAATGGGGCTCCCTTTTATCGTTTACCAGTAGGTAGTATTTTTATGTAAAATTTAGCAGTACCGGTGTAGATGTCTCATCCACCTACCATTAAAAAAAAAAGTATTTTATACTGGTAGAAATAATGTCCCACAAGTCCGCTGACGGCGGCGCTGTCGGCGAACAAAAAATGACGGCTCTTGTCATTTTTCATAGGTAGTAATTTCGTTAGTGGCATCTGGGTCAGATAAGTTGGTAAGTAAATGAAATGCAAGCTCATTATTTTAGAAATAGCCTGCATAGCTTTTCACACTATTATTAAAATGATAAAAAAAAATTGTGATTAGCGGACGGGTATCAAAATAGTATCTTAAAAAAAATGGTTCTAAAATCAACCTAATGACATTTAAAGTAACCCCAGTTGAGAGTATGGGTAGGTGGAGTCCGATCGCTAGGCACGGCGGCGCTAGGCATGGCGGGCTGATCCCTAACGGGGGTGGGTGCGGATGTACGAGTACCTCCCGGGCCCCTGAGTCCCCCTCGGGGAATAGAAGGCACCTTGGTGTTTTAATCGGTAGGAGTCCGACATAACCCTCCGTCCTCCCCCGGATACATGAGTGTTACCCCACTAAAAAAAAAGTACTGTGGTACTCTAAAAAAGGTTTAACCGTAGCTCAAATACCTACACGTAGTATTAGTACTTAGGTACTTATTTTTCATAGGTTGTTACTGTACCTTTGTATTTTAATTAGAAGATAGTTATTTATATAATAATTCTATTAGTACTTACTTATTTTTCATAGGTTGTTACTGTACCTTTGTCTTTTAATTAGACGATAGTTATTTATATTATAATTCTCGGTCGAAGTCTAAAATAAGTATGGGATCGTATTTTTGTCCGAAAGTTGCGCGCGAAATCTTCTAGCATTCTGAACGTGATAGCTTAGTGTGGTCCTGCGGGGTGATTGAGCAGCTCGCCTAAAATAACAATTGATCGGAACGTGGGTTTCACTGTTCACCCACGTTCAATGCGTTAATTAGCGTTATTATTAATTCAATGCGCTATTTACGATGTTGAGCAGACGATTTTTTCTAACCTAGGTATGAAGGATGCTTCTACTTAAAAACCTTTTTTTTTCGCCCATTAACAATTTTTTTTTGGATTTTTTTAAATTTTTTATTAATTAGTAATATCTCCTTTACTTCATTTATAATTATAATAAGTACTTACTAATATATTTTTTACATTTAAAAATATTGTTATTTTAAAGATTTAAAAATTACTTTTATTTGACATTTTGGCACCATAACTGGTATGGATATACGTCACTGAAAATAATACTTTTATCAGTTCATCCCCTAGTAGATTTCAATAAAAACAGGCAACGGCCTACTTTAGCGCGGGGAAAATAGTTATTTGTTATGCAAGGCTGGAAAGTTGATTTTTGGCGCGAGTACTTCTATTGAAACCTGAGTAACCGAAGGATTCTAGGGTTGAACCATGAGCGAAGCGAGTGGTTCAAATATAGAATCCTGAGCGTAACGAAGGTTTCAAAGGTACGAGACGCAGAAAAGCTTTGCTGCCGAGCGCAACACACAATTTTTCACCTCACTACAGCGAGGAAAATGCTAGGTGCAAGAAAACAGGTGTTGTTAAGTTTTATTTTGTTCGAGCGTCTCAGATACATTGATTCATGTGAAGAAAATAACAGATGCTTGGCAATGTATCTTATGAGTTATATAGAATATCTCCAAAATTAAATACTCTGTATTTGTTCTGTATCCTACTTGTCCTCTAAGGAGAATGAAAGAAAAAAACTAATTTAATACAAATAACTAACTGATTTAATTTAATACATATTTATTTTGGCTAAGCAAAGGATTAAATAACATATTATATTAGTATTTATTTTATTTAAAAAATTAAACTTAAATTACTACACAATTGGGTATTTGACAGGGTAGTATTTTTATGGCATATTCAAATCTGACGTCACAGATTTTTTTAATCAAATGGAATACTTCTTAACATTAATTCCAATTTTACAATTATATCCTAGCAAAATATTTAATTTCTGTACTGTGATGGAAGTTTTTAAGGTGAGCGGTATTATTTAATATTTTATTTTAGACCGTGTCATGCATTTTCAGTGGACTGGCTCTCTCTGAAACTCTTTCCACGCTAGAGAGCAAAAATCGATTTTCGGCTCAGATTTCGAATGACAAACAGACTCTTTCCGAGCCTGTGAGGTGAAATAGTTATTTGTTATGCAAGGCTGGAAAGTTGATTTTTGGCGCGAGTACTTCTATTTTCATACCTTCGTTACGCTCAGGATTCTATATTTGAACCACTCGCTTCGCTCATGGTTCAACCCTAGAATCCTTCGCTTACTCAGGTTTCAAAGGTACGAGACGCAGAAAAGCTTTGCTGCCGAGCGCAACACACAATTTTTCACCTCACTACAGCGAGGAAACTGCTAGGTGCAAGAAAACAGGTGCTATGTTGAGTTTTATTTTGTTCGAGCGTCTCAGATACATTGACTCATGTGAAGAAAATAACAGATACCTACTTGGCAATGTATCTTATGAGTTACATAGAATATCTCCAAAATTAAATACCCTGTATTTTGTTCTATATCCTACTTGTCCTCTCAGGAGAATGAAAGAAAAAAACTAATTTAATACAATTGATTTATTTTTGCCAAGCAAAGGATTAAATAACATATTATATTAGTATTTATTTTATTTAAAAAATTAAACTTAAATTACTACACAATTGGGTATTTGACAGGGTAGTATTTTTATGGCATATTCAAATGTGACGTCACAGATTTTTTTAATCAAATGGAATACTTATTAACATTAATTCCAATTTTACAATTATATCCTCGCAAAATATTTAATTTCTGTACTGTGATGGAAGTTTTTAAGGTGAGCGGTGATTATTTAATTTTTTATTTTAGACCGTGTCATGCATTTTCAGTGGACTGGCAGTATAGAAAATTATTAAATAGAAAGGTTCTAATTTTTAAAAACTCTTTCCACGCTAGAGAGCAAAAATCGATTTTCGGCTCAGATTTCGAATGACAAACAGACTCTTTCCGAGCCTGTGAGGTGAAAATAATATTTACTTACTTACTATTTTATTTTAAAATATATAAATAAATCAAATAAAGTCATTAAGTACTATGTGTTTTTTTATCATTATGTATTGAAACTGTATCAGCACATTTTAGCCAATTTGTCATTTTTTAGGTTTTCTTTTATTACTAGGCAAACACATCAAAATTATCATTAAATAATGACCCATCGGTCATTAATGAAAGACCATGTTGTGAAGACAGAGAATGTTGAGACATGTTGAAGAATGTATGTAAAAGTAAAAATTTGTAGGTACAGCATGTGTGAGAAAAGTGTGGTCATATACAACATCTTAATGGAGAAAAAATATTTTTTCGCAAATTATTACGATATTGGTCCCATGCAGAAAGTTCTTCAGTTTCATTGTCTGCACGAAGTTACGGAGGTGATGTAATCGGCACCAAAGTCGTTAAATTTGATTTGTCGGATCCGGAATCGGAATGGGAACCGGAATCGGAGGCCGCGGCAAAAGTGATAATAAGTGCAAGTGTAATAAAATAAAATTACAAACATTATTCAAAAGAGTTAAAAAAAAATATTCTTAAATTTTAACAAAATCAGAATCAAAATCAGTCTCTAGTTTCGCCCTTTTGGAATCGGAACCGAAGCTCCGTAACATCCCTTATAAGTCATATTTTTAAGGGCATGGAACAGATTCTGTGCCACGCCCTTAAATATGAGCATTCCATTTTGTTACTATGCTGTATATCTTTGAAGATATGGGTGGGTTTTAGTGGCACCTAGTGAGGGCGATGAAACGCGTGTGACTAAGACAGTGACGGATGAAGGGAAAGAGGGAGACCGAAGGAAAGAAAGAAGACGGATGGTTGTGTCAGGTACTATGAATGAAAAGGGAGTGAAAGATAACGTGAAGGCTGACAGCGAGAAACAGAGAATACATATTTTGCGCTCCAGTAAAGTAGGAAATAGGGTAACAGCGGCGACTTTTTTTGAAGCCGGTTTAATTATTAATTTAGGTAATTACCTCGGTAGGCATTTACATCAAGTAAAAAAATTAAATAACAAAGCATAGGGTAACCTTTTCAACTTAATCCAACGATGATTAAAAGGTGACAGGGTGCCCAACTTTTTCAGAAAAAAATAACGTGCATTTGGTAGTAACCAATCGGCATATCACGTTTATTTTTAGATATTATACTTAGACAGGTTGTTAATAGTGTAGACATGTTTATAGATTTCAACCTTGATTTACTTACCAGTTACGAATGTCTAAGTTACCGAAGGAAGGAAGTGCTACCGCTAACATGTGACCGTTTGTAGACTGCAAACTCTTTTTTATTTAATGATGCGGTTTTTGTCCGCAGCATCTCTGGATGCAAATATTACCAGGATTATAATAAAAAGAAGGTTATATACCATACCTAAACGAAGCAGATAACCTAAAATTTCTGCCCGTCAGGTGCTCACTTCAGCTGTATTATTTTAATCTTGCTTCAGAGTGAACAAGGGACCGAACTTTACCGGACATATAGCTCCATCTTTTTCCTACTGTGAAGTAATATTCTAATAATGCTGCTATTAGAGGTGGTCGTAGGCCCCTGGATCTTACGTAATATTAACATGAAAATTCGTGGAACAGTGAATCCACGTAATATTAACATTACATGGATTCGTTTATAGGACTTTTCTCTTTCATTAGGTCTATTGTTATATCAACGATTGTATCTCTTCTAGTGGTGTCGAAACGGTGCGATTAGTTTTAATTCAAGCCAAATACCCAATGGAACATGTAATACTATAGCGGTTAAACGTTTAAAACTTATTGGATATAGGTTTTCTCATATAACGGTAATGGAATGAATAGGAATTCTCTTTTATATTTCGTCACCGAAAGTGTGCCATTGTAATGAGACAGATCGATGGATATGTTTTTCTGCCTCATGGAAAGACTCTGTGGCGCCGCACCATCTCTGATCAGTCTATCCTGGATTAAGGGCGTTACAGTTTTTTTTTTATTTCTTTGGCCTTTGAAGAATCTGGAAGTTCTTCGTGGATTTTTACTTCTAAATGTAGCTAATATACATAATTGGGTCAGATACTTATTTGTTTAAGTGGACAATGTAAGCACAGTTGCATTACAGGCTTGGCTAGGCTAACACCAGTACATGACCCTGTTAGGGCGCTTTTCATTCTATAGCTGCACTGTAGGGCGTGGTAAGTTTTGCGCACTGCGTGGTACTACTGGAATCTGTAGCAGCATTTTCTGCATCATTGACATCTCTTTTGAATTCGCTTTATTTTTTTAATTCTTACTGGACAACAGGAGACAACCTACACACTTGAGGTTGTTCTTTTGTTGAATTGATTTTTTGTTTATTAGTAGCCATTGATCACGCGGCCGCGTCCCGCGCATGCGGTGTCGTGTGCAGAGCCACTGAAAGGAGCAAAAACCTGTCTACTTTTAGCCAAACTTGTCGAGTATTTGACAGGTTTTGCGCGGAAAGAGAGTCTTTGGTTTTATCACGGAACGAGGGTCTTCGGAATGCTTGTATTTTGGCCTTCTTCTCATAGATGGCGTTAATCGTACCGAGAATAATATTTTCATACGGACACTTGATATAATTTTAGTTAGCTTATGGTATTTCTCTTGTCAGATAATAATGACAGTTTTATGTAGATGATATTACTAAAACCCTTATAAATAATAAATTACTCAGTTCTTTTTATTTCTGTTTCAGATGTGGCGTCTTCTTCTTTGAAGATAAGGATATGATAAACAATGCAATTAATTGTCGATTCTGAGACTAGTTTAGCTATAAAACGAGATATGTCCGCGATCGAAGATATTCACACTGATAAAGTTAGTAATGGTGATATTGAACAACTGGATGAGAAGAATTGCAACGGGAATAAAGAAAACATTAACGGACATGTTAACGTTATTACTAGTGATGAAACGATTAAACAGGTTATAAATGCAGAAGCTGATACTTTACCCAACTTTTCAAATGATGAATCGCAAAATACGGAAGACGATTTCAGTGCCAGGGGTGCAATTACAGAAGAAACACGTGAATTAAATGTACCGGAAACGAATGGTACACAAAGAGAAGAATCTCAACGTCATGGCACAGACGAAGACATTCAAAGCACCCCTAGCTCTTGCAGAAAGCAATTTGAAGGAGTCGATGCGGAACAATTGAAGATGAGGTTGATGATTGAGACAGATGAAGAAGCTATTGAAAATGATGAAGACATAATTAGTCTGAAACATGCAAATAACGACGAAATTCTAGACATTGCTGACAAAGTTATATCGGAAAACGATGAAACAAAACTTCAAGAAGAGTTGCATGTTCCTGTGAATAATGTGGAGGTTAAAGAGGAACCAGCTGAAACACATACTATATGCGAGACTTTACCTAATGTAGAATTAGAAGAACCGGCAAATACTATTAAAGATGAGGACAAAAATTTAGAGTCTCCTGAAAATGAAGACAAAAATGTAAAGTCTCCTGAAAATGAAGACAAAAATTTAGAGTCTCCTGAAAATGAAGACAAAAATGTAAAGTCTCCTGAAAATGAAGACAAAAATGTAGAGTCTCTTGAAAATGAAGACAACTCTGTAGATCCTTCTGATAATAAAGACAACTCTGTAAAGCTTTGTGATGATAAAGATGAATCTGTAGAGCTTTGTGATGTTAAAGACAAATCTGAAGAACCTTCTGATGCTAAAGACAAATCTTTAGATCCCTGTGATGATAAAGACAAACCTGTAGAGCCTTGTGATAGTGAAGAAAAACATTTAGATGACAGTAATAATGAGATGGAAGTGGCAGTTTCTGATTTTACGGAAGAAATATTAAGCAGCGATGCTGCTGATTCGGCACCCATCGAGGTAAAAGATGACATGGATGTGGAAGAAATTGAACAAACAACAAAGAGCAAAGAACACGACATCAGTTCACAAACTACAGAAAAGCCCTCTAGTCCCGTTAGTAGCATTATAGACAAACCTATTATATGTAAGCTATCTAATACACTAGATATATTGTCTGATGACGAGGATGAGCCTCCGAAAGACGAACCCCCTAAGCCAGTAGATGTAAATGAGAAGCAATGCATTAATATAGAAGATGATGATGATATCATGCTTATTGATGAGGATACAATTAAGACTGATACACTCCAACCTGTAGTTACTAGTAATGAAGAGGATACTCCAATCATCACAGAAGATAAAACTGAATCGGAAACTGGGGAAAAAGCAGTTGCAGAAACGTTCGTCCTATTTACCAAGACTGTCGAGAAAGGTAAGTTCAACATATTTATAAGTTATTTATTATAGCTCACCAACAACTAATTCACAAAAACAATACCTGAGAACATCAGTTAAAGCTGTGCACAGCAATTAAATTTTATGAAAAGACCGCTCAATATTAAAATTATAAGCAATATTGATTGCTGATTACCATGATGTGGCCATTACATACAAGCAATTTTTTTTTTGCCTGGCTTGGTTCCAGTTACTTGGGAGATCCCTGATAGCTGCCCACTTATAACTCACTCCCGTTACTAGTCAGCTAATTCCATAGAGTAATAAACATGAATGTTTCTATTCCAGATTTGACGCATCCAGAAGAAATAAAGGAAGTAAATGTCAGTGAAAAAGAAGGAGACCAAAAATCCGGATATTGCTTATCAGAAGTGCCACTACTTCCAGATAATATCCTAAAATCTGCCAAAAAGAATCTATCAGATATGACGAGGGAAGATTTGGAAGAATTCTGCATACTCAAAATAGTTGAGAGTATTGTTGACAGAAGTAATTTAAGTGAAATTAAAAATAAACTGAAATCAGTGACCCAAGGTATTGATGAATACAGAAAAAAAGCCACTGTGCTTACCAAACAGAATCGAGATCTTCAAGTAGTTTTGAAGTCCATACAAGAGGAACAGAAAAAGATGTCACCAGGAACACCTATAACACCCCTAAAGATAACCCGGTCGGTGGGCATTCAAGTTTTTATGGAAAAACCATGTGCACGAAGAAAAAACCTTGCGCAGCTACAAAACTCCACTAACACACCCAACACCAGACAAGGTACTAAGAGTTTGCCGGTTTCAAACTTCCGGTCGCAGAAACCACCTACTGCCGCCCAGACCATACCAGTTCCCAGACTAGTTCCTGCTAGTCCCGCCACGAAATCTCCAAATACGATACCTTTGGTGAATCAAATAACTCCAGTTAAAAATAACACTGCCATGCCGAACGGAATCAAAAACCCTTCACCTAGTCAGAAAGTGGCCGAGAAGAGGCAGCATAATCGAATAATGTCAGTGACAGTAGATCTGACTGACGACGAACCACCAGCTAAAGTTAACAATCGGACATCGCCCGCACCTCCAGTTAGAGTAGTTCCCACTCAAAACCTGATGACAAACCCAAGACAAGCATTCCCAGCAGCGGTTAGCAGTCCAAGAAAAGTTTACATTCCTATAAGTGGCCCACAGAATCAAAATATAAGGCCTTCACAGACTATCATGCTAAAAACTGTTCCTACACCAGGTAAGTCAATAGTTTACAATAACAAATAAACACTCATTTTTTATTTGGTATTTAATGTACTTGTATATCTGCGTTTCAGGTTTTAGACCAAGGGGTCCTAATCCTCAAATGGCAAGACAATCTGCCGGGTCAGTCAGAGCTAACAGGGTCCTAACTGGAAGACATCCCGCTCCTTTGCCTGACGCCATGAAGCAGTACCAGCCACCAAATTGGAAAGCGTTACCACCAGCGCCCGATCTCAAACTATCAAAAGTGGAAAACGGAATAGTAATTTCTTGGAAAATTGAAGGTTTTCAAGAGGACAGTTACGAAGAAATAGCGAGTTATCAGTTGTATGCGTACCAAGAAACGTCATCTCCACCAAGTACTACGTTGTGGAAGAAGATTGGAGATGTTAAAGCACTGCCGTTACCCATGGCTTGCACCTTGACGCAATTCATGGCTGGGTTCAAGTACTACTTTGCTGTTCGTGCGGTAGATATCAGATCCCGGCTTGGCCCGTTCAGTCTGCCTGGAAGCATACTACTGCTGAATAAATTGTAAGACTGATGATGTGAATGAACCATGTCTACGATGTGCAAGTGTAAATAATTAAATTTTTCTTGTTGTTGTTTTAGTTCTTTATTTATTACGCAAATGTTTTAGTCATTCGTTAAACATTTTTGCGTTTTTTTTCTATTTTATCTATTTTCGTCGCTTGTGGATCTAGATAAATATAATAATTACTTTTTAATTTTGTCGACAAATTAAGTGCCCGTGATTTTTTATTAAGTTTATTTAATATCTCTGTTGAATTTAGTTTTAATAATTGTACTGTTTTCTCATGAAAAGTCTCGCTGTTACTGACTGATATTGATCTTTTGAACAATTCAAAAAGTAGTGTAACGTAGGTTGTAGCATTAAATACGATAATAGTTTATATTTGTAAAATATCGATATTAAAATAATAATTACTTACTATTGTAAAGTTGTAATTTAAACTAAAACTATACTTGAGCATGTTTAGGTAAAAAATTTAAATGGTTAAGTTCTTGTCCACATAATTTTGTCCGCGTAAATGCGTTGACTGTTGGACGGATTCCTACTTGTGATTAAAGATTTAAAATCTCAGCCTTTTTTTTCAAATTTGTACCCAAGTTATTATACTCGGTTTTATTCTAAGAAAATTACAAATTGAATGACCACGAAATTGAACGCGTTTAGAATTGATTTATAATTACCGCTGACAAAAATCAGGAAGAAAATATCGTTGATTTCTAAAGTGAGAAAAAGTGTAACAGGGTGTCCTACGTGAGCGACGAATAAGACTCTACGTGACGCGACACGACACAACGCAACGCGACGCGATGCTACACGCGACAAATGTCCTACGTTATTTTGGTCATTACTTCTCGAATCATGGAGAAGTACAGTACAATTTTGTTCGTGGTGTCGCTTCTGGTCGCCCACAAAACAAATACGCGTTATGTCGCGTCTTGCCGCAGACTGCCATATAGGCCGCAAACGCAGGGTATGCCGTTGAGTTGATCGCGTTCGCAGCATCGCGTCGCGTCGTATTCGTCGCTCACGCAGGGCACCCCGTAACAGACCACAAATATGCCAACTTTAAAATGGGTTCTTTAAAATCTAAATATCCAAGACGCTATGGCACCTCCGACATCTCAAATTCTCGATTAGTTGACAACTAGTATCTTGGGCCATCCTCCATCATAATCCATCTAACACCTGGCGTAGCCGGCCAAAGTCCATAAATAAATCTAAAAATATCCAATAAAATAATATTAATTATCTGTGCGTTTTAGTTATCCAAGAGACGTATATGACGTTTAACAGCGATGAGTGTTAATCAAAATTATACCAATTTAGTAGATTAAGCCACGGGGCTCAAAGTTCGTTAGATCAATAGAATTATTAAATATTATTAGAATAAATATGAGAACTCAAATTTTAATAATAACAAACATTATAATTGTTGACTAATTATTTGAAACCATAACATATGCGATACATCTCTGGCTGACCTATTATTGTTTTATGTATTTATTTATTAAGTAGTGCACAATTACATAAACATTTAAGTTGATGCCAACATAAACTCATTAGAGTTTTAAGCAGCACCAAAGTTATCGACTGCATAATTTAGAGAATAGGTAATTTAGGAACCACTTACAGAGATACAGGTCTCCAAAAGTGATAATGCGCATAGAAATCTTCGCGACTGTTCGGCAACGGTCGTATTCCCCGAGCGTCGGAAGATGATATGTATATAGAGTGGTTAAGTGCATTTTCTTCATGCATAATTTAGTAAGATTATGTGTTTTGTCCTAAAAGAGATAAATATTGATTTATCAGTAACGAAATTTGATTCAATAATTCCATGTAAGTAAATAGCGAGCTATAATACATATAAGCCTAAATCTGATTTTTAATATGTTTTTTCTAGTACTTAATATGTATTTTACGTAGGTATTTTTAATTTTTTAATATTGAAAAAACGTGAAAAATGTTAGTATTTTAAATATTTTACAAAATTAACTATTTCAATTTGAATAAGATAATTAAAGTTGAAATTAAATTCACCTTTGAAAACAAAACCAAGAAGGGTGTGTAATAGCAGCTCTATATAATTCCCGACAAAGAGAACACGTGCAGTCACCACCAATATAACAAGACGACTGACGGACCTTCGACTGACCGCCGACCGCCCAAATTGTTTTCGATTGTGTACACATGATATTGACTCCTATTTCTTTCGAACAAGGTGCAAAATGCAAGTGCATTGTTAAGGACTCGAACGATTCAATGATTCGGGTGTTTCCGGGAATACGACAATTAGCGAAGATCTGCATGTGCATTATTAATTTGGGAGTACTGTACTTTATTTAAAAAGAGGATAATATTGTTTCCCGGCGTCAAAGCTGAACGCCGAGGTATTACTAGTTAAAAGTAAAAAATTGGGACTGCGAATCGGATGGTGCGTAAACTGTGTGCGCTTTTTTTTATATTTTTGCGTGTTTCAAAATCAATAACAAAGGTGAAGGACTAAGAGCATGGGAGTTTAAATCTGCTCATACTTAAGCGAGACAGGTAGACATTTCCCATAACTAGCCAGCAATTAGAGAAGTATATTATATAGTTAATTCCGACTAATTATTGAAAAGCGGATAAGTAAGGTTCACTGGATAGCACAGCAACGAGTTCGATAAGACAGGGTTATTTTGAATTGCAGATAAATTGCTAAAATGGTTAAATAAAATTGCAATCTCTGCTTCTCCAGTCTTCTAGCATCACAAACATGTTGTCTCTTTAATAAGATATAGAAACCCAGGATATAGAGTCCCATATTATTGTTGGTTTTTCTTTTTTTCGTATTGGTATTTTTTATTTATGTTTTCTAAATTAGAAAAAATAGAAGATTTTTCATTCATATGATGTTATCCCTACAGCCGTCACTTGTCAAGTCACTGTCAGCTGAAAGATTTTTCGTTTTGTTCGGTTGGCAATAATATTGTTCTAGTTTTCGATAGGTTCGCGTAGCGGTGGTTCGCTTGTTTGCTTATCGCAAAATTTTAAGGTATTCCAAACGAAAAAGACGCCAAACATTCTAGATCATACGTATTTTTGTAGTGAATCAAAGTAGTTTCATGCGAATACATTGAATGTTCATTAAAACTAGTGGTTTTATTCTGGTATACTTGAGAAGTTGAGATCATTTGACGTAGATACTTGACATATCGCTTCGCGAGTAGTCTCACGGAGGTGGTTTATTTGTGTACAATCTGTTTCTGTGGAAAATATCCTCACAGATTTTAGTGATTTGTGAAAAGTGTGGTTTGTGTTTTAGTCAAAGGATCCAGATTCCTTAGTGTGATCAATAAATAGTGCGTGATGTGAACGCAGTGGGTGAAGTTAATCAACTTAGCCGTCCTTGTTTAGTGAGTTATTGGTGTTTGTTTGCGTCCCTGTGCCGTGAGAGCCATGCTGGCTCGTTCGTGCCGCTGCGACGTTGATGCACGACCGGTACGAATACTAGTTTTTTTTGTTGTTTTTCAAGCGTTAGAGTTGGCATTGTGGACGCTTTCCATAGCTCGAGGCGCTATCATGTTATGTTTATTATTATAGCAACTTTAAAATAAGTCATTTATTACTTAACAAGTTTACCATCTTAATAAACATGAATAGTTAATTAGTTACCTCATTATAATAATGATTTAGCAAGACTTAAGGACTTGATTTAGTATTCTTTGCATAAAACACTATCATAGATGTTTATTTATTATAATCTAATATTAAGCTGTCAACTGTACCTAGATTATTGCTATAATGGCATATCATAATACATTATTAACTTAATTGTATTCAGGTATGGTCCTTTACTGTTTTATGGTTAAATAATTGAGTTTATTACTCACTCAAGCTAGTTCATTGGCTGTTAACAAATTAATAAATGCATTCTTTGTTTTTCACCAACAAAACAATGAAATATGAATCAAAATAGAATAGGTTTAGGTCTAATTATCTTTGCTATCTTATTATCTTTACAAGCAATTTCTGACCAAGTCATTGGAATGAGTAATAAGTATCTATAACTGCTGACAAACTGTTACGTAGTTTGACAGAATTCATGTAAGATATTGAATAAATAAATATTAAACAAAATACTTAGGTATATTTTGATAATAATGGTTATGTTGTCTCAAATATACATTGCTATTTTAAATCAATCTCAGGTGTTTGAAAGATAGCAAGATTGTCCAAAGGGGTTAGCGCTGCTCTGGAACACAGATCTACGGAAGGATCATGGATGGGCTTAGTCAGTAAGAGTCTGTCTTTCAATACCGCGTCACCTAGATCAGGAGGGTTCATTAGATGATTTTGCAGCATCAAACCAAAAAAAAATGGTGTTTAAAAGACAGACCAATGTATAAGCAATTCTAATGACTTGTGAAATAATAACTATTTTTATTTATTTAGGATCTCAAACAAAGATTACACAAATACAATATAAGTAGCAGTGACACAGGAGATTCTAATAAGTTTGATCCTTCACGTATAGGAGACCACAACATGCAAACAAACAAACAAACTAACTTCAAAAACATCAAACTTTGACTTTTGCACATTTATGTAGGTGAACAAAGATAAATTTGGAAGATAGATACACAAATGCAGTTTGACAAAGTGGAGAATTACTGATCTCATACCCAGTGTGAGTATGATGATTCTGGTTAGACCATGTCCCACTTGCTGGAGTGTCCTAAAAGCCTATTCATTTACACCTGTGAATATCTAAAGAAAGCGACTGACGCTGCAGTAAACATGGCCACCTATAACTCAAACAAATCAATCTGCCTAGCCTTTTCCCAACTATGTTTGGGTGGGCTTCCAGTCTAACCGGATGCAGCTGTATACCAGTATTTTACATGGAGCGACTGCCTATCTGATCTCCACATCCCAGTCAGTAACGGGTACCCCTAATATGGTACCCCTTGGTAAGACTGGCTGTCACACTTTCAGCCTTCTGACTACCCATAACAACTGTCAAAAATCCAAAAATGACAGCCGGGACCAATGGCTTAACATGCTTTCCGAGGCACGGAGGAGTGTTGATATATAAAGTTGGTCCCCATCCACGGACCAACCCCGGCAAGCGTAGCTTAACCTGATGGATTGATCTGTGCGGCTGTTATTACTTAGCCACATGCTCCTCCATATAATAATAATCAACCAAAGAACTGTCTATACAAAAAGAAAAAAACAATAGTAGATAGACATTATTATTTAAGATAAAGTGCTGTTTGTATTAAGCTATAGTACACTCAACAGTCAAATGTCTTAGCTCAACTACTGTTACTGTTACACTGTTATTTTGTAACACCAACACTGACATGAATGACAGTAACATTTCACTGTAACATCTTTAATTAAATTAAATGTTACATGTGATATAATATTTTAAATCAGGGGTTCCAAAACTTTTTTTTGTCTACTGCCCACTTTGAGAATAAATATTTTTTTAGTGCTAGGGGCACTAAAAATTATTTATTCTGAAAGTTTTTTTCACCTACTTAAAAGGCTTATAGTGAATTAAAAAAAAACAAATGAATTATCTAGATGAAATTACTAAGCGTTCCCTAAGCCTCTACACAATGCCCCCTTTTTTTCTGGGTCTCTTACTGGCCCCTTTTAGTCCTGCAGTGCCAACAAGGGGGTGTATTCGGCCATTTTGGGATTGGCTGTTTTAAATAGAAGCTGCAATGCTAAATGAAACAATAAAAATATTTGTAGAAGAATATTTATTAATAAACAACATTGAGATTGGTTAAGAAAAACAAACTTTAAAAATTAGAGTTACAAAATTATTTAATTGTTTGTACTTGGACTGACTAACGAGTTTATGTCATTATTTTTTAACGAGTTTATGTCGAGAATCTATGGGAACAGCAAGTGGAGCTAAGTTAGGCTGCGCTTCCACAGAAGCTGAGCTGCAGAGCTGAGCAGAGACTTATAAAAATTGACCAATCATTCATTGCTCAAAATACACATCTCATCTCCGGTCCGATTCAGTGGAAACAGTGTTACAGTCCGCGAGGTATAAGCTGAGCTTTGCATTTGTGTGAGTGTACATGGATAGTGTAGGTGTGATAACCGGCCTTAGGCGCGGCGCCATTTTCGCCCGGTGGTTTAAACTGATTTTGGGTAACCGGCCTGAGGCGCGGCGCCATTCTGTCTCGCCGCGCTCCTCTCACTCACACTAATGCAAAGCTCAGCTTATACCTCGCGAACTGTAGCGGAGTTGAGGAGATTTACATTTAAATGTATGGTGCGCGGAGATAAGCAGGTCACACTGGTGTCGAGCTTAGTGGAGCTCTCCCGGGTGAAGCGAGGCTGTGCGGTATAGAGCTGGGTTGGGTGGGGTGGAGCAGGGTTTTTTTTTTTAAGGCTGGGAAATCATCCAATGACTGCTCCCGCTCTGGGTGGAGTGAAAGGGAGTGTCAGACTCTTACTGACTAAAACCCATCCATGTTCCATCCGTAGCCTTTTATGTTCCGGGGTAGTGGTAACCCTTTCGGACAATCCCGCTTACCCGGCAGACTTGGCCCTGAGGGGCCCCTTCATATGCTGACATCTCTTTGAGGCGCGCGTGGAACATATACGCGCCGTCCGGCACGGGCCTGGTGCTGATCGGACGGTGAGTCACCCATTACTCACCGTCCGCAGGCCCGCGCCTACGGTGGCCGGGAGTCGTCACGTGGCTCCCGACGCGACGCCCGGGGCGTCTCCCGCGGCGGCTGGGATGGGAAGACCTTTCTCTCTCCCATCCCGCCACCTCCTTCGCGAGCATGACTTTTTCGCAGAAGGAGGTGACTGCCTCCCACTACCGTGGAGCAGGGCTGAGAGGGGTAACGTCAGGCGCGGGAGTTTGTTTGTTGCATCTCCGCTCCGCTAGTCTCAGCTATGGTCCGCTCCGGTCGTCTCAGCTCCGCTGCGCTTGTCTCAGCTCCAATCAGCTCCACTTTACCCATCTACACAGCTCAGCCCTGCGCCGCTCATCTCTGCGCAGTTTTAGTGGAAACACCTACCTATTTACACGGCTCCGCTCCGCTGAACTCCGCGCAGCTCCGCTTCTGTGAAAACGCACCCTTAGAGGCCCATGGGCAGCATAAAAACTTTGACATCAGGTTACGCACTAACAGCGAAGAAGAAGAAGTAGATGGGATGACAGAAACCGGATTCTTGGCCAGGTGCTGCAATTCCTGCATAGCTTATTGCATAGCATATATGGATTTACTTTGTAAAGAACAATGACTTACTTAAATAGTTTGTTCTTTAAAATAGGCTGATCTTCAGTGCATATAATATAAGTATTATAAAAAAGAATGTTTACAATGGAATAGCAAAAAAGATATTGTTGTACTCATCAGTTTTAAATAAAACAATATTAATAATAACATCAATGTTTTCTGAGATCCAATGATGAGGCAAAACTGAATGACTTTGAAAGTTGAATGCACTTCAGAACAAATAATATTCAAATAGAGTTGACGGAATGACTGAAATGTTTAATTTATTATGCAAATTGATGACTTGATTTGAGGACATGATATTATTGTTAAACTAGCATTAGCTCGTGGCTACCTCCGCTTTGAAATTATTCCACCGATACCGTCAATAAAAAGTACCCTATTAGAACATAGGTCCTGGAACCAGGACATGGTCTACCCATGAGGCAAATTTCATCCAAATCCATTAAATTGTCTTAGCGTGAAAGCAGAACAAACGAAAAGTTACTTTCGAATTTTTATTATTATTACTTTATTAAACACTTTTTTGTCAGTTTGCATACTATTATATACTTATACTTTAAAGATGGCCCCTCACCGCGAGCATTCGCCTGTAATGTAACGTTAATGATTCGGTTTCGAGCATCACGTTACAATACTGTCTCCCTGACCACCTTCTACTGACTAATGCTCTGTTCTCCTCCTTCACTGATGTACTTAATGCTCGGATTTGTAATGTGACATGAAAATCTGAAAAAGTCAATCTGCGTAGCCTTTTCCTAACTATGTTAGGGCCGGCTTCCATTCGCACCGGATGCAGGTGAATACCAGTATTTTACATGGAGCGACTGCCTATCTTACCGCCACAACCCGGTCAGTAACTGGGTAATACGCTACCCCTTGGTAAGACTGGCTGTCAGATTTTCGGGTTTCTGACGACCCGTAACGACTGTCAAAGATGCACAAATGACAGCCGGGACCAACGGCTTTACGTGCTTTCCGAGACACGGAGGAGTCTCGGTATGTAAAGATGGTCACCCATCCACGGCCAACCCCGGCAAGCGTAACTTAACCTAATGGATCGACTTGTGCGGCTGTTATTACTTACCCAAGAGCTCCACAATTTACAATAATAATGTCTTATTTTCTCAATAATTATTTTTGTACCACGTTAAGTGCCTTACGTAAACTTACGTTACATTCCTTTAGGGGTTGAATTTAAAAAATCCGTTCTTAGCGGATACGTCTGAAGGTCCGATTCCACCAAAATTGTGTTCAGCACATTTGTTGACAAACATTCTGTGTTGAACTCCAACAGTGCACGTACTGAGCTGTAGACGCTTTTCCACCGACAAAATAGTACGTAATTTTTGTAAGATTACAGTGCAACACGTTTGTAAATGTGTACTTGAGTGGGTCCACAAAAGGAAACATTTGTGCCGTACACTATGTAGTACAGTGCCGCACGTCCCTCGGGGGACGAAGTCGAGGGGACGAACGGGAATACACCGTGCCGCACACTGGTGGAATAGTGCCTTTACAATAACACTATCTGTGTACCAAATTTCAGCCTAATCCGATCAGTGTTTTGAGCTTTGTGTTGATAGATCAGTCAGTCATGGTTGCCATTTAAGTACCTATATAAACAGACAGATGTCCCGATACCATGCTGTATTTATGCCAATAAATTTACCCAAATATTTGCAATGTCATGTGACCTATGGGTACTGTACTTTTAAAGTTTTTAAACTAAAGCTATTGTCTCTGGAGTCGGAATTGAATTAATATAATTCAGCTATTATCATTGAACACTACTGTCTTTTAAATTGTTTATTGCAACTGCAAGGCATATTTAATTACTAGCTTCTACCAGCGGCTTCGCCCGCATGGAGGTCAGAAATTATCCCATTGGGACGTACCTCCGGGATAAAAAGCCTATTTGCTATTTCAGACTATCTCTGTGTCAAATTCATTCCAACCAGATCCGTTTAGCCGTTCTGGCGTGATCAATTAACAAACATAGTGGTACCTGCATCGTAACTTGCTTATTACACGCTTTATGTTAGCTTCACCTGTATGTTTGTAACCGACTCCTTTGGGCGCGATTTTGACCCACTTTAAACGGCCAGATTTCGTTCAAACTTCGTAGATTTAATTATTGAAAATATTAATGCACCTCATTAACAATTGAGGTTAATTTTATAACCTCCATTATCGCCAATGATTTTTCAATTAAGTACAATTCAACAATTCGAAAGTGGTGAGTTAAACTAAAGTTGAAACCTTCTAAATTATACAAGGAAATGTGTGCGAACGATAACGTAAGATTTTCAATAAAACAGGGTTTGTTTACACTTTCGACAGATAAGTGTGGAACAGACTATAGTGACCACTAAACTTAACTCTAAACTGATCGATTGTATTTGATCTGCACACCATCTGAACATAGATCTGTCAATTGCACAAAACTTCCAACCTGCAATTGGCTATTTGAAACGGTCAAAAATAAAATATGATATCACATAGATAAAAGACCGCTCGTCTTAAAAACTTCCATCACCGTACAAAAATTAAATATTATGCGTAGTATTCTATAGTAGTATTCCATTTGTGACGTCACATTGTTATGTTTCATACAAATCACGAACAAATGTCGCGTTTTGACAATTCGTAAAAAAAAAGTAACGTTATTGACTACCCTTTCAAATATCCAATTCTGCAGCTAGCATTTAGGCAGCAGCTTATTAAAGACGACTAGATTATCGTGTTTTGAACCTGTTATCGTTATGTTGGCTCCTGTAGAAATATGTAGGTACCTATTTAGAATTTAGTAGAACTTTGCGAAGCTACCAATTAGTCTAATCTTTATAAATTAATCTGACTAAGCCCAGATTCGCACACGCGAAGGCGGTCTTTAACGTGACAATTTTTTTATCCCGCCTTCGATTTTCAACTCTCGGTTGTTGAGTCGAGCATTGAGAATCGAATGGAGTGCATTCCAGCGCTTCAAAAATATATACAGTTGGATTTTCAACCCTCATTGGTAAGCAGTGCGTTGAAAATTGCCTGTGAGTACACGTAGGTTAAGTGATAAGTGACAATTCTCTAATTAATTAACATTGATGAAAATAAATAATGTAGCTCAAAATGTACTTGTGTAATAGGCCTAAGATTCGTAGTGCTTACCTAAGTACTGACTAAATCAATGCATTTTGCTAAAATTGCGAAATGTAGTATCAAGTTCTTCATGATCCAGCGAATTAATCAACTTGTAAAGTAAATGGTCCTAATTTTGTTTTCTTATTTTATAAAAAACCTGCGCGTGGGAAATTTCAAGGCTTCTTTCATAGTAGCCTTGGGGGCTACATTGAAAGAATCAATTTAAAATTTCTAATAGTTTTTTGCAAATTGCAGCAAATTTCTGAAGTTTTTTTTTCAGCATCAGCAGCATCAGACAACTTCAAACAGCACTACAATTTGGAAAAACGTAAAAAAAAAAAATTAAATTTCACAGGCTGCCTTGACGAACCCCGTTAATCTTATCTAATTACCTTATTATTTTAGGATTTTGCGTCGCCATGTTAGAATATATTTGAATAAAATGTATTGCAAGAAATAGTACAAAAATCAGTTGTTGTTGTTGTAGTTGAGTGTACTCGATGTCTAGTCTTGCCACTAGGTAGTACTTCTAAAAACAGGATATCGACTGGTACTGGGGGTAACGCAAGAAAGCAGTTCTTCCGCACTCTGCTTTCGTCGCCACTTTCACTTGTATTGGACCGGCGCAGGCGCCGCCCCTAGCCACTTTCGCCGAGACCCGAGCGAATGTTCCGAACTGTGATACTTTGCTAATTACTTTATTATTATGGCGTTTTATCGATTAAATTAATATCTCAGTTGAATGGCCGTTTTTTTCTAATTTCAGTAGGTACTGGAATATTAACCCATGAGATTTTCGCCTATTAGAAGCTGTTTGTTTATAAGAGCTCAAAGAAATCTTATCTTTTAGCTCTTATAAACAAACAGCTTCTACGGTTATATTTAATGTAGTTTCGAGATAATTTTTCGTATGAACCTATAATACGACATTAATTTGAAGGGTTAAATAGATCTTAATCCAATCATTGCCTCGTAGGTCTAGTGGTCGCAAGCGCTACTGCTAAGCATTAGGTTCTTGGTTCAATTCCCAGGTCGGACAAAGTTTTATTGGGATATCCCATATGGAATTTCTCAGTTCAGCCCGAAGTCTGGATTTTTGCCCGGTTTATGGCAATAGGCTCGCCCCTATTACGTAGGATTCAAGCATAACTAGCGAAATATGGGTGCACTATACATACAACTATGTATAAACCTTTGGGGAAACTGGGCGTGACTTGATTAATATGAAGGGATAATCTATACTAATATTATAAAGCTGAAGAGTTTGTTTGTTTGTTTGTTTGAACGCGCTAATCTCAGGAACTACTGGTTCGAATTGCAAGATTCTTTTTGTGTTGAATAGTCCATTTATCGAGGAAGGCTATAGGCTATATATAACATCAAGCTACGACCAATAGGAGCCGCGCAGCGGGGGTGAAACCGCGGAGAACAGCTAGTTATGAATATACGTCCAAGCCTACGAAATTTAAAATTTATTTCCAAAATGGCCAAGTGCGACTCGGTCTCCCCGTACAATATTAAAAAAAAACTAAAACACCTTTATTTTATGGGGTCTCTTTATTTTTAACTTTTTTTAATTTTAATTGTTCGTTGTTATTGCAGCAATTGAAATACACAATCATACCTACAGCCTGCTGTCGGACTGATAGCGGCGGCTTAGTGACAGGTTACCGTTTGGCAACCTTAAAAACTAAAAGATTTATTGAATTTCAAGAGCTAAATTGATGTAATCGGCTTAAGTAACTTTAAAGTTGAGTTTGACAAGCTCTCAACTTCAACTTCTCAATTCTGAAACCGGGTATTTCTTAGGTAAACTTAAGTACTAACTTGACGTGCCTTTTCGCCTTTTGCCATGGCATCCTTAATCACTTTACCTAACAACACCAAAGGACTGCCTCGTTTGGTCTACTGGTCGTGAGCGCTACTACTTCTTAATCGCTAGGTCCTGGCTTCGACTCCCAGGTTGGCCAAAGGGTTTTTGGGTTTTTCTAGCAGGAATTTCTCAGGAGTATTGTTTCGTGCCCAGTTGCTGGCTCGCATATTATATGGGAATTAAACATTTCGGTATACCTGCAATAGGCACACCTCTGGGATACAAGGCGTGATGACACGTTATGATAAAAGGAAGGGTATACATATACAATATGTTTGGCAATTAATGGTATGGATATTCTTCTACCACAACAACGTAATTTGATCCAAGTTGAAGCATTAGCGAGCAAATGTTATCTTTTCATAAAGGTTGATAAACTACAAAGGTGTGTCCGCAAACTAATGATAATGTGGCTTTGTGGTTTGAGAAAAAAAAAAACAATCTTTACCTAACTTCCACGACCTTCAGAGTGAACAATCGGCTTAAAATGAGAATAATGTCTTAATTGTCACTCGAGTCTTGTACAGTCGCCAACGCATTAAGTTATACCAAACTGTCAAAATCTCCGAATGATTTTGAACCATAAAACGTTGATTGTTAAGTTCATAATCGATCAAGAAAATTTGACAGTTTGGAATAACTTGATGCCCTGACTGTACTATTTATTCTGTGCTTGAGTGGTGATCTCACGTCATTCATTATGGACTATGGTACTTACTATATACGAATTCATTATTGCTTCCTAGTATTATCAAATTATGTCATAAAGATAGCATGACCTTGTCAACCTCTTTAAATATTTTAAAAAATAATTAAGACGAAATTGGTGCTCGGGAATTGAACGTGAAGTGATTTGTGGCCGGTTAACAAAATGTGGGTGAACGGATAATGTCTACCTAACCCTTCGGGGGTCAGAAGAGTTCTATATTGTTATGTCAGTAGTCGGTGAATTCGGGCATATCCGATCCTCCAGCCTGTCCCTTGCTGTCCTCCCCCAGCGACGCCCTAAGCCGAGGTCCGTATCCACCAGGGGGTGCCCTTAGCGTGTAGTCGCTTAGTTTGTAAGTTTTTTTTTTAACCTCATTTGTCTTCTATTGCAAGCGTAGGGTGTCTCCCACCCGATGCATTAGAAACTGAAAAAGTGAATCCGTAGATGCCATTACTGAGTAGAACTTTGGATTCAACTTACTTAGGTACTTATTCTATACTTATATGTATATATACATACAATCTATCAATCTACCTAGACTTTTCCCAACTATCTAAGGGTTGGCTTCCAGTCTAACCGGATGCAACTGAATACCAGTATTTTACATGGAGCGACTGCCTCTGAGTCAGTAACTGGACGACACTCCTTGGTAAGGCTGGCTGTCAGACTTTCTGATTACTTGTAACGACTATCAAAGATCCACGAATGACAACCGGGACGAACGGCTTAACGTGCTTTCCGAGCACGGAGGAGTTTCGATATGTAAAGATGGTCACCCATCCACGGACCAACCCCGGCAAGCGTCGCTTAACCTGATGGATCGATCCGAGCGGCTGTTATTACTTAACCATGAGGTCCTACTACATACATACATGCATACAAATAAACAAAATTAAAGTGTCTGTAATGACAAAATAACAGCATTTTAATAAATGCATTTATGAAGGTATTGTATTATAAACTTTTTTTTTTGTCTGGCTGTCTGTTTTTTTCCGGCTAATTTTCGGCGGCTGGACCGATTTTGACGGGGCTTTCACTGACAGATAGCTGACGTTCTAAGGAGTAACTAAGGCTACACGTTCACGCCTTAATGGCTGCGGATTTGGCCCACAGTTAGACCCTGACCTGGGGTAGGAAAAATATATTTTTTCATCCCAGTAAGTAATACGATCCGATAATTTTCTACCTCTACGCGGGCGAAGCCGCAAGCATAAGCTAACATTACATGTAGCATTAGCTGTTTAGGTTACGCATGCCGTATCTCTTCTAGCCTTGTCGACCATCGACCTCGTAAAATCGAATCGTAAAGCCCCGCAAGAAATCGATCGCTTTAAAGAAAGATCTACAAAGTACCGATGAGTACTACTAAATTTAACTTTAACCCACATACAGAATTAGGTTCAATGACTTACTTTAAAACCCAACATGTGTAATAGTTTGAACTGCTCCATTTGTTTTTTTTTGTAGTGCTCTTAATTGCACTAAAAAAGGCTATTACTGTTGGCTTCTGCAATAAATATAAATATAAAATATGCTAGATGTTGTTTATTATTAATGTACTCAAGCTACTAACTGTTAACCACATCGTTCATTGCTTAATTGCTGAAGAGTTACAAGTAATCCTTCATTGGCTAGGGACAAATCTGGTCAAAAGAAACTCGAAATTTCTCCCGTGTAAATCACTCCATAGGCAAAACATGATTGTAGAACGAAGTTTTGCCATCAATTGGAACACTATTTATCGAAACTAAACGCCCCACACTTTTAGGCCCACTTTCACCATTCATCACTAAACGTTTAATGTATTAAAACAACGTTCCGTCTCTGTCATTTTCAAACGTTTGACAGAAATAGGACGGTTGTCTAAACCACCTGCAGCTGCTCCATTATGTCAAATAAGTGGTCATGCAACAAACCTTTTTTTATCGAGCAAAGAAAATGCCTAACGCATTCCACGCCGTCCGGGGAGACAACGTGGTTGTGGGGCTTGGGGCTAAAAACTCCGCCTGTGCACCTACGCCTTGATGGGTGGGCCACGAGAACTGCTACGCATGACATTCGCGACCCATCCAGCGTGGCCCACTTCTGGGCACCCTCTTCTTATGCCCGCATCCCGCTCGGGCTCCCTCCTCCTTCAGCGATGTCTGGGTGCACTGGGACATCACTAAAACTCTAGGGGAGGGACCGTATAAACCTACTTTCTTTCTTCGTGTGGTTAGCGACTAACCTGGTGTCAGAGTTTTTATGCTGCCCATGCGCCTCTGACTTAACTTCACATGATGTAGAGAAATATCTCTCAGACATGCTGGTTTCCTCACGATGTTTTCCTTCACCGTTTTTTAAGCAAGTGATAATTATACAATACGCACATGTATCCGAAAAGTCAGAGGTGCGTGCTTTGGGTTCGAACTCGAGACCTAAGAATTGGCAGTCCGTCGGTTGCACCACTAGGCTATCACTGCTTGATAAACCTACTTAAGTCCCATTAGCCTTGGTGTAGCCGGGTACTAAATTGTTCTGAATTTCTTTGTGACCCGCTGATTAATTATGTTTTAATTTAAATTTGAAAACTTATCTCATCCGATTGCTTCATTACCTTGCAAAAGGTGTGCAAAGTAGAGTATTCTACTCGAGGATAAAGATGTCTTCTGCTTGGGCGAGCTGGATTCCCCCGTTGAACTCCTCTTAAGTCCCTCACATCGCGGAGCACTAGAATCCTTCATTAAAATCTACAATATAGCGCCCGTGTCAAAAGACACTGCTTTATCCCCTTTTTTTTTTTTTTAAGGCTGGGAAATCATCCAGTGACTGCTCCCGCTCTGGGTGGAGCGGAAGGGAGTGTCAGACTCTTACTGACTAAAACCCATCCATGTTCCTTCCGTAGCCGTTTATGTTCCGGACAATCCCGCTTACCCGGCAGGCTTGGCCCTGAGGGGCCCCTTCATATGCTGACATCTCTTTGAGGCGCGCGTGGAACATATACGCGCCGTACGGCACGGGTCTGGTGCTGATCGGACGGTGAGTCACCCATTACTCACCGTCCGCAGGCCCGCGCCTACGGTGGCCGGGAGTCGTCACGTGGCTCCCGACGCCCGGGGCGTCTCCTGCGGCGGCTGGGACGGGAGGACCTTTCTCTCTCCCATCCCGCCACCTCCTTCGCGAGCATGACTTTTTCGCAGAAGGAGGTGACTGCCTCCCACTCCCTCTCGCCCCGGACCATGGCTTGCACCAGGGCCGGGCGCGAGAGGTCGCCGCCGCCGATCGCCTCTACGAGGACACGGCGGCGCTCCGCCCAAGCGGGGCAGGTTTGCACCGTGTGCTCTACCGTGTCCACTGGGCGATCCTCGCAGTGGTGACACCCGGGCGTTTCCTCCCGCCTGATGATGTGCAGGAACCTCCCGAAACATCCATGTCCGGTGAGGACCTGCGTCAGGCGGTAGGTGAGGGCACCGTGACGCCTCTCTAGCCACTCCTCAAAGAGGGGCCTTACCGCCACTATCGTGGCGTGCCCTTGCTTTATCCCCTTAGTAAATAATATGCTATTAGCGCTAAATGCACCTTTTTACTTATTATATAGTTATAGCCATAGTTTTGGTTATTGGGCTGGTTTGGCTGAATATGACACTTACAACAACTAAGACTTATTTGTTTTTTTTTTTACCTTTTCCATTAAGGCAATATATCCTAAAAAAATAAGGTTTAACACGTAAATGTGGCCTGAAATAAATTTGATGTTTGGAGGTTTTTGGATGTGCACTGTGAACGAATCGCCGCGCTGTTCGCATTTCGCACTACAATACAGAATAGTATATATAAATTATATTAAATCCATCTTCATTTTGTGCTCATTATTGTTTAACAGAAGGCAAATTCTCGTATTAAGTACGCTCAAAATCTGGCCGCAATATCCACTTACATTCTCAAAAATACGGGAATTCCTCGAATCCCCTCTTAAGTTCTTTTTGTTTTTCGAATTTTTCTTAGTTTTGTTTTGCCGTAGACAGTTTTTGCCATCAGGTCAATGTCAGATTGTATGGTGATCAAAATATGATTTGTGGCCATATATCATTAGCATCAATGCAACTCTCAATAAATAATATTAAAAAAAAATGGTATTACAACTACATTAAAATGTTTAATTATTGTATTCAGCCCTTTTTTTTGGCCGACTGCTAGCCAAAGTACTCATTCATAAATAATTAAATAATAGGTAGTAAAGATGACATAATAATATACTTAAATTAATTGTTGCAGGAGGTGGAGCGGGCAACGCCACACAGTAGTTTTACTTCATAATGGTAAGCTATTGTAGAACCAAAATTATTTTTAAACCAATACTTAGGCCGTTTGTCCACCGCCACCGTCAACTGTACGTCAAGATTATGCGAACCGAACGTGACGTCCCGATGACGGCGATCGTTTGCTCACTGCGATCGAACTGGGCGGTTCAGTATGTTATGAAATACAAAACAAAAACCGGGCGAACGGCGCCAGTGTAAGCGTGTGAACAACATCAAACTTGTTTTGACTTTTGTATTACCAGCACATCGGCCCGTCACAATCTCGGGCCGAGTTCAAGCGATCTCGGGCCGAGTTCGAGCGGTCGCACTGAACTATTCGAAAATTCGCGACGGACGTGACGTCGACCCGCGGCCATTATAAATGTATGTAACGCTATTTCGTCGCCGTAATCTCGTTCTTGTTGAAGGTTCGCTGACGGTGGCGGTGGACAAACTGCCTTAGACCCCGAATCAATACGATAATAACTTACTAAACATACTTAATTTTGGGTAAATTAAATAAAGGAACCCAGTAGCTGGGCTGTGAAGGCCAGATACGAAGTCGTTGCATACAAAATACTGGATTGTAGCTGTACCCAGTTAGACTCGAAACCGAGTCCAACTTACTTGGGATCAGGCTTGGCAGATTCATTGATGACAGTTTCATACGATATTTTTGTTTTTAACTGTATGAACAGTAGGATTGACACGTGATCTCAACTTTGTCCTAAAATATTCTTCTGATCATCGCCGTAAATACGAAGCCTTATACTGTCGATCCTCGACTCAAACTACACGGGTTGTCTAATTAAAAGACCTTAATCCTCAGTCTGAAACCCTATTATTGCATTTAATCTGTTATTGAATCTCACAATTAGTGATTTTATTGGCTGGTCCCGTTGCCATTTTTTATAAACCAATCACCAAACTTAAATTGAATTTGACGCCTGTCAAACCAGTGCATTAAGAAAAGAAAAAATATAGTCAGAAAAACAAAAACAAAACTATCTGACAGAAACTCGTTTAAAAAAAAACATAACAGCGTAAGTACCATAACAGACTAGCTACACCTCTCAGCCTAACGCAGTGAAAGTCACCGTTGATGACACTTTCCATCTATGCTGTGACGTAACGCAGCACAGCATGAAGATAAAACGTCATTAACAACGTTGCGTAACATGTAACTGCGTGCTTAAGGTCCGGATTTACTCGACTTTATTTGACGATGAAGGCTAAAGGAATTGATTTTTTCAATGGACTTCATGGTAATTGTTCTACTCGAGTGACGTTCCGTCTTTATGTGGGTGCCTTTATTATCTATGACCTCATCACGTAAATATACTACAATCTTCTAAATTATCTTCGAAGGGTATTTAATATTTTAAACGAAAGGTCTCGTTGATTTTTGTTCAACGTGTTCCATGGCTAAGTAATAACAGCCGCATTAGTCGATCTATTAGGTTAAGCTACGCTTGCCGCGGTTCGTGGATGGGTAACCATCTTTACATGCATAATATCGAGACCACCATGCATCGGAAAGCAGGTTAAACCGGTGGTTCGGTTATCAGAAGCCCGGTAATCTAAAAACTAGTCTTACTCTATAGTAAGGAAGGGTCTTGTTAACCGGTAAGCGGGATTGCCCGAAAGGGTTACCGCTACCCCGGAATATAAAGGGAGGAAGGAACATGGATGGATTTTAGTCAGTAAGAGTCTGACACTCCCTTCCGCTTCACCCAGAGCGGGAGAAGACATTGGACGATTTCCAAGCCTCAAAAAAAAAAACCGAGACGCGACGCTGCGCGCACTTTTTAATAGAGCCACTTAAAATATAACTTTATTTACTACACGAAAAGATACTCATTTCATTGCGAGGCATCACGGCAGCGTTGCATGGCGCAACGTATTCTGAATTTCTCACAACGAAATGTGTATCTTTTCGTGTAGAAAATAAAGTTATATTTTGAGCAGCGTCGCGTCGCGTCTCGGTGTGAGCTGACCCTTAGTCGTCATTTCAGTAGTTCACGCACTAAAACTAAGGATTAAAGAGAAAGTGATGCACATTCATTTAAAATTCTCAGAATAGCAAATTGCTCACGACTGTTCCTATGTCGAATGATCGGGAAAGACTTTCAATTTAATGAATCATAGATTAAGCAATGATTTTTATCTTATTCATGTAATCGTTCGAAAATAGGTACTTAGAAGCTCGCTGTATGAAAAAAAAATTGTTTATTCTTTAAATAGGATTTAGGAGTTTTACACGATATTAAAATATCAGTTAGATGGAATCCACATTTTCTATCGGCCCTGAAAAAAAATGCCAAAGTGTCTTTTTGTCAGGTTATCTGAGGACCTTGTAGATCCGTGTCTGAAATGGTCTTTAAATAAATAAGCATACGATTTTGGCTTGGAGCTCCGGTTCGACGAACAACTTCAAAGAAAGGGCATTTGGGTAGGTCACAAAATTCCAGACCATCATTAAAACTAACTGAGACAGGAAAAAAAAAATTACCCCCCATAGTGCTCACATCAATTCGAGTAATCTATTACTTTTCAAACTAAACATTAATGTCAATATGTTTATAAAGCTTCCTGTCTAATTAATTGATCCAGCTGAATACCAGTCATGTACATGGAGCGATCTAACTGACCTCCACAGATTAGTTTCTGGGTAACACGATACCCCTTGGTAAGACTGGCTGTCAGACTTTTGGGTTTCTGACTGCCAAAGATTCACGAATGACAGCCGGGACCAACGGCTTAACGTGCGTTCCTGCTTGTCAAACGTTTATAAATAAGGGGGCTAAAAAAGCGGCACGGTGTTGAAAACAACTCATAATATGCAGTTGAAAACAAACAAAACACAGCAGTTGATAAACAACATTGTTATGTAATTAAACCTGTTTTCCTGCAATGATAAGATGTATAAGCAGTAAGCACCCTATTGGTATTCTAGCGGCGTCGGGCGTTCCGCTAAAGTGAACGAGACTCCTCAAGGTCGTATAAAACCGACTGGTTTTAGAAACATCATCCTAGTCTTAATCATTTACATTATTATGTTGGAGACCCCAGAATCGTGACATCAGAATCTGCATTCGAGATTTCGGTACGAGTTTAGGAAACGGGAAAATGACTGTATGTAATCTGATAATCTAGTCGTTAAAAAGACGGCCATGTTTTTTTAACTGTTGGATTTGCACACTAAGGGTTCTGCACGATCGAAGAATTTTCAAAAATGTAATGTAACTTATTATTTCAAAATGTTATTGTAAAATAAGGCCGAAAATCACGTTTTTTTTTGTATGAGAACCCTTTTTAATTTTTAACTTTATTAATTGCTATAGCGGTCATATTAGTATACACTGTCAACATTTCAAAGTGTCTAGCAATTACAAAAAAAAAAACAACGACCGGTCAGACTTTCAATGCAGATTGTAACAAATATCATCAAAGTAAAAGATAGAAGTAGATATTTAAAATCACAATTTCAAAATGTTTATTAAGTAGGGAGTAAAATGTTACAACTTTATTTCAAACTAATACTTAAATCTTACTTGACAATCGATTTGTTTGCCTTCCTCAACATTGTTAGAAATGACAAGAGAAGTTAATTAAATCGCCTTTAAAAGGAGCAAAAGACAATGCAGGATCAATAATTTAATTGCATCGCGTTTAATTTCTTAACACCTTACACATTCCTTTATGTAATCACATCTAATGAATGACTGCAAAAAGTACAAAATTTTCTAAGATCCACTCTAATGCACTTTCGAGCAAGAAAATATTACGTCAATACACTCAAAGAATAAAAAGGTTATATTTTGAGTTTTTTCATGCACCATGCACGGCTCTTTTTTTTGAGGGTGGTAAATCTTCCAATGACTTCTCCCGCTCTGGGCGGAGCGGAAGGGAGTGTCAGACTACTGACTAAAACCCATCCATGTTCCTTCCTTAGCCCTTTATGTTCCGGCGTAGCGGTAACCCTTTCATATATGCATGGCGTTTAAAGTACATGCTATGTACGAAAAGAATAAGTTCGAAACTTCTAAAGTTATTCGCGCCTTGACCGCGCATTCGAATTTAAAAACAAACACTACCAGTCAAACATGTAGGAAAACCTGACGAGTGAACCAAGCCTTTCATATTAAACTCATAATCGTAAAAAAACTTGTTATACGATAACCTCTTGTCTTGGGTTTAAATTAAATACTTTACATTGACCTTTATGATGACGCCACAGAACATCGGCCTTCGTAAACCTAGGTTAGAAAGTCTAATCTAATGAAGTTTTATTCTTCGATTTTTTATGTGGGGAAGCAAGATGTTGCACTGACAAAATGGGAGGATCCTCCAATGAGGCGGGTTTAGCCCAGTCTATAAGGGCTGTCAAAATAATGCTTTTATATGTGTAATTTCTTTGATGCTTGGGACAGGCTTACGTCCAACAGCGTACGAATTATGTCAACGTGGCTAAGTAATAACAGCCGCACGTGTTGATCCATCGGGTTAAGATATGATTGCCAGGGTTGGTCCGTAGATGGTTGAACATCTTTACATATCGAGACTCGTCTGTGACTCGGCAAGCATGTTAAGCCGTTGGTCCCGGCTGTCATTCGTGGATCTTTGACAGTCGTGTCGGGTAGTATGAATCCCGAAAGTCTGACAGCCAGTATTACCAAGGGGTATCGTATTACCCAGTTACTGATTGGGATGTGGAGGTCAGATAGGCAGTCGCTCCATGTAAAATACTGGTGTTTAACTGCATCCGGTTAGACTGGAAGCTGACCTCAACAAAGTTGGAAAAGGCTAGGCAGATTAATCATTACGTTCTGTCCCCATCTACACTTACTAATAAACATTGTATAGCGTCTGTAGACACAACACTTTGTCTTCTTTTTTCAAAAGTTAAATTTCTGACGACTGAAAGAGATAAATCGGTGTGTAATTCACCTGATATGATAACGTTTATTAGTAAGAGGGTGTATTTATTTAACAACAATTTCTAGAAAATCAACCGCAAACAGCACCATGCAGAACTCATTAACACCCACACTGAATATATTTAATTTCCCTTTTCCCAACTATGTTGGGGTCGGCTTCCAGTCTAACCGGATGCAGCTGAATACCAGTATTTTACATGGAGCGACTGCCTATCTGACCTCCACAACCCAGTAACTGGGTAATACGATACCCCTTGATAAGACTGGCTGTCAGATTTTCGGGCTTCTGACGACCCGTAACGACTGTCAAAGATGCACAAATAACACCCACACTGAATATAATTTGTACAAATCGTGCATTACGATGGCTGCGCGTTAGTTCCGCAAAACAGGTCCAATTAACTATTATTAGTTTCCAAACGTTACGGTTTCGCACCACACATGAAGCGTTCAAATAATAAGGAAAATTAAGAACTTAATTATCTTTATCGACATATTCAAAGGATAGCATCTGGTAGTCATTTGAGTTCTAAATTATAAATGTTAAACAAAAATTGTTTAATTACAAGAATTAAGGATGCAGCAATAAATGAGTCGAGACTTTTTGCTATTATAAAATACACTAATCATTTTATGATTTTACGATGGTCAATCTTTTCCAGTTTATAGCAAGAAGGTCAAAGGTATTTATTACACGTTTCAATGGATACTGTATACTGACGACGTTCGTTGAGTCCCGGTAACTGGAGAGATTTCATTTAAAATATCTTTTACCACATAATCTATACTATGCGATGTTATTTAATACCAGTTATCTGCAATATGATTGTAACTATATTGGGAATTGTGATAATATGATAATTTTTTGTGTTATTTTTGTTATCTTGCTGCAGATTATGTAAATTACGTCTTTTATATAATCTGCCAGATTAAACATATTGTGTTGAAGTTTCTTTAGTCTACACCATCGTTATTTCACTCAAAAACCATGCCTTAGCCATTAATTCCTAAGCGGGATTGTCCGAAAGGGTTACCGCTACCCCGGAACATAAAGGGCTAAGGAAGGAACATGGATGGGTTTTAGTCAGTAAGAGTCTGACACTCCCTTCCGCTCCACCCAGAGCGGCAGAAGACATTGGATGATTTCCAAGCCTCAAAAAAAAAAACCGAGACGCGACGCTGCGAGCACATTTTAATAGAGCCACTCAAAATTTAACTTTATCTACACTATATATATATAATCTATATATATATATATAATCTCTACGCTAAAAGATACTCATTTTATTGCGAGGCATCACGGCAGCGTTGCATGGCGTGGTGTTGCACTGACAAAATGGGAGGATCCTCCTATGCGTCTGGTTTAGTCAAGTCTATCCGGAACATAAAGGGCTACGGAAGGAACATGGATGGGTTTTAGTCAGTAAGAGTCTGACACTCCCTTCCGCTCCACCCAGAAGTAATTGGATGATTTCCCAGCCTTGAAAAAAAAGCCATTAATTCCGTCTTTCAATTTTTTTGTGTGTATTTAGCACACCTCTTTAGGGAGCCCATCTCTGTTCAGGGTCGCGACTCGTTCATCTTCACTTGTTAGGGTCTTTCACTTGATGAAATACCACGACTGTCCACGACGAACGACACTCGGCTGGCACTGGACAATCAATTTTTTTTATGCATAAAGTAGATATTTTTTTAAATGGCATCTCGCCGACCTAGGAGGTTGTCAACACTAAACCGGACTTTCCTGTGGATGCCTCAATAAATTGGGGCCTCCAGCCAGGGCTTAACGCTGTTGAATCATGTTGATGCCGTATTTATCACTTCATTGGCTCATCGCCACACCAAGCCTCTTGCGCATGCTTCAATAACCACCGTTTCCCGCCGTTCGTGGTGAATTGACAGTTTATATTAGTGACGGCTACCTCACAACTGATGTGCATGTGAATGAGATAGTGTTTACATATGTATTAAATAAATACACTACAATAATCGCTGGTCTACATCGTTTGCTTTATATTCCATATGGTATTTGTTGATCAGAACAGTCCTACGGCGTACTGCCTCATTATTATGTACACGTGTTCTCATATATACGTGCTTTGCAAGTCTTGCAACACTGTCTAACCCCTCGTGGGTAGCTCGCAGCCAAAGTATGGTACTGCTAGGTGGCTAGGTGTGTGCAATAGAACGTGAACATTGGATAAGCGTGACGCTCGAATTAGATTTCTATTCAGCTATTTTGGTACATGACTTCAAAGTTTGATGTGCAAATATTGTCTCTTCAAGTATAGACTATGCTTGGTTTTTAAGAACAGCGTTATTGGAGTTAGATTTTGTCCGGCTTATGCATTTTGATTTAATTTATTGTAGAGTGTTGGTTCATTTAGCTCCCTTCAAAATGGTTGAGCTGAATGGTGCTAATCCATGCGTCATGTTCGTGAACGGGCGTTGTCAGTAGGGACTGGTCATCTCTTAGCTGCCACAACTATTTTAAAATTTAATCCAAGAATGATGACACAATTTCGTCATGAATGATGTAATCCAGTTTTTGTAACCATATTTTGATTTAAAAGAGTGTCCATGGAGTTTCTTGATCGTTCTTCTCCATAGATACTTACTGCTTTGGAATGGGCAACTAGCTTACTCTTTCTGACTGACCGACCCCTTGACAATTCAAAAGTGCCTGTAATTGGTTTATTTGAAATAAACTCTTTGAGTTTCAGTTTAATCTTACCGGAGCATTTCGTATCCCAAGTTTCGAGGGTGTAGATTCCATTTTGCTTACACCCCGGTACAATTTAAACGTTTTTGGTTTGTGAACCTAATTTTGATTCATTAGCGAATCATGAATTGTTGAATATGTTGAATAGGTAGTCCTAATTGAAGTGCCCTTTTGACAATCATTTATCAATAAGCATTGTATGCCAACGTTCGAGTTGGGCAACGTCTATTCAGCATGGGCGGTGTTTATAAATATAAGCTCTTTGTTTACAAGTCGACCAGAGAACTTATAATATCAGATAGCATTTGATCAACCAATATCAAGTCATATTTTACTTTTTGTTTCATTCTTCTTCTTCTTCGTGTGGTTAGTGACTAACCTGGTGTCAGAGTTTTAATTCTGCCCATGGGCTGCTGTTTCATTATAAATGAGTTATTAAAAAGTACAGTAGGGCACACTTTAGCACTAGAGCACCCGTTAGGGCCGAAGCCTGCCGGGTCAGCGGGATTGTCCGAAAGGGTTACCGCTACCCCGGAAAAAAAGGGCTGAGGAAGGAACTTGGATGGGTCTTAGAAAGTAAGAGTCTGACACTATCCACTCCAGCCAGAGCGGGAGGATCATTTGATGATTTCTCAACCTCGAACACGGGGCACACGTTGGTGATAACACTGACTTTAAGCTGGCCTCGAATCTTGTAGAGCTTCAATAGCATGAGAAGCTAGCCTGCTGTTTTTCCTTACCACAGACGTGGGGCATACTGTACCAAAAGTCATCAACAAACACCAGCTGTCCAAATAAAATAATAAGGTTAAACTCACTGTACTAATTATTCGGCTAAAAATTATCTCGCGTACGAAAAATATTTTCCATTGACCGTGAACATCGAATAACAGGAAATGTAGGTAACTGTTTATTTTCTTATCAGAATATGTTGTTAGTGTTAAACAATCTTGATACTATGTCTGCTGTTATAGGCTAAAACATGCTATAATAGGAACGTTTTTGAAGAAATATTGGAAGAGTAGATAATGATGAATACTTTAGAACTAATTAAGTAATTAACATAACATAATCAGACTATAATGTTCCCACTGCTGGGACACAGGCATCCTTTCTAACACCCGTATTTATAAAGAAGTAATTACTTGTTGCTAAGTAATTTCTTTACTAAGTCATTACTTAGGGTTAGAATTCTTAATTCCAAATTCTCATTCTATAGTTGAGTAACACCAGTTACTTACTTGAGCAATTGCCCAAGTAACACTCGAAGTTTGGTGGTTGTTTTTGTGTGGCAACACTTCATGACTGCGTTTCGTTTCGTGAAAAGGCAAACGTAAGGTCTAGATTACTTTTAAAATCTTGTAATAATAATATTTGATATTACTTTATTTTAGATTTAAATAGCAATACCGTTATATACAGTAGTTGAAATTGTAAAAAGTACATTATTTTCATTTAATTTTGTCGGTACTTACAAAAAAAAAAAGAATGCTTGGCGAAACAAAACGTTTGGCATGACAGAACCCTACTTAATTTAAATGTCTACTCTTTACACATGGATTATATGCCGACACGTGATTTTTGACTTAGAAAGATTATACATTCATTTCTGTCAATTGTCAAAACGTAAATTATTTCTGAAATCAAAACAAAACAGTTTTTTCGGCGAGTTGGATTTTATTTGAATATCTTTCTAGGATAAAGTTATAAGAAGCCCTCTTTATGTCTCTGATTGTAAAGAGTCGGTAATTCAAGGTAAAATCACATGTATTGCAATACAGAATTATCGTTCGTTTCTCTTTTTAAAACATCACGAAAGTAAACTTTGGGATTTATAGGTTCAGCAAGTTCTATCTTGTCGATAACAGCAAAAACCGCTTCGATGCTATCCAAAGTTTCCATTTTGTATCCAAATTAACGACAAAGTATTGCTTAAGTAAAGGAAATGGTGGTGACTATTACTTGGCTGAGAATTCTAACTTTTGACAGTTCTAACTTCGATCAATGACTTAACTATAGAATACAAATCGTTACTTAAGTAATTACTTTTACTCAAGTACTTACTTTTACTTGTTTATTAATACGGGTGTAAGAGGGGAGTGGACCATAATTCACCACGCAGGCCAGTGGCTTAACTATACCATCTGAGGCCCTTGGAAAATCCATTGCATCGGGCCCCAAATTTATACTTTTTACTAAAATTTGTTAAAAAAGGTCACTTTTGAGCTAGCAGCCTCTCGGGCCGGGGGCCCCGTCAGGCCGGGGGCCCGTGGCATTTTGCCAGTCCTGCCACCCTATAGTTACGCCACTGACGCAGGCCCAGCGCGGGTTGGTTTTTCTAATTAATTTTGAATTTAAAACAGAACATTGACCATTAAAATTGTCGTATCATCTTATGTGTCTGACTTTAATACATTTCGTTAGTTCGGTACACAGAAACCCTTCGGAATAGTGCTAAATCATAACTCTAGTTATAGAAGCTATAAACTTGTTTAAACACCGTGGCCCGTGGGCGAACGGCCAGTAAACAAACAAGCTTGGTCGCCAAGCTGACGTACCGATATTTGACAAACAGATTTGCTAACGAAAACGATTGAATAGGTACGTACAGTTGACGAATCAAAAGGTTAAGCAACTTAAGGAATTTGGAAGTTTTAAACTTTATCCGGCTACGAAATACCACTTGACTATTTGAATCGGTCAAAAATAAAATATGAAATTATATGGAAAAAAGCCCGCTCGTCATATAAACTTCCATCACCGTACAGAAATTAAATATGATGCGAAGATATAATTGTTAAATTGTATTTAATGCTAATAAGTATTCCACTTGATTCTAAAAATCTGTGACGTCACATTGTTATATTTCATACAAATCGTACGCCGCGTTTTGACAGCTCATAAATAGTAATGTTATTGACTAACCTTTCAAATACCCAATTGTATTATTTTATAAAACTGTGTTGATTATTTTAATCTTGCGGCCTTTTTTTTCTTATGGAGGGAAGCACCTACCATCTAATCTCTTCACCACCCTTGGCTGACTGGTAGAGAATGCCTAAGGCATTAAGTCCGCTTTAGTACCTTTATTGAGTGCGAAAAGTTTAAATAAATAAACCTTTATAAGGCGCCTGGGCCTTTGGGAAAAAGACCAGGGAGTGTGGGATTCTTACCTAACTAAAATCACCCCGGTGATCACCATCACGTTACCTCCTGTTAAGGCACATCCCTGAGGAGACTGTAAAGGGGTCTTCCTTGAGCCTCGCTGTAAGCTTGCAGCCTAGCGAAAAAAAACCGAAAGATTACTTCCCGAAGAGTATGTACGGTCGTCAGCGTATCAAGTTAGACTAAACTGTCAATTCTCTCCAAATGATTGTAGCCTTAAAACGTTGATTGCCAAGTTCAAAATCGCTTGATATAATTTGACTGTTTGTGGTAACTTGATGTGCTAGCGATTGTACAGACTCCAGCGCATCAAGCTATCCCGAACTGTCAAATTTTCCCAATTGAAAATGAACCTTAAGCTTTTGTAATAAAGTTGAATAACTATCAAAGAAATATGCCAGATTGGGGTTACTTGATGTGGTGGCTTCTGTACTTGATATTTCGCAATCTATTTAGCCATTCTGCTATTATACAGCTAAAGGTGATGAGTTATTCATTCACGTGACTTACTAAAACTATTCTTATTTGCGAGTGCTGGGTCTTTAAAATATCTCGTTTTAGTGTGCTGTCTCATCTTTAAAAAGTACTCCTGCAACGCAACAGCAATGAATTAGTTTCGTAGTGTGAAGATGTTTATTTATTGTCTGCATACCAATGTGTTTGCTTGACTGTACGTGAATGTTTCGTTTCGGATATTTTTTGAAAGCCATTCTCCAGTAAGATTATTTTTCATTGAATACAGGTCTTGGTTTCCATCCTTATCAAGTGTTGTTCATGCAATATTTTAGTGTAATTTATGTTAATTTACCATGAGGCATTTTAACCGTATCAGCACGGTTAAAAGACGGTAAATGACGTCAGTGCGTACTTATGTGTGGTTTACCGAGTATTTATTTGAACACAAATATTATGTCAATCGTGCCAAGTATCGCCATACCATACCGTACCGTAAATTCGTAAAAAACGTCTCCCCGAAGTCATCCCCGAAAGGTTTGATGTACCCATTGTAGAAATATTTCGCCAGTTATGTTTAAGTCCCATGTAATAGGGGGCGTGTCTATTACCATCAATTGGGCTCAAATCAAGACTCCGGACTGCTACTGAAAAATTGTATATGCAAAAGCCAATCACACTGCCCTATCCGAGAATTGACCCTAGTCCCTCATGCTCAGCAGTAGAGCTTGCCACCGCTAGACGAACGAGGCATTCAATTGATATTTTACTAGCTTCTGGCTCTTCCAAATTTTATCCAGATTCTCTTAGTAGTTGTTGCGTGAAGAAATAACAAACATACATACACACACTCATAAACTTTCGCCTTTATAATATTAGTGTGATATTAGAAGGTGTTCAACACATTAAATGGCTATCTAAAGACAATACCGAACATTGAGGCCATGAAATCCAATATTGAGCTCAAATATGAAACGTGGGCAGTACTGATAGCAAAACAAACAGTCGCCTGAAATGACCGCCAACGCGCAAATATTTGGTACTCGCTGACAACGAAATACTATAACCCCAGAAGGTTCACTCAGTACAAGTAGCGATAGCAAAATCATCCACGTAATAGTTTTATTGAGACTTAAACCCTCAATGTCATATGATCCCTCAATATAAGAAAAAATCTCTCGAAACGACAGTAAATATGACCGTATAAATCGTTGAGCTAACGATATTTCATAGGAAAACATCTAATTGGTTGCCTGGTTGGGTTTCTTTTGGTCAAAGAATCAGCATTGTCATACAACGCGGCAATGCTGCCAGTGCCATCCTTTTGGGAACTTTTCCTGTTGACAGCGATGTGGACGAATTTTTTGATGCTCTTTGATTATTATACATATTATTTTTGTACATTTTATTATGAATATTTACCTTTTAAATGTAAATATGATTAGATTAACATTATAATTCTAAGGAATGGGTTAATGTTTTTTTTAAAGTTAGGTTATCTGTCACCTGTCAACTTTTTTTTTTTTTTAAGGCTGGGAAATCATACAATCACTGCTCCCGCTCTGGGTGGAGCGGAAGGGAGTGTCAGACTCTTACTGACTAAAACCCATCCATGTTCCTTCCGTAGCCCTTTATATTCCGGGGTAGCGGTAACCCTTTTGGACGATCCCGCTTACCCGGCAGGCTTAGCCCTGAGGGGCCCCTTATTATGCTGACATCTCTTTGAGGCGCGCGTGGAACATATACGCGCCGTCCGGCACGGGTCTGGTGCTGATCGGACGGTGAGTCACCCATTACTCACCGTCCGCAGGCCCGCGCCTACGGTGGCCGGGAGTCGTCACGTGGCTCCCGACGCCCGGGGCGTCTCCTGCGGCGGCTGGGACGGGAGGACCTTTCTCTCTCCCATCCCGCCACCTCCTTCGCGAGCATGACTTTTGCGCAGAAGGAGGTACCTGTCAACTTTGGAACTGTCATTTTCATTCATAATATTGACTGTACGTTATATCAATATGCAAGTGTCTTATACGGTGCAAGAAAAGGTCTATCTTAAGATGGCTAACCTTTTTAATGCCTGACTAGCTTTTGCCCACGGCTTCGCTCGCGACCATTTAGAATTTGTCAATCGATTCGGGTTGGCTGCTTGTAATAACATAATTGAATCATGATTTGAAAGACATTTGGCGCCATCTATTACCATAAGAACGTTATTGTGGTTTTCCTCGGGAATAGTACTTTTTTTGGGATGAAAGTACCCTATGTCCGTTTCTGTACACCTGACAACGTATATGCAAAATTTCAGGATGATCGGTTCAGTGGTTTAGGCGTGAAAAGGTAACAAACAAACAAAGTTACTTTCGCATTTATAATATTAGTTCGAATACATTTTGTACAGAGGCCAGCACATCAAGTTACCACAATCTGTCAAATTTCTTTGACAGTATTTCAACTTTATTGCAAAGACATAAGGTTCATTTTTAATTGAGGAAATTTGACAGGATAGCTAGCTATGGGATAGCTTGATGTGCTGGCGTCTGTACATGAAGTGTTTCCTTCTTCCCTGGTTGGCTATGTAAACCCGGGTAACTGGTAGTTTAAGGAATAAAATAATTCGTGAATTATTTTTTTCTTAGCGTGTCGATGGCAATCTAAATGAAGTCAGCCCAGAATTCGGCTACGTGTTTGGCGCCATCCATAGCGTCCATTAGTTCCTGTAACGTGTGGTCACGCAGGACACAATATTAAATGTCCCATAGTGTGTGGAATCTTGCCTTTAATATAAATATATGGGTATAATATATACGCTATTTGAATTCCAATGGTTCATAGACAAATTTTATGTTAAACTTATTACATTATTGTTTCTCTATGCTTAAACAATAAAGAATATAGCCTTTTATTTGGCCCACATAGTCTATTCACGATAATTGTTTAATTTAAGGCATTAATAGTTTAAAATAGTAATAAATGTATACTCCTCTGGCCTCCCCATTAATAGATTATAATGATTTTATGGCCAGATACTTTAAATACGTATTTCATTATGTTTTTTTTTAATATGATCATATGCTTTTATAAACATCGAAACATATTTTATCAAAATACACTGTAAAAATATTTATTAATATAAAAAAAAATAACTTATTTTCATGTCATGTTACAATAATGTCATTTCATCTGGCGAAACTCAAAGAAGTAAAATTTGGCTTGAAACCACAAAGGTATGTTTTTGACGTTGAACTACGCGCGTGCAACAGTGTGAAGTTATAAGCAAGCTAACGACGTTGAGTAAAACTCCAATATTTTTGCATCAGTTTGCGATTCATTGTAGGAAAGCGTGTTTGTGCCAGTCGTAGGAGTATTTCCTTTGGTAAGCATATGTTTTTGTATTTTATCGTTACGAAATTGTATATTTGCACAATGCAATGTTTATTGTGCGTAGATGTCATGTATTACGGTAAACTGTGGTGAGAAAAGAGAGTGATGTTGTTTTTGTAGGTTATGTGTGATTTTGTCACTTCTCTGGCGTCACTTCTCTGGCATACTTCATGCCCAAGGGAATACATGATCGCCAGAGAAGTGACGAAATTTTGTTTCGTTAAATATTTAATGTGTTATGGCTTCATTTCATTTGTTCTAGATACTCGAGCATGATCAGACATCATGGCGAATGTTAAAAAGAAGCAAACAAGGGAGAAGAGGTTAGAAAAAACAAACCATTAATATTAAAAATAAGGTTGCATTTAGAAACTGTAAAGACTGAATGTATCTTATATATTAAAAAATATCCAAATACTATAATTTAGATATGTTTTATTTAATATTAGTCCCCTTTCTTAGCTAATAATCAATGGTCTGTCACTACTCTGCCAATAGTGTCACTCCTCTGGTAACATTTTCCTCTGGTGCTTATAAAACTCAAAAAAATGGAAAATCTTCTGGCCCTCATCATTACAAATTTAAAAATAGTGTTAAATAGAGAAATTATCAATATTGAATGGAACTGGTTACATTTCCTTCAGGGACATAAAAAAATCAAATACCGTATATTCACCCATATACTACTCTGTCAAGAAAGTACCGGGAAAAGATCAATAATACACAAAATGTCTGTTATTCATCCAAATTTATTTTATCACCTTCAAAGTATGCTCCTTTAGAAACGATACACTTGCGCCAACGAATAATCCATTCATCAAAACATTTTTTAAACGCTGCTTCCGGAATTGAGTTCAGTTCTCGCCGCGAATTCTCCTTTATGCCTTCTATCGATTGAAAACGGGTGCCACGAAGTGGTAATTTGAGTTTAGGAAAAAGAAAAAAGTCAGCAGCAGCCATATCTGGTGAATATGGTGGTTGCTGGATGGTATTTGTTGAGTGTTTGGTCAAAAATTCGTTCACAATGATAGCCTTGTGCGAAGGCGCATTGTCGTGGTGCAAAATCCAAGAATTTTCTTTCCACAAATCTGGCCTTTTTCATCGAATTTGCTCTCTTAAACGCCGTATAACGCTCAAATAATATTCTTTATTTACCGTTAGACCTTCCGGTAAGAATTCAGAGTGCACAACACCGCGATAGTAAAAGAAAACAGTCAACATGACTTTGACTTTTGATCGACTTTGGCGTGGTTTTTTCGGTTTCGGTTCAGTTGGAAGGCGCCACTCCGAAGCTTGTTGACTAGTTTGCATGTCAAACTCGTAAACCCACGTCTCGTCACCAGTAACAATGCGTTTCATGAATGTTGGGTCCGAACTGACTCGTTCTAGCATGTCCTCAGCGACTTTCATGCGATTGAGTTTTTGGAGAAAATTCAGATCTTTTCGGACTAGCCGAGCAGCAACATGTTTCATACCCAAATGATTAGTTAAAATGGTACGGATCGACTCGTGCGATACAGAAAGTTCGGCGGCTATCTCTCTCAGAGTTGAATGGGGATTTTCAGTCACTATTTTCTTCACTTTTGCGATGTTAACTTCAGTTGCAGACGTTGACGGCCTACCAGAGCGAGGAAAATCTTCCATCACATCTCGACCGCTTTTGAACGCTTTGAACCACTCATAAGCACGAGTTTTTGATGTCGACTTTATCAAAAACTCGTGCTTACGGCTTACGCCTTCTGTAACATTTTCAGTGACTCCGAACACGAAATTCCATTGGCGATGCAAAATTTAAGACAAACTCTTTGTTCGATATTTTTGTCCATTATGAAATTCGCAATACACACTATATATGATATTACTAAAACCAGCACTGTATTTAATATAAATAACAGATGCAACTCAAACTCCGCGCCAAAATGGAAAACAGTTGTGCCAATCTAACAACTACAAAAAAACAAAAATTTGAATTTGGAACCATAAACAAATCATCCATTCCCGATACTTTTTTGACTGAATGTACATCTAGTAAATATTCAAAGAAGTTTTCTTAATTCCTAGCTTCGACGAAATCGTCGTTACAAATAATGTTAAAAATGATAATCCATGGGAAAATCATTCCTACATTGAATACAATCTAAATATTATTCTCTTTCCTGTAATAATAGCAACATTATACAGGGTGTATCAGTAATGTGTGAAGAAAAAATCAGCTATCCCATACAAATATTCAATACCTACTCGAGCCAAATGTATGGAACGGCTGATTATTTTTTTGCTATTACGATGTTGGTCCCATCGAGAATGCTGTTCAGTTTGATGGTCCGTACAACACCCTTTTTAACCGACTTCAAAAAGGAGGAGGTTCTCAATTGGGATGCTTGTATTTTTTTTTTTTTATGTTTGTTCGCGCATAACTCCGTTGCTTGCCACCCGATTTGAAAAATTCTTTTTTTGGACGATGGACGATGGACGATGTTCTAATAAGTTCCTGTCACTGTAATTTACATACCAGGTAGTGGTATTAAAATATTGGGGGAGGGGGGGGGGGGTTGTGTAGGTAGGTACCACAACTAAAAAGTGAAAAATAAAAACTTTTTTACAAAAAATAAAACCGACTTCCAAAACAAACACTAGTTACAAAGTGACAAATAATTTTGATTTCGGAAGTCGGTGTCTTCGGTTTTGTATTTTCATTTTTTGCCACCGACTTCCGAAATCAAAATTATTTGTCACTTTGTAGTGTTTGTTTTGGAAGTCGGTTTTATTTTTTGTAAAAAAGTTTTATATGACTATGTATTTCTGATACACGCTGTATACCTACTTTGAAATAAATGTCTACATTATTAATCATTTCTCATTGTCTTAACCTTGTTTGTTTGGCAAACGATTGTTTTAAAATGATTTGTTGTCCTGTGGTCTGTGACTGTCGGCTTGTGTATTGTTTTGATTTGGTATCGCGGTGTAAACAGGATAATGTTTGGTGACGTCATCTAGACATATCGGGTGTTGCAAGTTAATATGTAACACTTACGCCTACACCTGTATATTTTTCGTGTTGGAATAACCTTTGAGGACAGAATGGTTAGTCGTTTATTAAGAAGTCGTCTCAAACACACAGTTCTTATGTTATTATGGTCCCAAAGTATGAGAATTATACTCAAAATGTTTGCCAGAAATTGCTGGCTCTAAGGCTTAAACTAAGCAAATACTTTAATTGGTAGGCTACACGGCTGAAAATAAGAAACATAAATCTCAAATTCTACGAAAATAAATCGGTGTAGATTGCACTAATTCGTCTCTTTTACCGCTTCATTGAATAAAAGCTAAAAATATCTGAAAGTGACTCACAGGGAGCTAAAACTAGACGGCGAAGTCTCGCGTGACGTCAGAGCAGCGGATGACGTAATCCCTCACCCGAGGGAATGTGTGCATTATTGATTGCCAGGTGAGGTGTGCAGGTATGTAATTGTATTGATAAGTAGGTAACACAATGTCATTATAACACCTGCTATGTTCGATCCCTTAGGAATTTATTGAAGGCTGATTGCATAGTAGTCTTTAATGTTCTCAGTCCTGGGAATCAGGCCTCTTTGTGTTGGGGAGTGGACTGTACAAAGTCAAAGTCAAATCATTTATTTCAAATAGGCACATAAAGGCACTTTTTAACGTCAAAATGTACTAGAAACAGAATTAATTCTAGTCGCCCCTTCCAAATGGTAGTACTTACGTATGGAGAAGAATGGGAAAAAAACTCCACCGTTACTCTGTTAAAATGTTTTACAATGTTTTGTATATATCTATACTAATATTATAAAGAGGTAAAATTTGTAAGTTTGTATGTAGGGGGTAATCTCCGGAACTAATGATCCAATTTCAAACATTTTTTCACTGATAGAAAGCTACATTATTCCTGAGTGCTATAGGCTATAAATTATATTTATATTATACATATTAGCCGAGCTATCGCAATCGTCGTCCAGCAAGTCGGAAAGAAATATCTCCGAAAACAGAATTATTTGCATGCGCTGCCTAAACAGTTACAGTATATCGCAATTTGCCGCGGACGAAGTCGCGGGCAGAAGCTAGTGAATTATAAAATTATTATGTGAAACCGATGCACCCAGAATAAAAATACTACACCACAAAAGGTGTGCGGGGTAAAGGGTTGGTGGATTATTTCGAATTTTTGGTTGGACTAGACATTCTGGTTTCCTCACGATATTTTCGTTCACCGTTTTCATTGATGATAACCGCTCATGGTCTTATGACACTGGCGATTTGGGAGCGTGTCTCTAACGAAGCGAATGTTCAACGTGCTCGCTGCGTATACGTATCGAGTACGTAACGATTCGCCGCGTGGGCGTAGCACGAGCGTGAGTGTACAAGAGAAGAGCGAGAGAAGAAAGTGTATATTTTTTTAAACGCGGAGTACACGTCGCTTTGTCGCGGTTAACTCGCATCGCACCCGCGAAAAGCATATTCACAAATTGCCACGCTGGAAACACGCTGGCAAATCGTCAGTGTGATAACGCCGTTGAATTCCTTTGCCAAAGATGCAAAGTAGGTATATCTAACAGCGGTGCGATACAGGACAGGTGATAGTTGTGTTGTGTCATGCATAGAATGGTCATTAGCTTCCCACGATTATAATATACTTAAACAAATGGAGGAAGTTTGTCAGGAGTAGGTATTCATAGACTGAAGTCAATCTGCCGAGCCTTTTCCCAACTGCATTGGCGTTGGCTTCCAGTCATAACCGGATGCAGCTGAACCAGTATTTTACATAAAGCGACTGCCTATCAGACCTCCACAACCGTAACTGGGCAATACGATTATACCCCTTGGTAAGGCTCGCTGTCAGACTTTCGGGGTTCTGACTAACCGTAACGACTGTCAAAGATACACAAATTACAGCCGGGACCAACGGCTTAACGTGCTTTCCGAGCCACGGAGGAGTCTCGATATGTAAAGATGGTCACCCATCCACGGCCAATCCCGGCAAGCGTAGCTTAACTTGATGGATCGACCTTTGCGGCTGTAATTACTTAGCCACGATCTCCTCTTCTTGGATTGTATTGTTAAAATTGATCAATGTTTGAAAGTGAAGTCCTAAGTTTATTGCTAGCCTTTGCCCGCAGCTTGGCCCGCGTTTTGGTTTGAAATATCCCACGGGAAGATACTACCGGGGCAAAAAGTTTCCTATGAACCTAAACTGTGTGCCAAATATCCATCGGAGGCCTGAAAAGGTAACAAACAGACCAAGTTACTTTCGCATTTATGCTATTAGTATTGATCAACATTCAACACTACTGTTCTATTCCGGGACTAGATTTTCTTGCATTTGTATTATTTGGGATTGACACGGTTGAGTTTGTAACAATACCCCTAATCTACCCCCTCAGGCGTGGACACTACTTTTGCCTTTCAAATAGAACGCCTTACTAATATTATAAATGCGAAAGTAACTGTCTGTCTGTCTGTCGCCAGATTTCTATAAATAGCTCGTGGCTAAGTAATCACAGTCGCCCGGATCGATTCACCAGGTTAAGCTACGGTGACCGGGGTTGGTCTGTGGATGGGTCTTACCAAGGGGTATCGTATTACCCAGTTACTGACTGGGTTGTGGAGGTCAGATAGGCAGTCGCTCCATGTAAAATACTGGTATTCAGCTGCATCCGGTTAGACTGGAAGCCGACCCCAACATAGTTGGGAAAAGACTAGGCAGAATGAAGGACATAGGCTACTTTTTGTCTCAAAAATATCTCCCGATGTTACGATGTAAACGAACTAAAAGCTACTAAGAAAATCACTTTCTCTTATTTGCCTTTGTTACTAATTTGACTATTTATTTCTTGCCACAGTACCTAACCTGGTTTCCGCGCACTCGCAATTCTCAAAGATAACACTGTAGTCTTACAAAGTGCCGGTAAAGTAATGCGTAATTAGTTGGCAATTACCGGTGGTGTTGGAAACATGCCAGACAATGGATATTTATTACAAAAGAGGACACTTTCTAACGGATAGAAGTGTCGTCATGGTTTCTATCATGAATGTGAACCGCTTAGTAATATTAAAAGTTGATCCGACATGGCTACGCTTGTTTGTATTTTTGACTAAAGCAAAATTTTTAATGAAATCTGACAACACTAGAAACATTGTCCTCAATAAAATTTACATGTTTGCGAGTGATTCTGCCATCGTATTTTAAGGAAATTAAAAAAAGTAAAGTGATGTGCAAGAGCCAGCACGTCAAGCTATCCCAAACTGTCAAATACTCCCAATTGAACATGAACCTTACTATTTTGTAATAAAGTTAAAAATCAATTAAAGAACGACAGATTGGGGTAGCTTGTTGTGCTATCTCTGTACGTTGTGGGAAATTAATTGTTAAGCAGATGAACACACTACCATATATTGTATCTGCCTAGCCTTTTCCCAACTATGTTGGGGTCGGCTTCCAGTCTAACCGGATGCAGCTGAATACCAGTATTTTACACGGAGCGACTGCCTATCTGACCTCCACAACCCAGTAACTGGGCAATACGATACCCCTTGGTAATTGTGGCTGTCAGATTTTCGGGCTTCTGACGACGTAACGACACACTACAATACGAGTATAATTGTTTATTAATTCAATCAGCCAGTCAGTAGACAATTGCTTCAGCAGATTCGCCTGCTCACACTTGCCAGGGTTTTACAAAACGGAGGTTAATTTGTCATCATTATCATTTTATCATTCGTGCTGATCTGGGACCGTTGACTGAACTGCTTCTCAAGCACTAATGAAGAACAGGTGCAAATTACTGGAGAACTGAATAATGATGAAATTAAACCTAGTTTACTTCTCAGGATATTTCAGTTACTTATTAATTAATGTTGTCATAGTTTTTGCGCTCTTTTAATGGTCTATTGTTTTACTGTTTTCGAAACTTTACTGCGAAGTTTATTGTAGCGAGTTTTTTTTTTAGTGCTAGTTGGTTTGTGAAAGTATTTTTATGGGGGCTCCTCGAGCAAGAGTGAGAGAGACAAAAAAAAAAGTACTTCTGATTTTTTTTTACATGACACAAAAATTTTACAATGGAAATTGTTACTTAAATTTTTTAGTCTAAACTAATATAATAAAGAGAAAAGATTTGTATGTATGTTTGTAATACTGAATTGTATACTTGAAAAACTCAAATACTACTTAACGGATCTGGATGAAACTTGGGCACAAAGATAGATTATAGTCGGGAATAACATATATACATCTGGAATACTTTTTATCCCCGAAAAAACGGTTCCCGTGGGATAATTTCCTACATACACACGGGCTAAGCCGCTGGCAAAAGCTAGTAACTTATATTTAATTTATTTGATTGTATCATTAACTCTTTTATTCTGTGGCCTTCAAAGTTGCAACTAGAATGTTTATTGCCTACACCACGGTTGCTCAAAGTGGGGTACACTAACTCTTAGGGGTTCGCGGCGAGATTTTCGTAAGAGCGGTTGAATTTCAACAGGATTTATTTGATTTTACTCCTCGAAACAACTTACTTATGTGAGAGTGGGTTAACACACCTTGTCATGTCAAAAACCAAATACAGAAATCGACTTGATGTTGAAATTCTCCTAAAATGGACTCAAATTGCGACAAGAAACAAGCCCACCTGTCAAATTGATATCATAATAACATTAATAACGTATTTATTGTTGTCACTTTATCTGTGGTTGTCATTTTAAGTTAAATAATAAACCTTATTGCCTTATACGGCAAGATTTTCTTATTTAATTTAGGGGTCCAGTCGTTTGGGAACTTTAACACATAACTCTTTTGATCATAAGTTTGAGAAACCCTGGTCTATACCAATTGTGTATTGTAAAGTATTGTTCAACAATGCCACGTGAAAGTAGCGGAGTCTCCTGAGCTGCAATCAATTCCTTACTTAAGGCTCTTTGCACGAAAAAATCACTATTTTTCTTTAATTGTTAACAGATTGACATAACTGAAACATAACTACGTGGCGCAAAACTCTACGTATCACAGCACTAAGAGGTTTCACAGCGCACGCGCTCTCGAGAAAAAGGTCTTTTGACGCCTTTGTTTATTTCATGTTGACATATTGTATTTCAAAGATAGCTGAAGACTAAAGTGGTCGCAAGCGCTACTGCTGGGCGTTCGATTCCTGGATGAGGCAAATTGTTTTTCTATTTTTCCATCTGGAACTTTTCAATGCGCCTTTTTTTGTGAGTCTAGTTTTATGTCTGGTAGATGGCAAGGGTTATGCCCTGAGTACCCCAATCGCCGAGGCCTCAAATAATAGTACTCAATACTCAAATTTTTATTGCATTCCATATGTATTACATAGATGATGTAATCAAAATAATAAAAAACCAATATGGACCCTGTCGGGCACAGCAACATTAGGAGAGAGGAAGAGGGCTAAGTAGCAATTCAATAATATTATTATATGTTATTAGATGTAGTAAACGATACATTTTGGACGGGGATTCCTGTTTTTTGTTTTCATAATAAAATAAAAAGTTATAAGTAACAAAATTTAAATTTATAATCTCCTGCATTATTTATTATCGAAGTTGAAAAAACCGGTCCAAACGCAATTAAGTTAATTGAATTTTTTTATTTACGTAAGTTAACTGTTTTTTTTTAAATTATTTACGTAAGTAAGTACTTCAGTTTTTTTAATAGTCATGTCATTACACCGTAAGTACTGGTTCTGTTTAAAAATCATGTGCTATCATTAATGACTGTCGTACATGACTTAAGACACGTCTTCCGCTGCTTATCAGTATTACTACATAGTTTCAGCATATTATGTATCTCTTTGTAATTATTAACCTTATCTAAAGGAGACGTAGACACAAACTCCATAGTTGAAGATGCTGAAAAACCTGCTGATGATCTCTAATCATTCTTGGTTGATGTCTCTAGCCGGGTCGTTTTAAAAATTTAAACATTCCAATCACCACAGCATAATGGAATTACCGTTCTTCTCCATGTGTCGTACCATAAAAAAGGACTCTATAGTATGCTAGTACACTGCAATCATCATCATCTGCCTAGTTTTTTCCCAACTATGTTGGGATCGGCTTCCAGTCTAACCGGATGCGAATACCAGTATTTTACATGGAGTGACTGCCTATCTGACCTCCACACCCCAGTAACTGGGCAATACGATACCTATTGCCCTTGGTAAGACTGGCTGTTAGACTTTCGGGGTTCTGACTACCCGTAACGTGCTTTCCGAGACACGGAGGAGTCTCGATATGTAAAGATGGTCCATCTACGGACCAACCCCGGCAAGCGTAGCTTAACCCGATAGATCGCTGCATGCGGCTGTTATTACTTAGCCACGAGCTCCTCATTGTATATAAAAACTATGTACAGTGCTGTATTAAACACAAAACAGCAATGTATACATAAACTACGATAACATGGCTCGCCCCTCCAGATTACTGTTTCAATGTTTGTGGTCACATCCTTACGAAAGAGTTTGAATGTAGTTGTAAGTCAGATTTTCGGGCTTCTGACGACCCGTAACAACTGTCAAAGATGCACAAATGACAGCCGTGACCAACGGCTTAACGTGCTTTCCGAGGCACGGAGCAGTCGCAGTATGTAAAGATGGTCACCCATCCACGGCCAACCCCGGCCACCGTAGCTTAACCTGATGGATCAACCTGAGCGGCTGTTAGTACTTAGCCACTCAGCTCCTCAAATCCTCCAATCACCACAGCATAATGAAATTACCGGTCCTCTCCATGCTTTTGTTTCGTACGATGATAACAGAGGACTCTATAGAATGTTAGTACACTATAATCGTCTGGACCTATTTATTATATTACTCGTTACTCTGCGGTTACTCCTTCATTATATCATACATGTATTCTATCATTTTATATTGTTATATTCTCTACGTAGTCATTACTGACCGCTCCAACGTGTTCGTAAATAACCCTTACTTATTGTCATATCTCATTCTATTGTGTCTAAAGTGGTTAATTGGAATATCAGCTTCGGACCTCATCAAGCAAGAATGATTTAGATTGATGAAAATGTTTGCAAACAATAGTTTATGGATACTAATTTCACGGGAAGCCCTTTATGATAATATAAAAAAAATAGGATTTGTTTAAAAAATACTTTCATTTTATCTGATCATGGAGCTCCTAGAATCTCAAGTGAAAATATTCAAACTCAAAGCATGTATTTCAAATAAATTACAGGCACTTTTGAATTGTCAAATGATCGGTCAGTCAGAAAAATGAAGCTGGATGCCCATTCCAAAGCAAAGCAAAACATCTATGGAGAAGAACGGGCAAGAAACTCCACGGTCACTCTAAAATATGGTAACAAAATGTTGGTTACAACATTCATATTATGACTTTACATGTGAGAACGATGCAGAACGTTCAAAGCATCCGTTATAAATGTACAAAAACAATTCCAAAAATTAAATCAAAACAGGCCATAGCCGCTACGATATTATTACATTTTAGCATTAACTGCTACGATTTATACCTTTCGATTTTACAGTTTTACAGTTCTTTATCCGAGCGGAAATCTTTTGCACCACAGCATTGCTCTACAAAGTATTTCCCCAGAAAAACGCTTAAGTTGTTGGTAAATATTTAACTTCGTACCTACTTCTGCGGGTTTTTTAGTATTTAATCTGTTAACCTACAAGTGTTATTGTTTATTTTCAACCGCGCTGTAAACCTTAAACATGATGATAACCTAGACCTTTGAGATATAAATTACTCTGTGACGTTTCGTATACGATTTCGTAGATATCCGAGTTATCTGGTGTTTACACATTTCCACACTCATACAGCGTGATATCAGTATTCATGTACATGTACAGTATTCACTACACTGGAATGTTTGATGTGAACAACGGCATTGCATTAATTATATTGACACGGTAATGTCTCCATACCGGCTTAACGAGATTACATTGTAGAGATAATTAATTCTCTAATGACCTGCGCACTGCGGAAGGCTATTTTTTGGTTACGCAAAAGTAAACCTAATGACAACTGTTTTTGTACACTTGTGACTTTGACAGAAACTAAACTGGTTCTGTTGTTTGTTACAGGCGAGTGCAGTCACGCGGCAGTTCAGTATCGCCGCTCAAGATGTTGCGACCGGAATCGCCCCTCGCTGACCACCGCAGCCTCCTCCCGCGTAGGCTGCTGCCCGCCAAGGCACAAATAGCTCCAGCGGACAAGCGAAAGAACCGAAGATCTCTCGAACTCAACCCACCCTCAAACGACCATACTCCCTACGATTACTCAAAACTGCTCATATCGAAAACGACAGACTCCTTGAACACTGAGTGTCCTCGAAAACTGATAAGTAAACAAGATTCGACTGATAGCTTAAAACGTGCACTGCTATCTAAAGACGATAAGAAATCTGCGAGCAAGGAGTCAGATAAGAAAGGTCAGATCTCAAAACAGGACTCGAGTGAGAGTTTAAAAAAGGCTTTACTTTGTCGTCAGGACTCAAATGAGAGTGTGAAGCGGAAAGAGAATGACACGAAACGAGCGCAAAAAGATGAAACGAAAAGGGTTAACGAGGTTAAAAGAGGGAGTGATAAGAAAGGGTTGTTGGAGACGGATATAGATGAGCCCGTGAAGAGGATTTATGAGAGGCGGACAGGTTGCGCACGTCCGACGTTGCCGCCGGTTGATGAGAAGTCAGCGCCGTCACCGACCTCCCCGAATGGAAACCCAAGTACGCCGAGCGTGGCGGCCGTGGCCGAAGGGCTCGCAAGGTGGGGCAGCGGCCTGCTGTCTCCCAGAGACGAGCCCCGGCTGAAGGCCGCCAGGAGCTGGTACGGATATGGAACCCTTCCAACGGATAGCGAGAAGGTAAGGATCCATAATAGAATCAGGCATCAGTTTGCAAAATATGCAATTGCAATATGGTTGGAAGCTCGTTACTGCAAACTCAAATGTGATGAACCAGTTTGGCGGGATTAAATCTAAAAGTAATTGCATATTTTGTAGAGACAGTTTATTCCATGTTTAGACTTACATTGTTGTAGTGACCTACCACAACGTGGAATGCAGGCAAAAAAAGCTTACCGATGGCAATTAGACTTTGCCAGTGTCGTTTTCCTTTAATATTATGCTCGTATTTAGGTAGTTTGGTTCACTTTTATGCATAACTTTACATTTAAGTCGGGCGTATTATTCATTGTTTCATAGAAGTCTTGTAGAATACATGAATTCACTTTAAATTGGTAGTCGCATACCTAAATGGATTTTTACACGTTTTCCTTGCCGTTTTAATCCCTTTTGTAGCCTATTTCTAAATATAACCAAGTCTTACATCAAGATGCCTGAAATCATGATTCTTCCTTGTTATTGTCAGTTTACAGTTACCATATTTAACGTATTTTCCTCTCACAGGGTTTCTCCCACAATCATTAATAAATTAATATATTTTTTTCCTGTAATCATGTGTTATCAAAAACAAATCATTCAATTTTGACGATAAAATGCACGCATTAACTTATTTCTCGAACTAGAAGACTTTAATTCTTTGCATTTTGTCTATGTCGTTTTCAGATAATAAATTCAGAATTATAGAATATAATTATTAATGCCAGTAGCTCGACAATGGCTATATCCGAATTCATTCTCCTCTATTCATAATTATCACACTTCTTCAAATGAAAGCACTTTTGGCTCTGAAATCTTCTTCTTCTTCTTCGCGTGGTTAGTAACTACTAACTAACCTAAGGTCAGAGTTTTTATGCTGCCCATGAGCCTCTGACTTAGCTTCACATGCTGTTGAGAAATCCACCACCACCATTCCACCTTTATCAGTTCCGAAATGAAACCACACCATACCAAACCATAGTATCATCTAGGTAAATAATTTCTGAATTTGTATGGAAAGTGTGGCAACTAAACCATCATTCACATAGTGCTGTTGTTATCGATATATGCTCCATATTCACGGCGTCTGCGCAAACAATGACTAACGGTATATTTTTGAAGCAACATAATTCAACCTGTGAATTGCAAATACAGTGTTAAGAAATTCGCAAGGCATACAAAACCTTTGAAAACGTTATTTTTCTACGGTTTTTTGGTTCTCAGGCTATTGTAAATGCCTGCTTGATCTACATCTAACTGATTTTAAGAATGTCTTAGTGAAGTTAAGTTTAGATGAATATTTAAAGTAGACTTAATGTATTCGATATTCAGGGTTAATGGCCACTAAATATCGGGTTGAAATCTTGCAAAATATCTTCAACCAAAACAGAATCTTGTATTTTGGTCTGTCTAGCAATTAACTTGAGTTAATAAACAATATTTATTAGATCTTTCGAGAGAATCTAATATTTTAGGTATATTGGCAGGTTCAAGATATGACTAAACGTTCACAAGCTATCATTTGATGTAAATACTGTCTCAACATATGTGTGCGAAAATATTCGTGTATAGTATTACGTTACACATACCACGCGAATCGATGGCATTACAGAGTCGTTCTTCAACTTTCTAGTCGCGGCAAAAACTCACTGGTGAGGCGCCACGCTCGATCGCGCGCACTCATTCATCACATCTCCACGGAATCAGGAAACTGCGGAATACGGATGCGAACGTTTTCAAGAGTACCATTCATTCCTAGTTTTTGCTTGGGTAAGGAAGAGACAGGGTGCGCGTGCGCATCATGATGTCGCCTCGTCAACACTCGCCACCGGAGTGTTGCCGTGATCGGTCGCCGCTACTCGAACACTTTCTTATCTCCACATTATTTCGATGCGAAGTCGCGAACCAATAGTATCGACTGTCTAATCAGTGAAGTGAAAATGACGTAATTTTCAATGGTGTGTGTTAGTGCTACCAGTGATACCAGCGTGTGATAACACGTGACCCCGGGATTATTATGCCGTTTATCTGACATTGATTGATTTTCGAATTAAGCCATTATCGACAATGCCGAACGAGGTATGCTGTGCAAGGGTAAGGTTAAAGCGCATTGCGCTCGTATACGACGCAGCACAGATAAAAAAAGGTCTTTAAAAAACCTCTTTTATCTGTTCTGTGGCATTACCTAGGTCACTTGTTCCTTATAAAGAAAACAGATGATACGTATGCAATTGCAAAGCATTAAATTCTCAAAATTGTATACAAGAAACAAGCTGCCAACTATTTTAATATATGTTTACATTCAATTTATTAATATAAAAATGTGTTTTTCCTCTCCTCTCTGAGAACTGGTGATAAACGACTCTAAACTGAAAGGTTATCACTCTTTATTTCGGAGTGTGAATCGTAAATGCTGATTGGTGGAAATTGCTACCAACAGCATAACAATACGCAGACGTCACTTCTAAAAAAATATTTTTTAAATTCCCCCAATGTGAAACTTGACGTGTAAACGTCAGATTGTGTAGATGTCAATAATTCCAATAGTCTGTCAACAATAACATCCGGTTTTTTCAAAATATGAATGTCTTGGAGATGGAGAGAAGGACACAGCTTAGTTTGTAGCCTGATTATTTCGAGACGATAAAACTATTACAATATCCCAGCGCCATACCAATATTGTACAGTCAGGGAACATGATATTTAATCAAATTGACATACTACGTGAATTTTCCGTGTTATAACCATTTCAAACACCTGTCAAAGAATGACGGGTGTTAATTGAATTTAAGGTCAATTTGAGGTGATAGCTGATAATTTTAACAATCAACTTTGCCTACCTAATAATAATTTTAATTTACCGTATCTATCTAAAATACTAATGTAATTAGTAATAATAAAACTAAACTACCAGTCTGATTTAAAAAGTTTATTGATGCATTTCGTAGCCCAATTCTCGAGGAAAGTTGTAACTAGTAAAATCACGGTATGACCCTTAGGAGCCGAGCAAATAAAAAAGTCGTAAAGAATGCCAATTGGAAAACGAAGAAATAGCGTGGTCGGGCGATGCGCAGACTAGAAGAATCTAGTGCTTGATAAAAAAAATATTGTTATCTTTGTTTGGCATTATAATTTTACCATAATTCCAAAATGGGCTAATGAATGTGACAGATTACAAATGACATACCTACCTAATTAAGATATCTACATGGTGTAACCGAAAGGGTTATACACACAAAACGATATGCTACAGACCACCAAACTGAACAACTTTAACTATGGGACCAACGCCGAAATCGCAAAAAAAAACCTGCTGTTCTATACATTTTTGGTCACGTGACTCGTCGAAATGTAGGGAACAGCTGAGCCTCAGCCCTAGGTCAGAGTAACGCCAACGTCGTTTCCATTGATCCCCGTACAACTTCGAAGCAAAATCGTGACCGATTTGTAAAAGCCGTCGTCCAACCTTACACTCTTGCAAATGGCACCTCCCATACAGGTTATTCTTGTGTAGAACTTTAATAGGAAAGCGTGTATTTAAATGATTATTTATTAAGTGTAACATGAAGTTTATCGCACTCCGGCTGTTTACAATTATCAGCTGGTTAGAAGAGGTTAGGTTCGCCGGGTCGTGGGTGAGTCAGGCGCCCTTGAGACGGCTCGTTCTATATTCTCGATGTGATTTGTTCCTATAAAGCTGATTATCATGCTGTATATAACGGACATTTAATTAGAGGAGGCCTTTTATGGCTTCTTCATTGCTGCTTTGGTTTTAAAGTTACATGCATCTGTTTGTTTGAATTTTTCAATCGGTATTTGATACTAGACTAGCTTCCGCCCGCGGCTTCGCCCGCATAATATGTCAACAAATTATACACATAAAACTTCCTCTTGAATCACTCTATCTATTTAAAAAAACCGCATCAAAATCCGTTGCGTAGTTTTAAAGATTTAAGCATACATAGGGATATGGGACAGAGAAGCGACTTTGTTTTATACTATGTAGTGATTCATAATAGCTGTAAGTGTTATATTCTTCATATCTTCACTGTTTAGAAAACAGTTCGATGACTTACTATGAGATGACTTAATATGAGATACTCAGTCTAAACCCCCAAAGACAGATATTAGGTAAGCTTAAAAAACCAAAAAAGCTATGATTACAACTTACAAAATTAGAGGATCTTGCAAATACAGTGGGTATTCGAAATATCGTTTCAACCTGCACCCTAATCGCGAAACACGTTCAATTACAATCCGAGGGTTTTGAAGAAAATTCCTAATCCCATTGCTTCATAGGCTCGAAAAATTCACTTGCTCAGCAGTGTAAAAAACGCAGTGAACATGTCTGAACTGTCAAAATGAAAAGCATTGCGATCGATTGCCATTGTTTGTGTAACGTAATTACTTCGCTCGTCGAACGAAGTCGCAGGCTTGTGATCATCACAATAGTCAATATTAAGAATTCTACGTAATATGAAATCGCAGTAAAGTCACTGGGCTCTAGCGTGAGTGCGTGACGCACGTGAAGAAGTAAATTACAAAACAATCCAACTATTATAGTAGATTACAAGGCAAATATTTTAAACGTGAAACATTCATCATTTGTGTTTTTTTGTATCGGTTGTTCAAGCTAATGTAGACGTAGTATTCTCTTGAGGCTGGCAAAGAGATACCCTTTTATCGATAACTAGCTGACCCGACAGACGTTGTCCTGTCTTAACTGTGATACCTACCCTACCTACCTAGCTACCTACCCTACCTACCCTAACTACCCTACCTACCCTACCTACCCACCCTACCTACCCTACCTACCCATCCTACCTACCTACCTACCTACCTACCTACCTACCTACCTACCTACCTACCTACCTACCCTACCTACCCACCCTACCTACCCACCCTACCTACCCTACCCACCTACCCTACCTACCTACCTACCTACCCTACCTACCTACCCTACCTACCCACCCAACCTACCCTAACTACAAAAAAAATAAAATATATATTCTGCTATTTAGGGCGGAGACAAATCCAACGAAACAAAAACCATGAAAATTGGTCCAGCAGATCTCGAGTTATAATGGAGGGAACAAACCCGACTTTCTGTTATATATAATCTGAATGTATTATATTTATTTTGAATCGCATGAATATTTTCCAATTGTTTATTATTTATAATTTTATATTAATATTATTGCTATTTTTTTTTTTGAGACTATGTAACTTTGTATATTTATTGTTATTTTAATTTTATTTTTTGGAAATCTCATGGTCTTCCGACCTAATTTGTACACCAGCCATGGTCAAACATGTTGTGCCAAAGAATATCCTGTAACACCTACAATAAACATTATACCTTGTTTATTCTACACATGTTTTTGCAAATAAATTGATCTTTATCTTTATCTTATCTTTATCTTATATAGATAATATATTGTCATAATGTCTATGAAAGTATGTTTGTCTATCTGCTTCTTTGCGGCTTTGTATGACATTGGCATTCGTGTAGAACGAAAACTGCTTCAGGACATAGGATTATAAGATTGTATCCTTGTAGTACGTTCTCGTCCGATAGGCGCCGGCGCCGGCGCACATTGGCATACGGCATGGCAAGGTATTTTTAGGGGACGAAAAAAATAAACTTAAGAAATAAGAATATGGAAATAATGTTCAAAATTCAATGTTCGCCTAAAAATACCTTGCTGTGCCTTGCCGCCGATGGGCGTCGGGTCATAATCGAGATACATAATACATACAAATGTGATACATGCAACTTTCTTAATTTAAACTATAAACAAGGACCTTCCTTCCTTCTGTTTTGGCAGTGCAGTATAAAGTTGGAATAATCTAGTGTCATGCTCATGAGTGATGATGATAGCACCAAATGTAACTGCCTCGTGGTACAAGCTATAAAGCTGAGCATGAGGTCTTTGGATCGAATCCTGGGTCGGGTAAATGTCATAGAGTTTTTCCGTCTGGATTTGGCAGTATAGCAGCCCGGAGTCTGGATTGGTGCCCAGTTAATGGCAAAAGGCTCGCCCCCTATTACATGGAACTCAAACATAACTGATGAAATTTTGTTGTAATGTAGGAGTATATAAGGTGTTAAAAAATTAACTCTAAGAATTTCGTGGGAGCATTGTACTCATCGTTACGAACAACTTTTACTATGTTTGTACTTTTACTCCGCCTGAAATCGCGAAAAAAATATGAGCTGTTCCGTACGCACAGGTAACTCAATAAAATGTATGGAACAGCTCATAATTTTTTCGCTATTTCAGGCGAGTTGTGTTATGTGTGTGAATGAAGATTTAAGGGAAACCAAGTCATTCCGGATTACAAGTCAGTCGGTTAATGGCAAGCGATATTATTTGCGAAGCCACGTATGTACACAATCTAATAAGCGGTGCTAGCTAAAAATAAACTAGATAAAAACGGTCTAGAATAACCTAGTATTAAGTACCCGTAAATAGATTTGTGGTGGATTGTATAGCTTCGTGTTATTAGGTAACTTTGCGGGTATGTATACAACGTGTAATTTAAATAATTAAGCCTCACAACAGGCACACACATTAGTTCAAAATTCAGGGTAGAAATCATACTTATTTTACCCGTAAAATGAATTAAATTAATCATTTTGTTCAATGTTTCTTGAATTAGGAGATGATGTTTGGTGGTTCCATTTGTTTTTTTTAGTGATGAGGAATCATCGAATGACTCTTCCCGCTGTCGGGGGAGCGGAAAGGATACCATTTGTTTGCCAAAACTATTATTTTTCCATTATGCTAAAACGGTATTTTCACTTAATTTCAGCGAACGAAGAAAGGGCATTGTGTCGTTGACACATTGGTCAACGTAAGACTCAGGAATGATTTAATTTTTAAGCGGGATTGTCCGCAAGGTTTACCGCTACCCCGTAACAAAAGGGCTAAGGAAGGAACATGGATGGGTATTACTCAGTAAGAGTCTGACACTCCCTTCGTCTCTACCCAGAGCGGGAGAAGTCATTGGATAATTTCCCAGGTTCAAAAAAAAGAAGTGATTTTATTTTGACTTTTAGGTCGTCTCACGTTTTTCATTATTTTAATAAACTATTCTATAGGTACAGCAGGTACTTACTGTTGTTTTTTCAGTACATAGCCTGGCATTATCACCCGGTCGATGAAATAACTGAGATCGTCAGTAATTCGTAGGCCTCTGAATACAAAGAACGGCCGTGTATTAATATAAGCACGGTTGACTTACGGACAATAGAAACACTCAAACACCTATTAGCATAGGATCGAGGATTCCGCTGTAACGAGAAGGCAATTCAAATAATAGCTAGATGTAGATCGTGTGCTATGTCAAAAAAACGCCAATTTATAGGGCCTATGCACACCACGTTTTTTAAACGCGCCGTCGACGCGCGTTTGTAGCGATACAGACGCGATACGCACGCAAGTCAGACGCAGCCTGTAGACCTTTGCACACCTGGCGCGCTTGTGTAGCGATACAGACGCGATGCAAACGCGCGTGTGTAGCGATACAGACGCGCGTGTGTAGCGATTCAGACGCGCGTGTGTAGCGATGCAGACGCGATGCAAACGAAGTTATGAAGTTTTCTGTGTGGAAAGGCTCCATTTTTTTGTTCAAAAGACGTGCGGTGCATCAAATCGCTCGATTGCTACTAGCTTAGATTCACACTTCCCTTTCCCTCGTTGCGGGGGAAACCCCGTCCGTAGGGAAGGCGCGCGCGCTAGCGCTCGTATCGATGTCGCGCGTTTGAATCGATGCAGACGCGCCGGTGCCGCGCGTTTGTATCGATACAGACGCGCCGGTGCCGCGCGTTTGTATCGATACAAACGACAACAAACTGCTCTGCAGGATAAAAACGCGCCGGCGTCGCGCGTTCCCAAAACGCGCGTCGACGGCGCGTTTAAAAAACGTGGTGTGCATAGGCCCTTAAATTAACTTAATTTTTGATAGTACCAGTCAGGGAAATTAAAAATCAATTTGCGTAACGTTTTCCCAACTATGTTGGGGTCGGCTTCCAGGCTAACCGGATGCAGCTGAATACCAGTATTTTACAAGGAGCGACTGCCTATCTGACCTCCACAACCCAGTCAGTAACTGGGTAATATCCCTTGGTAAGACTGGCTGTCAGACTTTTGGGGTTCTGGCTACCCGTAACGTGCTTTCCGAGGCACGGAGGAGACTCGATATGTAAAGGTGGTCACCCATCCACGGACCCACCCCAGCAAACATAGCTTAACCTGATGGATCGCTGCGTGCGCCTGTTATTACTTAGCCACGACCTCCTCATTGAATAAAAAACAAGGTACAGTCCTGTATTAAACATAAAACAGCAATGTATAAATAAACTACGATAACATGGCTCGCCCCCTCCGAATTACTGTTTCAATGTTTGTAGTCACATCCTTACGAAAGAGTTTGTATGTTGTTGTAAGTGAACGTCTTCAGTAGCAGGCCGGCAGCAACATGCGTTGTGAGTGTTGATGGCGCTTTGTAATTACTTTCACACACACTTTCAAACGTTTTGAATTTTGGAGGGGTGGGCCATTTTATCGTAGTTTATCTCTACCTAGTTTTTATCTCGATACACTTACAGTGTGTCAAAATCACAATGTGCTAACAATATATTTCCTTAATTGTACATTGTTGTTGACGGTCGCAAGAACTTACTTATGTATTTACCTAACGATCAACTTAAAAACTGTCAAATAGTTTTAAGATGATTTTATGACTCATCCCATCAATATTCTAAATACATAATGATAAATCCAGATTCTCATGGTCAAAGCGATTGTGTAAATGGTATTAAATCTCCATTTATAATGTCAGTAAAACGTTTTATTTATACCACTGTCGATATTTGTTAGGAAGACTATTGTTTCGTTAAATTGTTCTAGTTGTCTATGTACATGGACACAGTGCGTATTGTATAATTACGAGTATCACTTGCATAAAAAACGGTGAAGGAAAACATCGTGAGGGATATTGCTTGAGAGATATTTCTCAACAGCATGTGCAGCTAAGTCAGAGGCCCATGGGCAGCATCAAAACTCTGACACCAGGTTAGTCACTAACCACACGAAAAGAAGAAGGGACACAGCTTCTTTTTAACTGACTCCAAAGAAGGAGGTGGAGGGAGGGGTTTTTTTTGCCACCTGATATCTCCGTCATTTCCATTTATTATTTGAAAGGAAATTGTTCCATATGAATTTTGTCAAGTTATGATGACTGGTTTTTGAGTTAGCTTTAATGATACGATTTTTATTTACTTAACCTTTGTCGATGATGTGATGTTATATAAACTTCATGTCACTGTTATTTACATATCAGGTAGTGTTTTTTGTTAAAAACTTATCAAGTTTGTCTGATAGTCGTCAGACCGAGCAGATTTTTGAGATTTTGGATTGTCATAATTCTTTTAGTGAATATCTTTTGAAAAAAATAAAATTATAGGGGCACGTACTAATTAGACAAAATCTTTGCTCTAGAGGCATTATGCACCTAGAAAACAGCGGAATGCGTATTTATGGACAAAAGCCCAAAAGAGTTTCCTCTTACGGCTGCCTGTCCACTGGAGCGGAGAGGCTGAGCTGTGACAATATTAACCAATAGAATTATTTATTTAGAAAACTCTGGTTAACTATTGGTTAATATTGGCATAGCTCTGTTCCTTTTTCTTTTCTCCGCTCCAGGGGACAGGCAGCCTAAGGGCAAGAGAATGATGATGAGCAAGCACCCTAAAACATATGAATAGTGGTCGTATATATATCGTCATGGTTGTATATTGTTGACGTATTTTCTGCCATCGGCTTATTTTCGTCCACATTTCCATACGTCATCGCATATCGCATGTCAACTTACGATTTAATTATAACAATAAATATTCCCAATACCACTCGCATATTCAGTTTGTTTACGTCAAAGGTGCAAGTTGACGCAACCAAACGCAAAACCTTTGTAATCAATACTGTATTTAGGGTGCGTCATGACAATAAAACGCGTTTCTTACTTCTTTGATTCCAAGGGTGTCTAAATAAGGAAAAGTATTAACGTTTTGACGCAAATACACGTACAAACGCCAGCACATCAAGTTACCACAATCTGTCAAATTTCTTTGATAGTATTTCAACTTTAGTGCAAAGACATAAGGTTCATTCTTAATTGAGAAAATTTGACAGTTAGGGATAGCTTGATGTGCTGGCGTCTGTACAAAGCCTATAATGTTCCCAATGCTGCGACACAGGCCTCCTCTGTAAGACGGAGTGGGCTGTCTTCTTCTTTTCGTGTGGTTAGTGACTAACCTGGTGTCAGAGTTTTTATGCTGCCGAGTGGGCCGTAAAGGGTCTCCTAAGAATGCAGTAGCCTCCTCATAGAGTCTGTAATTTACCGCCGAATGACGTCACTAAAGCCATTATTCTAAAACGTAATTTTTTAAAGTAAGTTGGTGTGTTCACTGTTCTTGGAAACCGTATCTTTATCCAACACGCAGGCTCAGTAGGTACCTACGGATGAAAGGCATATTAGAGTAAATTATTAGTGGTCAGCGGGATTGTCTGAAAGGGTTACCGCTACCCCAGAACATAAAGGGCTAAGGAAGGAACATGGAGGGGTTTTAGTCAGTAAGAGTATGAGTCCTGCTCTGGGTGTAGCGGAAGGGAGTGTCAGACAGGTCATTTGATGATTTCCTTCCCTCAAAAGAAAGGGTAACTTATTAGTAGGTCTAGTAGTTTTCGATATTTCGTGTTTAATCAGTGATTAAGTGAACTTATGAATGAGTAAACTTTCGCTTTTATACTTATTTATTATAATTATTTACTATTGACGAACCAAAGATTTGGAATACTCGTCCCAGGTTTCGGAATGCCTAGATAAAATGTATTTTTTGTCATGTCTCATGTCGGGTGCCTCGATTACGGTGGCGTGCGTTTCATAAAGACAAAAAGACACTGCCTACCCTAGTTCTGATAATAGATCTAATATTATTTTATCAATAAACAAAACAACATAAAAATCTTAAAACATAAATCAGCTCCACCTATCGAGTGGCCGGTGTGTTATCATTAGGATCCGATACAGTTGGTCGTTCAAGTAATTTCACATCATCGATTCGCGCTGCACTAGCGCCACGGCATAGACACAAACTATTCGTGTCTGAATGTTTTGTATGTGTGCTCAGTAGAATGTCGTGGTGATACGGATTTTTATGTGTGTGCGTTCCTATAGCTACGTGGGCTTTGCTGACACACAATGACAAAAATCACGCACACAACTGCATGAACAGCCAGTGTCTCACTCGTTATTCTTTAAAGCTAACACGAAAAATTACGATCTCTTCCGAACATTTACGAACGAAAGTTTGCTATGCAGTGCAAATATTTTAAGAAGTAACATTGTTTCATTGAATTTTATATATTTTGATGGCCATCATTTTTTTGTCGTATTAAATTTTCCTTTTTACTACGTAATTTTAATAGTCATTAACAGCCATATTGTTTTATGTGTGTTGTGTTTGTGACTTGAGCTATCAGATATTTAGGATTTTAACATTGTTATTAGAGTGAAAAATGGATAATATTGTCTGTGAAAGTGGTTCAGATGGTGTGTGTATTGAGAAAATAAAATATGATGTGTTTTTTAAAACTATCTTTTAGTGAAAAAAAACAAGATATCGAGATAGGTCGTCCAACACCGGATTTGCAATTAATACAAACTAAAGGTAAAGTTAATCGTAAATTTAATACAAAACAATATGATTCGCGTTGCTGACACTCGATGGACTTACAATTCGCGTACTGTAAATGTAATTTTCAATTCTTCTTTACATTTAATTGATTTATTTGAGGATATGGCTGAAAACGAAGACTCTTGGGATGGCGAGACATTAAGTCAAGTTTCGTATTTGTTACACAATTTAAAAGACTTTTAATCCAGTTTTTACTTCATGTGTTTAACGAAAATTTCGTTAAACACATGAAGTTTCGTTAAGCAACGCGAATCATATTGTTTTGTATTAAATTTACGATTAACTTTACCTTTAGTTTGTATTAATTGCAAATCCGGTGTTGGACGACCTATCTCGATAATATTTAATATTCGCAGAAACTGATGTGCTTTACGAAATTATGCAAAAAAAGACATGAGATGTGACTTATTGCATAAAAAAAATTAGGGACTTTGAATCGTTTTTGGAATCATTCAGATCTAGGTTTGAATTAATTTTTGAAGGCGTAAAAATAAGCACCAGGGCCGCCAAAACGAAAACGTAATGTTGAGGACGCGAAAACCAATTTTAAGCGGATTTTTATTGAAATTAAAGACAATAATTATATCCATCGAATGTCGCGACCGATATAAAAATCTGAAAGATAAGTTAAAATTTTTTGGACTACTTTCATGCGAAAATTTCAATAAATATAATGACAATTTTCCGGTTGAATTAGTATCGCAATTCGTAAATGTTTATAAATTATACGACTTTAACTAAGACCGCCTTATCAATGAGCTCAAATGTGTTTATAAATCTGCCGAATTCAAAAACCTGAGTATTTACAAAATTATAGAACATTTTTACGAAAATAACATAATTACAGTTTTTCCCGAAGTACTGCGTTTGGCAAAATTAATTGTTACAGTTCCCGCGAGCAGTGCTTCAACCGAAAGGTCATTCTCGTCGCTAAAACGTATACACACACAGAACAGATAAAGAAGTTAGAATGGAAGTAGTTCCTGATTTGTATTAGAACGCGTGTCGCCGCATGTCTCCCACTCTTGTCTCTCAACTACAAGCAAGAGATAATACGTACGCGCATTACACACACAAATAAACCACACGCACTTAGATCGCGTGTTTACTATTGGTTGTCACACTAACGCAAATACTGCTCTGGACGTACACTCACACACGTGTAAAAGCAATTTATTTCTCATATATGTTACGGCTACCAAAAGGTCGATTAATCATATCGATAAAATTACTGTAGTTTAGTTAATTAAAGTTTTGCATTTTTTCAAGTTGCAGATACGGTACGAATAACTTCCTAATTACATATAAATAAACTTAAATCAAAGTCAAATTAAGGGGGAACATCCGATACTGCCGCGAAATTTAAATTTTCTTTAGTTTTATGCTAGTTGCAGCTCTGTTTTACGTCATAATAATGAAAGAAAGAAAAAGAGAATTTTGAATAACATAAAACGTAAAACAACGCTACAATATGCAAAAAAACTATAAAGAAATTTTAAATTTCACGTCCATATCGAATGCTAAGTCGAATTAACATAATATAATCTAATTAATTTATTGTGAACTACTCCGTGAAAAAGTATTTATTAATTGTGGCATGTTAATTTATTAATAATAGCTGTGCCCGCCGGTTTCACCCGCGTTACATAATCATTTTCTGCAAAATGTTGCAAACATAAATTGTGCTACATTTAGTACGTATCCATTAAATTCTACCAGTTGCTTCAAACCACAGTTTTCTTGTAGCTGGATCTTTTGTAAAATTAAAAAAAAAGTGTTTTCATCGTAAATTTGATTTTAGACGAAAAACCAACTAAGAAACTAAATTAATAATCCACATTATACAATAATTGGTGTTAATATAAACAAAGTTATTTTCATTGTTATATTACTGACAATAATCATTCGTATACACATCTTAATATCGACATTGTTTACAATTTGGAACAACACTATCGACGCGCATAGATTTCCCAGAATTGAAGCTTTGGATCGACGCACGCGACGGCGACGTTCGCAGTGAACGCAATACATTGCGCGACCGCTCACGTCGTGCAAGATCGTACCAATGTAATGCAAGCAATGTATAATTTTGCATCTGAATGCGATTTTATCGTTTTTGTCTACAAACTACATAATACTTTTGTAATAATTACAAATATCACTCGTATTTTAAGGTTTTTGGAGTTACCGGTGAAATGAAATCCCTCCTCGGGCCACATTACACTCCTGACTTCTTTTCCGACACGTTTTAATTGGGCAAGACGGCATAATTCTTTTTTTTCCGCGGAGAATTGAACGCTCTCACAATAAGAGCGTGACTGTTGACCGGTGATTCTAATTTCGGTTGGGTTTGGAGCGCCCGCGCAAATGTGTGGCGCGCCTGTCCCGCCCACAAGGCCCTTCTAACCTCTTTAACTGTTCTGTGTATACACACCTATTTAAGAAATACACAAGGCCAGCAACGTCTTACAGATCTTTCCACGATTTCAATAGAAAAAAACCTTCTTACGGAAATAAAACGCCTTCCCAACTTTTACGATTCCATATTGCAGATATTCTTACAGAAAGAAAGGCGTGTAGATTTAATATACAAATAAAACAACCCTATACCTATACTTAGTATACTCACACCACCATCTTTTCAATGATTTTATTTAAATTTTGCAATTCACACAAACATTACAAAACATCAAATAAACACTCAAACTCAAACTCAAACTCAAATTCTTTATTGCATTCATCAACACGCCGAAAGGCCACTTCGAATATCCGTAAATTGATATGTCTATAAAATCAGTCAATCTATGGATATTTGAGTTGGCATTTGGCAATTACCTACATTATCAATCGACAAGACGACGAACCAAAATCAACGTGTAGTATTTTTGGTGAGTAAAATTTTCTGCCTACCCTGTCTTAAAACTGTGTGCACGCCACTGCTCGATTAGTTGTTATGTCGGTCAAACTCAAACTTAAAGCATTTATTTCAATTAAACCAATTACTTTTTAATTGACAAGAAGTCGGTCAGTTAGCCAGAAAGTTGAAACTAGTCGCCCATTCCAAAACGTAGATATCGATGGCGAAGAATAGACAAGAAAGTCCAAAGACACTTTTAGTTTACGCCTGAATACAATATTCTTTTTCTCATTCTGCCCAGGTTATTCCCAACTATGTTGGGATCGGCTTCCAGTCTAACCCGATGCAGCTGAATACCAGTATTTTACATGGAGCGACTGCCTATCTGACCTGCACAACCCAGTAGTTACTGGGTAATACGATACCCCTCGGTAAGACTGGCTGTCAGACTTTCGGGCTTCTGATTATCCGTAACGACTGTCAAAGATCCACATATGACAGCCGGGACCAACGGATTAACATGCTTTCCGAGGCACGGAGGAGTCTCGATATGTAAATATAGTCACCCGTCCACGGACCAACCCCGGCTAGCTTAGCTTAAGCTGATTGATCGATCCGCGCGGCTGTTATTACTTAGTCACGGGCTCCTTGTTGTCTACATGTAAAGAAAAAAAAAAACAATTCAAAATGTGGTCAACCAGTCGATGTTTACGCAAGCAGCAGAAAATTCTTCAGCTCTGCTCAAATCATTCGCCGAGATGTTCTCAAACAAATTGAAATTGATGTTTTGCTCCCAATGTGTTTAAATTATTTGGATTTTAACACAGACCTTGACCCCTAGATGTCCCTGATCTTATTCCGGTGTTTCTCCTCAGATGCTAGTCAGATAGGAAACGCCCAAATTACAGCCCGCAGTAAGCGTATAATTACTTAATTAATGAATTAATTATAAAACCTGTCCTACTTAATGTTTATAACAATATTAATGATTCATACATAAATGAATCATTTATTTTGTGGGATAGCACTACTGTACGATTGTTAGTTGAACAATAAATAGGAATGGAATTTGTAAAAGCATCATCCTCTTGGCCTTTCCCGATAATTTCTGGCCAGCGTACTAAGTTTTTATTCCAATACATATGAACCCTCGTTTGGAGTCGGGCAAAGTGTTATTGAGTGACTTTATTAAGAATTTATTAGTAACAGCCCGGAGTTTGGAAGTTGGCGGTATACCACCCCGGAAAGCACGTTAAGCCCTGCGCTTGATCTCTCTGGATGTGTCGAGTTTCCTTTCCATCGGACTATGACAGTCAGGGATGAGAGAGTGCACCTGTGTCTGCCCACACATTTTGTGCACTGTAATACCCTCTGCGCATGAGTGGTCTCCGTTGAGATACGTCGCAAGGAACGAAATTCGGTCCGGAAGAATTATAATTATAATTTATGAGCCCTCGTCTCAGAGTTAACTCCTTATATGATCTATCACACAGTCCATCTTTTCTTTGGTCTACCTCTGTTATTATCGTCCATATCCATTATTTAGACGTTTCTTTCTCTGTTTTTATAACCGTTCACATTCATTCTTTAGACGTTTCTACACCAAGCTCTTCATTGCTTCGCGTCGCGATGTATTTAGCTGCATTCGGTAAGACCCCAACATACTTGGTTGAGAAAAGGCTAGTCAGATTGTTTGACAGCCAGGTTTTTAAAATATCTTTTCAATAAAGAATCTGTTTTTGTGTTATTTATTCTTCCGATGTTTTAAAGTATTATTTACAATGAATTTAAAATCCAACCGGTTTTCCTCAACAGTTAGATCGATCGTCTTTATTGTTAGAGTAAAGTCCACTATTTTCATATCTCTATAAAAGCAATTATGTTTTTATTACAATTCTACTTTATTTTTACCCGACTGCCCCGGAAGGAGGGTAATGGTTTTAGTAATTATTGCCCTAGTTACTGTACCTGTTTGTGTTTGTCTGTCAGCCGCTTCACTCGAGTGAATGCTTATTTTTGTTTTATTCCGCGTCCCTAAGACGCCGATCATTTGTTAATTTCATTTTTCGATCATACGTAGGTATCCAGAATGAAAAAACGATGTTGGACTTCGACAACCGGTGCCGAAGTCCAACGTCGTTGGATCGGTTTATTAATGAATTCATTTTACACATATCAAAGATGTAAACAACAATGGCCGCTTAAAATTTTCTATGGTTTAATGATGCGGTGTACCGAATTTTAAAGTTTTGGGGCTATCGACGTTACGATTTTTTTAGTATTAAAAAAAATACCGATGAAGTCTTTCATCAGTATTTTTTATATTGAGAAACTTTCTAATCAAAAACATTTTTTATTCTAAATCCATCTAAATATTTGTAGTCACAAACTGTAATCGAAATGAATTAATCAATATTGAAGAGTTAAAAACATTAGTTCGTACGGGTACCATAATTACCTACGTTCGTCTGGTATGTCAAAAATGACAAAATAATTGCTTAAGCTTGGTCAAATACCTGACAAATTAGACGAGACGACCCTTACAGTGTAGATCATTTTGTGTTCACTTTAATGATGCCGAATTTAGGACATACTCAAATAAACAAGAAGTGAAACAAATCATCTTTTGTTCTTTCTGGTTCACATTGCTCCATGTTTAATTCCTTTGAGATACAGACTGCGACATCCAAGGATCCAAATCTTGTATCGTCACGGCTCCCGCCCGGCTTTCTGCCAAGTTTTCCAAGGTCGCACCAAGGCTTCAATTATTTCACGCTAGGACTATTTCTGTCGTAGCTATGTTAGGTAATCTGTGCTGCTACTGAGCAACCGTTATGCTTGCGTGAATCACGTACCTATTTTTTTATATCTTTACAATCTCTCTTGTTGTTTACTGCGAATAATAGCAATCAAAATCAATCAAAAGTCATTTATTCAAATTAGGCTGAAAATCAGCACTTTTTGAAGGTCAAAGTAACATAAGACAGTCCCCCAAAAACGCCCACCCTTCACCACTTCCTAGTGCTTTAGCTCGGAAGAAGAAGTGGCGCAACAAACTCCCCAGCAGCTGGGTTTTGTAATAGATTTTTTTTGTTGTTGTTGGTGTTGTGGTAGGTACAGTCCTACAGAATTTTGTTGCCGCTGCGGTCGATAGGATTGCGCGTCATCTATATACACATTTATTTAAAAACGAAAGGTCACTCATTTTTACAATTACACACTGATTCAACACGAAATCTCAAAAACTACTTGACCTACGAGAATGAAATTTGCCACAGAGGTAGATTATGAGTAGAAGTCATCATCTAAGAAAGGATTTTAAGAAACTTCCTCCCTAAAGGGGTAATATAAGGGGTGGAACATTGACGTGGGCGAAGCCACGGGCAACAGCTAATTATTCATAAATTCATGCTTCAAAGAATTAATATTCAGTGTGAATTTACTAAGTCTAAGTACTAATTTTGCGAGTTATGCTCGCATAACTCGCTATAATCTTCAAAGCTTGGAGTCAAGACGCAGCTTATTGATGGCCATGATGCTTCATGGTCTTTGTAATAACAGGTTCGATTGTCCAGATATCACTAATAACCTATGTTACGTTGTACCAAGAACTGTGATGCGTCGAGAGGCGCGTGTGCCCCAGCTGTTTCACACCGCAAGGTGCAGAACTCACGCTGGTGCCCGGGCGCCCCTCCGACGCATTGTAGATACGTATAACACCCACTTCATCGATTTAGATATTTTCGCGCTTAAACACTTAAAGTTTAAAAGGATGGCTATTGCATCTTTGGAATAGGTATTTATTCCAAAATACCTACGAGACAGCACGAGTAGTTTTTAATTTTCTGTAAACTCGACGCACGTATTTTAGTAACAATAATATACCATTATTTCGCGGACATTGGTGTGGGTTACGCGTTTACCTAGTTTTTAATTTATTCTGTCACACGTTTATTGTAATGTGTAACTGTTTTATGTCCCAATAAAGTAAAATAAAATTAATGTAGGGAACAGCTGATTCTTTTTCGCAATAGCAGCTGTGTTTCCATAGTAAAAGTTGTTGAATAAGTACAATGTCCTCTTACAATATTGGCCATGAATTCAATTTCACCCTGTATACACGTTAAAATAATACCGCCGTGTGCAGGGACAGGGGATAGGGAGCCTGTTCAGGGAAAACTTTCAGGAGTAGTAGAATATACGATTTTATTGAAAAGTATTTCTCAAGATTTGGGGGCACCGGGGCGGACCGACTCTGCCCCACCCCCTCCCTTAGTCCGTAATAATTACCAACGACAACATCAACAACTCTACAAATGTAAGAACCGTGTAGTGAGAAAAATGATGCTGCTCATCATATTTACAAACTATCACCATTTATCACCCACAGGTCAATATGAATAGGTAATAGTGCAAGGTGCAGAATACTTACTTGATTGCATTTGCTAGCTTCGGTCATTAAGTCTACGCATGTCACCGTAATAGTACCTATAGCTTCTAAGTTCTACCCATATTTTTTGCATTACAGCGTGTGATCTTCTTCTTTTTCTGTGGTTAGTGATTAACCTGATGTCGAGTTTTTTTTATGCTGCCCTTGGGCCTCTGACTTAGCTTCACATGCTGTTGAGAAATATCTCTCAGACATGCTGGTTTCCTCACGATGTTTTCCTTCACCGATTTTTAAGCAAGTGATAATTATACAATACACACATGAATCCGTAAAATCAGACGTGCGTGCCTTGGGTTCGAACTCGAGACCTGTGACTTGGCAGTCCGACGGTCATACCACTAGGCTATCACTGCTGCTACATAGCGCGTGATGATACATAGGATTATCATAAATTGGCTATCTAAACTTCGTAAACTAGAATCATGATAATACAAAAAAAATGTTTTTTTTTGTGGGGTCATTGACCGCAGTTATGTAAACTGTCTATGTAAACTTCACAGACGTGATGGTGAATATTTAAACATTATAAAACATGAGAAAACAGTTTACCAGCCCCGACCCTTGCTCGAGCCTAGCTTTAAATTCGTCCCTAAATAATCAATCCGATCCAGCCTGTCCTTTACTGCCACAGCGACGCCCTAAGCCAAGGTCTTCGACCTTAACGTGTAGTCGATTAGTTTGTGTGTTTTTTGAGCCTTGGCTTAATTTATTCAGGCATCCACAGGCAAGTCAAGGTAAGCAGACGACAACCTCCTAGGTTGACCTGCGAGATGCAATTGACAAGAAAAAAAATTGAAAAACTAGATATTCTTATATAGTTATGTTCAGTGGGGGAATATAATTGCTTAGCAGATTGACTATCAACTTAAACCGTTCGTAAATTCAAATCAACTTCTTTGCCAGTTGCATGAAATGACTGTAACACGGCAAATTGATGTATTAAGCTGATTAATTGATTTCCCCGACTACAAATCACAATACAAACAATTTTTTACTTCAACACCTTTTATAATTGCCTCGTGTATGTTTATGTATGTAATTTCTCCACTGTTCCCCATTATCAATTTGCCATAATCCAGGGCCGGATTAAATCCGCTCACGTATGCTTTATAAAAAACTGTAATACATTTTGAGCCAATCGGGCTTTCTGTAATCTCGGCTTTATAATACAATCCGCCCCACTAACAGTGGCGACACATTTTCCGCCCACCCATCGAAGCCCTACAATTAATGACAATAAAAATTCATGTCACGCACATCGACACGTCATTGACTTTGAGAGATTGTGGAAATGGAAACTATACCTTAGCCTTATTGTTACATGAATCTCAGAGCTATGCTGATCTAAAAACTGTGATTACGGTTTAGTTTTGGAAATACAGATTACGAAGTTATTTGAGTTCAGCTTTAGGCTTTGTTAGAATGGTGACTGTGATACTAACCTGTTTATTGTTTCACTGGAAAGGTTTAACATTGATGATTGACTAATTAGACGAAAGTGTTCTCAAGATGAGATGTTACGCTTTGTCATGTAGCAGAGCGTATAATCATCTGATAATAGAATGGTGACTGTGATACCAACCTGTTTATTGTTTCACTGGAAAGGTTTAACATTGATGATTGACTAATTAGACGAAAGTGTTCTCAAGATGAGATGTTACGCTTTGTCATGATGTAGCAGAGCGTATAATCATCCGATAATCTCTCCTGGATACAGGCCCTGTCTCTTCGAGAGGGAGTGGACTGTAATCTACCACGCGGGCCCAGAGCGAGTTTGTTGATGTCTTATGTCTTCTAATTTTTAGTTCTAGGTTAGGCCGGTTTCCTCACGATGTTTTCCTGCACCGTATTGATAGCTATGGTGACGAAATTACTTACGCAACGTGAAACGCCTGCCTGGATTCTAAATCACGAGTTAAAACTCGTAGTCGTATGTCAAGCCGTTACCTATGGGCCAGCACCGCTTCTAGCAGAGCGTAACCTAAATTAATTATAATAAAATTATTATTTTCAATAGGATATGTAACATTTTACTTTTTTAAACAGTCAGTACCATACTTGGCCTAAAAAAAGCCTGATTTTATTTCGTTTTTCCTCAACCACGTCAAAAATATCTCCATTTAACCCGACCTTGCCCTTTCCGGCCATATTCGTGACTAGATGGGTTGTTACAAAATATATGGAGCTCAGTGAAAAATTATCAGCCATGTGTGTTATGGCATGTTAAGGGATGCGAGTGATGAGTTATGGGTTGTTTGTTTATCATCGTGTTTCTGACGTTTGAGGTCGAATTTGGACCAGTATTTCTCGTGTTAAGAGATTTATAGTGGAAGTGGCGATACTCTCTTATGACATTGAGCTAAATGTGATATTGAAACTCAAAAAGAAATAATTTTATAATTTTTATTTAGAAATATAGACGATTTGTTTCTGGGTGTGTTGTTAGTTATAGTTTCTTTCTACTAGCTTCTGCCCGCGGCTTCGCCCGCGTGGATGACGATGAAATGAAATTGCATGTTATTTTACATATAAACCTTCCTCTTGAATCTCTCTATTTAAAAAAAAAACTGCATCAATATCCGTTGTGTAGTTTTAAAGATCTAAGCATACATACATACAGACATTAGGACAGCGGAAGCGAGTTTGCTTTATACTATGTAGTGATTAAGTAACATTAGTCTCGTTTGTTTTGTGGTTCATACATTTTTGCCCAATGTCCTTTGCTAATAAGATTTATTATTTAGCAGATTGACACACTATGTAAACTTGCCGTTTTATAGCCATTTTACAAACTGATAAAGACTAGTTAACAGTTTTGTAATTTGTTGATGCGGCCAATTTAACGCGGCAATGAATCTTAGAGCACCGAACGCACTTGTTATCATCCACGTGGATGCTGTTTATTGCGATCGTAAAGCAACTTAGAAAATATGTTGTTCCGCGTTATCCGTTATCTGGTTTCTTTGATTATGTCATTGTTTTAACACTGAAAATGACATAAACTTGAGAATATGATAAGACGTACCTAGTAGGTACTATACAATAATATTAAATAGGTACCGTCGAAAAATTGAAAAAAAAATTGAGGAGTTTTAAGTGCTGGCATATTGGAGATATTATACATATAGGGTTGAAATTTAATTCATAGGCATTATTTTAAAGGGTCACTATGAGGGCGAATCTGAAATCGCGAAAAAAATCAGCTGTTCAATACATTATGCTAGCATAACTCGTCAAAATGTAGGGAACAGCTGTTTTTTTTTCACGGTTTCAGATTTGTTCCCATAGTGAAAGTTGTTCATAATTACGAGTACAATGACCCCTTAAAATTATGCCCATGAATTCAATTTCACCCTGTATATCATGTGCATACAAAATTATATGTATACTTTTTAATTTTTGTTCATGACGAAGATGGTTGAACGAACTTGACTTTTACCGAACGGACTGACATGTGTGGAAAAGGGAAAGAGAACCTTTGGGCCACAGTGGGACATTAGAAAAAAGGTCGATTGTTTTCCTCGTAAAAGTATTTCGCTATAATTTTCTCATGGCATTTTAACTCTAAATTAGAACACGGTAATGTCATGTTAGGTGTCAATTAAATGCATTTGTATCGATCGATATTAATTTTCCGACGTAAACTGGGTGACGGTCGACCAACCACAAAGGCTTTTAATAAAATTATGGTATGGAAAATTACGCTCATGGAAAAGAGAATTACGCGTTACCGTGTTCTAATAACATCGTTTAAATGTAAAAAAAAAAATCACCTCACCTGGAGGGAAAGTACTCTTAATACTGGAGATAGCAAATGTTACTCAAAGAAAACTTCCTACATTTAAAAAAAAAAGAAAAAAAACTGCATTCAAACATTTCGGAAAAATCGCTTGCCGCACTCGGGAATCGAACCGGCTTTTTTTTTTTTTATAAGGCTGGGAAATCAACCCTTCCATGTTCCTTCCGTAGCCCTTTATGTTCCGGGGTAGCGGTAACCCTTTCGGAACCGGCTAAAGTCTTAAAAAATTACGGCCTGTACTTTTATGGGATAAATCGATAGGGTCAATCATAAGGATCCAAGTCCTCTAACAAATACGTTACATTAAATGAAAGGACAACTAGTCTATAAATGTGTAGATTGTAGGCCTCTCTCCCATGAGCGTTTACAACTATTACTGAGCAAGAAAAAGCAGCTAGAACACGAAAATTACACATTTTTACCGGACATTAATAAAGACACCGGTAATTCCTTTTCCGCTAAAACGGAGTAAATAAAGCAGTCGGTTAACCTTAATGAACGTCTATGAATGCGGGTGTAGAAGGTTTAATTTATTAAGGGTTAATTCAACCACATTTTTGTCCCTCATTCTGCGAATAAATAAATTTTAGACAGGTTTTCATGCATAACTGGTCAGACGACAATTTTCTTTTCGTAGGTTGAGACTTACATAGTAAATACTATGTAAGTGCAAAAGTTTGCTCAAATTCACCATAATTTTTGAAAAATAATCTATCAAAGAAATTATAATAGTTTCCATGGATACCTAAGTAAGTTAAAAGGCATGCATACATGATGATTTACGTCAAGGTATTTAGTGTGAATGGTGAAAATTAACAAAAATTAAGATTTGTTTTATGTGCCCATAATGAATAATGCTTAGAGACATGTGGCGCCGACCCCAAATAAATTGGGATAAGGGCAGGAGAATGAATGAATAATGCTTATTTCCATGGTCTAAATATCTGGTCGAAGTTTATGTTCTTCTTCTTTTCGCACGGTTAGTGACTGAACTGGTGTCAAGAGTTTTTATGCTGCCCATGGGCAAGTTCATGTTTATCGTCCGGAACACAATGCACGGTGCGGTCCGTACATGTTTTGCCTAACAAACAAATTATCTGGTGGACTAACATTCATTTCATCATTTCACAATTTATAAGAATGAAATTTTTGTTATTATTATTTTTACGTTAGAGTTGTTTTATTTATATAAATCTAACTAAACATATTATTATCTAATACTATTCTGTACAGTATGTTGCATGTTGTGTTAGCCTTTAAGTAATTGTTGCACTTATAAATGCACTATTATGAAATTATTTTTTATGTATTGTGTAAACAATTGTTGGCTAACCTAAATAAATAAATAAATTATAAAATAATATGAGAATCCTACTAATATTATAAATGCGAAAGTTTGTGAGGATGGATGGATGGATGTTTGTTCCTCTTTCACGCAAAAACTATTGAATGGATCTGGATAAAATTTGGCACAGAGATAGATTATAGTCTAGAATAGCACATAGGCTACTTTTTATCCCGGCAGAATATACGGTTCTCGTGGGATAATTTCCTACAAACACGCGGGCGAAGCCGCTGGCAAAAGCTAGTAATAATATAAGATTCAAACATGTCAAAAGGTATCTGTCGAAAACTCATTTATATAATAATAACATGAATGTCTGTCAATTGATTCTTATCTTATTTTTAATTTGATCTGTTGTCATAGCTTTATGACTGTAGTGCTATGTTGTATATTTTCGGGATTACTATGTATAGACACTAGCAAATCAAGATCTCAAACGGTCAAATTTTGCCAATTGAAAATGAACCTTATGAATTTGCAATAAAGATTAAAAACAATCAAAGAATTTTGACAGGTTGGGATGACTTGATGTGCTCAGTACGTTCTTCGCGAAATCTAAAGTTTCACAGTTTAAGTTTCTTGCAAACAAATGTAGAATTTGGAGGCTTTCAACTTTTTTTTTTCAATTTGCAATTCAGTGTCGAATTTTATGTCAATCAAAAATATGATTCGCGGCCGTCGCCAGTAAGTTTTTCTGCAATTATTATCATTAAAGTCATCAATACCAATCTCTAAGTTAGCTTAGGCCTCAAATGTCATGATTTATTGAAATAGTCATTATAACCTGAACTTAGAGAGTTTTGTTGATAGTATTATTGATTAAAATTCTGTAAATACATATTTGTTACGGTCGCGAATCATATTTTGATTAACATACAACCAGATACTGGCCAGCAAATTGAAAAAAGAAATTACGGGCTGTCCTTGTGCTTCCACCTTAAGTAAACTGACTTTGTTTATGTCTATTCCTATAATATACATAGGTATTGAAATAGCGCGAGCCATATGATGATAAACATCTGTTCTCACTTCATAGTCTCCATAATATAACAAAATAAGTGGTTTTATAATTTGTTGGACTTCTGCCAGACGGAAGACATCAGCTGTGAATTAAAAATAATCCGTTTCCAGAATCCTTGGCATTTGATGAGGAAGTTTATTTTTAGTGCGGGATTAGGTACCTAGCCTCGTCTAGATTAAAAATAGCTCACGTATATAAATCCTGCTCAAGAAAATAATCTAATCTAACTAGCCTGTATTTATTATTTATTTATTTATTTATTTATGCTTTATTTGAGGCATCGTAGGCCCATAAAATAGAGTACATGTATAAAAAACAGAACAATGTATGTTGTATGTAATGTACATCGTATTGAACAGGGTCCATAATTGATTCGATGTTTTAACATACCAACCAATATGTACACAATATGGAATGCAATTACTTAAGTGTTGGTGATTGAGTATTGTTCCACTGGAAGGCAAAGGCATCCTGAAAAGACGGCAAAGGGAGAGGCAGGAAGAAAATAAAATTGGTCGAAATTGAATATCCTTCATTTTATTTTATGTCTGGTTTCTGCCCACGACTTCGTCTGCGTGAAATTTCTTGTACTCCCGACAAATTTCCGGCCCATGCCATGACTTCGTTTTCGCTTAACGTTCTTTTTGACTTTTTTCTTATTGGTCGTCTCCTAAGTTCCTCAAGTATTGGGTTATCAAATGCATTTTTTTTAAATCCGACTAGCAGTTTCAATGATAGCGCGTTCAAACAAACAAACTTGTCGGTTTTAGCAAAGATGTTGCCAGACTTCGAAACCGAGATGACTTAAGACTAAAATTATTGATACTTAAAGATTATTTTGGTATGCACTAAAATATTAATTTCAAGGTCGATTTTTATTAACTTGTAAATCTTTATAATAGTGTTCCGTTTTTGCTTGGCATTTAGTATATTATACAATAATAATACCAACATTAAGTATCTAAAAAAAAAAGAAACTTTGTAACTGCTGGTCATAGCTTACCGTCCGATCAGGACCAGGCCGCTACCCCGGAACATACAAAGAGTCTGACACTCCCTTCCGCTCCGCCCAGAGCGGGAAGAGTTATTTGATGATTTCCCACGCTCAAAAAAAGGCCTCCCCAAGCAATACAAAGTTACGGAACTAGTTATCTAACGTTACTAGAGTGTTTATGAAAATAAATAAAAACAATTATTACATAATTCCCTATCTCCGCTTTCATGGCCGCATACGATCTTCGAAAACAATAATAAACATCCTATCAAAGTGTCATTGCGTCACAACATCGACTCGAAACATTTATACAAGAAAGTTAAGAAATGATTATTTATACAAAATTGGCATTTTTTAATGACAAAATTTAAAAAAAGTCTGAATTGCTTCTAGTTGCTCTCTCCAAAAAGTAGTTTCGTTATAAAAGATATAACATTGATTGTCCGTAAGTATTTAGTGATTATTTTTGTCTCCCACGCAAGGAGAAAGCAATATTTGAAGACATGTTGTAACGCATTGATGTCAACTTAACATAACAAAACTTTACGCCTGCAAACCCTGAAGGGTAAGGCAGTGGTGTACATATAAAATACACTCATTCAGCCAGTTATGTTTAAGTCCCATGTAATAGAGTGCGACAGCGAGCCTATCGCCCTCAACCGGGCAAAAAACAAATCTGGTTTACCTACTAAGAAATTCTTGATGGAAAAACCCAATAATACTTTGGCTGACCTGGGAATCGAACCCAGGATCTCATGCTTAACAGTAGTGCAAACGAGGCAGCTACAATAATAAACGTCCTACAAGTAAAGTGTCAACGCGACAACGTCTCGAATCATTCTGTTTGACATACAAAAAGATAAAAAAGAAATAAAAATGGTGTGCGTATTAGTTAGCTATTCTTGTTTTCTCCAACGCAAGAAGGAAGCGATCTTTGAGGAAATGTAAAATCGCAGTGACGTCACCTGACATACGCCGTCAATAGACTGATATCACTCATGATATGTTTGAAATGGGCTGTCCTTGTACCTTTAAATTGCCATGTTTACCTCAACTACTTTTTTCGCCCATGACGCCCTCTTTTTTTTGGATAGGACATCATAAGCTTCCTGGGTGGTGCGTAAGGGAGTGTCAGACTCTTACTGATTAAAACCCATCCATGTTCTTTCCTTAGCCCTAAGTGTTGGGAACAGCGGTTACCCTTTCGGACAGTCCCGCTGACATGTGCCACCCTGTTTTACCCTACTTCATCACCACTGCTCTCAAAACGGTCAAGGTATACATCGTGAGGAAACCAAAAAATGTCCAACAAAAATAAAAAACATGTGACATCGACCAACCCGCACTGGGACCGCTTGGTGAATAACGGCCCGCTAAAACGGCCCCTCTTAGAGGAGGCCTGTTTCCCAGCAGTGGATCATGAGCTTTTCTGTCAGTGAATGAATGATTTTAACATTTCTATGTAGTTGATTTCACATCAATATTATCCAACAATTGATCAGATTTTCCGAATAAAGGCCGGGCAGACAGGCGCAACGCGAGTACAACAACAATTGACTGTTTGAATCGGTCAAAAATAAAATATGAAATCACATAGATAAAAGACCGCTCGTCTTAAAAAACTCCTATCACCGTACAGAAACTAAATATTATGCGAAGATATAATTGTAAAATTGCATTTAATGCTAATAGGTATTCCATTTGAATAAAAAAAATTTGTGACGTAACATTGTTATATTTCATACAAATCACGTACAAATGCCGCGTTTTGACAATTCATAAAAAGTAACGTTATTGACTACCCTTTCAAATACCCAATTCCTATGAACTTCACGGAAATTGTTCTAGCTGAATCGCGTTGCTCTGTCGCGTCGCGCCTGTCTGCGGGAGCCTCTAGAGGCGCCAATTAAGGAAAGTCAAGCAATCGCAAATTAAATGTAAATATTTACTCATCGCTTGTGTACTCGGTCCGTTTATAATGGGTGTAACTGGAAGGCGCTTATTGTACTGCGTATTCAGGGTCCGAAGTTATCTCTACGTAGTATAAAACAAAGTCCCTCCCCGCCGTCTGTTGTACGCTTAGATCTTTTAACCTTTTGAACGCCATTGTCACATATAGTACGTGCCAAGCAAGCGCCCTGTACGCCAACGACACAAATATGTCACAATGGCAACAACACAATGACACGAAATCAACAATTAAATCATTACTTTTGTGAGTGTTTATATAGATATCTTAAAAATTAAAGCTCTCGTACGTATTTAATGACAGAAACAAATTAAAAGATACCATGGATATTGGGATTTCATGATAACAAGTAGAAATAAATCTGTAGCTTCGCGTGGAGGGACAGCGCCTGCATTATTTATGCTCTGGCGTTCAAAAGGTCAACGCAACGGATTTTAATGCGGTTTTCATCAATACATAGAATGATTCAAGAGGAAGGTTTATACGTATATTATATTATAGTTTATTATTAAGCTTTTGCCAGCGCGATAGCATCCGTGTGATGCCGGGGCGGGTCGCTAGTGGCGAATAAAATCTGTCGCAATGTATAGTCAGGGAACTGTATTGTTAGGGTGACATTGTTATGATTTAATTTAAACGTTTTATCACAGTAATATAGCGTGGTTTTATCCTCCTTATTACTAGTCTTATTGGGTGTGATTTAGTCATTCTTTAATTTAGGGTTCATTCCAGAAAAGCAACCCTATTACTAAGCTTCCGATGTCCGTTTGTTTGCCAGCCGAAACAGGTAGACACTTAGACAGTTGAAATTTTCACAGGTTGTCTGTTTCTATTGTCGCTATAACAACGTACTATATTAAAAATTAAACTGGGTACCCTATACAAGAAACGTGTTGTTTTTTAACTGTACATATCAAAAAACAAATGTAGTTTTAAATATTTTACTGTGGGGTACGTCGATGAAGCAATTTGCTTCATGGGTACGTCACTCCTCGTATGCGAGCCCGACTATCGGTTTTTTTTTGCATTGACTTGCATTTGGTTGTTTGACCTATCCAGATCCTCGTGCCCTTTATCCTGCAAACAGCTCTAGTTGCTGATAACAATATTTTCCGTCCTCATCAAATCAGTTCTAAATTAATACAACGGGCCATATGGGAACAGGTTATGTAACAATATCCCTAGATTCGTTTGATAGTGTGCGCGACTCAATACATATAATGTTACGCAACGCTCGAGCGCTGTTGTGTTATTGAATTACGTTTTTTTTTTACTGTATTTACATTCTATTTTTAGGAACTTGGATGGAAGAGATTTCTATTAATCAACCCTCGTGGCGTACTATAAAATACTGCTGCAGAACTCAGAATTATTCATGATTTAATAAGAATTACCTAAAACACAACGTAATGGGAATCGTATGTTACTGACAAATAAATACATGTGTTGAGCAGACTAAGCGGTACATTCATTAGAAGTTGTTTCACGGGTTTGCGTCAACACCCTATTGGCATTCAGTACTTATCGCGTGTCCCATATAAATTGTTGCAAATCAATGCTGAGCGTAGGTATCTTAATGAGTGTGCTGCATGTAGGTACCTAGGTAGGTTCAGTGGGAGCCTGGAAAAACCAGGGAAACATGGCACAAAAGGGAGGATCTTTTTATGTCATGCTTCCCTGGTTTGTGCGACTCGTATCCAGGTCTGTGGTGCCTATCACTACATAGTATAAAACAAAGTCGCTTTCTCTGTCCCTATGTATGCTTAAATCTATAAAACTACGCAACGGATTTTGATGCGGTTTTTTTAATAGATAGAGTGGAAGGCTTATGTGTATAAATTGTCGACATATTTTGCGGGCGAAACCGCAGGCGGAAGCTAGTTATATATAAATACATTACTAGCTGCTGCCCGCTGGCCCGTCTACGTCACTGTTAAAAAAAAATACCCCCCCTCCCACTTTTTTACCTCTATACGGGGGTAATTCCTAACATCCTTCTTCTTATCTGACGTCTCCTATTTATATCAATCTCTGTGCCAAATTTCATCTTTGTAAGTCCAGTAATATTTGAGATTTGATAATAAATCAGTGAGTGAATGTATGAAAAATGGGACCCTAACATAACTGGTGAAATGTGGGTGTACTAGGTACACCTCTGTTTGTCCTTTGGGGATTGCCGGCGTGATATTATGATGGCAGTAATCAGTATCATCGAAATTCTACAAGCTCATGGGTGTTACCACACAACCACACAGTCAAACAGTTCATCGAACGCCTACGCTGTACCATTGAATGGCTGAACGAAAGCTAGATGCGAATGCACCCTCAACAAAAGACTTCATGTATAACATTACGGTATACAATATTCTTATTTACAATGCAGACGGGCAACATGACCGCAAAACAAATGAATACACAATGAGAATACACGGACCACCGGTAAAGCTAGAGGCAAACTGTCGAACGCAGCCTAAGTTCGGACTGACAGTCACATTTAGTCAGTCTGTTCTGCTATTATAACTTAATGATGCTGTTTTGTCTGATGGCTTCAAACTCAAAATATTTATGTGAACTGAACAATTTACACGTTTTGAACTGTCAGGGTCAAAGTTGAAGCTGTCCATTCCTAAGCGTAGATCTCTATGGAGAAGAACACGCAAGAAACTCAAAGGACACTAAAGATGTATCAGCAGTCAGCACAGGTCATCCTATAATGTTGCCACTGTTGGGGCACAGGCCTCCTTTCGTCGAGAGGGAGTGGGTTGGTAGATGTCACATGTCTTCGAATTCTTGGTTCTAGGACATGCCGGTTTCCTGACGATGTTTTGACAGCAGTGGTGACGATATTACTTTGACAAAGTAAAGGGCCTGGCTGGGTTCCAAACCACGACCCACAACTCGTAGGTCGGGGCTGTTATCACTGGGCGCCACTGCTCCACACTAAGTCCCGCGAAGTATTACTAAAGTTTGCACGTGTAGGTGTGAAGTTACAGACCAGATACAGCATCCGTCATTTCTGTTTGTAGTGATAGTAGTTTGTTTCAGTCCTATGCAGTGCTGATGAACTGAGCTATGATCTATTTACTGTTATCGACGTGCTAAACATATCTAATAGCAGATCCTTTTGTTCTATAAATAGAAAGACATAATAGCGTCTTCATAGATATTTTTTGGCTGTAAAAAACGTTTATCCATGCACTATGATCTTCTTCCAACTTTTTTCGTTTTCGTTTATCGATCTTTCTGACTTTTATTCATTTTACTCGGCTCCTCGAGATTTTAGCGTGATGTCACATAGCCTTTCCTTCCACAAAAATTGTGCTGACAAATTAAAAAAAAAAGTTCAAAAAGTAGACCAGATTACCGCGTTCAAACAAACAAGTTCCTCTGCTTTATTCTTCTCTTGTTATAGTGCCGATCTAAATGGACTCGAGCCAGAATTCGGGTACGGAAAAGATAGCCTTTTTTGCCGCTACAATAAACACTCTCACGCATCTTAAAGCGTCAGCATAAGACGACGGTAAGCGGGATTGTCCGAAATGGTTACCGCTACCCCGGAACATAAAGGGCTACGGAAGGAACATGGATGGGTTTTAGTCAGTAAGAGTCTGACACTCCCTTCTGCTCCACCCAAAGTGGGAGCAGTCATTGGATGATTTCCCAGCCTTAAAAAAAAAAAAAGCAGAAGTAAGACGACGACTTAAAGCTGAGGTTCGTTTAAGGATGCGGTCGTAAGACCTGGGTATGCCTGGCATACCATTTCCCCATGCTGGTATAATCCTTTAGCTCCTTTTCGCTACACCCACAAGAGTTCCTTGCCTATTCTTTGCCATACAGCAACGTGTAATCCGGAAAATGCTTTGCGCTCACGATCCACAAGGCTCAAAAGATACAAAAACCGCATGGCATTGTTTGCCGTCTTGTGGCCGTAAGTAAGTACCTACTGTTCATCTGACCCGGTAGAGCTCGCAACTGTACCGTTATGATTGATAGGGCTGACCCTCGCTGGTTCAACTTCAATGTTTGTATATACAGACGCCAGCACATCAAGCTATCCCTAACTGTTAAATGTTCTCAATTAAAAATGAACCTTTTGTCTTTGCACTAAAGTTGAAATACTATCAAAGAAATTTGACAGATTGTGGTAACTTGATGTGCTGGCCTCTGTACAGTCAGAAAACGAAAAGGTTATGCATCGCTTTTATTACGTCCTTCATTAAATAGCAGGTAAATAAATATCATAAATATGAAATAACGTTATTGGGTTTTAAACTTTAGTGTACCAGAATTATTGATTCAAATGGAACATTTGTGATATCATACCTAACACTTGAAAACGTAAGTACTCATGCACTAGTGTTCCGTTCTTGATTAGTTGCAGTGTATTAATAGAAACAGCGCAAATAAATAATTATTCATGACGATAACATTATCACGAAAAATCACTGAGTAACGATAACTTTCTTTAGTCTGATTGTGATAACGATATGAGGTTATCTAGAGATTGTGACTTTTACTTGTAAGGGTGTGTAAATATGTAACTTCTGATCCGATCATAGTTGTGGTCCCAGAGACAGCGGCCATCTTAGCATTATCATTATTAAAAAAACTGCCAACCCTACTAGCGGCCTTCACACAAACAAAGCAAAAACATCATAATTACGCCTTGGCATATGGAATTACTCTTTTTTAACGTGTAACGGAACAGGAACTGACACGGTAACCTTAAAACGAGAACCATGAATCCTCATCCAATTAGCTTTGTACATTAGCAGCGAAGTGACGACACTTAGTACACTTTGAGTTTGTTTACACTGCTTATATTGTGTTTATTTTAATAAATAAGTCACGATAGGCGGGAATGGAACGTAAATTACATTTTTACTTCCGACACAACGTGAATTGTCGTTGAATGCCTAAGGCATTCAGTCCGCCTTTGTACCTTTATTGTGTGCGAAAAGTTTAATTAAATAAATAAATAAAAAAATTGTGATAAATACAAGTCCCCACTGTTAGGTTAGGTTAGGTTAGGTCACAGGCTCATTACCTGTGAGCCTGTGACCTAACAGTGGTCTTCTCTTAAGCGGGATTGTCCGAAAGGGTTACCGCTACCCCGGAACATAAAGGGCTCAGGAAGGAACATGGATGGGTTTTAGTCAGTAAGAGTCTGACACTCCCTTCCGCTCCACCCAGAGCGGGAGAAGTCATAGGATGATTTCCCAACCTCAAAAAAAAAGGTATCTTCTCTGTATAAAGAAGTGAGCCGTAATCCACCACGTACGGGATGCCTGCTGGCTGCTGATAAGCTTGTTTTGCTGCTGATAATTCTTGATAAGTGTTCTAGATACCTTGTTAGTTGTTACCCTACTCTGTACCTTGAATAACTTGACTAAAGGATAGCTTGACCTTTGGAATGACCACTGAATAAGCGAAAATAATAACGGTCCCCATGACCCCATCATTACTGCATTAATTATTAATTACTTCAACACTCCGTTAATGAATGCTTACTTTGTTTCCGTATGGGCACGTAAATTTAAAGAGGTTCAATTTATTAAGGACGCCAAGGTCAAACAAGGATTAAAAAGACAAAATTTGTTCGCTTGCCCTTCGGATTTTTTGTCATTTACCGCATCAGAAAAGGATTAAAAGTCTATAAAACATAATTACGAAAAAATAAACGTTATCCGACTTTGATGTGCATGTTGTGCATAAACCCGATTTAATTTTCTACTAGTATAGGTTGCTTGTAGCAATAATAAATAAAACAGTTCTACGATGATCGTTCAAGTTGAAAATAGTCGGGTATTTATCATCATTTAAGCCCGCAATCACCAACTGCTTGGTATACAAACCTTTTTTTCCATGCGCCTCTCGGACCACATCCAGGTGTTTCACGCGACTTAAACGATACTGGCAACCCAACACGCTTTTGGACAGCCATGGTTTCTTGGGCCTAACGTTGGTTACCATTTGGTCTAACGCTCTACTAACACGGATATATGGATGTGGAGATGGCCGACGCAAGTCTGTCAAGCTTGAAATATATACTACGATTGTAATTTTCCATACAAGATTTGTTTTCAGTTTGTTTGCCCTTAAGTTTTCATGATTATGATTGTCTTCCCAAGGTAGACTGACATTACAAACTATGTTTCTTTTTCGCCAGATGGGAGCAGGCGCGACCGGGCCGGGCGGGCGCCGAGCCCTGGAACTGATACTGAGTGGGGGGCTCAAGTCCTTGGCAAGGCCCGCGAAGCCAGTCCGTAGGGCAGCTTCCAGGGATTCTGTGCTGTCGCAACCACAGCCTTTATTAGAAGGTGAGTACCACTAGAAACCTGTGGCTACATCTACACATGTATACTGCACTTACGAACTACAACTGATGCTTTCTACATCTTGATATCAGGCAATTCACATATACATATGTATACACAGAAACCATCGGGCATCAGCCCACCAGAAACAACACCCATTTCGTTGAACGATTCTTCTTCTCAATGCATGAGGAACTTTTTAACCTAGTTCTTCATTCCTTAAATACCCACGGCTGCCGTTTAGGCTTAAGTTCCATTTAATGGGGACGAGCCTATTTCCATGTCGTAGTGATCAGTATCTGTCCCTTCTGTCCCTTGCCAGTGTTACTTAGTGTCGGTTTTCTTTCATTCTTCCCTGTCAATAACTACCAAACTATCATTCACTTTCTTCTCGTTCATGAATCCATCTTGTCTATGGTCAGTATAAGAAAGGAAGCAAGAAAAAGTTTGTATGTTAAACGAACAGCTGCCACAAATAAAAGATTTGTTATGACCTAATCCACTAAACAAAATGGCTTATTAGTTTCCATACACAGTAATCCCCTGACGATACGTAATCAGAATATACAACGGTTTTTGCGCCAGTTCACACATTACCCTGGAGTAATAGTGTGAATTGCCATAAATATATTACCACATCTGAATTAGGTCGACTTCGCACGGCTTGTTTCGAGGGCCTGTGATTGCGAATTAATTAGTTACGATCAAGGAGCGCAAATGTTAGTAATTTAATCATTTTTAAACACATTTCTTTCCCATAGGGAGGGGCTCGTGGCTAAATCATAAGCCGCACGGGTGGATCGATCACGTGTGCAGAGTTCAGTCCGGGGATGGGTGATCGTCTTTAAATACCAAGACTCCTCCGTGCCCCGGAACGCACGTTAAGCCGTTGGCCCCGGCTGTCTTTTGTAGATCTTTGATAGTTCTTATGTATGGGGCGTCAGAAGCTCGAAAGTCTCACAAATTGTCTTTCCAAAGGGATATCGTGAACCCAGTAAGTGGGTTGTGGAGGTCACATAGACAGTCGCTCCATGTAAAAAACTGGTATTCAGCTGCATCAGGTTAGACTGGATGCCGACCCTAACATACTTGGAAAAAGTCTTGGCAGATATGATTTATTTCCCATATAGCGGGCGCTTGTCACCTTTTGCAACTGTCGATGGTGTGTCATTTAAAATGCTGGTAATAAGTTGTCGACAAAATACGGTTAAAATAAGGATAATGAGGTTAAAATTATCCTTAAAGTGCATAACATTTTAATGTATTGACTATATAGCGTTAACACCCGTGCTGTATACTTGTTGATATTTTATATTGTTTTCTAGATTTAAAGACTACGGGGACGAAAATAAAATATTATATGTATTTCCTCCTACACTTATTTCATCGACCACATGTTTTATTTAAAACAGTAGTGTACACTTAAGAATGTTCTATCGATACATCCGATTTAAAAAGCAATTATTTATTCTTCTTGAAGGCTACTGCGTTTATCAATAAGCTTATTCTTACATACTTGAGCTCTTCTCAACCATTCTTCCAATTCTCCCAAGACAATAGAATCGGTAAAATCGTTCTAAAATTCAATGTTTTTATTCTTCAAGTTTATGTCGACAGCATTTCGACATGTTTCTATAATTGGAAAACATCACTCGTCGTCAATATGTGTGCCTGTTTGAACAAGTGTCGTATGAAAGTGATTTAATTCTATATTTTCTCATATATTGCCTCTTGGTGCTTGCTATGTTTGGATAACAGCGATATTAGATTTTCACAAGAATTTCTGCTTTCGGCAGGCGTTTGTATTTGTCTTCATATTGATGATTGCTTTGAAAAGAAAAGCTTCTATTTTATGGGTACTTTAGCCATTGGAATAATATGTCGTATTACGTCATAACATATCATTTCCGCCAAAAAACGTACACTGCTGGACATAGGCCTTCTCTAAGCACTGCCACTTTCCGGCAGATTCCTGCTGTCACGAAGATGCATATAATATGCGCCTGCATATTGCCGCATTACCTTATCTTGGAGCAAACTTTATAGTTTTTTTATCCATCTCACAAAGGTTCTCCCAGGTTCAATACTCAATACTTTATTGCGTTCCTTAAGTATTACATAGACGGTTTAAAAAGTGCCCTTACCGCTTTCCCCATTCTCTCTTCTGCTTTCTATACCATCTTAATTTTCTGCAATTCGACCAGACTTTAACAATTAAATATTCCTTGATTGATGTTTTATCTCGGGTGTCTTCGCAATTAATCAACAAATAGCTTAAAACAATAAAGACTTGTGTACTTTTTTCTTCCTTAACACCGTATCACATCACATTAATATCGCCGTCAAAACTTTACCTTTCACAAATTGGAAAGACATATTCGAAAGCGTTAATCAATTATCCTTGATTTTTGTATGAAGCTGTTACATACGTCTTGAAACGCTAGATTCTTACATTAGATGCATTAATGTAATAATAATAATAACAGCTTCATTGTTCCACTGCAGTGCAAAGCCCTCTTCTCAGAGAGAAAGATGAAGGGAATTCTTTTAGAGAAAGCATAAGGAGCCTCAAAATTGTTTGGCTATTTCTAGTCCAGGCTTCCCGAAGAAGTTCCACGCGCACCTCAAAGAGATGTCAGCCCGTTAGGGTCGTATCCTGCCGGATAAGCGGGATTGTCCGAAAGGGTTACTGCTACTCCGGAACATAAAAGGCTAAGGAAGGAACATGGATGGGTTTCAGTCAGTAAGAGTCTGACACTGCCGCTCCACCCAGAGTGGGATCATCAGTCATTTGATGATTTCTCAATCTCGTAAAAAAAAGGCTTCCCCACGAAAGATATTCATGTCCTCCGAAGCTGAACAAATCATTTTGGTGCCCTTCGTTATTCCCTAACAAAACATCCACCTTTTCTTTTCAGGGTCCATTACAATGGGTATATTGTTCAACGAATTTGAATAACATTATAGCTCATCCCAACTCATGCTTGAAAAGTTGGACTATTTAATTGATTTCAAGTGGCTTTCATTCGAGATATTAGTTTTAAACAAAAGGCATGCCAAGTTCTGAATAGATTTATACTTCAATAGGTTTCAATTGAAGCAGTCATTTTAGTGAGCGTGGCTAAGTTATTGAAGCTGAAAGCAAATATCTTTGCGGGAATAACTCTGCAGGTATTGAGAATTTAATATTGCAGAGGTGGCGGTGGAGGCGAGTGTTTTAGTATTAGGGGTACAACAGAATTGCTATCTCAAAATGAACAGAAATGTAATGGCATTGTTTTACAAACATTCCGGTTCTATTATGAATTCAAGCAATGTAGAATTAATCAATTTATTAATTCGCCATATGTTACAAAGGCACAGCTGTTATTAATCAAGTTCACTCAACTTCTTCTTCTTCGTGTGGTTAGTAACTAACCTGGTGTCAGAGTTTTAATGCTGCCCATGGGCCTCTGACTTAGCATCACATGCTGTTGAGAAATATCTCTCAGGCATGCCGGTTTTCTTCACGATGTTTTCCTTCACCGATTTTAAGCAAGTGATAATTATACAATACGCACATGAATCCGAAAAACCAGAGCTGCGTGCCTTGGGTTCGAACTCGAGACCTATGACTTGGCAGTCCGATGGTCACACCACTAGGCTATCACTGCTTTTTCACTCAACTTAGCCAATTTTAGTTCACGGCTTAACATTACTCCCAATTTACTTTACAATACACGGTTCTATATCTTCTTCATCCATTTTATCCCCGTCTTTGAAAAGTCATTGATCCATCTAGGTAGATATTAGCCTAAGAAAGGCTAAGCTATTTACTAGTAATTTACTTGACCAGCTTTTGCCCAAAATTACATCTATTACTAGCTGACCCGGCAGACGTCGTCCTGCCTTAACTATGATACCTATCTACCTATCCTACCTACCCTACCTACCTACCCTACCTACCCTATCTACCCTACCCACCCTACCTACCCTACCTACCCTACCTACCCTACCCACCCTACCTACACGACCTACCCTACCTACCCTACCTACCTAGGGGTATGAAAAATAGATAGTAGCCGATTCTCAAACCTACTGAATATAAAATTTTATAAAAATCGGTCAAGCCGTTTCGGAGGAGTACGGTAACTAACACTGTGACATGGAAATTTTATATATTAAGATTATGTCGTCATTTTCTTGTTAACTAGCCTATAATATTCCCTCTGTTGGGACACAGGCTTCTTTTCTGTGAGTGGAAGAGGATCGTAATCCTCCACGCGCGCCCAGTGCGAGATGGCAGTTGTCGCATATCTGCGAATTTTTAGTTCTAGGATAGGCCGGTTTCCTCACGATATTTTCCTTCACCGTTTCGACAGCAATGGTGATGAAATAATTTAGACTAAGCGCCTGTCTGGCTTTCAACCTACGACCAAAAGTCGTGACCGTGACCACTGAGCCACCACTGCTCAAAAAATCTGTACAAATGCTAATTACTTTTCAATTTTCTACCAGGTCTTCGGAAATGCTCAACAGTCCTCGCGCTGACAGACCGCGAGAAGTCTTCGGAGCCGATCAGGGCTCACAACAGACTGCGCGCGCCCTCCGTCTGCTCCCGTTGTTCGTCACTACTGTCTCTTGCCGGCGCCAGTGGCTCCAGGTACGTCATACCAGGTCTTTAGTACAATTGCTGCAAGTCCTTGGAAGTCAGGGATTACAACCGACTGTGCACGCCCTCTGTCTACTCCCATTGCTCAACACTTGTGTCTTTTGCTGGCACCGGTGGCTCCAGGTACGCGACACCAGGTCCTCAGTTATACAGGTGCAGCAACTCCTCAGACATCAGGGCGTTCATCACTAGCAGGCTTTTTATCTGCTCTACATGGAACCAAATGTTTCCGTCGTCCACTCTGTCACAAACATTATTTTTTAGCCATTATTGTTGGGCAAAGGCCTCACTAATGTCTTTCATTCTAACATATTTAATTTATAATATCCCACTGCTGGGACATAGGCGTCTTTTCCGTGAGAGGGAACGGACCGTTCTGGTTGGTAGAGGTCACAATCATACCTGTTTTGTTCTAGGATCTGCCGATTCCTCACGATATCTTCCTTCCCTGGTTTCATACCCACTCAGCTCATATATTTTACTTCGCCAGGTATTCCCTGGACGGCGCGGGCGGTGGGTTTGTGCCGGCTGCTCCTATCAGCTGCAAGCTTTGTTTGGAAGACGCCACTGCTGATAAAGTCACCCTCATCTCTGGCTGTGGATGCTCCTTCTGTACCAAGGTCAGTTACTCATGTACCAAGATAAAAGTACCCAACATCTTAATCCAGATCCAGAATCCAAATCCGTTCAGCCGAAAACCAGTGTTGGCGTAATAGAAACATCCAAATCACACTAATATTATACAAGTAGGCGAAACTTGTGTGTGCGTGTATGTTCGGATGTATTTGTAATACAAACTTTGTATGTTTGTATTACAAATACAGAAGACATACAATGAAGAAGTAACAAACATACAAACTTTGTATGTTTGTTACTTCTTCACGCAAAAACGGATCGGGATGAAATTTGGCGTAGATATAGATTATAACCTGGATTAACACATAGGACCTTTTGTTACGTTATTTTATCATTTAATATTTATTATTTTATCCTGTTACTACGTTCTCGTGGGATAATTTCCGACATCCACGCGGGTGAAGTCGCGAGCAGAAGCTAGTATAACCTTATCTTACCTTTACTTAAGCGGGATTGTCCGAAAGGGTTACCGCTACCCCGGAACATAAAGGGCTTTTTTTTTTTTAAGGCTGGGAAATCATCCAATAACTGCTCCCGCTCTGGGTGGAGCGGAAGGGAGTGTCAGACTCTTACTGACTAAAACCCATCCATGTTCCTTCCGTAGCCCTTTATGTTCCGGGGTAGCGGTAACCCTTTCGGACAATCCCGCTTACCCGGCAGGCTTGGCCCTGAGGGGCCCATTCATATACTGACATCTCTTTGAGGCGCGCGTGGAACATATACGCGCCGTACGGCACGGGTCTGGTGCTGATCGGACGGTGAGTCACCCATTACTCACCGTCCGCAGGCCCGCGCCTACGGTGGCCGGGAGTCGTCACGTGGCTCCCGACGCCCGGGGCGTCTCCTGCGGCGGCTGGGACGGGAGGACCTTTCTCTCTCCCATCCCGCCACCTCCTTCGCGAGCATAACTTTTTCGCAGAAGGAGGTGACTGCCTTGCACTTCCTTTTCGCCCCGGACCATGGCTTGCACCAGGGCCGGGCGCGAGAGGACGCCGCCGATCGCCTCTACGAGGACACGGCGGTGCTCCGCCCAAGCAGGGCAGGTTTGCACCGTATGTTCTACCGTGTCCTCTGGGCGATCCTCGCAGTGGTGACACCCGGGTGTTTCCTCCCGCCTGATGATGTGCAGGAACCTCCCGAAACATCCATGTCCGGTGAGGACCTGCGTCAGGCGGTAGGTGACTCTAGCCACTCCTCAAAGAGGGGCCTTACCAACATAAAGGGCTACGGCAGGAACATGGATGGAGTTTAGTCAGTAAGAGTCTGACACTCCTTTCCGCTCCACCCAGAGCGGGAGGTGTCATTTGATGATTTCCCAACTTTAAAAAAAAATGGTGGGGTGTTCAAAGTCAAAGTCAAATCAGTTATTTCAAACAGGCACAAGAAAGGCACTTTTGAACGTAAAAATGAACAAGAAATAGAATTGATTCTAGTCACCCCTTCTAAAGGGTAGTTTCGTATGGTAAAGAATGGACTAGAAACTCCACCGTTGCTCTTTTAATATGTTTTACAATGTTTTGTATACATGAATTATAAAATTATATGTGAAGACGATGCACCCAGAACAAAAGTACTGCACCACAAATGGCGAAAAGAAAAACAAATACATATAACAATGGCAGGTAATATTAATTATGTCACAAAGACATAGTGCATTGGTGCTCACATATTTACAAACATTTTAAAAGTTAATAATAATAAATCAATTAATACAATACAGTTCATAGTACAATAACTTTTTGTCGCTATGTTTAAACCCGAATCAGCCCCATGTAATAAAGAGATTTCCATTACCTTCAACTTTCTGACTGACCGACTCCTTAACTGTCTCTAATTCAGCGGCATTGTCCGAAAGGGTTACCGCTACCGGAACATAAAGGGCTAAGGAAGGGACATGGATGGGCTTTAGTCAGTAAGAGTCTGACACTCCCTTCCGCTCCACCCAGAACAGAAGGGAGGTTTTTTTTTTATTTTTTTAAGGCTGGGTAATCATCCAATGACTGCTCCCGCTCTGGGTGGAGCGGAAGGGAGTGTCAGACTCTTACTGACTAAAACCCATCCATGTTCCTTCCGTAGCCCTTTATGTTCCGGGGTAGCGGTAACCCTTTCGGACAATCCCGCTTAAGGAGGGGTCATTTGATGATATCCCACCCTCAAAGAAAATAGAAAAAAAAAGTGTCTGTAATTGGCTTAATTCAAGTAAATTCGAATGTTAAATAAAGTTGTGTGGAAATCGGTTATCATGGTATGGTCATATTATGCGCAGGAATGGGAAAATGTTGTGAGGAAAGTTGTGAGTATGAATGTTGATGGCTATACAAGTAGACCAAAGAAACGATGGATTGTCTGAAAGATGATATTATGGCTGAAATGTAGAAATGTAGAAAGGGAGTGACTAACGAGATGACGACTAAAACAGAAGTATGGAAGAAAAAGACATGTTGCGCCGACCCCAAATAAATTGGGATAAGGGCAGGAGAATGATGATAAAGTAAATTTGAATGAACCAGGTACAAACTCAGACCTTGGGCTGCCACTGAGAAATTCATAACATAACGCCTGTAACCCCCGAAGGGTTAGGCAGAGGTGTACCTATGGTACAACCACATTTTGCTAGTTATGATTAAGTACCATGTAATACTCCGGCCTGCCACTGTGAAATTCCTTAAGGAAAAACCTAGTTACACCGCAAAAGGCATAATTATTATGTTTACCAATGAAGTTATCATGCATATTTCTAAATCTGTTAGGTTTGTAACCAGGTCAATAACCTGACTAATTTGGTAATATTAGAATAGTCTGTAAACTGTTTTTTTGTCCCCGTTACTATTTATTTAACACTCAATGATGGAGGAGATTGTGGTTAAGTAATAATTCCTCTCCAGTCGATCAATCAGGTTAAGCTACGCTTGCCGGAATTGGTGCGGGATGGGTGAGTATCTTTACATACCAGGACTCCCCTGCGCCTCGGAAAACTTTAACTGTTAAGTTTTTGGTCCCGGCAGTCATTCGTGGATCTTTGACTGTCTTCACGAGTTGTCAGAAGCCCGAAACACTGAGAACCAGTCTTAACAAGGAGTATCGTATTACCCAGTTACTGGGTTGTGAAGGTCAGATATGAAATACTGGTATTCAGCTGCATCCGGTTAGACTGGAAACCGACCCCAACACAGTTGGGAAAAGGCAGATTTATGTGGCTATTTATGTAACACACCTTTTTTTTTTTTTTTTTTAAGGCTGGGAAATCATCCAATAACTGCTCCCGCTCTGGGTGGAGCGGAAGGGAGTGTCAGACTCTTACTGACTAAAACCCATCCATGTTCCTTCCGTAGCCCTTTATGTTCCGGGGTAGCGGTAACCCTTTCGGACAATCCCGCTTACCCGGCAGGCTTGGCCCTGAGGGGCCCCTTCATATGCTGACATCTCTTTGAGGCGCGCGTGGAACATATACGCGCCGTACGGCACGGGTCTGTTGCTGATCGGACGGTGAGTCACCCATTACTCACCGTCCGCAGGCCCGCGCCTACGGTGGCCGGGAGTCGTCACGTGGCTCCCGACGCCCGGGGCGTCTCCTGCGGCGGCTGGGACGGGAGGACCTTTCTCTCTCCCATCCCGCCACCTCCTTCGCGAGCATGACTTTTTCGCAGAAGGAGGTGACTGCCTCCCACTCCCTCTCGCCCCGGACCATGGCTTGCACCAGGGCCGGGCGCGAGAGGTCGCCGCCGCCGATCGCCTCTACGAGGACACGGCGGTGCTCTGCCCATGCGGGGCAGGTTTGCACCGTGTGCTCTACCGTGTCCTCTGGGCGATCCTCGCAGTGGTGACACCCGGGCGTTTCCTCCCGCCTGATGATGTGCAGGAACCTCCCGAAACATCCATGTCCGGTGAGGACCTGCGTCAGGCGGAAGGTGAGGGCGCCGTGACGCCTCTCTAGCCACTCCTCAAAGAGGGGCCTTACCGCCACTATCGTGGCGTGCCCTGCGCTGGGTTGCGACAGTCGCTGCTTCCAGGCCGCCATGAGATCGCGCCGGAGGTCCGTCCGCTCCGCCGCAATTTGCTGCGGAAACGGAGTTTCCCCCCGGCTTAGTGCCTCCGCGCGCCACTCGAACAGGCGCGCGAGGACTATCGCCTCCAGATCCCACGGCGGCAGTCCGGCAAGGAGGCTTGCCGCCTCGCCCGAGATCGTGCGGTACCCCCGGATTAGCCGAATGGCTACCACCTTTTGGGGCGCGTTTAGATAGTGAGCGGCTCGTCGCCGCAATGAACGCGCCCACACCGGGGCCCCGTATAGGGCCATGGACCGCACGACTCCCGCGTAAAGCCTCCGGCAGGAGGCGTTTGGCCCCCTCAAATTGGGCAAGAGCCGCTTTAAGGCGGCCCCAGTCCGTTCCAGCTTGGGGGCCAAACGTCGGAAGTGCTCCACGAAATTCCATCGGCTGTCGAGGACCAGACCCAGGTATTTCATCGTGGTCTCGACGCCGATGTGAACCCCTCCTACCGTAAGTTGGGATCCCGATGGTGGCCTATTCCGAGGCCCATGAAAGGACATGGCCTCGGATTTGTGCAATGCCACCTCGAGACCCAACTGCCGGATCCTCTCAACGACTATCGCAACCCCGCGTGTCATCGCGTCGGCCGCCGCCTGATGCGACCTCCCCTGCGCCAGGACCAGCGTGTCGTCAGCGTAGCAAACTACGCTGACGCCGTCAGGGAGGTCTGCCCGCAGCACCCAGTCGTAACCGATGTCCCACAGGAACGGCCCCAGAACCGATCCCTGCGGGACACCGCACGACATCTCTCGCCGGTTCCATTCCCCATGTAACACACCTTACGGTGTGGTTAAGGCTTGTTATCCATATAGGCTTTATGGCTTGTATCAGTCCAATTGCAAAAAACTGCAAAACTTAGCCGTTTGTAGGATGATAATGAAAAAAAAAAATAAAAATAATAATAAAATGTAAATTCAAATCACAACTCTCCGCTGTCAGCGGGACTATCTGAAAGGGTAACCTCTGCCCCGGAACCGCTGATATAGATAGACATATATCTGTGCCGGGAACACATAGGGCTAAGGAAGGAACATGGATGGGTTTTAGTCAGTAAAGGCTGACACTTCCACCCACAACGGGAGTGGTCATTCTATGATTTCCTATCCTTATTAAAAAAAAGCTGTCCGTTGTAAAATCAATTGTGATTGAAATAACATGACAAACAGATATGGTGTGTCAATTTGCCAAGCGATTTATTTCTCTGACTGTACACAGAAGAGTTGGTTTGTATGTTATTACTAGCTGCTCACGCGGTTTTACCCGCTGCTCGGCTCCTAATGGTCGTAGTGCAGAGGCCAGCACATCAAGTTACCACAATCTGTCAAATTTCTTTGATAGTATTTCAACTTTATTGCTAAGACATAAGGTTCATTTTTAATTGAGAAAATTTGACAGTTAGGGATAGCATGATGTGCTGGCGTCTGTACATAGGTTTCCTCGATAAATGGACTATCCAACACAAAAATAATTGTTCAATTCGGACCAGTAGTTCCAGAGATTAGCGCGTTCAAACAAACAAACAAATTCTTCAGCTTTATACACACATCAAAAGTGTCTAGGGATCAACATATATTTTTGCAATAACTTTTCTCTTGATTGATATTAATTTAAATTTTCTTTAAGGATTCATCAAATAAAGTGTTTTCGTTTGTCACAGTAACGATAAACCAAGTCACCTTTGCATTAATAAAGAAATTTGCCATTTTCCTAATAAAGGGATTTTTGACATTTGAACCACTAACATTAAAGTTCGAAAAAAAGACTGAAATAACAGTTTTCTTTAAAATTTTATTGGGTAACTTAAACAATTAATAATCCGTGTTTCTACCGCGAACACTAACAACACAAGAACATCGGTTTGGCATACTCAAAATGAGTTCATCCAAATCACGCTGTGGAATGGCCGCCCATGTTCGTTGCAACAACAAAAAAAGGTCTTCTTGCAACTGGATACCCTCCATATTCGGCAGAGCTCTTCTCTGTAGCATATCCCATGCATGCTCAATCGGGTTCAAGTCTGGCGACTGAGCAGGCCAGGGCAGGACATTGATGTTAGCTGCGGCGAGAGTCTGTCTTACAACTCTTGCGGTGTGCGGTCGTGCATTATCATGCATTAACTGAAATAAGGGACCGATTTGCACTTGTAGAGGAACGATGACGTCAGATACAATCGTCTCAGCATAAATTTGAGCGTTGAGGTTGCCTCTGATCCAAATCAACTCAGTTCTTCCGCCGATCCAAATACCCGCCCATACCATGATGGTTCCACCACTATAAGGATGGACTTCCTGGCAGGATTTTAATCGCTGTTGGCGTCCAGGGGTTCTCCAGTGTCGTATACGTCTTGTATCCGGTCTCATACCAAAACGAGACTCATCAGAAAAGCACACGAAACGCCATTGTTCTTCTGCCCAATTTCTGTGTTCAAGAGCCCATTGATATCGAATCCTACGATTGTGCATTGCTATAGGTGGTACCCGTAGCGGTCTTCGGGAATGAAGGTTCACTTCATGCAAGCGGTTTCTGACTGTTTGGTCGCTAATTAAGTTCCCTGAAGAGTGATGAAGCCTCACGGCTAACATCATGGCGGTTATTGTTGGAGCTCTTCGAGTTAAGATTTGAATGTATCGGTCTTGTCTCCGTGTGGTGCAGCGATACCGTCCTTCATGGCGCTCAGCCACGGTACCTGTCCTGTGCTTCGGTAACGTGTCCAAAGTCGACTGATAACACCTTTTTTTGTTGTTGCAACGAACATGGGCGGCCATTCCACAGCGTGATTTGGATGAACTCATTTTGAGTATGCCAAACCGATGTTCTTGTGTTGTTAGTGTTCGCGGTAGAAACACGGATTATTAATTGTTTAAGTTACCCAATAAAATTTTAAAGAAAACTGTTATTTCAGTCTTTTTTTCGAACTTTAATGTTAGTGGTTCAAATGTCAAAAATCCCTTTATTAGGAAAATGGCAAATTTCTTTATTAATGCAAAGGTGACTTGGTTTATCGTTACTGTGACAAACGAAAACACTTTATTTGATGAATCCTTAAAGAAAATTTAAATTAATATCAATCAAGAGAAAAGTTATTGCAAAAATATATGTTGATCCCTAGACACTTTTGATGTGTGTAATATTAGTATCTTAGATTATTCGTGTGTGCATTGCACTCGGCCTACATAATTTAGAGAGAGATAGAAAACGAAGATGCGAAGTTTACATTTAAACTTTTTATTGACAAAACGGTTCGCAGATGACCTAGTAGACGATATTAGTGCATGTACATACTATCACTTATACTGTGTCAATTTACTTACTGACTGAGAACGGTTCAGTTATGAGTTGAGTGACAGTGTACCCGATTCCAACGCCTGCTACAGGCTTTCATCTGCAAAAAATAAGTTATTCCAATAGATTGGGATTTGATATTATCGATCAAAATAACTTTGAATTTCGCTTGTCTGTTTTGTTTCATTGCCCTTGAATATAGATTTATCATTCTGTTAATCATCATCTGCCTGCCTTTTGGTTTCCATTCTAACGGGATGCAGCTGAATACCAGTATTTTACATGGAGCGACTGCCTATCTAACCTCCACAATCCAGTTACTGGGCAATACGATATGAACTCGCCCTTTTAGTAAGACTGGCTGTCAGACTTTTGGGCTTCTGTAACGACTGTCACAAATCCACGAATGACAGCCGGGACCAAACCACCTACTAAACGTGCTTTCGAGGCACAGATAGGTCTTGGAATTTAAGAATGGTCACCCATCCACTAATCAACCGCGGCAAGCGTAGCTTGACCTGTTCCCCGTGCGGCTATTTTCAATTTGCTCCTGATCATCCTGCTAAGGGTTAATAAAACACAAAACGTATGCTCATTACTGTGAATGTGCGAAGTTTTTAATGTTCTTTTTTTATCAATTATTGAATCTTCGAACGAAGGCTTTACCCCTTTTAAGGGATACAATTATTACTTATAATAAGGAAATATTGGAAGTTCACGGTGAGCAACTGTAATCAGTATGTCAGTAAAAGTCATTTCGAACTAAAATAAACGAAAGTTGCAATTAAGTTTTTTCTGTGAATGATAAATGGTAATATACCTACATGATTAATTCCCCGTCGTAAGGAAACCAGCATGTCTCAGAGATATTTCTTAACAGCATGTGAAGCTAAGGGGCCCATGGCCAGCATGAAAACTCTGTCACCAGGTTAGTCACTAACCACACGAAAACAAGAAGATTTTCTCAAGGGCATCCATAGCTAAGCGGGATTGTCCGAAAGGGTTACCGCTACCCCGGAACATAAAGGGCTACGGAAGGAACATGGATGGGTTTTAGTCAGTAACAGTCTGACACTCCCTTCCGCTCCACCCAGAGCGGGAGCAGTCATTGGATGATTTCCCAGCCTTAAAAAAAAAAGAAAAAAAAGGGCATCCATAGTCCATGCTACCTACAGATATGTCTGATCTGACCAAAATCTGAACAGCATTGGCGGTTACAGCCCCAAACTTAATCGTCTATAACGATAGCCATTAAAATATCTACAAAACAATTATTTTACGTTATTCACCGATCTATTTATTTTCGGCTATTCAGATTGACCTCCCCATGAATAAGTATCCAGGCGTTCTCGTAAAAGTGATGCACTGACGAAGCCCGCGAAATTCACATTTCGTACGTGTTTTTGCAATTTGTAAGTCAGTATCAGGGTGTATGTTGTTGTATGTCTGAGAGATATTTCTCAACAGTATGTGAAGCTAAGTCAGAGGCCCATGGGCAGCATAACAACTTTGACACCAGGTTAGTCACAAATCACACGAAAAAAAAGAAAAACGGTTGTATGATGATCAAAATATGATTCGTGACTATAGCGTACGTACTTATAGCTATTACAATCATCTACAGCTCTCTATAGTGTATTTCTTTTACAGTGTCCAATTTGGTAAACAAACACGGGACGAAAATTCTGATTTTTCGTATCAATCAAACACTTTGAGTTAAGCATAAACGTCTTGAACTTTGAATAATACACTTAAGGCATGAATTATTAAAAAAAAATGCTTCAGAGACACATAAATTACCTAGAAATCTTAATATTAGTCGCGACATTTGTTTACCAAATGAGACAACTAAAGAAAAATACACTATAGGTACAGATACTCTATTCTCTCTGTTTGATTTTAGGTCAATTCTTACTTAGAGAGTCGTATCGATGAGTTCAATAATTTAAATTCCAAATATACACATTTGTTACGATCGCGGATCGGTTTTTAGTAATATACTACATGATACTGATATGCAAATTGCAAAAACTGGATGAAAATTTGAATTTTGCGGACTACCCTGGCGCATTTTGCCCTGACCAAATAACTTTGAGCATTCGTTCCCTCTTCAACGAACCCCAAATCTATATCTCAATATTCTCAATCTACCCAGCGCAAGAGATACTTTGCGAGTAGACTCAGATTTTGGAGTAAAATCGTTATAAAATCAAATTTTCGTCTTTTGAAAAATAAAAAACTAGCATAATGTTTAAAAATGGTATTAAATTGTCTATCAAAATAATGGTTACTTAACGAGGAGATAATAAATCATTATTTCCATTTCTGTGGTTTCGTTGTGAGGGGATTTATTAAATGGCTACAATAAAAAAAAATACCGTCAAGACTATGTAGAAATTAAATTTATTTTTCATTAGTTGGTATTTCGTTTCGATAAGGAAAGGCGCCGAAAATCTGCATAAAAAACGGCTTGCGTAGCGCTGCGTTTTGCTCGGGGAGTAAGCTAATATTCTACTTATCGTATATTCCTACTCTATCCTTCTTTATACTGAAGCATTCGCAGCCCTTCAGTGGAGACAATAACTACAAATCATGATGGTGGTTCCTATCTTTTCTTAGCTCAGGTAGTCTTATCAAACGTACTAATCACATTTCGGCGCCGCCGCCGGTTCGTGTCTTATCTGAGTCTGTTTTGACTCCACCTGCGGTCAGTGACACCGGCATGCCATACCTCCCTAATTATGCGGCTATATATAAGTTATTTATAATAACTGAGTGTCTCGAAAACAGATTTAGATTATAACTGGATTTGGTCCTATCCTATATGTACATATTTTCAAATAGAGGTACTTAAATAAATATTTGATTATACAATATCATGGGGCTCGTGGCTAAGTGAGGAGCTCGTGGCTATGTAATAACAGCCGCATGGATCGATCTATTAGGTTAAGCTACGCTTGCCGCGGTTTGTCTATGGATGGGTCTTTATAGAGATTTCTCCGTGTCTCGGAAAGCACGTTAAACCGTTGTTCCCGACTGTCATTCGTGGATCTTTGTCAGTCGTTACAGATAGTCAGAAGCCCGAAAATCTGACAGCAAGTCTTACCAAGAGGTATCGTATTGCCCAGTAACTGGGTTGTGGAGGTCTGATAGACAGGCGCTCCATGTAAAATACTGGTATTCAGTTGCATCCGGTTAGACTGGAAGCCGACCCCAATATAGTTGGGAAACGTCTAGGCAGGCAGACAATATCATTTTGCCTGTACTCCCCAAGAGGTGGACAGACGTGATTGTAGGTAGGTAGACCCACATTCCGCCAGATATTATTACAGTTATAGTGATGGGGGACAAGCCTATAGTCATCAAACAAAACAGATCCCGACTCCGTGTTACTATAGATAATTTCAAGTTATTGCGGGTGCCGTGGATTGAATATTGATACATAATAATAACAATCTGATCGGGAGCTATACGTTTGAGCTGTTGGGGTTGAATCACTAAGGCCGTTAAGACCCGAGTATTTCGGGATATCGCCCATTGGTTGATCGACTCTTGGTTGATTGATCTGACCAGAGGGCTGTTCAATTTGTAGGTCATAGAATTAGCATTGCCATCCAACGTGGCAATGGCAACGCTGCCGGCCTTTTGGGCACATTTCCCACTAACAGCGATGAGGACAGTTTTTTTGACTCTCAATGAACTCTTCCATTTTGTTATTTATTATTTATACAAGGTGAAATTGTATTCATGGGCATTATTTTAAGGGTTAATTGTACTCATCATTATGAGCAACTTTCACTATGGCAACAAATCTGAAATCGCGAAAAAAAAATTAGTTGTCCCTACATTTTGTCGAGTTATGCGAGCATAATGTATGGAACAGCAGATTTTTTTTTTAGTTTTAAGTTGTATATTATAAGATTGGTGTGTAATTAGTAGATAAAATTAGTATGAATACCTTGACGCTATGTTCAGCAGTCGCACTTCCGACAACTAGACCTACGAGGCATAGCATAGATATACAAGGTTTACGGATAATTCCGCTACTGTAACTAATTTTGTATACTTAGAAAGATAATTTAAAAAATACTTAAGTAAAAACTGAGGAGCTCGTGGCTAATTAATAACAGCCGCACGGTTCGATCCATCAGGTTAAGCTACGCTTGCCGGGGTTGGTCCGTGGATGGGTATCTATCTTTTCATACTGAGAATTTCTGTGTCTCGGAAAGCACGGTAAGTCGTTGGTCCCGGCTGTCATTTGTTCATCTTTGACAGACGTTACAGGTCGTCAGAAGCCCGAAATTATGATATTCGGTCTTACCAAAAGGGTATCGTAGTCGTACCCAGTAACTGGGTTGTGGAGGTAAGACAGGCAGTTGGTTTGACTCTGAGATCTAACTAAACTAAATAAAACTGGGCCGTTACGGTAAACATTTTAATATTTACCTCAAAACCAGTAACTATATTTGTCATCTTCACACCGTACCGTTTAGTTTCTAGAATAGGTATTTACTTCGTGTGTCACTTATAAGTGCTTTTAGTGCTCCTCACTAAAGGCTTCCGTAGACAGGAGCGATGCGATTCTTGTAGAAAAAATCATATTAAGCTCTATAGCTTAATATGATTTTTTACTCGCTTTATTGACTTTTGTAGAGCAGTCTCTATAGACTGCTCTACAAAAGTCACGTGGCGCTGTCGCGTCGCGCCTGTCTGCGGTAGCTTTTAGCTAGCAGGTTGCGGTTTGCAAACTAATGTTTTTAGAGTTATTTAAACAATAACTCATCGTCATCATTGTTGTTTTGTTAATACATAAATGTTTAACAAGGCTACTTCAGACAATATCATGACTCCCCGCTGTTGTGACTATAATGTGTAGGTATTATGTTTTCTTCATATATTAAAACTGGCTAAGTGCGAGTCGAACTTCCACACGATAGGTTCCATACCACCGGACAATATAGTCACCGGACAGTATTGTGTTTGTTGACAGACCGACCCTATTACAATTCTTTAGTGCCTATAATTGGTTTATTTGAAAAAAATGGTTTGTGTTTGAACTTAACTCAAAATAGTATTCTACCAGCCGATCGGTTCCGGTAACCTAACTATATAAGATGACTGGTAATTAGTGACCGATATTTAAACACGTGATTGTACTCATGTTTACCATCAACTTTCCCAAAGAAACTTTTTTTGTATACTCAATAGTTTTATTTTTATCACAATAACAATACAACTGGCGCGCGCAAAGTTCAATGACCTTCGCGACGATCAGCTGTTAGCAGCTATTGAGTATACAAAAAACGGGAAATTAATTGTTAAGCAGATTGGTGCCCTACATCAATTTCGCTTGTTTATAGCTATTTCATACGACTGTCAAAAATAACAGTACATACACATAAGTAACTGACGTTTTGGTTAGTTAAGGTTGGTCAATTTCCGAAGCCCTTTGTAATTGTGATGTCTGTTCATGGTATATGCATCACCTTGTAATGATTAGATACTCCATGTCATGTTTGACATGTATTGTGTTAATTTGTTTCAACTACTAATTTGTTTTTGTGGTTAATTAGCTAAGTGCCGTGGAGGTTGAATACCCAGTTGTTTCTGATACGAGATAAGGCGAGAGAAATAGGAAAGCCATTTGCAATATATGGTTTTATTGCAGTAAAATTGCAGATAGTATTTCATTTCAGCTATGACAGAGAATAATGAGTACTTTTTTTAATGAATTAATTGTTAAACATAGACATCAATAGTAAATAGTATTTACTATTGATGTCTATGTTACTCCAGCTAGGGGAAGACGAGAGACGGAGCTATACCTCCTGTATAGCGTCATCTCTTTCTCACACCGAGGTAGTCTATACTAATATTATAAAGAGGAAAGATTTGTATGTATGTTTGTAACGAATAAACTCAAAAACTACTTAACGGATCTGGACGAAACTTGGCACACAGATTAATTATAGTCTGGAATATAAGCTTTTTATCCCGGCAAAATGTACGGTTCCCGTGGGATAATTTCTTACATACACGCGGGCGAAGCCGCTGGCAAAAGCTAGTATTAAAATAAAACTGCTCTTTGATGTGATAGTTGGCCCCTAGACGTTAGCCGTGTATTGTCACCAGTCATCATAATATATCTCCCATATTGCTTCTGGTCCGTGGTCCGTTAAGGCCACTTCGATGCTTGATTGTTCTATACTGATTTCTCGTCAAACTATTTGAAGTGGGCTTGTGTGGTGTCACTAATCGCGCCATCTAAAACTTTTTACGCAGTCTGACTATGTGGAACTTCAAGTCGTTGTGTAGGTGTCGCAAGTTTGCAACAACCTATGAGATCAGCATTAAAGTTAAGCGATTTTATCATGCTATATGAATGGGCTGTAAGGAATCAAAATGTCAAGAAAAAAAAGAAAGAATACAAAAGTTTACTTGCGGTAAATATGACGCAAAGAACAAAAGAAAGAATACAAAAGTTTACTTGCGGTAAACATGACGCAAAGAACAAAAAGAAAGAATACAAAAGTTTACTTGCGGTAAACATGACGCAAATAACAAAAAGAAAGAATACAAAAGTTTACTTGCGGTAAACATGACGCAAAGAACAAAAAGAAAGAATACAAACGTTTACTTGCGGTAAACATGACGCAAAGAACAAAAAGAAAGAATACAAAAGTTTACTTGCGGTAAATATGACGAAAATAACAAAAAGAAAGAATACAAAAGTTTACTTGCGGTAAACATGACGCAAAGAACATCAAGAAAGAATACAAAAGTTTACTTGCGGTAAATATGACGCAAAGAACAAAAGAAAGAATACAAAAGTTTACTTGCGATAAACATGACGCAAAGAACAAAAAGAAAGAATACAAAAGTTTACTTGCGGTAAACATAACGCAAAGACACGAACAAAAACCCAAAAAAAATAAGTTGAGAGAACTTTGCGTGTGCGGTGGGGGTGTTATATATACAGGGATATACAGGGTGAATTTTTAAAGCGGGCGTGGATGGCCCAATTCGAAGCAATGAAGAATAAAAGCTCGATTTTAATGAAATCTAAAACTGCAAAACAAAATGTATTTCAAAATTACTTTACACAAACACTGCCACTATTTTTGTGCTATTCTAAGCTCAGTGCCTTGTACACGTGTCCATGTCCATGGCAGTGTATGAGTTAACAATTTCGCCCCCAGACCATACCGTAACTCAAACTCAAACTCAAAGTATTTATTTCATTTGACTTGAATTGTCAAGGGGTCGGTCAGTCAGAAAGATGAAGCTAGTTGCCCATTCCAAAGCAGTTGGTACCTATGGATAAGAACGGGCAAGAAACTCCATGGACACTCTTTTAAACAAAATATGGTTGCAAAATATTGGTCACATGATTCATATTATAACTTAAAGCTCAGACTGCTGCGCACATTCTTCAATTTCCTCATTCTTCAGGAAAGCGCAGTAAATGTTAATCCACTCAGCACAGCAACCGTGAATAATTTAAGGCCGCTCCTCGAGTGAATATTGTATAAGTTGCCCGAGGTACAGTCACCGAGCTCGTTGGATGTGCGGATGCAATTTTCTTGTAAAACAAGGGCTATACCGGTTTCTTGTTTACCACTCTATACAGTTGTTTGTAAATATTTTGCTACATCGGTCAGTGGCGTTTTATAATAATCTGGTATTGGGATTTATTTTTAAATTGTTGACTTTTGTTTGTTTATACGTAATACTAAATGCTTTTTGTTATTTTATTTTTGAAATACGCATGACGCAGTTGTCAGAAGAAAGGCCTATTTCAAATAAATAATTTGACTTTAACTTTGACTTTTCTTAACTTTTTTGTATAAATGTTTCGAGTCGATGCTGCGACGCAATGACATTTAGATAGGGCGTTTATTATTGTATTCGAAGATCGTATGCGGCAATGAAAGCGGAGATAGTGAATTATGTAAGAATTGTTTTTATTTATTTTCATAAACACTAGAAAATTTAGATAACTAATACCGTAACTTTGTATTGTTTGGGGAGGCCTTTTTAGGGTTTCGTACCTCAAAAAGAAAAAACGGAACCCTTATAGGATCACTTTGTTGTCCGTCCGTCCGTCTGTCAAGACCGTTTTTCTCAGGCACGCGTAGAGGTATCAAACTGAAATTTATATCTAATACTCAGGTCTACTGTCCCTTGCAGCTGTGAAAAAATCAAACTTCTAAGCCAATGCAATCAAAAGATACAGCTGTTTATGCCGCAAATTTCCGAAACTCGCACGGGAATCAAAACCTACAGGGTACTTCCCGTGAACTTAGAATCTTGAAATTTGGTACAAAGTAACGTCTTACAGTGCAGATAAAGGAAAAATTGCGAAAACCGTAAATTTTTAGTTACATCATATAAAAAAAAAAATTTTTTTTTTTTCAAAATATAAAAATACCATAACTATGACTCGATTCTCGTGATGGGTGAACATTTACTTATATACCTACAGGTTTGTACGGAACCCTCGGTGTGCGAGTCCGACTCGCACTTGGCCGGTTTTTTTTTTGAGGGTGGGACTTCATCAAATAATTCCTCCCGTTCTGCGTGGAGCGAAAGGGAGTGTCAGTCTCTTACTGACTAAAATCCATTCATGTTCCTTCCTTAGCCCTTTAAGTTCCGGGGTAGCGGTAAGCCTTACGGACTAAACCGGTTACTTGGCAGACCTCCGCTTTCACCGGCCCCTTCCTTAATGCTGACATCTTTTTGAGGTGCGCGTGGAACACGAACGCGCCGTCCGGCACGGAGAAGTAAGGTGCTGAGGCTGGCGCATTAGGACTGCCAGTGACTCATAATGCTATTATACTAACTCCGTGACAGCAGTGATAGCCTAGTGGTGTGACCACAGGACTGCCAGGTCTCGAGTTCGAACCCAAGCCACGCACCTCTGATTTTCGGATTCATGTGCGTATTGTATAATTATCACTTGCTTAAAATCGGTGAAGGAAAACATCGTGAGGAAACCGGCATGCCCGAGAGATATTTCTCAACAGCATGTGATGCTAAGTCAGAGGCCTTTGGGCAGCATTAAAACTCTGACACCAGGTTAGTTACTAACCACACGAAAAGAAGAACTCCGTAAACAAATGTGAATAAACTTAAATTAATCATAAAAGTTTTAACATGATTATATTCATCGTCCTTTAATTTAATGAATGTGAAAAACAAAAACGATAAAAAACTGACTTCCTAAAAACACTTCAAAGTGAAAATAACTATTATTATGGCTTTACATTCTGATTTATAGAAACGATGGATCCGTTGTCATTACTTAAGCAACAACGTGTTGCTGGAAACATACTGTACCATCAACACAAGAAAATATAGGTAGTGCAAGTTTGTTCTCTATGCACTCGAGGCAAAAAGATCTTAATGACATGTACCTGACCCACAAAAGCCTGTAATCCCTTTCCACCATGTATGGTGAAGCACAGTACAGATATACAGGTCGGACATATCTGCTGCATCTTTTATCCCCAGATCTAGGTCAGGCCATCCAGGGCCGTGCTCCTGATATGTGCCCTACATTGCTCTAGCTAGCTTCTGTTGTAACTTTTTTTGGTTTATATTTACGGTGACGGTAATTGGAAACGCATTTGAATAGAAATAGCGGTAAAATTATTTTGAGTATAGATTGCGTTTCTGACACCTGTCAGTGGGATATAATTAGGAAAAAATCAATCTAAAAAAAAATATGCCGAGCCTTTCCCCAACTATGTTGGGGTCGGCTTCCAGTCTAACCGGATGCAGCTAAATACCAGTATTTTACATGTAGCAACTGCCTATCAGACCTCCACAACCCAGTAACTGGATAATACGATACCCTTTGTTAAGACTGGCTGTCAGACTTTCGGGTTTCTGACGATTCGTAACGACTGTCAAAGATGCACAAATGACGGCCGGGACCAACGGCTTAACGCACTTTCCGAGGTACGGAGGTATCTTGGTATGTAAAGATGGTCACCCATTCACGGCTAAATACTTAATTAATTAGTAAAATATATATACTTTTGTCCACCAACCCGCCTTGGGCCCACGTGGTGGATTATGCCCACTCCCTCTCTTAGAGAGTAGGTCGGTGTCCCAGCAATGGGAACATTATAGGCTGATTATGTATTCTTTTTTACAGTGTTTGCTTTCGTTTCATAGTTATTTTATCTCAGATTTTGCATTTCACTGGGTACAAAAAAATGGGGGCGTTATGTAGAGGCTTAGGGAGCGATTTGTAATTACAGTTAGATAGTGGTTTTTAAGTAGGAATGGGGCGCTAAAAATAATTTATTTAAAGTGGGCAGTAGACAAAATAAGTGAACCCCTGGGCTAAATGGAGCGAAATAACTACCAAAATGAGAATAGACTTTGATAATGGAGATAAGGGATCAGCCGTAGTTGTTGGAATGAAAATTTGATTAAACTTTGAGCAATCTTAATTTTTTCCGAAAATAATAACAAAGCGATGAATTCTTGGAAACAATAGTAAGAAAGGACTTCTAATATTTCAATTTATTTCAAAAACACAGAACTTGAGAAAAATCGTAAGGAAACTGTCAGAAAGGAATAGGTAAACTTTTACAATTTGCATTGCTTACGGCTCGCCACACCTGTGCAATGTCTGAATATCGAATGTAAGTATGTAACCTTGACTACGATTCCGCTTGGCTAGCAACCAGCCTAGACGCGATGCCAAACTACCTAGTTTTGTTACACCTTACTTGGAAAAGCTATAGCAGTATTGCTGGGGAGATTGTTGCGCCACTTCTTCTCAGCTAAAGGACTAGGAAGTGGTGAAGGGGCTGGCGTTTTGGACATGTATCCCTGAAGGGTTAGGCAGAGGTATGTACAGAGGCCAGCACATCAAGTTACCACAATCTGTCAAATTTCTTTGATAGTATTTCAACTTTATTGCAAAGACATAAGGTTCATTTTTAATTGAGAAAATTTGACAGTTAGGGATAGCTTGATGTGCTGGCGTCTGTACCTATGGTACATCCACATTTCGCCAGTTATGTTTGAACCCCATGTAGTAGGGGGTGAGTCTATTGCCATCAACCAGGCACAAATCCTGACTCCCGGCTGAGAAGAAGTGGCTGAGAAATTCCAGATGGGAAAACCCAATAACACTTTGGCTAACCTGGAAATCGCTCGCCGGACGTCATGCTCAGCAGTAGCGCTTGCGACCCCTAGCCTAGTCAGGCAGTTTGAGATTTTTTTTTGGGAGATTAAACATTAAAAGAGATGATGCCATAAGGTAGATAGCCTGCGAGTTTCTGAAACCCGAACTCTGAGTTTTATAGATCTACTAGCTTCCGCCCGCGGCTTCGCCCGCATAATATGTCGACAAATTATACATATAAACCTTCCTCTTGAATCACTCTACCTATTACAAAAAACCGCATCAAAATCCGTTGCGTAATTTTAAAGATTTAAGCATACAGACAAACAAACAGACAAAAATAGCGACTTTGTTTTATACTATGTAGTGATTAACTCAACACCGTCGGACTGCCAAGTAACCTCTGATTTTATGGATTCATGTGCGTATTGTATAATTATCACTTGCTTAAAAATCGGTGAAGGAAAATAGCGTGAGGAAACCAGCATGTCTGAGAGATATTTCTCAACAGCATGTGAAGCTTAGTCAGAGGCCCATGGGCAGCATAAAAACTCTGACACCAGGTTAGTCACTAACCAGACGAAGAAGAAGAAGAAGACTCAATTTACTATCACACTGACAAATTAATGTCGAGTAATTTGATTGCGTGTGCGTTATATCAATCAGACAGCCAGTAATTAAAGCCAGAAATCATAGGATTGAATTTAGCATTGGTGTGAATGGCCAAACTAATGTTAATTGACATTTTGTCTTATCTTGCCTTTCTGAATCCGGGTGTACGTCAGTTTTTTATAAGATTTGAGTTTAGGTAGGTAGATAATTGAAACGATATTAATCTAAATCCAGACATTAAAATCGTTTAATATTTATAAACTATTTTCTGTCCGCGACTTCGCCTGCATTGAACATTAATTGGGATAAAAAGTCATTATCATCATCTGCCTTTTCACAACTACGTTGAGGTCGGCTTCCAGTCTAACCGGATGTAGCATGTAGCTGAATACCAGTAGTTTACATGGAGCGACTGCTATATGACCTCCACAACAACCCAATAACTGGGCAATACGATACCCCTTAGTAATACTAGCTGTCAGATTAAGTGCTTTAATTATTGGGATAAAAAGTATCCTGTATTTGTGGAATGGGCCAACTCGTGACCTCGATCACGCCTGATGGAAAGTGACACCAAAATTGTACACTTGGTTCGCAATAAACATTTTGACTTTGACTTTGACTTTGATAGATGAGTTTTATGATGTAGCGAGCATGCCCAGAAGATGCCTGTTCACTCTTGTTTCGAAGTTAGACGGGTTATATGTGGCTCTGGCTGTGTAATGTACAGTCAACAGCAAAAGTAGATGATCAAAATTAGAAATTCAATACGAAAGAACGGAGTTCGCGTCAGACCTGTGTGGCGTCAGAGTGATTCAAGTTTGTGATTGGAAATTATACTAAACATTTACTACTTGTACCGCTGCCATATATTCGTGAACTCCGTTCATGAGTTGAATTTCTGATTTTGATCATCTACTTTTGCTGTTGACTGTACCTCTATGCCAAATTTCATCCAAATCCGTTCCGCCGTTTCTCGTGATTGAGTAACAAACATCCAAACAAACAAACTTTTATATTTAATAATTACAGGATACTACTATTTAATTTTATAATTATAGCTCACCCAATGAATGACCGTCATTCTCAAGATGCATCAAAAAACACTGAGCATCCAATAAAAATTACTAAAATAATAACAAAAAACGGCCCCACCAAGGGTACGTACTCCGAGCACAAAAATAATTACGTTCAAAAAACGCGTTTGTTGTACAGGGCCTTTATTTTTTACATTAAGATTTTCTTTTTTATTTGTTTAATATAATATAAAATAGTGGAGATTATTTATTATGTATAAATAATCTCTCTCTGCAAAATCTCAACTCTGTACAGAGGCCAGCAAATCAAGTTACCACAATCTGTCAAATTTCTTTGATAGTATTTCAACTTTATTGCAAAGACATAAGGTGCATTTTTAATTGAGAAAATTTGACAGTTAGGGATAGCTTGATGTGCTGGCCACTGTACCTCGTACAGTTCATGAGCTACAGCCGGCTGACAGACGGACGGACGGCCATCGAAGGCTTAATAATAAAGTTCCGTATGGCACACTTCTGGTATGGAACCCTCAAATCGATGTTTTGATAACGAACTATAGTTCGTTAACGTAGCCTTCTCTGTAAGTAGTATAAAACAAAGTCGCTCCCCGTCGTCTGTCCCTCTGTACCTACGTTTAGATATTTTAAACTACGCAACGGATTTTAATGCGGTATTCGTCAATAGATACGTAATTCAAAAGGAAGGTGTATACGTATAGTTTCATTATCTTTCGTCCGTGGTTTCGCCATAGCGGTATGTCGATAAAAAGTAACATAATATATCTTATATATCCTTCCCCAAGGTACAAAGTATCTTCATACCAAATTATATCGAAATCGCACTCCGCACTGACACACTATTCGTATCTACGTTGCACTCGTGCGAAACCGGGCGGGTCGCTTGTCTATACTAATATTATAAAGAGGAAAGATTTGATTGTTTGTTTAGGCTCCGAAACTACTGAACCGATTTGAAAATTCTTTCACTGTTGGAAAGCTACACTATCCCCGGGTGACATAGGCTATATAAAAAAAAATAGGAATCCTTACTAAAACTCCAATAATGTAACAATTTCTAACATCCACGCGGGCGAAGCCTCAGGCAAAAGCTAGTATTATATAAGGTAGCAATTTAAATTCGAAAAAAAAAATAACGTTCGGTCAGACGCTTCTGAGTAATTTGCCATTCGTATGTAAAAATATTTTCCACTTAACAAATACAAATAGGTCTTAAATCATGGTGGCGCATGCTAGAAGCTACGATTAATTAGCAAATATCACGCGATGATCGAGAGAAGCAAATTATCACCGGCATGCTAATCTATGCATAAAGATGTATATTAATACCTATCAGTTAATATAGGAACCTTAGTCAGGGAATATGGTTGCTCAGCGAATTGACTCAATCAATCTGTTTAGCCTTTTCCCAACTATGTTGGGGTCGGCTTCTAGTTCAACTGGATGCAGGTGGATACCAGTATTTTACATGGAGCTACTGCCTATCTGACCTCCACAAACTAGTTACTAGGATAACACGATACCCCTTGCAAGACTGGTTGTCAGACTTTCGTGCTTCTGACTACCCGTAACGACTGTCAAAGATCTACGAATGGCAGCCGGGACCGTTTGGTCCTGGCTGCCATTCGTAGATCTTAACGTGCTTTCCGGGGCACGGAGGAGTCTCGTTATGTACAAATGGTCACCCATCCACGGCCAACCCCGGCAAGCGTAGCTTAACCTGATGGATCAACCTGTGCGGCTGTTAGTACCTGTACTTAGCCACAAGCTGCTAAAACAATCAATTTTAATTATTATCAGTGGTCTTAAATGGCTAGAACAAGCTAAATTGAAGCAGTTTGTCAATCTGATAAGTAATTAATTTCCCTGATGTCCATCACACCTTTTTGTATTCGCCTTTTTTAAGGCTGGATCAACAATCCCGAATACAACGGGCAAACGTGTAATGTGTACTACAAAAAATAAATTTTAATATTCTTATTTAATAGATTTTATTATATCAATTATAAAAGCAAGCAATATAGTACGGCCGACGTATCTTGGCGGTTCTGAAGTTAGCTGTTGGACTGCGCAATGGGTCTTTTAAGAACGAAATTGTCTACTGCGCAGCTATTCGGCTAACTTCCGGACCGCCAAGAACGTCGCTTCGTAATGAGAGCCTTTGTAAATGTGGCTAAGTGCAGCAAACGGGAATAACAAGACTCGTACTGTCAATGTAATGTCTTAGAGACCGTGAAGGACTTTTCTGACGTACACAAAACCAGCCGTTAATAACGCTTTAGAACTATGTATTTTTAGAATTTAATCATGAACTCTAAATCGATTAAACACATAAAATCAACCAGAAAAGTGGATCTCGGAAGTGTTAAAAAGAATTAATGAGATTTTCTATTTAGAATTACAAAAAAAAAAAAACAGTCTGATAGTACAGACGCCAGCACCTCAAGCTATCCCTTACTGTCAAATTTTCTTAATTAAAAATGAACCTTATGTCTTTGCATTAAAGTTGAAATACTATCAAAGAAATCTGACAGATTGTGGTAACTTGATGTGCTGGCCTCTGTACATTCAAACTCTTACGTAATGATATGGGAATATAATAATATACGCTGCCGGAGGCTTTCAGCTCAGCCTTGGCGCAAACTTGCCACCGACCGCAGGTACCAGTGGCTCTCGCATCTTGCTGTGTTGTTGAAACCATAGAAAACGTATGAAAAATCATGTGAACTGCTTGTCACTGGACTACTGGTGGCTGTGGTCGGTGGTTCGTATGTGCCGAGCCCAATTTTAAAACAAACTTTACTTGGATACCAAACTTTCAATACAGATGCAAATTGCATGAAACAAACTTCTACTATGAGAATTGCAAATGGACGTACTTTACCGCATGTAACAATGAGAACAACTATAAATTCATAATAATTTAGTTAGTAAAATAAAACTGAAAACAAATGTGAATTCAGAATGAAGTTTGCCTTTACCATATGGTATGAAATTTAGATTTATTATCAAAAGATAATTAAAAAAAAGGTTTTTTTTTAAATTATTTATCTTAATCAGAAAGAAAATACGTTTATTTGCGGCAAACATGACGCAGTAAAAAAAACAAACAACAATAAAACAAGTTGTGGAAAAATATGCGCCACATACGCGCAAAACGGCCATCTCTCAGCATAATGCTTCGACCCCATGCGAGACAGAACCACAGCCCTGATTAACAGCCAAAGCCGGCGTTCGTACTCCTGGGCAAATACTTCCATTATAACCATTTTTTCTTTGCTAAAACTGAACAATTGAAATACAGAACGGAGTTTTCTCCTCTCGTCCTATGGAAATGTTAAAATTATCATAACCTACTGACCCGTTCTTAAAGACTTCCATTCAACTTCTTGTTGATGGTTTTGGGCCAATCTTTCATAACACGTGTTTAATTATTTCCTTCTTCGTCACCATCCCCGAGAAAAAAGTCGCTTTATGTCATTTCAAAACTCATGTCATAAAATACTTGTATTACTCTAAAACAGTGGTTCCCAACCTTGTTTATGAGTTCAGGTCTCCCTTTTGTGCCATGCTTCCCTGGTCTGTCCGACTCGCATCCAGATCTTCCCTGCGATCTTCTGAAAGTAGTCAACAAACCCCCTCCTTCTGGCTATTGGTCTACCAACGCTCCTTTTACCGTGAACCATGGTCATCATCATCATTCTCCTGCCCTTTTTTTTTTTTTTTTAAGGCTGTGAAATCATCCAATGACTGCTCCCGCTCTGGGTGGAAGGGAGTGTCAGACTTACTGAATAAAACCCATCCATGTTCCTTCCGTAGCCCTTTATGTTCCGGGGTAGCGGTAACCCTTTCGGACAATCCCGCTTACCCGGCAGGCTTGGCCCTGAGGGGCCCCTTCATATGCTGACATCTCTTTGAGGCGCGCGTGGAACATATACGCGCCGTCCGGCACGGGTCTGGTGCTGATCGGACGGTGAGTCACCCATTCCTCACCGTCCGCAGGCCCGCGCCTTCGGTGGCCGGGAGTCGTCACGTGGCTCCCGACGCCCGGGGCGTCTCCTGCGGCGGCTGGGACGGGAGGACCTTTCTCTCTCCCATTCCGCCACCTCCTTCGCGAGCATAACTTTTTCGCGGAAGGAGGTGACTGCCTCCCACTCCCTCTTGCCCCGGACCATGGCTTGCACCAGGGCCGGGCGCGAGAGGTTTCCTGCCCTTATCCCAATTTATTTGGGGTCGGCGTAACATGTCTTTTTCTTCCATATTTCTCTATTAGTCGTCATCTCGGTACTCACTCCAAACGGTAACCCATGTACTATACGGTAAACCATGGTCGAAGTTCATATTTCTTGTGGAAAAGCAAGTAGCCATTACCTACCAAGGCAAAACTCACGTCTTACCTTGCTAGCTTGTTCACTTTCTCTAATATTACGTTAACAAAATGCCTTTAATGCTAAAGGCATTAGATTCATGGTCACATCACCATGCGTGCGTAACCTTGAACACAGTATTGTATTGTGAATTGTTAGAATTTCGCAATGACTTGCCGTAACATTCGATTTTATTTGTCAGTTGGAAAACGTTCAAAAGTAGTAACTGATGCTAATTTTATTCATAATCTACGGGCGATCGATATGGTATGCATCGAACCTTAATGAATATGGTGGTTGGAACTTATGGATCACCGACCAATTGACCCAGAAATACTTTTTTGGGCGACTCGCCGTAGACCTTTTTTCATAGACTCTCCTCTCATGTTTTCTAGCAGTGGTGGTTCTATGGAAACGACCGACTTACGATTTGTGGGTTGTAGGTTTAAACCCGGACAAGCATTTTACTTTGTGTCAACTTCTTTGTCATCATCATCACTGTTCTCAAAACGGTGAAGGTAAACATCGTGTGGAAATGTTCACTAAGGTATTTGCCCAGGAGTACGTCAGGACGCCGGCTGTCGCTGAAAATCAGCGCTGTGGCTCTGTCTCGCATGGGGTCGAAGCATTATGCTGAGCGATGGCCGTTTTGCGCTGATGTGGCACATATATTCCCTAGCTTGTTTATTTTTACTGCATCATATTTGCCGCGAATAAACGCATTACCTATTTAAAAAAATCATTTTTTTTTCCATCATATTATTATCTGGATGATGATCTATGTTCTAAACAAAAAAATCTAAGAGATTTTTTATCCGCACTGGGCCGGCGTGCGGCGTGGTGGGTTAAATACGACCTACTCTCACAGAGAGGAAGCCTGTGTTCCAGCAGAGGGAACGTACAGACGCCAGCACATCAAACTATCCCTAACTGTCAAATTTTCTCAATTAAAAATGAACCTTATGTCTTTGCATTAAAGTTGAAATACTATAAAAGAAATTTGACAGATTGTGGTAACTTGATGCCCTCCCGACCCTTGCTCGAGCCAGCCCGCGTTGCCGCTGAGCCAGTAGTTTTAAAAACCCCCGATCCAGCTGTCCCTTGCTGTCCCCCCCCAGCGACGCCCTAAGCCGAGGTCCGAACCCCGCAGGGGGTGCCCTTAGCGTGTAGTCGCTTAGTTTTGTAAGTTAGGTATAGTTTTTATTAAGCCCTGGCTGGAGGCTACAATTCTTTTGTGGCAGCCACAGGCAAGCCCGGTTAAGCAGTAGACAACCCTTTGGTTGAACTGCGAGATGCCATGATCAATTTTATTTTATAATGTGGTAACTTGATGTGCTGGCCTCTGTACCAAGCTAATAATGATAATAATTAATGGGCTTTTTAGTTTCTTTTTTAGAAATGTGCGTCCGGTTAGACTGGAAGCCGACCCGAACAAAGTTAGGAAAAGCCTAGGTAGAATGATTGATTGTTTTTTTTTAGAAATGTGCGTTTTGTTTGTGCAGTTTTTTTTTCTTTCGTTCTGATTATGCTTATGCCTCAGATACAAATTAATCGAGTATGAAACCTGACACAAAATTATTTTGTTCCCTCGTCATGTAAGATACAAAATCTAAATATAACTTAATTATCTTGTCCCCATTGCACGTAACGTTTATTTAGAACTTAATCCTGTACAATCATCCTATTACGATTGACATGCAATTGACGTCAACTGTTATAAACACCACTTAGCTAATTGATTGTTAACTCTTTACTCGTAGAAACGGTTGAAATAGGTGGGTGACGGAAATGTTTTACCCGTCGGTATACTGCTGTTTGGTCTCTTTTTAGGGTTAGGGTAAAACGGGACCCTATTACTAAGACTACGCTGTCCGTCACCAGGCTGTATGCCATGAACTGTGATAGTTAGACAGTTGAAATCTTCACAGATGACGTATTTCTGTTGCCGCTATAACAACAAACACTAAAAAACGGAATAAATTAAATATTTCGGGGGGCTGCCATACAACAGACATGAGTTAATTTGGCGTTTTTATAGATAATGGTACAGAGACCAGCACATCAAGTTACCATAATCTGTCAAATTTCTTTGATAATATTTCAACTTTATTGCAAAGACATAAGGTTCATTTTTAATTGAGAAAATTTGACAGTTAGGGATACCTTGATGTGCTGGCATGGCGTCTGTACGCAACTTAGTGCGCGAGTTCGACTCGCACTTAGCCGGTTTTTTGTTCATCTTTGCCTTTTAATTCGGCATATTTAATTCGATATTAAACAAATCTGAACTCAAAATGAATGCATCATAATCATAATCAGCCTATAATGTTCCCACTGCTGTGAGAGTGAGCGCGCCATAATCCACACAGAACAGATAAAAGAGGTCCTCTTTTATCTGTTCTGTGATAATCCACCACGCGGGCTCAGTTCGGGTTGATAGATGTCACATGTCTTAAAATTTTTGGTTCCAAGACATGCCTGTTTCCTCACGATATTTTTCTTTTAGAGAGCAGTGGTGACGATATAATTTACACAAACTAAAGCGCCTACCTAAGCTAGTACAGAGGCCAGCACATCAAGTTACCACAATCTGTCAAATTTCTTTGATAGTATTTCAACTTTATTGCAAAGGCATAAGGTTCATTTTTAATTGAGAAAATTTGGCAGTTAGGGATAGCTTGATGTGCTGGCGTCTGTACCCACGATCTTACCTCTCGTATTTTGGGGCGGTTACTACTGACTGGGACACCACTGCATTAGTGAACAGATAACGATGTTGGATTACGACTTCTTTCTCTCGCCTTCTGAATGCTCGAGTGTAAAATATAATGAAAGGAGAGCAGCTGAATTCATCTTAAATATAAAATTCTCGTGTCACAATGTTAGTTACCATACTCCTTCTAAACGGCTTAACCGATTTTTATGAAATTTTATATGTACATCAAGTAAGTTCGAGAATCGATTACTATCAATTTTTCATACCCCTAAGTGTTTAGGTAGGTACTACCCTACTTACCTAATCACTTAGGGGGTAGGAAAGGTAGGTAGGTATCATAGTTAAGGCAGGACAACGTCTGTCGGGTCAGCTAGTTCCTATATAATTTTGTCGGTGTCCTTTGAATGTGGAATAAAACAAAATATACCTTTACTGTAGTGAAGTGTTTGAATATCGACTCGGAAATCATAATGAAAACGGAGAATCAGAAGTAAATATCCGTGTTTTCAACAAATTCTCTTTTCTATAACAGAGGTGTTATCCTGTAGTCTCCATGGACCTCACGCATGTTTCAATTTATCTTCCCACCATTTTCCTGTCCTTGTCCTATTATAATTGGGTTCGGAGCATGATCATCCGTTACTCTATAAACCACTTCTTTTTCTTTCATGTCGTCCCTCATACATCCATCCGTTTTTCGTTTAGTCTTTGTTTTCCTCTTCATCTATCAAAATTTGTATTTATTTATGAGGTTTTGAATAATTTACCTTCCTGGACAGCTACTGACAGCCCTGGTGGTAGTTTTCTTGTCTTGATTTTGCATACGTTTTTATTGGTAGTATCAAAAAAAATATACGGTTATTTTTAACCGTATATTTTTTGTGATACTCACCCATTCATCAAAATTATAATTTGATCCTAAATCATAAAGCAAATTGTGATAAAGTTGTTTTGACAATCAATGCAAAGTTTTTTATTGATTTAAATGCACGCCTGACTCTGATGAATTGTCTCCACTCAAAAATAGAATTAGGAGGTATTACCAATACTCAATACTTTATTTAGTTACATAAGTATTGATGTATTAAGAAGAATGTATTATGCTATTTTTTAAGTCCGACTGCGTTGTCGGGACTCGGGATGTTTAGAACAGGCCACCTCTGGTCAGTCTGATAAAAAAAATATTATTTGCATTATTATCTGATTAACACATTGTTAGAGCACTATGACTAATATTGCTACAACGATAAAAGTATGAAATCACGCTTCAGTTTTGATTGCCATCGCCCCTGCATTACGCATTTGCCGGTACCAGGAGCGTACGAATTCGCAGAGGTTTCTGCAGCCGCCTCGCTGAGTCGCTGCACACTTGCACAACCGGTCCGCGTGCCGCACACAGCATTGAAAATTACGTCATGTATTTTATTTAGCCTTATGTAGAGCTTGGTATACCTATCTATATGCACGACCGACAAGTAAGTCACGACGCACCTCTTACGCCGTTCTAACAGCCTGGTACTTCAGAAGCCGAAAAGGATTCAAAAGGACCTTTATTACGAGCCTTTTTGCGTTTCCAAGGCGATCGTAATGAAGAAGGAAATGGGTTGAAAAAGATACCTGCGTGTGTTGAATTTTTTTTTGTTTTGGTCCTTTGTGACGTCAGTACTTCACATTAACTGTAAGAGGACTCTTTAACAAACCAAGTGTATGTATCATATTACCTATACTTGCTTAAATTCATTATCGTTTGCGGCAAAGGCTTGTTATTGTGTAAGATTAATTCAATGGCATTAGATATTGTGATTTGTTTATTCTCCGACTCTCAAGGTCTCATTTCGATACGTCTGGTCTTTTTTATATTTTTTACAGCAGGTTTTGATGGTGTCGAAGTTCAAAAGGCACAGTGTCAGCCTTCTTCACTTCAGTTGCCTCATTGCCTACTTCACTTCAGTTTAACAAAAAGGTCTTATTGTGTTATGAACAGGATTGATATTGGTTCACTTTGGTGTCTTCAGAGTTAAGTCAATGAAAGGTATCACACTTATCATGTTACGGTCAAGAGAGCTGTCAACTTTCTACAGTTTCCAGCGTACATATGATTTGGGGTTTAGAGCCGGGGAAAATAATTGTTAAGCAAATTGCCATTAGTTGGTACCCTACGTTAATTTGCCGTGTTAGCCATTTCATGTATCGGCGGGATTGTCCGAAAGGGTTTCCGCTGTCTTGGAACACAAAGGGCTAAGGAAAGAACATGGATGTGTTTTAGTTGCAGTTTGGATTTATCATACAACTAGGTGGCGCATAAGTAAACACCTCAATGGAAGAAGCTCTCTTTTTTGAAAATAGAATGTTAGTCATTTAATTGCGACTTTGGCATTTTCCAAATATAAAATACACATTGTAAAATCATGGATGGCGCCACCGCTTACACCGCACGAGCGCCGATTGACATTTTGCGCTCAGCGTTTCCCGACCGCGTAATCTCTCGATTTGGCGATTTACAGAGAGATCGCCCGATTTGACAGCTGTAGACGATTTTTCTATAGGATTTTCTGAAGTCACGCGTTGTTGCGAAGAAGCCTTTCCTTCAAGATCAAACCTTGACGGTTTTTAAAGTGAAAATCGTGTGAGTGGCGAATCTATCGCCTGAAGTACTGAGAACAGTAATACAAAATGCGCTCAAAGGTGCGTCAATTCTGGTGGTCGTCACCAGAATTGACGCACCTTTGAGCCGTTTTTGGTGACGACGGCCGCTTAACGAATATAATTTTTTAGACAAAAATTTCGAATAGATGACGAAATGATGAGAAAGACAGAACAAAAAGTTCGAATAAACAATATAACAAAAACCAGGGTTTGGTTGTGGGGTTGTTCAGTGTCGTATCATAATCGGCCTATAATATTGCCACTGCTGGGACTCAGGCAACCTCTCTAAGAGAAGGAGTGGCGTTAACTTAAAAGTTAAGTTAAAACATAATAATTAGGTTAAACTTAAACAAATTGATGAAACATTTTCGATCCCCCATACAAAACGTTGTCACTTGACAAATCATTGTGTATGGAGATTAAAAAAAATCATCCAAATTGTTAAGTTTAACCTGCCAATATGTGTTCCAATAACGCACTGAACTACTCGCTTTCGGGACAAACACAAGTTTTGTTACAGTTTTTGAAGCTTCTAGGCGATAGAAAAAACGATGGTTTATGTTAAACTAATACCGGAGAAAACCTTGACACCTAACCATTAGCTGCATAATGAAGATGAATCTAATAAAATAAATTAACACCAGAACCCTGACATAAAATTGAACAAAAACACAGCAGGTAACACTTAACACGGGCAGCTTGTAAAGATTATGTATTTATTAGTTTATAGATAATATTTCAATGCCATCTTATTCTATCTATTTCTTATTATATCGCAGAAGACCCAAGCGTAGAAATGGTGGTACGAACTTGATGCGTATAGAACGGTTTGGTCCATATTGGCTTATGATCGAGTCGAGTGGAAACAGGAAAGGGAGGCTTTGCCCTGCAGTGGGACTATACTTACAGGCTGATTATTTATTTTTTATTTATCTTAATAATAATCTTTTTTTTTTTTGGTTAGTTACCGTTCAAAAGTGTTATTTCTTTGATTCTTTGCCAAACTGCGAGGCAATTGCGGAACATAGTTACAATGGTAATGCTTTTCATTTTGACTATACATTATATCACGCCTGTAATCTTCGAAGGGTTAAGCTGAGGTGTACATTTTTTGTTTTCGGGGGGAAACCTTCAAAAGGCCTCCTGTCTGGACTTTTAGGGAAAAGACCAGGGAGTGTGTGATTTTTACCTCACTAAAACCACCCCGGTAATCACCATCAGCACATGGAAGGGGCCTAGTTAAAGCTGAGGTGTACCTATGTAATTTCATTCATATTTCGCCAGTTAGGTTTGAGTCCCATGTATTTCGTGGCAAGCAGATTGCTATCAATCCAGTCTCCGGGTTGCTACGGACTAATTTCTGATGAGTGATGGAATAACCGAATAACGCTTAGCCGAACCTGGGAATCGTAGCCAGGACCTCATACTCAGTGCCAGCGCTTGCTGCCACAAGACCAACAAGACAGTTCAATTCCGTTTATTTTGACAATTCAGCAGAAAGTCGGATTGGGAATTTCCTTTAAATCTTTCGTGATTGAAAGTGTATTGAAGATAAACTACTATAACATGGCGCGCCCCAATATTTTTAGTCACATCATTACAAAAGAGTTTGTATGTAGTTGTAAGTATTCGTCTTCAGTAGCAGACCGGCAGCAATATGCGTTGTGAGTATTGGTGCTGTGCTTTGTAATTACTTTCACAGATAATCTCAAACATTTGAATATTTGAGGGGCGGGCCATGTTATCGTAGTTTATTTCCACGCAATTATGTTGTTGCTCTCAGACTGTACATAACCTCATAAGTATGGCCCGTGCGAATTTAATACAAACATTTTTATTGGAATTCTTTGACAAACAATAGCGTGCCTCTCTATCCGATTATATCAAATTAGATTTATTTTTGGATCTTTATCAGGAGACTGTTTTATACCTAACCACTATTAATTCTTTAAAACTAATTTGTTACATTGAAGAGGAAGTATGGTGTGGTATTACAAGCCATTTGCCCGATGGAATTTCCCATTGGTAAAAATTTCGAAGTTCCTTACCCTCTTTATCCGGTTTAGGATGTATTTTCGTAAATCCTTCCTTGATGCTGACTTTCTTATATACTGTAAAAAACTCTTTTGCAAAATTCGAGGTATGCTTCTAGACGCAGTGGTGTAGGTTGTGCGTCCGACTCCCAAAAAGGAAGAGGTCTCTTCTTCTTCTTTTCGTGTGGTTAGTGACTAACCTGGTGTCAGACTTTTTAAGCTGCCCATGGGCCTCTGGCTTCTGCTCTCTCTGGGCCAGACAGATATTTCTCAACAGTATATGAAGCTTAGTGAAGGAAGAGGTTCTATGTACGATGGAAATACATGAAAAAAATACCTACATTTGTTCAGCTGTTCCCTACATTTATGTTCGTATAACTCGTCAAAATGTAAGGAACAGCTGATTTTTTTTCGCGATTTTAGGTTTGGTCCCATAGTAAAAGTTGTTCATAATGATGAGTACAATGACCTCCTACGAGGTTTCTGGTGTTTTACAAATAGGAAAATACCAATGGAAATTCGAAAAAAAAAACCTATAGGTACAGGGAGGATTTTTTTCGAATTTCCATTGGTATTTTCCTCAATTGTGGACCGGTTTTAATAATCCTTCTTTCATTTGGTAGATAAAGCTTGAGCGTTGGTCTCATATAATACACTCGAGAGCAATGAATCCGGGTCACTTAAAGAATCCTAAAAATCTCGGAAACTAAAAATGCTAGGTTAATGCAATAAATTGTATTTAATAGACAATGTAATACTCCTTAAATGAAGGTATTAAAACTTCTTAGTTTTTGTAAAGTTATATCATAAAAAAATCAAATTTGAAAAAGGGCCACTTTCGAAGATGGAACTACGAAATTACAGCATTTGGTTTTGCTTTTGTTTGTAATCTGTCATTTATGTGGGTACATAAACCATGTTGATAGTGCTCTATATTCATTATTCAAGCTGAAATTATGTCGCTTACGCCTGAAGAATGCACCATAATACTTACAATGCTGGAAACCGGCCGGAGTCAGCGCGATACAGCCAGGACTGTCGGTGTGTCGCTGTCAACAGTACAAAGAGTTCTCCGACGTTACGAAGAAACTGGTTCTAACCTACGCAGACCAGGAACGGGCAGAACCAGGTGTACCACAGCACGAGAAGACCGATACTTGGTGAACACCATGCTTCGAAATCGCTTTCTCACAGGAACTGAACTCACAAATCAGTTTCGACGCCTCGGAGGAAGTAACCCAAGTGCATGGACAGTAAGACGTCGGCTTGCTGAATCTAACTTAAAACCCCTTAGACCTGCAAACGGCCCTAAACTGGAGCGTGGGCATCGTATTTCAAGACTAAGATATGCCCAGGGCCACGTAAATTGGAGTATTGAAGATTGGTCAAAAGTTATGTTCTCCGACGAATCAAAATTTATGCTCTACAAGCACGATGGAAGACACAGAGTGTATCGAAGACCAGGGGAAAGATTCAAGCAAGCATGCATCGAAGAAAAAGTAGCCTACGGTGGTGGGTCTGTACTTGTGTGGGCCGGAATTTCTTCTGAAAGTCGCACAGAGCTGGTGATCATAGAAAACGGCTCTTTAACTAGCGTAAGATATGTGGAAGAAATCCTCAATGATCACGTTGGTCCATTTATGGTCAATTTAGGTGAGGATGCTATATTTATGCATGACAATGCCCGACCTCATACAGGTAGGATTGTGAATGACTACCTTCAAGAGATGAACATTACTCGTATGGAGTGGCCAGCGCGCAGCCCGGATATCAACCCGATCGAGCATGCTTGGGACGAGCTAGGCAGATGCGTAAAACAACGAAACCCTCCCCCAATCACGCTTCGTGAGCTCAAAATTGCTCTCACAGAGGAATGGGAGAATATTCCCCAAAATCGTATAAGGAACTTGGTGTACAGCATGCCAAACCGCGTAAACGCAGTAATGGAAGCACGAGGAGGCAATACGAAGTATTAAAATTCAAGAAAATCGTAATAAAGTTCAAAAATTTCATGTTTCCTATTTTTGTTTTAAGGAGAGATCAGCAGTTTTTTTCTTTATGTAATTTTGTGTTAATAAAATGTATGGTGACTCATATTTTTTTTACTTTCATTTAAGGAGTATTACATTGTCTATTAAATACAATTTATTGCATTAACCTATCATTTTTAGTTTCCGAGATTTTTAACATTCTTTAAGTGACCCGGATTCATTGCTCTCGAGTGTATTTTATTAACTTTTCTTAGGTAGTTATTGAGTTAGCTTTGATAATACGTATTTTATCCACTTTGTTTATCTTGATGATGTTTTATACTTCATGTTACTGTTGTTTACATAGCAAGTACTGGGATATGAATTGGTGTGGGCACCATAACTAAAGGCGAAATATTTATATGTTTTGAAGGGAAACCAGAGAATTAAACCATCCAGGGGAATAACACACTAAGCAAGATTGTCCGAAAGGGTGACCGCTGCCCCGGAACATAAAGGGCTAAGGAAGGAACATGGATGGGTTTTAGTCAGTAACAGTCTGACACTCACTCCTTTCCGCTTCACCCAGAGCGGGAGGAGTAATTTGATGATTTCCCAACCTCAAAAAAAAGGCACCATAACTAAGAAGTGCATAATTCAAAAACGTTTTTTTTTTACATTAGTAAACAATTACTGGATTGCCAAAGTGCGTGTTGTGCTACATTCAGAATTTTAGACTCAACGTCAAGCATTACGGACCTTTTTTTTTGAGGGTCATCCAATGTCTTCTCCCGCTCTGGGTGGAGCGGAAGGGAGTGTCAGACTCTTACTGACTAAAACCCATCCATGTTCCTTCTTGAGCCCTTTATGTTCCAGGGTAGCGGTAACCCTTTCGGACAATCCCGTTGAAGACTAACAAAGCCTAGCAGTAATATTAACTCCGCACCTAATTCATAGTTCCATGACGGATTAGTGCCAGGTTCTGGTTTATGCGTTACATAGAGTTTCATACCTACATCTAGATACTCGTACACCATCAGCTTTCTCCTTTCTAAAGTTCACCCACAGCCGTGACAGTCGTTTATAAGTTAACAAAGGACTGTTTTCTATAAAACGATTGTGTCGAGTTTCTCTTCATATTGTGTTCAAGCTAGCCGTGTACTTTAGATAAGTATCTTTTCACGGTGTTCTGGGAGTAAGAATGTAACGAAGTATTCAATCAATTGTTTGAATCTGGCCGGTAAACAACCCTTATTTGCAAAAACTCTATAGAAAGAAATCAAAGAAGATAAGAAGATTAAGTGGTTGTGTTAAGCACTATTACAAGAGACTTAAACATAACTAGCGAATTTTTTTAAGGTTGAGATATCACCAAAAGACTTCTTCCGCTGTGGGTGGAGCGGAAGGGAGTATCAGACTCTTACTGACTAAAACCCATCCATGTTCCTTCCTAAGCCCTAAGCCCTTTCTTTTTGAGGGTGGGAAATCATCCAATGACTTCTGCCGCTCTGTGTGGAGCGGAAAGGAGTGTCAGACTCTTTCTGACTAAAAGCCATCCATGTTCCTTCCGTAGCCCTTTATGTTCCGGGGTAGCGGTAACCCTTTCGGACAATCCCGCTTAAGTCATAAGCCCTAAGCCCTTAGCCCCTCGGACAATCCCTCTGAACTTCAGGATCCTAATGATTAATTTCAATTGTTACAGTGTATGAAGGCGTATGTTGAGTTCGAAGTTTGCAACGGTGCGTACGAAGTGTCGTGTCCAGACGCCAAGTGCAGGGTGGGGGCAGCGCTCAGTCTGGACGAGATATCCGAACTTGTGGAGCCGGCAGTCATGGAGAAACATCTCAAGTTTCGACTCAATCATGGTACAGTATCACAACAACTTACTATGACCAAATTACTCAAATAATTTCTCAAGCTCCAATCTACGCGATCGTTAAATCACAGAACAGATAAAGAAGTTAGAATGGAAGTAGTTCCTGATTTGTATTAGAACGCGTGTCGCCGCATGTCTCCCACTCTTGTCTCTCAACTACAAGCAAGAGATAATACGTACGCGCATTACACACACAAATAAACCACACGCACTTAGATCGCGTGTTTACTATTGGTTGTCACACTAACGCAAATAGTGCTCTGGACGTACACTCACACACGTGTAAAAGCAATTTATTTCTCATATATGTTACGGCTACCAAAAGGTCGATAAATCATATCGATAAAATTACTGTAGTTTAGTTAATTAAAGTTTTGCATTTTTTCAAGTTGCAGATACGGTACGAATAACTTCCTAATTACATATAAATAAACTTAAATCAAAGTCAAATAAGGGGGAACATCCGATACTGCCGCGAAATTTTAATTTTCTTTAGTTTTATGCTAGTTGCAGCTCTGTTTTACGTCATAATAATGAAAGAAAGAAAAAGAGAATTTTGAATAACATAAAACGTAAAACAACGCTACAATATGCAAAAAAACTATAAAGAAATTTTAAATTTCACGTCCATATCGAATGCTAAGTCTAACTACTCCGTGAAAAAGTATTTATTAATTGTGGCATGTTAATTTATTAATAATAGCTGTGCCCGGCGGTTTCACCCGCGTTACATAATCATTTTCTGCAAAATGTTGCAAACATAAATTGTGCTACATTTAGTACGTATCCATTAAATTCTACCAGTTGCTTCAAACCACAGTTTTCTTGTAGCTGGATCTTTTGTAAAATTAAAAAAAAAGTGTTTGCATCGTAAATTTGATTTTAGACGAAAAACCAACTAAGAAACTAAATTAATAATCCACATTATACAATAATTGGTGTTAATATAAACAAATTTATTTTCATTGTTATATTACTGACAATAATCATTGTATACACATCTTAATATCGACATTGATTACAATTTGGAACAACACTATCGACGCGCATAGATTTCCCAGAATTGAAGCTTTGGATCGACGCACGCGACGTTCGCGGTGAACGCAATACATTGCGCGACCGCTCACGTCGTGCAAGATCGTACCAATGTAATGCAAGCAATGTATAATTTTGCATCTGAATGCGATTTTATCGTTTTTGTCTACAAACTACATAATACTTTTGTAATAATTACAAATATCACTCGTATTTTAAGGTTTTTGGAGTTACCGGTGAAATAAAATCCCTCCTCGGGCCACATTACACTCCTGACTTCTTTTCCGACACGTTTTAATTGGGCAAGACGGCATAATTCTTTTTTTCCGCGGAGAATTGAACGCTTTCACAATAAGAGCGTGACTGTTGACCGGTGATTCTAATTTCGGTTGGGTTTGGAGCGCCCGCGCAAATGTGTGGCGCGCCTGTCCCGCCCACAAGGCCCTTCTAACCTCTTTAACTGTTCTGTGCGTTAAATAATGTGTAAGTTACGTTAGTTTGTATCCATGCACAATGTCATAGCTCTTTCTTAACAAGATTTAGAGTCATTGTAACATTTGTAACATGTCTTCGGCTTCCATCTTTATTAATCTTCCGTAGTTACTCTTTTCTAGCCATATCATCTTGCAAATAATTCATGTATTTGTTTCTTTGGTCTTCCCCTAATCTTATAGCCGATTTTTTTAATTAACGTTAGCCTACTCATACCCATTTTTGAGCAAAGGTACATTCGTTCCATGTTTCGCAATTTTGTTTATTTTTTATTTTATTGGTTCACCAACAACTGTTTACACTATGCTTATGGGTGCATATATCATACATAAAACTTATGCAAAAGGGAACAGTGCAACAATCACTTATAGGTAAACTCCGCTTGCATAACGAAGTTGTACAAAAAAAAAACGGTTTTAAATTACTTAGTTAGTAGTTCAAAAATGTATCTAACAATATAGTATGGATACTTAATTATATATAAACACGTTTCATTTTACGCGAGATAATGAAAGGTTGATCTTTTAAAGAAGACATTTATGAAATTTGACTTTAAATTTGCCCAAACTTTCAAAGTGCAAATCGATTTGATCACTGCAGCTATTTACAACCTTGCTAAGGGCTTGTTTGCAAAGTGGTGTTTTCTGTCCCGCTTTCTTCTTCTAGTGTTGTCATACATTCAATCCGTCCCGCTTTTATTGACATAAAATAACCTATCAATGAGCGTGCTTGGTTCCATGATTCCACCACGCTCTGATTGTGGACTTGCTCGGCTCGATCATAGCTGATGCGTGTGCGCTCGTCTGCCGCTGACGTTCAGCACGCTCTGCTCTGTTTAACAGCGATTACTCGCTCCGTGGCTGCACATTATTGAACCGTTTGCTCTACGACAGTGCAATCGTTTTAAATTATGGTATTTAATGCTTCTGTACTAACTGACCGAATATGGAACTTTTTAGTCAGCTTCTTTCGTTAGGTTAGGATATTATATTTTTGCATTTAATAACCGCAGTGATAGCCTAGTGTTATGACCGTCGGACTGCCAAGTCTTAGGTCAAAGAGTTCGAACCCAAGCCACGCACCTCTGACTTTTCATATTCATGTGCGTATCGTATAATTATCACTCGCTTAAAAATCGGTGAAGGAAAACATCGTGAGAAAACGAGGTGCCTGAGAGATATTTCTCAACAGTATGTGATGCTAAGTCAGAGGCCCATAGGCAGCATTAAAACTCTGAGAGCAGGTTAGTCACTAACCACATGAAAAGAAGATTTAATATATTAGGTGTAAGCTGTTATTGATGTAAATTTAATTTTAATTCTGAATAAATCTTTATAATACCCAGATGGTTACAGCTAAAGATATCAGAAATCTAAGCAGCCTGTATTGTGCCACTGCAGGGCAAAGGCCCCCCTCTACCTTGAGAATATCAAGGTGGACTAACGAAAATCTCGTAAGAGATCGTTGCACTGTTGCACTCATCATAATGAATAACTATGGGAGCAATCCTGAAATTTCGAAAAAGAAATCAGCTGTTCCTACATGTTGGCGAGTTATTCGGACAATATAGAATGGAATAGAATTTTATTTATGAGTCCATTTAGTTATTAAATTCAATCAATCAATCTTTATTTGTGAACACAGGTATTACAGTGCAGGTCTTATGTATACAATTCAGTCGAGCTCTATGTCCTACCAAAGAAATTGGTGTACAAATATATTGTTTATTTTTTAAATTACATAAACTTTGTTTAAAGACATACCATCATTTTGTGTAAGGTATTCAAAAAAGGTGAACCAAAATTCATTTATTCATTCACATAAAAATAATAGGACATACGAACATAAGGAAGTAGAAAGTGAAGAAAGTAAAGGACAATGCCACCTCAGGATTTCCGGTTTCTGATTGAGTGTGTCGTTAATTCTTATATCCTGATCAGCGACACGATAAGTGAAGACATACTTAACATGGAGCCTTGGGTAGTAACAATTTTAAGACACCTTCGTTTTATAGCTACATTTACAGTACCTGAGTGTAAATATGGGAAAAAAATATGTCTCATCTGGAGGCAAAGTAGTGTTCCCGCCAAGTAGAGCCAAAAACAAAAAGCATGGCTCTACCAGCTACCTTTTCTCGAAGCGTTTCGTCGTATGTTCACCTATAGCATATTTTTTTTTAGTTGTCTCATTTGGTAAACAAATGTCGCAACTATTCTTAAGATTTCTAGGTAGTGTATGCGTCTCTGAAGTAATTTCTTTTTATAATTCATGCTTTATGTGTGTTATACAATCATCAAGACGTTTATCCTTAACTTAAAGTGTATGATTGATACGAAAAGTCTGAAATTTCGTCCCGTGTTTGTTTACTAAATTGGACACTGTAAAAGAAATACACTATAGATGCCTAAAGACCTAGAGAGTGCAACCTACCCTGCCAGCTAACCTGCTAGTGAGCTTAAATTCTCAGTATAAGATGAAACACATAAGAAAGTCTGTGTGATGGCCAAGCGTGGCCAAGCGATGGCCAAGGTTGTGAAGTTAGGTCTTGTGGAGATAGTGACTTTTTTTTACGGTGGGAAATCCTCAAATGACTCCCCCCGCTCTGGGTGGAGCGGAAGGGAGTGTCAGACTTACTAACTAAAACCCATACATATTCCTTCCTAGCCCTTTATGTTCCGGGATAGCGGTAACCCTTTCGGACAATCCGATCTTGGGGGTTCCCAAGACTCACATAACGCTTTGTTAAAAAGTTACTAAAGTAAAGTAAAGTAGGTTTACTTTATATGTTAATTGTTTTGGTGGTATATGTGTGTGAGTGACAGACGCGACACTTAACAACGCCGAACTTTTTCTAAAAACTCTATCCGTCTTATTACAAAACGAGTTCTAACCCGTTATTGTATTTTGACTTTTATTCTGAGTACTGTAAAGCTCTTAATACCAAATTGTCAATTCAAACTCGTGCTTAACGACAGTTTTTGTAATTAGAACTTTAACATAAACTTCGAAATTTAAAAATAGCTCGTTGATTTATACCTGGGTCTAAAGATACTGGTTTTGTAACAGGGCCCGTACCTAAGTGGCATATTTAAACAGCTTCGTAGGAAATGTGTGTCAATTCAAGGAATTTGATTGATAAGCAAACTGAATATGAACCTAAGTATCTGTTATTTTGTGATTTCATATAATATTATGACTCGTATGAAGTGGCTAGGTTTAGGTACCATGGCAAATTGTGTAGAGTATCGAACTGCACAACAATCAAGTTCCGTGACTGTACATAAATATGATTAAGAATACCAAGTAAGTTATTGATTTTGTTACAGAGGTGGCCATGGACTCTGGGCGAGCATTTTGCCCACGCGTGGGCTGCGACACGGTGGTGCACGTTCGCGCAGCCAGTCCTGCGCACTGCCCTACTTGCCGGCACGACTTCTGCTCACAATGCAACCAGGAGGTATGAACTGCTTCATCTATACTAATATTATAAAGAGGAAAACTTTGTTTGTTTGTTTGGTTGTAATGAATAGGCTCAAAAACTACTGGACCGATGGTAAAAATTCTTTCACCGTTGGAAAGCTTAGTTTTCTAGGACTAACATAGGCTACTTTTTATTCCGGGAAAAATAACGGGTCCCACGGGAAAGACCACGGGAGCGAAGCCGCGGGCAAAGTGCTAGTCTATATATATATAAAAATGAAACCCGTTTTCCTTGGTCACGGCATCACGCGTGAATGGCTGGACCGATTTCACTAATTCTTTTTTTGTTGTATTTGTTATTATTAGGAGAAGGTTCTTACATCTCAAAAAAAATAGGTAGGCAGGTAGGGTAGGTATGGTAGGTAGGGTAGGTAAGTTGGTAGGTAGAGTAGGTAGGTAGGGTAGGTAGGGTAGGTAGGGTAGGTAAGGTAGGTATCATAGTTAAGACAGGACAACGTCTGTCGGGTCAGCTAGTTTTATAATAAATAAACGAAAAAGTTGATTCATACAGACATATATTTACAATAGTATATTCATATTGTGGAGACTGAAGTCTGTAGCAGAAATACCTGTGTTAAATGTCTGCAGGCCTCAAAACTACTCCACACTAAACTCCAAAACGTCTATATTTTACTAACTTCGCTCTGTGGTTAAACTGGCTTGGAGATTCCCATAGGAAACGTGGATTTTTTAGCATTATGAGTATTGTATGGCTCAGCGGGATTGTCCGAAAGAGTTACCGCTGTTCCGGAATACAAACGCCTTTTTTTTGAGGGTGGGAAGCATCAAATGACTTCTCCCGCTCTTAGTGGAGCGGAGGGAGTGTTAGACTCTTACTGACTAAAACCCATCCACGTTCCTTCCTTATCCCTTTCTGTTCCGGGGTAGTGGTAACCCTTTCGGACAATGCCGCTTAAAGACAAAGGGCTAAGGAAGGAACATGGATGGGTTTTAATCAGTAAGAGCTTCATTTGATGATTTCCCAAACTATAAAAAAAAAAAAACTGAACGTAGAAAAAAAACCCAGCCACATCTTCAACCTTATGCACTATTTCATAACTTCAACATTAACATGAAACTCGCGCTATTACCAGTAATGTGGCAGAACGCGTCGTTTCGACTTACGGCCATTGTCAAAACAAAAAGGCCTCCGTTTCGCTTTCCCTCCTAAAACCTTTGTCTATTATACGCTGCGCCGCCGCCGTGAGAGAGCTCGTGTGCCGAGGAATGGAAACCAGAGACTTTTGTCATGACAGTATAACATTACATCAGGTCTGAAATCCCGAACGATTAGGTAGAGGTATACCTGTAAGGGACTGGATCGTAATCCACCAATCCGCACTGGGCCCGCGTGGTGGATTACGAAGAGGCCTGTTACCCAGTGGAAACATTACAGGCTGATTATACCTGTAAAAGGTCCCATGTAAATGGACTTGGAATGGACGAGCTTATCAAACGAGCACAAATTCAGACACCGGGCTGCTACTAATAAATTCCTGATGGAAAACCTCAATCACACTTTGCCCGACCTGGAAAACGAACCTAAGATCATGCACAGTAGTAGTCGAGGCAGACATGTAGATAACTGGCTGACGGACTTCTTAAAAATTCAAAACAGTCCGTAAATGGTTTACTTGAAATAAATGTTTTTGGGTTTGAGTTTACTGGCTACAATTTTAATTTACATTTAAGTACATGAACGTATGTGGGCATTGATTTTTATAAAATAACTAGCTGTTGCCAGTGACTTCGCCTGCGTGAATGTCGGAAATTATCCCGACGGAACAAATTACCGGGATAAAAAGTATTCTATGTGTTAGTCCAGGTCATAAACTACCTCTGCGCCAAATTTCATCCAGATCCGTTCAGCCGTTTGAGCGTGAAGGACGGACAAACATACAAACCCACTCACAAACTTTCGCCTTTATAATATTAGTGTGATAAATCAACGTGCAAGATTTTCCAAATATGAAGAAAGACATATTCGAACTTTTTGTAAATCTTTTATGGAAAATGTTGCAGTTTATTCTACGTGTTCCATTTTCCGACCTTTCAAGCACCACTCAGCGCGGCATAAGAGGGACACTTTTAGATATTACATGTCCCATACATTTTATGTGAAGAAATATCGCTTTCTTGCCGTCTGTCTTGATATGTTAAAACCATCGACCACAAGGATATTCTAACACAATGGACTGAGTAACAAGTACCACTTATAAATGTTGTTCTAAAAAGCAGTGAGCCTAGTGGTGTGACCACCGGACTGCCAAGTCATAGGTCTCGAGTTCGAACCCAAGACACGCACCTCTGATTTTTCGGATTCATGTGCGTATTGTATAATTATCACTTGCTTAAAATCGGTGAAGGAAAACATCGTGAGGAAACCGGCATGCCCGAGAGATATTTCTCAACAGCATGTGATGCTAAGTCAGAGGCCCATGGGCAGCATTAAAACTCTGACACCAGGTTAGTTACTAACCACACGAAGAAGAAGAATGTTGTTCCCACTGCTAGGACACAGGCAACCTTTCTGTAAGAGTGTGAAAGTCAAAGTCAAATCATTTATCTCAAACTAGCTTCCGCCCGCGGCTTCGCCCGCAAAATATGTCGACAAATTGTACACATAAACATATAGAGTGATTCAAGAGGAAGCTCTTGAATCACTCTATCTATTTAAAAAATACTGCATCAAAATCCGTTGTGTAGTTTTAAAGATTTAAGCATACATAGGGATATAGGGACAGAGAAAGCGACTTTGTTTTATACTATGTAGTGATAGGCTTACTGCCTACCATCCACCACGTGGGCCCAGTGCGGGTTGCTGGATGTCATATGTATTCGAATTTTCGGTTCTAGGACGTGGCGGTTTCCTCATAATGAAGTAAACTACACAAATTAATGCGCCATTACTTATAGCGACTTAGACATGCTCAAGACCACCAGTAACATAAATCACTAGCTGCTCCCGCACGGTTTCACCTGCTGCTCGGCTCCTATTGGTCGAAGCGTGATGTTACATAGCCTATAGCCTTCCTCGATAAATGGACTATCCAACACAAAAAGAATTTTTCAATTCGGACCAGTAGTTCCAGATATTAGCGCGTTCAAACAAACAAACTCTTCAGCTTTATAATATTAGTATAGATTAGTAATAGATCAATCACAATATGAGGTCGAAAGTAGAATCATATCTGTTTGTCTCTGCATCACCCAAAGGTTGAATGGTAGAAAATGCCAGCATGACATGAAATCCGCCTCTGCAATATAAATAAATCATAAACACAGCTAACGGCACTGAATGTCATTCATTACACGACATGAAATGGTTGCCTTCTTTTACATAAAAGCACTATCCTGCATCTCCAGCGCCCCCCTTTTACGGCGGCTCTCAGGAAGTAGGTCGAGATGGCGCAGACAAAGCCCCTTGTGCCAGTAAGTTCAGCTGACTTACTGCTCTACACTGTGGCAAGGCTACTCTCACTTATGGAACTTTGGCGCATCAAAATAGCCACCACATTCGAAGGCCTCCAAGAATGATACTTTAATGTAGGGACAAGAAACATGATAGTCGAGCAGATTGACGTACGACGTTCACCAATTTTCTGTGCCTTTTCATACGATTGACAAAGAAAAACTGTTTGTGATTTAAATTTACGGGCCATTATTTATTGATGGTTAAATTTCTAATCGAGTTACGATGTGATGTGCTTGTTGGCGCCCAAATGGGACATTATGATCACAAAAATAATAAGAACAAAAAAGGCATGCAATTATGTTTACTATCACTTCAATTGCTATATAAATTACAAACTAAAATGTTTAGATTACTCAGTATCCATTAAAATTGTTATTTCCCCACAAAGAATCAACCTTTTCTATGAGAAGTAATTATGTATTCAAAGCGTACCGTTTTATCCTTTCATTTGAGCGCGGCCCGGTTATCCCGCTTTTTGATGTAGGGATTTGTCGTCTGAACCAAGATTTGTCTGCTAAAAGGCTTACGAGAAACGATTTATATTTACATTATTTCTAGATTTGGTTGATAGTATTCCCAAAATGTTCAGTCACGTAGGTGTGTGGTATCGTCGGTACATACAAACATAATTCGAAAGCAATATTCTTGAATGGATTGTGTGTTGATCATGAATTTTTAGTGTGTACCTGAACTAGTGAAAACACCAACTCCGAAAACCTACATCGGATGTAAAAGATGGAAACGAGATTAAATAAGAAATAGACAAATCAATTTGAATACATCAATCATTTTCTTGTTCCAAAATGCTATAATATATTGTAGTATGCAGTCGGAGGCATATGGGATGATGAATGCAGACTCATCGACCATGTCCGTCGGGTAAAATAACGTGTTTAAAACTTATGAAAATTTTGTATTGATGCAAAAGAATGATGAATATCCCGGAAGTTTGTATTATCTTGATTTAAAGGTGTCCGTGGAGTCGCTTGCCCGTCTTCTTCATAGCATCTGTTTTTGAACGGGCAGCTTAGCTAAGCTTCACTATACGTCCTTTATAGCTCCGTCTCATTCTCACACTGAAGTAATATTAAGAAGAAGGAGAAGAAGAAGTCTTTTGACAATTTAAATCAACAATAACAATCAACTCAGCCTATCACAGTCCACTGCTGGACATAGATCTCTCCCAAGCTGCGGCACAACATCCTATCCTCCGCCTTCCGCATCCAGTACACACAGTTTAAATGGTTTAATTTGATTTTGCGGTCTGATAAAAACTGTGTATTAATCCCTCGTATTTCCATGTTTCTAGTGGCACGGCGGTCTATCATGCGAAGCTGCCGCAGCGTCATCATCCATGGGGGGTGCAGGGGCGCCTCTCTTACCAGATTCCGAGCTGATAAAACTCTGCCCTATGTGCCGCGTTCCCATAGAGAAAGACGAAGGCTGTGCACAGATGATGTGCAAACGGTGCAAGCATGTCTTCTGCTGGTATTGCTTGGCTTCCTTAGATGTGAGTATTTCTATGCATTATTTTATTTTTAATCATAAACTAAGAACTAAAATAACATTCAATAATAACACGAAAAAAAAAAACTAAGAACGATCTTAAAAGTTGTGAAACGTAACAATAAATTGAATACTGACAGGGGAATATCCACTGTGGGAAAGAGATGGAGCTATACGTCCTATATAGCTCCGTCTCAGTCTCACACTGAAGTAATATTAAAATACTACCGCTATAAGAAGTGGTGGTTCAAGTCTAATCGTCCTAATGTGTGCATTGCAACATGTAATGTAACACAGAAGGTAGGCGAAATTTGTTTTTATTTATGTAACTAGCATAAATTAAGTTAGGTTAATGCGCTTAACCTCACTTACTCTATACTAACAACTACAACGAATTATTATGTGGATTCACTCAGAGAACAGATAAAAACTGTCTCACTTGCTAATATTTTGCAACTTGTGTTACATTTATGTTACGTTTTACCAATCTGTGCTGTTAGGGGAAAATCAGCAGCTGAATCTGAGGCTTAATCAACCATTAAATTATTTTCGTTCTTGTCGGTTCTTCTTTACAAGAATTACACGTTACATGATGATTTTTTTAAGACTTTTTATTACTGTCTATGTGACGACACGGTTGGCGCAGTAGTTGAGCGATTGACTGCTGCACAGCATGTCGCGGGTTCTATTCCCGCACGGAACAAATATTTGTGCGACCTACAAGTATTTGTCCGGGTCTGGGTGTTTTTCTATAATATGTATGTATTAACAAAAAAATATATAAGTAGTTTATCAGCCATCTCGTTACCATAACACAAGCATTAGCTTGCTTAGCTTGTGACTATAATATGGCGTTGTGAGAAACGTCCAAGGATATTGTTATTATTATTTATTTTAATGTTTAAGACTTTTTATTAGTGTCTATGTAGGTACAGACGCCAGCACATCAAGCTATCCCTAACTGTCAAATTTTCTCAATTAAAAATGAACCTTATATCTTTGCAATAAAGTTGAAATACTATCAAAGAAATTTGACAGATGGTGGTAACTTGATGTGCTGGCCTCTGTACAGTCAGGGAGAATAATTGTTTAGTAGATTAACACAGTTCATCAGTGTTGCCTTACGTGTATTCGGGCCGGGGACGGGTCACAGTTTGTTTTCTAATTAGTCGTGGAAAAACCAACGTTCCCTTGACACCTATTATGCGCATGCGAAATGTCATTTGTCTATCTGCATAGGACAATGGAGTTAAAAGTAATGACATGTTTGGTAATTTACGTTGACTGTTTACTTATTGTTAAAAACCCTTGATATGTCATTATGATAATCAACTTTGACATATTTGTAGTGTCCGACCGAAGCTTCGGCTTCGGCTTCGGCTTCGGCCACCTTCGGCCAAAAAAGCACCTTCGGCCAAATCTTCGGCTTCGGCCAAAAATTTGCCGAAGGTTTGGCCGAAGCCGAAGGTTTGCTAGTTGTCAAAATTTGAAATTTACTGAACGATGCTAGAGCGAGACGGAGAGTGTGCAGAGCAGCAGAGTTTTGCCGCGCCGCCGCACCGGACCAAACGAATCGCAGTTAGTAAACTAAACGAGTCAAAACAAGTTTGAGAGACTTTTATTTTAGACAATATTTTATTACCTACTTGTATATGTTGGTCACTCGGCTCGTTATTGGGCTAAATCTCTAAAGCTCTCACAGTATGTATCTAGTATATTCCGAGATCAAAGTAACTATCGTATTTCTCAAGGTCAATGACACCTTCGGCTTCGGCTTCGGCTTCGGCCGAAGGTTTTGGTGAATACCGATTAATCGGCTTCGGCTTCGGCTTCTGCCAGAATTGCACCTTCGGTCGGACACTACATATTTGTCAAATTTATCATCATCTGCCTAGTCTTTTTCCAACCATGTTGGGATCAGGTTCCAGTGTAACCGGAAGCAGCTGAATACCAGTATTTTACATGGAGCGACTCACCCATCCACGGCTAAACCCGGCAAGCGTAGCTTAACCTCATGGATCGTCCTGTACGGCTGTTAGTACTTAGCCACGAGCTTTGTCTATATCTGTTGAGTCATAGGATCTGAGAAATAATTTTGATTAAAAAAAAAAATTAACATTATTATTCCTCATCAAATATTTTGTCCAGCCGTGGGAAATTACTGTACTACTGAGGAGCAGATGTTCCCAAGATTACTTGCGTATCACAAAGTTTGACTTCGTGTGCCCGATTCAAAAGCTTCGAGACGTCACATACTTACTTAAATAAATCTTAATTATTAAAACTATAAACTTCAAATCGTATAAAAATATTCAAGTTCCAAGTCTATAAATTATTATTATAAGGTTTAATTTAAAATTGCAAAATATGTGACGACACACCGAGAGAGGGGTGGTCACACCAATATGGTCAATTGTGACAAGGACCATTGGCTCCAAAAAACATGCAATTCGTGTGATTTAATTTATGAATCTGTGTCTATGGAGACGGTTTACGACTTACTATAATGATAATATCTATAATGTTTTGTTACAGGATGATTTCCTGTTGCGCCACTACGACAAAGGACCGTGCAAGAACAAACTGGGACACTCACGCGCATCGGTTTTATGGCATCGTGCTCAGGTATGTATATGAAAATAGTAAACTATATGGAGTTTGTGAAAAAATATCAGCTGTCATATCAAACTGGATTTTTCTGTAACTGTGAGTAATCGTGACTCCTCCGATAAATGATTTCAGTTATTATTTTTGACAATCAATATCAATTCGGGTTCAGGTGGGTTTTGTTTTAATATTACTTTGAGTCACACACACAGGTACTAAACACAAAACGCAAGCCCATCTGACAGTTGTCACAAATATACGCTCAACTGTTAAATATGATTCAAAACAATAGAAGTAATTGAGGCACCGTTAAGCGCATGTTATTCTATTTTGACAATTTTATCATAACTAGTACAGACGCCAGCACATCAAGCTACCCCAAACTGTCAAATATTTTCAATCGAACATGAACCTTATATTTTTGCAATAAAGTTGAAAATTTATCAAAGAAATTTGACAGATTGGGGTAGCTTGATGTGCTGGCCTTTGTACGTAAGTACATATTGGTAGCAGTAATATTTTATACCGACAAAAAATATGTAATTGCAATGATGTGAAGAATCTCGCGTTATCTTGGTGTTAATCTGTGACACCAATTAAATACCCTTACCTTTTTTTAGAAAAAATGAGAAATCATCAAATGACTCTCCCCGCTCTGGGTGGAAGGAAGGTGTCAGACTCTTATTGACTAAAACCCATCCATGTTCCTTCTTAGGCTTTTGCATTCTTAAATGTTCTCTCACCTAATATTTTCTTTTTGTTTTCCAGGTGGTTGGCATATTTGCAGGCTTCGGACTACTGTTGTTAGTAGCCAGCCCGCTCCTCTTGTTGGCCGCGCCGTGCATCGTTTGTTGCAAGTGCAGGTTTGTTTCAATTTAAGTACTTATGCTTGACCGCCATAACGGGCCGTATGCACCAAACGTTTGGGCTAAAGTTCAGTACAGTAATCTTCTTCTTTTCGCGTGGTTAGTGACTAACCTGGTGTCAGAGTTTGTATGCTGCCCATGGGCCTCTGACTTAGCTTCACATGCTGTTGAGAAATATCTCTCAGAATTGTTGATCATCTCACGATGTTTTCCTTCACCGATTTTTAAACAAGTGATGATTATATAATACGCACATGAATCCGTAAAATCAGAGGTGCGTGTCTTAGGTTCGAACTCGAGACCTATGACTTAGTAGTCTGACGGTCAAACCACTTAATTAATGTTTAAGTCCCATACGAGTATATTGCCATTAACTGGGCAGCCTTACTCTTTCTATATAATGGCTGTAAATTTCATAAAATACATACAAGATGGAGACGACACACGACAATAAATTGACTACAATAAGTGCGTCTATCTTATACCGTCCCCAGTCTGCATACGAAAATTTTATCAAATATAATCCAATAGTTTAGTCACTATAGCTAGTCAAAGATTGGTAAAGCAATAGTCGGCCCATCACTACTATTTAGTTTGTTTGATGAAATTACTTTTTAATTTCATGTATTAATGTTGCCAGTGTTAACTACATTTAATGTCATCTCCACATTGTATATCACCTCTTGAGAAGCACTAATGATTACCTACCATTTGGGAGTGTACCAATTAATTGTTTCTGTTTCATTTCCAGACTGTGCAACCCAAGCACGAAGAATCTCGAGGAAGTTGACGAGATCGACAGCATCAGCCCGACGCGAGACGATTCCGATGACGCTCCGCGCGAGCGCTACCTGTCCGACTGACGCGCTGCCGGCGCCGCGCCAGGCACTAGCGGCACTAAGGGCACCAGTAGCACTAAGGGCAAAAGTGGCACTAAAGGCAAAAGTGGCACTAAAGGCAAAAGTGGCACTAAAGGCAAAAGTGGTACTAAGGGCAAAAGTGGCACTAGCGGCTTTTTGGGCACTAAGAGTACAAGTGACACTAGAGGCAACAGTGGCACTAGGTACTAATGGCACTATTGGCACTACTAGCACTTGGGGCGGTAAGGGTTTACCAGTGGCACTGGAGGCAATAGTGCCACTATATGTAATAACACCACTTCATGCTAAACTAGTTACACTAAGTCCTAAGTGAACGGAACACATCTCTTTAATATTATGGACGGAAGTATAATAAAAAAGAAAGAAAAAATGCTACTTACCTTTGAATTAAAACCACAATTTTGCCAGAGGTTTCTTCTCAAACATACATATCCTTCCATATTACTGAAGCGGGTTAACAAAATGTCCATGGCACAGTCCTTACTGGCTGCATTGGATCCGTTCCGCGTTATTACACAACGACTATTTATTCATAGGCATTGGACTTATGTTTTTCCACATTTTGTGCCACGTGACACTACACTGAGGGCAAAAATCGACGTTGCTTAGAGAAGAAGTTACAGACTTCTTTTAATATTGTATACTTGCAATTCACTTGCCGTATTTGTGCAATGCAAAACTCACCCTACGGCAGTTGTAATAAAGTTCATCTTATATTGACAATAGGGATGATGACTAGGTAAAAAAAAAAAAAAAATTTGTCCGTCAATCAGATAATAAAAAAATATTTGACACGTATTTTGTGCTTTATCGTAGTAATAAAAAATTAAGTACTGAGATAAAACGCATTAAAGTTTGGGAGTGGGGGCGCGCTACGTCACAAGTATGTATCAAAATTACACACTTGTGACGTCATGCCACATTTTTACTCAATGTATCGAAGTAATCTTAAGATTACGTAAAAAAAGAAAAAACAACGTGTCCAATTTTTTTTTTATAATCTAGCTTACAGACTAATTTAAAAAAAAAATTGTCATCATCTCCATTGAGGAGACTATTTGTACGAATATTTCAAGTGTAGAGCATTATAGTGACTTCAAAACTTATCTAAATGAAGATATTCAGTGATTGCTTCACAAAGTGATGATAAAGTGATAAACAGTAAATATCTGCTAGAAAACTATTTATTAGAACATAATCTAAAACTGAATCATCAAGCCTCATAAACAACTAATTATAAATAATAAATTATTGTCTGTAATTATTAGTGACTCGTGTAAATCACACATACATACGTATTCGTTAAACGGTATAGTTTTAGTAAAGAAAAACCTGACATATTGTAAAAAAAAGTCTTTCTGTCACAACTCGAGAACTATTTATATTTTCGTTGTAAATAATAAAAAAGCAACTGTTTTCATGAATATAAATATAAAAACTGACGCGCAAAGAACCTATTTTGAAAATGATACTGTGATTTTTCAAAATAATATGAGCAATAAACGGGCAGGTTTTAGGCCACGTCTTATTTGGTATTTCCGTTACAACAGGCCTAAGGCTGACACTCTATCGAGGCAGAGCGGAAGACAAATAATATAATAATTCCGCTTAACATTCATAAGAGACAAGCCTGGTTTAGCAGTAGACAACCCCATGGTAGAGCTGCGAGATGAAATTAAAAAAAAACATAAGAGAACCATTTTATTTTTCTCTGCTCCGCCTAAATGGAGTGTCAGGCCGTGTCCTCACGAACGGTTCGGTCGCATTCTTTTGTTCTGAAAATAAAAAGCGTCCACATTCAGTGCGATGATGTGTTTGGGTACACCAAAAAAATCGCCGAAAAAAGGTCCACGCCGGCCTTGACAAGACATGTTTTACGATGCAAAAATAATAATTCAGACATTATTGCATGAGGTGTCTTTGTGCATTATGTGTATCTTGACAATGTATCAATCGTTTAATAAATTGATTGATTTTTGAATAAATTACCAACTCTGATTATTAAATAAACTTGTGGGCAAGAATTCAATAACAATCACTGAAAAAAAAATAGAAGATTCATTGATTTATTATTAACTATTATGTACAAAAAAAACTAGAATTATAATACTGACCTTTTTGTTTTTTGGTGTTGACTGAGACTTAATAGTAAGCGATAGACTGATGATGAACGATCATGAAAATGGAAAAAATATATTTATTTCATTTAAAAAAGCTAGCTTCATAATATTGCTTGTGTATATCATGACGGGTAATGAAAATATTGTAAGCGTTACAGAACGCTGGCAACACATTATCACAAGTTTTTGTGACCATAGAAATTGAGGATGAAAAACTGAGAATAATTCAAACACACAAGGGTGAACAGTACTTATTTCAGTTACTTTTATGAGTACATAGATATCTTTATAATAAGACTTAACAGTACCATGTGAAATTTTGGTATAGTACGCGTCACACTTTGTGACCGCTCTGAAGTGAGCTACTAACTGCGCAGTACCGCCCCCTTCACCCCCCGCGGTCGCGTGAATTAGCTACTGCGCAACGACTCGCCTCATGTTCCGAGCGGCCATAAAGTTTGAATCGGGCTGTATTCGGTTGGACTGGAAGTCGATCCCAACATAGCTGGGAAGCAGATTGATTGATTGAGTACATAGGTCTGCGTAATTCGGAAGGCATTTTGTTGCAACAATGTACAGATTTTACTTAGATACTTAAAACCTAGCGACTTCAAGTTCTCGTACAAAAACATCTCTCAGTAAATTCAATATAAAATATGCATACGTATATACAGGTTGAGTTTTTTATTTTTGTTAATATTTTTTTTATCTCTGTGGTTGTTTTCTTGATACATCTGAATAACTACATTTTCAAACATAATTATCTTTCTATTTCCGATTCTATATCTGACGATTGGCATAACTGCCATAGTGATCCTAGTTTAAAAACTCAGCCTGTATATTTAAATTATACATATTTATATAATTAATAAACATTTATGTGATTATAAATACAATACTGTTAGCGTAGGTTAATAATACATTACAAATCTGAATCAATGAAAATTGAGGAAATGTTGAAAGTAAGTGTAACTGCAATGCAGTGTGTCAATGCATGAAAAGCCTATAATTGTTAATTTGTTATCACCTGTGATGGCCGGTAATGAAAAGCTCTTTTACACAGTGGCCCATGTTTGCGCATCTTGAAGGGGACCGCTAATATAAAGACACTGCTACAGGGATCTTTTGGCGCTTGACTGTTTTATAAAATGTATGGGAAAAACAAGATTGCGGCATTCGTTCAGTTTTTGTCCACGAGCCAAAAGAGCCTCAATACCTAGCGGTAAAAAAATATGAAAACTTTCACAGAAACATGACGTTTCCCAGCAAATAATTGAAGATTATTCATTGATTTATTACGCTGGCTGATCGAAAGGTGCGTAACCAAAGCCATTGTCTACTGGAGCCCAATAATATGCACACTCACTGCTTCCCGTGTCACTCGCACGGGGCCTTAACATTAACTTATTATTATAGTACATTAAATATTTATGATTTTATTGTAAATAAGAAATAATATTGTACTTAATTTTATAGTTCAAGGATCGATGATGTCCTTTCTTCCATCTAAATTGTATTTAACCATTGTAATATAAACATTTGTAACAACTCTTCCCTAACGGTATGTACAGACGCCACGCACATGAAGCTATACCTAACTGTCAAATTTTCTCAATTAAAAATGAACCTGATGTCTTTGCAATAAAGTTGAAATACTATCAAAGAAATTTGACAGATTGTGGTAACTTGATGTGCTGGCCTCTGTACCTAGTCTTTATGAGAAAGAGGTTTAAAAATACCTTGTATCCATGGTAATAAAAACGCCAAAGGGAAAGCATATTTATACCTTGGCTAGATGTATGTATTTTTTTAAACTGATATTAAGACTCCATCGGTCCTTTGTAGCTTGTTGTAGCAAGCTAGTAAAAGCATTTGTAGAATTAATCAAAAATTGTCAGTAGGTGAATAGATGTGATAAGCGACCAGGCTGTTTGGCACTTGCAATATGATTAACCCAATTTTAATTAACTTTCTGTGTTTGATGTGACTGCAATATAGACGAAAAAAGGATCAAGATATTATGAGGAAGCTCTTCTATAGCTTTGAAGCAACAAACAGGCCATGCATATGTTAATGACAGCTTCAGACCAGCAGTTGTAGCGGATGCTCTGAGTGGATCAGCATTGTCAGCTGATCTATCTTATTCATACCTTTATTTAAGTCTTAAAGAATTGTTTCACTTTTGAAATTGTGTGTGAATGTATGTTGCAACACTTACAGTCTACTGTACCGCATTAATACTTAAAACATTTTAATATACTTAGTGTTAAGAAAATTATGTTGCAAGTGTATAACAACCTTATGTATCTCATTAAGTTGATCGTTAAATGACTTGTCTATGGTATTGAAAGACTTTCATTTTTTATTAATTACTATTTTATTGTTTATGGTAGGTGCAAATATAGGTTTAGGATTTTGGTAGTGATATTGGCTGGTCAAAAGATTGAATACACAAATACAGTATACAATATTTGCATTTACCATTAAAAGATAAAATCGGCATATTGTAAATAAAAAAAAAGAATTTTATTTTTTGTTATTGATTGTACTTCTTTATTTTTGTGTTGAGATGAGACGACGTATTTCCGTTACTATAATTATAAACAAATAATAAAGATTTTTCTGATAAATCTTAGCAGGGTGTGTTATTTTTTGTCTCACTTGTGTATGAGTTCGTGTTGCAAACCCTAATCATGATAGAAATTCTGAACTTACGTCATAATGACCATAGAATAAAATGATCTGATGAGATACTACTATCTTCGGTAGCCAGAATACCAGTTGGAGCAATAGAAGCAACTATACAACCCAAAAATTCGAAGACATGTGACATCTGCCAACCCACACTGGGCCTGCATGGTGGTTTATGGCCCACTCGGGCTCTTAGAGAGGTGCCTGTGACAGCAGTGGGCACAATATAGGCTGATTATGTATGAGTTACGTATGTATACAATCCAAGATAATAAAAACTTGAGAGGTGTCAAGGGACACCCGGATGGAACGAAGTTCCTTCCGATTAATTAGTGAAGGAATTGTAATAAAATTTTATTTCTTTGTTATAAGAAGTAAATAAAAATCTGATCTCAAAAAGAGCAAGTAGGAAAAGCAATTGAACAAAGTACTCACTGGCTCGTTGGCGATTGGCCAGAATCCAATCAAAAAATATTGATTAAAAAGACATCATATTTTACTCCAAAAGTGTTGTTACAACTTTTGGTCTTAATTTCCGTCTAGCCCCCTTACGCAATGCGCGATAAGGAACTTCGTTTCAAAATTTAGCTAATAATGGAACTATATCCATGAAGACTGGTTGTGGTGGCGGTATGGTTTGGCTCTCTAGCGCATACACTGACTACTTTTGTCAGGAGCTAATCAAAGCTCAGTGCCTTCAACATGCATACCATGTCACCAAAATCCCTACTGTGTCTTCCCTACCGAGTGTCTTCAACATGCATTGAAATCTATGAACAATAAACACACCTTTGTGTTGAAGGCACTGGCTTAGAATGGGTCAAAATATATTGAGCATGTATTTGTGTGCAAGGCACAGAGAGAACAGGAAAACACACCTGTGTTCATGGCAGTGTATGGGCTAGAACAATACTACAATGAAGTTTGATATTCAAATAAGTATAATTTAGAACAGTTATTGCTAAAACCATTCCATTGGAGTATTGGCAGATAAAGGTTAAAGAAACAGACGGAGAGATTGCTAAACCTATGTATTTACAATAAATAACAGCATTTAAATACATATACAACACAATATGTTCACCACTTCCTCATCAAACCAGCTGTTGAGTCAAACAACAGGGGGTTTTTGAACTCTCCCCTCATATCAAGCATATAATGCAGCCATCTGCTCTTAATCTTCAATGGTAACTGCACTCTTGCTATATTTCTTGCTTCTCTGCAACAGACATTCTCCATAGGGACTGTCATAATGCGGTTCTTACCAAACGGAGTATAAGTGACGAACGTTAATTGTTTGCCACCCTTATTCAGTATTAAGTAACGGACTGAACGGAGTGTGTACATCCAGATCATGGCAAGGGATCCACCTCCTGCAATAATAAACATAAATTATTTTGCTGTACTACTGTATTGCACAATATTTTGGTGTATAGAGGGAGTATCATTTATTGTGTAATCAAGGTATTGTGGATAACCGCTCAACTGTTGAAATATCAAATTTAAATATAATTCAAAAAAATAGAAAAAGTAATTGTGTACCAATTAACACAAAATAGCAGATATATAACAATAATTGCTAAAAAAATGTTTAAACTAAATATACCGAAGAATTGCGTAAAAAAATGTTTACTAACCTATTGCTAAAGAAAGAGCGCCAAGGGTATTCCTGTACTTATTCTCTCCGAGGTTGATTTTTCTGAACCAGGGAGTATCATCGGTAATTGTAGATTTGTCAACCGGCGCGTCTCTCAATGAATTGAACGCAAACACACCTAGATATGTCCAGAACATGTATTGAACAACAGCAAATACATTCATATACATGAAAAACTTAGGATTCTCGTATTTGAACAGAATAACATCTTTAATTACGTTTGTATTGACATCATGAATTGTTTTGGTTGTAACAGAGCCATAAGATTTTGTTTTAACGTTATTAAAAATTTTATATGTAGTACTGAATCTTGATACAGCTGCTCGCTTAAGAATCGTTGAAGCATATGTTAAAAGAGACATTTTTCTACTTAATTCAAAAAATCAAAATATTTTTAGTATTTTAACCACATTCTAACCTATATCGGAACTGTCAGTGTCACTGTAGAGTAACTAACGTAGAGTCTTATGGGGCCCCGAGACGGTCAAACGGTTTGATTCAAACCTTACGTGTTTGATGAAACCGTTTGATGACGGTTTGAACGGTTGTCAAACGGCATTGCGCAGTTTGGTTCGGTACGCCGCCATAATTAGACTTGTGTCTGATGCAGACAAGATGCTTTATAACGTTAATGTCCTGCGTCAGAAGAGAAAAAAAAAGAAAAAGACTTTGGTCCAAAGAATGGTACAAACTAAGATATCGTTTTACCCACGAACATCTACAGAAAATGCTAGAAATCTAGCACTAAACTAAGCCGAGTTTGTTCAAACGCGTCGGAACACGATCAAACGGCGCGTCAAACACAACAAAAATATGAAATTTCATCAAACAAGCTTCAAACCCGTAAATGTTTGACAAACCGTTCAAACTAGCTATGTAAACGATCAAAATGGTTTGAGTCAAACCAAAATTTACGTGTTTGAATCAAACCGTTTGACCGTCTCGGGGGCCCTTTAGACAGAGATAAAAAGTTCTGTGTGTCACTGTCATCATGGTTTTTACTGTCATTTTGTCCTTGATTGACACTGAGGTACCTATGGGTGAGATACGTTAATACTAGAGTCCGACCGAAACTGATTTTCCGGTCGTAACCGAAACCGAATATTCGGCCGTGGCTTCAGTTTCGGCCGAAACCGAAACCGAAACTCACGTGGTCAAGTATAAAATTCCTTGAAAGATTGAAATTTGGTCCATTTTACCCATTATTCTGCATTAATTACGACATGAAATGGTAACACTGTATATTAATTTTGTTATAATCATTATTAAATATATAAAACAAATAATAGTTTCAAAAAACTATTTTAAATATCAAGTATTTTAAAAACCACCCCACGCTTTAAAAAAAATAAAAAAAAATATTTCTATAAAAAGCGTGAAGTTTAGTTTTTGAAACTATTATTTATTTCCTACTTTTTAGTTTGGTTTATATAAAAAAGCGTGTTTTTTTTTAGTTTTTTTGAATTTCTGCCTTATCCATTATAGATGAAAATTATATAAATTTAAAAACTTATTTAGCAAATTGAAAAATGGAATTATTTTATCAAATTAATGTATTGTCATCGGTCCTCGATAAATAATAATAAATTATGTATTTATGTCAAACAAAGTAGCGCCCAAAGGAGTCAGTTACAAACATGCACACAAACATACAGGTGAAGCTAATAATTATAAAGCTTGTAAAAATACTAATAATATTTACATGTAATCCGTGCCATCAAAACATAAACTCTAAAGAATATTTGCTTCGGGCGATAACGCACTGACTAATAATTTGTGTTGCTACAGAGATATCCGAATGGCGCACGACTATTCCCGAACTGGGCCGCCAGCATCCACTAAAGCGTTGCCGCGAGAAACGAAGTTAGGCGAGCGTGCACGATAAGTTCCGAAATCAGTTTCGGTTTCGGCAAAAGTTTCGCCCAATTTTGGCCGAAACTGAAACTGCCGCCGAAACTTGATTTTTGGCCGAAACTTGGTCGAAACTGAAACCGAAACTGAACTTTCGGTCGGACACTAGTTAATACCCACCAACGATTATTTTAACGAGGCGAAAAAAATCGCCCATAGACCTTGTAATGGTAAACGGCCTTTAAACGGCACATCTGCTCGCACGAATGCGGTTTATTGCCACGCTGATATTATTTTCAAGCAGTGCTAAATTTTCAACGCTTTGAATGTGAATTAATATGACGACGACTATTGTAAAATGTTATTAGGTTTTACCATTAGAAACTTCTTAGTACGAGCCCGGAGTTTGGAATTTGGCGGTGTGATGCCCCCGTGCTTCGGAAAGGACGTTAAGCCGTTGGTCCTGCGCTTCATCTCTCTCCGGTCGTGTTGGATTGCATTGCTATTCCTTCGGACTATGAGAGTAAGGGAAGACAGACATTTACAGAGTGACTAACCCCTTGACAATTCAAAAGTGCCTGTAATTGGTTTATTTGAAATAAATGCTTTGAGTTTGAGTTTGAGAGTAGTACTGAATAATGTATCTACGGTCTGCACATAAACTTGTGTACTATAATATCTTGGTATAATATCAGTGGTAGATGCCTCCCTTTTTCTTAAATCGTCTATTAACCTACTCGTATACATATTTCTTAGAGCATTTAACCTAAATGGTCTAAGACATATTTATATAGTCTATGTTTAATTTATGATCAACATAAAAGACAACATAAACAAAACATTGGCAGTTTGTAGACGAACAATAGTGCTGCCATCTATGTCGAGCTTTCACTTTTAACCCCATTAGTAAGTAATGCCCATTTGTCAGCCTTATAGCATTTAAGTTCTAAGTTGTCAGGAGAGATTACTACCGCTAACCATAGATCACATACTCTAGACCCGATATATTACTTTCCTCTATGCTCTAGACTGATTTCATCTTAGAGCATTTATTCATTGATGCATTGACCATGTATTTCAAGCGTTGGAATCTAATAAGCGTTATGTGGCAGTGCGGCCATACATATCAGCATATTTTAGATCAAATGTTGCATTAGGCTCGAGAGATCTAACTATATTCTCTTTGTGAAGACTTAGCTTTTAAATTGGACAACACTGTTTTGCAATAGACAATATTTCAACAATTTTTTGAAAAAAAAAAAACAAACACCTTGTTTATTGGTAATCTTGGCGTCTTCGTTGCTTCATTGTGGTTGTAAAATTGCAAAGTAAAACTTAGATAAAAATGGTATTTTTTAAAGGCGAACGTAATTAGTGTTCATTTTGTTCTGGTTACCAGACATTCGCTATTTCGCGTTGATCGCACGCGTTTTAATAGCACCTATAACAAGATGGCTGATATAAAGGTAATTGAAGCATTTGGCGGCATTTTGATCACTAACGGACAAAATTTTATCAAGATTCGTGACTGTTTGGATTTCTGGGTTTTTATCGTTTTATGTACATGTACAAGTACTACTGGGAAACATAAATTTCTATATTTTTGGCCCCCATTAATGGTACTTTGGTACTTACAAAAAGTCAGTCAAAGAGTGCTTACTTTTAATTGTACTAATTCAACATGTTTGAGTTCATTGCTACTAAATAACATCTGCTGCAACTCATTTCACTTCATAATTTGTAACTTTACATGATTGATCGTCAAGTCACGTTCGAATTCGGAGAATTATTCATAATATTAATTAATAATGTTAGGATCTGATTTGCTACTACCCTCATTTAATAGCGAGTAGCCAGCCATGTCTGATGTCTTCTCATCAAAAGAGCATGTATAACTATTGAACACTTGGTTTTCAAACAACTAATGTGTTAATAATATAAACAGACCACAAATTATTGTATGTTTATGGTCTCTCAAGCTGTCTTAGCAACGGATTGAAAAAAATACTTTTTAATAATATGTTTTGAGTTAAACCAATGATATTTAGACAATATCAATATTAGATCACTTACTGTATGATTCATCTCTGTTAATTATGTGAAAAACCAAGGTGTAAATTTTCTTATATGTTGCAATCCGTTTTCATATTTTTTTAGATTTTATTATAACTAATTGTTAATTATTCCCTTTATCATTTAAAAAATGCCATTCCGTGATGTCTTGTAGATGTGAAACATCAAAACTATTTTTTTTTAAATATAGTTTAAAGGATGCATTGACTACAGGAAATAAATATGGCTAAAAACAACATGTTCAGATTTTTTATGAAGCAAAAAGGTTTCCTACCGTGTTCGATGTTCTACATCATGTACAAAAATTTATTCATCAGTGGATGACAAATTGATATAGTGTGCCATTCTGCTCAACAATCAAGTGGTCTGTACATAACTACTTACAATGATTTGAAATGTTACTTGAATTCTGTTTTGTAATAGTTATGAAGACCAATCATGTCATTCAGTTCAGATAGCTTTTGTTTTTTTTTTATCAGACTTAAAAAAGGAAGCGGGAGTTTCTATGATTTTTAGTGTATATTGTATTTTTTTCTGTTTATGTATGGTCATAGATATTTTTGTCATTATTGTGGACTGATTTAGAAAATTGTTTTTGCACATGATTTATGGAAGCTTTCACCGTGGTCCCATATACATTACCGACTTTCAATAGTTTTTGTGTTACCTTCAATAACACCTTTTTTTTCATATATTCAGGGTTGATGTGGACATAATGTGGGTGATGTTATAATAACTTCCTGTTACTGTTATTTATAAAGCAGCACAAATTTGTGGGGTGTTGTACCCCCACAAATTTGTATGTGGTATTCGAATTTGATACAACTAAAAAGTGAAAAATAAAAAACTAGGAAAAAAATAAAACCACCACTAACAACAATACTTTAATTTGGAAAGTTGTTGGCTAAAAATTTTAAATTTTACACAAAACCAAAGACTTCCAAAATTTAAATAATTGTTCACTTTGTACTTTGTAGTGTTTTTTCTCATGTTATTATTTGTAAATTCTCTCAAGCCAAGTGTCACATCCTTATTAGTAACGCAACCATGGATTTCCATTTCCACTCCATTGGGAATGACAATTGGAAACTGTGCACAAACTTCAGAAAATTTGTTGTTCTCAAGTAGCTTTATGTAAAATTAAATATTTTACATAATCTATTACAACATCTAATTGTACTCTTCATGTTACTAAGTTACATCAATTATGTAATATTCCAGGCCATGTTCAATAAAATGAACACTGCAGGGCAGAATGGCGCACCGGAGGGAGCGCCCCCTGCCAAAGGGCCAAAAGGGGGCACAATTGAGAAAATTTACCAGAAGAAGACACAGTTGGAACATATCCTACTACGTCCTGACACATACATTGGGTCTGTTGAACGGACTACTGAGTTAATGTGGGTCTTTGACAAAGCCAAGGAGTGCATGGTCCAAAGAGAATTGAACTTTGTGCCAGGTCTGTACTTCTGCTTTATTTTTTCATATAAAAATAATACTTTTATTTATTAACAATAATTCTTTTAAATTTTGATTTTAAACTCAATTGTAATGTTATTGTACAGGCTTATACAAAATATATGACGAAATCTTGGTGAATGCAGCTGACAACAAACAGAGAGACCCCAAAATGGATGTAATGAAAATTGACATAAATCAAGAAACCAATACAATATCTGTGTACAATAACGGATGCGGTATTCCTGTTGTGATGCACAAAGAAGAGAAAATGTATGTTCCAACTATGATCTTTGGCCATCTACTGACATCATCAAACTACAATGATGAGGAAGAAAAAGTAACTGGAGGTAGAAACGGCTATGGTGCCAAGCTTTGTAACATATTCTCCACAAAATTTACCGTAGAAACTGCATCGAAACAATACAAAAAACATTTTAAACAGACATGGGGCTCCAACATGACTAAAGCTTCTGAACCTAAAGTTAAGGAAGCTGGTAAAGATGACGATTTTACAAAAGTAATATTCAGCCCTGATTTGTCCAAGTTTAAGATGGAAAAGTTAGAAGATGACATTGTTGCCCTGATGTCTCGTAGAGCTTACGACATCGCCATGACCACTCAAGGCGTCAAGGTGTACCTAAATGGAGAAAGACTTAAAATAAACAAGTTTAAAGACTATGTAGATTTATACATAAAAGGCAAAGAAGATGAGAATGGGCAACCATTGAAAGTAGTTTATGAGAAAGTAAATGATCGCTGGGAGATCGCACTAACACTCTCAGATAGAGGCTTTCAACAGGTCTCTTTTGTGAACTCTATTGCTACCACAAAAGGCGGGAAACACGTTGATACAGTTTCTGATGGAATAGTTAAGAATGTTCTAGAAATTATTAAGAAGAAAAACAAGGGTGGCGTCAATATAAAACCTGTGCAGGTCAAAAATCACATGTGGGTGTTTATTAATTGTCTGATTGTAAACCCAACTTTTGATTCACAAACAAAAGAATACATGACTCTCCAAGCAAAGAGTTTTGGATCGAAATGTAATTATTCAGAGAAGTTCATCACAGCTGTGTCAAAATCTGGCTTAGTGGAGTCTGTGCTGACGTGGGCTAAGTTCAAAGCTCAGACTGAACTGGTAAAGGCATCAGGCAAGAAACAGAGTAAATTGAAAGGCATACCAAAACTAGAAGATGCGAACGACGCCGGCACTAAAAATGCGCATCTGTGTACGCTGATCCTTACTGAGGGAGACTCAGCTAAGTCATTGGCTGTGTCAGGACTTGGTGTGGTTGGCCGAGATCACTATGGTGTGTTCCCACTGAAGGGTAAGCCTCTCAATGTTAGGGATGCCTCTCACAAACAGGTCTTAGAAAATGTTGAAATTAACAACATGATCAAAATCATTGGACTCCAGTATAAAAAGAAATACAATACTGTTGATGATTTAAAATCATTGAGATATGGTAAAGTGATGATTATGGCTGATCAGGATCAAGACGGATCTCACATTAAAGGTTTGATTATCAATTTCATACATCACAATTGGCCGGAATTATTAAAACTACCGTTTTTAGAGGAATTTATTACCCCTATTGTGAAAGCTACTAAAAAGGACAAAGAACTGTCTTTTTACTCATTACCTGAGTTTGAAGAATGGAAGAACAATACGGAGAACCATCACACGTTCAACATCAAATACTACAAAGGTTTGGGTACCTCCACATCAAAGGAGGCTAAAGAATACTTTCAGAATATGGAGCGGCACAGGATAAGGTTCAAGTACGCGGGTCCCACAGACGATCATCACATTGAACTGGCATTTTCTAAGAAAGGTGCTGACCAACGTAAGGAGTGGCTCACCAGCCATATGGACGAAGTGAAACGAAGGAAAGAAATTGGTCTTCCGGAGAGATATCTCTACACAAAAGATACTAAAGCTGTTTCATACTCGGATTTCGTCAATTTGGAGCTAGTTCTCTTCTCTAATGGCGATAACGTAAGGTAAGAATGCCTACCTTGTTCAGTAAAGTCAACAATATGCATATTTAAAGAAGCAACCCATATTATTCCTTAATCCCTTTCATTTAATATGGATACGCTAATACATTATAACTTTTTCCAGATCAATACCTTCCATGATAGATGGATTGAAACCCGGCCAACGTAAAGTGATCTTTACGTGCATAAAACGTAACGACAAACGAGAGGTCAAAGTGGCGCAGCTGGCTGGTTCGGTTGCGGAGCACTCTGCTTATCATCACGGTTAGTATATACTACATTATACGTAATACGAGCTATGTATTGTTCCACTGTAAGGCAAGGGCTTCGTCGCATACAGAGAAGGAATGAAAAATAATTATGTAGCTACATTTGTGCATCATCAACTTTTAACTAATCAAGCATCTAACACGAGGCCTAAAATCTCAGCTTTTATTAGCTGAAATTCACTTACGTGAATCTTAACTATTCTTAGAACCTTGTCATAATGATCCATATGGCGACGTATAAACGTCAAATATGCAATGATACATATCGAAAAGTATAGCAGAGATAGCCTAGTGGTGTGACCCAAGACACGCATCTCTGATTTTACGGATTCATGTGCGTATTGTATAATTATCACTTGCTTAAAAATCGGTGAAGGAAAACATCGTGACGTGATCAGCTTTTCTGAGAGATATTTCTCAACAGCATGAAGCTAAGTCAGAGGCCCATGGGCAGCATAAATCTCTGACACCAGGTTAGTCACAAATAACACGAAAAGAAAGAAAGAAAGATTGAAAATTAAAGAAGCGAGCTGAAGCTCGTCACGCTGGAAAGTCCAAAGGAGATCGTTTTCGTAAGGTGATTGTACATAAAATAACATAAAACACGTTTTAATATAAGATGATTGTCATTGTCAACAGGTGAACAGTCTCTAGCGATGACGATAGTGAATCTCGCACAAAACTACGTTGGGTCCAATAATATCAATTTACTGGAGCCGCGTGGTCAGTTCGGAACGCGGCTCTGCGGCGGCAAGGACTCTGCTAGCCCGCGTTACATCTTCACGCTAATGTCACCGCTTACTAGGCTGGTGTTCCATCCACACGATGACCCGTTACTTGTTGTAAGTATTTTAAACTATAGTATAGGATCCCGTAAAGAACGACCTTCACCGAGATGCTTTTTTAATGAAACGTATTTTATATTTAATTTAATATGTCAATAAATATAATCCATATGGGTTGCCTAGCAAATTTCAGTCCAGAGTATGTTTAATTAATAATTTAAAAAAAATATTTTTTTTAACATTTCGCCGGTATGATTATCAGATAAATTCTATACCAATCGAAAGTATGAAGCCCATAGAATATGCACACGTTAGGTTGCCTATTCTTTTCCGGTCACAACTATCGGGTTGCCAGGTATAAACAGGTAAATCTGTACTAGCATTTTGCAACGGTCTGTTTATTGAATGAAATTTAAATGAAATTAAAGATTATTTTATTCTGAACACGGTGGTATAGGGTTTCCTGCGAAAAATCAGTCCAGAATTGCGGTTGTCGAATTTAAAAAAGTAAAATATTGCTCCGAGTGAATGTGTGCGACTGAGAGGTCCCAACCGACCATCCCATGCGATAGAAGAGGACACAGCATAGCAGCTGTTTAAAGTCCGCCCACTTAAAGAAAGAGTGCGCATGCTATTTGGGCTTGGAAAAGAAAAGGATAGCGATAGACTCGTATATACTATGCATCATTTTGGAGTAGTTTATTATTTAAATAGAGAAATAGTTATTTAATTTTTTTTTAATCAATTAATTATTTATGAGTATATTTTTTATGTGACACTAAAGTATATATACATCTTTAGTAAAAAAGAAGGTTATAGTGATATATAATACTACCCTGATTAAAAATATTGATTGAAAAAAATTAAAAAAAATTACTACATGCAAATTATAAATCTATAAATGTAAACAGAGAAATTGAAATCAATTGAAACTATTGGAAAAAATTCAAAACCCATAAAAGTGAATTTTTTTAATCAGGGTAATCTTGCAAATTTTATTTTTATTATAAGAAGACAAAATTAAAAAACAACAATTAAAAAATTAGGACTAGGGAGTGCAATCTCGGTATTGCGAGATCTCGAAATACCGAGATCTCGCACTAATTTTGCAAGATTAATCTTGCACCCAAAATCGCGCGCGATCTCGCAAGATTTGCAAGATTGGATAGCAACGCGTTCCATGACCATTCGCGGTCCGGCGCTAGAGTGAAAGGGGTGTATGCGCGGGCGGGGTGAGGGGAAGCGGGATTGTCGCGTGCGGCGGCGCCGGTGGCATTATGCCTATTTTTTTGCCATTATGCAAATTGTTTTCGTGATTATGACGTATTATTTGTTTACGCAAAGTGTTCAGATTGTTTTTAATAGTTTTTAACAGTTTCTAGCCAAAATTAGTTATTAGAATTAGTGAACTAAAGTACGCGCCACGAGAAGCTATAAATTATGTAAACAAACATCTTTTACTAAGTAAACATTTTATACTGCGAGATAATAATAAATTGACCATATTCAATCGACATGAAATATAGACGGGTTATATGAAAGTAACAACCTATTTAATTTAGTCGGATCATATTTTAACGACGCAAAGCGCTATCGTTTGTGTTTCTTGGTACCGGAACGCGTCCGTCGCAGGGATTGTAAACTATCGGGACGCCATTTTGAAATAAACGCGTCATTCGAGTTTCGAATGCGTACGAGTTTGTTTCACACAGAAATGGAAACATCTGAATCTGACGAATAATTATTCTTATATAATATAAGTTAATTAATATTTGTTACTCAATAATTTATTAAATCTTAAACAAATTCATTTTTTTTGTTGGTCCAAATGTTGTGAACTCCTGAACACTTGTTTACAAAATTTATAGCTTCTCATGACGGTTACTATAGTGCCATCATGTCTTCGACAGTAATTTATAAGGAGTTAAGTAGTCCGCTGGAAGTCTGGAAGTACTTTTTAAAGGCAGATGATGGATTGACAGCTCAATGCAAACTATGTTAGTCCATTTTGAAAACATCCGCACGTTCTCCTAAAGGTTTACATGTACCTACGTATATGAAGTTTTTTCCAAAATAACCATTGATTTTATTTAATAAATGTTTCAGTTTTTTCTAATATATATCTTGTTTTATTGATTCGCTCTTATAATAATAAATTTAACAAGTTTAAATAGAATATTTCTAAAATTAAATCAAAAACATGTAAATTTGCGAGATCTCGCAAAATACCGAGATCTTGCAAGATTAGACGTCTTCAATCTTGCAAATACAGAGATTGAAGATTTTGCTGCAAGATTGCACTCCCTAATTAGGACGCGGGAAGCGACTTTGCTTTATACTATGTAGTGATTTTAGCCTCTTTATACTCATAGGTATTGCGTTGCGACTTACGGTCAGCACATAATGAAATTGAATTGAAATTAGAATAAACGAACATACTCCACTGGGAATTGTCTTTTGCACGCTATTATCGACTAAATTTAAGTTGTAATTAGGTTCATTATCAACTACTCGCACATTTTGCTGCTCTTGTACCCAATGTAGTGGACAGTAGTGCTATTCTGTAAAAATGTAGGTGAAGTGAGTTTAAAGTGAGATAATGCTAGACTGACACTATAGACAATAGTGTCAGTCTAGCATTATCTCGAACGACAGTTCACTTGACTCTCACTTTTTACAGAATCGACTAGCTGTTCCAATACTTATAATTATGTTCCTCACAGACATAGATTTTAGTATCATCACTTATGGACGCAATTCGAATGCCGTCTTTATTAGTCTCCATGAAATATATTTTATAAGTTTAGGTACTAGCAATTTTAATTCTTGTCATTTTTGTAGCACGACTTTGAAGATAATCAGAAAATTGAGCCAATTCAATACCTCCCAATCATTCCTATGGTCCTGGTGAATGGCGCTGAAGGTATTGGCACAGGATGGTCCACTAAGATACCCAACTACAACCCCAGGGATATTGCTGCGAATATTCAGTAAGTTAATATCCACATAATTAGTCTGATAATTGTAAACTGTATAACTGTGTTGTATAACTGTTATTAGCAGTAGTATGATTGCTAAACGACGACAACTGCCTGACGGCAAAGTGGCGTTTGTGTTGTGCCCATCTGCTTAATAATTATGTGTAAAGTTAAACCAAAAAAGGTATGCGCTTCGGTAATAATTCTGCTTCCGATTATGTGCGAACGTCGTGCCACAGAACAACCCCTCTCAGGCTTACTGTGTGTCAATTTTATGCATATGTTTCTAAGTTTCGTACTGCCGCGCTTCGTAGTAGTAAAGCTATCATTACGCGTTTGTATGAAGTTTTCTCCGTGGGGTGACTTACTCCGGTCGTATCTCGTCATCTGTCACTTAAAGGTTTTTTGGAATTGAATAGAGTTGTTAATCTATCATTTTCTAACCATGCATCCTTCAAAATAGATACGTATTTCCATGGTTGTAACATCTCTATATTAGATCTCATCCTCTCGTGTTCATATTTTCGAAGATAGACTTCCGAAGCGCAAACTTTTCTTAGGAAATCAAAAGTACCTATATCCAAAATCTCTTCTTTTCAGACGAATGTTAGATGGTGAAGAACCAAAACCAATGCACCCTTGGTATAAAAACTTCCGTGGCAATATTGAAGGCTTTGGCGACAAATACGTCATTTCCGGTGAGGCGGCCATATTGCCTGGTGAGAAGATCGAAATTACGGAGCTTCCTGTCGGGATGTGGACTCAGAACTACAAGGAGAATGTGCTCGAGCCTATGTTGGGAACAGATAAAGTGAAGCCTATCATATCAGAATATAGGGTAAGTAGAGCAGGTTGAACAATTTCAAACGGCCTCAAAAGTTGACCTCAATCTTGCCTGGTGAAAATGATGGACTATTATTATGGTACAAGCAAGCCTATATGAACGAAATGCTGGTGGTTTTCTTTTCATCATTCCACCTACAGCGGTCCACTGCTGGAGATAATTCTCTTCAATTGCAACGATTTACATCGATCCGCAGCTCCTCTCATCTAACTGCTACCAGCCAACCCACTAGTATCTACGCTCCACCTGCCTTAGGGTAGGGCGACAAAGTCAAATCATTTATTTCATATACATAATAGCCACAAGAAAGGCACGTTTGAACGTCAAAATGAACAAGAAATAGAAATGATTTTAGTCGCCCCTTCCAAAAGGTAGTTTCCTATAGTGGTTTCGTCCTACCTTACGTTTGTCGATACGCGGCCAGCTATGTCTGATGATTTTAATGTTGTCTTATTTTGTTATAGGAATACAACACAGACACAACAGTGCGGTTTGTCGTGAGCCTGCTGCCCGGTAAGCTGGCCGAGGTGGAAGTTGAAGGTGTCCACAAAGTCTTCAAGCTGCAGACCACCATCTCACTCACCTGCATGAACGCTTTCGACCACAACTGCTGTCTCAAAAAGTAAGTGTTGATAATCTTGTGGCCCACATAATTGACATGCGACATGTTGAAACTGACATGCCAATCAAAAATAAGCAATGCAACGCAAATGTTGAAACAAGTTTGTCTTGATGCTGCATTACATTTCTCATTAGATACCACACTTGTTTTTTTAATTCAACTAAAGTTAGAAAAAAATGTGATGAGTTTTGTCATTGTCACCAATGCGAAAATGGCACTGCATAAACCTTAAATGACATCCATTTTTGGATAGGCGACAGGCGTTACGTGTTGTCTATACAAATATTATAAAGAGGAAAGATTTGTATGTATGTTTGTAACAAATAAACTCAAAAACTACTTAACGGATCTGGATGAAACTTGGCACAAAGATAGATTATAGTCTGGGAATAGACTTCCCGTGGGATAATTTCCTACATACACGTGGGCGAAGCCGCTGGCAAAAGCTAGTTATTAATAATGTAAAACTTTACTTCACTAGATATGACAAAGTGGAAGAGATCTTACGTGACTTCTATGAACTGAGATTGAAATACTACGCGCGACGCAAAGAGTATCGGGAGGGTCAGCTACAAGCCGAGGCTGACAAGCTGTCGAACCAAGCGCGGTTCATTCTCGAGAAGTGCGACAAAGGACTGGTGGTCGAAAACAAGAAGCGTAAAGTGATGGTGGAAGAACTTATTAAGAGAGGTGAGTCACCATGTGATACTTATGTGTCTGATACGATGTTTAACGAAGGCTAGAGTGACAACTTTCGTCATTGTGATGATTTTTTTCTCCATAAAGAAAGAAAGTAACTACGTTTATTTGCGCCAACATGACGCAGTAACAAAAAAAACAGGACGGTTTTCAAGTATGTTGGCAGGATAAGAGATATTGAAATCGGAATTACAAGAATGTTGAATGGTTATGGAGATATTGATGGCGGAAGTATACATTTCTGTTTAAAAATGTCAGAAACTTAATTTTTAAATAATATGTGTCCCCCATTTAACTGACACATAGACAGTCTGTGGCGTGATTTACATTGGACGTCACACTAGAAACATACCAAAAACATTTTCACCAGAAACTAATATCGCCTAATGTTACTTGATCAGAGACACAATAAACAGCTTTTTTCTATGGGTCTCATTACACCTTCTTACACGGTCTTATAACCTTGTGTTTGAAATAATAAGTTGTCTCACTAAAGGCGAATTCGACAAATCTTTTATACCTAGTAGTGTAGTGGTGGTACCTGCAAATAAATAATGAATTTTTGACGTCATTTTTATTTCATATATGAACTTTACTGAACCGCCATCTCTTATAGCAGTATTTTTTTAAATATTAGAGACAGATATCCTTTCTTTCCTCCTATAAAGTTATATTAAGATAAAACTGCTAGAGATTGTGGTTGGCCCTGACTTTGGTAAACGTAGCCCTTACTAATCAAAATCTTTAACTACAGGTTACGCTCCCGACCCGATCGCTGAATGGAAGAAGCGCGCCAGTAAGATGCAGGGACTAACAGCAGTAGAAGACGACCCGCAAGAGTCGGAGGAAGAACCCGAACCTGAGGCTGAAAAGGGAAAACCCGTCGATCCAGGTGGGTTCTGAACCTTCATTCCTATAATAATTACGCACAACGGACCGAACGAGAGTCGGGAGTCCGAACGTAAATGCGGAAAAGGGAATTGACTTACATCTTATACTTGAAATCACCATTAGAAACCTAAAGTATTACCCAGTATAGTTAGAGGTCAAACGTTTAGTTCAGCTGTTACTCTATGTAAAAAAAGGTATTAAGTTGCATCTGGATAGACTGGAATCTGACCCTAACTTTTGGAATAAAGGCTAGGCAGATGTTTAATACCAGTAAAACCTTGTGCATAACATTTGCATAATAGTGGCCTAAAATAATTAGTGAAGAACCTAATAAATTATCGAATAAGGTTCCCTTTCTGGGACTCTGTTAAAATGTATATACAAACAAAGCCATTTGCTAGTGTTTCAATGGAAATTCTTGTATTTTACAGAAAAAGCATTCCAAAACTTGAAAGAGGTGAAGAAGTTCAACTACCTACTGGGCATGTCAATGTGGATGTTGACCAAGGAGAAGAAAGATGAGCTGCTCAAACAGAGGGACCAGAAACTGTCGGAGCTTAATGCACTTAAGTAAGTTATTTATGTGCCTATGGCATATGGCTGTGGACATCTCTCGACTGAATATATGAGCTCGTGGCTAAGTAATAACAGCCGCACGGATCGATCTATCAGGTTTAGCTATGCTAGCCGGCGTTGGTCCGTGGATGGGTGACCATCTTTACATGTCGACTCCTCCGTGACTCGGAAAGCAAGTTAAGCCGTTGGTCCCGGCTGACATTCATGGATCTTTGACAGTCGTTATGGGTAGTCAGAAGCCTCAAGTCTGACAGCCAGTCTTACATGGGGGGTATCGTATTACACAGCTACTGACCGGGTTGCGGAGGTCAGATTGGCAGTCGCTCCATGTAAAATACTGGTATTCAGCTGCATCCTGTTAGACTGGAACCAACATAGTTGGGAAAAGGCTCGGCAGATTGATATGATTCTTAATATTGTGCAAACACTTCATTACGATTTACTATAAATACTGTGTTAAAATCTCCGTACTTCTAGGAATTACTTAAGATTTGTATATTTATTCTAATATGACTGTGTTCCATGTGCAGAGCGAAAACAGCGGCGAATTTATGGCGTGAAGATTTAGACGATTTCTTAATAAAATTGGATGAAATTGAAGAAAAAGAAAGACAAGAGGAACAGTCTGTTAACAAAAAGACCACCAAAGCAGCCGTGAGTAGCTTTTAATATTTCTTTTTGTTTTACCAATCCATATACACGGTTAAATTTAAGTCGTTTTAATACCCTTAAGGGGTCATTGTACTCATTATAACAAGCAACTTTTAATATGGGACCGAACCTGAAATCGCGAAAAACAAATCAGCTGTGCAGTACATTTTGACGAGTTAGGCGAACATAAATGTACTGAACAGCAGATTTTTTTTTTAAAGTTGCTCCTTATAATGATTACAATGACCCATAAGGAGATTAAAACGACAAAAATTTTACCTTGTATAGATGAACGGATATTAATGTCAATTTTAAAGAATTTTAAACTAATATTTTCATTTTGTTTTATGCTTACCAGATGGAAAGATTAAAGGTAAAATATTCATATCAAGTTTTAGTGGAGCCCCATTTTATTACTATCTAATACTTATTAGTCGCTCCATATAAAATACTGGTATGCTGGCTGCTTCCGGTTAGACTGGAAACCGACCCCAACATAGTTGGGAAAAGGCTAGATTGATTGACTTATTAGTAGCATTGTGAACATTGTCAACGCCTCCTGAGAAGTACGACACTAAAAAGTATTAATTTTATACTTTTTGTGTGAAAAAACAGTAGAAGGGTAAAAATAGTAAAAAAAATAAGTCTACAGACATATAGCGAGCATGGCTAGTGTACGGGACACTTAATATCGTGTCCTGCGCGTCCTGTTGTATGCACGTTACAGGATCTGATGGACGCTAGTGATGGCGCCAAACACGAATTCATTTAGATTGCCTTCGACACGCTAAGAGGAAGAAGCATGGCTTATATGTATACAAGCTCAAACCATTTTCCTAGTTTAACTGCTATTATTAACTGTATTTATCAATTTCTAGAACGCCAATAAGAAGAATCGCAAATCCCTGATGGACATCTTACCCTCGGACAATGGCAGACGTGTCGAGCCCAAGATATCAGACGATCTGATCAAGAGGATCCAGGCAGCTGAGAAGGCAAAAACAAGGAAGGAAATCAAGAAGGAATATGATCCGGTAAGTGGTGATAACGTTTGAACTACGAATTTTGTCCTTTTTCTTCTTTTCGTGTGATTTGTGACTAACCTGGTGACAGAGTTTTTATGCTGCCCATGGGCCTCTGACTTAGCTTCACATGCTGTTAAGAAATATCTCTCAGACATGCTGGTTTCCTCACGATGTTTTCCTTCACCGATTTTTAAGCAAGTGATAATTATACAATACGAGCATGAATCCGTAAAATCAGAGGTGCCTTGGGTTCAAACTCGAGACCTGTGACTTGGCAGTCCGACGGTAACACCTCTAGGCTATCACTGCTGCTACTGTCCTTATTGCTACGAAATAAAGACGCTAGCAGTTAGTTTTGTTACTATGTATGTACCTATGTGAAATTACGGAGCGAATTTTAATGTTGTTTTCACAATGATTTAGAGAATTTCATTTGAGAGGTTGTGTATAAACGTTAACACTAAACGGTATAAAAACCGAGCGAAGCAGGGGCGGGGGTCATGATAGTAAGACCAATTCTAAATTAGAGGGAGGTGTTGATGATTCTTGTGGTTAGAATTATGTAAATTCATAGGTATTTGTTACATACGCCAATCATATATGTATGTATTTAAAAAAAAAATGTATATTTATAAGTAGTTTATCAGCCATCTCGTTACCATAACACAAGCATTAGGTTGCTTAGCTTAGGACTATAAGGAGTTATGTGGAATGTCCAAGGATATTATTATATTATGTTCAATTTGCAATGTGAAGGTCAGTGACCTGAAAATTGCAAAAAACGCAAGAAAATTTGAATTTCGTAGTCGAAAAGAAGTAAAAGTGCGCCCATTTATTTAATAGTTTTTCATTCCTTAGGATGATCCAACTGGCATTAGCCCGATAAGTGCTGAAAAGAAGCCCAAGTCCCGAGTGAAGAAGGAAAAGGTTGAGAAACCCGAGAAGGCGGACAAAGCGGAGAAAGCGGCAGGCGATGGACTGAAACAAACTAAAATTGCTTTCAAGAAAGAACCTAAGAAGGTAACTATTTCTTATTTTAAATGCATAATTTTCGCTACATCCATGGCCTTATGTTGAAGATACGTCTTAGCCTATTTTCGTATTAATTCGTCTAAATTATTCATTTTACGAGTGTGACGAATAGATGTACAGATCGACGGATTCGCACGCGTAGATTTCGGAAATGAGCCCAAAGGAATGTACGACTGGGATAAAATGTAACCTACATGCTATTCCAGATAACAGACATCTATTTCGCCAATTTTTTAAAACGATTAACGAAAGACGTTTGTTTGGTGGACTCGGTAAAGAAAGACTACAAGTGTGATGTTTGTGTGTTTACAGAAGCGCATGACATTCAGCGGCAGTAGTTCTGAAGGCTCGGACTCCGACGCCGAGCTGCCCGCTGTGGCCGCGCCGCGCGAGAGGGCCTCTGCTAGACGCGCCGCCACCAAGGTAAGCTACCGGGAGAGGGTGAGCTCATGGCAGACACTCCATGGAAACAGAACATCACATCATGCCTGTAATCCCCGAAGGGTTAGGTCGAAGTGTACACCCACATTTCGCCGGTTATGTTCTAAGTTCCATGTAATACGGGTGAACCTATTACCACAGACGCAAATCCTCCTGGACCTCATATTAACCAGTAGCGCTTGCGACGACTGGACCAACAAGGCAGTCTCAGCAGAAACTTACCAAATAACGGTCCTTCATGGGTCGCTGGTCAGATCCGGCTCGAAGGACCGTTTTCATATGTTACCGAGAGCAATATGAGACACTTTATACAGAGTTATACTAATTTATTTGATCAAAATGGTACTCTGTCGACAGAAAAAACTCCGCCTTATTCTTTCTGATCACGAGACTAGCAGTTTCTTTTCATGCACAAACTGTTTCATTTAGGTTATTCCTTATCTTATTCTCTCCCATAAAAGAAGGAAGAGAACACGTTAATTCAATATATCAACGTTATAAATTGGCACCATTATCATAGCAATAATCATAACATTCCCATCAAGGTACAAAAATACAAAGATGGCTCCGAGGACTCAGACTCGGGCTCCGACGTAGAACTGTTGGACAACAAGCTAGACTCCGGTGGCGAAGCCCCGACGCGCGCGCTGTCTGTTAGTGAAGACGATGATGACTTCAACGTTAAGAATAACAAGGCTAAGAAACCCGCTGAGATGGACTCAGGTTTGTAATGTTTGTTATATTCACTTATTAACACGCAAGCTGTTTGTAACTGCCAAAAATAATGACACACTTCCAAAGCGTATCTTTCAATATTTTAGCTCGTAGTTCGATTATTATCGATGTAAATTTCATAACTGATTACGAAAATCGTCGTACAATACGTGTTCGTATTTTACTTGTGCTCAGTTTACAATAAACATTATTTCAAATTACTGAACTATTTTCTCGCGTTGGCTAGTTCATAAAGAGCTCACTGTCTAGGATGCGCATAATTATTCCCTCTGTTTAATTGCTAAGAGAAGCTGTTACAAACCAATCCACAGAGCCCCACTCCGCTAAACCACAACATTACACTCAATTATTGTTAAACATTTCAGACTGCCTATTCGACTCTTTAATCGAGGACACAAAGAAAGAGGAAGAAAATGATAGAGCGAAGAACAACGGCGCGGAGCACCCCACAGTGCTATCCAGTGATGAAGAGGTCGTACCCGATTCACCGCCTAAGAAGAAACCGGGACCTAAGCGGAAGCTACTCAACGATGACAAGAAACCTAAGAAGAGGCCAGCCAAGGACATGCTAAGTGATGATGATGACGACAGCATATTTGACAGCAAAAAGGTGCGTTGGTTTTCCGCCTCTGAAACTGCGTATTTGTCTCTTTAATTTAAAGTAATCATGTTTGACGTATGCAGGCCACCAACAAGCTAGCCAGTATTTCTAGCAATTTCACTGCCAAGAATATACTGGGGCATTTTGATGTTTTGGCATAATGTCTTCCTGCCCAATGATGAGAACTCATGCCGGAGGGGGGCAGTAGTGTCGCACGCGGCGCGGGCGATGCGGCTGCAGTTGCCCTATGACCATAGATTATGAGAGCTGAGGGCTTATCCAATGTAGAATCAACGATTCCCAAACATTCGACAGGTGGCCGTGTCGAATAAGATGCATTTCTGATGAAACGTCTGTCTGACCTATAAATCGTTTAACCAATCATAGCAGTTTACGCGCGCTTGATAATTTTTCCAAAAAAACGGTAAAAATTAATTAATTTATTGTTATTAATTATGTGATTGTGTATTTCTTCTATTAAGGACCAAAAAAAGAAAGCAGCGCCAAAAAAGAAGCTGAAAAAGAAGGTGTCGAGTGACTCAGACTCTGACGCGGGAGGAGAGTCGCTTGCCGCAGTCAAGAGCTCGCGTGCGCGGGCGCAGCAGAAGTACAGGTTCAGCGAGTCTGACTCAGACTAGCCGTAAGTTACATACATACTTACATAATATTAGAACGGCTTTTTCCATAGGGGTAGGTAGAAACGGCACCTGCTACGATCCTTATATGCATATTTTGATTCGTTTATGTCCATACACGCAAGCCGATTCCGAGAACTAAAACCCTGACCTGACAACACCAATAAAATCAGTAATTATATTACAACCGGGTATGCTGATGTGGTGATATTTTGTTTAAACATTGAATTTTCTTTTCTATATACCACATACTTGGGAAAAGGCTAGTGTATTAAACACATTTCCCAGGATAAATTTTCAAAATGACGGTGAAAACCCCATCAAAGTTTTATGTTTAGCATAATAAACTGCTAAATTCTTCTAAACTCATACAGATTTAAAAACCCACTAAGTATGTTGCATACTATTTACAGATATATTAGGATATTTAGATGCATTATTTTGTTACAGATTCAGTATTGAGACAACGTGATTTAGTAACTTTACGATGTAAAGTGAGTCGCTGGAAACGACGCAACAATATTTTGTTATCATTTGTATTGACTACGTGTACACGTTATTTTTATACACTCTGGCCTACATTCAGTCTGTGACTGACCCCTGAGGAAACACATACTTGTAGCCTGCACCCTATTTGCATTAGACACTTGTAATATCATCAATTTCATTTACCGCCGAGATTTATAACCTATACTTAGGTCGAGCTTTGAATAAGACATACTCCTGTCTCTATCACGCATTATTTTGTAGTTTCACAGATGTGCAACAATGACAGGAATAACACTTAGCCAAAGTAATTGCGAAGTAACGTTTATAGATATCGATTTGAGCATGTTTGAAAAAAAAAACGTTGATATTACGAGTGTGGTATGCTATTAGGCTGTTGTACGTTTTAAAAGATAAACCTAGGTATTTATAATTTAGATCTAATTAGTTCTTAATTAGGTAAAAATCGTCTGGCACATCCATGCTCAAAGACAACATATTTGGAATCTTTTAAAATAAGTATTTGAGCTATAGTTTTTTTATGACAAATTGTAAATAATCGTAATTTAACATTAAATTTTCAGTTTCTTATTGTTCTTTTCCATTTTAATTCTTTCTTTGTCTATCTTGTTTATAATCTGAGGAATTTTGCTAGTTCTATCTGAATTTAGTCAAATTACATTATCCGTTTATGTTGTAAATGTTCTGTAATGTTAATTCTGCAATTGATTTTTTTATTCCGGTGTTTTTGTCGTAAAAATACTTTTATTAATTAACGTGAACGTTATTTTTCAATAATATTATGAATTACACTGACATTGAATAATATTAGTACTTCCTTATTATTATGTTACAAATGTAATTTCTCACTATTATTTGTTAATTTTAACAATGTGTAAATAAATGAACATTTTCACTATATTTTTTGTATTTTTTCTTACAATAGTAATAAAAAAATCCCCTCTCTTGAGATACCGAACCATTCTGTATAGGCCCAAATTTTCCCAACACAAGCACGGACACCCCTACGTTGTTGTAAAGTAAAACAAATAATTTGTTACAATTTATACAATATTATTTATTGAGAAAATATTTAAATTTCGTCAAGTTTCTTCTATTCTAAACATGTCTGTACACATACACTGCTAAAAAAAGTAAATTATTCCGAAACGTAATTTTGAAAAAAAAGGTTCGAAATATGCCAAAAAACTGATTAAAAATAGGTTTTACATGAAGAAACAATTAAAAAATAGTGCGATAACAACACTAATAAGAAGGTACGACTTAGTTTTAAACAGTGTGTTGGCAAAGATTTAAATCGCAAGATTCACCTTACCGCGTAACAAAATGGTCGCGTTTCTCTTTAGTTTCGACGCTTTTAACAGTGCCTCAGACTTCAAACTTGGTTGTCATGGAAACGCCATTTAGTTGTTTGGGGTCACTCTTTTCAGGAAGGACCATTCTTCGCACAACTTGGTACGATGAGGTCAAATCTAATGATTTTAATCTTTGTTTGTAGTAGTGTACATTATTGATTATTATTACATACATCGTGTTATTCACATATTTATATTTTCTGTGCCGTGTTCCCTGGCCTAACTTAATTCTAAACATTCTAACGTTAACGGGTAAATTAATATGGCATTTAATTCTGAGTGTAGGTATGCTTACTAAAGATTATTTACATTAAATTAAACCTTTTTGATTAAAATTATGTATTTAGAAAAGTACAAATTGTTACTACACATTAACTTATTAAGGATTGAATACAATTAGACAGTATTATGGGATTATTCTAGTCTACAAATAATATTTCTTTATTGGTTTATTGAGAAAGTTTTAATTAGTATTTTTATATCAGATAGTAACGTAGACTTTCAAAAGTATAGGTTAAAAGCAGTGTCACTGACTGGCTTTATACAAAGTATCCAAATTGAATTCCTTAAAAAAAAAGAAAAAATACACTGTCCAGTATTAGGTGGGTACCTGGCAAGGGCAAATTCTAACCTTTACCCGCCAGTACACGCTATGATCGATAATTTTTCTCAAACATATCTAAACATAATGAAAGTTATAGTGACTGAATATTATTTCTAAAGCGCTATTCACACTGAACGCTGACGAAAGTAGTCTGAGTGACAATCTGGACTGATGTAGAAAACATTTTCCAAGAGCGCGGGCACTCGGTGAGTTAGGTCTTAAGTATAAGGGATCAATTTCACCAATGAGGCTGAATGCGATCAGATCATAAATTCTAAACGCTTAAGGGCTGTCAATGTCATTACTGTTTTAGAACATTGACACTGACAGCTCTTGAACGCGGTGTAGATTTGCCGGTGACGTTCAATTTCATTGGTGAAATGGGTCCTAAGTATTGCAAAGATAGTAGGTAAACGAATTCGATCTCATTTTCCCTCGACCTCAATAAGGTAGGTAAACGACGTGTAAGATCGAACGATACGTTCAAAAACCATTACTTTTCACCAGAAATATTTTCAATATCGACTAAGTTTGCTTTCTCTATCTGAGTACCCTTTTGCGCTTTCCCTGTCTGAATATTTGCCATTATATGTTTTATTGTATCTGTCACTATGGCCATTCTTAACGTACTGTTTTTCACTGGCGCTGTAGTGTATTTCTGAGGGCCCGATTGTTTTGGACCAATGGTGGGTCCAGTAGAAATCGTCGGGGTATCGGGGGTATGGATTCTCTCGACATAGTACGACGCAATATATCAGGCTGCCGACTAGCGTGATGAAGCCAAAGATTAGGAAGACTATGCCCAGGATCCTGAAAAAGAAACATTGAAAATTAATTAAAAGAGTTACTAAGCATCCTAAGACGCTTAAAAAAAAACGATTTTGTTCTAAGGCCAACTTGCTTGACAAATCACTAAGTATATGGATTTAGCGTTTAACGTTATAGAAACGTCGTTCTATTTGTGACAATCGTATAAAGATGACAAAGCCACTACAATTACGTTTTAATAAGAGTAAATTGCATTTAGTGATTGCTGTTGCCAATGAGCCTTAATCTTGATGTGCCATTAACCACGTTTTCTTAGAGTCTATTCAAATTATTGTTTTCGTTCGACTATGTTAATTCCACTTTAACGCATACCGTATCAACTTTATACTAATGTCGAATTAAGTTTGAAGCTTTAGCGGTTATTTTTCCAAATTATTCCAACGTTGTGATTTTTTTCCAAACGCATAGGTATTTGTTTACGTGTTTGGGAACTAAATATTGAACGCAGTATTTTAGCGGTAGCAGCAGGAGTAGTAGTAGTATTTTTTTTCTCATCGGAATAACACAAATAATTTCATGAATCTATTATATCTTGGTACAGGTCAGTAGGTAATTATGATAAAACTGAAACTTACCATACAAAAAGCGGTTCAAAGAACTGCAGAACGATGACGAATCCCAGGGTGACGAGGATCAGCCCGAGGTTCAGCAGCAGCATCAGACAACACATGCCTTTCACGTTCGGGCAGAAGGGGTTCGGTGCCGCCATCGCGTCTACTTTTACTCCTGCCTGAAATTTGACGTTTTATTTGAGCAAGTCTAGCAAAAAATATTCATTCTTAGGGTATTTACATCACACAACATCACGCCGGTAATAGCCGAAGGGTTAGGCAGAGGTGCTGATAACACAGGTAACGCTAGAACACCCATATTTCGCCTGTTGTAACTGGCAAAATGTGTGTGCCCGCCTTATGAAATAACCATCGGCATGAGATGGGCACAAATTTAGACTCCGGACAGAGAAATTACTTTTTCACCTCACAGGCTCGGAAAGAGTCTGTTTGTCATTCGAAATCTGAAAAGAAAGCGTGCAAATCTAGCGTGGAAAGAGTTTTTAAAATTCGAACCTTTCTATTTAATAATTTTCTATACTGCCAGTCCACTGAAAATGCATGACACGGTCTAAAATAAAATATTAAATAATACCGCTCACCTTAAAAACTTCCATCACAGTACAGAAATTAAATATTTTGCGAGGATATAATTGTAAAATTGGAATTAATGTTAATAAGTATTCCATTTGATTAAAAAAATCTGTGACGTCACATTTGAATATGCCATAAAAATACTACCCTGTCAAATACCAATTTAATTTTTTAAATAAAATAAATACTAATATAATATGTTATTTAATCCTTTGCTTGGCAAAAATAAATATGTATTAAATTAAATTAGTTAGTTATTTGTATTAAATTAGGTTTTTCTTTCATTCTCCTTAGAGGACAAGTAGGATATAGAACAAAATACAGGGTATTAACTCATAAGATACATTGCCAAGTATCTGTTTTTGTATTTGTATTTTAGTAGTGAGGTGAAAAATTGTGTGTTGCGCTCGGCAGTAAAGCTCAGGATTCTATATTTGAACCACTCGCTTTGCTCATGGTTCAACCCTAGAATCCTTCGCTTACTCAGGTTTCAATAGAAGTACTCGCGCCAAAAATCAACTTTCCAGCCTTGCATAACAAATAACTATTTTAGTAAGATGGGTTTTTGATCCCCAAATATAATCACATTATTAGGCTTCATCAATGGTATTAGGCTTCAAATCTGTGATAAAGATAAAAGAAAGAAAGCAAATATACAAGTCATCCTAAATCGTTTTAGGAAAATTAATATTAAGTATACATCTTACCTTCCTGGAGACTTTGGATCTATGTGTAGACGCAACAGATGGCGCCACCGCACTTCTGTACGAGTAAACACTGCGAGGTGCCCTGGACTGCCGGCTGTAACGGATAAGGAATTGTTTTAATAATAATAATATAATATAATAATATAATATCCTTGGACATTTCACACAAACGCCATATAGTCCCAAGCTAAGCAACCTAATGCTTGTGTTATGGTAACGACATGGCTGATAAACTACATATATACAATTTTTTTTGTAAATACATACATTTTATAGATAGTAAAACACCCAGACCCGGAACAAATACTTGCAGGTCGTACAAATATTGATTGATATTGATTGTCGTTTTGTTAATCATGTGAGTCATCCATCATCATGATGAGCTCCCAGATCGGACACCGCGCATAGCCGTGCACTTTTAACTATAGCGGATATTTATTTGACTAAAATCAAGGTCTCATGTGTAGTGTCAAGCAATTCTGAACCATGTGCGTCCAGAGCAAGTGTGGTGCAACATGGTTGCAGCAGTGCTGCCCTGAACTAAGGCACCGCTGATCTGACAATGTCGCATCTCGTCTCTATTGTCAGTTTCTTGGGCGAGAAAATTATCGATGACTACTGAGTTCGTTCCTCGTCGATGGTATGACAGTCACATTTTCATTAACGATAACAAAATTAGATAAATCCAAAATGTATGGAATTGGCATAAGCTTTCAAAATGTCACTAGATCAACCGTTTTCGATCGTTAAGTGTTAGACAATGTCAAATTGTGTAACGAAACTCGATCAATATTCCCATACAAATGCGTTGACATGTGGCGTTCTTAACAATCCGAGTAAGACCGACATGAAATCCGAAACGAATTGTTCGATCGACAATTTTCGAAATCGAATCGACACGGAGCGATTGACACTTGTCTAAGCCCCCAGGTACCTATTGCCTTGCAAACGGTGATGGTACGGTGGTGTACCTGTCCTATCATCCAGATCCTCAAATCAGAATCGTCTGTTCAGTTATGATCTCTCTGTAACGCTATCCTATCTAGTGATGACGACGATTTCGGAATATAGCCCAATCCGTGACAGCAAGATTCGTTCCAGAGCGCAGTGTGTAGCCGATTTGCGCACGCGCATCGTCGTGAGCGCACGTATGTCACGAGCGCGACACTTGACGACCTATTAAGCACACTATTAAGTTATGTTTTAAATATCAATGTTAAAATAGCTGTTTGTAAACAGATGAGGTACTGTAGGTTTATCGTATACGATTATTTTAACGTGAAAAGCCTCTTCGTAATACTGAAAATAAAGTCTGCTTCACCGGCTCTTTCAGGGAAAAAAGGGTCATAAGATACCTACCAACAATTTTTTTTCTCACAGTTGAAAGGAGATTGTTCTACGCCCATACATTGTTCGCCCTGGAGCCAACAGCATAGAAAAAATCATTTTCTATTTGTAAACTGCCCTTAGTAGCCCATAAGAACAAAGTTTCTTGACGGCCACTTTAGAGAACAGATTTATTTAAAGAAAAGGAACCGATTTTGAGGTTATTTTTAATAAAAGAAAACTTAAGTAATTCCTTCTAAAATCGCTATTTCAGGTTTCTACAAAGCATTAAACTTCAAATACAGTAAAATATTACTGTAAATACAGTTGTATTACAAACAGAAACCAAATCAAAAACGCCAAAAAAAACACCAAATACAATGCAACACAAGACTCGGTGAGACGAACCGACTGACGTAGTGACGTAGAGAATAGAGATGCTCTCTCGAAGATCAATCATTCTATATCGATTATCAATGACCACCTATATAACCTGAGGTTTTAATTTAGTAAGCCAAAATGACAGATCAATATGTCAAATGTCAATTAATTTGTTCCGTTTCAAACATAAACACGTTGTTGCTATGATTCTACTTCAATTAAATTATTGCTAAAATAAGATATTTTCTTCCCAACGAACAATGTGTAACGTTTTAGTTTGCGACATTTAAAAATAGAGTTTAAGTACTTAAAAAGTAAAAATATGGCTATTGAACTCGTGAAATGGTTATGAGAACAATTCACTAGAGTTGCGTCGTAAATGACATTTCAATCGTTAAATGAGAGATTTTCTGACAAGTGAAAAAACATAGTTCAATAGATGGCGTGGGTAAAAAATACGTCTTTGTTTTACTGGCTACTGATAACAAAAATAAGATCCCTAAATAAGAAAGCTTATTTGATGTCAAAAACCTGAGACAGTGACGTATTTTTTACCAACGCCTCTTTTGAACTAATATTTTCTCACTTGTGAGAAAATCCCTCATTCGACTAGTAAGTACTTTTGTGAGTTTTTTTTGTTCATTATATTTTCATCATAATCGTGCTAGGCCATATTCATCATAAGTTCCATTAAAATGTTCACGGAACTAATTCCATGAAAAAAATATGCATGAAAAACTTTTATGTTGCACATTTTCAATGTTTTGGAAGTGATAAATATCGAACATCCATTATTTATCACTAGATATTTTGGACATCGTCGTCGATATCGATATTTATGTAAGATGAGCGAGAGCGACACTGTCAAATCTTCTGTGACATTCACATTGACAATTCCTTGAAAGATGGCGAGTTCAGTTGGTAATAAAATCAATGAGGACAATTTTAAAAACCTATTAAGAATGAAACAGTGTCCGCTTGAATTTATTATTTTTAAAAAGCATATTAAAATATAATTAAAATTAACGTACACGTCAAATGTTTGTTGGTTATAGGGCGGTCTAGAACAATCTCCTTTTCACAGATTGCGTACATAAATCGCCGATACATTAAAATAAAATAATACAAATAAAATACAGTTAAAATTAAAGAGAGACCATACACGAAAAAGGTTTTAACTGACAAAAGAATAATGTAGTGTTAATGATTGTATGGTGGTACGGAACGGTTCGTGTGCGAGTGGAATTCACACTTGGCTGGTTTTTATCCGTTTTGACAGTACCAGGACCAAAGTGCCTACTGTGATTTTGTTAAACGACAATCAATCTATTTTCTTATTCCATAAAAACCTATCCAAACGTCTATTACGTTAAAAACTCTACAAAACATAATTGGACATTCCTATTTAGCTTTTTTGTTAATTCATTGACAGTTTAGAAAGTTCCGAACTATATTGACTAAAAAACTTACAAAGGAAGAATCCCTTAGTCACTGTGACATGTCCAAATATTTGTTTATAAAGAAGATGTCAAATACGAAGGGTTAAAAAGCTTTTTGAAAAGTTGTTAACGAGTCCGTGAAGTGTTTATTTTTATTTTGTTACTTTTTATAAGTCTATCTTGTAGCTAAGTAAAAACACCGCACGGGTCGATCGATTAGGTTATGCTACGCTTGCCGCTGTTGGTCTGTGGATAGGTGACCATCCTTACATACTCGTACCAAGAGCCCGCATCTCGAAAAGCACGTTAAGCCGTTGGGCCCAACTGTCATTCGTGGATGTTTGACAGTTGTTTCGGGTTGTCAGATGCCCGAAAGTCTGACAACTAATCTAAAACTAGGTGAGGTAGGTCTATATGTTGTTGAACCTGTGGAAATCGAGATGAAGTCTTGTCGGTGATAATCAAAGGAGTGTGTTGTCATGCAATTGAATTACCGAAATAGGGCAGTAGCTTCTATTGCCTTACCGAATAATAGGGTTGTCAAAATCACAATAGTTTTCTATTATTTTATTAGATGTTAAATAAGCAACGGACCCCCTAAGGTTAGGCAATTCAGAGCGTGGTTTTAGACATATAGGTGATATGCAAGTGCGATATATGGGACATAGGATGCGTAGCAGCGAATATGCGTAAAACTAACCAACTGACATCACTAGCTTAGACTATGAAAATGAAGTGATCCTATTGGTGATTTTTGTGCCTCGCATACCGCCTAACTAACCTATCCTAAAAAGTACACGTTAACATTAATATTTATTAAAAAAAAACGAGGCTCTTACCTACCAACATATCTTCGAAATGAAACTGTATTGGTTGAAAAAGGGAAAACCTCATCGGGTATCAAAAAATTAGTTCTCATTGGTTTTAGTAAGAAATGTGCCCAAAAGGCTGGCAGCGTTGCCACGTAGGATGGCAATGCTAACTTGAATCTTTTGTAGATCATTCGACAACCCTAAAGGATTCCTGTACCGTCACACTATCCAAGGGGACAGCAGAGAAAGTAAAGTTAATTCGTTTCGCCCTGACACCGTCGTTACGGCAGTCCATGTTACTTTTTTTTATATTTAATGGCTTTTTTCGTTGACTGTACCGAATTAAGAGCTTTTTTTCGGCCGCTGCCGCTGCTGTTGATTTAAAATGTTAAAATGAATGAATTTTGGAATGTTTCACACGGTCCTTTGACGTGCGTCAATAAAAAAGGCGTAGAAGCTGGTATTAGGTACGGGACTGGTATTAAGGGCCTATACAGTACGCACCGATATTGGGACACAGCTCGAGCGTGCCTCTGTAGATTAGGGCTAGCGTAGATTAGGGCGAGCCGCGTCGCAACGTTTATGCAACATTTTTGTATTAGTTATTCTGTGCAGCTAAAGCAGCCCGCCTTTTTTGCGCAATATTAAAAATGCGTTGTGGCCCATTGCGGCTGTAATGTGCGCTCTGCTTTACGGCACGGATGTATGTGCTCAGACCTAAAACGTTCGATTGAACTCCGAGGTACGTAGGAGCTAATAAATCGTGCCCCAGATGCTTGGGTTCGATTCCCGTGTCGCGTCATCATTGCGCTGTCGGTAGAGAATTATACGAGCAATGATTTACAACGTAACTGTACATTTGTTGGGTTTAAACGAGCATTTTGTATTGTATCAATGTAGGTTGTAGTCGTGTTGTTTGTGTGTACACAAATATATTATCATAATAAAGGCGATTTTCTCTTTCAAACGAATTATTGTTGTCTTCAAAATATTCTCAACGTTTCAATCCACTCGAATTGTGTAATTTGTCATTCATAAATTTATTTACATTAGTGTTAACCAACTTTTGCTAACTGTGCCTAAGTGCAATGTTTATTCGTAAATGTATAATAACATAATGTATAATTATATTTTTATTACCGGGATACTATGCAAAACCAATCAAGTAAACTGTTTTCTTAATTATTTTTGGGTCGGCTTCCATGAAGCGACTGCCTATCTGACCTCCACAGCCGTGTCACTGGGTACAACTAACTTCCACATGCTACACGCGAACTCACACACACACACACAGAACAAAACACACGTCCTCCTTTAGTTTATATCTTTGATAGTACAACATAATGTTACTTGTTATTTTGTTTAGAATTTACTGTTCAAAATTAATTTGAATAAAAAACTATTTGGTCGGTCCTAGTTGGTCTGGAAGAACCCCAGTACCCCCATTTGTGTTACTGGGGGTTCCTATTACGACTATAATAATTATATAGGTATAAAAGAAAGTCGTGTTAGTTACACTATTTATAACTCTAGAACGGCTGAACCAATTTGGCTGAAAATTGTTGGGGAGGTAGCTTAGAACCAGGAGACGGGCATAGGATAGGTAGGGTAGGTAGGGTAGGTAGGGTAGGTAGGGTAGGTAGGGTAGGTAGGGTAGGTAGGGTAGGTAGGGTAGGTAGGGTAGGTAGGGTAGGTAGGGTAGGTAGGGTAGGTAGGGTAGGTAGGGTAGGTAGGGTAGGTAGGGTAGGTAGGGTAGGTAGGGTAGGTAGGGTAGGTAGGGTAGGTAGGGTAGGTAGGGTAGGTAGGGTAGGTAGGGTAGGTAGGGTAGGTAGGGTAGGTAGGGTAGGTAGGGTAGGTAGGGTAGGTAGGGTAGGTAGGGTAGGTAGGGTAGGTAGGGTAGGTAGGGTAGGTAGGGTAGGTAGGGTAGGTAGGGTAGGTAGGGTAGGTAGGGTAGGTAGGGTAGGTAGGGTAGGTAGGGTAGGTAGGGTAGGTAGGGTAGGTAGGGTAGGTAGGGTAGGTAGGGTAGGTAGGGTAGGTAGGGTAGGTAGGGTAGGTAGGGTAGGTAGGGTAGGTAAGGTAGGTAGGGTAGGTAGGGTAGGTAGGGTAGGTAGGGTAGGTAGGGTAGGTAGGGTAGGTAGGGTAGGTAGGGTAGGTAGGGTAGGTAGGGTAGGTAGGGTAGGTAGGGTAGGTAGGGTAGGTAGGGTAGGTAGGGTAGGTAGGGTAGGTAGGGTAGGTAGGGTAGGTAGGGTAGGTAGGGTAGGTAGGGTAGGTAGGGTAGGTAAGGTAGGTAGGGTAGGTAGGGTAGGTAGGGTAGGTATCATAGTTAAGACAGGACATCGTTTGTCGGGTCAGCTAGTAATAAAATATAATCGTTAAGCTCCTTTGACAGCTATGTCTTAAGTGCACATTACAAAGTACGAGATGCGCCGAATGTTCGTTTGATATTTGGTATTCGGCAGAATTTTGGTGGAAATGCCGAATGTATTCGGTTTATTTGACCATTGCAAATCAGCCTTTAGGGCAAAATAAAATAAAGGAATCCCTTATTCTAAAAATCATATTTATTAGAAATCGTTTATTGTAAGGTACTCGTTTGAGTGAAAGATATAATTAAACACAGGTAATCAATAATTTCCTAGAATTAATAATATATAACCAAGCAGCTTAAAAGAACACTAATTTTAAATTGCAATAATCCCACTAACAAATTACAATTACTTTGTGTTAGGAAACCACTAGCACTCCGTTTCGCGGCGCTTTGCAAATCTAGCGTGTAAACAATTGTTTTCCAGGAATGGAACGGGGAACCGAATTATCCGGCAGTATATTCGGTTCGGTAAGAACCGAATATTATTCGGTATTCGGTGAAACCACTTTTCAGCGTATCTCTACTAAATACCATGTTGATGTTTGATCGAGATTTACTATACTATTTTTTTTATTCTGTGCAAAATATACACGGTGATTTTTAATTCATTGTTAACGTTTCAGGAGATGAGAGTTTCTAAACAACTTTCGCTATGGGACCAACTACGAAATAACAATAATGTTCATGTGATTCATACATTTCCATCGATGAAATATTGCATTTTTGTATGAAAAAGCCGAATTTTTTCGATATATCAGATTTGGTCTCATAGTAAAAGTTGCTCATAATTATGGCTACTTTCACGCCCTGAAAGGTTAATAGTGAATTAAAAATCATCGTGTATACTGCTAATATCGGTAAGCTAAATATCCGATATCCGATCGTATAAGACCGTTAAGTTCTGCATAACACTTCGTAGGTAGGTATCTGGAGAATGTTTCAAGTACAATCTGAAGATCTATGTCTCTATGATTCAAACATGCGCCGTGAAATTGCCTTTTGAGTAATTTTCCATCAATCCATGCGTTTAATGTAAAATGTTTTGTTCGCGGAGAGAGCTGTGCAAACGGGCGGTTGAAACGCAGCGGTTTTTTTACTAGACAGCGGGGAGTGACTTTGTTTTATACTATGTTTTATAAGATATTAGGAACGGGGAGAGTGTGATAGCTCCACCACACTCTTTCTCTTTCTCTGTTGAACAGACGAATTTTTCAAACCTATGAAGTAATGAATTAGCAATATCTTTTAAAATCCTTGGCTAAAGATTGAAAGTCTGTTACCCAATTATGGTGCTGCCCTGCACATTAAATCCCCTGCAAATGATTAAGGTTAGGCCCTAAAGCGGCCCAACCGCTCACCTGTTCCATTTCGGGGACGCTCTGCGCCCGCGCACGTATCGAGCTCCGTTGGACTAAATTAGTGGGATTTAAGGACTTAGCGGGACCAATACTGGGTAACGGTGTATTCACATGAGTCAGTGAACTCCGTAATAACACCATGAGTTAAGATTAATACCACGTAACAGTTTTAGATTCCGAATTTTGAAACTTTCGGCAAGTTTGCGTGATGCAAGCATATTGAAAGCTTGTTGATGGATGTTGAGGTTATTTTATGAAATGCTTTAACTTTGAGTTACATTTTTATGAACGCTTGTGCCCGATTGGTATTGTCATCGGCAGAATGACAAATTTTCTAAACAAATTTCTCATTAAAAACATATTTTTATTAGTAGACGGGCCTGCTCTTGATAATTCTAGCCTATACACTGCCATGAACACGTATGTGTGTTGAAGGCACTGAGCTTTAGAATAGCAGTGGCAAAAAATACTGGCAGTGTTTGTGCTAGAGTCTAGAAGCATGGCGGATGCAAGCCATCACTCGTTGGGTCTTGGATCTAAACCCATCGATTTAGGCGGCGCGTTGACAGGCAGTGAATTTAAAATTTGTATTATGTAGATAACGGACGCCCGCTAGCTTAATAGACCGACCACCCTAAAGGCGGTTGTGACAGATAGGATGCCATAGGGGGAAGACCGGGTGTTGAGACTAATAGAGTGCTCTATGTCGAGTAGTGTGTTCAATCAATCTGCCTAGCCTTTTCCCAACTATGTTTGGGTCGGCTTCCAGTCTAACCGGAATTAACCGGATGCAGCTGAATACCAGTATTTTACATGGAGCGACTGCCTATCTGACCTCCACAACCCAGTTACCGGGCAACACGATACCCCTTGGTAAGATTGGCTGTCAGACTTTCGGGCTTCTAACTACCCGTAATGATTGTCAAAGATCCACGAACGACAGCCGGGACCAACGGCTTAACGTTCTTTCCGAGTCACGGAGGAGTCTCGATATCTAAAGATGGTCACCCATCCACAGACCAACACCGGCAAGCGTAGCTTAACCAGAAGGATCAATCCATGCGGCTGTTATTACTTAGCCACGAGCTCCTCGTCGAGATATGTCGAGTAGTGTGTTGTGAGTATGATATCCATAGTGGACTGTTCATCCCTCACCTGATTTCTGAAGGTGGTCTGTATGCAGCACTGGTGACATACACGTCGGTCTCGGAGTCCGCTCGTGGGGAACCGTTGGTGTGCTGCTGCCGTCTTCCATTCCTGTGCTCGCCTGAAGGCGACCGGGTCCTCTCGTCCATCGTCTGTAAAGTATAGGGAACATCATTCAAATAATCATAATTTTAGGTGGCTTCGTTATTGGGTTTTTGCTTTAATCGTTTTCAGTAGCCTGTAGTTTCTTTTTGTAGTGCTAAAAAGGGGTGGAACTGAGATATCCATGTTTGTTCCTTCTTCATAGAGATACATAATTAGGTGTCAAACTCAAACTCAAAGTAATTATTTCAAATAAATAACAGGCACTTTTTAATTATCAAGGGGTCGGTCAGTCAGAAAGATGAAGCTAGTACCTATGGAGAAGAACGGGCAAGAAACTCCATGGGTGTCCAAGGAGTTTCTTGCCCGTTGTCTTTTAAACAAAATACGGTTACAAAATATTGGTTACATAATTTATATTATTATTATACATGTGAAAACAATTCAACAATTAAATTAAAACAAGCCATCTAAGAGATGACCAGTCTCTACTGACAGCGCCCATTCACGAACATGAAGCATGGATTAGCACCATTCAGCTCAACCATTTTGAAGGGAGCTAAGAGTACCTAGGTAATAAATTATTATTATGAAGACGACATCCATTTGTTTATGAGTTTTAAACTCATTGCAGCAAGCAGTAGGTATATATCGAAGTAGTTCAAGGTTTTGGTTTTTCCCCGTTTCAGCGGTGCACCGCCTTCATAAGGCGCGTCGCGGGCACGCTTATGACATGGTCCTCGTGGTGTGTGACCCTGTAGAAGGGCACCACCCGATCTTCAAGATCAAGTCGGTCTGCTCACTATCGGGGATCTCTATTGAGAAACCCCGCCGCTCCAACATAATTGGCCAGTGCCATCGCTGCCAATTATATGGCCATGCGCAGTCCAACTGCTACGCCACCCCCAGGTGCGTCAAGTGTCTGGGTGACCATGGCACAGCGGACTGTCCCCGCCCCAAGGATCGGGCTCTATGCACCGAACCCCCGAGCTGCGTACTGTGTGGCCAATCTGGCCACCCAGCCAACTACCGTGGCTGCCCGAAAGCCCCCAAGGCTTCCTCCCCCAAACTGGCGAAGCGCGCTAGCGATCGCCAGAAGAGGGAAAGCCCCTCTGCTACCATCAAGGTGCCCTCAGCGCAGTTGCCAGTGCGACTCAGCCCCCAACGACCCATGCCCTGGGCCAACTTACTCCGCAGCGACGCTCCAGTCACCGCGGCCCCCATCTCTCAGCCCCCTGCTACCAACCCCGCGCCCAAGGTTACCGTTAACCCTGGGCCAACCCCCTCCCCCGTGGCCCTTTTGGCAACTCCACCCGCCGCCCCCTCGAAGCCTGCCTCGGCAGCCCCGAAAAAGGTCCCTTACCTTTCCCCAGCAGGTATCAAGCCCACCACGACGGAGATCCTCGTCCACACCCTCGCGGTTATGAACCAAGTGTTCGAAACCCCGGAGGCGATCGCGATGGCCGATCAGGTCTACGCCGCCAAGGGCGACCCTATCAAAATCCTCATGGCATACCACAGCTACCCCGGGGTACTGCGCGCCATCTCCAACCTCACCTTTTAAATATCAATTATGGATATTACAAAAGGTGCTAGATGTACAAAGCCCCGGTCCCTCAAGTTAGGTTTCTTTAACGCTAACGGCGTTAAAAGTCAACGCGATGAGATCGCCGCCTTCCTCCGCGACCATCAGCTTGACGTCCTACTAGTTCAGGTGACCTTTCTGAAGCCCCATATACGCAACCCGAACATCGCCAACTATCGCATAGTTCGCAATGATCGGTCACGCTGCCACAAGGGCGGAACCCTCATCTATTTCAGAAGGGCTCTCCATTGCATCCCTCTAGATCCCCCCCCTCTCCTCTCTCACTTGGAGATCTCTCTCTGTCGGCTCGCCATGACCGGTCATCAACCGATCACCATCATCTCTGGCTATTTCCCACCGGCCAACGGTAGCGAGGATCATATATGCATCGCCGCCGACCTCTCACTCCTCTTCGGCTTGAGCGACTCCGTCATCCTGGCGGGCGACCTCAATGCCAAACATCCCGCCTGGAACAGTAACCTCACCTCTACCAGAGGCAGATTACTGTTCAACTTAGGGGCCTCCCTTAACTTTGACGTCATCGCTCCGATGACTCCCACCCACTATCCCGGCGACCCTAACCAAACTCCTGACGTCCTCGACATAGCGCTCCTCAAGAATGTGAACCTCCGTTTGCAATCTTTAGAGGCGCTACAAGAGCTTAACTCTGACCACCGTCCCGTCGTCATGCACCTCACCCCCTACACGGGGGGTCCGCTTGACCCCGACCACCCGCCCCGCACCCAGCTGGTGACCGACTGGAGGAAAGTAAGCGAAAAGCTTAAATCCGACACTCTGTCACCTCAGCTGGAATCCATTCCTGACCTCATTGTCTCTGTCGATGACACTACCGGCGCGATCGCCTCGTTTACAGAACACGTGCAATCCGTTTTGACGGAATGCTCACGGGAAGTCCCGGTGGTGGAAGACCACCGCTGGAAACTACCCGCTGACGTACGTGAGCTGATAACCGAGAAGAACGCAGCCATCCGTGCCTACGACTCCTTCCCCTGCGATGCGAACAAAGCCCACATGCGCAATTTACAGCGTGCTGTAAAGAAACGCATTGCGGAAGCTCGTTCGGACAACTGGGACAAGTTACTCGGTGAACTTGAGCCCAATCACCATGCCTTCTGGAACCTTCAGAGGAAGCTTCGCGCTCCCGAAGAATCTTCCACCCCTCCACTCATCCGTCCCGACAAGAGCATCGCTTTCGATAGCTCTGAAAAAGCCGAGCTCCTAGCCGACAGTCTCGAGTCCCAATGCTCCCCCAGTTCCCTTCCGGTCGACCCAAAGCACCTCGCCAAAGTCGACGCCGAGGTCGAACGTAGAGCCTCTCTCCCGCCCGTCGAAGATCCCGATGATCCCCTGCCCCCCGTCACCCCTGACGAGGTGCAAGACATCATCAAGGGTCTTCAGGCTCGTAAAGCCCCCGGCTCAGATGGAATTACCAATAGGGTATTCAAACTCTTCCCCGCCCAACTGATCATGCTCATGACCGCCATCTTCAATGGCGCCTTGAGTATTAACATGTTCCCACAAGCCTGGAAAGAGGCCTCTGTTATAGGTATCCCCAAACCCGGCAAACCCAAATCCGACCCCACCAGCTATCGCCCCATCAGTCTGCTCAACGTGCTCGGCAAAATCTACGAGAGGCTTATTTATAAGCGTCTCAAGGACTATGCCGAGGCGAAGAGCCTGATTCCGGACGAGCAGTTCGGGTTCCGTACCCAACACTCGTGCGTCCAGCAAGCGCACCGCATAGTCGAGCACATCAGTGCCGGCTTCCAGCGTGGCGCTATGACTGGCGCCCTGTTCTTCGACATTGTAATGACGTCATCCTATGCTATGTAACCTGAACCTAAAATTTAATTATAGTATTACTTGTATGAATAGCACATAAGCTGATGGTGTGGATTGCGGTGTCATGAGTCGCAAGTTCGCATCTGGTCACCGACACGTAATCGTCTTTTTGTAATTTTTAAAATTGTAACATTAATTCCTCAAATTAAATATTACTTAGGAGTTATAACGTTGACCGCGAGGTTGAAGGACACATAGCAGCGCATAGACGAGTTGGAGATAGACGTGTGTCGTTTCGTAGTGAATATTCTGATAATACCGTCATGTCAAATGTATTAATATTGTAACTGGAGATTATTACTACGGAAATCTGTTTTTGATTGTGAATTATTAAACAATAAAAGGGGTGAGTTGCACTATGATTTACTAGTTGTGTTAACCCTTACGGGAATGTTATATGATATTAAACATTGGTGTCAATTGTTCCAGCCTACCGTCACGCCCTTAGATTGTTCGTGCTTCACATAGAAGTTCTCAAGGTTGAATGTAAAACCGTATGTACAATTATTTATCGTTAACTTTATGATCGTCTTATTGTTCGCTTCTGTGGCGAGGACTCACGCCAGCCGGCAGTTCTGAGGACTGGAAGGGTTCCATGCGACTACCGCCACCAGCCTAAAACCCTCCTGGCGCCCTTCTTTATGTTTAAGTTAGTTTTTAGTTAATCTTATCTTAAAGTATTGATGCCATAGCCCCTCAGGCTGGCACATTTGTATCTAGATAAATAAATTTAGTTTTTAAACCGCTTTAGCATTTTTACTGTCGAACCACCACCAACATTAGTACGTAACAACATAGCGAAGGCTTTCGACAAAGTCTGGCACAATGGCTTAATATATAAGCTATACCAACTCGGCGTGCCCGACCGTCTCGTGCTCATCTTACGGGACTTTTTGTCGAACCGCACCTTCCGCTACCGCATCGAGGGCGCTCTCTCCTCCCCCCACCCGATTCGCGCCGGAGTCCCCCAGGGCTCCGTTCTCTCCACCCTAATCTTTACCCTGTTCACTAGCGACATCCCTAAGAGTAAAAAGGCCCAATTGGCGTTATTCGCCGATGACACGGCCATTTACTACACAGGGACCAGTCCGCCAGCTATAGCTCAGACTCTCCAGAACTCGGCCAACGCCCTCGGCGCTTGGTTCCGGAAATGGAGAATCGAGGTCAACCCCGATAAAAGCCAGGCTGTTCTCTTTAGGAGAATTCGTAGGGCCCTCCCCAACCCCCCTAATCCGATCACCATGTACGGCAAGCCGATCCCTTGGGCGAAGCATGCCAAGTACCTGGGTGTCACTCTCGACCAACACCTCAGTTTCGCAGAGCACATAAAGCAGGTCCGTTCGCGGGCCGCTTTTGCTCTCGGTAGGCTCCAATTCATGCTTACAGAACGCAGCAAATTGTCACTCCGGTGCAAACTGCGTCTCTATAAGGCTGTAATCCGTCCCATTATGACATACGCTTGCGTCGTCTTCGCGCACGCCAAACCCAAGTATCTGCATCGAATGCAGACAATTCAAAACCGGTTCCTCCGTAGGGTCTCAGGAGCTCCCTTTTACGTCCGTAACATGGACCTTCATGTAGATTTTAAACTCCCCACAGTTCAGCAGTTCATGAAACGCCTCTCGAAGCGTTTCTTTGACACTGCCATAAAGCACCGCAATCCCCTGATTGCGGCCGCCTCCCGATACACCCCGTCCCGCATCAGTAAGGTTCGCCGTCCACGGCATACCCTCGTTGCCCCCGACGATGCCACCACTCTCCTCCAGGAGAGCAGCCCGGCTACTAGCACTGTTAGATCAGCATACAGACACAAATTTCCGTCGTTCCGTCCTCGCCGTCGAGGCCCGTCGCGACGACCCTGTCCATTACCATCCCCCCGACCCTTGCTCGAGCCAGCCCGCATTGCCGCTGAGCCAGTAGTTTTAAAAACCCCCGATCCAGCTGTCCCTAGCTGTCCCCCCCCAGCGACGCCCTAAGCCGAGGTCCGAACCCCGCAGGGGGTGCCCTTAGCGTGTAGTCGCTTAGTTTTGTAAGTTAGCTTTAGTTTTTATTAAGCCCTGGCTGGAGGCTACAATTCTTTTGTGGCAGCCACAGACAAGCCCGGTTAAGCAGTAGACAACCCTTTGGTTGAACTGCGAGATGCCACAACAAAAAAAAAAAAAAAAAAGTTTTGGTTTTTGCCGAAAGGAATGTTTAGCTCAAGTTATATGAGATAAGCGTTTTAGTATAAGATTGTTTTTAAATGACTTCCTTCATATAAAATATAACTATACAGGGTGTAATGAATTCATGGGCATTATTTTATGGGGTTATTTTACTCATCATTATAAACAACTTTCACTATGGAAACAAATCTGAAATCATGAAAAAAAAAATCTGCTGTTCCATACATTTTGACGAGTTATGCGAGCATAATGAAACGTAAACAGCTGTTTTTTTCGCGAATCACCCCGTATACTTGTTATCCGCGGTTTGACTTCTTTATGAAGAAAATCATAGACAAACAACGTGTTTTAGAAAGAAATAAAAAGTATAAAAACACGAAAATCTGAAACTTCTTGATAAAGGTATTTTGAGTTTGGTTGCACTGCATTTCTTTAATATAGATTTCCTGCTGTAACGTCAAATACGTTAGGTATTTTAATTTCGGAATATTGACGACTTTTTTTATTACCTAAGCTAATTTTAGATTCTAGATTTTCATTCACTTGTTGACACGAAATCGGAAGTCTTTTAAAACTTGCGGGGGTGACCAAAAATATAGTTTTAATCCGATATTAGCTTCGCATTCCCCATTGCCATCATGTTTCTAGCCATCATTTATGAACTAATAAACTGCGCACGCGCACTTGTATGTATGGCATAGAACAAAAACAGACTTCGGCGTTTTTTCTTCGTGATTTATGTATGTAAAGATAATAATTATCAATGGTAAACGGTGGTTGATGTGTTATCAAAATACTGGTTCAAATAGATCAATCTGCCTAGCCTTTGCCCAACTATGTTGAGGCCGGCTTTCTGTCTAACTGTGTCTGGTAACCGGATGCAGCTGAATACCAGTATTTTACATGGAGCGACTGCCTATCTGACCTCCACAACCCAGTAACTGGGTAATACGATACCCATTGGTAAGACTGGCAGTCAGATTTTCGGTTTTCTGACGATCCGTAACGACTACCTAAGATGCCCAAATGACAGCCGTACCAACGGATTAGCGTGCTTTCCGAGACACGGAGTATTGTCGGTATGTAAAGATGGCCACCCATTCACGGCCAACCGTAAGCGTAGCTTGACTTGATTTATATTCTTATCTATATCTATTACTTAGCCGCTAGTTCGAATAGATACGGGTGTTTTTTATCTACGTAAACTATTGGCAAATGAGGTGGCTATTTTCAGTAGCCATCGAAGTCGACAGGAGTGAGACGAGTAGAAAAAAATCTTGGAGTTAATATTATAATAACAGAAGTTGTCGCGTGGCGCTTGCTTGTGGAAGCCCTTAGAAGCACTGAAAAGCCAAATGCATATTAAAGCCACAACTTGTACGTACATATACTTATTTTCATGCAAAAAGTGCGGTGTGACTCACCTGTAATGCCCATTAAGAAAAAGTACAAATCAAATCAAAAGTCATTTATTCAAATCAGGCTGAAACTCAGCACTTTTTGAAGGTCAAAGTTACATAAAACAGTCCCCTAAAAACGCCCATCCTTTACCACTTCCTAGTGCTTTAGCTGGGAAGAAGAAGTGGCGCATCAAACTCCCCAGCAGCACAGCTGTCTGTTTAGTTGGAAGAACTTGACTCTACACATTTATCGTATGAAAAGTAATTAACAATACGAAACACATCACATTAAAAAAGGACGAAAGGGATGACGCAGGGTTAATGCAAAGCGTTGAGCTACGGCACCCAAATCTGCTCCAGCCGTAAGTGATACCAGATAGAAATAGATGCTGATCTTACCCTTACCGTATACTCCGACAGCGTCCTCTCCGACGGTGCCCTGTGGCTGTCGTTTTCATCCCTCGACGATGCTCTGTGATGATATCCCCCAGACGATGGCGAGTCCACGCCAGACCTGTGCGTCGCCACGTAATGGTTGTTCTTCACTTTATGCGCCATTTTGAGTCCTATAGATCACTAGCACTCGGACATACTCGGCCTACAGTTGCGCATAAGCCGATGATAGCCGGGTGGAGCGCATTTTTGCTCGGTGTTCGAGCGCATGCGACTTCGGGGTCTGGTTAATGTTTTAGTTCATCGTTCGTTGTTGTCCAAGTCGCCCTGGAACAAAGATAAAATATGTATATTAGGTAATACAATAGTGGTGAAGGGTGGGCGTTTTTGGGGGACTGTCTTATGTAACTTTGACCTTCAGAAAGTGCTGATTTTCAGCCTAGTTTGAATAAATGAGTTTTGATTTTGATATGTTCTTTTCGTTTTTCGTTTAGTACAGACGCCAGCACATGAAGCTATCCCAAACTGTCAAATCTTCTCAATTGAACTTTATCTTTTTTTTAATAAAGTTGAAAATCTATCATAGAAATTTGACAGATTGGGGTAGCTCTGATGTGCTGGCCTCTGTACTTATATTTTTTAAGTAGGTGCTAGTTATATGTATTTATAAGTATATTTATTTACATATTTTAGGTATGTTGAAACTGTTTGTACTCTCCCCATCTTGTCCCTAAAGGTTCATTCATTAGAAACCTAGCGTCAGGCACCATCTGTCTGTAAGCGGTATTGTCCGAAGGGGTTACCGCTACCCCGGAATATTAAGGACTAAGGAACATGGATGGGTTTTAGTCAGTAAGAGTCTGACACTCCCTTCCGCTCCACCCAGAGCGGGAGCAGTTATTGGATGATTCCCAGCCTTAAAAAAAAAAAAAAGCATCATCCAAATCATCTGGTGGCAAATAAGGCACCATCTGTCTAAAGTGTTGATTCATCAAAGATGATTGTTTACTCCAGCAAGACGGCGCGTATGTGTTCCACGCGCGTGACATTAATGCTGAATGTCTTTTTTATTGTTTTTTGTATTTTGTGTGTCACCGACTGTGTCCAAATAAATGATTTTTCTTTCTTACTTTATATTATTTGTTTTTTTAGATCCGGGATAGGTATAGGTAAGCGGTCAGTGGGTCGTCTCACACCTTAGCACCGATCAGCCAAGCATGAGCACCGTATAAACGGAAGAAACAAAAGACCACAAATATTTCTTCGGCGCGATGTCAAAAATGAAGATCCAAACATTTCTTATTCAGCGGGATTGTCCGAAGGGGTTACCGCTACCCAGGAATATTAAGGACTAAGGAACATGGATGAGTTTTAGTCAGTAAGAGTCTGACACTCCCTTCCGCTCCACACAAAGCGGAAGGGGCAATTCGATATTTCCCGCCCTCAAAGAAAAACATTTCTTATGTCATTTTTTACGGAAAAGGTGATGAAAGGTGGTTTATTTGCCGGCTTTAAAATCTACTTGCAACTTTAATAGGAAGATAATTAAATATAAAACTTATAATCGTCTTAAATAATGACTGTTCTTCGTAGTCAAAGAAGAAAGAAGGTCGAAATGATTATGCTACGCATGCTGTGGGTTTGGACCTGTCAAAAACAAAGAAAGGCTATTCCGCTTCTTGAAAATTCAACACAAGTAGAGCTGTTAAATAACGTTTTTTATTGGAAACATAATTTTAACTAAGGCTAACTAACGACGAGTATAGGCCTCCATCTCATTTCACTTTTCTTTTGGGCTGTTCTCATCTAGTTTTTGTTTGCGAATTTTATAAGTTCGTCTTCTCTTCCTGGGGGCGACCTCTTTTCCTTTTTCCGGGGGGAAGGGAAGGGCAGCCCATGTAGTAATTTTTCTAGTCCATCTTTCTTTATCCTGGCGTGCAATGTGACCAGCCCACTTCTCTTTAATTGTTAAATCTTTTCTCCATTGAGGTTAAATTAATATAACATTTAGCAATTTTTATCTTGATTGGACTTTCAGTAACCGTGTGTTAATGTAGATTTTTTCCAGAGAGTTATGGCGGCGTAAAAAACCACAGATAACATCTGGAAATTCTAAAATATGTTCTACCCAGCAGAATGTAAACGAAATCGAACTGTTTAGGCGACCTTGAACGATTTATGTGAGCACAACCAATTTTGGGTCATACCGAACTATAAATAGAGTTTATAATCCAATAAAATGTTAGCAACTTAGAATTATTGCACGAAACAATGGTAGCATTCCGATCTTAGTCGATTAATGACGCAACGATTGCAGGTATCGAGTCATATCGATATTATTTACCTGTTAAATTGCTCGTACTTTTTTGTAGTTTTTATCGATTACCACGATCTATTGAGCGCAGTTTTGAAATATGGAAACCTTTGTGCTGATTAAAAATTAACAAAAAAAAAAATCGCACGAAAAAGGTTTTGACTTGCAGATTAGTGCTTCCTACAGCTGGTAGTCATTATTTGAGGGTGATGATGGCTAGGGTGGGTAGGGACCAGACGCATCTCAGATACAATGCCATCCCAGAGATAAAATTGAAATGTATGTTGGTAGTTTTATAGTAACTTGAAACTTGTTGGCTATGGTTGAAATGCGAGATGCCATTATCAAAAAAAAAGTCATGCTCCTTCTTAGAACTCTACTCCACTCCCATCTAGTCTGTTCTGTCTGTCCAAAAAAAGTATCGAATAAAATTGTAAACACATGGATAAAAAAATGTAACAGTGGATGCTACTTTGTTGTTCAACAAATTGAGTGTTTTGATTTGATTAGTTAGGTAGGGCAATATACGAGTACCTAGACATTTTCGGTTATTTTTATAACATCAATTTTCTCATCGTTGATTTTTATTTAATTGTGTCAGGTACTCAAACAATATTGTCTGAAAGTGGAAATCTTCTCAATACAGATGAATTTGTTACAAATTAATGTCCTTTAGTGAGTAATTCGGATTACGTTAGAAATGTTAGAATTCAACCCGAAAATTGATGAAAAGGTTAATAAACACTTTTATACTACATACTTTTGAAACAGACCATACTAGACTGAACGTATATAATACGATGTAGGTAGTCTAAACCCAGGTCCCAGGGAGTGTGTGAGGAACTGGCTCACAACGGTGCATTGCAAACATTTCACGAATTCCTGCCGCAATGAATGAAGCGGTCCAAGTAACAAGATGTGGTGTGATGTGATGTGTGTGAGTTGTTTTTGTGTGGTTATGTGTGGTGTGGTGTGATGTGATGATGAAAATATATTGAAGGCAAACTGGTTGCCATCATAAATTCATTTACATACTTAGCTGATCAATATTTGGTGAAAAATATAGGGTATCCAATCAATAACCTTGACCTAACCTGCTAATCGCCTGTTCTACTTAGGTAGGTGACCCCTAGGTCATTTAATTATGGTAGGTGGCTCCAAGGTCATTTAATTGTGGTAGGTAGCCCCAAGGTCGTTTAAAAAGGTGTAAATCTAACCGCTAGCAAAAAAATGTAATTTATGACATCCATTAAATGCAATCCTTTCGATGTTATTTTATTTTTCATCTACTATTGAAAATTTTCTACACTAGTCGCGTTAGCAACTGTAGTTTCTTGAGCCATCCCGAATGCATACTGTGAACGGGCCATTGTTTTTGAACGTCGTAGGTCGCAGGAACTGTACAGTCAGAAAGGGTTCGTATTATTTCACAAGCACATGGAAAGGCAAGCCCAATGATCAGCTGTTTCAGCGGGATTGTCCGAAAGAGATACCGCTACCCGGAACATGAAGGGCTAAGGAAGGAACATGGATGGGTTTTAGTCAGTAAACGTCTGACACTCGCTGGTCCTCACAGAGCGGGAGGGATCATTTGATGATTTCTCACCCTCAAAAAAAAAGAGGATAAACCAAAAATCACAAATAAAGACTTTGAAAAATCAATCAATTACACTGCCCAACTTTAAGATCGAAACTAGGACTCCGTGTTCAGCAGTTCCGCTTTCGGCCACAAGACTAACAGCATTGGCAAAACAACTGCAAAGATCGTAATTTACCAGCACTGAGAAGCATTTGAGGTACCTAGGAACTTCACGCAGTCACGACACAAAATAACACAAACGGCTTAACACCTAATATGGAGGGAATCTATTTGAATACAGTAGAAATTACCTTCCAAGTGAATATTTTACCAGAAATGGGAGAGAGGCAATTAATTCTAATCTAGACGATTTCCCGTTCGTTTTGGTTTTCAACCGACTTCTAAAAAAGGAGGAGGTTCTCAATTCAACTGTATATATGTATATTTTTTTATGTTTGTTCGCGCATAACTCCGTTGCTTGCCAACCGATTTGAAAAAATCTTTTTTTGTTGGAAAGGGTATACTTCCCAAATGGTCCCATAAATATTTTATCGAAATCGGATAAGCGGTTTGTGATATATCAACAAAAATCTAAAAAAAATCCTACTTAATATACTACTCTGTCAAGAAAGTACCGGGAAAAGATCAATAATACACAAAATGTCTGTTATTCATCCATATTTATTTTATCACCTTCAAAGTATGCTCCTTTAGAAACGATACACTTGCGCCAACGAATAATCCATTCATCAAAACATTTTTTAAACGCTGCTTCCGGAATTGAGTTCTGTTCTCGCCGCGAAGTCTCCTTTTTCGGTTTCGGTTCAGTTGGAAGGCGCCACTCCGAAGCTTGTTGACTAGTTTGCATGTCAAACTCGTAAACCCACGTCTCGTCACCAGTAACAATGCGTTTCATGAATGTTGGGTCCGAACTGACTCGTTCTAGCATGTCCTCAGCGACTTTCATGCGATTGAGTTTTTGGAGAAAATTCAGATCTTTTGGGACTAGCCGAGCAGCAACATGTTTCATACCCAAATGATTAGTTAAAATGGTACGGATCGACTCGTGAGATTCAGAAAGTTCGGCGGCTATCTCTCTCAGAGTTGAATGGGGATTTTCAGTCACTATTTTCTTCACTTTTGCGATGTTAACTTCAGTTGCAGACGTTGACGGCCTACCAGAGCGAGGCAAATCTTCCATCACATCTCGACCGCTTTTGAACGCTTTGAACCACTCATAAGCACGAGTTTTTGATAAAGTCGATTCACCGTAAGCCTTCTGTAACATTTTCAGTGACTCCGAACACGAAATTCCATTGGCGATGCAAAATTTAAGACAAACTCTTTGTTCGATATTTTTGTCCATTATGAAATTCGCAATACACACTATATATGATATTACTAAAACCAGCACTTTATCTATATATATAAAAGAAAGACGGGTTTGTTCCCTTCGTTATAACTCGAGATCTGCTGGACCAATTTTCACGGTTTTTGTTTCGTTGGATTTGTCTCCGCCCTGAATAGCAGAATACATCTCTTTTTTTTTTTATTCTTTTTTTTTTTTTTTTATGTAGTGTATGTAGTAGGTAGGTAGGGTAGGTAGGGTGGGTAGGTAGGGTAGGAAGGGTAGGTAGGTAGGGTAGGTAGGTAGGGTAGGTAGGCAGGTAGGGTAGGTAGGTAGGGTAGGTAGGGTAGCTAGGGTAGGTAGGGTAGGTAGGTAGGTAGGGTAGGTATCACAGTTAAGACAGGACAACGTCTGTCGGGTCAGCTAGTTTAATATAAATAACAGATGCAACTCAAACTCCGCGCCAAAATGGAAAACAGTTGTGCCAATCTAACAACTACAAAAAAACCAAAAATTTGAATTTGGAACCATAAACAAATCATCCATTCCCGATACTTTTTTGACTGAATGTATGTGGACGATGTTCTAATAAGTTCCTGTCACTTACCAGGTAGTGGTATTAAAAATGGGGGGGGGGAGGGGGGTTGTGTAGGTACCACAACTAAAAAGTGAAAAAAAAAACTTTTTTACAAAAAATAAAAACGACTTCCAAAATAAACACTAGGTACAAAGTGAAAAATAATATTGATTTCGGAAGTCGGTGTCTTCGGTTTTGTATTTTCATTTTGGTGGCAAAAAATTTTTTTTTGGAAGTCGGTTTTATTTTTTGTAAAAAAGTTTTTTTAGCAACGATGTATTAGAAGTGCTCATGGAACGATTTTCTACGTAATGACGCGTGACGTCCGCCATATTGATTTTTGTGACGTCATATGACTGATGTATTTCCTGCGGGATAAGCATAGTGCATAAAAGTCTGGAAATCGCTCTTGTGGTAAATTCTTAGCACACTAAAATAATTTAGTTGTTTTTTTTTTTTTGTTGGTCTTTTTTTCTTTTGATAAAATTCGTTCCTTTTTTTATAATTTAAATATCACAAATCCAAGCATGAATGGAAGCATTTTTAAATAGTTGAAATTAGTTTACTAGGAGTAGGAGACTAGACTTGCTGGAAATGTTGATATTTCACCGAAATAAAATGGCGCCCACTTGTTTAGCAACTTGCTTCGTTAGAGGGGAATTACGGGCACGCCACGATAGTGGCGGTAAGGCCCCTCTTTGAGGAGTGGCTAGAGAGGCGTCACGGCGCCCTCACCTACCGCCTGACGCAGGTCCTCACCGGACATGGATGTTTCGGGAGGTTCCTGCACATCATCAGGCGGGAGGAAACGCCCGGGTGTCACCACTGCGAGGATCGCCCAGAGGACACGGTAGAGCACACGGTGCAAACCTGCCCCGCTTGGGCGGAGCACCGCCGTGTCCTCGTAGAGGCGATCGGCGGCGGCGACCTCTCGCGCCCGGCCCTGGTGCAAGCCATGGTCCGGGGCGAGAGGGAGTGGGAGGCAGTCACCTCCTTCTGCGAAAAAGTCATGCTCGCGAAGGAGGTGGCGGGATGGGAGAGAGAAAGGTCCTCCCGTCCCAGCCGCCGCAGGAGACGCCCCGGGCGTCGGGAGCCACGTGACGACTCCCGGCCACCGTAGGCGCGGGCCTGCGGACGGTGAGTAATGGGTGACTCACCGTCCGATCAGCACCAGACCCGTGCCGTACGGCGCGTATATGTTCCACGCGCGCCTCAAAGAGATGTCAGCATATGAAGGGGCCCCTCAGGGCCAAGCCTGCCGGGTAAGCGGGATTGTCCGAAAGGGTTACCGCTACCCCGGAACATAAAGGGCTACGGAAGGAACATGGATGGGTTTTAGTCAGTAAGAGTCTGACACTCCCTTCCGCTCCACCCAGAGCGGGAGCAGTCATTGGATGATTTCCCAGCCTTAAAAAAAAAAAAAAGAGGGGCATTACGCGTGTGGATTTCCGATTTTTTTGCTCAAATTCAAACTCAAAGCATATTTATTACCATTAAACCGTTTACAGGCACTTTTAAATATTATCAAAGAGTCCAAGTTAGTCAGAAATTAGTTTTTCCTTTTAAGTCTATTTATTTTACGTGTTGACGCGGGTAGGTAGCTCTCAGTCTTACTAAGAAGTATCGTATTTCCCATGGTACCAGGTATTCATCCGGTTAGACTGGAAGCCGACCCCAACTAGCAGGCTAGGCAGAATGAGTAGGTATACATGCCATCAACTTATAAAATATTTGGGAAGGTTGCATGGTAAAACCATGCAGGCTAATATTCCTGACAAATGAAACCGCGCTCTTAGAGCATAATCTAATGCCATTCTAATATCATTACTGGTCGAGTCCGAATTCAGCTGTCTTGTTTGGCCACGCCCTTATCGTTCCGGCGTAAGGTTACTCTTGCGAAAGCTTTGTCGTTAGATTGAAGTCTTGTTTATGGGAGTCGTGAAATTAACGGATTATTGACTGCCTCGTTAGTCTAGTGGTCGCATGCGCTACTTTGGAGCTTGAGGTCCCATCAAAGTGATGTTCTTCTTCTCGTGTGGTTAATGACTAACCTGGTGTCAGAGTTTTTAAGCTGCCCATGGGCCTCTGACTTAGCTTCACATGCTGTTGAGAAATATCGCTTAGACATGCTGGTTTCCCCACGATGTTTTCCTTCACCGATTTTTAAGCTACTGATAATTATACAATACGCACATGAATCCGTAAAATCAGAGGCGTGTCTTGGGTTCGAACTCGAGACCTATGACATATGGCCTACGACTGTCACACCACTAGGCTATCACTCCTGTATATATCAAAGTGATATTGAGTAGGTTCATATGGACATTTTCAGTAGGTTATAATTTTTTTTATCATTTTCAATAGATTCAGGGCAATACAATAAGCATGCACCTCATCACATTGGCCCAGTATTATGTAAATTACATGAGACTTAAACTGGCGTACTACAGATGTTAGCAGTGCTGGCCCAGCGGTGACGGCCCCGACTTAAGAGTTGTAGGTGAGCTCGAACCCACGCAGGTACTTTACTTTGTGTATTTAATTTCATCACCACTGCTCTCAACTCTCAAACAGTGAAGGAAAACATTGTTAGGAAACCGGCATGTCATAGAACAAAAAAAATCAAAGACATTAACATCTTCCAACCAGCACTGGGCCCGCGGGTGGATTACTGCCCACTCCCTCCTAAAAGAGAGGAGCCCTGAGTCCCAGCAGTGGGAACGCTTATCTTATATAAGATAGTCAGAAGAGTACCAATGAAACAACTATTACTCAATATCAATCAACTGTTTATTCGGTTTTAGAAGACACTGTTTACAACTCATTTCAGGAATTGATTTTATTAACACTTCCCTAAATTTCTTAACTTCTAAATAAGAACACTTTTTCTTAACCGGTCGGTAACACTGTCTGCATGTATATCCTCCAGTATGGCCGACCGCAGTAAAGTAAACTCGGATAGAAGTCAAAACACAAACTATTATTCCTCAAATAAGTGTTATTATATTATTTTTATAAAACAATTAATTTAGATCTTGCTAGTGAAATTAATTTGAATATTTTCAGACGAAATAAATAGCAAAAGCTTACAGTCGGCCATTCTGAAATAACAGAGTCCTCTCGTTACGTTTTGTATATTATGACTAACTTTATGTTATGCTAGATTCATGTTCTGAAACTATGAAACAATATTACAAAATAACATATGTATTCAAAGTAATTTACAACAAACGAATCTAATGCCTAAAACTTTTCCTGACTGACCATCAGATAATGCAGATTATAAGCAGGTAATTAGTGAAATTTCCATTAAGTGCTTAGGAATGTATCAAAACTATACAACTAAAGAAAGGCAAGTAATAAATTAATAACAAAATTTACATATTTTACTAATAAGGTAACATTTTATATAAATTCAATAATTTTGATAATTAATTTTATTTTTAATAAATATTATTTGTTCGGCCATCTTATACAGTAATTGTTCCATCAATTAATACAAAAAAAAAACATTTTTAATGATTTGATATTAATTTTAAATATTTCTATGTCCATATCAAATTAATTATAACTAAGAAAGCACTCAAATCCTTGGCCTACGGCCTCCTTGCGCGATTCCATAAAATCTAACACACTCATAATTGTCAAAAGACTCCCTTGTGTGTAGATTTTTACATAACAATTTTCAAATCTAACACACTCATAATTGTCAAACGACTCCATTGCATGTAGATTTTACATAACAATTTTCCAATCTAACACACTCATAATTGTCAAAAGACTCCCTTGTGTGTAGATTTTACATTACAATTTTCAAATCTAACACACTCATAATTGTCAAACGACTCCATTGTGTGTAGATTTTTCCATATCAAGTTCATCAAATCAAAGTCAAAGTTCATTCATTCCATAATACAAGTTAAAAAACATAATCATAATTCCAATCCTAATCCATTTAAAAAAAAAAACTTTAAAAAATAAGGGGAAACATTAATCGTGATAAAAATGTTATATATATTTATATTTTTTTTTAATCAATGGTCGTCATTGTCCCGGTACTCTCCACATCCATACCTACCAACATGTCCAACGGCTCTATTTCCATATTATCAGTACCTTCAATTGTTTCGTTTACATCTACATCCTCCGTTGAGCTCTCCTCATCGGAATCAGCTAAGCTTTCTTGGGTAAAGGTCAACCAAGGATGTATCTTATCTAACGCAATAACTGCCTCATATTTTCTATTCTGTTTTCGGGTTAGGGGTGTATCTTGAACAATATACCTATCTCTATCTAGTACTTTGACAATCCTGTATGGGCCTTGTAATTTAGCTAGTAACTTTCTCGACTGTCCGCTATTACTACCTACTTCTCTTTCAATTCTTACTAAGTCACCTACTTGATATTTCCTACCTACCTTCCTATTCTTGTCAAATCTTTCCTTTTGTCTTAATTGATCCTCACTTATGTTGGCATTTACCTCTTCTCTTATATCCTCTAATGTTTCTTGTGAACACCCCGATTCACCCTGATCAAGCAACGAAGAGACTAATCCGTCACTTTTCGCCCTCAACCTTATACCAAACAGTATTTCAGCTGGCGTTTTACCTGTACCTTTATTAAGAGTTGTATTAAGACCCAGCTGAATTTCTTCTAAATGAGTATCCCACTCGTTTTCCTTACAATTGTGATTTTTGACTGCAAGCGAAGCCAATATGGTACGATTATATCGTTCCACTTGGCCATTCGCTCGCGGTGTTGCTACCGCATTTAAAACGTGCTTTATGCCTAGTTTGTTCACAAAGTCTTTAAAACTTTTACTTGTAAAAGAAGTTCCCCGATCACTGATTAACCTATTTGGTATACCGAATAAACTAAAATAGTGATTTAAAACTTTGATGGTCGATTTAGTTTTCGTATTTTTGACTGCAAATAAAGTTACGTATTTTGTGTATGCTTCAACAAGCACCAACAAGTAAGTGTTTTTAGATTTACTCCGAACAAATGGACCTAAGTGGTCCATGTGTATCGTGTGAAACGGTTTATCAATTTTAGGTACTGGATGGAGCATACCTTGTCTTTTTCCTGGTGGTACTTTGTGATAACTACATTCCAAACACGATTGAACATACTTTTTGGTAAACTTGTTCATTTTGGGAAACCAGTAAAGAGATTTCAACTTGTCCAAAGTTTTATCTAGACCAAAATGACCAAGTTCATCGTGACACTTCTTGAGAAGCTGCCACCTAAATCCTTTGGGAACCAACCATTTCAATTGGCTGTCCACAACTCTATAAACCTTTCCTCCCTTTAAACGATAATTCTGAAAAGTTTCATGGATTTTAGGCGTTTCAGGGTCTTCTAAAATACTTTTAATTCGTTGAACCTCTTCATCAGTACTCTGAATAGTCGTTAACCAGTCTTCTGTTTCTACAACTAAAATATCGAATACAGGCTCAGGTTCATCTGATATAGGGATAGCATTCCTGCTAAGTGCATCCACATGGGTCATACGGTTACCCGGCCTATACTCGATACTACAATCGTACTCCTGAAGTTGAAGCCACCACCTACCTATACGAGGTATCATATCTCTCTTTGATAAAGTAGTACGTAATGCGCTACAATCGGTTACTATTGTGAATTTGAGGCCTAAAACGTATACTCTAAACCGTTGCAAGGAAGCTATTACCGCCAGGGTTTCCAATTCAAATGAATGGTACTTCTGCTCTTCGAGGGTAGTTTGTCTACTGTAATACGCTACCGCTCGCCACCTACCTAATTCATCTTCCTGCAGTAATATGCCCGCTATACCCGTTTTGCAAGCATCCGTATGAATCTGAGTTTTTGCACTTACGTTGTACAACGCTAAAATTGGTCTTTTTACTAGCTCTGCCTTTAGGGTGCAAAATGATTTTTCTTGTTCAGGACTCCATTCCCATTTACAGTTCTTTTTTAATAATTTTGTCAGCGGATTAGCAATTATAGCAAAATTTTTTACAAAACGCCTAAAGAAACTGGCTAAACCAACAAATTGGCGTATTTCGTGTTGGTTAGTGGGGCACTTAAAATTTTCTACTGCTACAGTCTTTTTTGAACCCGGTCTGACCCCTTGTTTACTTACTTCGAAACCTAGATAATCAATTTTTTTTGAGAAAAATACACATTTTGATAATTTTAACGTCAACCCCGCTTCTTTAATAAGTTTAAGTACTGTTTCTAATCGCTCCATTCCTTGCGCAATACTGTGGGCTGGAATAATTATATCATCCATGAATGCAAGAGTTTGGCCTTTGAGGTCTTTCAAAATGGTATTAATAGTTTTCTGAAAAACAGACGGTGCGTTGGCCAAACCGAAGGGCATGCGAGTGAACTGATACTGGCCGTCCGGCGTTACAAAGGCAGTTTTGTCTTGCGACGAAGGGGCTATTGGAATCTGATAATAGCCTGAGGCCAAATCAAGCGTTATAAAATATTCGTAACCACCTAGCTGATCTATTTGATCCTCTATTCTGGGCAAAGGGTAGTGTTCCTTGACAGTTTTAGCATTTAAAGCCCGATAGTCAACGCAAAGCCGTTGATCACCGGTCTTCTTCTGCACTAAAATGATGGGGCTTGCATAAGAAGATGTTGACTCAGTAATTATACCTGAATCCAACATGTCCCAAATCATTTCTTTAACTTTATTCCTTTCCGAATAAGCTAGCCTGTATGGCCTATACACAACAGGGGTCGTATCTTTTAACGTTATAGACATTTCGGTCAAATTAGTTAGCCCTAAATCGGTTAAACTAAACGAAAAACAGTCCCTATACTTTTTTAGCAAGGTTTCTAACCGTTCTCTATCTCCAGTACTAAATCCATCACCTACTTTAAGATCGTTTGATATGGAATCACTATCCCTGTTTTCTAACATTCTAACACTTAAGCAATCATCATCATTTAAAGTGTAACCTCTAGTCAACAATTGTCCTTTTAGAAGTTTAATTTCGTTACTATTTAAATTTACTACTAAAATGTGGCCTTTTCCTTGCACGATTGTATATAATCCAGGCATAACAAAATAACAATTATCACCTATTTTCCTTAAAGATTCTTTTACGTAAAATTGTACGGTGATATCGGTATTCACTTTTACCGGTATCATATTGATAGAGTTAACGTTGACATCGGAGTCTACAACTAAATTAATTTTTTGATAGTTTACTAATTTGGAATTATCTAAAGGATTAGGCTTTTTTTGAAAAACTCAGTGTTCGTCTGTCTTTATAATAATTATACCGGCTTGCTCGGTGAAAGTATGTCCCAAAAGTACGGCATGTTTAAGTAATTCGTCTGGTACAACTAATACTTCTACGGATGAAGTAACGGCTTGTACTTGTATTTGGACCACTGCTCTACCTATAGGTTCTATGAGTGAATTACCAAAGCCTTTTAATGTTGGCAGATCATTTTTACCGTAGGCAGTGTTTAAATTTTTAAAGTCACTAATTCGAATCAAAGTACTTTGGCTACCGAGGTCCACATAACATGACATTGTTTGACCATTAACTTGAATTGGAAGGACATACTTAACATCTAAGTCACCGGTTAACTTAACTTCAGATACTGCTTTACTAATTTCATTATGTTTACCGCCATCATTACCATTTCTGAGAAGCCTTCTACAATTAGCGCTCTGATGTCCAAGTTTCTTGCAAATGCAACACGTCAATAAGGGTTTGTTACACTTGAAAGAGGGGTGACCTACCTCATTACAATTAAAACATTTTATATTGCTACTCAGTTTAGAATTATCATTATTGCTATCAGGGCGCCTTTTTGTAAACGGCTGACGTGATACTCTGTCTCTTACATCCTCTAACTTAATGGATTTAAAATAAGATAGTAATTCTTCAGGTTGAGAGTAGTTCGCAGCCTGAGCACCCAGTCGCATACCCCTATCTTCTAATCCATATATAAGACAATCCACAGCCCGCTTACCAGTTATATCGCATCGGTTCAGCAAGTTAATTTTGTGATAAAAATAAGTCTCTAACGATTCATTATATCTAACCTTCCGATCCAACATTTCATGCAAAACTTGAGCATAATTCTGAACTGTGGGAAATGTCTTTGTCAGTTTATCCTTCCACTCCAACCAACTATAACTTAAGGAAGTTAAGCCTTGGTACCACACCTTTGCTACTCCAGTCAATTTAGGCAACGCATAATGAAGTTGTTGTGTTTCAGACCATTTATACAAAGCTGCACATTCTTCCACTTTTGTAATCCATGAATCAATAGTTTGTTCCTTATTAGCAGGATCAAACTCTGGTACTGCGTTAGTTGACATACTAAAGTGGTTTTGAGCCTGGGACGCTGACGTGGGCAGTGATTTAATTAACTCCATGACATCATGAATACTAAAGCTACGATCATCTACAGTTTTGTTTTTAGGGGTCTTATTCATATTAGTTACATCAGTGTTAACATTCAAATTACTATCCATACTGCTAGTACAGGATGACTGACTTACGGTTTCCCGACGTCTTCGACTCGTCCTGGGGTGACGGGATTCCCGTCTTACCTCGCTACTGCTGTGCTGCCGTCGTCGCCGTCTCGCCCTCCGCGAGCGTGCAGATCGGGAACGCGAGCGCGACCGCGTTCTTTTTCTCACGCGCCGCGACTCAGACCGACGCCGCTTCCGACGCTCAAGGCTCTTATAAGAACCCGCACGTCTCCGTGGCGTACAGCCTCTTGAACCTGCGCGGGTCGAGGAGCCTGAGCTGGTCCGCACAGGCCGTGGGCGCCGCGTACTAGAACAGCTTCGCCTGTGACGCCTGCTCAAGCGCCCCGCGCGGCTGCGGCTGCGGCTGCACGACGGCGCAGCTCCATCACGCGTTTGAGAAGCCTCTCGATCAAAAGCTTTACGCATTCTCACTTCTTCACGAAGTCTTGACATATTATTTAGGTCTGTAATCATATTTTTGTTAACATTTTAATCACTTTTTAATGAGAACATACGAGTACATAGCTGTTTAAAATCCTAACACAGACAAGCAAACAATAACAATAAAATTAAACCATTGTAATCATCAAAAATTACGTATTACTTACTGATTTCTATTGTACGAAGACAGCAAGAAAAACAACTTATTTTACTCCTTACATTCAAACTATACGTATGCTAAATATATGTATATCTTATGAAATAAGCTCACTTACGTAATTGGGAAAACATAATTGGTGAAATACGCATTTACATACATAAAATCACGCTTTCTTTCCATGGGGGTAGGCCGAGATTACAACGTCTTCCTAATTATGTTTTTTTTTTTGTTTTTAGGTTCGTATACGTAATCTCGGTGACTCACAATGCCTTTACAACTAAAATAACTCACTCTTTATGTATTTAATAACGCGGTTAAGCGTAAGCATTCATCATAATAAAATATACATAAGAAATACACTTACCGAGTTTATGCTTCTTACTTTACCTGTCCTTAGAAACGGCCTAAGTGGGCGTGATTAGAATATTAAGCAATATTCGTGTCAGATCCCACTTCTGAACTATAAGATAGTCAGAAGAGTACCAATGAAACAACTATTACTCAATATCAATCAACTGTTTATTCGGTTTTAGAAGACACTGTTTACAACTCATTTCAGGAATTGATTTTATTAACACTTCCCTAAATTTCTTAACTTCTAAATAAGAACACTTTTTCTTAACCGGTCGGTAACACTGTCTGCATGTATATCCTCCAGTATGGCCGACCGCAGTAAAGTAAACTCGGATAGAAGTCAAAACACAAACTATTATTCCTCAAATAAGTGTTATTATATTATTTTTATAAAACAATTAATTTAGATCTTGCTAGTGAAATTAATTTGAATATTTTCAGACGAAATAAATAGCAAAAGCTTACACTTATATATATATAACTCTTCTGTGCGTGTGTATGTCACTAAACTCCTCCTAAACGGCTGGACCGATTTTAATGAAATTTGTTGTGTGTGTTACAGTGGCTTCGAGGATGGTTTAGATTAAAAAAAAAAGTTTAAAATTTTCAAATTAAAGACGTGTAGACAGGACAACGTCTGTTGGGTCCGCTAGTATACTATATGTAGGAAGAAGTGTACCTATTAGGTATATGTACAGACGCCAGCACATCAAGTTACCCCAAACTGTCACATATTCCCAATTGAACATGAACCTTATTCTCTTTCAATAAAGTTGAAAATCTATCAAAGAAATTTGACAGATCGGGGTAGCTTGATAAGCTGGCGTCTGTAGATATATGACATTATGTTGTTTCAAAGTAACAGTTTTAAAGCAAAGATCGTTAGTAAGATCTCCTGGGTGGGATAATAGTCGACCGTCGAAATAAGCTATTAACGCAGGTGTGTCCTAAGGTTTAATTGGAAACCATGTTGCACGGTTATCATCATTGTATCGACAATTAACTACTCAAGTGTTTCCCAATGTCTGTCGTTGAAATTAAACCGAAGGGAATAATTTCGTTTACAGTAAAATCGTAGCGAACATTCGGCGGCGCGCCGTAACGAAACCATAGCGTTTACTTTTATTTAGTACAGTCCCGGCCGTCATTTGTGCAAGTCTGACAGTCTTACCAACGGGAATAGCCCTTATAATAAATAACCAATTCACTTTAGCGTGGCAATAGCAATATAATAATATATAATTAGCTAGCATTCTTTTTTCCAAAAACTGAAATAAAGTCCGTTAACATCCTAAATCAATATCTATTGTGATATTCAACATGTTCCAATAACAAAAACCATGCATAGTTTAATAACTGGGTTCCTACGGAGAGATATTATCATATTAGGCAAAGGGCAATGACCGCTATTGCCACGCTAAAGTGAATTGGGTAAAGAATGATAATCCTATTACTCAGTTACTGCAGTGGCGATCATTTAAGCAGTGGATCTACGTAAAATACTAGTATTCAGCTGCATCTGGTCTGCATCAGCACATTTAGGGCCAAGCCTGGCAGGTAAGCGGGATTGTCCGAAAGGGTTACCCCGGAAAATAAAGGGCTACGGAGGGAACATGGATGGGTTTTAGACAGTAAGAGTCTGACACTCCCTTCCGCTTCACCCAGGGAAAGTAATAGGATGATTTCCCAGCCTTTAAAAAAAAGGTCGAAAACAAGCTGTCCATTTGATGATCAGGGGTTTCGGCTGCCTATGTACATGTGCTATACCAGAGGCTTCGTTGGCCGAAGAAATGAATTAGTTATCGAAGTCTTTCTTTTTAACCGACTTCAAAAAAAGGAGGAGGTTCTCAATTCGGTTGTATTTTTTTTTTTTTTTTTTTTTATGTTTGTTACCTCAGAACTCCGTTGTTTATGGATAGATTTGCAATTTTTTTTTAAACTTTGAAGGATATGCTTCCAGATTGGTCCCATTTTTTTCAAAATCCAGTTCTGATGATGGGATCCATGAGGAATCGAGGGAACTCCTCAAATATTATAGGCAACTATATAGTAATTTTAATATTTTCATCGAGAAATCAAGCGTTTACAGTCACAAAGTAACATTTGATGAAGTGGAACTGGTGAAGAAGATCAGATATGGCTAACGGAACTTGACACTCGCATAGATCACAATCAAGATAGTTAAGCAACTATGACAATACAAATAAACATACAATCCTGAATAGTTATGTTGAAAATTTTATCATTGAACTTATCTGGTGATGATGATGGAGCCGGAAGACAGGCACCGGAACTCCGTAATTAATCAATGTACTCTAGCCGTGTTTGGGCTTATTAGAATTGTCATGAAATGCACTTTGGCTATAAGGTACTATCGAACTGATCTGATGATGGAGCCGGAAGGTGCAAGGTTGGCATGAGAACTTCAAAATAAAACAATGTATCCTAGCAGTATTTGGGTTTATTAGAACTGTCATAAGATACATTCTGAATGAAAGGTGCCATTGAAAATTTAGTTCTGATGTTATCATCAATGTGTCCACAAAACAACTTCTGAAATATTAAAGGCATTTTTACATACCAGGTAGTGGTATTAAAATTTTGGGGGGAGGGGGGGTTGCTTATGTACCACAACTAAAAAGTGAAAAATAAAAACTTTTTTACAAAAAATAAAACCGACTTCCAAAAAAAAAACTACAAAGTGAAAAATAATTTTGATTTCGGAAGTCGGTGTCTTCGGTTTTGTATTTTCATTTTTTGCCACCGACTTCCGAAATCAAAATTATTTTTCACTTTGTAGTTTTTTTTTTGGAAGTCGGTTTTATTTTTTGTAAAAAAGTTTTTATTTCGTGTGGTTACAAACTAACCTGGTGTCAGAGTTTTTCTCCTGCCCATGGGCCTCTGACTTAGCTTAACATGCCGCTGAGAAATTTGTCTCGTGCATGCCGGTTTCCTCAAGATGTTTTCTTCACCGTTTTTTAAGTAAATGATAATTATACAATATGCACATAAATCCGTAAAATCAGAGGTGAGTTCGAATTCGAGACCTAAGACTTGGAAGTCCGACGGTCACACCACTAGGCTATCATTGCTTTATCGAAAAACTGTCAAAGTTAGTTATTCCTCCAATAAAACTTATCTGTCTTAAAAATTGTTCCTAAATCTACATTATTTTTCTTTCCGGTTGTTTTAGTTAAATTGTTCAACTGGCATTTGAGTAGAGTGGAACGCAGATACTTATTGTAAACAAGGTGTGGCTTGTGCAATAATAAGCCTAGAATGCAGAGTAATGTCTAGGCTGGTATTACTTATACAGTTCCGTGTACTCTTGGTAGTTAGATAAACCTTTCATCAGTGTTATGTTATCAGTAAGGGGGGCAGGGCAGGTCGATCCTCCCCCTCATAATGCTCTGTACCTTAGAAAAGAGTAATCTAGTTAAAAAATGCCGCAAATCAGCATCATTATTTTCTATTGTTTTTTTTTCATTCATTCATTCATTTGTTTCATGATATTTATTGTTTAAAAGATGGAAGCCAAGTTACCATGGATTCAAGAGATGATTCAAAACTCAGGGACGTTTAGAACACACATGTTCTGAACGTCCCTGAGTTTTAAATTTGTTGAAGTGCTGATATTCTGTTGGAACCTAAAGATGTAAGTATAAAAATCAGATCCTAAAGAAAAACCGCGTTCAAAAAAGGAAAGAGGATGAATATGAAAAATACTCTATGAAGCCTCATGTCACCGCTAGGAAGCTGAACCGAAGAGTTCTCGCTGCCCTAATTAACTTCTAAAATGTTCGTAAATATTATATGATTGTCAGCACCATGTATCAAACATCTATAATTTACCTGTCATTGCTTTATTTGTTTTTTTTTCTTTTCACTCATCTTTTCTGGTACCTACTGAAAGTAATTTATTTCTAGATTATTTGTGTACAAATTTTTTTTAAATAGTAACTAACGCTGGAGTTTCTTGCCCATTTTTCTCCATTCGAAACTATCTTTTCCATAAGTTTGAATGGAAACGGTGAAAAACGCCTTTAATGATCCTATTGGAAACAAAAGAACACCATATTTAGCAGCTGATGATCCAGATTACAGATCTTAAGTAGCAGCTGGTCATTGACCCCGGCGTAAAACCGAAGGGCCTGGCCACCTGCGACTCTTAGACAAGTGAAGCGGCCAAGTGGATTGCAGTTACTAAGATAACGGACCGAAATGATAAACTGCCCCGCGGCTGCGGACTATCTAGGGTTGCCAATTTATTAGTGGGTACCGTTTTTTTGTTGTGTGGCAATGCTCATAGATGGTCTTTGTCGAGAGCACACCAGCGGTAAAAGTAGGTGTGTTTTTCACAGATTTATTTTATAAAATAAGTCAAAAGCATACACTTCCAGTAAGTGCAAATGCTTAGCGGAATTAAGGCGTTAATTTTACACCTACATTTTGCCAGTTATGTTTTGGGTCCAATGAAAATAATAGGAGAGAGGCCTATTGCTATCACATGGACCTGGTTTCGACCCCCGGTCGAGTAATCTTATTTAGACTTAACTGGTCAACCCAAGACGTCTACAAACTAGTTATATTTACTTAATGTACGCGCACCTACATTTACAATTTGTTGTTAGCTTAGTTATGTGTTATCTATACTAATATTATAAAGAGGTAAAATTTGTAAGTTTGTATGTAGGGGGTAATCTCCGGAACTAATGATCCAATTTCAAAAATTTTTTCACTGATAGAAAGCTACATTATTCCTGAGTGCTATAGGCTATAAATTATATTTATATCATACATATTAGCCGAGCTATCGCAATTTTCGTCTAGCAAGCCGGAAAGAAATACCTCCGAAAACAGAATTATTTGCATGCGCTGCCTAAACAGTTACAGTATATCGCAATTTTCCGCGGACGAAGTCGCGGGCAGAAGCTAGTTTATTATATAAATAGTATTCAATAGATATTGGGTACTATTTATGCCATCACGACAAAATGCAAGTAATTAATAAAATTAATGTTTCTGTAGCGTGACAACCCTGGTTGCTCCCGTACACATTGTACATTGTACAAACTGCAACATAGATTGCAAACTATTTTTAATCACACTGTGTCCTGATTTGAACCGTAACTACCGGTGTTAAGGTTGAAAATGATTAAGCTTGGCGAAGTGTAGAGTGGTTGATTGTAGCGGAATTAGGTCGGAACCGAACCCGCTTCTATTATAAGACGAAAGTTTACGAGCTTGAACCTATGTGTCGACGAAGGAAGGATTTATTATCTGTTTTTAGGGTTCGGTATCCAAAGATTAAAACGGGACCCTATTACTAAGACTCCGTAGTCCGTCCGTCTGTGTGTCTGTCCGTCTGTCACCAGGCTGTATCTCATGAACCACAGTTAATATTTTCACAGATGATGTATTTATGTTGCCGATATAACAAAAAATACTAAAAAATAGAATAAAATTAATATTTAAGGCATTGACTGCCACGAAGCAGACACCATAGAAAAACTATTTTGCTAGTTTTTTGTTGGCGCTCAACGTGTTAAGGGGTTACATACAACAAACGTGATATTTGTTTGTCTTATTTATACGTCCGGTAAATCTTAATGGTTGACTATAACGACTGTTGCTGAATAATTTAGAATGTATTTTCGATTTTGGACTTATTTTTGAACCCACAAGAAGATCGAAGTATTCGATTTTTTGACCGACTTCAAAATAGGAGGAGGTTCTATATTCGCCTGTAACCTGACCAAGTCTTTACTATATAATGGGGTATTTGAAAGGGTAGTCAATAGCCTTACTTTTTATGAACTGTCAAAACGCAGCATTTGTACGTGATTTGTATGAAATATAACAATGTGATGTCACAGATTTTAAGAATCAAATGGAGTACTTATTAGCATTAAATGCAATTTAAATATTATATTTTCGCATTATATTTAATTTCTGTACGGTGATGGAAGTTTTTAAGACGAGCGGTCTTTTTTTCATGTGATTTCATATTTTATTTTTGACCGATTCAAATAGTCAATTGTGGAAAGATTTTAAAAAATCTTCTATAATTTGGTAGAGGAGGCTTAGGCGGTTGTTTTGTATTTTCGTTTTGGCCACCGACTTCCGAAATCAAGGTCCTTTTTGGAAGTGTTTTTTGTGTATAAAAGTTTTTGTATACCAATTTAAATGGCTCAGTAGTAGTTGTCAAAATTGCTGATGAGTTTCAATATGATCAGTGCTCAATCCAGCTGGGTATAAGCATTCTATGTATTATTTTACAACGGACCACCAAACCAAAGTAAAGAGTAGAGATGCACCGGATCCTACTTTTGCCGGGTACCCGGCAACCGAGTACCCGGTGCAAGCTTACGCCGGGTAGCCGGGTACCCGGCAAAATTACCCGGCATGAAAAGACGTACATTCCATTTCCCTGTTTAGGCGCGCCTGACGATAAGTCAAGCGGTTCGCGCCTCGCGCGTTCGTGCCGGCCGACAACAGAACAGATAAAGAGGTTAGAAGGGCCTTGTGAGCGGGATAGGCGCGCCACACGTTTGAGCGGGCGCTCAAAATTCAACCGAAATTAGAATCACCGGTCAACAATCACGCTCTTATTGTGAAAGCGTTCAATTCTCCGCGGAAAAAAAGAATTATGCCGTCTTGCGCAATTATAACACTACCCTATTATAAAGTGTCTTGCGATTAAATATTTAACCACTCCCGCCAGCTCCGTATATAGTGAATGCCTCTTTTCGGAGGCTGGTAATATCTATGAAAAAAAGCGCAACAGACTTAACCCAGATCGTGCTGAACAGCTTGTATTTCTTCACCATAATTTACCTCTTTTGAATTATGCATATTAATTCTTCTACTGATTCATGTTCAATTAAAATAAATGTCCGTTTTTTTACATTTTTCCTAGACCTAATTACCCGGCAGTGCCGGGTATCGGGCGCCATTACCCGGTACCCGGCCGGATCCTGAAAAAGTGCCGGATCCGCCGGGTACCGGATCCACACCGGGTACCCGTCCCATCTCTAGTAAAGAGATCATTTTGACTGTGTATACATCTAGGCAAACAAATGCACAATCAATCTAAAACTATATTTTCATTAACAATAACGAAATTAGATAAATCCGAAATGTAAGGCATTAGCATAAGCTTTCGAAATGTCACGTGATCAATTCTTTTTAGATTGCTAAGTGCTAGACAATGTCAAATTGTGTAACGAAACTCGATTAATACCTATTCCCATACGAATGCGTTGACAAGTGGCGTTCTTGACAATCCGAATCGTTGAGATAACGAATTGTTCGATCAAAAATGTTCAAAATGGAATCGACCGAAGCGATTGATACCTACTTGTCTAGGCCCCGGTAGCAATAACCTTTTCTCAAAAATATAAAATTTCGACTTCGTTACAATTCGGTATATTGTAATAATAATAATTATGTAAGGATACATATCAACCAGAAACCCGGATGGCAGTAAAGCAGCTGTCACATTACTAAGATGTAGCGATAAGCGACAGCGGGCAAGCATCCGCGCAATGTCGGTCGTGACTACTCTCGAGTTACTACTGCGGAGCCGGGTGCTACTTACTTTTAATTACCAATCTAATTAAGTATCGTGATTGGTTATAAGTTACCGAGTTTATTTATGTGAAGATAAGTGTATTTTTATTATTACTGTGTATTAGGGCTGTGCTTTTCTAGTTCTATAACTTTTCTTTGGGTTTTTTGAAACGGTTATTTTTAGTTTGTCTGTAGTATATATTTCAGAAGTCGTGGTTAAGTAATAACAGCGGCACATGTTGATCTATCAGGTTAAGCTACGCTTGCTGGGGTGGGCTGTGGATGGGTGACCATCTTTACATACTGAGATTTCTCCGTGCCTCGGAATGCACGTTAAGCCGTTGTTCCCGGCTGTCATTTGTGCATCTTTGACAGTCGTTACGGGTCGTCAGAAGCCCGGAAATCTGACAGCCAGTCTTACCTAGGGATATCGTAATACCCAGTTACTGGATTGTGGAGGTCGGATAGGCAATCGCTCCATGTAAAATACTGGTAATCAGCTGCATCCGGTTAGATTAGAAACCGATCCCAACATATGTAGTTGGGAAAAGGCTAGGCAGATTGATTTGGTTTGTATATTTTGGGAGTCACTTGTGGTTATTTTGCCACTTCTTCTCCCCAGCTAGAGCACTAGGAAGTGGTGAAGGGTACTCGTTTTGGGGGACTGTCTTATGTTATTTTGACCTTCAAAAAGTGCTGATTTTCAGCCTAGTTTGAATAAATGACTCTTGATTTTGGATGTCAGTTGTTTGTTATTGGTAAAAGGGTTTTTTACACATAGGTTACATTACTGTTGCCTTAATCTTCCCAGCCAACAATATGGTGAAAAAACGCTGACGCTTCCGCCTGTTGAATGATTATTCTATTAGTAAATGACAAGGTCGTTGGAACGCGTGGGAACGAACAACTATTCCGTTCAATATTAACTAGATCAACTAACTAAATCACAGTCGCGATTAGTTTTGCATACTATTAGGAAAAAAATCAGTAGCTTAAATAATGGCTAACATACGTTCACATTGACTACAGAATCGGCTGTCGGTTCAACGTATTTTGATAAACTGCGTTCTGTTGAACACAGTACAGCAACAAGATTTTTTATGTGATTTATTTTAATTTGGTATCTTATTTTAATTTTAATTCAAGAGTCTCAAAACTGTTATATGTTTTTTTTAATGTTTTTGTAAATTAATCAACTTGTCCTAATTTTGGCCTTACTAAATATTTAACTTAGTTAACTTAGTTGCCATTTTTATTGTGTATGGTGTGTGTTTGTGCAGGAGTACACTCACGAGCAAAAACATGTATACAGTTATATAGTTTCCAAAGCGGGTTTCTCCTTAATTATTGAATTAAATTGTGTGTTTTCACACACATTGCATTTTCGAATCCATAGATTTACCGACACTTTCGTATCACAAAATTTAAACAGTTATTTTACGAGAAAATCGCTTCTGCATTTTGCTCGGTGTGTACATATTGGTGCTCGTGACTGTACACCTACTTAATACTTGATTTAGCCCTTTGTCTTGCATTGTGTAGGTACATATCTTGTTAGAGATCCTTTCATTCAATCTACCTAGCTTTTTCCCTACTATGTTGGGAACGGCTTCCAGTCTAACCGGATGCAGCTGATTACCAGTATTTTATATGGAGCGACTGCCTATCTGACCTGCACAACCCAGTAACTTGGGCAATACGATACTCCTTGCTAAGACTGGCTGTCAGACTTTCGGCCTTCTGACTACCCGTAATGAATGTTAAAGATCCACGAACGACAGCCGGGACCAACGGCTTAACGTGCTTTCCGAGCCACGGGGGAGCCTCGGTATGTAAAGATAGTCACCCATCCACGCACCAATCCCGGCAAGCATAGCTTAACCCGATGGATACCGTGGGGCTGTTAGTACTTAGTCACGAGTTTTTTTTACAGATCCTTCACTACATAGTATAAAACAAAGTCGCTATTTTTGTCTGTTTGTTTGTCTGTATGCTTAAATCTTTAAAACTACGCAACGGATTTTGATGCGGTTTTTTTTAATAGATAGAGTGATTCAAGAGGAAGGTTTATATGTATAATTTGTCGACATATTTTGCGGGCGAAGCCGCGGGCGGAAGCTAGTAATAAATAAACACAAATAATGTATAGTTATTCAGGGTGGATTATTTTTTTAGAGAACTTTAAACTGTTTAGCTACCTAATATAAAACCTGCAACCTAAAAGCATGAGGTCCGGAGTCGATTCTTAGGTCGGGCAAAGTGTTTTTGGGCTTTTCCGTCTGGAATTTCTGAGTACCAGCCCGGAGTCTGGGTTTGTGCCAATTAGGGATTATGGCAATAGGCTCGCCCCCTTTTATACGGGATTAAAACATAACTGCCGAAATGTGTGTGTACTATAGGTACAGACGCCAGCACATCAAGCTATCCCTAACTGTCAAATTTTCTTCTTCCTTCAAATTCTGTCTTTGCAATAAAGTTGAAATACTATCAAAAAAATTTGACAGATTGTGGTAACTTGATGTGCTGTACACCTCTGCCTAACACTTCGGGTATGCGGGCGTAAGGTTATGTTATGATAGATGCTAAGACGTTACTAAAAACTTTTATACAAAAAATAAAACCGACTTCCAAAAAAAACACTACAAAATGAAAAATAATTTTGATTTCGGAAGTCGGTGTCTTCGGTTTTGTATTTTCATTTTTTGCCACCGACTTCCGAAATCAAAATTATTTTTCACTTTGTAGTGTTTTTTTTGGAAGTCGGTTTTATTTTTTGGGAAAAACTTTTTATTTTTCACTTTTTAGTTGTGGTACCTACACAACCCACCCCCCAAAATTTTAATACCACTACCTGGTATGTAAATTACAGTGACAGGAACTTATTAGAACATCGTCCACATACATTAAGTAGGATTTTTTTTAGATTTTTGTTGATTTTTCAAAAACCGCTTATCCGATTTCGATAAAAATTTTATGGGACCATTTGGGAAGTATACCCTTTCCAACAAAAAAATAATTTTTCAAATCGGTTGGCAAGCAAAGGAGTTATGCGCGAACAAACATTAAAAAAAATATATATGTATATATACAGTCGAATTGAGAACCTCCTCCTTTTTTAGAAGTCGGTTAAAAATAATGAACTGCGAGATTGCCATTAAGAAAAAAGGCATTAGATTCACTGTCTAACCAACTCACTAGCTTTAATAATAATTATAAACTAATCGACTTAACAAATAACGAATCCTTTGTACTGCATTCATCTATAATTAAGCACAAAAGATTGTAACAGCACTATACAAAGAGCTAGTGACGTGCCGACAAAAGATATCGACGCGATGCGTGATTTTAATTTTACAAATAAACGATTTTTAATTGAAACGTCAATCTAGTGATGCGCTTGCTCATTCATTTCGTTCACATTCGTTGTTTTTTAATTCGATAAAGGACCCTTTTGTATTGTTTTTTAGGGTACCTTACGCAAAGGTTGCTAACGAAAATATCCGTATTACTAATGCTCCGCTGTCAGTCTGTCTGTCTGTCATAGGGCTGTATCTGTTGAACCATTGCAGGTAGACGCTTGACATTTTTACAGGAAGTGTACTACTATTGCAGGAAGTGTACAACTATTGACGACACGGTTGGCGCAGTGGTTGAGTGATTGACTGCTGCGCACTATGTCGCGGGTTCGATTCCCGCACGGAACAAATATTTGTACGACCTGCAAGTATTTGTTACGAGTCTGGGTGTTTTTCTATCTATAATATGTATGTATTTACAAAAAAAAAGTATATACATAAGTAGTTTATCAGCCATCTCGTTACCATAACACAAGCATTAGGTTGTGTGAAATGTCCAAGGATATTATTATTATTATTTGTTTTTTAATTTATTTTCTCAGGATACTAGGTCCTGGTATTTTATTAAAATCTCACGGGTGTATACCAGAGTGAGATTTTAAGTTTGAGAAGATAGATTATGAGTATGTGTTTTGTACTGCACTTAAATTATTGTCTAAATCTAATTGTAGGAATTTTCGTACTATTCGGCATGTGTTTAATATAGCTGCTTTCTGTAGTGTAAGATATGTGTATTTGGAGAGATTTATTGTATTTAAACTGATAAATAGTTGTTTTGGGATGATGCCAGTCGTTGATACCACTATGGGGACTATGGTTACTCTGTTCATTTTCCAGACCCTGGTAATTTCTTCTTGTAGTTCTGTGTATTTCCTAATTTTTTCGGTGATAGTTTTCTGTATGTTATTGGTGTTTGGGACTGCTATATCAATTATGTATGTGTGTTTGTTTTCTTTATCAACAAGTGTTATATCGGGTCTGTTGTTATATATTGTGTGATCTGTAATTATAGTGCGGTCATAGTATAATTTGTAATCTTGGTTTTCTAATACAGCCCTAGGTGCGTATTTGTAGTATGGTGTGTATGGATCTTGCATGAGGTTATGTTTTGTTGCGAGTTTTTGGTGTATAATATTAACAAGTTGATTGTGTCTGTGAGTGTAATCGTTTTGGGTGAGTGTGCTACAAGCTCCTGTGATGTGTTGTATAGTTTCAGGTTTGCTGTGGCATTTTCTGCATAAATCACTTCTCACTGCTTTATCTTTTATTATGTATTTTCTATAATTTTTGGTATTTATGATTTGGTCTTGGATGGCAAGCATGAATCCTTCTGTTTCTGGAAATAACCCACTTACTTCTAGCCATTTGTTGGAAGCTTCCTTATCAATGTGTGTTTGGTATAAATCATTAGGATGTCTTCCGTGTAGTTGTTTTTGCTTCCATGTTTTAAGTATTTCTTCTATATGTCTCGCTTTATCTATTGCTTCAATATTGTTTTCACTGAGGTTTAGTGGTGTATATTTGTTGTCTATCTCTACTATTGTTTTATGCAGTTGGCTGGTATCTTTTTTCCTATGGAAAAACTGTTTTAAGTTTATTATTTGTCTCTTGTGTAGGTGTGATATTTCAATTAACCCTCTTCCTCCTTCTTTTCTGGAAATAATTAGCCTCTCTACTGCCGATTTAGGGTGGTGATATCTATGTTGTGTAAGAATGGTTCTAGTTTTAATTTCAAGTGCATGCAATTCTGTGTTGGACCATTTTATCACCCCGAAAGAATAAGTTAGTACAGGTATGGCATAAGTATTTATGGATTTGAATAAATTTTTACTGGCTAGATACATTTTACATAGTGAATGAATTCTTCTATAATATTCTTGTTTTAGTTTATCTTTGATTTCTTTGTGTTCTAAAAGTCTTGCTTGATTGTATCCTAAGTATTTGTAAAGTTCTTCATTTTTCATAGCTTCTATTACTTCCTCTGAATCTGTTAAGTAGTTGTCTCCTACAGTCTTACCCTTTTCTATATTCAGTTTTCGGCATTTGTCTAGTCCAAAATCCATTCTGATATCTTTCGAAAATGACGTTGTGATGTCTAACAAACTATGTAAATCGCTATTCTTACTGGCATATAATTTTAAGTCGTCCATATAAAGTAAGTGTGTTAATTGGTGTAGTATCGATCTATTGTTTTTGATGTCAAAGCCTAGTCTAGATTCAGTTAATGCGCGAGAGAGTGGATTTAGGGCTAGGCAAAACCAAAGGGGGCTGAGTGAGTCCCCTTGAAATATACCTTTTTTAATTGCTATTTCATCTATAGATATGTTTGTGGTTTCCGTTTGTAATTTAAGAGTAGTACTCCAGGATCCCATAGTGTTCTTAAGAAAATTTATTAGTAACGGATTAATTTTGTATATACCAAGTACTTGAATCAACCATGAGTGTGGCACACTGTCAAATGCCTTTTTGTAATCTATATATGCTATGTATAAGTTTTTTCTTGCTTTCTGAACGTGTTTTAAAAGAGTGGAGTCAATAATTAATTGTTCTTTGCAGCCCATATGTCGTCGTCTGCAGCCTTTTTGTTCTTCAGTTAGTATGTTATATTGTTCGGTGTGTTTAATAATTTTATTAGTAATACATGATGTGATGATTTTATACATAGTTGGGAGGCAAGTAACTGGTCTATATTGTGAGGGATCCTGGGTTCTACTCGATTTTGGGATCATGTATGTGATTCCTTTAGTCAGAAATTCTGGGAGATTTTGGTTTCCTTTTAAAATATCATTAATTTGTTCTGCTAATATTCTGTGTAGTGTATGTAATTTTTTTATCCAAAAGTTATGTATACCGTCTATTCCTGCTGCTTTCCAGTTGTGTGTCTTATTTATAATTGTATTTATTTCAAGAGCATCTATATCGTCAAACGGCATTTCTTCAATTGTTTCTGATCTTATTACTTCTTCTTGTATCCATTCAGCTTCTTTATTATGTTCGGTGCTGTCTGACCAAATCCCTTCCCAGAATTCTTTTAGGGCCACTATAGATGGAGGGTTTAGGATTGTATTATCGATACCTTTAAGTTTTCTATAAAATTGTTTCTCGCTTGTTGTAAATAGTCTATTATTATCCTTTCTTTCTTTGGCTTTCTTATATCTTGCTAGTCTGTGACTCGTAACTAAAAGTTTTTGTTTTAATGTGTCTAGGTGATCATCAATTCTTTTATTAAAATTTTCATGTGAGCTATGTTGTTTAGTGTTTTTAATTATTTGTTTGACTTTCTTTTCAAGTTTTCTAGATGTGTTACCGTTTTTATATTGTGTTAATCTACCTATGTCTTTTCTTAGTAGGTCTATGTCCGTTTCTAATCTTTTTTGCCATGGTGGCTCGTAAGTTACTCTGGTTTTATAGCTAGACCTATCAATATTAATTTTTAATTTAAAATGTTTGGCAACTGTGAGAGCAATGCAATAAATTAATGAATGTGTGTCGGATAAGTTCTCTAGGGCTGAAAGTTTAAGCGGGATAATTTTATGGTTAAATATGCTTATGATATCCGATAATTTACGAGTTGGTCTCATTTTCGGCAATAATGGTCTACACGTAGGATCCATTCCATTGTATTTTAATATATTTGTTTCTAATTCGTTACTTAATGTCTCTATTAAAGAAGGGTCAAATACAGTTTGTGTTTGTAGTGATAACGAATCACCTGTAGTTTGTTGAGTGCTATGTGGTGTGTTTATGGTTAGTTCGTTATCAGAATATTCAGTCAAAGGACTCATGTCATGATGTGTCGTGTCGTGTAAGGAGGAATTATAGGGTGTGAGTGATTGAGTCATCTGTAAGATGTTTATTTGTTGTGTAAGATTTTCTTCTTCTTCTTTTTTAAGTTGGTCTGTTATATCAATTCTTATTCTATTTAAAGTGTCATCTGATAAGAGCTTATTTCTAATAATAACCCGTCTTTGATCTGCTATTCTCTGTTCTGTTACATTAATTTCTGGATATTGTAATTTAAAATGTTCGAATAATTTTGTGCAGTACATTGTTTTGTCCTCTTCAAGTTTGGTAATATATTATTATTATTATTGCCTTCATAACAGGAATAATAACAGTAAAAAAAATAAAGGGGATCCCTTAACAAGAACCGCGTTTTGATATTAATTTAAATTTGCGGTGATACGAACCCGTGTTCGAGTTCAACTCGTGGTCGGTTTTTTCATCTTCACTACATAGTATAAAACTAATCGCTATTTTTAACCGACTTCAAAAAAAGGAGGAGGTTCTCCATTCGGTTGTATTTTTTTTTTTTTTTTTTTTTTTTTTTATGTTTGTTACCTCAGTACTCCGTTGTTTATGGATGGATTTGCAAATTTTTTTTTAAACTTTAAAGGATAAGCTTCCAGATTGGTCCCATTTTCAAAATCCAGTTCTGATGATGGGATCCATGAGGAATCGAGGGAACTCCTCAAATACACACATCAAAAGTGTCTAGGGATCAACATATATTTTTGCAATAACTTTTCTCTTGATTGATATTAATTTAAATTTTCTTTAAGGATTCATCAAATAAAGTGTTTTCGTTTGTCACAGTAACGATAAACCAAGTCACCTTTGCATTAATAAAGAAATTTGCCATTTTCCTAATAAAGGGATTTTTGACATTTGAACCACTAACATTAAAGTTCGAAAAAAAGACTGAAATAACAGTTTTCTTTAAAATTTTATTGGGTAACTTAAACAATTAATAATCCGTGTTTCTACCGCGAACACTAACAACACAAGAACATCGGTTTGGCATACTCAAAATGAGTTCATCCAAATCACGCTGTGGAATGGCCGCCCATGTTCGTTGCAACAACAAAAAAAGGTCTTCTTGCAACTGGATACCCTCCATATTCGGCAGAGCTCTTCTCTGTAGCATATCCCATGCATGCTCAATCGGGTTCAAGTCTGGCGACTGAGCAGGCCAGGGCAGGACATTGATGTTAGCTGCGGCGAGAGTCTGTCTTACAACTCTTGCGGTGTGCGGTCGTGCATTATCATGCATTAACTGAAATAAGGGACCGATTTGCACTTGTAGAGGAACGATGACGTCAGATACAATCGTCTCAGCATAAATTTGAGCGTTGAGGTTGCCTCTGATCCAAATCAACTCAGTTCTTCCGCCGATCCAAATACCCGCCCATACCATGATGGTTCCACCACTATAAGGATGGACTTCCTGGCAGGATTTTAATCGCTGTTGGCGTCCAGGGGTTCTCCAGTGTCGTATACGTCTTGTATCCGGTCTCATACCAAAACGAGACTCATCAGAAAAGCACACGAAACGCCATTGTTCTTCTGCCCAATTTCTGTGTTCAAGAGCCCATTGATATCGAATCCTACGATTGTGCATTGCTATAGGTGGTACCCGTAGCGGTCTTCGGGAATTGTATCTGACGTCATCGTTCCTCTACAAGTGCAAATCGGTCCCTTATTTCAGTTAATGCATGATAATGCACGACCGCACACCGCAAGAGTTGTAAGACAGACTCTCGCCGCAGCTAACATCAATGTCCTGCCCTGGCCTGCTCAGTCGCCAGACTTGAACCCGATTGAGCATGCATGGGATATGCTACAGAGAAGAGCTCTGCCGAATATGGAGGGTATCCAGTTGCAAGAAGACCTTTTTTTGTTGTTGCAACGAACATGGGCGGCCATTCCACAGCGTGATTTGGATGAACTCATTTTGAGTATGCCAAACCGATGTTCTTGTGTTGTTAGTGTTCGCGGTAGAAACACGCATTATTAATTGTTTAAGTTACCCAATAAAATTTTAAAGAAAACTGTTATTTCAGTCTTTTTTTCGAACTTTAATGTTAGTGGTTCAAATGTCAAAAATCCCTTTATTAGGAAAATGGCAAATTTCTTTATTAATGCAAAGGTGACTTGGTTTATCGTTACTGTGACAAACGAAAACACTTTATTTGATGAATCCTTAAAGAAAATTTAAATTAATATCAATCAAGAGAAAAGTTATTGCAAAAATATATGTTGATCCCTAGACACTTTTGATGTGTGTATTATAGGCAACTATATAGTAATTTTAATATTTTCATCGAGAAATCAAGCGTTTACAGTCTAAAAGTAACATTTGATGAAGTGGAACTGGTGAAGAAGATCAGATATGGCTAACGGAACTTGACACTCGCATAGATATCACAATCAAGATAGTTAAGCAACTATGACAATACAAATAAACATACAATCCTGAATAGTTATGTTGAAAATTTTATCATTGAACTTATCTGGTGATGATGATGGAGCCGGAAGACAGGCACCGGAACTCCGTAATAAATCAATGTATTCTAGCCGTGTTTGGGCTTATTAGAATTGTCATGAAATGCACTTTGGCTATAAGGTACTATCGAACTGATCTGATGATAGAGCCGGAAGGTGCAAGGTTGGCATGAGAACTTCAAAATAAAACAATGTATCCTAGCAGTATTTGGGTTTATTAGAACTGTCAGATACATTCTGAATGCAAGGTGCCATTGAAAATTTAGTTCTGATGTTATCATCAATGTGTCCACAAAACAACTTCTGAAATATTAAAGGCATTTTGCTTACACTATAAAAAAAAGTCGCTTCTATTTATTTACTAAAATAAAATTTTGTATTTTACCGGCTTATCTATGCACGTGTGTATTGAATAATGCTAAAATAGACTACATTCCGTTGGAGTCTTTGAATTTTACCTGTCTGTTGAATTTATACCAAAGATTAATTTAACTTTTTTATTGTAACTATAGGAATCGACAGTATTTCATGCGTCATATTATCATCTCTCTACGGGATCAAATTAACGATCAGAAAGTAGACAGTAATATGTACCAACTTGTATGATGTTGGTACCTTTTTAACCGACTTCTAAAAAAGGAGGAGGTTCTCAATTCGACTGTATATATATATTTTTTTATGTTTGTTCGCGCATAACTCCGTTGCTTGCCAACCGATTTGAAAAATTCTTTTTTTGTTGGAAAGGCTCTTCCCAAATGGTCCCATAAAATTTTTTATCGAAATCTGATAAGCGGTTTTTGAAAATCAACAAAAATCTAAAAAAATTCCGACTTAATATATGTGGACAATGTTCTAATAAGTTCCTGTCACTGTAATTTACATACCAGGTAGTGGTATTAAAATTATGGGGGGGGGGAGTGGTACCAGGTACCACAACTAAAAAGTGAAAAATAAAAACTTTTTTACAAAAAATAAAACCGACTTCCAAAAAAAACACTACAAAGTGAAAAATAATTTTGAATTTTTATATTTTGAATAATTTTGAAGTTTAAAATTTGAATAATTTTAAACTTCCGAAATCAAAATTATTTTGTCTGTTTGTTTGTCTGTATGCTTAAATCTTTAAAACTACGCAACGGATTTTGATGCGGGTTTTTTCAATAGATAGAGTGATTCAAGAGGAAGGTTTATATGTATAATTTGTCGACATATTTTGCGGGCAAAGCCGCGGGCGGAAGCTAGTAAAAATATATTTCTTTGTTAATGTAATTATTAACAATGGTTGTATCTCGATATAGAAATAATTTGTGGGATAGATATTAATTGATTTTGTATTGATCTCTCTATTATAAAAGTGTCTGTTTTTTACAGACCACCTTATGCGAGTCTCATCAAAGAGATTTACATTGTCATTCTCGCTTTACGAGGAGCGATAAGCTCCACTCGTATAAATGAGATTTTAATGTACACAGGACAGCACATCAACCTACCCCAATCTGTCAAATTTCTTTGATAGATTTTCAACTTTATTACAAAAGTATAAGGTTCATTTTCAATTGGGAATATTTGACAGTTTGGGATAGCTTGATGTGCTGGCGTCTGTACAGTCAAGAAAACAAAATGTTATGCACCATAAAGTATGTAAGTACACGTAATAAAATATTACGTGTACTTTTTTATATTTGTGAATGGGCCTGCTCTTGAGCTCGATCACGACTGATGGAAAGCGATGGATAAGGTCTATGATGAAGCGAGCATGCCCAGGAGATACCTGGTAACTCTTGCTTTGAAAGTAGTCGGGTTATATGTAGAAGGGAACACTGACACTTTTTTTTTTTTTTTTTTTTTTAAGGCTGGGAAATCATCCAATGACTGCTCCCGCTCTGGGTGGAGCGGAAGGGAGTGTCAGACTCTTACTGACTAAAACCCATCCATGTTCCTTCCGTAGCCCTTTATGTTCCGGGGTAGCGGTAACCCTTTCGGACAATCCCGCTTACCCGGCAGGCTTGGCCCTGAGGGGCCCCTTCATATGCTGACATCTCTTTGAGGCGCGCGTGGAACATATACGCGCCGTACGGCACGGGTCTGGTGCTGATCGGACGGTGAGTCACCCATTACTCACCGTCCGCAGGCCCGCGCCTACGGTGGCCGGGAGTCGTCACGTGGCTCCCGACGCCCGGAGCGTCTCCCGCGGCGGCTGGGACGGGAGGACCTTTCTCTCTCCCATCCCGCCACCTCCTTCGCGAGCATAACTTTTTCGCAGAAGGAGGTGACTGCCTCCCACTCCCTCTCGCCCCGGACCATGGCTTGCACCAGGGCCGGGCGCGAGAGGTCGCCGCCGCCGATCGCCTCTACGAGGACACGGCGGTGCTCCGCCCAAGCGGGGCAGGTTTGCACCGTGTGCTCTACCGTGTCCTCTGGGCGATCCTCGCAGTGGTGACACCCGGGCGTTTCCTCCCGCCTGATGATGTGCAGGAACCTCCCGAAACATCCATGTCCGGTGAGGACCTGCGTCAGGCGGAAGGTGAGGGCGCCGTGACGCCTCTCTAGCCACTCCTCAAAGAGGGGCCTTACCGCCACTATCGTGGCGTGCCCTGCGCTGGGTTGCGACAGTCGCTGATTCCAGGCCGCCATGAGATCGCGCCGGAGGTCCGTCCGCTCCGCCGCAATTTGCTGCGGAAACGGAGTTTCCCCCCGGCTTAGTACCTCCGCGCGCCACTCGTACAGGCGCGCGAGGACCATCGCCTCCAGATCCCACGGCGGCAGTCCGGCAAGGAGGCTCGCCGCCTCGCCCGAGATCGTGCGGTACCCCCGGATAAGCCGTATGGCTACCACCTTTTGGGGCGCGTTCAGATAATGGGCGGCTCGCCGCCGCAGTGAACGAGCCCACACCCATGACTCCCGCGTAAAGCCTCCGGCAGGAGGCGTTTGGCCCCCTCAAATTGGGCAAGAGCCGCTTGAGGGCGGCCCCAGTCCGTTCCAGCTTGGGGGCCAAACGTCGGAAATGCTCCACGAAATTCCATCGGCTGTCGAGGACCAGACCCAGGTATTTCATCGTGGTCTCGACGCCGATGTGAACCCCTCCTACCGTAAGTTGGGATCCCGATGGTGGCCTATTCCGAGGCCCATGAAAGGACATGGCCTCGGATTTGTGCAATGCCACCTCGAGACCCAACTGCCGGATCCTCTCAACGACTATCGCAACCCCGCGTGTCATCGCGTCGGCCGCCGCCTGATGCGACCTTCCCTGCGCCAGAACCAGCGTGTCGTCAGCGTAACAAATTACGCTGACGCCGTCAGGGAGGTCGGCCCGCAGCACCCAGTCGTAGCCGATGTCCCACAGGTGCGGCCCCAGAACCGATCCCTGTGGGACACCGCACGACATCTCTCGCCGGTTCCATTCCCCATCGCGACCGGGGTAGATGACGGCTCTGTCCGTCAGGTACGCCCCGACTATTCGACGGAGGTAGGTCGGCACCCGGTGATACCGGAGTGCTTCCCCAATGCAACTCCAGGGCAGGGTGTTGAAAGCGTTGGCGATGTCGAGTGACACCGCCACGACGACCCTACCCTGGGACACCGCGTCCCCCGTCGTGAGGGCTCTAACGCGCATGATGGCGTCCACCGTCGAGCGCCCCTTGCGGAAGCCAAACTGGCAGTCCGCAAGGTCCGGCCCCGTCCTTCCAAGGTGCCCGACGAGGCGGCCCGCAATAATTCTTTCAAAGAGTTTGCCGACCTCGTCGAGCAGGAACACTGACACTGGCAGTGAGTTCCATCCACACTTTCCATTACTACACGCTCTAAATTAGCTTCACCTGAATGTTTGTTTGTTTGTATGTTTGTAACAGACTCCTTTGGGCGCGATTTTGTCTCACTTTAAAGGACCAGATTTCGTTCAAACTTTGTAGATTTATCGAGGACCAATGACAATACATTAATTTGAACTAAAAAGTGGGAAATAAATAATAGTTGAAAAAAAATAAAAAAACGCGCAAATAGAAAATAAATTAAATTTTTTTTAAAGCGTAGGGTGCATGGTGGTGGAGAATATTATTTTAAAAAGCACCCCACGCTTTTTTTTACAATTTTTTTTCCGACTAAATGTTTAAATGTAAATAACAGTTCGAAATAGTTAAATGCGCCCATTATGAAGAAAAGGCGTATGTTAGAAAATTGTTAAAACAGTTTCACTCCTTGACCGTATTGAAACTGACACGATATCCCACGAAAAATCTGCCTAGCCTTTTCCCAACTTTGTTAGGGTCGGCTTCCAGTCTTACCCTATGCAGCTGAATACCAGTATTTTACATGGAGCGACTGCCTATCTGACCTTCACAATCCAGTAACTGCGTAATACGATACCCCTTGGTAAGACTGGCTGTCAGATTTTCGGGCTTCTGACGATCCGTAACGACTGTCAAAGATACAAATATGACAACCGGGACCTACGGCTTAATGTGCTTTCCGAGGAGTCTCGGTATGTAAAGCTGGTCACCCATCCACGGTCCACCCCGGCAAGCGCAGATTAACCTGATAGATCATATCATAGAGCCGAAATCCCACAAAAACAATCTTAAATAAATAAATAACTAATTTTATCACGGACATAATCCAATCTCCATATTTCCTTGTCGAAAAGCGGTTTCTAGCTCAGAAACAAACAGATACACTGTTATTCAGTCTCAGATCTGTTTTGTGTACTTTCTCGTTACACTTAGCTTCATTCTAATTTCAACGTTGATTTCCTTATTATAAAGTTTAAATTAGCATGGGTAGTATTAGTTTAACACTATCTGGGGGCAATGATCATTATTGATAGTGTATAGGCCTTCAAGGTAGAATACTTGGAGTTCTTAGATTGTAAATATACGGGTTTGTTTTGTGAACGTGCCCGCGCGACTACGCTACTACAGCAAAATACGTTCTTCCTATTTTCGTGTGGTTAGTGACTATACTGGTGTCAGAGTTTTTATGCTGTCCATGGGCCTCTGACTTAGCTTCACATGCTGTTGAGAACATCTCTCTGACACGCTGGTTTCCTCACGATGTTTTCCTTCACCGATTTTTAAGCAAGTGATAATTATACAATACGCACTAAAATCCGTAAAATCAGAGGTGCGTGACTTGGGTTCGAACTCGAGACCCATGACTTGGCAGTCTGACGGTCACACCACTAGGCTATCACTACTGCCATACGTTTATATCCGGCAAAAATGACGCAGTAAAAAAAAACAAACAACAAAAAAACAAGTTAAGGGAAAATTTGCGTCACATCAGCGCAAAACAGCCATCGCTCAGCATAATGCTTAGACCCCATGCGAGACAGAGTGTCAGCGCTGGTTTTTAGCGAGAGCCGCTTTGTTCTGGCTTTGCTCTGGCAACTACTACATTGCCTTTTTAGCAACTGTCTGTTAGTATCATAATCAGCCTTCTTCTTCTTTTCGTGTGGTTAGTGACTAACCTGGTGTCAGAGTTTGCTGCCTCTGGGCTAAGTCAGAGGGACTTAGCTTCACATGCTGTTGAAAAATATCTCTCAGACACGCTGGTTTCCTCACGATGTTTTCCTTCACCGATATTTAAGCAAGTGATTATTATACAATACGCATATGAATCCGTAAAATCAGAGGTTCGAACTCGAGACCTATGACTTGGCAGTCCGACGGTCACACGACTAGGCTGTAACTGCTGTAGCCGCTGGCTTTGCTCTGGCAACTACTACATCGGCTTTTAAGCAATTGTCAAACAGCATCATAATCAGCCTATCATGTTCCCACTGCTGGGAACTGCTACACCGGCCTCCTGTCTGAGGGAGTGGGCTGCAATGTCCCATGCGTGCCCAGTGCGGGTTGGTAGATGTCACATGTCTTTAATTTTTTTTTGGTTGTCGGACATGCCGATTTCCTCGCTATGTTTTTATTTAGGTACCCTCTTTTTTTTTCTCAGGCTGGGAAATCATCCAATGACTGGGTGGTGGAGCGGAAGGGAGTGTCAGACTTTTACTGACTGAAACCCATCCATGTTCCTTTCTTAGCCCTTTATGTTCCGGGGTAGCGGTAACCCTTTCGGACAATCCCGCTTATTCATTTACCATCTTGGCCCCGTGCCGTTGTAACGGTTACGATTTTCCGTGTCGTAGGTCGTGTATTCGAATGTAGGTAGGCACATTACTTTATGTTACCACAATCTGTCAAATTTCTTTGATAGTATTTCAACTTTATTGCAAAGACATAAGGTTCGTTTTTAATTGAGAAAATTTGACAGTTAGGGATAGCTTGATGTGCTGGCGTCTGTACATATTATTATAAAATAAAGTACTGCGCCGCGTCTGTCTGTCTGTTAGCGATAAACTCAAAAACTACTTCACCGATTTTCATACTTTTTTTTACCAATGGATAGGAGAGGAGAGTTGTATGCATTGGCTAAAATATAATGCTTTTCCATCCACGCGGATAAAACCGCGGGCAGAAGCAAGTCATATATATTATCGAATTCGACAGGAGTCATAATAATAACTTATTTTTTGAATAGGTAATCATTTTGCCAGGACTCCACAATCTCGCTTGCAGCCAACAGAACCACAGCCGTTATTTATTTTAAGTACCTATTTATTATCCCATTTACCTTTTTGATTCTCGTCTGTCGGCTAAACCTGAAACAATATAATTAAAAAAATTAGTTAAAAAAAAAAAAGAAAATAATAGAAGCAAGAGGAAAAGTATATCACTTTTCCTCAAAATTTTGATTTTTAGATCAGTCTAGTTTTGAAGAAGAAAACAGCGGAATACGTCTCTTGGTCAAGGTAAAATCAGCCTGAGCTGCAGTTGTCCCTTTCGCACTCTACGGGCGGAAGTGCGTCGCAGCGACGGCAATAATACCTTCAAATACCTCTTTTTCAAATAGTGCCCCTTTATGTAAATGTCGCTAGAAGCTGCAACAAGCTCAGTCAATAGTTTCCGAGACTAGCAAACACATACATACAGACAGACATATGTAGCACTTCCTTCTGAGATCATGATATTGTCTGATACGGTCATACCGACTTATTGAAACGAGTATCAACGATTTCCGCGCTCTGTGAGCTAAAGATCGCTTAGATTAGGAGCCCTAGATATCTGGAAGTATGCTAACTTAACCACATGTTCGAAGTCTGAAGGAAGCCTCACGCCTGGCCGGTCAGTGGGACTGGTCAGGGTAACCGCTGCATAGTAACGAACGCGGCCCGCTAAGTAAAGAACATGGATGGGTTTTAGACAGTAAAAGTCTGACACTTGTTTCCACTCCAGCCACAACGGGAAGGGTCATTTGATCCTTCCCATCCTTAAAAAAAAAGGCACCACACTGGTCGACGAAGCATCAGCTCTATAAATCTATATTTTTACCACTTTTTAAAATACACATATACTTTTAAATACTAAATTTATGAACATTTATCGAAGAACTGCCGCAGATGAAACATAAACGTTTAGGTACATTAAGATACAAACAAACGTTTTCCGTTGCAGACACGACGGGCTATGTTTATTGGGCAAAGCTCACGTAATGCCGTCAAAGCGCGGCAACACCATCGAGTATTGAGTAAATGGAATGCTATAGGTAGGTGTAGATTTTTAAACTTTTTATTTATCGTGGTAGTTCGTGATCAGTTTAGTACTTGAAATGAATAGCAAATTTCGGAAACCATAAAGTAATGTTATTTATATTTGATACACTTTTATAGATAATGGATAGAATAGGAATGAGTGTATAAAAGGAAGCCTGAAAGTGACACCGGTGACTGAAAAGTTGTGTGGAAATCGGGAAATTGTGAGTATGAATGTGGATGGTTATACAAGTAGAGGAAGACCAAAGAAACGATGGATGGATTGTATGAAAGATTATATGGCTAGAACGGAAGTGACTACTAAGATGACGACTAATAGACAAGTATGGAAGAAAAAGACATGTTGCGCCGACAAGGAGGAGGTCTGTGTCAAAATATTGAACCAAACCAAACCATTATTCAATTTGATATAATAACATAGAGTTTTATTGGAGTTTGTGGCTGTCTGTGTGACCGCGTTGTACTACTAAACTAAGTTAAGTATTTTTGAGGCATTTTTCACCGAAGGATAGAGAATTTACTACCGAAGGATTACTTATGTGTAAAATAAATAGTATTCAATTAACAGAATCTCACTGTTTATCAAATCGAAAAACCTTTCCAAAACAGGGGGAAGTTCGCTGGTTTAGTTAAGTTAAGTTTATCAAAATAGTCAACAAAATGATTCAGCATCATCAAAAAATTTAAAAATTCTGGGATTCTCACCACAATCCTACACGCTCCGTCCAATCATTTTGATTTCTTAGCTACTCTCATCTTAGCACTCCATGAATGTGCTACTCCGTGGTTGATTACAACGGATTGCGCTTGCACATATCCGTTTTCATCTGGAGGTGTATCTTTGAAATCTTTGTACATACCTACATAGTCGTGTTGGTTATTTTATTTTAAAATTCTTTGGAAGGTGCGGTAATTATTAGTAGATAATCGAAGTTTCTGGTATATTCTGTCTGTGTTTAAACTATTTTAAAACAATGTAAGTATTTGAAATAAAATTATCTGCAGGTGGTTCTATAACTTCAACATCATCAGTCTCCTGCCCTTATCCCAATTTATTTGGGGTCGTCGCAACACGTCTTTTTTTCCTCCATACTTCTCTATTAGTCGTCACATCGGTACTATCGGTAGTCACTCTCTTTCTGGCTAGCCATATCATCTTTCACTCTTCCATAAATGCATGTGATTCAAATAAGAGTCAATTTTTTTTTTATAAACTTTATCAATATTTTTGAATATATATTTTTTTTAAGGTGCTATAATGCTGAGGGAATTTTAACTAAACGCGACGCTATTGGTCAAGGCGGATATGACGTAAAAGTCTGTGACAACAAATGTCAATATCACTGAGTGCGTACTGTTTGTTCCTCCACTTGTTTGTTTGTTGTTATGACAACTATGACGTCACACTAGGCGCCCAAAATGGCGGGCGTTTATAGTGCTCGATTCGGTTTGTTAATTTTAATCATTTTTTTAATACTACAAAATATTTTTTTTGGTTTTGACTATTTTTTTTCTTTTATAATATAGTGATGTTAATATTCTAAACAAAATTTAAAAAAATCATGCATACATATCCCCTTTTTGAAAACAGTAATTATGTCGACGACATCTATCACATTCTATACCTATGTTTAGTCTATAATACCAGACAGTTGTCCTGCGTCTGTCCGTCTGTCACACGGAAGCCCCGAGGTACTTCAAATCGACCACTACCTATGATTAAGTATCCGATACCAGAAACCATGAGTTTGTTTTAATAGGAACTGGTATTTCTACGTTAGGTATAAGTTAAATACTTATTTATCATCTGTCTGTTATTTAAAAGCAAACTTTAAGCCACTTCAAATCCAAAGTATTCAAGATTGTATATTTTTTGTGTGTAAGTGTTTGTAGTATTTTTTTCGTATTTTAGTTTTAGTACTCTTTGTATTTCCTAAGCGTGTCCTAAATAAATTATTTTTCTTTATTTCGTTCAATTGGAATTGGAATGTACTGGGATCCGAATTTGCTAGCAAAAATTGTGCGTATATTCGAAACATAACACTGTCAATCTTGATTTGTCATGTTTTGGCTGTAGCACGGCAGAACGTAGTCAGTTTCATAAGCAAAACATTTCCCTGACTGAGCATAATATTTTTTTACTAGCCGCTGCCAGCGGCTTCGCCCGCGCGGTTGTCGGAAATTATCCCAATGGAACGGACTACCGGGATAAAAAGTATCCTGTGTGTTAATCCAGGTCATAAACTACCTCTATGCTAAATTTCATTCAGATCTGTTCAGCCGTTTGAGCGTGAAGGACGGACAAACATAAAAACTTACACACACACTCGCACACAAACTTTCCTCTGTATAATAATAGTGTGATTTGAGATTAGTACAATAGCGTCAATATTACCCATGCTAGGAGGCTCCTATAGTGAGGCGACAATTTAGGGCGGGTTAATAAAAACGAGCATAAGCCTGTTAATCCTGGGCTAAGCGCTCCTCTTGGCTTGTTCAGTTTTGGCAGTGATAGGAGGATTAGGAGCAGTGATAGTGTAGTGGTGTGACCGTCGGATTGCCAAGTCGTGGGTCTCGATATTGAACCCAAGGCACGCATCTCTGACTTTTTCGGACTCATGTGCGTATTGTATAATTATCACTTGCTTAACAATCATAGAAGGACAACATTGTGAGGAAGCCTGAGAGGCATTTCTCAACAGCAAGTGAAGCTAAGTCTGAGGCCCATGGGCAGCATAAAAACTTTGACACCAGGTTATTCACTAACCACACAAAAAATAAAAAAGAGTTTTGGCAGAATCTATTTACTAATAAAAAATATGCTGGCTAATACGTAACAGCATAAATAACATAAAGGGAGCAAGGTCAGACAAGGGCCCAGGTCGTCGGGAGCGGCGTGACGACTCCCGGCCACCACAGGCGCGGGCCTACGGACGGTGAATAAAAAGTAGCTCACATCGTCCGATCAGGACCAGGTCCATGCCGGACGGAGCGTACGTGTTCCACGCGCGCCTCAAAGATATGTCAGCATAAGAAGGGGCCCATCAGGGCCGCAGCCTTTCGGGTAAGTGGGGTCGTCTGAAAAGGTTACCGCTGCCCCGGAACTTAAAGGGCTAAGGAAGGAAGGATGGGTTTTAGTCAGTAAGAGTCTGACATTCCCTTCCCTCCACCCAGAGCGGGAGGGGTCATGATTGATGATGATTTCCCACCCAAAAAAAAGGTGAGGCAAGGTTGCCAACGCTGATATAGATGATGATATCCCGCCATCCGTCATACCTTGCACCACAATCCAAAAGAATAATGTTTTCCCCCAAGAAGTCCGTCGCCAGTTTACAACTGATGTCGCTGAAGATATGTCAATGCTCCGAGCCTATTATACCACCAGCTAAACTACCATTTTGATCCCATTACTGTAGGTTCCTGGCAACCGTATTATTATCGAAGTTTATTCAAACGATGGACCATCTGTATGTCGTTTTATGTTCTTAAATTATTCGCTGTGAGATTAGTTAAAGTATGGTTTTAGATATTGGACTTTGCTTTAGGCTGGGGTCGTTTATGCCGAGTTATTGGCGTGAGGTCTTAGATTTTAAACCCTGAAGGTGGATACTATCCTGTATATTTGCTAGTTTAAAATGAATAAATAAATTCTTTAATGGTTTGAATTGAATTGGTAGCTAACTGCTCTCTAAACCCCTTTAGTAATGTGTATAATAAATAATAATAAATTCTTGATTCTCTAAAAAAAGCAGTGATAGCCTAGTGGTGTGACTGCCAAGTCATAGGTCTCGAGTTCGAACCCAAGGCACGCACCTCGGTTTTTTCGGATTAGTGTGCGTATTGTATAATTATCACTTACTTAAAATCGGTGAAGGAAAACATCGTGAGGAAACCGGCATGCCCGAGAGATATTTCTCAATAGCATGTGATGCTAAGTCCATGAAGGCCCATGGGCAGCATTAAAACTCTGACACCAGGTTAGTCACTAACCACACGAAGAAGAAGATAAGAAGAATTCTTTGGTGCCATAAACTGGTTACATAAAAGGCTGAGATCTAGGTGGAGTACCAGTATTTCAGGAGCCAGTGACTTCTTCCATTTAGGTTACAATAATAGTAAATAGAGAGTTAAAGCAGCGAAAGTGATAAAATTATCTTACTTCAAATTAAAAATTAAAGATAATAAAGTAATGTCATTTCGAAAGCTTATTATGCCAAATACATTTCGGATTTATAAATACAAACAAAAATTGTATAAGTAATATATATTTACAAAAAAAAAATGTATAGAAGTAGTTTATCAGCCATCTCGTTACCATAACACAAGCATTAGGTTGCTTAGCTTGGGACTAGACTAAAGTCTATATGGCGTTGTGTGAAATGTCCAAAGATATTATTATTATCTAATTTATCGTTATCGTTACTGAAAAAGTGATTTTGTCTAGGCCCCCAAGTGGAAAGTTCCTCCAGACTTCGCTAGTAGCTCACACAATCATTCCAATGATTTCATCCCAGCAATAATTCCCAAGGAACAGCTCATTCAGGCTTCAATCCTTGGTACCTGTCATCATAGCGTATCGCTGCCGTGGATCGTGATTTAAGTCTTAGATCTGAATGCGTCACGTGCTTGTGACATTACTGCCATAGGGCAGGTGGATTGTGGTATGTTAGGTCCAATCAAAACTGACCTGCTAGGTGCAGAAATTCGAAAGAATCAGTGCCACGGTCGGACAAAATACCATCCTTTTTTATACAGGGTGAAATTGAATTCATGGGCATTATTTTAAGTGGTCATTGTACTGATCATTATGAACAACTTTCACTATGGGAACCAATCTGAAATCGGGAATAAAATCAGCTGTTCCCTACATTTTGACGTGTTATACATTAGGCAATGTGTGAAACAGCTCTTTTTTTCGCGATTTCATATTAGTTCTTATGTCCTTATGTCATCATCTCGCATCAGACATAGGCTTCTCCAATCTCACGCCATTGTTACTCGATTTTCAGCTAGAAGCCACCCTGCGAGAATTGTCTAGCTATACACTTCTTTGAATTGAATTTATGTTACATTTATTGTTATAATTCATATTAAGACTAATAATGTTGTGACCACTGTGGAATGTAATTTTCTTTTCTGGCTTTACGATGCTTATTTAATTTTGTGTTGCATTTATTGTTAAACCAACTGTTCGACACAAATGTTTTATTGAGGAATAAATAAAATAAATCGAGGGCTTTCGAAGGGCTGCCTGAGGGTTTGATGATTTGCGGTTTCCATTCAAGAACACATAACAACATTTTTTGATTCTACGGGTAATATCCCCATGATAATAATAATTGTCGCCTACTCTGTTTAACTGCCGGCTTCGTCTTCTTGACTTCATATCTTTCCTAAATTAATCGCTAAAGCTCTACGAGAGGGACTAAAAGCAAGGTCCAATCCAAGGTTCCCATAGACTTTGACTATATGTCATAATTTCTTGAACTTCTATATCTTTCTTGTACTAAAGCCGTTCAGAGGTACATGTCACGTCTAAATGACACGGCGATGGTGATCTCATTGCGTTTTTGCACGACTCACCTGCGCGAGAGCATTCGTTCACTAAACGTCATAAATCTTAGGTCGCGCAAGCCAAATTGAATTCTCCTCCACTCTTACAAAGTCGACTTTCGTTTGTTAGGAAGGCTGTTGTAAAAAAACGTAGTTGTATATTGAATTTTATGTATGTGAGAATTTTACGCCATCACTATTTATGTCGTGTTTTTCTTACTATCGGTTTAACAAGAATTCTAACTATGATGTCTCATCCGTCGGCGCATCTGCTGTTAGTATTTATTTTGTTATTAATATTTATATTGCGCTATTTGATCTAATGTGGTAGGCAGAGTGGGAGTTGCGGTAAACGGTCGTGATCAGAGTCATATGCGTATAATTACAGTTAATTTTCATAATTATTTAATATACCTACCTATTATCGTGGTTTACCTTTCGAAGAAACGCAATGGTTGAGCGATTGACTACTGCGCAGCATGTCGCGGGTTCGATTCCCGCACAGAACAAATATTTGTACGACCTGTAAGTGTTTGTTCCTGGTCTGGGTGTTTTTCTATCTATAATATGTGTGTATTTAAAAAAAAAAATGTATATAAGTAGTTTATCAGCCATCTCGTTACCATAACACGAGCATTAGGTTGCTTAGCTTGGGACTATATGGCGTTGTCTGAAATGTCCAAGGATATTATTTATTTTATTTACATAAAGAAACTCTTTCGCACACCGTGCTACGTCTCGGTGTACTGTAAGAACCCGAGAGGATCCTCACACACGAGCAAGGGAATCCTCGATATAATTACTTTTAAGGGGCGTTAATATATGAAACAACTATATAACCACAAACAACCAAACCGTCTTTTCTTTTACAAAATCTATTCTAGTTATTTTGAAAGCTCGAATGCAGCCAGTTATTTTCTAACAAATTAGTTAGATACCTACAACAAAAGGTTGCATCTAGGCAATACAGTACTTCCCGGGTGTCACCACTGCGAGGATCGCCCAGAGGACACGGTAGAGCACACGGTGCAAATCTGCCCCGCTTGGGCGGAGCACCGCCGTGTCCTCGTAGAGGCGATCGGCGGCGGCGACCTCTCGCGCCCGGCCCTGGTGCAAGCCATGGTCCGAGGCGAGAGGGAGTGGGAGGCAGTCCCCTCCTTCTGCGAAAAAGTTATGCTCGCGAAGGAGGTGGCGGGATGGGAGAGAGAAAGGTCCTCCCCTCCCAGCCGCCGCAGGAGACGCCCCGGGCGTCGGGAGCCACGTGACGACTCCCGGCCACAGTAGGCGCGGGCCTGCGGACGGTGAGTAATGGGTGACTCACCGTCCGATCAGCACCAGAACCGTGCCGTACGGCGCGTATATGTTCCATGCGAAGAGATGTCAGCCTGCCGGGTAAGCCGGATTGTCCGAAAGGGTTACCGCTACCCCGGAACATAAAGGGCTACGGAAGGAACATGGATGGGTTTTAGTCAGTAAGAGTCTGACACTCCCTTCCGCTCCACCCAGAGCGGGAGCAGTCATTGGATGATTTCCCAGCCTTAAAAAAAAAAAGGCAATACAGTACTTAAAGCGGGATTGTCCGAAAGGGTTACCGGTACCCCGGAACATAAAAGGCTAAGCGGGAACATAAAAGGCTAAAGCGGGAGACGTAATTTGATGATTTCCCAGCCTCAAAAAAAAAAGGCTCCGCAGTTCTACAGCGAGCGCCAGTGTATTCCCGATATCGCGACATTGTGGCCATAGCATTTACAGCGTCTTTGCAAATCGTTGACAATCAATTTAAATCTCTCTTGATCCAATTTTTTGTCTACATTACTGGAAGTAATTTAAAACTTCCGATTAAAATACCCACTGACTATTGAGATAGTGGCTATAAAGATGTAAAGAGATAAGCGCCGAATTGTTAACTTTTTTCCTTAACTTTTTTATGAACGGTTGTGAACTTGTCCGTGGGAATATATTATCAATGGAGTCAGTTCTAAAATCATTGAAGGTTTTAAAGTGGTTATTGAATGATTAATAGAGCTAGAATAGCACAATTTTTACTAACCCATTAGATGCTTATAAGAGCTCAACGATTTTTACGGTTATATTTATTGTCGTTTTGAGAGAATTTTTCTTATGAACCTGGTTCATACGACATTTGAGGGGTTAAGACGTCCATTGCTTAACGAAGGCATCCCTAAGCATCGCCGTAGTAAGCGGGATTGTCCGAAAGGGTTACCGCGCGCAGGCGAAGTCACATCTAAGAGTATCATAGTAAGCGGAAGTTAGCAGGATGCGGTCGCATGCGCAACACTAGACTACAGCCGTGGCGCCGGTATTGATTACAACACGATGTAGAAACCAGATATCTGCACTATTCTAGTATTAAATACTTCGCACTTGAAACATTATGTAACAGACTCGTGGCTCGGCGATCAATGGCTTAAACATAAACGTGCTTTAGTACTATCTCCCGTACAGTGTAGCCTTTTTTTTAAGGATGGGAAGTCATCAAATGATTCCTCCCGCTCTGGGTGGAGCGAAAGGGAGTGTCAGACTTTTACTGACTAAAACCCATCCATGTCAACACGCTTAGCCCTTTATGTTCCGGGGTAGCGGTAACCCTTTCGGACAATCCCGCTGAAGCTATACAGGTGTAACCAAAAGGGTATATACAAACAAAAGCATTTATGCTACAGACCAAAAAAAAATCAGCTGTTCTATAAATTTTTGTCACGTGACTCGTCGGAAAGTAGGGAACAGCTGATTATTTTTTTACGATTTCGGAGTTGGTACTATAGTAAAAGTTGTTCAGTTTGGTGGTCTAATGCGTATGCTTTTGTATGTATATACCTACCCTTTCGATTACACCCAGTATACATATTACATATCACACGTACAGACAGGAAGTGCAGGTGTCATCGGTTGTATGTTTCCGTAATTCATTTAACACCTACTGATACCAGTGAAGGTTTTTATGTAGGTAATACTAGTAAATTTGTCAATAAACATGGCTATGTGAAGGTTGGACACACATTTTAAGATTTTAAAGCTATTTAACTTAGAATCTTCGTAAGAAATGGTCACTTCATCCATGAACAGACATGTGTAAGCGCAGATGACTAACTCAGCGTTTTCGATCGTAAATTCTGCGAAAAACATTCTCATTTTAATTTGGTTAAATTGTTTTCGTAAATTATTTGCTTTTCATATATGCCTACAGGTTGTTTCATTTTATTGAAACAAAATGTTTGTCAGTAAAGTGGGTGGAAATACGGATCACCCCCTTACCACCCTTCTTTCCTCGCCTCTCCCTAAAGGGGTGATTAAATGAACAACCTCTATACCTAAAACGTTCCCACTGCTGGTACACTGGCCTCCTCTCTGTGAGAGGGAGTGGGCCATAATCCACCATGCGGGCCCAGTGCGGATTGGTAGATCTAGATATCACATACATATCTTCAAAGTTTTGGTTCTAGGACGTGCCGGTTTCCTTACGATGTTTTCCTTCACCGTGCACCGTTTTTTAAGCGTGTCGGGTTTGAACCCATGACATATACATCGGGCCGCTACCATTGGACCATCAGTATCACTACATAGTATAAAACAAAGTCGCTTTCTCTGTCCCTATATCCCTATGTATGTTTAAATCTTTAAAACTACGCAACGGATTTTGATGCGGTTTTATTTAATAGATAGAGTGATTAAAAAGGAAGGTTTATGTGTCTAATTTGATGACATATTATGCGGGCGAAGCCGCGGGCGCAAGCTAGTAATAAATGTAATTCAACATGACTAGCTTCCAAATAATGATCTCAAGAGTATAACCAAATAATACCGCTTAGGGTCATCGAGCCTGCTATAATTGCTGACAGCATTACGCTATCAAAACCCATAATGTACCAAGTTCCCTGAATACAGCCACAACCTTATCGTTTTATAAATAAAGTTAAAATTCGAATGAATACAATTCAATGGTTGGTAGTTTAAATTTGTCTTTCGACAGTGGCATTGACACCATACGTGATGGTAGGTACGTGGTCTGGTTATGGGTATGTATTCTGTTGCCCTTGTGTCTGAAGTGGCAGGTTCAATTGATTATGCAACTGCGAGTTTTTCTACAATGTATCCTGCGAATGGGAATAAGATGGCATTAGCAATGTCATGTCTAAGCGGGATTGTCCGAAAGGGTTACCGCTACCCCGGAACATAAAGGCTAAGGAACATGGATAGGTTTTAGTTAGTAAGAGTCTGACACTCCCTCCCGCTACAGCCAGAGTGGGAGAAGTAATTGGATGATTATCAACCCTCAAAAAAAAAACGGCTGCAAAAATTCAGCGGTGGTATTGTAGCTTTCCGTTGTGGAGATCTTTGTAACGGCGCTGTTCTGCAATTCTGTAACAATTTCACCGTGATAACGTACGTGAAGGGAGCTTAAAGTCAGCTGTCAATAGTGCCAATCATTAGGTGAAACGACAGCTCACTTCACGCTCGCTTCACCGAAGATTTCACGGTAAAGGTTTTCACAGACTCGACTGGTCGAGGAATTGGGTATTTGAAAGGGTAGTCAATAACGTTACTTTTTATGAACTGTCAAAACGCGGCATTTGTACGTGATTTGTATGAAATATAACATTTTGACGTCACAGATTTTTAGACTCAAATGGAATACTTATTAGCATTAAATGCAATTTAACAATTATATCGTCGCATTATATTTAATTTCTGCACGGTGATGGAAGTTTTTATGACGAGCGGGCTTTTTTCCATGTGATTTCATATTTTATTTTTGACCGATTCAAATACTTCTCATCGGTTGTTGGCTATGCTGCTAGTGTGTGTACTGTCATATGACCCAGTGGTATCAGCCTCGACTTACGAGTGGTAGGACGTGAGTTCGAACCGAGCAGTCGCTTTACTTTGTGCAATTTCATCACCAAAATGGTGAAGGAAATCGTGATGAGATGTCCTAGAACCAAAAATTCGAAAATATGTGTCATCTTAAAATCGGGCACAGCGAGTTTAATTAATACAACTTATTGATTTTAATTAATTAAATATATTGAAACGTTTATTCAACAGTATTGACTGATTATTATAGTAGGCTCATGCAAATATTTTGAATTGATTTTCCCTTAATTTGCAACGGGTGGTATTTGGCTGCATGTGTGTTAAATAAAAATCGTGTATGATTTTAAATGCACATTAATTTGTATGTATTATGTAGAAAATAGGAATAACATTGATTTATGATTGAAGGTTGGAAATAATTTGTTAATCAAATAACATTATGTAATTATAATTAGTTGTGGCATTTAAGTGCGCGGGCGCGATGCGATGCGACGCCGTGGGTCGTTTTAGTATATTGGTGTCTCTCGACTTCTAAGCGAACGAAGTCGCGGGCAAAAGCTACTTGTTAATATAGATAGGTACTATGGGACTAGCATGAACGCGTACGCAACATATACGCAACGTAGATTTTAAAATTGTAAATAAACTTTTCGAACATCATATTTACTTACTAAATGCCAATTTTGCCAATGAAACTGAACGCGATCAACACATCTAAACCTCGTCCAAGACCTGACAGTGTCAATATTCCACAGAAATTAACAACACTGACAGCCCTTAAACTGGGTTTATGTGCCGATCGCGTTCAGTTTTGTTGGTGAAATTGGCCCTTAGTTTTAAAGTTTTATAAACTACTAGCTGACCCGACAGACGTTGTCCTGTCTTAACTATGATACCTACCTTACCTACCCTACCTACCAACTTACCTACCCTACCTACCCTACCTACCCTACCTACCCTACCTACCCTACCTACCCTACCTACCCTACCTACCCTACCTACCCTACCTACCCTACCTACCCTACCTACCCTACCTACCCTACCTACCCTACCTACCCTACCTACCCTACCTACCCTACCTACCCTACCTACCCTACCTACCCTACCTACCCTACCTACCCTACCTACCCTACCTACCCTACCTACCCTACCTACCCTACCTACCCTACCTACCCTACCTACCCTACCTACCCTACCTACCCTACCTACCCTACCTACCCTACCTACCCTACCTACCCTACCTACCCTACCTACCCTACCTACCCTACCTACCCTACCTACCCTACCTACCCTACCTACCCTACCTACCCTACCTACCCTACCTACCCTACCTACCCTACCTACCCTACCTACCCTACCTACCCTACCTACCCTACCTACCCTACCTACCCTACCTACCCTACCTACCCTACCTACCCTACCTACCCTACCTACCCTACCTACCCTACCTACCCTACCTACCCTACCTACCCTACCTACCCTACCTACCCTACCTACCCTACCTACCCTACCTACCCTACCTACCCTACCTACCCTACCTACCCTACCTACCCTACCTACCCTACCTACCCTACCTACCCTACCTACCCTACCTACCCTACCTACCCTACCTACCCTACCTACCCTACCTACCCTACCTACCCTACCTACCCTACCTACCCTACCTACCCTACCTACCCTACCTACCCTACCTACCCTACCTACCCTACCTACCCTACCTACCCTACCTACCCTACCTACCCTACCTACCCTACCTACCCTACCTACCCTACCTACCCTACCTACCCTACCTACCCTACCTACCCTACCTACCCTACCTACCCTACCTACCCTACCTACCCTACCTACCCTACCTACCCTACCTACCCTACCTACCCTACCTACCCTACCTACCCTACCTACCCTACCTACCCTACCTACCCTACCTACCCTACCTACCCTACCTACCCTACCTACCCTACCTACCCTACCTACCCTACCTACCCTACCTACCCTACCTACCCTACCTACCCTACCTACCCTACCTACCCTACCTACCCTACCTACCCTACCTACCCTACCTACCCTACCTACCCTACCTACCCTACCTACCCTACCTACCCTACCTACCCTACCTACCCTACCTACCCTACCTACCCTACCTACCCTACCTACCCTACCTACCCTACCTACCCTACCTACCCTACCTACCCTACCTACCCTACCTACCCTACCTACCCTACCTACCCTACCTACCCTACCTACCCTACCTACCCTACCTACCCTACCTACCCTACCTACCCTACCTACCCTACCTACCCTACCTACCCTACCTACCCTACCTACCCTACCTACCCTACCTACCCTACCTACCCTACCTACCCTACCTACCCTACCTACCCTACCTACCCTACCTACCCTACCTACCCTACCTACCCTACCTACCTACCTATGCAAAAATGTGCAATAAAAATATTTTTCTCATACAAACTTTGCCACCCCTTGTAACCCTTTTAGGGTTGAATTTCCAAAAAATAATATGCCTATGTCCTTCTCATGAATGCAAACTATCTACATACCAAATTTCAGCAAAATCGGTTGGGTGGTTTAGGCGTGAAAAGGTAACAGACAGACAGACAGAGTTACTTTCGCATTTATAATATTAAGTGTGGATTATTGTGGATTGCTATGCAAAATGCTATTGAATAGTTGTATTTTTTTTTTATTAAAAAATCGTTCCAACTTACGTTCGGGCCTCTTGCCATTCGACCAGAATACAAAAAAATAACTGACTGAGCCAACCATTCATCTTTTCAATTTAAAATCGAGAATCGTTCAAGACCTGCCTATTAATGATATTTCAATCGATTGAATCGGTCATAATCGAGAATATTTAATCATTTCCTTACGTATCACGTCCGTACTTTCCTTTTCAATTTGTGATTCACTTTCTTTCCTATTATTGTGACAAGCGGTTATGTTCCATGAACGATTTAGTTTTTATTACAAATTGTGCGGATCATATTTTTTTTATGATATTACTTAGGTAAGTTAGTAGGTGTATTGAAAGACGATTCGTGTATCGGAACGCATGGCGAAAGTTCAAAAGTGACGGTTGGAAATGTAAAAAAAAGGCGCGCATTTTCATTTTGTGGTTTGGCGCTTATGGGAATTTTTGTAAAGATTTGATTTCCTAAGAAACGGTTGCGTTTTAGAGACGTTAATTTTCAAGATATAGGCTACAATTTTACACTGACTTCTTTACGATATAAAATCATATACCTACGTCATTTTGTACTAATTCAATGTTGAAAGGCAAAGGCAACAAGCATCACAATAAACTGGCATAAATTCAAAATTCATCAAGTACTAAAACCATGAAACATACTAACAAGATTCTCACGCCTAAGCAAGTAATTTATTTACAGAATTAAATTCTAACGGGCATGTATCTAGAATGAAATTATTATTAATGGGAAACAGACGGACAACGTCTGTTTCTAGTTAGTAAGCTGAAACGGTGTTTGTATTAAGGTGAAAGCGCCAGCGTAGGCCGCAAAATTCCAATTTTCTTACGTTTTTTTCAATTTGCAGGTCAGTATAACGTTCTTGGCTCATAATGGAAATCTCTAGAGGTGGCCATCTTCAATTAAATGAGGGGTTCTTGCTTGAGCAGAAAGAAAATAGGTTTAACTCTTTAGAATTAAGAAATAGTAGGTAATTTAGAATAAGTGTGTTCTGTAACAAGTTTTTTATGGTAAGAAATATCAGGCTCTTTTATTTTGATTCTATATTACGTGTTCAAAATATGATTCGTCACCTTAGCACATATTTACAGAACTGAAATCATTAAAATCACCAATACAACCTTCTACTAAGTTCATATTAGTCTATGGAATGACAATTGGGTATTTGAATGGTGACTACCCATAACTTTTTATGAACTGTCAAAACGCGGCATTTGTACGTGATTTGTATGGAATATAACAATATGACGTCACAGATTTTTTGAATCAAATGGAATACTTATTAGTCTTAAATGCAATTTTACAATTATATCTTCGCATGATATTTAATTTCTGTACGGTGATGGAAGTTTTTAACACGAGCGGTCTTTTTTCTAAGTATTTTCATATTTTATTTTTGACCGTTTCAAATAGCCAATTTCATGAACTAATGTCATTTGAGGACAACTTATTCTAACTTGACTGGTATTGATGATTCGAATTATTATAATTCTGCATACTTGCTACGGCCGTGAGTCATATTTTGGTCAACATGCCATCTGACACTGACCTGCAAATTGCAAAATGGCAAAAGGCGTTTCCCCCTTAAAAGTTAAGTCTACTCTTTGAGTTAATTCGAGATATGTTTGTAATTATGACGGCTTGCATAAATAAAGACGGGCCGGATAAACTCAATGGTAGGACGTAATTTCTGGTATTTGGGTCGAATCTGTAGACTAAAACACAAAATGAATAACGTGTTTTTTTATGAGCTATTTAACAATCCTAGCTGTTTCATTTTTCATTGGGTAGTAGACAACAAGGTAGCCCTGCTGATGGTGAGTGGTACGTTGCCATCGCAGACAACTATGGAATGTTTCATTTCTATGTTGATATCCTTCTCACCAGCTCAGCATCACGTCAGAAAGACTTTCCGTAAGGCTACGTACGCACAGACAGGTGGCTTGCTTAGCGCATCGAGCTTAGTGGCTTACAATCTGGCTACTTGCTTGAAAACACGGTGGCCGCACTGAGTGGTGGTTTACGTAGTGGGTAGTTAGGTGCCGTGGTCAGTTGCTTGTCGGCACGTTGATGAGATGTCACTTTCAAAAATAGCTTTTAAACTGCTACTTACAGAAAATTCATCTCTAAAATATACTATTTCACGGCCTTATCCGTCATGTTGGGTTCACGACATAAATATATAAGTCACGGTCAAATCGTAGGGAGTTTCATGTTCTGTATAAACAATTGCGTAATTTTGATGAAATATTATACGAATATCTGCGTATGACCAGAGAAATCTACTTCACTATAAGGTTCAAGGAAAACTAACTCATTTCATTTCATCCATTTGTTTCTTCTAAAATGCCTCGCGCTTCGTGACAAAAAACCAACACGTTTGTTTACCTCGATACACGCTATCACGCTAAGCAACTAGCTAGGCGTCAAGCGCGCAATGCGGCCGTTCGCAAACATACTAGAACGTTCGTTATACTAAGCTACTCGCTAGGTGACTCGCTAGGCTCTAAGTAAACCACCTGTCTGTGTGGACGTAGCCTAACAAAACTTTTTTGGTTTTGGCGAGACAAAACTGTTTTGTCTAATATAGTTCCAACTTCAAACACGCCCTGGTGTAAACAACACCAAGCCATGACCTTCATAACCTAGCTAATAATGGAATATTTAAAAAAAAGGAATTTCGGGGTTAAGTTTGTGTGCCAGTACGTTTTATCATTCGAATCAACTTCTTTAGGCACTATATACACGGCGCAGACTCTATAAGGTGCGGCGTATAAACCGTGCCGTAGAAGGTGCCTGTCAGCCAGTATCAAGCTACCCCAATCTGTCAAAATCTTTAATAGATTTTCAACTCTTTATAAAAAAGAATATGGTTCATGTTCAACTGGAAATATTTGACAGTTTGTGATAGCTTGATGTGCTGCCTGTACAGAAAGCTTTAAGGTGAAAGCGTCAGGAAGGGCGCGAATTTTTTTTTTTTACATGTTTACGGTATTTTGAACTTAGCGTTAGACCAATTCATTAGATTTTCACGATTAAGTCCCATTCGAAAACGCAAACACAAATCCCATTTAACTTAACATACAACCTGACACTGACTTAATCACAAAAATACGAACTAAAAATTTATTTTCGCGGGCTACCTTAGCACTTCCCTTAAGAGTCTTGATAAAACAAAACACAAAGAGAAGGTCAGCAGAATTAAAACTATCTCCAAGATACAGAGAAATATTAAAATGTTTACACACAATTTAATGGCATATAAAACCATAAAAACAGTATATTACGTGACTTCCTGATTCATTATCATTAAGATACCGCACCCAAGAGTATTCTAGTGTCCCGTTGGTGAGGGAAAAAAGTAAATATTTTATAAAACGTCATGAGGAAACGCTTATCTATGCATTTTTCACCTTTTCTTAATTAGCTGTCATAATTGGTTGACATTAGTCGTGCCTGCGTGCTTGGGATTACCATTTTAATTATTCGAGATGTTCTATTGCAAAGTAGGTACTATGCAGGTTTCTTCGAATATACCATATGGAGGACATATGGGCAATAAATGAAACCACATACTTTATTGGCCTTTTCTGACGATACACAAGAAATAAACGAAAATAGTCCGGTGATAAAGTCAAAAAAGTGGAGTTTTCATTTTCAGGTATTTGAACACTCTGTAGAATTGGACTACTAGAACATGATTCAATGAACTTGGCGCCGGGGTGCATCGTTTAAGCGGGATTGTCCGAAAGGGTTACCGCTACACCCTTCCGTTTCACCCAGAGCGGGAGAAGAAAAGAAGTCATTGGATGATTTCCCACCATAAAAAAAAGGTGCATCGTTGACGCTCTTCTGGGCTAATGGCAAGGTGGTCAAAAGTTTTATAATTACATTTTTAATGTTGCCATACTTATATGGACTAGTATTACTTGTGGTTTAATTTTTTGCACATATTATGTAGTCTCCATATTGTATAACTTAAAACTATCTGGCGGTTTTGAGTATTTTGTAGATGACCAACGAAAATGTTCTGCTAATCTGGTAGCTGATCTGATAGGGTTGTGCTTTTCAACAAATCCGAATTTCAGGCACCGAACTACTTCAAAACGGGTTCAGTTCACTTGACTGCACCATTTTCCGTCGTATGCGCAACAAAATGCATAATATTAACACTTCATTCCCTTTATGTATTGTTTCTCACTTTCTCTCACTAAGCTGTTGACTCAACTCGTTGCATTCTTATACACCATTACCCGAGCATTTTCCGTCGTTTGGTAACAATCACATTGATGGTATCGGTACCTGTTAACTGGGGGTTCCCATGCGTGGGCCTCCACACTATTTGCTCTTTTTGATGGAAAGCAGAACTGGCTTATACATGGCTAAGTTATAACAGCGACAGGGGTCGCTTGATGATGTTAATTTACGCTTGCCGCGTTTGTTCCCTGAATAGGTCCATCTTTACATACCGAGACCCCTCCGTTCTTCGGAAAGCATTTTTTTTTGAGGGTGGGAAATCATCAAACGAACCCTCCCACTCTGGGTGGAGCAGAAGGGAGTGTCAGACTTTTACTGACTAAAACCCATCTATGTTCCTTCCTTAGCCCTTTATGTTCCGGGGTAGCAGTAACCCTTTCGGACAATCCCGCTTACCCAGCAGAGCCCGTTTACCCGGTAGACAAAAAGCATGTTAAGCCATTGGATCTGGCTATTACGGATAGTCAGAACCCTGAAAGTCTGACCAGAAAGGGGTATCGCCTCTCCCAGGCTGCGCCACAACACCCTGTCCTCCGCCTTCCCCATCCAGTCTGTCCCAGCCACTTTCTTGAAGGCTTTCGCAAACAATAAACATTGTTAGGCACGAGCTTCACATAGTTTTTTGCAAGACTAGTCAATATAAATCGCGGTAAAATCACAAGTGCAGAAAATAGTGATTTGGTACACGAAAAACAATTGCTCTGGAATCAATCTGCCTAGCCTTCTCCCAACTATGTTGGGGTCGGCTTCCAGTCTAACCGAATGTAGCTGAATACCAGAATTTTACATGGAGCGACTGTCTATCTGACCTCCACGACCCAGTCAGTAGCTGGGTAACGTTACTTCTTAGTAAGACTGCCTGTCAGACTTTCGGGCTTCTGACTATCCGTAACGACTGACAAATATCCACGAATGACAGCCGGGACCAAAGGCTTAACGTGCTTGCCGAGGCATGGAGGAGTCTCGAAATGTAAAGATGGTCGTCCACCCACGGACCAACCCCGGCAAGCGTAGCTTAACCTGATGGATCGATCGTTGCGGCTGTTATTACTTAGCCACGAGGTCACTGATAATAGCGACATGGATGAAGCTTTTAGCAGAAGGCTCCCACAACAAATTGTTAGATGAATAGGTAAGGTAATGTCCCAAAGACATTCTTACAAAGAAACCATTTTTCTACAAAATAACGGCATACAAGTCACACAACAAACAAATCACTACAAGGCTGTACAATGTTCCCACGCAATAATTAGTCAAATTACATAATAATTACGTAACAAGCACACATGAACACATGCGTACAGACAGTCAAACGAACAAATTACGTACATTTTTCAACGGTACGTAACGCGAGTGACATACGTCACTTTGTGTTTGAACAATAGCGTTACTAGAAACGGCGCAAACGTGCGTTTGAATGAATGAAAGGAATGGAAACTGAGTGAGTGAATGGTTGCGGATTTTGACGTGACGTGTAAAGGGCTTGGTTTCCTTGTGTTAATGATGCAACATTTAGAAACGAGTCAGTTCAGTTCAGGGCATTATTGGGGTACTCTATGTTCTATGTCAGAGGTTGCTTTTTCCGCAGTCAATCCTTCAGGTGGACTATTGTATGCTTGGGTTAGGGAATGGGGTACTTTGTGGGCAAAACTGTGCGTACATCTGCGTGCTTTTCTGTTAGCCAAAATAGCCGAATATACCCGAAAGCTATATGTATATCTAGCTAATCCTAAATGTCTCCTCCCTAATCATGAAATGTCTCCTCCCGCTCAGGGTGGAGCGGAAGGGAGTGTCAGACTCTTACTGACTAAAACCCATCCATGTTCCTTCCTTAGCTCTTTATGTTCGTGGGTAGCGGTAACCCTTTCGGAAAATCCCGCTTAAGCTATATATATATATAGCTGATTCAGTCTTCAAGCCTCAAGTCAATAGGCATCTTCTAGACAAGCGTGTCCCATTGTCTACAGCATCATCACCGACCATCCATCAGGTGACATGGTGATAGTGCCCATATACATGAGCGGCATGCTTCAACGGTTGCAGTCCCCCAGCGACACCCTAAGCCGAGGTCCTTACCCCCTAAGCGTGTAGTAGCTTAGTTTGTAAGTTTTTATTAAGCCCTGGCTGGAGGCTACAATTCTTTTGTGGCACCCACAGGCAAGTCCGGTTAAGCAGTAGACAACCCCATGGTTGAACTGCGAGACGCCATTACAAAAAAAAAAAAACAGCGGTTGCAGTTGCCTCAGCTGTTGACGCGTGCCGCTCGTGTACCTATAAAAGAACTATTTTGTCAAATGGTTATTTAGCGTTTCACACAAGATTACGTACATACCTACTTGTAGTATTACTACTTTTGAGAAGTGTACTTATTATCTACCTCTGTATCTATCTGAAATGTAAGGTGAAGATATATTTATTTCATTTTATAATCATTAAATTTCGATATCCATTAAGTTCCACTACCTTATTTAATTTGACCTTGTATAAAAGTATTAAATCATCGTTCATTTCTCTCGCCTTTTTTTTTTTTTTTTAAGGCTGGGAAATCATCCAATGACTGCTCCCGCTCTGGGTGGAGCGGAAGGGAGTGTCAGACTCTTACTGACTAAAACCCATCCATGTTCCTTCCGTAGCCCTTTATGTTCCGGGGTAGCGGTAACCCTTTCGGACAATCCCGCTTACCCGGCAGGCTTGGCCCTGAGGGGCCCCTTCATATGCTGACATCTCTTTGAGGCGCGCGTGGAACATATACCCGCCGTACGGCACGAGTCTGGTGCTGATCGGACGGTGAGTCACCCATTACTCACCGTCCGCAGGCCCGCGCCTACGGTGGCCGGGAGTCGTCACGTGGCTCCCGACGCCCGGAGCGTCTCCCGCGGCGACTGGGACGGGAGGACCTTTCTCTCTCCCATCCCGCCACCTCCTTCGCGAGCATAACTTTTTCGCAGAAGGAGGTGACTGCCTCCCACTCCCTCTCGCCCCGGACCATGGCTTGCACCAGGGCCGGGCGCGAGAGGTCGCCGCCGCCGATCGCCTCTACGAGGACACGGCGGTGCTCCGCCCAAGCGGGGCAGGTTTGCACCGTGTGCTCTACCGTGTCCTCTGGGCGATCCTCGCAGTGGTGACACCCGGGCGTTTCCTCCCGCCTGATGATGTGCAGGAACCTCCCGAAACATCCATGTCCGGTGAGGACCTGCGTCAGGCGGAAGGTGAGGGCGCCGTGACGCCTCTCTAGCCACTCCTCAAAGAGGGGCCTTACCGCCACTATCGTGGCGTGCCCTGCGCTGGGTTGCGACAGTCGCTGATTCCAGGCCGCCATGAGATCGCGCCGGAGGTCCGTCCGCTCCGCCGCAATTTGCTGCGGAAACGGAGTTTCCCCCCGGCTTAGTACCTCCGCGCGCCACTCGTACAGGCGCGCGAGGACCATCGCCTCCAGATCCCACGGCGGCAGTCCGGCAAGGAGGCTCGCCGCCTCGCCCGAGATCGTGCGGTACCCCCGGATTAGCCGAATGGCTACCACCTTTTGGGGCGCGTTCAGGTAGTGGGCGGCTCACCGCCGCAATGAACGCGCCCACACCGGGGCCCCGTAAAGGGCCATGGACCGCACGACTCCCGCGTAAAGCCTCCGGCAGGAGGCGTTTGGCCCCCTCAAATTGGGCAAGAGCCGCTTTAAGGCGGCCCCAGTCCGTTCCAGCTTGGGGGCCAAACGTCGGAAATGCTCCACGAAATTCCATCGGCTGTCGAGGACCAGACCCAGGTATTTCATCGTGGTCTCGACGCCGATGTGAACCCCTCCTACCGTAAGTTGGGATCCCGATGGTGGCCTATTCCGAGGCCCATGAAAGGACATGGCCTCGGATTTGTGCAATGCCACCTCGAGACCCAACTGCCGGATCCTCTCAACGACTATCGCAACCCCGCATGTCATCGCGTCGGCCGCCGCCTGATGCGACCTTCCCTGCGCCAAGACCAGCGTGTCGTCAGCGTAACAAATTACGCTGACGCCGTCAGGGAGGTCGGCCCGCAGCACCCAGTCGTAGCCGATGTCCCACAGGTGCGGCCCCAGAACCGATCCCTGTGGGACACCGCACGACATCTCTCGCCGGTTCCATTCCCCATCGCGACCGGGGTAGATGACGGCTCTGTCCGTCAGGTACGCCCCGACTATTCGACGGAGGTAGGTCGGCACTCGACGCACCGGGGATCTCCAGCATGCGGGCGCCGGTCGCAGTCACCCTATGACGGAGGCCCCCGGTGATCCCCAGCTCCTGGAGGTCCACCGTCTTCCTTGCTTTTGTCAGCACGTCGCGATACGTGACGCCCCTCTTGACCGCGTCCGGCTGCAGAGTGATGACTACAGCCGCGGTCTTTGGGGCGCGGCGTCTCGCCGCGACGGCTCTCTCTTTGCGGCGCCGCTTCTTCTGTTTCCGCCTCGCTGCCTTGGCCGCCTTTCTCGTCTCTCCGACCACCTGCCACTCGGCGTCGGTCGCGGGAGGCCCCGGGCGCCCGGTAGAGGGCTCTGGGACCCTCTCCTCCTGCGCCGGTGGGGACTTCTTGCCCTTTGTGGCTCTCCGAGCAAAACCGGCACCGTCCGGCAAAGCTCCGGCGCCGGCAAAACCGGCACCGTCCGGCAAAGCCCCGGCGCCGGAGCTTTGCCGGACGGTGCCGGTTTTGCCGGCGCCAGGGCTGTGCCCGACGGCCCGGGTTTTGGGGCGGCAGCCGCCGCAGCGGCCGCATACGAGGCCGCCTTCGGGCCCGAGGCCATCCTTCCCGACGCCAAGGGAGGGCGCAGCACAATGCCCTCCACTACGGAGAACCGCTCCTGGAATCGTGCCTGGAAGGCTGCAAGTTCCTGGCGAACCAGGTCCAGGACCCGGTTCTCCTCCGGCTCGGGCCGGCTTGGCCCCTGCTGCGGCTGTTGTTGTTGCCGCTGCTGCGGCCGCGGCGGGCGGCCTTCCTCCCGGGAGGCCTTGTGGCTGCTGGCGGCCTTCAGGCCAGCCAGGTCCGCACGGAGCCTCCCATTCTCCTCTTGCAGGAGCTTCATAGCGGCCGTCAAGCGGGCGACCTCCGCCCTCAAATCGGCCACCTCACTGGCTGGAGGCCCGGCGCACCCGGCCTCCTTGGCCGCCGCCATGATGGAGGCCGTGGCCGAGACGATGGCCTTGCTTCTTGAGGCCCGAACCCTCTTCAGGGACACGGATTGCGGCCTCCACGACCGCCGCGAACTCATCTCTGCGGTCCGCCTTCGGACCGCCAGCCGCACCCGCCTCGTCGCTAGAGGGCCCCGAAGCGACCGCTGGACCGGTCTCTACGTCTCTTTGGGGGCCTTCTTCTAATTCAGTGGCCTCCCGGGCGGTGAGCCCCCTCCCCACGCCTCGCTCTCTGACCCCCCCCCCGTTTGCTGGTGGGGATCTTTCGAGCTGAGGCCAGCTCTCCCTCCGAGGACGACCCCTGGCCATCCTCTGACCTTGGCCGCTTGGCGAAGAACCTGCGGTTCCTCGCGGCAGCGGCCAACTCCTTGGCGCGACGGGAGCTCCCTGAGCGTCCCGTGCTCGCGCCACCAGATGCAGGATCGGACTCCGATCCCGCATCACTCCTCCTGTCGTCTGGGTTTTTATTTTTTAAAAGTTTGCTTTCCATTTTTGTTCCCACGAGTATTGAACATGTTTTATTGACTCAAATTAAGTGGTCCGCACTAGCGACTGAATCAAGCTACCCATCAGTCAAGCTTACCACCCCTCTCACGGTGCGCCGCCGCTTAGGGGTTTGGGGAATTTTTTATAGAGGTTATCTTCCTCGCGGTCCGGGCGGTTAAGCCAAGACCCTCGACCCCCTTCAACAGTCAGAGACATGACCGTAACTGTCTCCGGGGCTACGAGATTATAGCGGTGACAGGAGGGTTACCCCTCCTACCTGCCCGGCGGCAGGGTAAGTGCACACCGGGCCCGCTCTGACTCCACCACAGTTGTCGCTCTGCTACTCAGAGCGGCAGGTGTGGAGCGATCCTCCTGGCAGAACATTAGCATGCGGACAGCGAGAACCCACTGGGAAATAGCCCCAATGGGAAGTCGCTGCCCGCACCCCAGGATGCACCGGCCCGAAGACTGGCCTTCCCCCCGGACGTGTCCAGAAAGGAACTCCAGTCCCCAGGCACACGTGGAGGTTTTCTGCCGGGCATCCCATTTCTCTCGCCTAAGTTATACAATAATGAATAAATTAAAAAAAAAATGAAGGGTCTTTTGGCGCGTGTCTGGACGCCATCTTGGTTTTTTTTTTTCAATAAAATATCACAAAACGATTACCACACTAATATTTAGATATAGCGTCCTGACAACGTTATTCTAGCGCCAAAAGATGCTTGAACAGCAATAGCGTAATATTGTTTCGAGTTTTTGGACCGTCACATTAGCACCGTAATGTTTGGTAAATGGTCACTCAATGGACACAATGGCCGTGGTCGCGCGTACACAATGGTCAACACTTTCACTGATGACTGTTTGTTTAAGAGTACAGTCGACATGAGAAGTTTTTTTTTTACTGTATTTTTTTTTGACTTTATGATTTAGAGAATAAAATTTGAATTCCTATTTCAGATATAAGAAACATGTTCTTTTTAATAATTAAAAAAAGAAAAAGTTTTAGTACAAACAAAGACATTTCTAGACAACCGGCAAGAAAATGCATAATTTTCCCTAAAGGCACATAGGAAGTTAATTATTTCAATAATACCTAAGCCCAATTCCTCGGCATTTAAGTATCTAAATCGGTGCTAGTAATATGTCAGAGTAATCGTTTAATCCTGCACTTAGCGATTATTTGCAATAGATTACACGGAGTTATGCAAAGCTCAGCCTAACTGGTATAAACCTTATGAGAGATTTCCATAAAAGGAGGTACAGCCAGGCAGTTAAGTTATAGCTTTGGGAACTTATTATACTAAAATACCTTAACATAAAATTAGGCCTGTAATCCCCGACTTGTTAGGTAGGTGTTATTAAGATGATATTTATAGCACTTAACAATATCATACTTCTATTTCCCGAAGAGGTATGTATATAATCAAGTTCCCAACTGAACAGACAGTCGTGCTGTGTGTGAGGATTTTCTTGCGCCAATTCTTCTTCTCAGCTAAAGCACTAAGAAGTGGTGTAAGGTGGTCATTTTGGGGGACTGTTATATGTAATTTTTAAATTTTAAAAGTTTTTTTTTTGCCTAGTTTCAATACGTGACTATGATTTTGATTTTGGTAACCAGATGTGCAGCTCACCTTTTTGCCAGTTATGTTTAAGTCCTGTGTAATAATGCATCCAGATGGCAGTGATACACTTTCTACTTGCTTGAAGTAGAAACGAAGTTCCTTATTACCCGTTAAACTCTTCACACTTGGTCAATGAGAGGTAGACTGAAAAAAGCGCCCAACATTTTGACTGTCAAAAAATATTTTTTACGCTCAAACGTTGTTAATTTATTTACTATAGCAGGAATTTCTTTCCAACTGGGTGGCCCACGACATCTCATGTTTAATAATTAAAAAGAGAATATACATCAAACCTAATGAAGATAGAATAAAAAGCCTCGTCATGCAACATGGCTGTCTGCCTTCTATATTTGGAAGCTTGTAAATGACATCATTCCGTCTGTGGTCTGTCTGACATAATTATATCCACAAAACGGGTATCCTAAAACTTGTACTCAGGATTTTTGTTTATGCGATTGTCTGGCTTCGTATTTTATTACATCGTTATTTTAGTGCAACAATAGCTTTTTATGTCGATAAATAATTACAAAGTATAATAAATACAATAATAACAACCATGGATAAAAAGAATAAAACAAGTACTTACAGCAAAAATAAAATAAAAAACTTTCTTTAAATAAAAATTGAAAACGCAAAAAAAAACAACAAAAAGAAGAAATACTAAGTTTTTCTCATGTTACCTACTTATTTAATAGACATACCTACCAGTAAATTTAAAGTTGCACACTTTTTTACATAACTCAAATATAATATTACCCTTTCTTAACCGTCAGAATCGGCAAAACAATTAGCCAGCACTTTTCCTCTCGACGATCCACAGACAATCTCGTTCGCAACATGTAGTCTACTTTCGATTTTCAAACTACAACCTCGCGATACCATATCGCATTACCATAACTACACGGTTTGCGTTTAGGGTTACATTATATGGTACAGTGTGGGCGAACCTAAGATTATGCGTTACAATAGGAATTTTGTAATTGGGGTATACCGAGGTTTTCAATAGAGTACGACTGATTTTACACTACGAATAAATTATGAATTTTTTAATTTCACAGTCGATTGTCTTATTTGTAAAAAAAGTATTTTGCCATCCTGCTTTTAATAAAATAAAGGTGTGACATATCAAATAGATGTAAATATCGACATCCTTAGAACTAATGTAGACCTTCGTATAGTTCTTATGTACCTACAGACTCTAGCACATCACTAACCCAAACTGTCAAATTTTCCCAATTGAAAATGAACCTTATACGTTTGTAATAAAGTTGAAAAACTATCAAAGAAATGTGACAGATTGAGGTAGCTTAATGTGCTGGCATCTGTACTTAATTTAATTAAATCAATCGGACGTGAGGTGTAACCGGTATAAATCCTCTATCCAATGACACTTCATCTAATTTAAATGCAAATTTTTTAATGAATAAAATCAGCTGTTTTGACACCACCGCTCTTTCAGATTTATTAGCTTTAATGGAATCATTTACTTGGCATTGCCTTGAGGGACACTTATTTTTTTCTGCTTTCCGATCATCGCCAATTTTTTTTTAATAGCTGAGAACTTGTTAGTAATAGAGTTGAGAGAAGTTGTTTTGTGTTTGGAAGTTTCTGTAGATCTCAGAATGAATGTATGGTCATCAGCTCATCAAGTTATACCAAACTGTCAAGTTTCTCCAAACGATTTTAAACCTAAACACGTTGAAAATTAAGATCAAAATCGATTGAGAAAATTTGAGAGTTAGTGGTAACTTGATCTTCTTCTTCTCTAGAAGGAGAAGTTAACTTGATGTGCTGGCGATTGTACAAATATAAATCATATGCCTAAAGAAAAATTACTTTTTTAAAAGAATTACCTACATAATAAAGAAAATCGTCGTAAATAAGAGGGCTATTGAAGAGCACGTAATAAAAATAAAGAAAAACTTTTTTTTTTTATTTGGCAATGAAATTGCAAGTATAGGCACTATAAAAAACTTTTTAACAAAAAATAAAACCGACTTCCAAAAAAAAACACTACAAAGTGAAAAATAATTTTGATTTCGGAAGTCGGTGTCTTCGGTTTTGTATTTTCATTTTTTGCCACCATTTCATTTTTTTATTTTTCACTTTTTAGTTGTGGTACCTATGCAACCCCCCCTCCCCCCCCTCCCCCCCAAAATTTTAATACCACTACCCGTTATGTAAAAATGCCTTTAATATTTCAGAAGTTGTTTTGTGGACACATTGATGATAACATCAGAACTAAATTTTCAATGGCACCTTTCATTCAGAATGTATCTTATGACAGTTCTAATAAACCCAAATACTGCTAGGATACATTGTTTTATTTTGAAGTTCTCATGCCAACCTTGCACCTTCCGGCTCCATCATCAGATCAGTTCGATAGTACCTTATAGCCAAAGTGCATTTCATGACAATTCTAATAAGCCCAAACACGGCTAGAATACATTGATTAATTACGGAGTTCCGGTGCCTGTCTTCCGGCTCCATCATCATCACCAGATAAGTTCAATGATAAAATTTTCAACATAACTATTCAGGATTGTATGTTTATTTGTATTGTCATAGTTGCTTAACTATCTTGATTGTGATATCTATGCGAGTGTCAAGTTCCGTTAGCCATATCTGATCTTCTTCACCAGTTCCACTTCATCAAATGTTACTTTTTGACTGTAAACGCTTGATTTCTCGATGAAAATATTAAAATTACTATATAGTTGCCTATAATATTTGAGGAGTTCCCTCGATTCCTCATGGATCCCATCATCAGAACTGGATTTTGAAAAAAATGGGACCAATCTGGAAGCATATCCTTTAAAGTTTAAAAAAAAATTTGCAAATCCATCCATAAACAACGGAGTTCTGAGGTAACAAACATTAAAAAAAAAAAAAAAAAAAACAACCAAATTGAGAACCTCCTCCTTTTTTTGAAGTCGGTTAAAAAAGAAAGCTTAGCCTTATCACTAGCTGCTCCCGCACGGTTTCGCCCGCTGCTCGGCTCCTATTGGCCGTAGCGTGATATTACATAGCCTATAGCCTTCCTCGATAAATAGACTATCCAACACAAAAATATTTTTTCAATTCGGACCAGTAGTTCCAGAGATTAGCGCGTTCAAACAAACAAACTCTTCAGATTTAAATATTAGTATAGATAAGTGCACCACCATAAAAAACTCATCTAACTGCCAATCAAACTAATTCCCACACCTGGAAAACAGTGAAGTTTTAGTAACAGTTTCTCAACGTGCGCGTGCGTGGAAAACCATGCATTTTCCTGAGAACGGCGCCGGCGCAACAACGCGTTAATAGTCTTGTGAAAGACGCCTTAAGATCTGCGTGGTGTAGTCTAGTTTATCGGCATAGCTATTATTGCATAATATTGTGTTATGTAGATGATCTATAGATAAAACACTGTTTGGCATGGGTTTTATTATACTTTCTAACGACCATATCCCAGTAGTCTACATATCTATCTAAGATTATGATGTCGGATTCAAAAAGTGTTGATATCTCGATAGGTTTGGAGCTAGTGGCTAAGAAATAACAGCCGCACAGGTCAATTCATCAGGTTAAGTTTCGCTTGCCGGGGTTGGTCCGTGGATGGGTTCTCATCTTTAGGTACATATCGAAACTCCTCCGTGCCTCGGATAGCACGTTAAGCCGTTCGTCCCGGCTGTCATACGTGGCTCTTTGACAGTCGTTACGGGTAGTCATAAGCCTGACAGCAAGTCTTACTAAGGGGTATCGTATTACTCAGTTACTGACTGGGTTGTGGAGGTCAGATAGGGAATAGCTCCATGTAAAATACTGGTATTCAGCTGCATCCGGTTAGACTGGAAGCCGACCCCAATATAGTTGGAAAAAGTCTTGGCAGAAGCTCTCGATAGTTTTTGCTTTAGGCTTTTTACCTGGAACTGATCCAGCACCCAGGCTGCTACTAAGAAATTCCAGATAGAAAAACTAAGTTTTTCTTTTACCACTTAAACTGACTTTAACACGCTTAAAGTTAAGAGTCTTTTAAACGTCAAAAATTTACGAAAACAGTCGTTGATCAATTCTTTACTTTAGGCAACTAGGTTTTAAGCGGGATTGTCCGAAAGGTTTACCTCTACCCCGGAACATAAAGGGCTAATGTATGTATTTAAAACGTTAAAAAATAATTTCTTCAAACTACTGTTTATTTTCTTTCCCAGGCCTAAATATACTTTATTTTTTGTAAAAAAAAAGATTGGCTACTCTATAAGAAGCGTTTATAAATAAGCCCCTTAATCTCGGATACATCGAAATGGAGTAAAGTCATTGAGACAGGCGGTAAGTTAGGTATTACTTAAGTTGTAAGAAAATGTCGTGAGGTAATATGAATTAATGGTTGCAGATTGCCAATACGCACTCACTGTGAGCAATCGTTGAAACTTGTGATTAATGCAGGTTCTTTCAATGTAGGAAAGGCATTGCCTAATGCTGTGGACAAGGTTTTTTTATGACGCAGTAGCTTTTGTACCCCCTTTTTTATGGTGGGAAATCATCAAATGACTCCTCTCGCTCTGGGTGGAGCGGAAGTGAGTGTCAGACTCTTACTGACTAAAACCCATTCATGTTCCTTTCTTAGCCCTTTATGTTCCGGGGTAGCGGTAACCTTTTCGGACAAACCCGATTATCTTTATGCTAGCAATTACATTTATGCAATTAAATTGTACACTGAAACTTCTTCTTTCCTATTTTTCGCTTCTTTTCGATTTTTATCGAAACTAGGAATTTTTTTTTCCTCTCCGTGTCGTCATGGAATCATGCCGTTAGAAGTGGGTCGGATCCGTGACAGGGACGGTGCAGCCAGTACGCCATCTTACTTTCATCGGATGACCTCACGATGTGACCCCAGGCTAGGGTACTAGACCTCAGTTACGACACAGGGTTAGTAGGAATCTTTGATACAGATTCCGGTTTGGTTTTTCGGTCAGTAAGAGTTTGACAGACCCCTTCACCATCTTCAGGCCGGAGAACAATGGCGATTGACCACACTCCAAAAAAAAAACAAGTGCGAGTCGGACTCACGCACGAAGGGGTTCCGTACTATTATAAGGGAAAAAAATCTTAAATATTTATGTTACTCTATTTTTAGTATTTTTTGTTATAGCATCAACCGAAATACATCATCTGTGAAAATTTCCACTGTCTAACTATCACGGTTCATGAGATACAGCCTATTGACCCCGTTTTCCTGGAGCCTGGTGGTCACGTTTTACTCTTTGAGTACGTCACCCTATAAATGGTTTCTGGATGGATGAAGTTGAATACCAATACAATATATTGTTGCTTATTTTATTATCTTACTTACATATTTAACTTTAACGTGTTTTGACATTAATTACCTGTAAAAATAGAAAGTATAATTATAATATAATTAGCTTTACGTTCATAGAATAGTTATGCACACGATAAGTAAATAAATTACTACAATAACATTAATACGAGGATTTGAACAACAAAGATAAGGATTTATTAGATAACATACCTACATATGATAAATATGATAAATACCCACCTTTATCCATAAATTAATAGTATCAACAGTACTGATAAAAATTTCCACGCGATACTAATTTCTAAACAGCTTCGAGGTATGAAGCGCGACTTCTGAACGGGAGTCGTGGGTTCGAACTCGGTTGGATAAAATGTTAAAGGGTTTTTCCAATGAGGAGCTCGTGGCCAAGTAATTACAGCAGCACGTGTCGATCCATCAGGTTAAGCTACGTTTATTTTGTAAATATATTTTTTCAATGTAACGTCATATAATAAAGAAAAAAAATAGCTAGATGGAGTCTAGTTGATATGAATGGTCCCCCATTACTTAATATGGGTTTAGCAGAGATAGCCTAATGGTATGACCGTCGGACAGCCAAGTCTTAGGTCTCGAGTTCGAACCCAAGGCACGCACCTCTGACTTTTCAGATTCATGTACGTATTCTATAATTATCACTTGCTTAAAAAACGGTGAAGGAAAACATCGTGAGGAAACCTGCCTGAGAGATATTACTTAACAGCATGTGATGCTAAGTCAGAGGCACATGGGCAGCATAAAAACTCTGACACCAGGTTAGTTACTAACCACACGAAAAGAAGAAGAACTTAATATGGGTTCCCTACTTGATTTCGAAAGTTGATCGAGCAGGTGAAAAATAATGTAAAATAAGAATATTAATTAAATGTCACGGACAACAGTAGGCGTTTCGATCCGACACTCTATAGAACTAATAAATTACCGAACTAATGAAAATTCGCTGTCGGGTTTTTCGCACAAACCTTACATCGCACCAATAAAGCATCGATGGAATAAAATATCGCACAACTGAATTAATATCCAGAGGGCTGGATTGTTCTTTGGTCAAAGAATTAGCATTGCCATTCAACGTGCCAGTCTTCTGGGCACGTTTCCATACGACAGCGATGCGGATGAGTACTTCGACGCCTAAGTGTTATTTCTATTTTTGTATTTATTTGTATATAGATAGTTAGTTAGATCAACATTTAATTTAAGTATAGTATACGTTGTTATTATGTAGAAAAATCATTTTAAAATGGATTCACATAACGTTTTCAATATAATAAAAATCGAATCATCAACTTTCGAAATCAAGTAGGGAACCCCTTAATACATGGGTCTTAAACACAACTGGTGAAATGTGGGTGCGCTTACGCTTCTCATCTCGGCCTTCTGGGAACATAGACGTGATGTAATGATGGGTATGATTTATAAGGTACTAGCTTTTGCTCGCGTCTTCGCCTGTGTGGAGGTCGGAAGAAACTCTATATATACATATTAAACCTTATTCATGCAAGAAGTATAGGTATTTGCCAAATTTCATGGGACTCGATGGATGTGGTCAAACGGTGGTTTGTCAATCTCATAATACACCTACATACAGTTTTTTATACAAATAAATAAAATTGAATTCTCTATTTGTAATGACAAAATAACAGTTCATTATTCAATGCATAGGTTAGTATATATACCAGTACTTATTATATACTATAAAATGTTTGTCTGTCTGTCTGTTCCAACTAATCTCCCAAATGTCTTAACTGATTTTGACGGAACTTTTACTGACCGAAAGCTGATGTTGCAAGGAGTCACTCTACTTTTATCTTAGAAAAATAATTATGTACCACGAAGGCCGCAGGTAGTAGATAATTTAGATAAGATGACACATATTATATGCATCATTCATGAATGCCGTGGGTTACGTCACCCAAGCCTGATGTCTGAAGGTTTGAATTCGAGGTTAAAATATTTATGAAGACATTGTGTAGGTATTGTGTATTGATCTATACATTGTTATGAAGATCAATGTTATATCACCTGTACAATGTATACGTAATGGCTACCTTGAAATATTATGTGTAGGTACCTACTACCTACACATACTACATTGAAAAAAAAATATAATTATGCTGTTGCATCCGCGGATATGACTTATTTTTAGCCTTAAGAAACATGGTCAGTGGGATTGTCCAAAAAGGCTACCGCTGCCCCGGAACACAAAGGGCTAAGGCAGGAACATGGATAGGTTTTAGTCAGTAAGAGTCTGACACTCCTTTCCGCTCCACCCAGAGCGTGAGGAGTCATTTGATGATTTTCTATCTTTAGAAACATCAACCTATACTGTTCGTACCGCTGGGACTCAGGGCTCCTCGCTGTGAAATTGAGAGCATTGTAATCCATTGCCATCTGAATTCCTAATTGAAATATCTCTGTATTCGGTTTTTTGTAAATTATTAAATACTAGCTTCCACCCGCGGCTTCGCTCGCAAAATATGTCGACAAATTATACACATAAACCTTCGTCTTAAATCACCCTATCTATTAAAGAAAACCGCATCAAAATCCGTTGCGTAGTTTTAAAGATTTAAGCATACATAGGGATATAGGGACAGAGAAAGCGACTTTGTTTTATACTATGTAGTGATGTGGCTAACTGTATGTTTATAAATAGATTTATATTATAGATTACAGCATAGGGTTTCTAAGGTTGGCCGATGGGGCCGAAAGACTTTGGAGTGGCGACCTTGTGCCGGAAGACATAGCGTTGAAAGGCCTCCTACAAGATGGAACGAAGACCTGGTAAAAGCCGCAGGGATCCGCTGGATGTGCAAAGCACAGAACCAGTAAAATGGCGTTGCTTGAAGAGGCCTATATCCAGAATTGGACGTCTTTCGGCTGAAATGATAAAGGTTTCTAAGAAGACGGGCTTCATGGCTTTACATCAAAAGAACATTACTAACAACCCTTGGGTGGGTATTAAACTATTAATTTTATGTTAAAACCATAAAATGAACAAGGTAATAAATTAATTCAACATTGAACGTTGTCGTTGGTAGGTACCTACCGTCGCGATGCAACTGCGCTTCCGGATATGTCACAGAATAACCAATGAGGAAAACAAACCGACTTCCTATAAATATTTCTTACTGGCAATTCTTTTTTTCACAACATTTAACAAGAAACGTCACCTAGAACACAAAAATATATGTAAATCTTCTTCTTCATCGTGAGGTTAGTCACTAACCTGGTGTCAGAGTTTTTATGCTGCCCATGGTCCTCTGACTTAGCATGGCATGCTGTTGAGAAATATCTCCCAGATATGCTGGTTTCCTCGAGATGTTTTCCTTCACCGATTTTGAGCAAGTGATTATTATGAAATACGTATCCGAATCCGAAAAATCCGAGGTGCGTGTCTTGGGTTAGAACTCGAGACCTATGACTTGGCAGTCCGACCACTACCACTAGGCTATCACTGCGTAGTCTATGTAAGTAATTTATGAATTTATTTTACTTTGAAATATCAATAGCCCATCCCTTTTTTGTTTACTATGAATACGAGGTTTGATGTATGAGAATTTAATACAACAACGGAAAAGTTACCAAACTGTCAAATTTCTTCCAATGATGCTAAACCTTAAAACGTTCTTTGTTCAGTTCAAAATCGATTGAGAAAATTTGACAGTTCGAGGTAACTTTATGTGCTGGTGACTGTACTTTAAGACTGAAATAAATAAAAGACTTTTTAACAAAACCTATTCATTATATAAGATTCTTACATAAACTCTAGAACATTAACTGAGGTGACACAAATACTTGCGAGTGTCAGGCTACCGTGATGATTGACACATCAATGCTTGATGCACTTCAATAATTGCAGTATTGTGTATTGTAATAACCAGAGATCGGAGTAGGTAGATTGAATGGGGGATCCAAAACCTATATATTAATATGGACATTCCTCCGGAATTGGCTGATTATTTATGTGCAACAATTAATCAAAAATTGTGACCATATATGGCTAAATATAAAAAAAAATTAAAGCTTCGATCGGAATTCGATTGTTTTTATTAATCAACAGATAAAATAATGAATTAATTTAGTTGTGATACCTTCCTTTACATTTTTTATAAAATTGAATAGTAATAATATCACTACCAACATTAACAATATTAAATTGAATCCGAAAATACCGGAAGTACTTTTCGGAATAATGGCTTATCTATTTATGTTATTCTTTCTCTGTGCATTTATGATACAAGTACCAAAAATCAATCTTCCTACTCCCATCACTGGTAATAACTGTTAGCGTATTATCAAGGTCGGTTTAAGGTAAAAGCGTCAGGGTAGCCTGCGAAATTCAAATTTTCTTTGGTTTTTTACAAGTTGCAGGTTGTTGATCAAGATATGATTCGCGGCCATAGTAAGTACTGTAGGGCCTGAGTGAAACCTTATGTTGAACATGGCTGGTAATAATCTGACAGCATTCGAACCTTTAAATTATGAATAGTATAGTTAATAGGTTTTTGTAAAAGTGAGAGTCTGTCAAAGTCAAAGTCAAAGTATTTATTCGTGTGCTTTTTGGTGATACAACAGGTCTTACAGTAATTTTATGGAAACTCAAAAAGCTGCCCATTAGGCATACACGTTTTAACAATATCAGAAATTAAAATTGATTTACATTGAAATACAAAACAAAAATGTCAAAATTGATTTACATTGAAATGCAAACAAAAGAGAATTGATATATTAAATAAAAATGTCAAAATTGAGATAACATCATATTAGAATACCTACAATTAATTATTATTACAAAAATTAAAATAGAATCAGTTAGTCAAGCATAAATATATAATTGTCAGTTTTTACACTTTGTCAAGAAGGAATTCGCCAATGGTATAGTAGCATTTTTCAATTAAAAAATCATTCAGTTTTCGTTTAAATTGTATCAAATTCAAATCTTTGATAGCATTTGGTATTTTATTATATATTTTTGGTGCCATGCAGATAATGCTTTTATGCATAAGGGCCGTCTTTGAGGCTCTTAGACATAGTTCGTGTCGATATTCCGGTCTTGTTGATCTATAACGTTCCTCAGAAGCTTTTTTAGATAATTTACTGTTTTTCTTGACGAACAATGCAGTCTCGTATATATAAAGGCAAGGTAATGTCAATATCCTAAGGGATTTAAAATGAGGTTTACAACTATCTGTTTGTTTTAAATTACACATCGATCTAATGCACCTCTTCTGAGCTTTAAAAACGTTATTTTTCTCACATGAATTTGCCCAAAAAATTACTCCGTATCGTAATGTGGAATCTACATAGCCATAATATGCAGCTATAACAGCTGCCTGACTTACTACTTTCTTAAGCTTGAATAGAGCAAAGGCGAAGCGACTTAATTTTTTTATGAGGATTGATGCATGTTCTTTCCAAGTCAGTTTAGAGTCAATAGTCAAACCTAGAAATTTTATATGTTCTACTTCTTCAATTTTGTTATCGTCAATTAATATATTTATGTCAGGAGTAGTTACTCTCTGTCTAAACTGCATAATTTTTGTCATACTTAAATTTAATTTCAAATTATTATGGTCAAGCCAATTAATTGATTGTCGCAATGAGTCTTTGATGTCACATTCATAGTCACTATTTTTATTTTGTCTAACAATGATCGTACTGTCATCAGCAAAAAGAACCATAGGAAAACTGACATGTTTTGGGAAGTCGTTTATGTAAACCAAAAATAATGGCGGTCCTAATACGCTGCCCTGTGGTACGCCAAAAATGATTTCACGTTTTTCGGATACATATTTAAATTCCTTTTTTTCTTTTATAGAAATTCGTTTAATTTCCGTACACTGTGTTCTACTGTCCAGGTAAGATTGTATAAGGGAAAGTGCTTTTCCCCTTATTCCATGCGCATTAAGTTTCCGTAGGAGAGTATTATGATCAACTAAATCGAAAGCCTTCGTCATGTCCATAAATATAGCACTAATAGGAATCTGTCTTTAGCCGTGGGGGGCTTGGCAGATGTATTCAGTGCAAAGTAATATATAATTGGTTATCCGCTAACTGTGTGTTTGCTTTGATAGCGTAGCAAATCCCTAGCCAAAACACACACAGAACACACGCTCTACCACCGAGCCCCCTCAGTGTAGGTCCCTGACCTTCACAGTAACTACAGTCAAACGTGGTTGATAGGGATGCAGGGGTGAATCGGGACGAAACTTTAAAAGGGATTTTAATATTGAAATAATATTATGCTAGCGACCGCAAAAAACAAAAAAAAAATGGCAAAATCCTTTTTTTTCTAAATATAGAAATGTTTAGTTCTTTTACGCTGCTTGAAAATGATAAAGTCATTGAAGGTTGCAACTTGCAAACTGCGTAGGAGATATTGCGTCATCCGTATCTTTAGCATGCAAATAAATGTCAGCCATGCACCCGGTACTTTCTCTGTGAAGCCTAATTTCTCTTTTTACTGCAACATACTTGACTTGCATTTTTGTTTGGCGTTTTTCTAATGCACATGTGTAATGAAGTGACTTGGAATGTGTGCAAATAGCCTTAAGGTGTGTGGTGACGGCAATAGGTATTCTCAAAAGACATGAGCTGTACAGGGTGAAATTGAATTCATTGGCATATTTTAAGGGGTAATTGCTATTATCTTTATAAACAACTCACACTATGGGAACACACCCGTAATCGCGAATAAAATCAGCTGTTCCTTACATTATGGTCACATAACTCGTCAAAATGTAGAGAACAACTGTTTTTTTTCGCGTTTTCGGGTGTGTTCCCATAGTAAAAGTTGTTCATAATGCTAAGTACAGACAGACACCAGCACATCAAGCTATCCCTAACTGTCAAATTTTCTCAATTAAAAATGAACCTTATGACTTTGCAATAAAGTTGAAATACTATCAAAGAAATTTGACAGATTGTGGTAACTTGATGTGCTGGCCTCTGTACAATGATCCCTTAAAATATTGCCCATGAATTCAAATTCACCCTGTATCTACAGAATGCATTTTTTTAACTTCACCTGGAGGGAAATACTCTCAATACTGGAGATAGATTTTACTCAAAAGAAACTTTCTTTTGTTTTTGAAAAGAAACAAGTATCGATCGCACACTCGGGAATCGAAGTGGCAAAAATCCGAAAAAATATCACCCTGTACTTTTATGGCATCAATCGATAGGGTCAAACATAAGGATCAAATCTCTCTAACAAACATGATAAATTAAATGAAAGGAAGAGTTGGAAAGGAATGAAAAGGAATATTGAACGCCAAAAATTGATTTTAAGGATCGATTGGAAGAACATAAAAAAGGTAAAAATATGGCACGGGCACCTTAAACGCCCTCCATTTTGGCGAACTTGGTGTGACGTCATAGTCTGACTCCAAAACTGACTGAATCGCAAACATAGGAAATCATTGACATTGACATTTAATGTTCTCAAAGATTTTTACGTCACATCCGCTTTGACCAATGGCGTCGCTTTTCAAGTAGGTTTATGAATTTCCCACAGATTTATTGCATTTTTTAAATATTTATATTTTTTACTCATAAATATAATAATTTATAAAAAATATACCTGCAGGTATAATTCTGAACGCCTGACGCAGGTCCTCACCGGACATGGATGTTTCGGGAGGTTCCTGCACATCATCAGGCGGGAGGAAACGCCCGGGTGTCACCACTGCGAGGATCGCCCAGAGGACACGGTAGAGCACACGGTGCAAACCTGCCCCGCATGGGCGGAGCACCGCCGTGTCCTCGTAGAGGCGATCGGCGGCGGCGACCTCTCGCGCCCGGCCCTGGTGCAAGCCATGGTCCGGGGCGAGAGGGAGTGGGAGGCAGTCACCTCCTTCTGCGAAAAAGTTATGCTCGCGAAGGAGGTGGCGGGATGGGAGAGAGAAAGGTCCTCCCGTCCCAGCCGCCGCAGGAGACGCCCCGGGCGTCGGGAGCCACGTGACGACTCCCGGCCACCGTAGGCGCGGGCCTGCGGACGGTGAGTAATGGGTGACTCACCGTCCGATCAGCACCAGACCCGTGCCGTACGGCGCGTATATGTTCCACGCGCGCCTCAAAGAGATGTCAGCATATGAAGGGGCCACTCAGGGCCAAGCCTGCCGGGTAAGCGGGATTGTCCGAAAGGGTTACCGCTACCCCGGAACATAAAGGGCTACGGAAGGAACATGGATGGGTTTTAGTCAGTAAGAGTCTGACACTCCCTTCCGCTCCACCCAGAGCGGGAGCAGTCATTGGATGATTTCCCAGCCTTAAAAATAAAAAAAAAGGTATAATTCTAAAGTAAAACAGTTTATTAACAAAAATAATTACCCATATTTGAATCACGCGCAACTGAATAATTATAATGCATGCGTAATTATTCCCCATTTTCCAGCCCGCTAAACCTAACATGAAATTCCATCAACCAACCAGAGAACCTGATATTCGAAATAGATATCAAATACAACCTTAAATCCAGTCACTAAGCGGGTCCGTATTTGGACCTCAAGGCGGTCGGGTCCATCGCCCACGTGTAGTATTTGCAATGGTAGCTGAGTGATGAAAATATCAAATCCGTTTAAATAACTGGTCCAAGGTATAATTTGGAATATGATTATTTATGTTTTTAAATGTTGCAATTAAATTCATTGCCATTTTTGAGATGCTCGTGGCTACGTTATAACATCCACCCAGGTCGATCCGTCAAGTTAAGCTACGCTTGCCGGGGTTGGCCGTGGATGGGTGACCATATTTTACATACCGAGACTCCTCTGTGCCTCGGGATGCACGTTAAGCCGTTGGTCCCGGCTGTCATATGTGCATCTTTGACAGTAGTTACGGGTCGTCAGTAGCCCGAAAATCTGACAGCCAGTCTTACTAAGGGGTAGGTATCGTATTGCCCTGGATACCCTGGTATTGCACTGGGTTGTGGAGGTCAGATAGGCAGTCGCTCCATGTAAAATACTGGTATTCAGCTGCATCCGGTTAGACTGGAAGCCGACTCCAATATAGTTGGGAAAAGGCTCGGCAGATTGATTGAAGTTTTTAAATGTATTTTTTTTTGTGTTTTTTAATGTAAGTGTAGGTAGGTAAATACGTCCGCCGACATTTTCGGGGAATACAGCGGTGCTATCCTCTAAAAACCCTACTGTGAAAACGTACCACCGTACGTGAGGTAACCAGCTTCTCTTAGAACCAAAATTTCAGAGATATGTGATATCTACCAACCTGCACTGGACCCGAGTGAAAGATTGTAGCCTACTCCTTCTCACGAAGAAGAGGCCTCTGTCCCAGCAGTGGGAACAGTACCTACCTATAGCCTGATTCTGTTATAGAGAAAAAACAGAAATGACGCATGTCTAACTATAATAATTTATTAAAAACAGGCAGGTCTCCGAATTGTTTATTATGATGAAATGTACAGTCATTGTTGACAACAAATAACATTCGTGCAGCGTAGAAAACGTTTTTACTAACTGTTTACACGGCACTAAACCCTGATACTTCATCTACCATGAGTCAGAGGCCCTGATTTATTTGTACAATCGCGGCACCCCTGAAAGTCAAAGTCAAATCTGCCTGCCTGCCTGCCCAGCCTTTTCCCATTATAAAATAGTTTAATTCAAATTGGAGACACTTGTACAGTCGCCGCACCCCTAAAAGTCAAAGTCAAATATGCCTGCCCGCCTGCCCAGCCTTTTCCCATTATAAAATCATTTAACTCAAATAGGCACAAGAAAGGCGCTTTGGGACGTCGACGTAGAATTGATTCTAGTTATTGAATGGACTACGGTGACTCTGCCATACCAAGAAGGCAGTGCTACTGGTTTCATGACGGCACATCCTCCCATAAAGGGGCGCATGGAACACTGCACGTCAATTTTCTCTCTATTCAACCCATTTGTGGCTAAGTAATAACGGCAGCACTGATCGATCCATCTGGTAAAGCTACGCTTGTCGGGGTAGGTCTGTTGATCGGTGACCATCCTTACATACCGAGAATCCTCCGTGGCTTGGAAAGCACGTTAAGCCGTTGTTTCCGGCTGTCACTTGTGCATCTTTGACAGTCGTTACGGGTCGTCAGAAGCCCGAAAATCTGACAGCCAGTTTACCAAGTGGTATCGTATTACCCATGTAAATATGTACCACATAGAAAGTCCATGTAAAATACTGGTATTCAGCTGCATCCGGTTAGACTGGAAGGTGACCCCAACATAGTAGGAAAAGGCTAGGCAGATTGATTGCCTCAATTCCACACAGCGCTTATTATAAAACGTTTAATTTCAACAACCTTTGCAGCCCTTTGCTACATCTTGTCTGCGAAAGAAGTATCCAAACTCCTGTCACAACCATTTTCTGAAAAAAAAATTACCTATGTACTTCAAAAGAAACTACTAGAACGTAGGAACTTAATATTCACACGATACAATGGCAGTTCTCTATTCAACCCAATTTTCTTAATTACACACGAAACTAATATTAAAAACGTTTATTTTCAACATCCCTAACTACCCTTTAGTAAGCTAAAATAATTTCTCTACTTAAAAGATTTACTAAAATTTATAGACATCACATACACACGGCACTGTCACTTATTCACCTTATTTTACTATCTTAACAGCACACGGCACTAATCATAAAGCATTCTAGTAAAAAAAAAGTCCTCGTTCAAAAGAAAGTACAAGAATGTACACGAAGCTTTAAATTCTTGTCCTATTTTGCTCTGTTTCACACTGGCACTAATACTAAAACTTATAATAAATTAAACACCCTAACCCTTACGTAACTTTTCTACATCTTTCTACATAAAACAATCCTTGTACTATATACCTGTTAAAAAAAAATATCCTTCAATCGAAAAGAAAGTACGAGAACATAAACAAAACCTTATTAATTCACACGGCACACGAGCTAAAGTACCCCGAGACGAGTCATGATTTGCACCCGTTTCAATATAGAACGTTGCGTACGGCACTTATCTTTTGCACACGATTGTCACACTGCTTATTATAAATTCATTGCTAGTGCCGCGGCATATCAGTATCATTACAACTCTCTCGTTGATTAGAGCTCTACGTGTTTATAAAGTGTGATAACAATTCTTTGTTATTGTTTTGTGTATTTGAGTGGTGAATCATTTTGTTTTAAAGGTAAGTTTTGACATGTTTTGTTTTGGAGTGTAGTGAGTCGTAAAACTAAAGTAATAATCGTTCCAAGGCCGGTTAACTAATTATTATAACAGGACATGATGCTACTATTGTAAGAATGTTTGTTTACTCTGCGTAAACATGATTATACATTTTTTCTGCGTATTATATTCCCATGCAATGTAACAATCATTATGTGCATATTTTGTCGACTTGTTGTTGGAGGTGGCATGCAGAATCTGCGATTATACATAATATATGAAGTAAATAATAATGATGACGATAGTGACAATTAATTCTACAACAAGTTTTGTATTAAACACGTTTATCTACGCCCCAGGTTTCCTCCTCTCAAATCGCCTCTAAATTTTTTGATGAAGAATTTAAAATTTAGTATTATCTTTGTTGGAACTCTCTCTCTCTCTCTCTCTCCTTATGAATTATTTTTCTACATGATTTTACAATGATTTTCTTGTTTGTTTTCAGAACTAACCATGCCGTGCTGCAAAGTATCCATCAAGAAGACCCTTGTCTGCTCCATGAGCGAATGCATCTGCATTCCGACGCAGGGCAAACCATACCTCTGCCTGAGCAAAGACGACGAAGGAAAGATCGTACCCTGCTCCGACTGCAAGGCTGTCCAAGTTGACAACAACGAATGGAAATGTGTCGACTCTTCCTGCATCTGCCTTCCAACAGACGGGAAGCCTTGTCTTTGCATCTGTACCGATGAAGAAGACGTCATTAAGTCCTGCGAGGATTGTTCTTGCGACAACGCTGAAGAATGCAAGGAAAGTTTTAAGAGGTGTGGTAAAAATGGATGCGTTTGCCTACCAACTGGTGGCAAATCTTGCATCTGTGTCTGCAAGAAGAACGGGAAAATTGTTCTCTGCGAGTGCAATGGAGCTGGAACATGTGGCAACTCTTGCGTCTGTGTTTCAACCGAGGGAGGCCAGTGTGTCTGTGTTTGCTGCGACGCGAAAGGAAACATCAAGGTCTGTAAAGATTGTACTTGCGATGCTAAGGAACAGGAAGCCGCTAGCTGCAATAAGAGTGGATGCGTTTGCATCCCAACGAATGGAAAATCTTGCATCTGTGTGTGCAAGAACAGCGAGGGGAAGATTGGATGCTGCGATGATTGCAAGTGTGATGATTCTGGCAAATGTGACATGCCTGACTGCACCTGCATTCCTACTGATGGAGCAAAGTGTGTTTGTGTCTGCTGCGATGACAAGGGGAACATCAAGGTCTGCAAAGATTGTACATGTGATGCCAAGAAGAAGGTAGCTCCTAAATGCAACAAGGCTGAATGTGTTTGTATTCTCTCCGAAGCAAAGTCTTGCATCTGTGTGTGCAAGAACAGCGAGGGGAAGATTGTGTGCTGCAATGACTGCAAGTGTGATGATTCTGGCAAATGTGACAAGCCAGGATGCACCTGCATCCCTACTGATGGAGCCAAGTGTGTTTGTGTCTGCTGCGATGATAAGGGGAAAATCAAGGTCTGCAAAGATTGTACCTGTGATACCAAGGAAAACATCAAGGTCTGCAAGGATTGTGCTTGTGATGCCAAGGAGAAGGTAGCTCCCAAATGCAACAAAGCTGAATGTGTTTGTATTCTCTCCGAAGGAAAGTCTTGCATCTGTGTGTGCAAGAACAGCGAGGGGAAGATTGTGTGCTGCAATGACTGCAAGTGTGATGATTCTGGCAAATGTGACAAGCCAGGATGCACCTGCATCCCTACTGACGGAGCGGAGTGTGTTTGTGTCTGCTGCGATGATAAAGGGAACATTAAGGTCTGCAAAGATTGTACCTGTGATGCTAAAGGGAACATCAAGGTCTGCAAAGACTGTACCTGTGACACTAAAGCAACTGTAGCTCCCAAATGCAACAAGGCTGAATGTGTTTGTATTCTCTCCGAAGGAAAGTCTTGCATCTGTGTGTGCAAGAACGGCGAGGGGAAGATTGTGTGCTGCGATGACTGCAAGTGTGATGATTCTGGGAAATGTGACAAGCCAGGATGCACCTGCATCCTAACTGATGGAGCGAAGTGTGTTTGTGTCTGCTGCGATGACAAGGGGAACATCACGGTCTGCAAAGACTGCACCTGTGATGCCAAGGAGAAGGTAGCTCCCAAATGCAACAAAGCTGAATGTGTTTGTATTCTCTCCGAAGGAAAGTCTTGCATCTGTGTGTGCAAGAACAGCGAGGGGAAGATTGTGTGCTGCGATGACTGCAAGTGTGATGATTCTGGCAAATGTGACAAGCCAGGATGCACCTGCATCCCTACTGACGGAGCGGAGTGTGTTTGTGTCTGCTGCGATGCTAAGGGGAACATTGAGGTCTGCAAAGATTGTACCTGTGATGCCAAAGGGAACATCAAGGTCTGCAAAGACTGTACTTGTGACACTAAAGCAACTGTAGCTCCCAAATGCAACAAGGCTAAATGCGTTTGTATTCTCTCCGAAGGAAAGTATTGCATCTGTGTGTGCAAGAACAGCGAGGGGAAGATTGTGTGCTGCGATGACTGCAAGTGTGATGATTCTGGCAAATGTGACAAGCCAGGATGCACCTGCATCCCTACTGATGGAGCCAAGTGTGTTTGTGTCTGCTGCGATGATAAGGGGAACATCAAGGTCTGCAAAGACTGCACCTGTGATGCCAAGGAGAAGGTAGCTCCCAAATGCAACAAGACTGAATGTGTTTGTATTCTCTCCGAAGGAAAGTCTTGCATCTGTGTGTGCAAGAACGGCGAGGGGAAGATTGTGTGCTGCGATGACTGCAAGTGTGATGATTCTGGCAAATGTGACAAGCCAGGATGCACCTGCATCCCTACTGACGGAGCGGAGTGTGTTTGTGTCTGCTGCGATGATAAAGGGAACATTAAGGTCTGCAAAGATTGTACCTGTGATGCTAAAGGGAACATCAAGGTCTGCAAAGACTGTACCTGTGACACTAAAGCAACTGTAGCTCCCAAATGCAACAAGGCTGAATGTGTTTGTATTCTCTCCGAAGGAAAGTCTTGCATCTGTGTGTGCAAGAACGGCGAGGGGAAGATTGTGTGCTGCGATGACTGCAAGTGTGATGATTCTGGGAAATGTGACAAGCCAGGATGCACCTGCATCCCTACTGACGGAGCGGAGTGTGTTTGTGTCTGCTGCGATGCTAAGGGGAACATTGAGGTCTGCAAAGATTGTACCTGTGATGCCAAAGGGAACATCAAGGTCTGCAAAGACTGTACTTGTGACACTAAAGCAACTGTAGCTCCCAAATGCAACAAGGCTAAATGCGTTTGTATTCTCTCCGAAGGAAAGTATTGCATCTGTGTGTGCAAGAACAGCGAGGGGAAGATTGTGTGCTGCGATGACTGCAAGTGTGATGATTCTGGCAAATGTGACAAGCCAGGATGCACCTGCATCCCTACTGATGGAGCCAAGTGTGTTTGTGTCTGCTGCGATGATAAGGGGAACATCAAGGTCTGCAAAGACTGCACCTGTGATGCCAAGGAGAAGGTAGCTCCCAAATGCAACAAGACTGAATGTGTTTGTATTCTCTCCGAAGGAAAGTCTTGCATCTGTGTGTGCAAGAACAGCGAGGGGAAGATTGTGTGCTGCAATGACTGCAAGTGTGATGATTCTGGCAAATGTGACAAGCCAGAATGCACCTGCATCCCTACTGACGGAGCGAAGTGTGTATGTGTCTGCTGCGATGCCAAGGGGAACATCAAGGTCTGCAAAGACTGTACATGTGATGCCAAGGAGAAGGTAGCTCCCAAATGCAAATAGGACTGAATGTGTTTGTATTGTCGCCGAAGGCAAGTCTTGCATCTGTCTGTGCAAGAACAGCGAGGGGAAGATTGTATGTTGCGATGACTGCAAGTGTGATGATTCTGGCAAATGTGACAAGCCAGGATGCACCTGCATCCCTACTGACGGAGCGAAGTGTGTTTGTTGCGATGCTAAGGGGAACATCGAGGTCTGCAAAGACTGTACCTGTGATGCCGAGGAGAAGGTAGCTCCTAAATGCAACAGGGCTTAATGTGTTTGTATCTTCTAAGAAGGAAAGTTGTATTGTGTATGTTTTTTGACTGCTGGAAAATTTTGTATTAGTGTGTATGAGAAAGATGGTTAATTAGTGTGTCGCAAGGACTGTGTGAATGACAAAACATGTAATGTCAAAAAAAAATATGTCTGTATGTCAATGTGTCTGTGTTAAGATGCTAAAGGCAACATTGTCGTATGGTGATAGCGATAGCGTCTAATCTATGTTGAGCATTACTATCTTTTTAATCACATTTTTATGGGTAAATATTATATTAACTACTGCTATCATAATCTATGCTAATACATTTTGATAGTATATTGTTGTAATTCTGGTTTGTATACTTTTAACGTAACATATTTTACTTGTGTATAAAACTTATTTCATGCAATAATTGTTTTCATAATAAATACATATTAAACTACTATCTTATTTTTATTTCCGTACATCTTATGTGTCTGGTTTATACGAAGAAATTAATCAACCGATCAAACAAAAATACATTCTTAGTAGCACCTAGTAATTAATTACTCCAAAGTTGCATAACAATAAAAACAAGTTTGAAACAATTACAAACACAATAGTCAGTATAACGGACAGTAAGACAATTTCGAGATGACGTCTGACAGAATCCATTACTGTACGAAACGTCAAGATCTGTGACGTAATGCGCTTGAGTTGTCAAAATGACAGACATGGCTGACAGCGGGGCACATCATGGGTGGTATTTAAAATTAGTCTTTTGTTTGAAGTTCACTTGTTTTTCTGTTTTTATTTTTAATAGAATAATTATTTGGGTTCAAACCATGTTTTAACTGACGGGTTCAGGAATGCATTCAAAATAATAGTTGTATGGTGCATACTTTACAGATATCTTTTGTTGATTTTAATTTGAAAATTGATGTAGTAAGTACGTATAATCTATACCTACTTATATTATAAAGCTGAAGAGTTTGTTTGTTTGAACGCGCGTTAATCTCTGGAATTACTGGTCCGAATTGAAAAAATCTTTTTGTGTTGTATAGTCCATTTATCGAGGAAGGCTATAGGCTATGTAACATCACGCTACGACCAATAGGAGCCGAGCAGCGGGTGAAACCGTGCGGGAGTATCTAGTTATTAAATATAGGATTAAATATCTTTGTAGATTCTGTGATTCTTAATATATTCTCGCCGTTAATTTACTCCGTATCTTGTAGTAATTAAGTGAGTAAATAAACAAGAAGGTCAAATTGCTTTTAAATTGTTGAATTCCTCGTAATACTCGATTCAGTTTAATTTTCAAGATACAAATATTTTTACACAAATTTTGAAAAAGAAATACGAAATATCTTGCATAATTTAACACTTGGTAAAGTAGTAAGATATAATTATTTATGGGAATTTCAAAATTGATAAAATTTTTTCGGTGAGGTAAATTCAAATCACGACTAATTCGAATCTTTGATAGTTTTATTAAATGCAATTATGACAATTCAATTTTAATCTATAAATTTTCCTGACGGTGTTATTCATATTTTATATTACTTATTGTAATGTGAATTAAGATGCCCGACGACAATTAATAAATAAACAAAATAATATTGGTTATAATTAATTGAACTTGCCACACCACCATAAAAAAACTTGTCATTCCATTATATTAGTTTCCTTGTAGATCGACTTTATTGAGGAAAATAGGCGAAGCCGGTTGATACTATTTACTATTATTAACACATTAGTTTATTACGAATGACAATTAATATGATAATGACAATTTTAATGATAAACAAAGATAATAAACGAGGAAAGGAAAACGAGAAATAACATTTTCAAAATTAAGCTTCTGTATAAATACTACATTACCTGAACTATCACCTCATAGCAGTATTATTTTAATATTACTTCAGTCTGAAAATGAAACGGAGCTATACAGCACGTATAGCTCCATCTCTTTCCCACTGGAACCCATATTCAAATAATATAGCTAAAGTATAGGTCATGGTGTCCTAACTCAACGTGGATAATAATTTTTGAAGACAATCCTAGAAACTGTTAAAGAGTTTCGTTAGGAGACGCTCCTGGCTGCAGCATCATGTCTACCAAATGACGTGTCATCTGAAGGAAACAACCATGACAAGTTTGAACTAAAAAGTCTAAGTACCAATTTCACCGATAAAATTGAACGCGACTGCGTTCAAGAGCTGTCAATGTCAATATTCCCCAACAATGTTGACACTAACAGAAGAACAGCTCTTAAACACGGTTTAGTAGTTCTGACCGCTCAGTTTTATTGGTGCAATCAGCCCTTTTTTTTTTGAAGCTGGGAAATCATCCTATGACTTCTCCCGCTCTGGGTGGAGCAGAAGGGAGTGTCAGACTCTTACTGACTAAAACCCGTCCACGTTCCTTCCGTAGCCCTTTATGTTCCGGGGTAGCGGTAACTCTTTCAGACAATCCAGAGGTTTTTAAAACCTTGCAAAAAGTCATACAAGAAATTAAAATAAAGAAAAGATTGTCAAACTAACATTAAACTCTTTAAAACCAACAAAGCTTATACCAGAGACTATTAAAACTAGATTAAGTATGGTATACCATAATGCTTTATGGTTAAAGTTAATTTTAACCGCCATGGTCCAGTTAACAAGTGTGCCGGCGATGGTAGCCGAAATAGTTAAACTTGAACTAGAGACGAGAGTTAAAAGACCGTGACACTAACTACTCGAGTGTTTCTGGTTAAGACAATGTGTATTTTGGGAATTGCAGTGATGAATTGGGTATTTGAAAGGTTATCAATTACGTTACTTTTTATGAATTGTCAAAACGCGGAATTTGTAAGTGATTTGTCTATACTAATATTATAAAGAGATAAAATTTGTAAGTTTGTATGTAGGGGGTAATCTCCGGAACTAATGATGCAATTTTGAAAAAAAAAATTCACTGGTAGAAAGCTACATTATTCCTGAGTGCTATAGGCTATAAATTATATTTATATCATACATATTAGCCGAGCTATAGCAATTTTCGTCTGGCAAGTCGGAAAGAAATACCCCCGAAAACAGAATTATTTGCATGCGCTGCCTAAAAAGTTGTTTAAAATTGAAAGCAATGTATGGCAACCCGGTTCGCCTTAATTATTTCTACAAAAAAGTCCGCGACACCATATTCCTATCTTTTGTATTTTAACTTTTATTTTTCGTTCTATGTTTTTAAAAAGTATTTTTTCGACTTCTAATGTTAAAACAAGAAAGGAGATTGTTCTAGACCGCCCTATAACCAACAAACATTTGACGTGTACGTTAATTTTAATTATATTTTAATATGCTTTTTAAAAATAATAAATTGAAGCGGACACTGTTTAATTATTAATAGGTTTTTAAAAGTGACCTCATTGATTTTATTACCAACTGAACTCACCATCTTTCAAGGAATTGTCAATGTGAATGTCACAAAAGATTTGACAGTGTCGCTATTACATAAATATCGATATCGACGACGATGTCCATAATATCTAGTGATAAATATGTTTATGTTTTATAGTGTTTGATATTTATCACTTCCAAAACATTGATAATGTGCAACATAAAAGTTTTTCATGCATATTTTTTTAATGGAATTAGTTCCGTGAACACTTTAATGGAACTTATGATGAATAATATGGCCTAGCACGATTATGATGAAAATATAATGAACAAAACAAACTCACAAAATGTACGTAAGTACATTTTGTGAGTTAATGAGAAAATCCGTCAATCGACTAGTAATAGTCGAATGACGGATTTTCTCACAAGTGAGAAAATATTAGTTCAAAAGACGCGTTGGTAAAAAATACGTCACTGTCTCAGGTTTTTGACATCAAATAAGCTTTCTTATTTACGGATCTTATTTTTGTTATCAGTAGCCAGTAAAACAAAGACGTATTTTTTAATAAAGACTTATCTTATCTTACCCACGCCATCTATTGAACTATGTTTTTTCACTTGTCAGAAAATCTCTCATTTAACGATTGAAATGTCATTTACGACGCAACTCTAGTGAATTGCTCTCATAACCATTTCACGACTTCAATAGCCATATTTATACTTTTTAAGTACTTAAACTCTATTTTTAAATGTCGCAAACTAAAACCACATTGTTCTTTGGGAACAAAATATTTTATTTTAGCATTAATTTAAGGCATTGACTGCCACACAGCAGACACAATAGAAAAACTATTGTTTGTCGGACACACGCTGACCGCGTTGGCGTTCAACGTGTTAATTGGAGTAGAATCATAGCAACGACGTGTTTATGTTTGAAACGGAACAAATTAATTTACATTTGACATATTGATCTGTCATTTTGGTCTACTAAATTAAAACCACAGATTAAATAGGTGGTCATTGATAATCGATATACAATGATTGATCTTCAAGAGAGCATCTCTACGTCACTACGTCAGTCGGTGCCTGTGGCTGTGTTGTGTTGTTGTGAATACCTACCTATTTGGCGATTTATTTTGGCGGTTTTGATTTTGTTTCTGTTTAACGGACTACAATTTGGATTGCTTTCAACGTGATCTGGCTTCGAATAACTAATTCTGTGATCTGCCTAAACGACACATTAGCATTTTGACAACGGATAACGGACTTCGCAAGTAAACTTCAACCAATAAATAATAACTGTACCTAAAAGGCATAATACAACTGTATTTACGGTAATATTTTACTGTATTTGAAGTTTAATGCTTTGTAGAAACCAGAAATAGCGATTTTAGAAGGAATTACTTAAGCTTTCTTTTATTAAAAATAACCTCAAAATCTGTTCCTTTTCTTTAAATAAATCTTTTCTCTAAAGTGTCCGTCAAGAAACTTTGTTCTTATGGGCTACTAAGGGCAGTTTACAAATAGAAAATGATTTTTTCTATGCTGTTGGCTCCAGGGCGAACAATGTATGGGCGTAGAACAATCTCCTTTGCCGCGGACGAAGTCGCGGGCAGAAGCTAGTATGAAATATAACAAATGGTTTTTAGAATCAAATGGAATACTCGGTCGGCTTCCAATCTCACCGAATGCAGCTGAATACCAGTATTTTACATGGAGCGACTGCCTATCTGCAGTCCTTGTTAAGACTAGCTGTCAGACATACGGGCTTCTGAGGACCCGTAACGACTATCAAAGATGCACAAATGACAGCCGGGACCAACGACTTAACGTGCTTTCCGAGGCACGGAGGATTCTCGGTATGTAAAGATGGTCAGGAGTAACGTATTAGGTACCCAGTTACTACCTGAGTTGTGGAGTTCAGATAGACAGGCTTTCATCTATATCTATACTAATATTATAAAGAGGAAAGATTTGATTGTTTGTTTGTTTGCATTGAATCGGCTCCGAAACTTCTGAACCGATTTGAACAATTTTCCACTGTTGGGTAGCTACACTATCCCCGGGTGACATAGGCTATATTATATTTTCAAAAAAATTAGGGATCCTTAATTAAACTCCAATAATGTAACAATTTCTGACATACACGCGGGCGAAGCCGCGGGCTGAAGCTATTAAGCATATTATATCTCTCGGAGCACAGTGTTATATGGCCTATATGCTAAGCCATCTGTAACTGGTTTTGATACAAACTAGATTTTTATTGTATTTGGGTTAAAATAATGTAAGTGAAACTTTAAACAAAGGTTTTTACTTGAACAATGGTTTCACTATTGGTAGTCATAGTGAGAATTTTAAAATTAAAAGGCTCTCGCAGACAGGCGGGACGTGAAGGTGCGATGCGGGTGTAAAACAATTTCCATAAAGTTTTTTAAAATTTGTTTTACAAAGGGGCCACATTTTCATTAACTATAACGAAATTAGATAAATTCGAAATGTATGGAATTGGCATAAGATTTCGAAATGTCACGTGATCAATCGTTTTCGATCGCTAAGTGCTATACAATGTCAAATTGTGTAACGAAACTCGATCATTATTCTCATACAAATGTGTTGACAAGTGGCGTTCTTGGCAATCCGAATCGCTGAGATAGGAAATTGTTCGATTTTCGAAATCGAATCGACTCGGAGCGATTGACACTTGTCTAGGCCTCAACAGTCGCGTCGCGCCTGTCCGCGGGAGCTTTAAAATGTGAATTAAGATACTAACATCCGATTTCTGAGACGAAAGTCAACACAAAAATTAGCTGACAAATGTCATGATGAATGTCAATTACTGCTGTAATCCAGTCCGCAGTCCAGTTGCTCCAAGTGCCAATGCTTAGCACGAGAACCGGGGTTCGATTCCATGGCCAAGCAAAATGTTATTGGGTTTTACGTCAGGGATTTCTCAGCAGCGAAAAATGGTGATATTTCTAGCACTTTGTTCTTTTAACCCCGTTTTTCCCGCGTTCACACATTCCGGATCGTTTTTTCCCGCATACGATTTGCTTAGTAATTAATTGCTTAGCGCTAGAAGTACTGTTATTATGGTGTTCGGCATAGCGGCAATTGTCACGAGATGTTATTCTGAGTATCGAAGAATTTGTAAAGCATTTGAATTTCAAAAATCCTACCAATATTATACACGTAAAAGTTTGTGACGATGTATGAATGTTTGTTACTCTATCACGCAAAAACTACTGATCAGATCTGGATGAAACTGGGCACACAGATAGTTTATAACCTGGATTATTACATAGGATACTTTTTATATCGGTAGTAATGGTACCGTGGGATAATTTCCGACATCGACGCGAGCGAAGCCGCTGGTAGAAGCTATAATTTTTGTTAAAGGGTGTTAGATCTGTACTTGGTTTAAAAAAAAGGTAGGAAGTTAAATAGATTGTAATTATTCAGTCTATAATGTTCTCACTGCTGGGAGACAGGCCTACTATCAGTGAGGGAGTGCGCCGCCGCGATCCACCACGCAGGCCCAGTGCGAAATAAATTTCAAATATTTTAATTGTATCAGCGAAATGGTGTACTATAGACCTACGAAAAATTTGATAAACGAACTTTCTTGTATTAAGCTCATTAGGCACTAAACTGGTTAATTGATGTAATAAGTGAAAAACATCACATTTTTAACCGACTTCATAAAAGAGGGATGGTTATTCAAAATCAAAATTCATTTATTTAAACTAGGCAGGAGGAAAATCAGCACTTTTTCAAGGTCAAAGTTAGGTACATAAGGCAGTCCCCCAAAAACGCACACCCTTCACCACTTCCTAGTGCTTTAGCTGGGAAGAAGAAGTGGCGCAACAAACTCTCCAGCAGCACAGCTCTCAGCTGCACAGCTGTGTTGACTTCGCCGTTTAAATAATATAAATTTAAGTAGTTACCTATCAATTCGCCTTCCAAAAGTCAACTGTACTATACATACTCACACTTAAATCATTTACTTTTCTATGTCCTTTTATTGTAGTTTCATGTCTATATAGGCAAAAAGATTAAAACAAAGCAATTTCCCAGTCATCGTTTATAGAAGTAACCGCTTAACTTACTCTATGGATCGCGGCATCGTGTGTAACCGCACGTCTCCGAGACGTAATGTTGTCTATGACGCTGTCGATCGCTTGAGCGGCGTATAATGAGTGCGGGATCACCCGTTACTTTGTGACAGATCGTCAAGTCACAAGCGGTAGCGAGTTTATAATAAACTAGCTCCGCCTGTTGGGAAATTATCCTACGGGAACGTAGTTTCGGGATACAATGTGTCCAAAGTGTTTATCCAGGTTATCTATACTAATAAATATTATAAAGCTGAAGAGTTTGTTTGTTTGAACGCGCTAATCTCTGGAAGTACTGGTCCGAATTGTAATTCTTTTTGTGTTGGATAGTCCATTTATCGAGAAAGGCTATGTAACATCACGCTACGACCAATAGGAGCCGAGCAGCAGATGAAACAGCGCAGGAGCAGCAAGTAAATTATATGTGTGTATAATTTTTTTTTTTTTATGATTGAGTAACAAACTTCTAAACTTTCTTCTCTATCTCATCTCAATCTCAACTTATAGTTGAAATAAAACTAAGATATTAAAACAAAATACGTGTTACAGTCCGCGAGGTATAAGCTGAGCTTTGCATTTGTGTGAGTGTACATGGATAGTGTAGTTGTGATAACCGGCCTTAGGCGCGGCGCCATTTTCGCCCGGTGGTTTAAACTGATTTTGGGTAACCGGCCTGAGGCGCGGCGCCATTCTGTCTCGCCGCGCTCCTCTCACTCACACTAATGCAAAGCTCAGCTTATACCTCGCGGACTGTACCTCTTTTTAATAATATTCAGGACGTTTAGCACCATCCACATAGGAACAATAATTACTTTGGCACTTCTTCATTCATTGCTGGTGCAATTAGGGTGCCGGTTGGAACGAAGTGCCTTCGCTTGCGCTTTTGCACACTTGGCGAATGAGAGCCACACCCAAAATAGTTATTTGTTAGGCAAGGCTGCAGTTGCAGTTGATTTCTGGCGTGAGTACTTGTATTAAATCTGGAGCGTAGCGAGGGTTTCAACGATATGAGACCAAGACAAAGATATGAGGCTAGCACACTGACATGAAATAAGTAATGCGTTTACAGTAGACCAGCGGTAGAGAAAATTATTGAATAGAAATTGTGTTATTAGTTCAAATTTTAAATAATCTTTCAACGGTAGCGGATAAAATGCACTTTTGCACTCAGATTTTGAATTACAAACATATAACGTAACATCTGTCAAACTGGTCTGTCATTTTTAAGTGCGCAGAGTATAACGCGCGTCCAAAACCCGCTGTCACTTTTAACTTGGCCAGCCAACCCGTATCTTGTTAAGATCAACCGAGTTACGGTAAGTGTCATATAGTAGGTAAGTCAAACAAATAGCAGACTGTAAGATTATCGGCGAAGCACGTGCCGTTATTTAGTAAACACTCGATAAACGGAGTATGATTAGCCGTATCTGACGAATGTTGACAACAATTGAACCGAACTTGCGATACCGCCGACGTAATTGTGATTTGTTTTGGAATCGATCGTCAATTGTTGTGGAATGAGCGATTCTTGATTCCTCAATCGATCTGTTGTTTTGTCCAGTGACACCAATATACAAGGTGAAATTGAATTCATAGGCATTATTTTAAGTGGTTTTGTATTCATCATTATAAACAACTTTCGTTTGAGGAGCTCGTGGCTAAATACTAACAGCCGCATAGGTCGATCCATCAGGTTAAGCTACGCTTGCCGGGGTTTGCCGCGGATGGGTGACCATCTTTTACATAACGAGACTCCTGCCTCCGTGACTCGGAAAGCACGTTAATCGTTGGTCACGGCTGTCATTTGTGCATCTTTGACAGTCGTTACGGGTCGTCAGAAGCCCGAAAATCTGACAGCCAGTCTTACCAAGGGGTATAGTATTGCCGAGTTACTGGGTTCACTGAGTTGTGGAGGTCAAATAGGCAGTCACTCCATGTAAAATACTGGTATTCAGCTGCATCCGGTTAGACTAGAAGCCGACCCCAACATAGTTGGGATAAGGCTGGGCAGATGATGATGAACAACTTTAACTATGGGGTCAAATTTGAAATCGTGAATAAAAAATTAGCTGCCTACGTTTTGACGAGTTATGCGAGCATAATGTATGTACCAGCTGAATTTTTTTTGGGTCTCTTACTGCCCCCGTTAAGGCCTGCAGCGCCCAAGAGAGGGCGTTATCGGCCACTTTCGGAAAGGCTTATATAGAGGATGATACATTGCTATAATTGTGCAGAATAGGAAAATGATAAATTGCTATAATTGTGCAGTATAGGAAAATGATAAATTGCTATCATTGTGCAGTATAAGAAAATAATAAATTGCTATCATTGTGCAGTATAGGAAAATCTGACGTAATAAGAGAGTTTATCTTAAGTAACCAGGCGACAAGTAACCATAGTTCATCTCGTTCAGATTTGTTCATTTTGGCTCATCTCAGTGGATATTACTCAGTATTTAAATAAATGAAGAAATAAAACTGTGTGACCAATTAAATAATAATTGATGATATCACGCGATGAAATATTTTTGATTTGCGGATACATCGTATGCAAATGATTACAAGCAAAATAAGCCAATTTTCTTGTTAAAACTAACATCCTGATTTAGTTGTGATTAATCACGATTTTGCATACTAATTAATTTGTATTCAACGAATTTTTATTTAGATTTACCTGTGTTTTCGGCTAGAACGAACTGTTAATTCTTAAGAATAGTGTTTTTTTGTAGCTTTAATAAAGTTATTCAATTAAGGAATGGTGTTACATTAAAATTTACAAGAATATCGAAAGTACCAAAAACAGATTTTTCCCCATCACAGAACTCGGTGAATATGGTTCCTTTCAGAGTTTTTTTCTATTATCTATAATTAAGAATCTATGCAAAACAGCTTGAAAATAAAATTCTACCTATACATAAAATTAATCAAAGAGAATTATCTGGGCAATCGAGATATGTTAATGTCAGACCGTGTCAAATATTAATGATAATCTGTGTTTGACATTTACTTGACATTCAACTTAGTTCGAACTTCGGAGCGGTCAGGTGAATTTTTTGTGGCGCTTTTAAGTAATTTTTCGCGTATCGTTCATCGCTGCACTTAAAAAGCACGCCTGTTTAATTGCATATCTGTGTTTGGTGCAACTCATAAGCAGATGTTCCGATTTTAAATAAAACGCGAGCAGTATCTTAGTTAGTAAGAGTCTGACACTCACTTTCGCTCCACCCAGAGCGGAAAGGGTTATTTGATGATTACAAAACAAATACTAAACCAACAAGTTTTTGAATAGTTTTTACATATTTTATATCGGATGCTTTTAACGTTCTGCATCGTTCTCACATGTATAATATTAATATGAACTATGAAACCAATATTTTGTAACCATATTTTGTTTAAAAGAGTGTCCATGGAGTTTCTTGCCCGTTCTTCTCCATAGGTACCTACTGCTTTGGAATGGGCAACTAGCTTCATCTCTCTGACTGACCGACACCTTGACAATTCAAAAGTGCCTGTAATTGGTTTATTTGAAATAAATACTTTGAGTTTGAGTTTGAACAAACTTAAATATGGCTTCGAAATATTTCTCCACATTTTATTTATGTTTATACTAATATGCCTCTCTGTTTGTAACGAATAAACTCAAAATCTACTTAACGGATCTGGATGAAACTGTTTATAAAAAACTAGCTCTTGCGAGCGGCTTCGCCCGCGTGTATGTAGGAAATTATCCCACATCCCACCATAGTAGTTTTTGAGTTTATTCGTTACAAACATACATACAAATCTTTTCTCTTTATAATATTAGTATAGAATCCTTATACAGGATGAATATTCATGTCATTTACGCGTGTCACGAATATTTTGCCATATTATTTTAGAATTTATATTTAGCTTAAAACTGGTACCAAACGTGATAGTCTCACATAATGGAACCAGTTCTCTTAATGTATTCTGTTGTCTTGATCCACAACGAGTCCTGCAGGTCACCCTTGTGGTGTTTATTTCGAAAAACGCCCTTTAAGACCGGTTGGCTGACCTTACCGCCATGACACCATGATTTTATGGAAGTAAACAAGGTCAGGAAAATGGCGGGATTTATTAGTGTGAAGTTGTAATATTTTTATGTCTTTGAAATGTATGTTACCTACTTGTTTATTGTTTTATTTGTGTTTTTGTTGAAATGTGACTGAGAAGTTGTGTGGAAATCGGTTGTCATGTGATGCGGAGGGATGAGGAAAATGTCGTCAGGAAAGTTTTAAGTATGAATGACGATGGCTAAAAGCTAGGTGAAAGATGGTATAGCCAGAAAGGGATTGACAACTGGGATGACGACTAAGGCCCGGCGCAGATTGGCGGCACGGCACGGCAAGGTATTTTTAGGTGACGAATAAAAATCTAACTTTACCCCTTAAATGTCGTATGAACACCATACGTTCATAAGAAAAAATATCTCGAAACGACAATAAATATAACCGTATAAATCGTTGAGCTCTAATAAGCGAACATATAATGGGATAATAGCTTGGAAATAAAGATGGAATTTCAATGATAAAACCCGGCGCCCATTGGCGGTAGGTACGGCACGGCAAGGTATTTTTAAGCAACGAATAAAAATATAACTTAATAATATTGAAATAAAGTTGAAATTTCAATGTTCGCCTTAAAATACCTTGTCATGCCGTGCTACCAATCTGAGCCGGGCCTTATAGAAAAGTATGGAAAAGAAAGACATGTAGCGCTGACATCATATAATTAGGATAAAGTCAAGAGTATTATGGAATGATGTTACACTAGCTTTTAAAACATTTAGTTGTGTAGGTTAACATAATCATTTAAATAACCAAAGGATGGTGGCTATTTTGATCTCGAATGTAGTAATACGAGTCGAACAAGATATTTATATTACGAATTATTAATATTAACCAATTAAATGGGTAGGTACCATAACATCAGGCCTTGATACCCCGAAATGATAAGCAGAGGTGAACCCATAGAAGGTATATCCACATTTCGCCATGTCCCATGTAATAGGGGGCAACCCTGTTGCCAACAACCCGACTCAAATCAAGACTTCAGGCTGCTACTGTGCAATTCCTAATGGAAAAACCCAAATAACACTTTGCCCGACCAGGGAATCGAACCCAGAACCTTGTGCTCAGCAGTAGCGTTTGCAATCATTAGACCATTAGGCAGTCAAATAGGTACTCATTTATCATTATAATTCCGTTGTCAGCTGTCGTGAACTTTAGACCTTCATCCATAAGCAAAATGAAATAAAAACTATTTAGAGAAGCCTTTTTTCTAATAACTTCAATTAATATTGTAAACACCTAAGATGACACTATGGTTTTGTATGGATTTTTTGTACACGAGTTTTGTTAAGTCGGTATTTAGTTTTTGTATATTCATTCTCGTTTTTTACAGCAAAAATTAAAATAATTTTTAGGTAAAAAAATTGTAAATAATTATAATTAAGTATTACATTAAAATCATACTGAAAATGGAACTGAAATGTTGTTTTTCATCCATGTTCCTTCCGTAGCCCTCTATGTTCCGGGGTAGCGGGTTACTGCTACCCCGGAACATAAAGGGACAATCCCGCTTACCCGGGAGGCTTGGCCTTAAAGGGCCCCTTCATATGCTTACATCTCATTGAGGCGCGCGTGGAACATGTGCGCGCCGTCCGGCACGGGCCTGGTCTTGATCGGACGGTGAGCTACCCATTACTCACCGCCCGCAGGCCCGCGCCTACGGTGGCAGGGAGTCGTCACGCGGCTCCGCGTCACCCGCGGTGGCTGGGACGGAAGTTCCTTTCAGTCTCCTATCCCGCCACCTCCTTCGCGAGCATAACTGCTTCGCTGAAGGAGGTGACTGCCTCCCAAGCATGAGGGCCTGGGTTCGATTCTCAGATCGGGCAAAGTTTTATAGAGAGTTTTCTATCTGTGATTTTACAGTAGCAGCCTGGAGCCAGGATTTGTTTTCGGGCAATAGGCTCGTCCTCTATTACAGGCTTAAACATAACTGGCGAAAATTGGGTGCACTATTAGAACACCTCTGCTCATCCCTTCGAGGATACAAAGCGTGATGTTATGTACACCAGATGGACGGTCACATATTTGACGTTAATTTAAAACTCGCTCGCTATTCGAGGACTCGTCGGCCGTGAGTTCGGCGAGCATAGTGTCCCACGCCCTACCACTTTAGTTTGGCGACTCTTTAGGCTATATATTTACCTTGGCTCTCAAAATGGTAACTTTAGTTAAAAACGAAAATATTTCCGCTACATGTATGACTAACAAACGTACTGAACGCAAGAATACTTGAAAAACTATGCCAAGGTGAATGCGACCCATTCATTGATGTACACCCACGGTTTGTATAATCGATTCCTAATTAAGCTAACAATTGTTTTAACGAGTCGCATACACAAAATATGTTATAAATATGCATATAGGTACGTTTATAGCTTTTAATAGTTCATTTATTGAAGTGTCTGGTGATTTATTTTGTAAAATACTCATCGAAACATTTTGGTGAAGTGAGCTGTCATTAGTGTCAAATCCTAGCATCAGATGGTATGACAACTCACTCCAAACTCACTTTACTTTAGTTACACTTGAGTTTTTTTTCAGAATACACCGGCTTTTTTTTTGAAGGTGGGGAATCATCAAATGATTCCTCCCGCTCTGGGTGGAGTGGAAGGGAGTATCAGACTCTTCCTGGCTAAAACCCATCCATGTTCCTTCTTTTATGTTCCTAGGTAGTGGTATAGTAACCCTTTCGGACAATCCCGCTGACCAGAATAAACCGGCTGATATAGAAAACAGTCATAAAAAACAAACAATTAAATAATATATAACTAAAGTATAGAGTCCTTCGTTTTTAAAAATGGAACTTTTTCAACTGAGGTAACTTTGGTTTATTTTTACTTCACTATGAGAAAGAGATGAAGCCCAATTTAAAGCAATATTAAAATAATACTCATATGTAGTGTATAAGGAGTCTTAGGTATTCTACGATTACTAATTGTCGATTAATTAATAAGTACATATTCCGAATAAGTCGAGCACGTATAATTAAAAAAAATTAGTCCACGTACCAAGGTTAGACCCGTAGTAAGTGTCTGACAATATTTACATACAAACAAATCTGTTGAAGGTTCCGACCTATTCAATCCAAGTATCCAATAAACCTGACTGTGCAGAAGGTCCAATCCAGACTGGTGAGCACGATGTCGTATCATCATCATTGATGGTGGCACTATTCGTCCTCCAGCTGACAACTGATAATATACAGAGTTGATACGACAGAGGGGCTTTCCTTTAACAGCTTATACTAGGGACCATTTTCAAGCTCTGTACCAAAAATCAATTAAATAGGAGCCCCGTTTGAACACGATGTATCGTTCCTAACAGCGCTCCGGCGCGCGCGCGTCGGTGCCGCTGCGTTACAAGGTCAGTTTTTATTTACAAAGGGTGGTTGCGTTTTACTCTGATTTGTAAGCTATTTAGTTTGTTTGAAAAAATAAAAACCTAATTTTTGGTGCTTTTTATTTTTATACCGTACCGAGTTAATACTAAACACGTATAGTATACGTAGTGTAATTTAATGCCTGCCTCTGTCATATCAACTCAGTATAACACTCTGACCCTTCCGCACTTCGACACTCGCCCCGACACTTGCTCGAGCCAGCCTGAGTTGCCACTGAGCGCGTTTTAAATTCGTCCCAAAATCGTATATTATTATACGTTCCTGGTAGTCCCCTGCTTTCCTCCCCCAGCGACGTCCTAAGCCAAGGTCCGTACACCACAGAGGGTAACCTTAGCGTGTAGTCGCTTAGTTTGTAAGTTTTCTTTAAACCCTGGCTGCAGGCCCCTATTTATTGAGGCATTCACATGCAAGGTCGGTTTGGCAGTAGGCAACTCTTAGGTTGAGTTGTCAGTCTAAATACTTTTTAACAATTTTGACACTGACAGCTGTTGCACGCGGATTAGAAGTGCTAATCGCATTCAGTTTCAGTGAAATCGACATAAAAGCTTTATAGATGAAGTAGGCCTCCTGTTTCTTTTTTTCTTTGGATCGCCTTCGATAACACTACATAGTATAAAACAAAGTCGCTTTCTCTGTCCCTATATCCCTATGTATGCTTAAATCTTTAAAACTACGCAACAGATTTTGATGCGGTTTTTTTTAATAGATAGTGTGATTCAAGAGGAAGGTTTATGTGTATAATTTGTCGACATATATGCGGGCGAAGCCGCGGGCGGAAGCTAGTGATATATAAATAAATGAGTTCACAGAAATTATGGATGTCATTCATAACCGATGCCAATAATTTATGTGTCAATTTTTAATGGCTGAGAAACACCAATAGAATTTCATTCATCGATGACTTCCAACGTACGCCCATAAAGTCTCATTATTTTCCAACGATCCTAAACCCATAAACTGACCCATAAAATATGGTTGTTTGTCGACAAAATAACGATGTTTTGTTTGCGTAACAGGTTTCTGAATTCTGACATACCAGTCGACCTTGTCAAATATGTGTAGAAGGTGTTAGAAGTTTGGCTGATACCGGAATATTTTCTTTATTATATGCGTTTTCTGTAGTATTCAAAATATCCTACTTCCTACTAATATTATCAACGTAAAAGTTTGTGGAGATGAATAGACGTTTGTTACCCATTCACGCGAAAACTATTGAACGGATCTGGATGAAATTGGGCGCACAGATAGTTTATAATATAACCTGGATATAGGGTACTTTTTATCCCGGTAGGATGTTTCTGTGGGTGACTTCAGACATCCACGCGAACGAAGCCGCTGTCAAAAGGTAGTTAGCAAATCAAGTTTTCAGTTAAAAAATATATGAGAGATATTATGTATATTACTTGTGTAAAAACAAGGAAGAGCTCATAGGGCGTCCCCGTCGCTGTCAGTGGTAAGTTTGCCAAAATGGCGGGCAGCGTTGCCACATTGGATGGCAATGCTGATTCTTTGACCTTTGATTAATGTTGGGGTTGGATTTTCGTCTGCCAAACTGAGGATTATTCCTTGTTGTCTTCGCCTTATCAGTGTATCTTCTATGTATCTCTACACTTATGTACAGACGCCAGCACATGCTATGTCAAACTGTCAAATATTTTCAATTGAACATGAACCTTATGCATTTGACATAAAGGTTGAAAATCAATAAGGAAATTTGACAAATTGGGGTAGCTTGATTGTACCTTGCAAACTTAGTCATTATACTCGAAATCTTGTGTTTACGTAAACACGTCATCCTTTTCGTACCCCAATAGTTGTTGATACAACATAAAAATGATGTCTGCGTAGGATTTTAACAGTTCACCAGAAACGCAAATATGTAATGATACATTGACGTAAGTAGAGGAATTCGTTTGTAAATAAATATTTACCTGCACGTCTTTCAATAAATGTAAAGTTTTCGTGAAAATATTTACGTTAAAAGAATATATTGCAAATAATATGATGCTGTTTATTTTTCCGTATCAAAATTGTTTGCGAAGTAATATTTACTTTTTACTTTCTTACGTTACTGAATTTATGATTTTACTAGCTTCTGCCAGCGGCTTTGCCCGCTTGGATGTCAAAAAATTTGCCCACGGTGTACTACCGGGATAAAAAGTACCCTATGTGTTAATACAGGAAATAAATTATCTGTGTGCCAATTTTCATCCAAATCAGTTCAAAGATTTACGCGTGATTGACTATCAAACATCCGAACACCTAAACATCTTCACAAAAGTTCACATTATTAATACTAGAGCATACAATGTTCTCAATGAGTTCGTGGCTAAGTACTAACAGCCGCACAGGTTGATCCATCAGGTTAAGCTACGCTTGCCAGGGCTGGCCGTGGATGGGTGGCCATCTTTACATAGCGCGACTCCACCGTGTCTTGGAAAAAGCACGTTAAGCCGTTGGTCCCGGCTGTCATTTGTGCATCTTTGGTAGTCGTAACGGATAGTCAGAATCCCGAAAATCTGACAGCCAGTTTTACCAAGGGGTATCGTATTGCCCAAGTTACTGGGTTGTGGAGGTCAGATTGACAGTCGCTCCACGTAAAATACTGGTATTCAGCTGCATCAGGTTAGACTGGAAGCCTACCCCAACATACCTAGTTGGGAAAAGGCTAGGCAGATGATGATGAATGTTCCCACTGCTTTTCCTCTTGGTTAGAGGGAGTGGGCCATAATGGGCCACCACGTGGGCTTAATGCAGGTTGGTTCTTTAGCTACACCCACTGGCTTCTTTATGTTTCGCGCTGACGTTAATCTTCTTCTTTGTTTTTATATTTGTTTGAGCCCAGTAGGTGGTCATATTCATTGCTGCTTCACTGGCATTCTTGAAGTCATTCGACGTGCTAATGAACGGCTACAGCAAGTGGGACATGGTGGTCAACGGGACTGTCCGAAAGGGAAACCGCTGTCCCAAAACTCATACAAGAAAAGAAAGAATAAAAGTTTATTCTGCACAAAGAAAACTCAAATTTATAGATAGAAACTAAAAAGTCATTAAATACACTCGTGCAAAGCAGCTAAAAACCATAGGGCTAAGGGATGGTCCTTCTTTCTTACTAGTCAGTAAAAGTCTGACACTCTTCCGCTCCACCCACAGCGGGAGGGGTCATTTCATGATTTCCTATCTTTAAAAAAAAATAAAAGTGTAGGAAAATGTCTGTTGAGAAATTTTATTTCCTCTTCTGTAGCTTGTAGTGGGTAGTTTATAAAAAAACAAATGAGTAATTTACGACGTCACTCATTTATGTTGATTTTACGACATCCAGCGAGTGATGGAATGTTGTTGTTTCATGCAAATATTTTTAGCTTTTATTTAGGTTTGCGTCGTTGAGAATAATTTTATTGTATTGAAGCTTTTGATGTTGAGTTTTGAAATAAATGGTTAATTATGCTGTGAAATTGGTTTGTTTGGTTTAGAGTTTTTGCGTCAAGATGTTTGCTTGATGGCTAAGGTGACCCACCCTATAACATGAATTTACGACAAAAGCCCTATTTTTCACATACTTCAATCTGCTCAAACTGCCTAGCCTTTTCCCAACTATGTTCAAATTCAAATTCAAATTCAAATCATTTATTTGCTTGAATATGGGTAGTTACATGAGGTGGTACATACATTAAAAGTTCTGACCATATCCTACCTTAATAGGTGTGCAAATATCCATTATACTAAAATATACACATTATTTCGAGCATTTGATACAATTACTACATACATATTACATTTCATACATTACCTATTACATTTTGATACATTATTACTATTATTAATTATATTTTATTATACATACACATTATTAAACATTTATTGAATATTAATTACATTTATCATTCAAATAGTCATTCACTTTGTAATAGGCTTTATTGATCAAATAAAGCTTTAACCTATTTTTAAATGCCCTAAGATTCGTTGCTTCCTTAATATGACTAGGTAATTTATTATATATTTTAGGGCCCATACAGAATACACTTTTATCAAACATAGCCGTTCTATGGGGTATTGCTCGAAGTATACTGGCAAGTCTGGTACTTTTTAATGTTTCATATTTATTTATATTATTTCTAATGTCTAAAGCTAGTTCATAAATATACAATGATGCGAATGTCAATATTTTCAAATTTATAAAATGTGGTTTACAAGTATCAGTAGGTTTTAGTCCACAGATTGCCCGGATACACTTCTTTTGGGCTTTAAATACTGATTCTCTATCAGTGGCATTCCCCCAAAACATTATTCCATACCTCAGTGTTGAACCAACGTAAGCGTGGTAAGCAGATAATAGTGCATTTTGATTTACAACTTTACGAAGCATATAGATACCATATGAATACCTACTTAGTTTTAAACATACTTGTTCAACATGAGTCTTCCATGACATATCTGAGTCTATGTGTAGTCCAAGAAATTTTGTAGTATTAATTTTTTCTATATCTAGGTCTTCATAACGTATATTGAATGTATTTAATTTAGAATTTTTATTTTTATGTTGGGGTCGGCTTCCAGTCTAACCTGATGCAGTTGAAAGTATTTAACATGGAGCGACTGCCTATCGGTCCTCTAAAACCCAGTAACTGGGTAATACGATACCCCTAGGTAAGACTGGCTGTCATACTTTCGGGCTTCTGACTACTCGTAACGACTGTCAAAGATCCACGAATGTCAGCCGGGACCAATGGCTTAACGTGCTTTCCGAGGCACGGAGGAGTCTCGATATGTAAAGATGGTCACCCATCCATGGACCAACCCCGGCAAGCGTAGCTTAACCTGATGGATCGAGCCGTGCGGCTGTTAAAACTTAGCCACGAGTACCCACTTAAAAACCACTATATATAGTATACTAGATAAAATTACAAATCGCCCTCTAAGCCTCTATATACAACGCCCCATTTTTTTCTGGGTCTCCCACTTCCCCTTAATGCCTGCAGCGGCCACAAGGGGGCGTTATCGCCACTTCGGGAAAGACTGCTCTTAGATACATTTTCTTATGGAAATTAATTAAAGAAACAATTCAACCGGAATACGTAGGTTAAATGAATCAATGTTAACTTAAGCAACATAGCCTACACAGCCACTGGTGATGTCACCAGCTTGTAGCAACCTTCTAAATATAGAGACACTTCGCCATTTTGAATCGTTTGTTGCGTTGTCTGTCCGCCTTTGGATTGATGCATTCATTGACAGAGCTGAGGACAGATCTTGATGAACAGAATCCATGTCTTTACAATATCATCATCATCATCTGCCTAGCCTTTTTCCAACTAAGTTGGGGTCGGCTTTCAGTCTAACCGGATGCAGCTGAATACCAGTATTTTACATGGAGCGACTACCTATCTGACCTCCACAAACCAGTAACTGGGCAATACGATACCCCTTGGTAAGACTGTCAGATTTTCGGACTTTACAATATCATGGCAACAAAATATATTTCGTGAGCAGTAAAGCAGTGCTAGCCCAGTGGTCTATACCACTAGCATATAGCCTATGCTACAATTTACGGGTTGTAGATCGTGAGTTCAAACTCAGGCAGGCACTTTACTTAGTGTATTTAATTTCGTCACCACTGCTCTCAAAACGGTGAAAGAAAACATAGTCAGGAAACCAGCATAGAACCAACAATTAGAAGACATATGATATCCACCAACCTGCACTAGGCCTGTGGGGTGGATTACGGCCCACTCCCTCTCACAGAGAGGGAGAGGGGGTGGTTCCCTCTCACAGAGAGAAGAGGGCTGGGTCCCAGCAGTGGAAAGAATATAGGCTGATTGATTAGGCTTATGCTAAATATTTCGTACACATTTTCCTTCTAGCTGGTAAGGGTTTTCGAATCTAGACCTCGTGGCGTGATTGCGAAACTGACTTGCAGTGACATTACCTATAATTTTGACAATAACAACAACATTAATTGCGTGATTTAAGTTTTTTTTGCTTTCGCCCCCTTCTTGTCACTGCACCGCGCTGTGGCTCTGTCTCGCATGGGGTCAAAGCATTATGCTGAGCGATGGCCGTTTTGCGTGACGCATATTTTCCTAAAACATGTTTTTTATTGTTTTTTTTTTGTACTGTGTCATTTTTGCCGCAAAAAAAACTATTTTCTTTCTTTATTTTCGCCTGTTCGGCGAAGTGGGAACCCGGCCGACCCCTGAGACGCTGCACGCTGTAGAATAGATAAATCCCACCCCTTCCATCTTTAATCATTCCCCGCACAGACTCGGCTCATAACCGCATCAACAAACCAACAACAAATGAACGTAAAATCCCAGTAACATGAGATACGATGATGTTGATGTTATGCCGGAGCCATTAACTCAAAGTTATAGGCCCCATAACTCACACAAACATTTCTAGGCCACTATTTGGATGGAGGTTAATGAAGGATATTAAAAAGGTTCTAAACACGTAGTGGTTACTGCTCGCTGTTCCCACGGTAACTGTGTTGTTTTACGGTAAGGTGAACTTAACCTTAAAAGTTTATAGTCAGCTGTTGTGCTAACCTGGTATACTTTGTCGTGTATGAATTCGTATCCACTATTGATGATACTCGGGGCGCGATTCACAGAAAAGATTTTGATTTTAAGTTACATAAATGTTGTAAACTACCTCGTTTGTCTAGTGGTCGATACTGTTAGGGGCTTAGGGCCTCTTTCACCACCTACAATTAAACTGTTGGTTAACTCACCTGGCAGATAACTTCATACACATTCTGTTCTATTTCTGAGTTGTGGTTATTCGGACATAGTAAAAATGGGCTCTTAGTTTATTAAACTGACTTCCGTTATACTTATTCAGCGAAAAAAACATAGCATATTTAAGACAATTATTTAAAGACTAAAACATTTTCTACGAGTGTATGATGTAAAATTTAAAATTGACTTTTGTTCCTGACTGTACAAAATATGTATCGTGGGTCCAAGTGAATAAACAAGCAAAAGATAATTTTTATTAGTATTTATCCCAGATAACGGACTGCAGCGCCGTTCACTTCGCGGTAAGATCGTAAGCTTAGAATTAACATTGGTAGTGAAATCAGATATTAAACAAATTAGCTAACGATCCGATAGCGGACTTGAGCTTGCTATTAAAGATACCTATAGTATTTACGTACACTCGCGGAACGAAAAGGTTAAACGAATTTGAAACATATCTGTAGCGGGTACGTAATTATAACTTTTTCTATCTGTTATTATAATTTTTTATGCACAGTGCAGCACGCATTCGGCGAATTAATTAAAAAAAAAACTATTTTTTAATAACTCTTGGTAATTATTTCTGTCAAATCTCAACATGTGTTTTTTTTTCTAATATAATAATATTAGAAATAAAAACACATGTTGAGATTTGTTGACTTCATTTTAATTTTCCATGACATAAAATATTATGTCATGGAAAATAAAAACGAAGTTAAGAAAGCGGTTTCGATTCAGCAGGCATGTATCGTAAAAATATTAAAAACCAATAAAAATAATATAATCACAAACACGAACCTTCAACTAATAAACGAAAAAACTATAAAAAAAAACAATAAACAGCTTTTAATTTACGATTATTTTTACTATAAACGAAATATTTCTTCAGTATCACTGTTTTTGTTTATAAAGCTTAGGAGGATGTTCTGGCGTTTATGTAATTAAAATATTTTTGCGTTGTAGCTAATGGATGCGAAACAAATAATTAACAAAATATCTTTACATTAGTTAAACGCCCGGTCATTCAGGACTTCTGCCAAAAACATGTTTTTTATTTATTTTAGCTATAGGTAGGTACACCTCGGATTAACTCTTCGGAAAAAAAAGCGCGAAAGATATATGTTATTTATTTAAAGACGGATATTTTTGGAAGTCTTACAGCTAAATACAATGGTCATAGATAACAGTATGATAATCTGACAGCCATAAATTATAGGTCTTCACGTACGAACAGAATATACACACTAACAAATAATGCGGATATAATAAAAAAAAATATGTTAATATAATATTATGTTATGTAAGTATCATCAGTAAGTATTAAAAACAACTACGGTTTTGACGTCATCACGTCAACGCCGAAATTCAGCGCTGTGGCTCCGTGTCGCATGGGGTCGAAGCATTGTGCTGAGCGATGGCCGTTTTGCGCGGATGTGACGCATATTTCCCACATCTTGTTTTTTTACTGAGTCATGTTTGCCGCAAAAAAACGTATATTCTTTCTTTCTTCAACTCTACATAAATTTTTGGTCAAAATTCTAGACAATAAAACAGTTTCATACTTTCTCACGCTCATTACACTAACAAAGCTTTTTAAATCAACATCCTTTGCGGATGACACAGCAATAACCTTCATCGCGGATTCCTGGTCACAACTAGAGCATCAAGCTCGACTTGGCTTTGACGTGGCGTTAAATTGGCTTAATTCCCACACTCTAACCCTTAATACCTCCAAAACCAAACTTCTGACTTATTCTAACAGCACGGTCTCTCAACCAAAGACTCCAATTAAGATCAAAGCTCACACTTGTCATCCACAAATACAGGGTTCAAACTGTCAATGTCCTTTTTTAACCTCCGTTGAAACCATCAGATACCTGGGAATAGTCTTGGACAGAAATCTCAATTTCAAGTCTCATATCGGTCTGTTAACTGGACGAGTTCGCAAACTGATATACATCTTTAAAACTCTTCGGCATATTGCCAATCCCACTATAATACGTAATGTCTATTTTGCACTTTGCCTATCCATCATAACATATTGCATTTCTTGTTGGGGTGGCGCAGCTAAAACCACCCTCAAGCCGCTAGAAGTAGCACACAGGGCCATATTAAAAGTAGCCACTTTTCGTCCTATTCTGTTTCCAACCGATCAACTATACAATGACTGCAAAGTGCTAAATGTCCGGCAACACTTCATACTACAGACAGTCATTCTGCAACACCGCAACACCCCATACCGAATAATAGAAAATAAAAAACGTAGTAAACGTCGGAAAGATCAGATATGCACACTACCGCGTGTACGCTCAACTTTCGTCAAGAGATTTTTTCATTTTCTTGGTCCGTTTCTTTACAACAAAATAAACGAAGAATGTCAAATCTATGGTCTACCGTATTACAAATGCAAAAAGATTATACAATCCTACCTTCAAGATAAGTCATACGACGAAACTGAAAAGCTCTTAACATAAGGTGACAAACATCGACACACACACACACACACCACATACCCAATCATACACACACACAATTATCTCAATTTATTATTATTATTTTAAAGATAACAAACTGTATCTTAAACTTTTAATTGCCTAACTCAATTCTTCGAAATTGTAACAGTAACATCAGAACCAATAAGTAACTTTACGTCATTGTACCTTAGGGGACCGGACTGCTTCTCCTTAACACAGGTTTCCATAACCTAGCTAGGAGAGCAGTGCTCACCCACACGTTTGTAGAAATTGTACTTATTTTGTAAAACTGTATTTTTAATGTGTTCTACAATTCCTTGTTTTGAGTAAATAAATTTTATTATATTATTATATTATTATTATATCTAAATTAAAAATAAATTATTTTAAAAATTCCCACCATGAACGCATATCATGTCGAGCAGGAAACCGCATGTTTCCTTAAACATTTTTAATTTTTTGTTGAACTTGTGGCTAAGTGATAACAGCCGCACGGGACGAGCGATGGCTTGCGAGGTTAAACTACGCTTGCCGGGGTTGGTCAATTAATGGGTGACCATCTTTACATACCGAGACTCGTCCGTGCATCAGAAAGCACGTTAAGGCATTGGACCCAGTTGTCATTCGTGGATCTTTGACAGTTATGGGTAGTCAGAAGCCCGAAAGTCTGACAGCCTGTCTCACCAAGGGGTATCGTATTACTCAGTTACCATCTCAGTATTTTTCCTCCTTTCTAACTGCATCATGTTTATTATTTCTTTAATATTGATATAGACTTTATATCATCATCCTCAAATCTTTTTTCACAGCCTGTACAGAGGCTAGAACACCAATCTACCCCAACCTGTCAAGTTCCTTGATTGGTTTTCAACTTTATTACAAAAGCATAAGATTAATTTTCAATTGGGATAATTTGACAGTATTGGGATAGCTTGATTTGCTGACATCTGTACCTTCTGTAGATAGCGCTGTCATGTGGTTAAGGTCGTTCTCAGACAGCAACCAGCTTCCTCCCCACCCACGCATTGTTACCATACATTATGTTATGTCAGTATTGGTAATAAAGTCGTTCTGGTTTTGTTAACTGACGTCATTAGTCATTGACAATTTTAATTACGTATCGTAGTAGTGGGAGATGAAATGAATGAGTTAGAAATAAATAAAGTTAGAATAATAATCTTGGTTCTCTGGTACCATTAGGCCCAATTTAAATTGCCGCGGAACGGAATGGAAGCGTTTTTTTTGTGCGTAGCATAATGAACTTTATATCAATAGTTTAATGTATAGAGCCAAATAACAAGTCGAGCGTTTTCAGGAGAATTTGCGCGCATTGTCGGTAATGTCCGCAGTTTCAAGCTTGTTTCTAGTTTATACGTTACACAAATGACGTAAAGTTCATTTTGCTTTGCACAAAAAGTTGTTTCCATTCCATTCCGCGGCAGTGTAAATTGAGCCTTAGATTAAGACTATGGGAAGAACGCTTATTGATTTGAATAACTTGTTACCATGAGACTTTTGCTTCGAATCTATATTATATAAAATCAAAGGTCATTCAAAGCTGATTAATCACGTAATTTCAAAAACTACTGGACCTACGAACATGAAATTTGGCACAGAGGTAGATTCTTCTTCTTCTTCTTCTTTGGCTTTGGTTTCCGCACTCAGTCCTTGGCGGACCATTGTGCGTGGGCCATGGCGGCCTGTGGCGGTTATTCCAGCCAGCCCACCTCCTTCCAGAAGTTGATGACGTCTCCTGGTCTGTGTAATATTTCTGTAAAAGATTTAGGTGTTCCAATGGTTTGTGTCCTAATCTGTATGACTCCTGTGCACTCAAAGAGTACGTGCGCAACGGTTTCTTCAGCCTCCATGCAGGCCCTGCACAGAGGACTGTCCGTTATGTCTATTGTGTGGAAGTGTTTGTTTAGTGAGCAGTGTCCCGTGATGGTCCCCGTCATCAGGCGCAGGCCGGTTCTGTTCAGGCGGAGTAGCCGTCTGGTTAACCTTTTATCCAGGGATGGCATGGCCTCCCTGGATTGCCTGCAGCCCGGTGACGAGGTCCACCATCTCTCCGCTTGTGTGTGTGTGATTTCTTGTAGCCATCTGCGTAGCTGGTTGAAGGGAATGGGTATGATGGGTTCCGGTCCGCAGGCTGGCGTACTGGAGGCTCTCCTCGCTAGCTCGTCAGCTGCGTCGTTACCTAATGATCCGCTATGTCCCTTTATCCATTGTAGTGTCACTTTGTTGCGGTAGAGTACTGATATACGTTCTAGTGCGTTGTGACATTCTAGTGTTAGTTTTGAGGTGTGGTGTTGCTTCTTTAGGGATTGCAGGACCGAGGCGCTGTCGGAAACTATGCATATTTGCGCATCGGTGACTTTCCTGGCTTCTATAGCGTGTGCCGCCTGTATGAGGCCCACACACTCCGCCTGGAAGACGGTGTTGTGCTTGCCCAGAGGGCTGGATATGTGTATGTTAAGGTCTCGTGAGAACACCCCGACTCCGCTTCCGGAGTCGGTCTTGGACCCGTCGGTGTATACTCTTAGTTCTTCCGGACCAGAGTAGTCACACTGTTCTTCGATAAGTGATATTTCATAGTGTTTTTGAAATTGGTGTTGTTTTGGGGCTCTATCGCAGGGTGACGCTAGCATTGGTTGGTGTCTGATTGCGTCATCCCTTACCCGTGTGTGCTTTACTCTGGAATCTTTACTTAGGGTTCCTGCTATGTTTAGCCGAAAGGCGGCCATGGTTGCCTCCTCTCGCACGATGAGGTGTAGAGGCGGCAGTCCTAGCATCGCCTGTAGGGCAGCTGTAGGCGTTGTTCTCATGCAGCTAGTAATAGCTACACAAGCAAGTCGCTGCAGTTTCTCAAGTTCTTTTTGGGTTGTGCTTAGGTTTGTTCTGGGCCACCATACTAGTGAGCCATATGTGATGGTTGGTCGGATGACCGTGGCGTATAGCCAGTGTGTGATTTTGGGTTTAACACCCCAGTTCCTGCCCAGCAGTTGTTTGCATTGCCACAGTGATATGGTGGCTTTTGTGATCATATGTTTAGTATGCCTTGCCCAGTTCAGCTGACTATCCAGAAAGATTCCCAGATATTTGGTCTCAGTTGATAGGCTTAGGGTTGTTCCGAAGAATCGGGGTAGTTGTAGTGTGGCCATTTTCCTTTTTTTGGTGAAGAGGATCAGCTCGGTCTTCGTTGGGTTTACTGATAGTTGGTGTCTGTGGCACCAGTCCTCTACTATTTTCAAGGCTTGGCGCATGAGGTTGCATAGTGTGTTTTCATGTGTGCCGTTTATTATAATGGTTATGCAGAGGTAGATTATGAATAGGAGACATCTTAGTCTAGCCGCAAGCGCTACTGCTGAAAGGTCCTGGGTGCGATTCCCGGTTTTACATCCGGAATTTGTTATTAGCAATTCGGAGTCTGGATTTGTGCCCGGTTAATGGCCATAGGCTCAAACATAACTGGCGAGATGTATATATGCTGTATGCAAAATGTATGTGCTGTATATTCAAACCATCTAATGACATGGCGATCAGGTAACATAACAAGTTATTTACCTTAACTTTACAAAGATGTTTACAATGGAAACATCCCAAGATGTAATTTTTGTAATAATAATAGAAAAAAAAGAAACAAAAATAATCAGTAGCACACTTTGAATAGTGCACCGTCTGTTTCTGTAGCATTTAATTGTACAAACAGATTCAACGCAAACCCGCGTTAATGCGTTTTCTACTCATTTAAAAGAAGTGTTTTTGTTTTACACTCCCTGAGTTAAAACCAGTAAATAAATCGTAAATTAACCGTGTCAATCGGTTGTTTAACTGATACTTGAATAATTTGCGATGTAAAGTCAGGTAATATCTTACGTAGTCTGAGGACCATGTGATGACCTCATGATTGCGTAGCACTTTCGCTTACCGACCGGTTTTCATCCGATTTCTTTACGAGAATGGCGAATTACGAAAGGAGATTGTTCTAGACCGCCCTATAACCAACAAACATTTGACGTGTACGTTAATTTTAATTATATTTTAATATGCTTTTTAAAAATAATAAATTCAAGCGGACACTGTTTAATTCTTAATAGGTTTTTAAAAGTGACCTCTTGATTTTATTACCAACTGAACTCGCCATCTTTCAAGGAATTGTCAATGTGAATGTCACAAAAGATTTGACAGTGTCGCTCTCGCTCATATTACATAAATATCGATATCGACGACGATGTCTATAATATCTAGTGATAAATAATGGATGTTCGATATTTATCACTTCCAAAACATTGAAAATGTGCAACATAAAATTTTTCATGCATATTTTTTTCATGGAATTACTTCCGTGAACATTTTAATGGAACTTATGATGAATATGGCCTAGCACGATTATGCTGAAAATATAATGAACAAAACAAACTCACAAAATCTACTTACTAGTCGAATGAGGGATTTTCTCTCAAGTGAGAAAATATTAGTTCAAAAGAGGCGTTGGTAAAAAATACGTCACTGTCTCAGGTTTTTGACATCAAATAAGCTTTCTTATTTACGGATCTTGTTTTTGTTATCAGTAGCCAGTAAAACAAAGACGTATTTTTTACCCGCGCCATCTATTGAACTATGTTTTTTCACTTGTCAGAAAATCTCTCATTTAACGATTGAAATGTCATTTACGACGCAACTCTAGTGAATTATTCTCATAACCATTTCACGACTTCAATAGCCATATTTTTACTTTTTAAGTACTTAAACTCTATTTTTAAATGTCGCAAACTAAAACGTTACACATTGTTCGTTGGGAACAAAATATTTTATTTTAGCATTAATTTAATCGAAGTAGAATCGTAGCAACAACTTGTTTATGTTTGAAACGGAACAAATTAATTTACTTTTGACATATTGATCTGTCATTTTGGTCTACTAAATTAAAACCACAGATTAAATAGGTGGTCATTGATAATCGATATACAATGATTGATCTTCGAGAGAGCATCTCTACGTCAGTACGTCAGTCGGAGCGTCTCACCGAGACGAACCTGTGGCTGTGTTGTGTTGTTGTGACTACGTATTTTATTTGGCGATTTCTTTTGGCGTTTTTGATTTTGTTTCTGTTTAACGGACTACAATTTGGATTGCTTTCAACGTGACCTGGCTTCGAATAACTGATTCTGTGATCTGCTTAAACGACACCTTAGCATTTTGACAACGGATAACGGACTTCGCTTAAAGTAAACTTCAACCAATAAATAATAACTGTACCTAAAAGGCATAATACAACTGTATGTACGGTAATATTTCACTGTATTTGAAGTTTAATGCTTTGTAGAAACCAGAAATAGCGATTTTAGAAGGAATTACTTACGTTTTCTTTTATTAAAAATAACCTCAAAATCGGTTCCTTTTCTTTAAATAAATCTTTTCTCTAAAGTGTCCGTCAAGAAACTTTGTTCTTATGGGCTAATAAGGGCAGTTTACAAATAGAAAATGATTTTTTCTATGCCGTTGGCTCCAGGGCGAACAATGTATGGGCGTAGAACAATCTCCTTTACGCCTCCTTAGTGTCCGTCCGTTCGGAGTTTTTTAGTGTTTTTAAGATGCTGTTTTTTTTTTTAGTTTTTATTTATCGTGTGGGATGCAGAAGTGTTGAGTTGGAGTTTGTTTTTGCAAGTACAAAAGTTAGTTTGTGATTTAACTTGTATACAGGACAGAATTTTAATTCGTGGGCAATATTTTAAGGGGTCGTCGTACTCATCATTATAACCAACTTTTACAATGGGAACACACCACCTTTCCTACATTTTGACGAGTTATATGATCATAATGTATGGAACAGCAGATTTTTTTTCGTGATTTCGGATTTGAGTCTATGTCATTCCCCGGGATGCAAACTATCTCTCTGCCAAATTTTATTGAATTCCGTTCAGTGGTTTAGGCTTGAAAAGGCAACAAACAAACAGACAGAGTTACTATCGAATTGATAATATTAAAATTAATTTTAACATGATTGTATTCTTATTAGGTTATTTTAGTCACAAAATAGATTAATATAAGAAAAGTTGAAAAATTCGTAACGAAAAAAAAAACTGATTTTTTTTTTTAATCAATTCGACAGACAGAAAGATCTCAGAGTAAAGAATGGTGAGTACGAACTGCGAACGGTTACCGTTGTCCGGTACCAACCGTTCCGGGTCGCCGGTCCGTCCGACCATCTGGCGCTCTTCACGACACCTGCCCACTGGGGTAGACAGAACACTGTTATCTTAATGTCAAACAGTTTCGTACGGTAGGTAACTGACTAAACGGACTGCCAAGTCAAAGTATATAAGTAATTTATCCGCCATCTCGTTACCATAACACAAGCATTAGGTTGCTTAGCTTGGGACGATATGGCGTTGTGTGAAATGTCCAACGATATTATATTATTATTATAGGTCTCAAACTCAAAGTATTTATTTCAAATAAACCAATTACAGGCACTTTTGAATTGTCAAGGTATCGGTCAGTCAGAGAGATAAAGCTAGTTGCCCATTCCAAAGCCTACCTATGGAGAAGAACGGGCAAGAAACTCCATGGACACTCTTTTAAACAAAATATGGTTACAAAATATTGGTTACATAGTCTCGAGCTCGAATCCAAGGCAGGCACCTCTGATTTTACGGATTCATGGATTCATGTGCGTATTGTATATAATCACTTGCTTAAAAATCGGTGAAGGAAAACAACGTAAGGAAACCGGCATGTCTGAGAGATATTTCTCAACAGCATGTGAAGCTAAGTCAGAGGCCCATGGGCAGCATAAAAACTCTGTCACCGTTAGCACTACCCACACGAAAAGAAGAACACTGACAAAACACGGTCTACAGACATGAAACACAGAACTGGTAGCATAAAACTTGGATAATATAGTACGTAATTAAATAATAGTTGCATAATCTTGTGCTAAGGTATGGATTTCTCCATTATTGACAGTTGTTTACCTCATTTTATAATAATACTAGCTGCGGCCAGCGGCTTCGGCCACGTCTAGGCGGAAATTATCCTAATGGAATATAAAGTGTCTATCTAGTACTACCGGGATATAGTATCCTATGTGTTAATCCAGGTCACAAACTACCTCTGTGCCAAGTTTCATCCCGATCCGTGTAGCCGTTTGAGCGTGAAGAAGAAACAAACATACAAACTCACTGACAAACTTTCGTCTTAATGATATTAGTATGATTATTGCCGTTTTGGTTGTGGCCCTAAGAACTGGCGTGTACAGACGAGGAATGAAATCGTTATGCACCTTATTGGCCAGATGATAATGCATGCAAGCATACAGTTGAACAGTGCATGACACTATAATAGACAGGTAGATACTTAATGGCCCGCTTGATGACTATAGAAGCCCCCTTTTTAATGAGGGTGGAAAATCATCAAATGACCCCTCCCGCTTTGGGTGGAGCGGTAGGGAGTGTTAAACTCTTACTGACTAAAACCCATCCATGTTCCTTCCTTAGCCCTTTATGTTCCGGGGTTAGCGCTAACCCTTTCGGACAATCCCGCTTACCCGAAAAGGAGCCCCCTACATGGGACTAACTGGCGAAACTTCAGTGTTCTATTACGCATACCTATGCCGATACCTTCAAAAATACCGGCGTGATGTTACGTTAGAAAAACAATAGCATATCTCGAGGTTAGACTAAAGTATTATTTTAGTATCTCATATACAAAATTGTAACAAGCGTTTCCGACCTACTAGCTAATGCTAGCATTAAAACTAGAATAGAAAATATTTAGTACTTGCTTTTGCCAGCGGCTTTGCCTGCTTACTTGTTTGTAGGAAATTATCCCACGGGAACCGTACTACCACGATAAAAAGTAATCTGTGTGCTATTCCAGATAATAATCTATCTTTGTGCCTAAATTCATTTAGATCCGTTCAGAACATTTTGTGTGAGAGAGTAACAAACACCATACATCCTCACAAACTTTCACGTTTATAATATTAGTAAGATAGGATGTTGTTGGAAAGCTCTTTCTGATAGCCAATTCCTCTTCATCTTATCTGATCAGAGAGAGGTGAAATAGGCCTTGACTTCAATATACTTACTATAATTCATCCGAATGTACGGTCGCGGGTCGCTATAGCATCAAGTTATAACTGTGAAATTTCTACAAATTATTTTAAACCTTAAAACGTTGAAGGTTAAGTTCAAAATCAATTGAGAATAATTGACAGTTTGTGGTAACTTTATACAGAACTGCTTAATTTCTCCAAATGATTTTAAACCTTAATCCGTTGATTGTTAAGTTCAAAATCGATTGAGAAAGTTTGACTATTTGTGGTAACTTGATGTGCGATTGTACCTATCTACTTACGGAGTACGGCACAATGGAAATGATGTGAAGGCCAGATTTTAGGTGTATGAAGGACGCTCAGTTTTAATTTTTGGGTGTACCTATAGGAGTCACGGGATACGTGTTTGTAGAATCCCATCACACGTGACAACTTATATAGGTATACTAGCTTCCGCCCGCAGCTTCACCCGCATAATATGGCGACAAATTATACACATAAACCTTCCTCTTGAATCACTCTATCTATTAAAAAAAACTGCATCAAAATCCGTTGTGTAGTTTTAAAGATCTAAGCATACATACAGACATTAGGACGCGGGAAGCGACTTTGCTATATACTTTGTAGTGATGGTGTATTGGTTGAAGAGTCGACCTCCTCGAAAAAATATCAATTTGCCTTAACCTTGGTGTCAGCTTCTAGTCTAACCGGATTATGCTGAATGCCTGTTCTTTACATGAAGCGACTCTTCGAAAGGTTTAAAGTTAAGGTGAATTGTGTGTTAAGAAAACGTTTGGGTTTTGCAAAGCAATTCAAATGTTTGAAAGATAACACTATACAGAGTTGATACGACGAAGGGGCTTTCCTTTAAACAGCTGACCATTTTCAAGCTCAGTACCAAAAATCAATTAAATAGGAGCGGTAGTTTAGTCGCAAATGTTTTTTTAAGTTTTTGCCCCGTTTGAACACGATGTATCTTTCCTAACAGCGCTCCGGCGCGCGCGCGTCGGTGTCATCAGTCGTGTGTGTCAGTTTTTATTTACAAAGGGTGGTTGCGTTTTACTCTGATTTGTAAGCTATTTAGTTTGTTTGAAAAAATAAAAACCTTATTTTTGGTGCTTTTTATTTAATACTAAACACGTATAGTATACGTAGTGTAATTTAATGCCCCTCTGTCATATCAACTCTGTATACCCGTACCTAATCCCCGAAAGGTACAGCAGAGGTGTACCTAGTTAGTCCACCCACATAGGTATGTGATAGAAGGCGAGGTCATGCCTCCAACGGGGCACAAATCCAAATTCCGAGCTGCTACGGAGAATTCCTAATCGAAAATCCCAATAACACTTTGGCTGACCTGTGAATCGAACCCAGGACCTCACGCTTAGCAGATCCTTTACAACCAACAAGGCAGACATCATTCATTACGAAACCGGATTTGTGCAAAAAATTCCTGAAGCAAAGCAAGTCCAAAACGATTTCAACATAAGAATGTAATTATGAATCTTAAACTAGATCCATCTAAGGCCATTGGCCGCCTACAAAGTTTCATAATTATTGACAACAAAATGTGAACGTGCAAATACGATACTTGATAGCTCCTAACGTGCATCAAGTATCGAATTTGTTAATTCAGAAACAGGTGACAAATATTACGAAACTTCATGAACGTGTTTCGAAGTTTAATTTGGGGAGGTACTTTAAAAAAAATAACTTCTTTATTTTCACATTCTGAAATATTCACCAACTACTGTTTGCCGACTTAATTAGTGATGATAATTATGATCTGTTTTTAACAGGGCTTTTAAATTTTAAATGACTTAAAACATCTGGCGATTTTCAAATATTTCCGTAAGTAACATTATGGTTTTCAACATAGTCCATGACCCGAATGCTTTAATGAGTTCATATTAAAAGAACATCAAACACCTCTGATTTCGAATTAACATCTCACATGATCTAAACTCGTAAACATAGCAACAATAACACCTACACACAACATATTTCAACAATTTACAGCCACGCATAAAGTTTAGAACGATCATTTTGTTACACATTAACCCAAGGCACGTCGATAAGACGTACCTACATAAATACGCAAAAGTTTAGCAATATCAACGAAAACGAGAAACCTGTATCAAAAGAATTGCGACACAACAAAAAGAATCGATTACATTATCGATAAACGGAATCGTTACAGAACATTGTATTAAAAACAAAAGAAACGTTTCGGAAATCAATAAGCTCACCTTGATAATCCGTTTATTTTGACAGCTGGTGCACGTCAACAAAGGAAACAATAGTGTGCACTTGTACACGGCCAGTACTGATACCAACGGAAAAAACATCCAAAACTTTTCTCGGAGCACCTCACTACAGCATTTTAAACACTAAGCTTCAAAGAACACGGAATTTTTAAATCAAATTCGGAACACAACACACTTTTTCGGAGAATTCGTTCTTATTTTCAAACATAGAACGCGTCGCGGCAAGCGCACGCGTCGCGGTCGTACACAACACTGACTTCGCGCAGCCGCCATTTTCTCGGCAAATGGTGGGAGAAGGCACCGAAATAGGAAATAAAATGGAAAAAGAAGGCTGTTCGGCTAGGTTGGCGTGCGCTACTCATTAAAAAAAAGAAACGGGATGCATAACCTTTTCTGATGTGGAGAAAATTGAGACGCCTCTTTTGATGTATGCTTTGAAGGCTACATGTAAGCTGATTGGGAAAGGCACACTAATTACAGTTATTCTCGAAGCCCATTTTAACTAGAATAAGTAATTTGTTCTGTGATTCGAAGCGTTAATCCAAGGCCTTCTAAAGGCCCGCATCAGATGTATAATTGAATGACAATGAACCTTCTCAGGTCTACTAATTTGCCATTAATTTTCCTTGAACTATACAAACCACGGATAATAGTAAAAAGTAGTTCTTTAAGCTTTTGAGAGTGGGAAATCATCAAATGACTCCTCCTGCTCTGGGTGGAGTGGAAGGGAGTGTCAGACTTTTACTGACTAAAACCCATCCATGTTCCTTCCTTAGCCCTTTATGTTCCGGGGTAGCGGTAACCCTTTCGGACAATCCCGCTTACCAGTTTTTTAAGCTGGGCTGGTCACGTTTGCCACACGGATGAGCTATGGGAGATAAAACTACGCAGTGGGTCCCAAATAGGAAAATATTCGCAGCAGATCCAAAAGGAGGTGCGAGGTGGAGGTAGCAGTAGACAGAGAGAAATGGTGGGAGGGAATAAGGATTTTAGGGTTGTATCTTTGCGACCAGCCCGGCAAATTATCCCCAACTCCCGCCACTCCTGGAAGCCAGAATTAACAACGACGACGGCCACCAGAGAAGCACCGAGGCAATTAAGTTGGATAAGTTTTGGAGGACTGTCATGGATCCCAGACCAATTTTTTTAAGTACACCGATTGACATCTGTCACTTCACAATTCATTCCCAGTTGGAAACCAGCGTAAGGCACCTTGTGTCTGACATTATGGCTGAACTGGTCCCATTTGACGCAGTCGTGAGGCACACTTCCTTGCTAACTGCACTAGCTTTTTTATGTTTTAATTTATATGTTTTGTGCTTTTTTAGTCTGTGCTGAATAAATGTTTTTTCTTTCTTTCAAATTAATCAGACAAAACTAGCGGAGGAGTAAGAAGATTCATAATTTCCTTTGAGGGTTATGTCAGATTCCTATACTGACAAAAACATAAAACAGTTCTCCTTGATAACATCATCATTCTCCTGCCCTTATCCCAATTTATTTGTGGTCGGCGCAACATGTCTTTTTCTTCCACACTTCTCTATTAGTCGTCATCTCAGTAGTCACTCCCTTTCTAGCCATATCATCTTTCACACAATCCATCCATCGTTTCTTTGGTCTCCTTCTACTTGTATAGCCTTGATAACATGACTCGAAATAAAGCGAGCTAAGGGATACGTTCTCATGCATAACCTTCTTGCAAGTGTCAAGCAAGGGGACTAAAGTCCTTTTACTAAACATGTCCATGTAATTACGAATCATAATTAATTTTTACAGTATGCTCGTGGCTAAGTACTAACAGCCGCACAGGTCGATCCATCAGGTTAAGCCAGCACGCTTGCCGGGGTTGGCCGTGGACGGGTGATCTTTACATACCGAGACTCCGCCGTGCCTCGGAAAGCACGTTAAGCCGGTAGTCCCGGCTGTCATTTGTGCATCTTTGACAGTCGTTACGGGTCGTCAGAAGCCCGAAAATCTAACAGCCAGTCTTACCTAGGGGTATCGTATTGTCCAGTTACTGGGTAGTGGAAGTCAGATAGGCAGTCGCTCCATGTAAGCTACTGGTATTCAGCTGCATCCGGTTAGACTGGAAGCCCAACATAGTTGGGAAAAGGCTAGGCAGATGATGATGGTTATGTCAGATTCCTATACTGACGAAAACATAAAACAGTTCTGCATGATTTGAAATAAAGCGAGGGATACGTTCTCATGCATAACCTTCTTGCGAGGTCAAGCAAGGGGACTAAAGTCCTTTTACCTTACATGTCCATGTAATTAAGAATCATAATTAATTTTCACAGTATAATGTGAAATTCTGAGTTGTTCAAAGGTCTCAGCAGTTACCTTGAAGAATTTCTAATTAACTGAGAATATGGCGGCTTTCTTCATTAACTTCGATTAGTTCCTTGAAACAACCACTAGGTATGCTACATGATGATGGGTTCCTTCACCAAGCCGTAATCAACGCATTATGTACATCAAACTGTTTCTAAGTTAATTAATGTCTTTGGTGTTGTGCCTTTTAATTAACTATAAGTAAATAAAATTTAATTAAGAAAAGAATACTTAGATCAGATTGCAACAGGCAATGGAATAAAAAGATAATAAATATTATGAATTCGGAATAAATCTAAAAGCTGAAGAGTTTGTTTGTTTGTTTGAACGTGCTAATCTCTGGAACTACTGGTCTTAGTTTGTTCAACGTTATCTGTCTGTGTAACATATACGTCATCACGTCAACGCTGACTGTCGCTGAAAATCACGACTCGAATGAATATTATAAAAGCTTTGACTCGCATGGGGTCGTATTTTCCCACAACTTGTTTTTTTCCTGCGTCATGTTTGTCGCAAATAAACGTATTTTCTTTAATATCTGTCAGTAGAGCATAATTATGAACCAAAATTGGTAACATCCAATTACCAATTTACCGCCCTTAAGGCTAAGGTGCATCTGTGTCAGTAATATCAATCGGTATACTTACGAAGAATAGTAACTATAAATCATACATAGGTATATAAATAACGTTACGCCTTGTTTCCCAGAATGGTTAGGCAGAGGTGCACCCATAGTAGGTATACCCACATTTCTCCAGTAATGTTTAAGCCCCTTGTAGTAGGGAGCGAGCCTATTTCCATCAACCGAAAGAAAGATCATAGAAAGAAACATCAAAGAAATTCATAATTGTAAATCCAATAACACTTTACCCAACCTGGGAATCGAACCCAGGACCTCTCGTTCAGTAGCAGCTCTATACTCAATACTCAATTTTTATTTGCATTCCACAATGTGTACTTAGGTGGCAAGGTTTAAGCGGGATTGTCCGAAAGGGTTACCGCTAACCCGGAACATAAAGGGCTACGCAAGGACCATGGGTGGGTTTTAGTCAGCAAGGGTCTGACACTCCCTTCCGCTCCACCCAGAGCGGGAGAAGTCATTAGATGATTTCCCAGGCTCAAAAAAAAAGGTGGTAAGGTTAAGTTAAAATAAGGTAAATTTATCTTCTTTTCTGATTGCTTCAGGTAATTTGTTATACATTTTTATGGACATTGCGTAGGGACCTGTAGAATGTATTTTTAGCCGAGAAAGTGGAATATTTAGTCTTAATTTGCGAGTTTGTGTGTGACTTTATGTCTTCGTGCTTTGTATAAAATTATTGATGCAGGTATCTAATATCTATACTTACTAATATTATAAAGCTGAAGAGTTTGTTTGTTTGAACGCGCCAATCTCTAGAGCTACGGGTCCGAATTGAACAATTCTTTTTGTCTTGGATAGTCCATTTATCGAGGAAGGCTATAGGCTATGTAACATCACGCTTCGACCAATAGGAGCCGAGCAGCAGGTGAAACCACGTGGGAGCAGTTAGTGTACATATATACTGGGGAGGGTTAACATATTATAATTTTGAAAGTGAGGTTTACAGCTCTCAATACCACTAGTCCAATGAAGCAGTGAGTATAAAACTTACGACTATAACAATTGAACGGTAAGTAAAAGTAATGTCATTAAGGCCAACCCAATGCGGTTGGAGAGCATTAAATATAATTATTATGAACAACAATATAACCGCAGTGGAGAATTCGACATTATGGTTTTGTAGCTGTAGTGGCCTATAAAGAATATAAGCACTTATCATGTACAGACAGAATAAGAGTCAAATACACATAACTAAAGTATTAAAGTATTAAGTAACACACTAATATACAGTGTGTTAGGTTAAACGAGAGACATACTTTCAGGGGGTACTATACTCATGAAAGTGAATAACTTTTACTATGTATAATATGTATGTATTTAAAAAACAAGGTATATAAGTAGTTTATCAGCCGTATCGTTACCATAACACAAGTATTAGGTTGCTAAGCTTGGGACTATATGGCGTTATGTGAAATGTCCAAGGATATTAATATTATTACTATGGAACCATACCTGAAATCACGAAAAAAAATCAGCTGTACAGTACATTTATGAACATAAATGTACTGTACAGCTGATTTTTTTATTTACAGCAGATTTTTTTTCGTACAGCTGCATGACTCGTCAAAATGTATAGAACAGCTAATATATTTTTTTCAAATTTCAGAGTTGGTCCCATGGACAAAGTTGTTGATTTTCATGAGTATTATACGACCTGAAAGTATGTCCCTCGTTTACCCTAACACACTGTATAAAGTCGAAAGTTTGTGAGTGTCTGTGTGTATGAGCTTGTTACTTTTTCACGCAAAAACCATGAAACGGATTTGGATGAAATTTGGCAGCGATAGATTATAGCCTGGATTAACACATAGGATACTTTTTATCCCGTTAGTATGATATCGTGGGATAATTTACGACATCGGGCTAGCGGAGCGGTGGGTAGAATTAGTAATCTATAAAATTGCTTATCAAACTCAAACTCAAAGCATTTATTTCAAATAAACCAATTATACAGGCACTTTTGAATTGTCAAGGGGTCGGTCAGTCAGAAAGATGAAGCTAGTTGTCCATTCCAAAGCAGTAGGTACCTATGTAGAAGAACGGGCAAGAAACTCCATGGACACTCTTTTAAACCAAAATATGTTTAGAAAAACTGGGTTATATCACTCATGTTGAAATATACACGTGAGAACGATGCAGAACTTAATAAAAGCGTCCATAATTACAAGATTTTAAAAAACAATTCAAAATTAATTTAAATATTAAAACAGCCGTGGCAGCTAAGAGGTAACCAGCCCCTACTGACGGTGCCCGCTCATGAACATGACGCATGGATTAGCTTAGCACCATTCAGCTCAACCATTTTGATGGGAGCTAAATGGTCCAAAATACCGCCACCACCAGTGAGACATTACAGGGAGCATGACATGCTCTCAGCCGCCAGGGCACATTCAAGTCAATGTAAGACGTACTCAGTAAATGGTAGCTTTATAGTAGGTACATAGTACTCACAAACGTGCTATGCAATTATACAATGCTAAGAGATTGAAGTTATATAATGCAAAAAGTTTTTGTGAATCTTCAGCAGCTCCAGGAGTAATCTCATCATATCTTTTTTTTTTAAGGCTGGGAGATCATCCAATGAGTTCTCCCGCTCTGGGTGGAGCGGAAGGAAGTGTCAGACTGTTACTAACTAAATCCCATCCATGTTTCTTCCTTAGCCCTTTATATTCCGGGGTAGCGGTAACCCTTTCGGACAATCCCGCTTAATCATCATATGCTTCGTTATATATTACTAAGCAATGCAACAGTGAGCATAGGCCCCTTAATGAGGTGATTTATTTACGCGCCGCCAACAAAACTTATATGCATATATCTCAAGTTTAGTAAGGAAGAAAACGCTCTGTCGCGTTGACGCGTCGACGCGGATAATACAGAACGCGCGTCTACGCGTAAATAAATCGCATTGTGCATAGGCCTTAAGTAAATTACGAGCGATATTAGTAACTGATAAATAGTTATCATATAGAGATGCAGCATCAGGCCATCGCTAACAACTGTATTGACATCAGAAAGAATGGTGGAGTACAGTACAGAAGGTTTCAACTTAGTAGTCTGAAAGGAAGTGGCACGAAATCCATCCCTACACCCTTTCAGGTGAAACTAAAGATACCCTAAAGAAAACTAAAGATAATATTAACCACAAGCAAAAGTAATAAGCAAGTTTCAAAAAAAATATTTTCACATGCTGCGTAGCAGGCGAGTGTCATCTTTTAGAGCTGTCATATTTTAATTGGAAATATTAACTACTAGTACTTTACCCCGTCGATCTATTTTTACCCTACAGTAGTTGTATCTCTGTATAATATTAATATAGATAAGCTGCAGTCGGACAAAATAAGCTGGTGATTATTTCTTGACTATACGTTTTTCTTATTATTTGATGGTCCTCGGGAGAAGTTCATAAAGTGAATAGAAATGACCTTTTTTCACCAAATTAGTTTAATTAAAATATCTAAAACCTCTCTACAAAATATTTCTCTAACAACTTCTTATGCTCACCATACCTCACAGATTTACCTACTAAAAACTTTTATTCGCGATTCTTAGAAAGACTTCGCTAAGCTGCTGAGCATTATTCGCATAACCTATTTACTTGTAGTGAGAGTACAAATTATTACTATGTATGTATTTGTTACTTATGCACTTTAACTAGGTTTGTTTACTATTACCTCTTGGCCTCGAGCTACACGCTTTAGCGGCACACGTCTTGGGACAACTACGGAGAAAACAAATGAAAGAAAATGAGGTTATATAGCGTGTAATTGAATTCAGTGGCAATATTTTAAAGGGTTAATTTAGGTACAGTCACGAGCAAAACTATGTATACACTTAGCCAAATTCTTAAGCGGTTTTCTGCTTAATCATCGAATGAATTTGTATATTGTCACACACATTGCATTTTCGAATCCAAAGGTTTACCGTACATGTCGTATTTCAAAATTGAAATAGTTATTTTACGAGAAAATCGGTTCTGAAAATTACTAGGTGTTTACATATTGGTGCTCGTGACCGTGACTAATAATTATGAACAACTTTTACGGGAACATACCTGAAATCGTGAAAAAAAATCAGCTGTTCCTTACATTTTGATGAGTTTTGCGAGCATAATGTATGGAATAGCAGATTTTTTTTATTACAATGACCCCTTAAAATATTGCACATGAATTCAATTTTACCCAGTAGTGTTCATGTCTGGATAAAAAAAAGAGATTTAGTCCATTATTCAAATATAAAAAAAAATCATTAGACACATATTTATTTATTGGTTTATCGTATTTAAAAAAAAAAATTAGCTTAACGCATTAAAGATGGGGAGTGGAAGCTCGCTACTTCACAAGTAAGTATAAAATCGACATACGTGTGACATGCCACTCTATCCGATGTGCTCGTCACATTTTCTCATTTGCAAAAGTTCTTGAGGATTTCTCCTACATGTTAAAAGTTTTGGTTCTTAAGACATTACTGTAAGATAAGGGGTAAGCAGAGTTGTACCTGTTGAAGACAACTTCTAAATCTCGACAGTTATATATTATGCCCAAGTAGGTACCCATATAGGGAGGTCTTATAGCCGTCATCCAGATTGCAAAATGCCTCATGGGAAAACACAAATACTCCATTATCTAACCTGAGAAATCAAACCCAGGACTCTTAACTTACCAGTCGAGACAACAACTGCAAGACCTTGTGCCATCTCATGTTCTTCGCACGGCGGGCTGTGCTGGCACCGCTGCTGCCGCTGCTGAGACCCTCAAGCGGCGTAGATACTGATGGGTAACTACAGTTTTGCGCCGTTTGAGGTCGAAACTCAAGGGTCATGAGGCTCGTGTGCGCAACACCTTTTTAAGGAAATTTTACGCCGATTGGTTGAAACTGTTCTTTGGCCCAAGAATTGGCATGCCATTCAACGTGGCAATGCTGCCAGTCTTCCGGGCACGTTTTCGGACGACAGCGATGCGGATGAGTACTTCGACGGCTAAGTGTCTTTTTATTTTTCTATGTACAAGATAATAAATGAAAGTATTTGCCATAATTATGTAAGGTCTTTATAACTACGAATCAAAATATTTTATTTGGAAAGCCTCATGAACGATCAAGAACCTTGACCTTTTACAATAAACTGTACTAAGTTATTGATCATATTTATACGATTACATTCACTTACTTGATCCAGTTTCGCATTATGTCTTCAACAGTAGCGTCAAGCAGTGATAGCCTAGTGGTGTGACCGTCGGACTGCCAAGTCTTAGCTCTCAAGTTCGAACCCAGGGCAGGCATCTCTGACTTTTCGGATACATGTGCGTATTGTATAATAATTATCACTTGCTTAAAAATTGGTGAAGGAAAACATAGTGAGGAATATTGAGAGATATTTCTCAACAACATGTTAAGCTAAGTCGTAGAGGCCCATGGGCAGCATGAAAACTTTGACACCAGGTTACTCATTAACCACACGAAGAAAAAGTATAGCTGCCTAAGTTTGTTATAGGAATAAAAGATGGAATGTTATTATTACGGACATAAAAAACTTATAATGCAGGCTCCTACTTTAATAATTTAGCAACGAGTCGACATTGGGTGGAATTTAAAAGAAAATCATCAGGCGTCATCTCGAAAACAATTTATCCTGTCATCATTCTACTTACGGACTCAAATAAAAATTGGTATGTTGTCACTAGGGTCTACGGACATCCGTTTCATCAGATGCATCATTATTATGCAAGTGAGTCAATAATAATAATAATATCCTTGGACATTTCACACTGATGGGTGAAAGAAACAAATAAACATCTACATACATTATGTTAGACCTGCCATAGAGATATACTGGGTCTTGGGTAGGTACTTTTTTTATCCAATGACTTTGTCCGTTCTGGGCGGAGCGGAAGGGATTGTCAGACTCTTACTGACTAAAACCCATCCATGTTTCTTCCTTAGCCTTTTATGTTCCGGGGTAGCGATAACCCTTTCGGACAATCCGCTTACCCGGCAGGCTCGGCCCAAATGGGCCCCTTTATATGCTGACATCTCTTTGAGGCGTGGGTGGAACATGTTCGCGCCGTCCGGCACTGGCCTGGTCCTTATCGGACGGTGAGCTACCCATTACTCACCGCCCGCTGGGTTGCGACAGCCGCTGTTTCCAGGCCGCCATGAGATGGCCAATTTGCCGCGGAAATAAAGTTGACCCCGGCTTAGTACTTCCGCGCGCCACTCGTAAAGGGGCGCGAGGACTATCGCCTCCAAATCCCACGGCGGCAGTCCGGCAAGGAGGCTTTTTTTTTTTTTTTTTTTTTTTAAGGCTGGGAAATCATCCAATGACTGCTCCCGCTCTGGGTGGAGCGGAAGGGAGTGTCAGACTCTTACTGACTAAAACCCATCCATGTTCCTTCCGTAGCCCTTTATGTTCCGGGGTAGCGGTAACCCTTTCGGACAATCCCGCTTACCCGGCAGGCTTGGCCCTGAGGGGCCCCTTCATATGCTGACATCTCTTTGAGGCGCGCGTGGAACATATACGCGCCGTCCGGCACGGGTCTGGTGCTGATCGGACGGTGAGTCACCCATTACTCACCGTCCGCAGGCCCGCGCCTACGGTGGCCGGGAGTCGTCACGTGGCTCCCGACGCCCGGGGCGTCTCCTGCGGCGGCTGGGACGGGAGGACCTTTCTCTCTCCCATCCCGCCACCTCCTTCGCGAGCATAACTTTTTCGCAGAAGGAGGTGACTGCCTCCCACTCCCTCTCACCCCGGACCATGGCTTGCACCAGAGCCGGGCGCGAGAGGTCGCCGCCGCCGATCGCCTCTACGAGGACACGGCGGTGCTCTGCCCATGCGGGGCAGGTTTGCACCGTGGGCAAGGAGGCTTGCCGCCTCGCCCGATCGTGCGGTACCCTCGGATCAGCCGTATGGCTACCACCTTTTGGAGCGCGTTCAGGTAGTGGGTGGCTCGCCGCCGCAGTGAACGCGCCCACACCGGGGCCCCGTAAAGAGCCATGGACCGCACGACCCCCGCATAAAGCCTCCAGCAGGAGGCGTTTGGCTCCCTCAGGTTGGGCAAGAGCGGCTTGAAGGCGACCCCAGTCCGTTCCAGTTTGGGGGCCAAACGTCGCTCCACGAAGTTTAATCGGCTGTCGAGGACGAGACCCAGGTATTTCATCGTGGTCTCGACGCCGATATGAACCCCTCCTACCGTTAGTTGCGATCCCGATGGTGGCCTATTCCGAGGCATGAAAGGACATGGCCTCGGATTTGTGCAATGCCACCTCGAAACCCAACTGCTGGATTTGGGTAGGTACTTAGGTTTGAGTTAGAACTGCCATAGAAGTATAATGGTTCGAATTAAATTACCTAGCAAAACTCTCTAGACATGTATCAAAACACGAAAAATAAATAAGTTTTTTTTTTTTATGCGGCAGTGTAATTAATTACTGGAAGTTGGTATGTTCATATAAACTGTTTTCTTTTGTTTCCCGTGTTTAGGTACAAAATTCAAATCTAAAAAGACACAGTAAAAAATCACGGAATATCCGTGTCCACGGAATTTCAAGTATTAATAACACTAACTGGGGTCGATGACCCTACAAAAACCATCAAATTAATTTCATTTAAGTTTTATCCGGTTTAGATTTTAGAGGTTGATACCCAACACGTGTGCGAAGTTTTGCTAGCTAATTTTATTTGACCCTGTAAAGGAAAATGCCGGTTCAAACACCAAATGAACGTGCCAGTAATTTGGCGAATGCACTAAAACATGCGGGCTGTTGTACACGATGCGGGAATGCGTTATAGTACCTAGAAACGGAATACAACGTAAAAGTATCAGGGTTGTCAGACACTCCTTTCCGCTCCACCCAGAGCGGGAGAAGTCATTGGATGATTTCCCAGCCTTAAAAAAATAAAAGCATATGATGATGATAAGCAATTTTATAGATTACTACTTCTACCCGCCGCTCCGCTCGCGTGATGTCGTAAATTATCCCACGGGATGATGATTTCCCACCCTCAAATAAAAAAGAAGGGTATCAAGGCCTTCTATACAAAAAGAACTGATATCATATCAGTAGACTTATCTATTGGTAATAAAATACCAAAGAACTTTTAAGAGTTACCAAATAATTTATTTCTAGCTTTTGCCAGCGGCTTCGGCTCGGATGTCGCAAATGATCCCACAAGAGTGTACTACGGGGATACAAAGTGTCCTATGTGTTATTTCAAATTCAGTTTTCCATTAAAATATACACAACGATTTTGAATTCACTGTTTCAAACCTTTCAGGGCGTAAAAGTACCCATGATTATGAGTAACTTTCACTATTCAGAGACCAACTCCGAAATATCGAAAAACAATCGGCTTTTTCCATACAAAAATGCAATATTGACGTTATGAAATTGTATAATTAAGCAGTTTTATATTTTTTTATTTTGGAGTTTATCTTACAGTAAAAGTGGTTTATAATCAAGAGTATTATATTCTCCTGAAAGATTAAAAGCGAATTAAAAAGAAACATGTGCATCAAACAAATGTTTCAACCCTGTTTTAGTCAGTATTATGTAGATAATGAAATTCGTAGGTTAAATAATTCCCTAAGAGCTGCGACAGTTGCACTGTTGCACTTCAAATAAGCAGCTTGTAGTTTGGAGTCAATTAATCATGGCTGCTGTGTTATTGGAGATTCATATTGTATTATTAATAATTGTCAGTGGACAATGTGGTGATTTTGAAGACATGGACGATTGTAAGTAGTTATAGAGTACTAGTTTTTGCCAGCGGCTTCGCCCGCGTGTATGAAGGAAATTATCCCACGGGAACCGTACATTTTGCTGGGATAAAAAGCTTTTATGCTATTCCAGACTATAATCTATCTTTGTGCCAAGTTTCATCCCGTAGTTTTTGAGTTTATTTGTTACAAACATACTTATTTACAAACTAGCTTCTGCCCGCGACTTCGTACGCGGACCCTGTTGCTTATGCCAGCGACAGCGGGGTCGCCATTTATGTTATTTTTTATCATTTTTCCCATTTAAATCTTTTATCACACTGAGCTTTAGTTTTATTTCATTCCAACAACCACCAAAACATACAGTCCATTGTCATCGTTTTCATTTTGGTAACCGCATTATTATATTCCCCACTTGTCTCTAGAGACCTAGAAGTCAATGCGTAGATACGGTTGGAACTCAAGCACAATTCTCTATCCGTGAACGTCTCCGACTCCCGAGACAATACATGACGTTCACGATCAGCGGTCAGTCGCACATCACGTGCCCCACTTGCCTCTAGAGACCTAGAAGTCGATGCGTAGATACGCTTGGAACTCAAGCGTAATTCTCTTTCCGTGAACGTCTCTGACGCGCGAGACAATACATGACGTTCACGGAATCAATAGATCAGCGGTCAGTCGCGCATCATATTCTTCACTGGTCTCTAGAGACCTAATGAATACGCTGAGAACGCAGGCGTGCTTCGCGACCCGAAGTGGTTTCCACGGAGCGAGTTGCAGCCTAATGTTCTCTAACAGCATCAAGTCTCTCCTGACGCTCTTCAGTAGATTCTTGGGATCTTATGATCCTCAATCTTTTAGCTCTCTTGGAACATTGGGAAAGATTTGACCTCTTTCTAGGCATGGTCATAGTTTTATTGTGAAGATACCTGATCAATAAAAATCTAAATTAAAATGACTGCTCCCTGCGTTACCGGGTAGGCTACCGTGTCACGAAGATAAATGGAAAAGGAAATTAAACACTCAAACAACATAAGCCCGAAGGCATATTCATACGTTAAAATAAAAAAATAAATAGGAGTTTTGGCCAGTAGAGTCAAATTTTCAATGATATACCATCGTCATCAAAAATCAGTCCTAAACTGTTACCGCCTTCACCGCGTGCAGGTACTCCCAGTTTATGTTATTTTATAATTACACAGTAAAATTAGTGATAGCTTTGATTTCCACATCAGATGTTTCTGATCTTCGATTTTTATAAGTCAACAGGAAATGCCAATCAGATTGAACAACAAAGACGTCAAAGACGTCATTCCTGTATGTGTTATGTTGTAGCTAGGCTCTTGGAGTTCCACAACAGGTGTTCCAGATCTTCGATTTTTATAAGTCAACAGAGAGTGCTCATCAGATTGAACAACTTGTGCTAAGACGTTATTCCTATATGTGTTATGGTGTAGCTAGGCTCTTGGAGTTCCACAACAGGTGTTCCAGATCTTCAATTTTTATACGTCAACAGAGAGTGCTCATCAGGCTGAACAACTTTCGCTAAGACGTCATTCCTATATGTGTTATGGTGTAGCTAGGCTCTTGGAGTTCCACAACAGGTGTTCCAGATCTTCGATTTTTATAAGTCAACAGGAAATACCCATCAGACCGAACAACTTTTGCTAAGACGTCATTCCTATATAATGTTATAGTGTAGCTAGGCTCTTGGAGTTCCACAACAGGTGTTCCAGATCTTCGATTTTTATAAGTCAACAGGAAATGCCCATCAGACCGAACAACTTTTGCTAAGACGTCATTCCTATATATGTTACAGTGTAGCTGGGCTCTTGGAGTTCCACATCAGGTGTTCCAGATCTTCAAATTTATTCTCTCAGCAGAAAATGCTAATCTCGTGGAACAATTTTTGCTAAGGTATCATTTTTGTATCTCTTATAGTTTAGCTGGTCTGTTGCGGTTCTGCATCAGGTGTTCAAGTTTCCAAGATAAATTATAGCCTATATGTTGCCCAGACTTAATACCTATACAACAAAAAAAAAAACATTCCAATCCGTCCAGTAGTTCCGAAGATTAGCGTGTACAAACAAACAGACAAACAGACATACAGACAAATAGACATACAGACAAACAGACATACAGACAAACAGACAAATTTTTTTTTTGGATTCGTGCTCTACTACTGTCTCTAAACCAATTCTTTTTTTTTTAATATATTCAATGTACAGACATAGTTTTTTTACTGTTTTATTATATGTATAGATTTTTCCTCTTTATAATATTACTAGCTGACCCGGCAGACGTCGAAGGCAGGACGCCTTAACTATGATACCTACCTACCTAGGGGTATGAAAAATAGATAGTAGCCGATTCTCAGACCTGCTGAATATGCATATAAAATTTCATAAAAATCGGTCAAGCCGTTTCGGAGGAGTACGGTAACTAACATTGTGACATGGAAATTTTATATACATATAAGATTAGTACAGATAAGATTAGTATAGATTTTGAGTTTAATGCCGCCAGTCTTCTGTAGTGGTATTCTGTAACCATCCCACCAAGATAACATAGGTGAAGTGAATTTAAAATAGTGTCAATGTCATTATGTGGAACGGCAGCTCACAGCACGCTTTCTTCACCTAAGTTTTCAAGGTGAGATTTTTACAGAATCGATCTACTGGGCTCGTTTCCAGATGACAGCGATGTGGACGAGTAGGTACAGAGGCCAGCACATTAAGCTATCCCTAATTGTCAAATTTGCTCAATTAAAAATGAACCTTATGTCTTTGCAATAAAGTTGAAATACTATCAAAGAAATTTGACAGATTGTGGTAACTTGATGTGCTGGCCTCTGTACTTCGACGCCTAAGGAACCGTATCCACGAGCTAAAGAATCGCGAATCATTAAATACCGAAAGACACTTTTTTTAGTATTTTTTTTTTGAGGATGGGTTATCATGAAATGACTCCTTCCGCCCTGGGTGGAGCGGAAGGGAGTGTCAGACTCTTACTGACTAAAACCCATCCGTTTTCCTTCCTTAGCCCTTTATGTTCCGGGGTAGCGGTAACCCTTTCGGACAACCCCGCTTATGGAGACGGTCCTTAAGAGTGCTTTTGTTTTTTTATTTCTATTTTTATAGTTAGATAAATATTAACAAACTTATACATACTTAAATTAAATGACCATCTAACTAACTACAAATAAATACAAAAACAAAAAGAACACCTAGGCGTCGAAGTACTTATCCGCATCGCTGTCGCCCGGAAACGTGCCCAGAACACTGGCAAAATTGCCAAGGCGCTCTACTCAGTAAAAATAGGCTTCACAAAACAGATTTTTAGCCAAATGTATGCATTTTAGAGCAGCAAAAAAAATATATGTTAATCTTGATCATATTTATGAGTGGACCATTGTTTTCAAAACACGTTTTCGGTAAATTTTCTCGATGGAAAAAAATCATAAAGTAGCCACTAAAATTGAAATCTTAGCAATTGTAACGACATTATTTATAAACAAATCTTGATAAAATTAATAACAGTGATGTAATATATAATAATAAAGGGAACTGTTGCTTTTATTTATCGATTGAAATAATATATTTGTAAGAATGAATTTATTTATTGATTATTAACTCGAACGAAAGGAATGAAACGTCGCGCCATCGCGGCGTCATTTCGCTTCTCTTTCATTTCTACGCGTAGCGACAGTGACCGCTGAGGCGCGCTGCTTGATGGACCTATGTCAATTTGTTCCGCTCGCCGAAAATAATCATTTACGTATGTTTGTTGATAAAAGCTGCTTTTTATATTTTATTTTGTGATTCGTTTTTTCTAAGTTGTGTTGTTGGTGTAAATTTTTGTTCAATTTCGGTTCTAGTCATAAGTTGTAAATAAACTAAGTATTAGTTTTTTCTAAGTTTTGCTGTAAGTTTGTGTAAATTTTTGTTCGATTTCGGTTTTAGTCATAAGTTGTGTAAATAAATAAACAATAGTGTATAAAAAATGGGCAACAAGAAAAATAAACGGAGGGCAATAAAGAGATCTTATTCGACGAAACAAAAACACATGATGGAAGTTGTAAAGTAAGTACCTTCTTGTGCACGTCTTATTTTGTTTGTATAGATTATCTATAGGCGCGTAATTTCGTCGTGCAGTTACATAGCTCGATTGGTCTAGCGGTCTCATGCATTAGGGTTTATTCTAAAGCCTCGGGTTCAAATCCCGCCACCCAATTTGTACTTTTTGTAGATTTTCTTATTTGAAACAAATGTTTTTTTAATTATTATTTTACTTTTGTTGATTTTCTTATTTTTGTAACAATTATAATACAATTTGATTGTTTTTTCTTTATAGTAAAAAGAAACGGTTGGCGAGCAATCCGTCAGCAGATGAACCATCTGAGAAAACTTTTCATGAGTAAGCTTATACATGGTGTTACAGAATATTGTAATAACTAGTAATGCCACAGGAGGTCATAGGAGTTCTATATGAACATATGGTATCTTGATGAACAAATATTGAAAAGAAAAAGGTCATTCACCCGCGACAAAAAAGACCGTAGTTTGATGATTGGCGCCATTATAAAAGTTGTCTAGGTATACCTAATGATGGCTGCAATGACCCCTTTTCTTATTTTTACACTCTTCTGTAAGACCTTGTAGATTTGTAAATTATCAACTTTATTGAATATTTATAACATAACACGACGGGTTATAACGTAACACGACGGGCTAAGCGCATAAGGACCACTTCTCAAAATGACTACTAAGTGCTCTTTTACGAAGAAGTCGCGCGACGCGTGTGGCGTGGCGTCTCGCGGCGCGTTGAAAGATTTTTCAGTTTACGGAGCGGCGACGCATGCAGGGGCTCGCGTTATCACACGCGCAAACACAAACACATTACAATGTACGATGCTGTTTACGCATGCTGTACGCTACAGGATTCCCCGCGGCGAATCCTGTAGCGTCTAAGCGTTGCTTGCGTTGTTCCGCCGTGGACGTAGTGGTGGGCATAGTTCTAGTGTGCGAGTGACGCCGCGAGCGCCGCGTGCGTCGCGGCGGCGCGGCGTAATCTGCGTGCTCCGCTGCTAGTAACACTGGGTTTCAAGCAAACGCGCGTAAAGTCGCTTCTCCGCGCTCTCATACATCGTTATAAGTTTGAATTTACTGCGGGTATCGTCGCGCGACGTGCCGCTTCTCCGTGAAAGAGGCCTTAGTGGGCTTAGGCGCAAAATTACCAATTCTCAAAATGTCTACAATAAAAACGGAATAAATTGAAATTGGCATAAGAGTCTCAAAATAGCAAATTTTCTAAATGCCAATTGCAAATTACTCAAAGTGTTGCAATTCAGTGTTGAAATTCCTCACATTCCTCATTTTCTAAAAAAAATCAATTGATTTAAAATTATTCATATCGTTTCAATTTTAGATTACAAAAGGATTCTGAGCACGAAAACTCTGGGACATCTCTTTCAATTGCAGCAGTTGTAACTCGAGGAGCCAATCCAAAATCAAATTTTGATGAGTAAGTATCAACAGATGGGTGAAGGTCGTCACACAATGGGAGCCGACGGATAGTCTAATGTGTGTGTGATTTTTTTTTAATAAAATAAAAAATTATGTCTTTTTTATTACAGAGAAATCACTGACGATGCGCTATTCGTTGAACCGTCGACCGAATCTCAAGAAGGTAATATATACCCACCAGTTCATGGTCGAAGAGTCGTTGACATAATGCATTTTATCCAGCAGCTGCAAACTATATCCGGCCATAGTTCACTGTTCAATTGCAATTTCTCACAAATGACACTCATAGGAGAAAAAAGGATCGGCTTGATCTCCAGATTCAAGTTTAGATGCAATATGTGTCAAGACGACTTTACTGTCACAACCGAAGATTTAACAAGTACGCATAATGTCAACGCTAACGTGGGTGCCGTTACAGGCATTACTTCTGCTGGTATCGGTTTTTCCCAATTTGAGGAAATAACAGCATGTATGGACATACCCATATTTACGAAAACCACTTATGCTCAAGTTCAAAACACCGTTTATGAAAAATGGGAGTCAACAGCTGTCGAATCCATGGCAGCAGCAGCTATGCGTGAGCGTGATGCAGCGGTAGCTGAAGGAACATTGAGCAAAGATGGCATACCAGTAATAGACGTATATGCCGACGCCTGTTGGTCATCGCGATCCTACGGCAACAATTATAAGGCATTGTCCGGCGCTGCAGCAATCGTAGGTCGCAGATATGGTGAAGTGTTGTTTTTAGGGATTAAAAACAAATACTGCCTTGTATGTGCTCGTGCAGAGAAAAAGCAAACTGCTGCACCAGAACACGTTTGCTTTAAAAACTACACTGGGTCATCTAGCGGAATGGAGTCAGAAATAATTTGCCAAGGATTCGAGACATCTGTATTGATGTACAATCTTATTTATGGCAGGTTAATTGCTGACGGTGACTCGGCTACCTATGCAAAAATCTTGGCGCGTAATCCCTACCAGAACCATACTGTTCAAAAAGTTGAATGCCGAAACCATGTGCTGCGCAATATGTGCAATAAGTTGAGGGCTGTAGCCAAAGACACAAAATATGCCTTGGTGCACAGGAAAATGCTGACTGAATCAAGAATTCTGAGTATCCGAAAGGTTGTTATTGCATCAATAAAAGAGTACAAGCAAGAAAAAGACAAAACCGAAGCAGTAGCAAGTTTTAGAAAAGAAATACAAAATTCTATTCTACATGCTTTCGGTAATCACGAAAATTGTAGGAACTATTACTGTTCAAAAGAAAAAACGCAACAGAGTAATATGGAAATAAAAAATACCACATTTTGGTTCAGGATACAGACAATACTCCAGTCATTACTTTCAAAATCAAGAAGCATGCTTGAAGACGTGGATACTAATACAGTAGAGCGCTTCAACAGTGTGATTGCAAAGCTTGTGGGGGGTAAAAGAATTAATTTCTCTCTTCGTCGGGGTTACCGCGCGCGTTGCAATGCTGCAGTCGTTTCTTTTAACAACCCCAACCCGAGGTATCTACTTCATAAAAAAATTTTAGGGAAAAGTCCCAAAAGTATACTGAAAAAGTTTGAAGAAAGAAGACTGATGAAAAGAAAATTAAACAAAGCAAAACCTCATAAAAAAAATCGGATGCTAAAGAAAGACAATGCTGTTCAGCATGATTATGGGGCTCAGAGTACTACTCCGGATTTGACGACGGATGAATTAAATGCCGCTAAAGAATCATTCCTTCAAAATCTAAAGCAACTAACTTCGGACAAAGAAAAAATACTATCATCTACTATAAATCAGAGAGATAGCGATGACTGGGTAGAACTAAGAAAAAATATGCTAACAGCATCAAATTTTGGATTAGTTGTGAAAAGAAGAGAGAATACCAGCAAAGCCAAGTTAGTCGAAAATATTTTATACAAAAGTAATCTCAGTAATGTAGCGGCAATCGCACATGGCGTCGAAAATGAACATCTCGCTTTACAGCAGCTTGCTATCCAAGAAAATGTCGCCATTGAGCCGTGTGGATTGTTCGTGGACCACGATTTTCCTTTTATTGGAGCAACGCCCGATGGTTTGATAGGTCAAGACACCGTAGTGGAAGTAAAATGTCCTTTAGTGGCATTCAAAAAGGGCCTAGAAGAATGTATCAAGGAAAACAAGATACAGATATGGAAATACAATAAAAAAAGTGAACTGATTGAAGTGAACAAAAATAGTAATTGGTACTATCAGATTCAAGGGCAGCTCCATGTAACACGAAAGGAAAAGTGCTTGTTTGCTGTGTGGAGTGGTGAAAACAAGCCACTAAAAACAGAAATCGTAAAAAAAGATGACGATTTTTGGGAAAGAAAGATGAAGGAAAAGCTGGTGTCGTTTTTCATGGACTGGCTTTTGCCTGAAATAGTCGATTCTCGGCGAGCTCGGGGAATGCCACTGCGAGAAAAAGAATTGTTATTGGTAGTCACATCAAGAGACGAAAACAAAGAAAACGACCCTTGTTGTAATTTAATGCATGTTGTGATTTGTCGCAATTTAAATAAAAATAAAAACATACAACAAGTTTGACAGTTCATTCTGAAGAAAAATAATATACAGTGTGTTACAAAAGAGTAAGTAAGTACCTAATATCAAAGGTCATTGTACATCATTATGAACAACTTTTACTATGGCGCCAGCCCTAAAATCTGTTTCATTATTTTTTTTTCCCGATCGAATAACGACGAAATCGGTCGAATAACCTTTTTGTATAAAACGCCAGTTTTTTTTTTCTTTTCCTCGCAGTGGCATCCCCCGAGGTCGCCGAGAATCGACTATTTTAGGCAAAAGCCAGTCCATGAAAAACGACACCAGCTTTTCCTTCATCTTTCTTTCCCAAAAATCGTCACCTTTTTTTACGATTTCTGTTTTTAGTGGCTTGTTTTCACCACTCCACACAGCAAACAAGCACTTTTTCTTTCGTGTTACATGGAGCTGCCCTTGAATCTGATAGTACCAATTACTATTTTTGTTCACTTCAATCAGTTCACTTTTTTTATTGTATTTCCATATCTGTATCTTGTTTTCCTTGATACATTCTTCTAGGCCCTTTTTGAATGCCACTAAAGGACATTTTACTTCCACTACGGTGTCTTGACCTATCAAACCATCGGGCGTTGCTCCAATAAAAGGAAAATCGTGGTCCACGAACAATCCACACGGCTCAATGGCGACATTTTCTTGGATAGCAAGCTGCTGTAAAGCGAGATGTTCATTTTCGACGCCATGTGCGATTGCCGCTACATTACTGAGATTACTTTTGTATAAAATATTTTCGACTAACTTGGCTTTGCTGGTATTCTCTCTTCTTTTCACAACTAATCCAAAATTTGATGCTGTTAGCATATTTTTTCTTAGTTCTACCCAGTCATCGCTATCTCTCTGATTTATAGTAGATGATAGTATTTTTTCTTTGTCCGAAGTTAGTTGCTTTAGATTTTGAAGGAATGATTCTTTAGCGGCATTTAATTCATCCGTCGTCAAATCCGGAGTAGTACTCTGATTGTCTGTATCCTGAACCAAAATGTTGTATTTTTTATTTCCATATTACTCTGTTCACTGTATATTATTTTTCTTCAGAATGAAGTGTCAAACTTGGTGTACGTTTTTATTTTTATTATGCTACTAGCTAACCCGACAGACGTTGTCCTGTCTTAACTATGATACCTACCCTACCTACTGTAGTGGTCTACATACAGCAGTAACATCCGACCACGGCGGCGCGTAGCCTCGCACTGAGGACCGTGAGCGATGTCCATACATACGTTGTTCCAACGGCGCGCCGTGTTAGTAACTGAAGACGGCACACGAGGCGCTGCCCGTATATACAGGGTGGAATTTTGTAATGGGAGGGAAAGTACTCTTAATACTGTAGATAGAAAATTTTACTCAAAGGAAACATTCCTTTATTTTTGAATAGAAAGAAAACTGCATTCAAAGATACATTTGTGTATCCAAGAAAATGGACCCCATTTCGAGCAACTAATTAATTAGTTTACAATTTTTTGTAAATAATTAAAGATTTCATGGTTTTCCTATCATTTAATTTATCAAGTTTGCTCGAGAGATTTTATCCTTATAATTGATACTAACGATCGCGGCAATAAAAGTACAGTGTGTACTTTTTGCAGATTTTAGTCAGTTCGATTCCCGGGTGTGGCAAGCGATTTTTTGGAAATCTTTGAATGCAGTTTTCTTTCTATTCAAAAATAAAGGAATGTTTCCTTTGAGTAAAATTTTCTATCTATAGTATTAAGAGTACTTTCCCTCCAGGGGGCATTACAAAATTCCACCCTGTATAGGGAAGACACATATGTACCGTGGACCAAAATACGAAAGGCGCACGACTCTTCTGATTGGTCCATTATAATAAGATGTCAAGTGAGCAGACCACTATGTACAAAGTCAAAATTACTATATACCTTAGGTAAATAAAGGAATAGTATTGGTATCCCTATAACCGAGTTTTATTTAAATTCCAAGAGAGTTCGAGATTCCCTAAACTACCCTACCTACCCATGTTACCCCACCTACCTACCTACCAACCTCTCCTACCTACCCTACCTACCCATGTTACCCCACCTACCTACCTACCAACCTCTCCTACCTACCCTACCTACCCATGTTACCCCACCTACCTACCTACCAACCTCTCCTACCTACTCTACCTACCCTACCCACTCACTTTTTTTTAATGTAAGAACCTTCTCCTTACAATAACAAACACAACAAAAAAAGAATTAGAGAAATCGGTTCAGCTGCTCTCGAGATTTGCGTTTACCAACACATTTTGCGATTCATTTTTATATTATAGATAACTCTTGATTTTGAAGAAAACTGTATTATAATAGGAATAAAATGATTGTTTTTATTAAAATAACAATTACCTATTGAATTATTTTAAAAATAAGAAAACAAAAATATGCACAGATTTTAAAAATAGCAGCACGCAAATATATATTAAAATAATAAGAAAACAAAAATGTGCATCTAATGAGGATCGATCCTAGGATTCACCACGGAAGCGCGCTGCGAATCCGGCCAGCGACGCGCTGGGCCAATCGTACATGTGACGTAGGCACCGAAATAACGCTTTTAAATCTAATTGAAATTGCGGATCGACGAAATTTGCGCGGTGCACCCCGCAGTAGGCGGGACTACTCGCGTCCCACTACATCCGCTTCACCCCCTCATATACATAAAGGTCGTCTATTCACCGCGCCTTAAATTGCCAATTCTTTGGCCAAAGAACAGTCCAGTCCAGTTAGATATTCATCTAATTATTAGTAGCTAGTGTAAATAATTTATCATTTTGTAAATAAATAGATAATATTTAAAGTTCTATGATTTCGGAGGGTTTTGTTTTTGTACTTACAGGTCATCTAAATGTCATTAGGTACTGACTTTTGTCAACCTAACAAATAGAAACCTATTATTTTGATAAAAATATGGCTCCCCGTGTAATTACAAAAATAATACCGGCAATGATGACAAAAAATAATATGAATGCAAATCCATCAAATTGCGATCACTAAGTAACTTTAAATTATTTACTTGATACCTAAATAATTTACATACGTTTTTTATTTAGATATTGTAAAAATAATTAGACCTGGAAGCCACTTTTTTAAAGCCTTTTGTTTGTATGAAGATTTTTTTTTGTGATTGAAAAAAAAAACACTACTATCTTGAATTTCGGGAGTCGGTGTCTTTGGTTTTGTATTTTCTTTTTTGCCATCTACTTTCGTTGCAAATTAATACATTTAATATGGGATCTCCGGGCAAGTTTCCTCCACCAAATGAAAAAGATTTTTCTAAATCGGATATTTCCACAATTGACGAAAATATCGATGAACACACACACTAAAAAATGCGACTTCCTGTTTTGAAGTCGGTAAAAAATTATTTTATTTCAATAGATAGTTACAGACAGTAAAGTCAGCCACACAGGATCGATCAGGTTAAGCTACGCTTGCGATTGGTCCGTGGATGGATGACCATCATTATAAACCTACTACGAGACTTCACGACTTCACGTTATGCCGTTGGTCCCAGCTGTATTTTGTAAATCTTTGGCAGCTGTTGGTCCCAGCGGTCTGTTGTAGATCTTTGGCAGTCGTTATGGGTCTTCATAAGGCCGAAAGTCTGACAACAAGACAGTCTTGCCAAGTGGTATCGTTTTACCCAGTTGCTGGGTTGTGGACGTCAGGTAGCTACCCTCCATGTAAAATACTAGTATTCAGTTGCATCCGGTTAGACTGGAAGTCGACCCCAACATAGTTGGAGAAAAGGCTAGCCATTTATGCATCTCTATTCAGATATGTTTCATACAATGTTTTTATTAAGTGACATTAAAATATCATTATTCATTAAACACTACGATCATTATGTATGTTATGTATGTATATTTTGGTAAATTATGTTCCTATTACTTGACAACTAAAGTTTAGACGGTTGAACCGAAAATTATCGCAAAAAATTATGTAGCGTAAAACAGTGCGCGTAAAATACTGTCATTGGCTGAATGATTTATCAACAATCAATCGCAGCAGCAATACTTTTTCGGTATATAAACTAGCCTTAGGGTTCAGTGGGTCAGCGGGATTGTCCGAAAGGATTACCGTTACCCCGGAACATAAAGGGCTAAGGCAGGAACATGGATCATAGTCAGTAAGAGTCTGGCACTCCCTGCCGCTCTATCCAGAGCGGGAGGAGTCATTTGATGATTTCCCTACCCCCAAAAAAAGAGAGACGGTGCGTTGTTCAGGGTAAGCTGGATATTTAACGTTCTCCCGATAGTAATTGAATCTGGGGAGTATGACAATGACTAACAGTGACGAGTTTACTGTCCGATGCTCCGACAAAATCATATAGTAAATTAATTGCCGTGGTTACAATATAAACAATTATTATTTATTACTTTTTGTAGTATACAGTAATTACTTCCTTTATACTATAATATCAATGAATATACAGTACCTATCATTTAGTTTTAATGACGTATCGTCACCGCCACTTCACAATTTTTTCAAGTTGTGGATCATTTAGTAGATACTTATTTATGTGAGCAATAAATCTTCTAGACTGAAGTGGAATTGGTAGGCCATATTTCATTCAGCGGGATTTTCCGAAAGGGTTTCCGCTACCCCGGAACATAAAGGGTTAAGGAAGGAACATGGATAGGTTTAAGTCAGTAAGAGTATGACACTCTCTTCCACTCCACCCAGAGGAGGAGTCATTTGATGATTTCCCAACCTCAAAAAAAAAGGCCATATTTTAATCCAGACTGCGGCCCTATTAGTTGCTGCTGCTAATTTAAAATTGCCTAAGCCTCTGCGAGTTGGCTTATGTATCTATTACGCCTTCCAAAGGACCGAGATTCCTAAGTCCCAAGATATGCCAAAGTCATTATAAAAATAGAAAGGGGGCAAATATAATGTGAAATGTCAAGAAGGGACTGCAACGACACAACAGTTACATGCCAACATATATATTTCCAAAATATACATCGACTTTCGCAGTTGTCTGTACTCCAGTAGTCTATGATTGCAGGCATTAAAGTTTTATCTAGACAAAAAAACTTACTTTTTTTATCATCAAGGTTACTTTATCAGTGTTCTAACTGAAGTTGTATAGTCATACAGAATGTGCCTTAATCCTTGCGATGTCATTTTGGACATTTGGGCACTGACTCCGCTTGTTTCGCGACGTTTTTGCTTAAAATACGTATAAAAACATTAATATTTATTTTCATAATGTTTCGAGTGTATTTGCTGTGTGTTATGTTTGTGTGTGAAGCTGTTTGTATGTACAGCTCGAAAGCTCTGGAAGGTTATCCGGCTGGCTATTTAGCTGATTGTAAGTAATTTTTACTCTTCATACCATCGCTCTTTATAGATTAGATTTTATGGAATATTTTATTTACCTCCCGTTTCATCTTGTATGTACTTACATGAAATTACCTATTATTAATATTTATGTTATGTAAATATTATCTGTGTAAAAAATACCATAGGTAATAAAAAAAAAGAATATTTTCGGCCAATATTATTTTGTAGACTTGATATAAAGATGGAGGATCGATTGTATGAAAGTGAATGATAGCGTGGCGGTTGACAGGGAAGAATGAAAGAAGAATACGTGTTGTGCTGATCCTGAGTAACACGGGACAAGGACAGGGAGATGATAATTGTATTCTCCACTTATTTCCGTGGTTGCCTTCGGTCCCACGTTTGCCTGAAAGAGATACGCAAGGCGTTCCATTATGGAAGGCGCTAGTTAGGGCCGAAGCCTGCCGGGTCAGCAAGATTGTCCGAAAGGGTTACCGCTAACCCGGAACATAAAGGGCTACGGAAGGAACATGGATGGGTTTTAGCCAGTAAGAGTCTGACACTCCCTTCCGCTCCACCCTGAGCGGGAGAAGTCATTGGATGATTTTCCAGCCTTAAAAAAAAATCTTGTTGAGATCTTACAAAGACCATGTAGATTGGCGTTTGACATTTCAGACCATTGTCTTTTGAGGAAAGAACCACACAAATCGAGTGGACTTGTCCAATCCGCGCATGCAGTTGTCATTCATCGTGAAGCTCAATTCTATACTGAAGGAGCTCAACGTTTTGACGAACAACATCATCATCTGCCTAGCCTTTTCCCAACTATGTTGGGGTCGGCTTCCAGTCTAACCGGATGCAGCTGAATACCAGTATTTTACTTGGAGCGACTGCCTATCTGACCTCCACAACCCAGTAACTGGGCAATAACGTTTTGACGAACAATACCAAAGAAAAAAGATTTGGGTAGGCCGCATAAATTACTCAAACTGCATGACCATGATCAATTATATAAAAAAGCGAAAGGATACTTTCATACATTCACTCACTGATTAATCACGAGATCTCAAAAAAGTCCTTCCGTAGCCCTTTATGTTCTGGCGTAGCGGTAACCATTTCGGACAATCCCGCTTACCCGGCAGGCTTAATTGGCCCTGAGGGGCCCCTTCATATGATGACATCTCTTTGAGGTGTGCGTGGAACATATACGCGCCGTCCGGCACGGGCCTGGTGCGGATCGGACGGGAGTCGTCACGTGGCTCCCGACGCCCAGGGCGTCTCCCGCGGCGGCTGGGATGGGAGGACCTTTCTCTCTGCCATCCCGCCACCTCCTTCGCGAGCATGACTTTTCGCAGAAGGAGGTGACTGCCTCCCACTGCCTCTCGCCCCGGACCATGGCTTGCACCAGGGCCGGGTACGAGAGGTCGCCGCCGCCGATCGCCTCGACGAGGACACGGCGGTGCTCCGCCCAAGCGGGGCAGGTTTGCACCGTGTGCTCTACCGTGTCCTCTGGACGATCCTCGCAGTGGTGACACCCGGGCGTTTCCTCCCGCCTGATGATGTGCAGGAACCTCCCGAAACATCCATGTCCGGCGAGGACCTGCGTCCGGTGAGGGCGCCGTGACGCCTCTCTAGCCACTCCTCAAAGAGGGGCCTTACCGCCACTATCGTGGTGTGCCCTAGGAGACGTCACCTAAGAAACGATTTTCGAAAACTTCCCCCGCTAAGGGTTGAAATAGGGGGTGGACGTTTGACCGAAAAATTTCACAAAGCCAATGTCAGCAGCTAGTTAAAAATCATTGAAAAACAAAACAATGACCGACATAGTTAATGTCGTGTAATGGTTCGTCATGTCATTCGTCACCTTTCTTCCACGTTGGGTGTGGAATGGTGTCGATGGCCACCTCAAAATGACGTGTAATGTCAATATTGGTTTTAATGACAAAAGGGAATGCGTATCGATGTGCAAACGTTGTTTCTGTATGTTTGTTCTTTGATAAAATTGTTCAAGGATCGAGGCGATATGTTTCTGAAGAAGTGGCAATGTTTGCTTGTCAAATATTTTGGTGGATGGAAAAAGTCTTTCAAGTTTAACTTTTTATGCCGAAATAAAAAGGCCTGACGAGGTTTGGACGGTACACTTAGCGACAGTTATTTTTTTATTTAAAGTGGGAACAGAACATATCGTAGGTCTGGGTGTTTTTATATCTATAACATGTATGTATTTAAAAAAAAAATGAATGAATTTCATTTTTTTTATCAGCCATCTCGTTACCATAACACAAGGTTGCTTAGCTCGGGACTATATGGCGTTGTGTAAAATGTCCAAAGATTTTATTTATTTATATAAGGTATTGAATAATTGTAAAATAACAGTGTTAATCGACTTTTTTCGCTGACTGTACCTACGCTTAAAGTCTGGCTTGTCCGGATTACCTTATTTTAGACATAATGTATTTATTCTCTTGCATCAGGAACCGAATTTAATTAAATCGTATTAAATCTATCTTTCTCCAGGTCCTGGAACCAACATACCCCAACCAATACCAGTAGAAGACTTAAAATACCTGGCCATTTATGTCCAAGGGAAAGGAAACATCTTCTGGCCAAAAGCGAAATACAACTACTACCAAATGAAAGACTTGGCGAAAGACCCTCGGGTAGACTTCAAGAAGCCCACAGTTATGTATGTGGGGGGGTTCTTGGACCACCCCCAGCTACCCTTCGGTTCGACAGCTGGAGTGGTGTATAAAAAATTGGGGTATAATGTGTTTCTACTGGATACTAACAGGTTTACAACTGTTGCTTATCCTGTGTAAGTATCATCTCGTTTTAATATACTTTTTTGTGTTATTTTTCTTTGCAAAGGGATATTTTTAGAGAGATATCGCTGGACTGGTGGTATCCGCAATGGGGACCAGAGAGGCTCTGATGCCTGAGTCCTAGCAGTGGGTATATTCAATCTGCCTAACCTTTTCCCAACTATGTTAGGGTCGGCTTCCAGTCTAACCGGATGCAGCTGAATACCAGTATTTTACATGGAGCGACTGCTTAACTGAACTCCACAACCCAGTTAGTAACTAGGTATAACGAAACTTCTTGGTAAGACTGGCTGTCAGACTTTCGGGTTTCTGACTACCCGTAATATCGGTCAAAGATCCACGAATGACAGCTGACCTAACGCTTTCCGAGGCACGCAGAAGTCTCGATATGTAAAGATGGTCACCCATTCACGGATCAACCCCGGCAAGCGTAGCTTAACCTGATGGATCGATCCGTGCGACTGTCATTACTTAGCCACGAGCCCCTCTTCTTCTTCCTCCTCCCCCACGAGCAGTGGATACATTGCAGACCGATCATTTATTCTTCATTATTTTGTCCGATGACCTTAAAAAAGTGGCTGGGATAGACTGGGTGCGGCAGGTGGAGGCAAGGGGGTTGTGGCGCAGCCTGGGAGAGGCCCACGTTCAGCAGTGGCCTGCGATAGGCTGAATTGATGGTTGATATTAATGAAGTTAGAGACCTCAGTAGTGTAATTTGAGTTTTATTCGGGTAATGATTATTATCTACTCGTATTCAATCAAAGACTTCATTGCCTTCTATAACTGGAAAACTTATATAGGGTGAAATTGAATTCATGGGCAATATTTTAAACGATTAAGGGCACTACATTGTACATTATGCTCGTTTAACTCACCAAAATGTAGGGAACAGCTTTTTTTTTTTCGCGATTTCGGGTATGTCACCATAGTAAAAGTTGTTCATAATGATGAGTACAGTGACCCCTTAAAATATTGCTCATGAATTCTGTTTCACCCTGTATATCGTATAATCTGTATTTCAGAGCTGCCGGCAACATGCGGACCATCGGAAAACACGTCGCTGAAATGCTCTCCATCCTATCAAAGTATGGCTTAGACCCCAAAAAACTGGAACTTGTAGGTCTGAGTCTAGGAGGCCACACCATAAGTTTCATAGCTAAAAACTATAGACTCCAAACAGGCGTGAATATCTCCAGGATAACTGGGTTAGACCCTTCCGGACCTTGCTTCAGAAACTTAGGCCCAGAAGACCGTTTAGACGAGACCGATGCCGATTTCGTTGACGTCATAGAAACTAATATCGATGGCTATGGAATGGCGGCGCCCGTTGGCCATGTTAATTTTTACGTCAACGGTGGCGAGTTTCAGCCTGGAGATATATTTTGGGTACCTTGCAACGTTATTTGCAGTCATGTGAGGGCTTTTACTATTTGGATTTCAGCATTATTAAATCCAAATAGTTTTATTGCCATGAAATGTGACTCTGTCCAAGAAGCACGGAACAGAGATTGCTATGATAAAAATCCTGTTGTGACCAATATTGTCGGTCTAAATACAAATAGAAATGTAAAGGGAATCTTCTATTTGGCGACTGAGAACAATTTTCCTTATTTAATGGGTTTGAAAGGGCTGGAAAAGGAATACGAATATTTCGACTCCAAGCTCAACTTGAGTAAGAAGACCAGCTGGAGTTTATTTTAAGTAAATCTTTTTGTTATTTGGAATAAACAGGTTAGGGTTTCATTTTGATTTTATTTTATGAAGCCCACTTGGACCACATGTGACTAAATAGGTGGTTTTACCTAGCGTTAAACGTATTTTAAACATTGTTCTCTTCTTCAGTCGTATGAATATGATAGATACAGAACAGGTATCAAGTTCAAAATATGTTTACCAATAATAGGCCAGTGTCGATAGCTTTTAAAACAAAAAAAATATATATAGTAGAATGAAACCCATTGGAAAAGGAAGAGAATATAACAAAAATTAAAGGAAAAATAATTTACGGGCGATCTGAGGTCGGGAAGTGGATGGGAGTGCGTTTTTAAGGGTAAAAAATGGTTTATCTCGATTTCTAGCAAAACTACAAGTCCTATGGAAAAAAGTTAAATAGCAAAGATGTAGGTAATAAAAAGATCTACAAATTTTGTATTCACACTTTTTTCACATAACCTCAAAATTTACTATGTGAAAAGTTCAAATAACCAAGTTTTTGGTTTTTTATTTTTATCTTTTACAAAAAATGATTTTTTTCCACGAAATTAGGTGAAAACTTACCTTTTTGTATCCCAAACACACTGTAATTTTTTTGATTAAAAATATTCATTATTTGTTCACCTTATTTTGACTTAATATCGAAAAATCACCCTAATTTGCGATCGAAAATTCTCCCGTCTAAATCAGCTTTTTAAAAAAAGTTGGTAGGCTTTATGTTCGTTGACATCTCTACTTTCTGATGGTGTAAAAAAATTATACATTACCATAGTAAATGTTCTCAGAAAATGCAAAGAAATGATTACAATATTACATACACATTACAATATTTTGTGAAAGTTGTAGAATTTTCTTTAAATTATATGCGTAGATTGCTATTTATTGCTTTTTTAAAGATTAGGTACATATATATCTGAGTGACCTACGGAAAATTTTAGCCCATCAAAAGCTATTTATTACAGGAGTGGGTACAGGTATGGGCCGTACTATCCGTTATTTCGTAGCAGTACTGTACCTACATTTTCTGACAACATTTACTATGGTAATGTATATTTCTTTTACACCATCAAAAAGTAGAGATGTCATCTACAATCTAAAGTACTTTTTTGCGACTAGTAGCGCCATCTGTTATCAACCTGTTGTACTTGTAGCAATCGTAACAGTTTCACGAGGAAAGTTTTATAGTAAAATTACTTTTGGACCACGCTTCCTCCAAATGTCAACAGAGGGCACTTTATGCTTTAGATTCATAAGACTTACATAGATGGCGTTAATAGCATACTAAAACAATTTCCAGAGTGAAAGTCAAATTAATAAAAGTATTTGATTTTGATTTACACATCAGGTATTTTTTTTAAATTAAAATTTAGTAATTGGGATTAAGTTAGCAAAAATGTAGGTAATGGTAAATGATTAATGTTGCTACTACTAGATTTAGCTATCCCATATTTAAACCAAAATTTAAAAGTTTTCCAAAATCATATAATATATCATCCGTTAATTGATGTCCCAGGGTAGCCCGCGAAATTCAAATTTTCTTAAGTTTTTTGCAATTTGCAGGCCAGTGATAGGTTGTATGTTGATGAACATTTGATTCGCGGCTGTAAGACGTATGTAGTTACAGAATTATAATCATCAAAATCATTAATACAACCCTCCGAGCTCATAAAGGTGTAAAAATGACTTTTTACAAGGTCAAAGTCATTCCGGTTCCGGAACCCCGGAACCGGGCTGGTTGGAGGATTCACCTTAACTGATGCCGATAGAAAACATCATGAGGACACATGAACTTTGTACATATATACTAATATTATAAAGCTGAAGAGTTTGTTTGTTTGAACGCGCTAATCTCTGGAACTTCTGGTCCGAATTGAAAAATTATTTATTTAACATCACGCTACGACCAATAGGAGCCGTGCAGCGGGTGCAACCGTGCGGGGCAGCTAGTTCTGTATAAACCTAGTAAGTTTATGAATCACTTTCCTCATTCGTAGCAGTTAATAAGCGCCATCTACAAAAAAAATGCCCAAACCATTCTTCCACACACAAATCCCAAACAAAAGTTTAAACAGTTTTTTCTTCATCCATTCATCACATTTTCTAAAGGATAAGCTTCCTCATTTTGGAGGTCAAATCTTTACATAATAAAGTGCATTGTGTTATGGGCAGCTGGTTACCTGACCCCTGTATCATGGGACGAACGGCCTTTATTATTAACCCTTGTAATTATGCGAATGTCAATAGGCAAGGGTCATATCGTCCGAGTCTTTAACCCTATTTTGTTTTGAATATAAGTTTGCGTGCGGAATCGTCTGCGATTTTTGAGGTTAGATTTTGCAGATGAATAATGGATTTTGGGTTTTCGGAATTAGGTATTATAACTAAATATAATAACAAGTTATCCATACTTTACTTAAATGAATATCTAAATAACTACATACAAATAAATACAAAAACAAAAAGGACACTTAGACGTCGAAGTAGTTAGGTACTACCTACAAAGTAGAAGTTTTTGGAATAATAGTTATTGAGTGTCGATTTCTTGGAAACAAAAATGTCGGATTTTGTATAGATAGTTGTTTGTTTGACTACGAAATTGTTAAACAAAATAAGTACCAACGAATATTTATGCACATAGTAACTTAGTACTTTAATATATTTATATAAACATAGCATGCAGACTAACCCATACACTGGAAAAAACACGTAGGTATGTGTGTTAAAGGCACTGAACTTAGAATAGCACAAAAAATCATGGTAGTGTTTGTGCTATGCAAACTGAAGTGACAGTGGGCTGGCCATGTTTGTCGAAGAACCGATGCCCGGTGGAGCAGACGAGTCCTGGAAAGAAGACCGCGTATCTACAAGCGTGTAGTGTGGGACGCCTTCCTCCAGCTAGATGGACCGAAGACCTTAAGAAGGTGGCTGGAACAGACTGGATGCGGATAGGCATAGTTGATAGATTAAAAGTAGCTTATGGAAAGCTAGCTGCTACCGCGCGGTTTCACTGCTCTGCTCCTATTGGTCGTAGCGTGATGTGACAAAGCCTATAGCCTTCCTCGATAAATGGACTATCCAACACAAAAATAATTTTTCAATTCGGACCAGTAGTTTCAGAGATTAGCGCGTTCAAACAATCAATCTCTTCAGCTTTATAATATTAGTATAGATGATACATGATCTCACAAGATAAAACATTTCTGATGAACAAACTGTCAAAGGAAGTGGTTTCCATGTTGACAATGCAAAAAATTGTTGACAATGCAAAGGTCCAATTTGCATTAGAACATTTCAAACAATGAATACTTTACGCCTCAATTAAGTAGGGTCAGTAAAGAAATTCCTATAAAGCACTTTCATTACCTACTATTGATAGTTTTTTTTTAGTTTCTATTGGACACCTGGCCCTTATTTGAATATAATTATTATTCTGCTGACCGTATTTGGGGTCCTTTTGAAATGGGAAGGATATTATTTTTACTAGTCTATTGTTAATTAGCTGACGCTACCCTGCCCATCCTAAATGGATGCGGGATGACGATATTATTATCTAACGGGCATTTAATCCCGCTCGCCTTTCATAATTTACTTTTAGTTTTTTAAAGCAATAGGTACGGACTGAGAAATAATATTGCTTTGAACTCTTTCTGTACAGACCCCAAATAAATTAAAATAATAGCGAGATCATGATCATCTTTGGTAAACTTGTTTATTTTTAACTTCCATACCTATGGATAAGGTGTTAAAATTAACTCTAAGAATTTCGTGGGAGCATTGTACTCATCATTACGAACAACTTTAACTATAGGATGAATCCTGAAATCGCGAAAAAACTATGAGCTGTTCCATACATTTTATTGAGTTACGTGTGCATAAATGTATGGAACAGCTCATATTTTTTGCTATGTATACATATGTATACACCTCTACCTGCCCTTTGGAACATACAAGCGTGATGTTAGCTATAATAGTAATTTGTTTTCTAAAAGTAGTTATTTTTTTGTGTATTTTTATTTTAACATTTTGCATGATATTTTATGTGTAGTGTTAGTGTTTGGAGAAATAAAATTATCTTTAGATATCTTTTATTTTGCTCCGTATTAAGGCTTGCCAAAATAAACTAGCCACGCGATAAATTCGCACCCGGCCATAAGCCAATCGGTCCATTATCGACCCATAATCGGTCCATGTTTACCCATTCCATAGCATATGACAAGCAAATTAACTACCATAAAAAGCGAATATACCTGAAAAACCACTTAACTCTTTACATACGCAACTTATTTGTATTAAATACCTTTCTTTGTGTTCGAATACAGCTTTTAAATAATCGCTTAATATTTACTCGATTTCGAAAGGGCAGGTGTCACTGTCACATGTCATTGTGACATTTGTTTGACGGTTAAGTCGATGTATCGATTTCTTAATCGATTGGAAGTGATAGTGGGACGATTATCATCGCCGTTTTACTTATCGGGCGGGTTATAAAGAATCCTTATTCTAAGTGGGAAAGTAATTCTTTGGTTGTTTGATATGTTTTCACGGTGTAACCGCTTTCGATAAAATTTGGTTGAGTTTTAGGCATAGGCATATTTATAAATCAAGTTGTAGGAAAACAATATGTATTCTTCTCCATAGGTACCTACTAATTTGGAATGGGCACCTAGCTTCATTTTCTGACTGACCGACCCTATGGCAAATCAGAAGTGCCTGTAATTGGTTTATTTGAAACTAGCTTTTGCCGGCGGCTTCGCCCGCGTTTTTTCCGGGATAAAAAGTACCTTATATGCTATTCCAGACTATAAATGACTATAATCTGTCTTTATGCCAAGTTTCACCCAGATCCGTTAAGTAGTTTTAGAGTTTATTCGTTACAAACATACATACAGATCTCTCTTTATAATATTGGCATAGATAAATACTTTGAGTTTGAGTTTAAGTTCAGCCCTGAATTTGTAAAATGGGGCGTTGTTGGTAAATTGAAATACTGAGTAGATAGGCTACTTTACCAACACATGCGCAAATTGGCTTCACAGGTTTCCCTTATTTTTAAAGCTCAACAATATCCCTCGTAGAAAATTCTTCTGGTGTTATACAGTGAAACCTGGTTAAGTAAGACATCAAGGGACCTGCAAATTTGTCTCACTTATAGAGGTATACCACTTACCCAGTGTCTCAGATATCCAGGTATAAATAAATATCTGTCTCATTTAGAGGTCAGAATACAGGTTATTTCAGTTATAGAGGTGCGGGTATTAAATAAAATAAAGTATTATGTAAATATTATACATAATTTTTTATCTTTATTATTTAGAGGTTAAATGCATATAAAATTCACTCGCAGTCGGTAACTATGACGATAAAATGGAAGGAACAAATCCCAGATATAGAGGTTTGCTTCGTCTCACTAACAGAGGCAATTCAGTGCCAAAGTGTTGGGACCTCAGCATGAGTTCCAGTTATGGAGGTTTCTCACTTATCCAGGTCCCACTTAACCAAGTTTCACTGTACCTCATCTCGAAAAATTACTCGACCAAGTTCAATTACTTGCCGATTTTCCTAACAAAAGGGTTGTATACTCCAATCTACATACCGATTACTGATTACATTCTATTAATCGATTACGAAATAGGTCAATCATGTTCATTAGTGACGTGAAAGTATGTGTCCAATCGATTCTATGGGAAACCATTTGATCTGCTCGACTGCTCGTACGGAATTTTTAAACTATAATTGATGCTTATAATATATTCAAAAGTAAATTTATTTCCAGAATTCGAATTATCATGTTAAGCCCTATGAATTTTAAATAGACTTTTAAGCTATATATTACGTCTTTTGAATTGTTTCGATTCGTAACGATTAGAAATTAAGGTAATAAAGTATCGATTTTATTTGTTTGTGGGAACATCAAAAGGGTTATAACATGGCGTTTTAAGCGGTTACTTTCGATTACGGCTTCTAGTTTTTGTTGTTTTTTGGTTTTTTAACCTTAGGTAGGCATACTTACCTATGCATAGATATTAATTTGAGTAGATTGGTGTTGTTATTGTAAATAATGAGTTGAGTTCAACACATCTCGTGTTGAAGGCATGTGAAAAACATAGCAGCAATGATTCACGTGAAAAAAAAGGAATTTTCTGTATTTTCAAGGCTCATCAAAGTTATTAAAATTCCTATAAAAAAGTCACAATTCAAAAACTCTGTGTCTAGACAAGATAAAACAAGGTTTTTTTTATCACATAGGAACAAACGCCAAGCTACCCCAAACTGTTAAATATTCCTAATTGAAAATGAACCTTATTCTTTTGTCATAGAGTTCAAAATCTATCAAAGAAATTTGACCACTTGGGGTAACTTGATGTGCTGGCCGCTGTACTATTGTTACATCATCATTTTGAGGTAGGTACAGTCAGGGAAAATAATTATTGACTCAGTGTACAGCCCGACCCCCGCAGGCCCAACACTCAAAGGTCCGTCTTTATACTGCCTGACGTGGAACGTCCTTAGTTCTCGTTCCCGACTATGACGAGTCCAGATTCTAGATTCCCGCCATGGTACGCCCCGCTCTGGGTTACGACATTACCCAGTCCGAGACTAGAAATAACACCATACTTTTGGGATCCAGTAGGTGAACAAGCGATTAGATGGAAGCACGGTATATCCTCGTATATAGCCGTCGCAGGGCATCGACCAACCGCGACGTAGGTAGTCCCGACACTCAGTGCAGTGATTAATTATGATTATACGTATCCATACTATTATTATAAAAAAATAACACCCTACTTCACTTTACCGAGCAATAGACATTTCATGCAACTGTCAAAATATGACTATTGTGATTTAAATATACGGACAATTTAAATTTTGCTAAGCAATTAATTATTCTGACTTTACTTACATGTCGGTAATTAAAAACTTAACTTTTTTTTACTTTAAAAATAAGTAGGTAACACCAATAACTTTCTCTGGAACATCTGCCAATAAGCAAGTAGCTTACGAATACAAATTAAGTGCCATTACACCAATAAAACTGAACGCGATCAACACAATTAGACCGCATTTAATAAGAGCTGTCACTGTCAATATTTTCCGTGGATTATTGACATTGACAGATGAAAAACTCGCCCTAAGTTTTTTTAATACATTTGACTACTTTTGATTAAAGAGAGGAGCTCGTGGCTAAGTACTAACAGACGCACAGGTCGATCCATCAGGTTAAGCCACGCTTGCCGGGGTTGGCCGTGGATGGGTGACCATCTTTACATACCGAGACTCCTTCGTACCTCTGAAAGCACGTTAAGCCGTTGGTCCCGGCTGTCATTTACATCTTTGACAGTCGTTACGGGTCGTTAGAAGCCCGAAAATCTGACAGGCAGTCTTACCAAGGGGTATCGTATTGCCTAGTTCCTGGGTTGTGGAGGTCAGATAGGCAGTCGCTCCATGTAATATACTGGTATTCAGCTGCATCCGGTTAGACTGGAAGCCGACCCCAACACGCTAGGCAGATGATGACTACTTTTGATTAAAACGTAGTTAATTACCTGTTGTTTTAAATTGTATTAAGGTACAGAGGCCAGCACATCAAGTAACCACAATCTGTCAAATTTCTTTGATAGTATTTCAACTTTATTGCAAAGATATAAGGTTCATTTTTAATTGAGAAAATTTGACAGTTAGGGATAGCTTGATGTGCTGGCGTCTGTACTGTGTTATGTTATCGGCAGCGGTAGATAGCGGTAATATACTGTAAAAATCTCAGTGTGAAAACATGCGTGAAGTGAGTTTAAAGTGAGCTGTCAATAGTGTCAATCCCTAGCATTAGGTGTAACGACAGCTCATTTCACGACACGTCACCAAGTTTTCATGGTGAGAGATTTTCACAGAATCGACGGACTGGTCATCTCTTAGTTTCTTTTAAAAATATTTGTATTAGACATGGATAGCAGTGATAGCCTAGTGTTGTGACCGTCGGACTGCCAAGTCATAGGTCTCGAGTTCGAACCCAAGACACGCACATCTGATTTTACTTGCTTGCACTTGCTTAAAAATCGGTGAAGGAAAACATCGTGAGGAAACCAGCATGTCTGAGAGATATTTCTCAACAGCATGTGAAGCTAAGTCAGAGGCCCATGGGCAGCTTATAAACTCTGACACCTACTAACCACACGAAAAGAAGAAGAGGAATTACGCATGGACGCTTTTAACGTTCTGCATTTTTCTCACTTGTACAGAAACACAAAAAACGGAACGGAATGATGTAACCAATGTTTTGTAACTATATTTTGTTTAAAAGTTCGTCTAGTTTCTTGTCCGTTCTTTGGCATATGTACAGACGCCAACACATCAAGCTATCCCTAACTGTCAAATTTTCTCAATTAAAAATGAACCTTATATCTTAGCAATAAGGTTTAAATACTATCAAAGAAATTTGACAGATTGTGGTAACTTGATGTGCTGGCCTCTGTACCTACTTTGTTTTGGAATGGGCAACTAGCTTCATCTTTCTAATTGACTGACCGTGTAATAGGCGGCAAGCCAACAACCGGGCACAAATACAGTCCCGGGGTGCTACTGAGAAATTCTTTATGGAAAAACCCAATAACACTTTGCCCGACCCGGGAATCGAACCCTAGACTTCACATTCAGCAGTAGCGCATGCGACCACTAGACCAACAGGGCTGTCGAAACAGATTGCCAAACAGTTTCTAAAAACAAAGTCGAAAGCCATCAGATATGCGTAGACGGCTTTTGAAGTCGATAGCATCTGATACTTAGACACGTCTAGTGCATAGATTAACAGCGAGGGCCCTTTGAGAGCACTAGGTGAGTGTTTAGCTCCAGTCAGCGCTCTATGAGGATTTGTTGTTCGTTCTTTGTTTTTTATTCAATAAAAAATATCACCTGATTTAAGGTGACACCCCGCGAAATTCAAATTTCGCCACAAAAACATAACAAATTGTGAATTTCGCGAGCTGCGAAACTCAATTTTTTTTGCGTATTTGAAAGGGTAGTCAATAACGTTACTATTTACGAACTGTCTTTTTTGTGTGTGACGTCACAGATTTTTAGAATCAAATGGAATACTTATTGTCATTAAATGCAATTTTACAATTATATCTTTGCATAATATTTAATTTATGTACAGTGATGGAAGTTTTAATGACGAGCGGTCTTTTTTCTATGTGATTTCATATTTTATTTTTGACTGTTTCAAATAGTCAATTAGCAGATCAGTGACAGGTTGCATGTTGGTTTAAATAACATTCGCGACCGTAAATAGGTATTATGTAATATGGGCTGGTGCCCGCAATTCCACATCAATACGTCAAAAATACGACCGACCGTAACAAACAACCGAAAAATTTCTACGCTACGGGATCTAGAACAATATAGGTACTGAATTCACGGTTACAGCTTGCTCGATCTCTCCACCACCCTGTATACAGTGCATGAAGGTAAGAAACATAGACTGTCAGTATATCAGGCCTGCTTGAGGGTAGCTTCGTTCTGCGCACTTAGGTCTGTTATGCACGGGGTGCTGCGCCCCTCACAAAAAGAAACAAGCCATGCCATACAGGGTGTCTGTGTGTCCGGATGAAGGAGAGTTGGTACTTTACCGTTTAGGTTAGCTAAGTTAAAATGAAAGTTATGCAATAAGAAATCTAAAACTAAAAAAGATATATGATGTGCAAGTATATAAAACTAACTAAAAATACAATACAATAAAACAACAGGTCACTTGGTTACTACATATATTATTATTAAGTATGTATTGATATAGACTTTGCCTAAGTTGTAGAAAAACTAAAAAAAACCTACTTTTTTGCTGGATGACGATTTTAATATTCACGCCGAAGCAAGAGAATTATTTTAATCTTATCCATTAATACAAGCATTGAGAATTATTTATGAACTAATCTCGTGTATACGGCCTCATCGACTTGGTTGGTTTAGTTGTTAACTTAATTATTGTGCATTAATGGTCTCCAATAAGTAAAGGAGTACACTTACTAAAACCAGAAAAACATATTCATTGTTCTTCTTCATAGGAATGTTTCTTCCTCCTTCTTCACCATAGGGGCAATTCTCGTAACTTTAAAAACGTTATTTTACATATAAAGTGTTATGTCAGTCTTAATCGAACAAACCAGTATTCCTCTAGGTTTTCTACTTTTTTGTCAAGTTTTTGACATTGATTGTCGCTGAAATGAGATGGTGCTAGATTTTGAACGTTTTCAATTATGAGAATGGTCTTCTGAGTTGCCAGTTATTGATGTGTCATTTACTGCATATATTGTTTGTTGGAGACCTTAAAACTTACCAAAACTCATACGTAAGTATCAAGATTCTTGCTCCCACTACAGAATCTCGTTGTTAATAAGGAAAAGAGTGGGTACACAAGGGAATCTTGCGAACGTCGGTCCGTTGGGGAGACGGCGCGGTTCGAATTTTCTTTTTCACTGAGTTTTAGCGTTGAAGGTTTTATTTATAAACGGATTTTTTTGCAAAAACCTGCCTGAGCTGTGGATTAAAGGGTTATGTGACTGGATTTTCGGTAAAAGATATGGGCAGGGCTACTTAATCTTCCTTTTTATAGTATTGGTATGAACTATAAGTGAAAATAGCTCGAAATAAGAGCAACTTAAAAAAGGGTATAATTTAGCGATATAAAAAAGGGTATATTTTGACTTTCAAAAGTGCCTTTCTTGTGCCTATTTGAAATAAAAGATTTGACTTTGATATTAGAGAAAGAAGCAAGGGTTCCAGAGAAGTCATTAAACTCAAAGCATTTATTTCAATTGCAGGCAATTTTAAATTGTCAAGGTGTCTAACAAAAGGATAAAGCTAGTTGCCCATGCCTACGTTTCTATGGAGAAGAAGGGAGAAGAAACACCATGAACAATAAAAAAAAAATCTTTGACAAAAAAGCAGTCAGATTTTTTTTTAATCTTCTCTAACAGGTTTGTTAGCGCTCTTCTAATTACCATAAAAAATGCCACATCACGACTGTATTTCTCGACGTGGTAAGCAGAGTGTGAATTGTGTTCTTGACCCAATAGTCTCACTTTTGTATGCCTTCTTTTAAGGATGGGAAATCATCAAAAATCACTCCTCCCGGTCTGGGTGGAGCGGAAGGGAGTGTCAGACTCTTACTGACTAAAACCCATCCATATACAGACGCCAGCACATCAAGCTATCCCTAACTGTCAAATTTTCTAAATTAAAAATGAACCTTATATCTTTGCAATAAAGTTGAAATACTATCAAAGAAATTTGACAGATTGTGGTAACTTGATGTGCTGGCCTCTGTACCTTCCTTAGCCTTTTGTGTTCCGGGGTAGCGGTAACCCTTTCGGACAATCCCGCTGGTCCTCGATACCCTAGGGGGAACTATTATATCTGAATCTCTAATGAGGGCCACGGTATTGAACCTTTTTATGCAGGTCTGAATGCTGATTTACCGATCGTATATTGGTGTTGCCAGTATTTTTTCATCAATGCCGCTTTCTTTCACCAATGAAGTGATAATACTTAAGGAAGCTCCAAGAGAAATACACTCAAAGGTGGGAAATTCAACCCCCATTCTTTACACACGAATGAATATCCACTGAGGGTTATTTAGCATTTTCTTTTAACTACCCCTTTGAAATGTAAAGGGGTTCTTAAAGAAATACCTTTGCCCATGGGTATCTGTTTGGAAACCCATAAAAGCGTACGTGTCTGTAGGTTTTTCAAAGACTTTGTACACTTTCAAAGTTTCTTTGAAGTCGGTAGTGACTTGTTTTGTTTTTTACTCCGCTGGAATAGAATTAATTGATTGGGTGTCTCTTTTGCATTAATGAAATAGCATTTTAGTTAATGAATATGTTATAGAAGGCATTTTCATTAATTCGGGTAGTTTTATAGCAATGTTAAAGTTGTGCACAATAATATTTCTAGTGATATTGGTCGCAAATTGACTATTTGTAACGGTCAAAAATAAAATATGAAATCACATAGATAAAAGATCGCTCGTCTTAAAAACTACCATCATCGTACAGAGATTAATTATTATGCGAAGATATAATTTTAAAATTGCATTCAATGCTAATAAGTATTCCATTTGAATCTAAAAATCTGTGACGTCACATTGTTATATTTCATACAAATCACGTACTTTCGCGTTTTGAGTTCATAAAATGTAACGTTATTGACTACCCTTTCAAATACCCAATTGGTCGTGGCAGACATAATTATTAATATTTTCGACTAAAGGAAGCTACCACCCGCTGTCACCATCCAAGCATTTTATCGAAGCATTAATGTTCGAAGGGATTGACGTAAAGTAGAAACTCATTTTCCTCCCGCGCCTCCTTAGATCTCAAATTCATTTGGGGTCAGAAAAATCTAAACTGCCAATCAAAAATAACGTTCTATTCCAATTTTAAATAGTAGATTAATTATTAGCGCTCCGGAAGCGTGCGTCTGCGTCACTGCCGGATTGAAACCGGTCTACCACCCGCACGGGCGGATATTGCGAGGCGCAGTTGGCACCCCGTACCGTTGGAATTGGTTCTTGATTATGTTATGATGACCGGCAATCCGTCACGGGACTGAGCCTTCTATTTGGCAGTTGTTGTTGTTATCGTGTGGTTAATGACTAACCTGGTGTCAGAGTTTTCATGTTGCCCATGGGCCTCTGAGTTAGCTTCACATGCTGTTGAGAAATATCTCTCAGACATGCTGGTTTCCTCACGATGTTTTCCTTCACCGATTTTTAAGCAAGTTATAATTATACAATACGCACATGAATCCGAAAAATCCGAGTTGCGTGGCTTGGGTTCGAACTCGAGACCTACGACTTGGCAATCCAACGGTCACACTACTAGGCTATCACTCCTTTGGCAGTTTAATATCAGTCAATATAGGTAATTTTTTTTGTGGTTTCTGGCAAGATAAGGCAGTTCACAATTAATCCGTGAATGTTGTAAAAGATGACTTCTATAAGATATGACTATGTGACGAAAATAGGCAGAAGTTTCAACCTGGTTGATAACAAAAATTGGGATCACCGATTTCTCTGACAAGCGAACATTGAAGACCGTTAGTTTTTGGAAAAAGTAACACCATTTCAGTCCACTGGCTAAGTACTAACAGCCGCACAGTTCGATCCTGATTGATCGACCTGTGCGGCTGTGGTTAAGCTATGCTTGCCGGGGTTGGCCGAGGATGGCTGACCATGTAAAATACTGGTATTCAGCTGCATCCGGTTAGACTGGAAGCCGACCCCAACATAGTTGGAAAAAGGCTGGGCAGATGACTTCAGTCCTGTGTATTCTGCAAGGAGGATAATAGGTTGGGTGGACTCCACGCCAATGATAATGTCTTGCGCTAACCACCAATCCATTCTTGTAGATATAAAAATACTGAAAACATCACAAACCAACGTACAACATCCTTAATCCTCATTTAAAACCAACAGAAATCACAAAGCAGCTAATTCACAATACAAATCCGCATATTTAAAGAAAAATCTCAATAAAAATAGGTAAAAAAGTCTTACATACCCATTTTTATTTACTCGTATAGTATCTGATAAATCGATGGCGACGAATGCTATGCCGCGGTAGCGAGCGCGCATGCGTAGCAAACATGGCGGCTGAAAAAAAGCCGGGAAATAAGAGAAAGAAGTGGCGTGGGGTGACCCCGAAGTAAGGAGAGCTCGCGGTGAGGTGCTGCTGCCACGCTACAGGTCGCACGCGAGTTTGCCTGTGATTTTCTGGGGGATAACCTCAGGCCCTACGATGATCGAAAAAAATAATGCAAAAAAAATGCACAGTAGTTGTTGTAGCTTGACACTTTGTCTATTATTGACCTATGAGTATTTCATATTTTTCAGTCATCGTAGTTTAAACGCTTAAATAGTACTATTTTAAAATACAGCCTCCTACAAAACAAATGAATATATTATTATTTCTTTTTTTTTTCGAAAACTAAATTCTTCATTACAAGTTAACAAATAATGAAAACCACAAGGTTTTATGAAATATTATTTTTGATTGAACTCGTCACAGTCTAAAATAGATTAATCCATCGGTAACATACGGCCAAACTGATTTTAATACGAGTAACAAACGCCAACGTTCATAAAATGGTTTTGCTCCTGCACTTCACCGCGTGCCTAGGGGTGTGTCTTCCCCTCGGTTCCCGCCCCCCGGTAGGGTGAACGTGCCCTCGTGAAGACTTCACTTGAGGCCCATTCACATACTCGCGACAGTAACTCGCGCTAGTATACTTGCCAGTGAATATGACAGTAGATATTTGAGTTAGATATATTAGGGCTGTTTAGTTTTGAAGGAATTAAATGTTTGGGCGATACTTTGTGTTGCAATTTTATTAATTTTTTGGTGATTACAAAGATGGCGCTTCAGATTTCATTATTGTAACCTATACCCACATACCTACTTATTTCAAGATTTTGCAGTGCAATATTTTGGGTAGTGGAGAATACAGCTTAAATGCGGAACCAAGCAATGTTAGACAAAGGAAATCGTATTCGAGTTTGCGTGGGTACTATTTACGCCCTACGTTATTTATTGAATATTTCTGGCATATTTAAAACACTATACCTACTGGCCTACCTTCAGCAGTGGATTGTTGTAAACTGATGGTGATGATTTTAGTTCATTTCGCTAGTACTCGCTCCAGTACTGGCCTAAGTCTAAACCACCATAGATACAAGGGAATGTCACATCCATCTTTTCTTCATCCCGATAATGTCAAAACAGGGATTATAGGACCATAGATAAGATTTTTTTTTTAAGAAAAAATTACAAATGCCCATTACTTTCATACTAAAATTAAAATCTGTCAGAGAACGATTATCTGAATATAGACTTTTATTTTTAGAAATTTGCATCTTGGTTTGTCAACTGAGTTGAAAACTTTTTTTAAATGAGTGAATGAGTGAGCATGAATTTTTAATCTCTTTGAAATTGTGTTCATCAATTTAATCTGAAAACATATAGGTGTACTTAGACACTGGTTAGGAATAAGGATTGAGGCCAAATATAAACTGCGATTATAAAAAAAAAATTGGATATACAAAATTTTATTGTTTACTAGCTTTTGACAGCGGCTTCGCCCGTGTGGATGTTGGAAATTATCCCACGGGAACGTAAAACCGGGAAAAAAAGTACCTAAGACTGCCAAATTTCATTCAAATCAGTTTAGCCGTTCTGGCGTGGGACATGATGGGATACTTTTTATCCCGGTAGTACCTAGGTACGATACTGTAAGATGATTTTCGACCTACACGAGACCGAAACCGCGGGCACTAGCTAGTGTTGTATAAAATTACATTTCGAAATTCATTATCTGTCGTAACGACCAATAATTTAAGTAGCAATTTGCATGATTGCATATGTCTTTATTGCTATTAATTAACAACTTTTTTAATTAAATCGGTTTATTTACATTTTCTAGTTCTATTTAATTAATATTCAACTGGCGAATAGCTAATACAAGTTATAATAAATGGCGATTACATTCATGATTTACTACGTAGAATTTTAAGTAGACTAGTATATCTAGACACTCATAATAATTGGTGTATTTGTAAAGGAAAGTGATACTTACCAATTGGGTATTTGAAAGGGTAACTAATAACGTTACTTTTTATGAATGGTCAAAACGCGAAATTCGTAGGTACGTGTTTTATCACTGCATAGTATAAAACAAAGTCGCTTTCTCTGTCCCTATATCCCTATGTATGCTTAAATCTTTTAAACTACGCAACGGATTTTGATGCGGTTTTTTTAATAGATAGGGTGATTCAAGAGGAAGGTTTATGTGTAATTTGTCGACATATTATGCGGGCGAAGCCGCGGGCGGAAGCTAGTGTGAAATATAACAATGTGACGTCACAGATTTTAAGAATCGAAAGGAATACTTTTACAATTATATCTTCGCATACCTAATATTTAATTTCTGTACGGTGATGGGGTTTTTAAGACGAGCGGTCTTTTTTTTGTGATTTAATTGTTTTGTTTCTGAGTCGAACTCACGACCTGCAACTCGTAAGTTTGTATCTGATACCAGTAAGCTACCGTGGGGCCATCACTGCTATTTTTTTTATTTAAAAAAAAAATAAAATTCATTTTATTTCAGGTAACATTAAACCATATTAAAATTAAAAAAGAATTTTACATTAGCCATGCTTGCACTATAAATGTTACAATACTTATTAATAAACTAGCTTCTGCCCGCGACTTCGTACGCGGACCCTGTTGCTTATGCCAGCGACAACGGGGTCGCCATTTATGTTATTTTTTATCATTTTTCCCATTTAAATCTTTTATCACACTGAGCTTTAGTTTTATTTCATTCCAACAACCACAAAAACATACAGTCCATTTGTCATCGTTTTCATTTTGGTAACCGCATTATTATATTCCTCCTCTAGAGACCTAGAAGTCGATGCGTAGATACGCTTGGAACTCAAGCGTAATTCTCTTTCCGTGAACGCCTCTGACTCGCGAGACAATACATGACGTTCACGATCAGCGGTCAGTCGCGCATCATATTCTTCACTGGTCTCTAGAGACCTAATGAATACGCTGAGAACGCAGGCGTGCTTCGCGACCCGAAGAGGTTTCCACGGAGCGAGTTGCAGCCTAATGTTCTCGAACAACATCAAGTCTCTCCTGACGCTCTTCGGTAGATTCTTGGGATCTTATGATCCTCAATCTTGTAGCTCTCTTGGAACATTGGGAAAGATTTGACCTCTTTCTAGGCATGGTTATAGTTTTATTGTGAAGATACCTGATCAATAAAAATCTAAATTAAAATGACTGCTCCCCTGCGTTACCGGGTAGGCTACAGTGTCACGAAGATAAATGGAAAAGGAAATTAAACACTCAAACAACATAAGCCCGCAGGCATATTCATACGATAAAATAAAAAAATAAATAGGAGTTTTGGCCAGTAGAGTCAAATTTTCAATGATATACCATCGTCATCGAAAATCAGTCCTAAACTGTTACCGCCTTCACCGCGTGCAGGTACTCCCAGTTTATGTTATTTTATAATTACACATAAAATTTGTGATAGCTTTGATTTCCACATCAGATGTTTCTGATCTTCGATTTTTATAAGTCAACAGGAAATGCCCATCATATTGAACAACAAAGACGTCAAAGACGTCATTCCTATATGTGTTATGTTGTAGCTAGGCTCTTGGAGTTCCGCAACAGGTGTTCCAGATCTTCGATTTTTATAAGTCAACAGAGAGTGCTCATCAGATTGAACAACTTGTGCTAAGACGTTATTCCTATATGTGTTATGGTGTAGCTAGGCTCTTGGAGTTCCACAACAGGTGTTCCAAATCTTCGATTTTTATAAGTCAACAGGAAATACCCATCAGACCGAACAACTTTTGCTAAGACGTCATTCCTATATAATGTTATAGTGTAGCTAGGCTCTTGGAGTTCCACAACAGGTGTTCCAGATCTTCGATTTTTATAAGTCAACAGGAAATGCCCATCAGACCGAACAACTTTTGCTAAGACGTCATTCCTATATATGTTACAGTGTAGCTGGGCTCTTGGAGTTCCACATCAGGTGTTCCAGATCTTCAAATTTATTCTCTCAGCAGAAAATGCTAATCACGTGGAACAATTTTTGCTAAGGTATCATTTTTGTATCTCTTATAGTTTAGCTGGTCTGTTGCGGTTCTGCATCAGGTGTTCAAGTTTCCAAGATAAATTATAGCCTATATGTTGCCCAGACTTAATACGTATACAACAAAAAAAAAAATCATTCCAATCCGTCCAGTAGTTCCGAAGATTAGCGTGTACAAACAAACAGACAAACAGACAAACAGACATACAGACATACAGACAAACAGACAAAATTTTTTTTTTGGATTCATGCTCTATTACTGTTTCTAAACCCCCTCAATTATTATTTTTTTAATATATTCAATGTACAGACACAGTTTTTTTACTGTTTTATTATATGTATAGATATAAAATAATATTACTAATACATTAATTAATTTGAATTGAATTTAGAATTAGAAGTCAAATACAAAATACAAAATATTAAAAAATGTCCAAAAAATAATTAAAAATAAATAAAATGTCACAATATGTCCAAAGAAAAAAGTCAAAGATATTATATGTGCAGGCACTGGCATGCAGCCGCAACCATCTCCGCAAGAAAGGAGAATCCCACCGCTCGGACAACACGCTCAGGATCCCGTTCGAGCTGCCCCTACAGCGACGCAGAAGCGATGCACTCCTTTTCCGGATTATTCCGTAGAAGTCATCGGTAGTAGCATCAGCGAACATCGCCGATGCGCTACAAAACCGGGGCAGCCCCAACAGAATCCTGAACGCGTTGTTGTACTGGACACGAAGTGCATTGTACGCCCGCCGTGTGAAGTTGGTCCACAGGCTGCACGTGTAAAAAGTCTGGCAGTATGCTTTGAACAAGGTTATTTAATTTCATCACCACTGCTCTTAAAACGGTGAAGGAAAACATCGTGAGGAAACCAACATGTCCTAGAACCAAAAATTCGAAGACTTGTGACATCTACCAACTGGGCCGGGTGGTGGATTACGGCCCACTCCTGTGTCCCAGCAGTGGGTTCTTTATAGGATGATTATGTGATACTTATTATGTACCTATAGCAAAGCTGCTGTTGAAGTAATGGTTTACTAAAGTTATAATTTACCTACCTTTGCAAAAAATAAATAACTTTTTTTGGGAATCTGGCATTTGCTGATCATTGCTTTTATTAACCTAATTCGTATTTGACATAATACCTATGTCAGTAGACACAAGTTCAACGATCTTACAAAATCGTCCGCTACCAAAGAGGTTACGCACTTAACACCGTCAATAGCCAGACTTATTTTAGAAAAAAAGGAATAAAAGAAGAATGCAATAATTTAAAATTCGAACGAACTCAATAAGCCGGCCGGACATATCCAGGTTACACCACGGCGCGGTAGGTATTCGATGCACTTTTACGCGGGGGCGAGATGGGGTGAAATGCATAAATACAGGCGAGGGAGGCAAGAATACAAAAATAGGGTGCTAAGAGGCACCGGCGCCATCTTGAAATCACCCTCGCAATGTCGATTTTTCGTGACGAGGGAGATTTTTATTTATATTTCGCACGTTGTTCTTCAAGTTTAAGTTAGGAATAAGTTTTAACGATGTGGAGTTCATTTAAATAACTTGTTTTTATGTAAAAGGCAATGTGGAATGTACTTGATTTAAATTTTTCTCTTTTATGTAAGAATACTAATTAGGGTTGATAATTAGGTATGCTTATGACTTGGGGTTGCATTTAAAAGAAATTGAGTTTTTTTTCGTGATGTTTTATTAAGTTTTAATAAGGTTTGCGCATGGTGGAATATGATTAAGATAAGACTAATTAAGATATCTTGCATCTGTATTTTTTTTTATGTCTAGAGTAGGTTGTTACAGGTTGTTACATTTGTTACATTTCTGCCGGGTAAGCGGGATTGTCCGAAAGGGTTACCGCTACCCCGGAACATAAAGGGCTATGGAAGGAACATGGATGGGTTTTAGTCAGTAAGAGTCTGACACTCCCTTCCGCTCCACCCAGAGCGGGAGCAGTCATTGGATGATTTCCCAGCCTTAAAAAAAAAAAAAAAAGGTTGTTACATTTTTATAATTAGATATTTCTTAATTATGAAATAAGGAATTAGATTTATGTATATCATCAACCGTGTATGCACTTTCTGACCATTAACAAAATATCTGAGAGACAGTATTCTTATGTCAGTTAATCTGTCAAAAAAACCTCTAATTTTCCAACTTTTGTGACAAGATTTGCCATAAATTGTCGCTGTGACGAAATTGCAACTCGAAACATTTGTTAGGTAGGTACTTACACTTAAAAAAAAAAGTTACGCGTTTTGGCCGCAGCATTTATTCGAAAGCAATAACATCACGCCTTGTTTCCAAGACGGGTTGGGCAAAGATGTACCAATTTAATAGTATCTAGGTACACCCACGATTCGCTAGTTATGTTTAAGTCTCATTGTAATAGGCTATTGCTATCAACATAATTATTATGGGCTGCTACTGAGATATTCCAGATGAAAAACCCAACAAACACTTTGGCCGAACTGGGAATCGAACTACTCCTCATTAAAAATTTAAGAGGGATACAAACACAACACACAATTTAACATTATGTTACCAATTGTTTCTTCTAAGTTTTATTTGGATTCTGCCACATTACTTTTTGAATAAATATTTCTTTATTTAAAAACAAAAATATGTACAGACGCCAGCACATCAAGCTATCCCTAACTGTCAAATTTTCTCAATTAAAAATTAACCTTATGTCTTTGCAATAAAGTTGAAATACTATCAAAGAAATTTGACAGATTGTGGTAAATTAATGTGCTGGCCTCTGTACTATGTGTTAAATATCGTACCTACAGAAGTACCTTAATGCTTGGTCGCTTTCCTATTCCTGGTGCTAATTCACTAATAAATCCACTGTATAGTACAATAAATTATATACCGTGAGTATCAAACACTTTATATTCCATAAAAACAGTTTTGTTATCAACATGGAAATCGTGACGCCTCAGACATTGTATGGAGGGTGTTAGCCAATCGACTTGCAGCTAGAAATAATTACTACCAACTGTAACCACGCCTTAACAATGTGTGGAGGTTAAATTATGAGTTCAGGTGCTTGATTACTAATTATTCTGATTACCCCGTTGTGAATAAGCGTTATAGTGTATGCAGTTGGAAAAAAACTGGATGTATCACTACATAGTTTAAAACAAAGTCGCTTTCTCTGTCCTTATATCCCTATGTATGCTTAAATCTTTAATACTACGCAACAGATTTTGATGCGGTTTTTTTTAATAGATAGAGTGATTGAAGAGGAAGGTTTATTTATATGTATACTTTGTCGACATACTATGCGGGCGAAGCCGCGGGCGGAAGCTAGTTATCAATAATTTGTGCGCGATCTTGCTTACGGTATACCTACGCGTTGCTATTTTTTCGTGTGTGAGCATAATTGTGACTATTTTTCTTTTATGTGGTGAGGAGCTCGTGGCTAAGTAATAACACCCGCATCGATCCACCAGGTAATGCTACTCTTGCCGGGGTTGGTCCGTGGATGGGTGACCATCTTTACATTTCGCGACTCCTCCGTGCCTCGGAAAGCAGGTTAAGCCGTTGGTCCCGGCTGTCATTCGCGAATCTTTGACAGTCGTTACGGGTAGTCAGAAGGTTGAAAGTCTGACAGCCAGTCTTACTAAGGGGTATTACCCAGTTACTGACTGGGTTGTGGTCAGATAGGCAGTCGCTCCATGTAAAATACTGGTATTCAGCTGCATCCGGTTAGACTGGAAGCCGACCCCAACATAGTTGGGAAACGGCTAGGCAAATTGATGCCGTGTCTGTGATTTTGCTTGCAAATATTATGAATTTTGAATATAAATATTCTTGGAAACCAAGCCAATTCGTCTTTTTTAAACATTTTAAACATATTAAAATCTATATTTCTCTTTCACTATTTATTTTTCGAAATGAAATCTATTTTTCTATTGTTTAACCTTTTACGCACACACATACTTATAAATACTTTAAAAGCAACAGTAAAATATGTAATACGTACGAAAGTGATACTTATTTCTGAAGAAATCTTTTCTAGCATACCTGCGATACAAAAGTTGATAAAAAGAGATGTAAGTAGACAACGTGTGTAAGAGTAGAAGAGAAAACAAGACAAACAAAATAGAACCAATCAAAGTCGCTTCCCGCGTCCTAATGTCTTTATGTATGTATGCTTAGATCTTTAAAACTACACAACGGATTTTGATGCGGTAGAGTGATTCAAGAGGAAGGTTTATGTTTAGGTATAATTTGTCGACATATTACGCGGGCGAAGCCGCGGGCGGAAGCTAGTTTAAATATAAACATACATTTAACCTAATTTTAATATGGTTAACTTTACATTTAAAGTTAAAACATCTTGCGGGGACAATATCATTTACATTTAAATGGCTAGTATTTATCAGTACATTATTTATCTCACAAATTAAATACATACCAATTTTTCATCCCGATAACTATCGACCCAGGGGGGTGAACCCATAAATAAGCACATAATGATGTACTAACCATTGTGATTACGGCCCCCTGATGAAAAAATTACGAAAAAAACCTTAGGGGTGAAGTTCCACCCTCGCGTTTTTTGCCGTCCATCACTCACCCCCATTTGTGATTTTTCGTCTCTATTGGTACATAATAGGTATCGATTTTGGGGTTGTGTCGCCTTTATGTTCAATTCTATAGAGTAAACGATTTTTAAATAATGGAGCATGTTCGTTGGGTTGTACAGGGTGCTTTTTGTAACGTCAAGTTTGTTTAGGGACATAGTTTTTTTTAAATAGATTATATATATGTATATAGGTAGGTACATAAAGTTAGTCATTTCAGCAGAAAGTATAAATCATTAGCTCTGTTCTTTATAACTGAACTGCTGTTTAGTTTAACCAGATTTCCTAAAAAAGAAAGAAAAAATGTATATTCTGCACAAACAAAACGCACATTCCACATTTTTTTTCTTTTCGCGCATTTTTCTGGCGGTCATATTTTATTACTATACGACAATATTAAAAAAAAAACAAATGCATAATGAACTCTTGAAATCAATTAACAATTCGCTGAGTTTAATAAAACAATTTAATTAATTAGCTTCTAAAAGTTTCGAGAAGTTTCCGTAAGGGGTTGAGTTTTTCCCCGCACTTGGGGGTGAGACTGGACTCTCGTTATTGCCGACTTTGTACTAGCGTTTGCTCCATTTTTAAATTTATTTTTTACTGGCAATATAGGTATTTGAATTTATATTTATTTTACTGGCAATGGTACTAAATTGAATTAATCATTTAATATGAATTAACCAAATAATAGTCTAGCTCAGACTTAAATAAACTTCAGTCTTTAAGTAACTAATATTTCAGATGTCAGTTAATAATAAAAAGAGATTGTAATTTAGTTGGTCCTACATTGGATTTTGGATCCACAAAATCATAGATCTTTGTTACCATAAACATCAAAAATACTTTTTCACATCTGCACACCAATAAGTAGGAAGCTACAGGGTAGACCGCGAAATTCATATATTTAAAGGTTGTGTTGCAATTCAACAGACCTGTAGTCCTGTCGAGTTGTATGTTGATCAAAATATGATTCGCGGCCGTAGAAAGTACATATTTACAAAATTATAATGTTTAGATTTATCATTACAACTCTCTAAGTTAGAATTGACCTCAAAAGTCATAATTTTATGAAGTAGTAAGCTTCTGCCCGCAGCTTCACCCGCGTGAATGTCGTAAATTGTTACTTTATTGAAGTTTTAGTAAGGATTCCTATTTTTTTTAAATAATAATAATTATAGCCTATGTCACCCGGCGATAGTATAGCTTACAAACAGTGAAAGAATAAAAAAATCGGTTCTGTAGTTTCGGAGGCTATTCAATGCAAACAACGAATCAAATGTTTCCTCTTTATTCTTCTTCTTCGTGTGGTTAGTGACTAACCTGATGCCAGAGCTTTAATAGGTACTGCCCATGGGCCTCTGACTTAACATCACATGCTGTTTAGAAATATCTCTCAGACATGCCGGTTTCGTCACGATGTTTTCCTTCGCCGATTTTAAGCAAGTGATAACTATACAATTCGCAATGAATCCGAAAAATCATAGGTCTTGGGTTCGAACTCGAGACCATGGCATGGCACATTAGTCTGACTAAAGTGCAACACTGCACTTTCCTCTTTATAATATTATATTAGTATAGATTCATTCCATACCATAATATGAACTTAGAGATGGATGGATTGTCTGAAAGATGATATGGCTAGGAAGGGAGTGACTACCGAGATGACGACTAATAGAAAAGTATAGAAGAAAGAGACATGTTGCGCCGAGCACAAATAAATTGGGATAAGGGCAGAAGAATGGTGATGATGATGATGAATATGGACTTAGAGAATTGTATAGATTACACTTTTAAATTGCAAAAAACGTAAGAAAATTTGAATTTCGCGGGTTAGTTCGGCGCGTACTTACACCTTAAGTCTTTACTTATACACAAACGAAAAATCCTAAAGAAGCCGTATTATTACTAAGAGATTGTATCTGCAAACGTTATGCAAGTATGGAAACTGGTTCTCCATACAATCACATAGGCAACGGGTTCCATTGATCTTAAGAAAACATTCCCCCTGTGAACCGAACTGTGGGCTGTAAGTACCAGTACTTACTGTTAAGAAAAAAAAACAATATAAATGTTGTTCTGTGGTGATGGTTCCGTAGGAAATAATAAGAGAGGGAATTAAAAATTCTATAGTTGTTGTCTATTGGATGGACAACTTTACGCTCCTACAGACAGGTCGACGTGACGATGCGACGCGATTCTGGTATAATATTTTCCATGAAGGTTTAATATAAATTCTTGTACTAGAGTCACGTTGCGCTATCACGTCACGCCTTCTTGCAGTAGCGCAATAGTCAATTATGGGCTAAATGGCCACTTAGTGCATAAGAAGTGCATATTAGATAAAATGAAAGTGATAATCTATAAAATATTTTCTGCATTATATTACTTCAACTAATTACCAACCATGACTGCTATTGTGTAAAGCTCACTTCGAATTTCACACAAGTTATCTTATTTTGTTTTAAATAGATTTAGAGTTTGAAGAGGACTGTCATCTCACCATTGACTTCACCCAAGTCTTCACGTTGAGATTTTTACAGAATAGACTTTAGTGTGACCAGTAGCGTGATTAAGAACAGAGACCAGCACTTTTTTAGTAGTTTTTCTACTTTATCACGAAAGCAACAGGTTCATTTTCAATTGCAAAAATTTCAAAATGGATTGCTTGATGTGCTGGCCTATACCTACACAATAAACAATTCACCATTACGCTCCGGAACCCTAATTCCGTTAACCTACGAGTAAAGTTCAAGTTTATATAACTGGTTTCTGCCGCTAGCTTGGACCTGTTCCAAGTCCCAAGGTTGAAATAGCAGTATAACTGCAAATGTAACGTGTACTGAGCCTGGAGAGGAACGGGAGTCATATGGAACGATACATAAGAGAAGCTGAAATGTTTTGTAAAGATTCTTTTGAAAGATGAATGTTTTTTTAGGTTGAAGGTTTTAGTAAGATGGTCTGCTAATCCAATATTGGGAAGGGATGAGCAGACTTGCGTGTTTGGGATCTTAAAAACCATTGATTGCTCTTTTATGCAGTGCTAGAAAAACGTGTACCTACGCGGGTTCCAGACCAACAGTTTTGAATTGTACATAAGTTTAAAATTACTTACTTTTTTTTATGGTGGTAAATCATCCAATGACTTCTCCCGCTCTGGGTGGAGCGGAAGGGAGTATCAGACTCTTACTGACTAAAACCCATCCATGTTTCCTCCGTAGCCCTTTATGTTCGGACGATCCCGCTTTAAGTTTTATTGCTAATCATAGTTTTAAATCATAACAAATTATGATTTTTTCTAAAATAAATAAATGGTATATATAATACATAATAATAAATATGGCTCTATAGTCAAAATATCTGTTAAAATATTTGGTACAGTCACAAACATAATACGTTTGATCTACGTAAGATTCATTAGCGATTTTCTTCTTAAGTCATTTTACCATACTAATTTAATGTTCTTTAACCATACTATAGGTCTTTTCTCAAAGTTTGCTTCTGAATTTAGAGCAAATAATTGTACGAGCTTTAAATTTTTGTTCCAAATGTATTTTTTGCCTAACATAATAAAACGTCAGCAAAAAAATCTGCGTTCTATAATATTTTTCTATAATTTTGCATAATTATATCAGTAAAGATCTAAAGTATTTTTATCTCACGGTTAAACTGCGAGATACCATTTCCAATAAAAAAAAAAACTAAAAAAGAATGCAACCGAAAAATTAATCCTTCACGAAAGTCACACGTTTTTCTTTCTAAAAACAAAAAAAAAGAATCACAAACACTAATTCAAAATACATCTACCGTAAGCGAGTTAAGTGGCAAACATAGACAAAAAAACAAGAAAAAAAAGTCTTGGGTCCCACAATTAAAATTCCGTTCACACATCGGATCAATTTTTGGCGCACGAAAAAAATTTAAATAACAAAAACGCTTAAGAGGTTTTTTTTCTTGCAAAAAAAAATGTGCAAGCCCAGTCTTTTTTATGATAATTCGAAGGGTATTTTTTACCTGTCGTCACTCAAGGATCGATTTTATAAATAGAGGTGTTGATCCATTTCTATTCAATCGTTTAAGTTAATGTATTGGCACGAGCCGAAACTAATAGGGGATCAATAAGTTTTTTCTAAAGGATACTATTAAATTGTTTGCTGAAAGGTGTTTAATGGGACTTGTAATTGGAGGGTGCATCTTTAGCTCTATCATGAAACCACAAATCACTGTATTTATAAAATTTGAATTAATCGTAATTTTAATGCGATTTTTTTTTACGTTATTTTTACCACACTATCAATTCTGCACTCCTGTTGTCACATTGAACTGATAATGTTTAATATTCTTATGAAAAAGTTAACTTTATTTTCGGCTTTGGTTTGACATCATATAATCAAAACACTAAAAACTGAAAAAAATATTTATTATCTTCTTCTTTTCGTGTGGCTAGTGACTAACCTGGTTTCAGAGTTTTTATGCTGCCCATGGGCCTCTGACTTTGCTTCACATGCTGTTGAGAAATCTAGCTTCTGCCCGCAGCTTCGCCCGCGTGGTTGTCGTAAATTGCATGTTATTAATGTTATTATACACATAGGGGAGAGTGGGGTGCATTCGTACAACGGGAGCATTCGTACAGTAGTGATATCTAAGCTATACAGCACACTGGCGTGTTCATGTTTGTGTGCGTAACTCCCACTCGGACGCATAGGCTACGCGCGGAGCGGCGGGGCAGTGCGGCTCCCGGCTTCGACACAACAGGCCCGTTCATGTTTTCGCTCCACGTAAGTAATTTTTGGATTCACTTTGAAACGTGTTTAAATGTTATTAGTTTTACTCTAGTTATAAAAGTGATTCAATTTAGTTGGTGGAATGGTATTGAGGTCTTAAATGCACGCAGTTGTTTTCTGATAACTATAACGGGTATTTTTATTTTAAATAAAACCGTTGTATTTTTGGTTTGGGGTACCTTCGTGCAGTTAGCAGTGGGGTAGATTCGTACTGTACGAATCCTCCCCACACTAACTTGCATAGCATTAAACATTTTTTTACCGAATATATTATTATTACAGAATCGAGAATATATACAGACACTCCGGAGAAAATAAGACTAGAAGAAATAGAGAAAGCAAAACAGTTGAAGAAGCAAGAGCAAGATATAAAACAAAAGGCTAAGGAGATGAAGCGAGCTTTCAATTTAGTATCCGCCAACACCAATCCAAAAAGACAGAAAAAAACTGTAAGGACAACTAAATCAAAGAGGCAAAAGAAATCTTTCAAGCCTGTCAGTGAGGACGAGTCTGGTTCTGAGGATGAAACTAATATCAGTTTAAGAGAAAGTTCTTGTTCTCCCTTCGAAGAAGCGTCCGAGCAATTGGATGTTCAAGATGAAACTCCAGTTATGTCTAGTCAAGTTTGCTAAAAAAAAAACTGTTTTATATTATGTTGGGCAAGTGCTTATAAAATACAGTCCTATTGAATACATAGTTTCATTTATGAGGAAGAAGCCTGCTTCCTGGAAATTTGTTTTTCCCACCACCAAGGATGAGGGGAGTGTCAATATAACAGATGTGGTACATATACTGACACCATCAAAATCTGCTTTGACAGCGAGAACGTCCCACATGTATAGCTTCGAGAAAGACTTATCTGTGTATGCTGTCGGATAGTACGTGTATTAATACTTAAGACTACGCACGCCACGATAGTGGCGGTAAGGCCCCTCTTTGAGGAGTGGCTAGAGAGGCGTCACGGCGCCCTCACCTTCCGCCTGACGCAGGTCCTCACCGGACATGGATGTTTCGGGAGGTTCCTGCACATCATCAGGCGGGAGGAAACGCCCGGGTGTCACCACTGCGAGGATCGCCCAGAGGACACGGTAGAGCACATGGTGCAAACCTGCCCCGCTTGGGCGGAGCACCGCCGTGTCCTCGTAGAGGCGATCGGCGGCGGCGACCTCTCGCGCCCGGCCCTGGTGCAAGCCATGGTCCGGGGCGAGAGGGAGTGGGAGGCAGTCACCTCCTTCTGCGAAAAAGTTATGCTCGCGAAGGAGGTGGCGGGATGGGAGAGAGAAAGGTCCTCCCGTCCCAGCCGCCGCGGGAGACGCTCCGGGCGTCGGGAGCCACGTGACGACTCCCGGCCACCGTAGGCGCGGGCCTGCGGGCGGTGAGTAATGGGTGACTCACCGTCCGATCAGCACCAGACCCGTGCCGTACGGCGCGTATATGTTCCACGCGCGCCTCAAAGAGATGTCAGCATATGAAGGGGCCCCTCAGGGCCAAGCCTGCCGGGTAAGCGGGATTGTCCGAAAGGGTTACCGCTACCCCGGAACATAAAGGGCTACGGAAGGAACATGGATGGGTTTTAGTCAGTAAGAGTCTGACACTCCCTTCCGCTCCACCCAGAGCGGGAGCAGTCATTGGATGATTTCCCAGCCTTAATAAAAAAAAAAAAGGCTTGTTGCTGTAATGGTAGAGTTTATTATGTTGATTCATGTACCTACTTATTATATTAATAAGAGAAAAGTTATGATACGTTTTTGTTACCAAGCCTAAGTAGTCATTTTTAGTACTGAGGTACGTTTTTTGTTACTAAGAGTAAGTAGTTATTTGTAGTACCTACTGAGGTACACAAAATAATAATTGATAATTGTCCCTAAAAAAAGGCTGATTCTGTGTTAATTGTGATCTCAATAAATGATAATATTACATTGAATAGTGGTTATTTCTCTCATTGTACGAAGGTACCCCACTATGTACGAAAGCTCCCTACGCTATGTACGAACCTACCCCACACGGTAGGTTCGTACGTTTTTCTCATTTTAGTAAAGTTGTTGTAGCATCGCCATGCTTTCTTATATCGAAACAACACATCATTCATCTTAAAGGCTGATAAGTGCAGTATGTGACAGCATTAAAGTTATTTTTAAATAATGGATAGTTTTTGTTTTATGTGGCTTAAAGTAAAAAGTGTACGAATCCTACCCACTCTCCCCTAAACCTTGCTCTTGAATCACTCTATCTATTAAAAAAAACTGCATAAAAATCCGTTGTGTAGTTTTAAAGATCTAAGCATACATACATACAGACATTAGGACGCGGGAAGCGACTTTGCTTTATGCTAGCTATGTAGTGATATGGAAACCCTCGGGCCGTGGAGTCCAAGTGCTCATAGTTTGTTTACAGAAATCTCTAAACGACTAGTTGACACTTCCCGTGACCTAAGGGCTGGCTTTGACCTTGGCCAGAGGCTTGGCATTGCCATACAACGTGGCAATACCGCCAGTCTCTTACATTACCAGTCGACAGCGATGCGGAGGAATTTTTCGACGCCATATTTTAATTAGGTATTAGTTTTAAACACATGAAATGGTGAACAAGTATTTTTTATGGATACAATATTACAAGATATTAAATTAATACCAATAATACGGTGTTTGAACATCATATTTCAAGTTTCTAATGTGTCCGGCATCAAATTTTAAGTTCAAATGAATTATTTTTACGTAGCTACTTAGCGAGGTACTTCGAAATTATCCTAGAACTTGTTGGTAATAGCACCCGTTTTGAGGAGAGAAGAACTAAATAAGTCCTTATAAACAAAATGGAATTGAAAAAACTTCGTTAGGATGTGCTAGAAGTAAAAATTCGAAGACATGTGACATACCAACCCGCACTGGGCGCGTAAGGTGGATTATGGCCCCCTCCCTTTCACCAAGAGAAGGCCTGTGTCCCAACATTATAGGCTGATTATGGAAACAGAATAGTGCCCGAAATTTGACCAAAGCCTAACTTGCACTTACTTGTTGATAACTTTGCCACTTTTCAAAGAAAAATATTCAGAATCCGTGATAGGTACCTGAAGGAATACCTACACCCCTCACATAGAATCACGCGAAAAGAGTAGGTACATAACCAACCAAAAAATATTCGCCTCAACAATTTCAATTTCGCTGATATCTTATTTAAGGGGAGAGACTTATTTTTCACCCCTAAGTGTACGCCGCTCGCCCCTTACGCTCGCGTGCTCTTTGCGAACTTCAAAGGGGGTTGCTTTCCCCCCCTTGTTAACAAACTTCCACCTATCTGCATTTTTATTTAAGTTTCGACGAAAAATTTTCCACCCCTTAATTCAATTTTTTTTCTCTCATTTGCTCTAGGAAATTAATTAGAGAACATGAAGCTGATATTCTAGTCGATTTTGAAGATTAACTAATTTGAATAATAAAGGGGCTTTTTGGGGGTGTTCATTTTTAAAAATAAATATAGTATAATGAAGTCGTTCTGTACCTACCTATGTGTTTTCCTGTATGTATTCATTTTTATAGCACTTGCAAAACAAATCACCAATAAGTTTTTGTATCATAAACATTCTCCTTGGATTTTAACGTATGCAAACTCTACAAGACGAAAACTTTTTTTTATTTTAATCGGTCACTGTCACATTTGCTGCAATCACAAGTAGGTAATTAATTGCGTTTTATTTCATTTTAGTGTATCAAAGATTGCTTTAAATGGTTAATTTAAACTGCTCAATCAGCTGAAGGCTCAAAACTTTAAATATCTGGTTTTATTTTATTTATTCAACGTGGCGATGTCATTATTTTAACACACATATTATACGGGTTCACATTTTCGTTTCATGAGGACAATATATTTCCATTAAACGTTATTATTTACGGATTTATTTAAAATGTTAGAAAATAGCATCTCAGAGCAGCCTTTACTTAAAGAACTGTCGCACAGTGGTCATTTGCCGGGGTCACGGATCATAACATTCGCATCTATGAAATTAAAACGAACAAGCAATACTATGAAGATGAAACAACTGCAAAAAGTAGGTGAATTGATTTTATTATTTAGTTTGTTTGTTTTTTTTTTAATTTTGCTATTTATTTTAACCTACGCATGCACATTTAAATGATTAATGGGCACTAGCCCTACCCGTGAGTTAAATTAATGTCACCATTGTAGCGCCACGTTGTATAAGCTCCTATGGTATCTAAAATAGAGGCATCTTATGTACTTACCTATCACCAAAATTAAACGTGAAGACGTCAAGAGGTGCCCCCTATTTGATTTTCATAATTGCAATGGCAAATTGGGAAAAAGAAATGCTCATTTCGGGGGTACCAGAGTGGGTGTTTAGGCAAATAATTTTCATCTTAAATAATGTAGGTACGGTTGGCAAAAATGGCTTAACATTTTTGTTCAATCAAAATTTTGCCCAGTCTTTTCCCAACTTTGTTGGGGTCGGCTTCCAGTCTAACCGGATCATAATACCTAAATATTCCATTATAAAAATAACGGTTTGCACCCTAGCGTTGTACAATAAACTCCGTTATGCTACGACAAATAGGTACAAAACAATGTAATCTATTTACTATTAAAAAAAAACAACTCGAAAGTGTAACTTCAACAATATTACACAATAATGTCGTTACTTTTGGTGAGTGCTATTCATCGATCACTAATAAAGAACTAGATACACAATCTCATACAAAAGTTCTCTTAAAAATGTCGCCAATTGTGTTTAGGTAAAATAAATCTATATTAATGTAATTTCAACCTTACCTGCAAGGTTTAAAGCCGTATTCACAAAGCTATTGCAAAAAGCAATAAAATTTTACGACCGGTACTCGCTGCTCAACATACATCAAAACAATTTCAACCTTATACGCATGCTTTAAAGTAACAATTACTAAGTGTCAAAAAAAAGTAATAAAATTTTACAACCGAGGCTCGCCACTAGCACAAGGAACGAGTGGAGACGAACCAGAACAATATTTTTTGTTTGTACTGTAAATTATTATGTATGGTATTTTAACATACTTCAAAAAAAGGAGGAGGTTACTCAATGCGTCGCGTATTTATAATTTTTTTTTTATTTTTATGTTGCACACCACCCATAAGTCGAAGACGAATCGACCGATTGAGATGATTCATTACATTAGGTTTGTTCCCAAGTTTGTCCTGTTTACATCTAATCCTCGTTCTGATGATGGAATCTACTAGGAATTTAGGCAACGCCTTAAATATTAAAGGCATACAATTAGCGATTTTGGTATTTTTAGATAAATCAGAACTTTACATTCAGAAAATATAAATTAGTGAGGAAGAATATACAAAAATCAAAGAATATTATTGTCCCAATTTTTTGACATATTGTTCATAATAAATTACAAATGTCGATAAAAAGAAATACTTCGGATCGAAGAATTCTTCGGATCTTTGACGTGCTGTAACTGATATCCATTCTCCACACCTCACTGGATCACGAGGAAAGCTAAAAATAATTGAATATTTTCTAAGTCCCGACTAAACAACCACAAAAAAATATTGGGAATATCAAAAAACCCGACTGATAAAAAACAACTAACAAGTTCCAAACAAGTCACTTTTCAAGTAGTCTTATGCAGTTAGTGGCAGTTATTTTAGGTCAATTATTCATACATAGGCTAATAAACACATAACCCTCCCTTGCATCGCGCAGTCAGGTAAATGAAAACAAAAATCAAATCTCGCATTAAAAAAAATAAGAACTATAATAGCGTCTCCAACAAATGGAACAGAGTCAACGCGGATAACCCAAACAATTTAAGTGGACATGCGTAAATATGATTAATACGTTTAGTAAGAGTCTTTACAATTGAGCTGCATTATATCGCCTGCTATTTGTTACGACTTAATTTAAAATAAAGTTTTTACGATGATTTCTTGAAAAAATATTAGTATTTACAATACAATGTTAACAATTATATAATGATAATATTAATACTTAGCAAAAATAAGAAACTCCATCCTTTTTTAGCGTCCTAGACGTGTGATTTTTGCAGTTTTTAAACGAGCACTGAGACATGTTTACCGTCGGAGCGTTCGAATGCTACTAGATGAAAAGACCACCCAAATGTTCAATTGGGTGGTCATTCGGTGAGGACATTTTTTGACGCTGATTGTGTATCTAGTTCTTTATTAGTGATCGATGGTGCTATTATTTGTATTCGATAAAGCTTTCAAGTCACAAGTGATTAGTTTATATTTAGGCAAAAATGCACCATTGTTAACAGAATAATCAAGTAAATTTTAAGATTTAAAAGTTTAGTCTTGTTTAGATAAAATAATACACAATAAATACTTACTTTATATTGCTTTTTTTAAATATTGAACTTTTTTTAAACATTTTTCAGCGTACTAGCTCGACTAGTGAAGGAAAAAACTTCTTCTTCTTGTAACATAACATCGCGTCCTGTACCTCGAAGAGTTGGTCAGAGGTTATGATTAAGTACTAAATAAATTTAGTAAGTGAATATTGCCATTAACAGGGCATGAATCTATATTCCAGGTTGTTACTGAGAAGGGGCCCGTTAGGGCTGAAGCCTGCCGGGTAAGCGAGATTGTCCGAAAGGGTTACCGTTACCCCGGAATATAAAGGGCTCAGGAAGGAAAATGGATGGGTTTTAGTCAGTAAGAGTCTAGAATTGTGCCATGAACTCAGTATAACACTTGCGACTAATTAATGAGCAGTTTTCTTCTTATATTTCTGGAAATGGCATTTTACTGCACTGTCTGATACCTTTTTTGCGAACGCTACGTGATTACAATCGGGGAGACGTTGGCACGCGACCTCGTCTTTAATTATTTCTTTTTTCCTCAAAGGCCCTTATTATTGGGCCTGCATATGCAAATAATACTCAATGCGCCACTCGCCAAATTATTGAGCCTTAAGCCGGTATTATGCAGTTCCTATTATGTACTGTATTTGTATTATATTTATATACATTATATATTTAATTTTATATTTGGTACCAATTTTCCAAATGCCATTTTGAAATTTTTAGAATTTGGTGAGAATTGAGAATTAGTGAGAAAAGCAGTTATACCTATTCCATTATAAAAAAAAGGCAAGTCTACGACAGTTTTTGTGTAATATTGTTAAAATTACATCACTTAATAATTATTTTTTTGACGAACTAAATAATTATTTGTGATAATATTATAGATACTATGATTTGTGTCTATTACTTGCTTAAAGTTGGTATTACTTTAAGGATATAGAACAGGGATAAATTAATATTGTATTGTATATCAATTACAGATAAACTGTGTTAAAGATGTTCTCAGTAGCAAACAGAAGTGCAAATTCAAGTAGGTACCTATAAAACAGTAGAATAACTGAATAGAGAACTGCTAAGTTCGAAACAAACAAAAAATTTACTGTTTGTCGAAAAATATTTGCCACGCGACACGCCTAGACGCAGAAGATGAAAAAACAGCAAGAAATAAAATAGTAAAAGATCATAAAAACACTCATAAGTCAATGGACAGTAAATCCAAAAGTATATATAAGTAACCACAAGTATATAACTTTAACAATTAAAGATTCGAGATTGCCGAAGACGAAAAATCTGCGAAAAAATCACGAAGAAGAGAAAAGCCATTAAAAACAATCACCAACAATAATTCTTGGTGAAGTTTGAACTCTCAAATCTCTTGTCCTTTGCAGGGACTTGATAAATATGAAGGGACTGAATTTCAACCGATAATTTTTATGAAGAAGATATTTCTGTGTGAGGTTTGTAGCTTGGATACTGTGAGAGGATATGGTCAAATAGTCATGTACTTACTTACATGGAAGATTACATTTTTTTTTTTAGGGTTCCGAGCCCGAAGAGCAAAATGAGGCTTTATTACTAAGATTCCGCTTTCCGTCCATCCGTCTGTCCGTCTGTCACCAGGTTGTATCTCATAAACCGTAATAGTGAGATAGTTGAAATTTTCACAGATCATGTGTTTCTGTTGTCGCTATATCAACAAATACTAAAAAACAGAATAAAATCCCCCCGACCCTTGCTCGAGCCATCCCGCGTTGTCGCTGAGCCAGTAGTTTTAAAAACCCCCGATCCAGCTGTCCCTTGCTGTCCCCCCCCAGCGACGCCCTTAGCGTGTAGTCGCTTAGTTTTGTAAGTTAGGTTTAGTTTTTATTAAGCCCTGGCTGGAGGCTACAATTCTTTTGTGGCAGCCACAGGCAAGCCCGGTTAAGCAGTAGACAACCTTTTGGTTGAACTGCGAGATGCCAATTAAAAAAAAAAAAAAAATAGAATAAAATAAATATTTAAGGAGGCTCCCATGCAACAAACGTGATTTTTTGCCGCTTTTATAGATAATTGTACGGAACACTTCGTGCGAGAGTCCGACTCGCAATTGGCCGGTTTTTTTTGTATTCTTTCACATGGTAACCTTATACTTGTTTATTAAATGTATTTTAAGATTCATAAACGCGATCAACACATCTTATTCAAGACCTGTCTGCGTCAATATTCCCCAACAATGTTGACACTAACAGTCCTTAAACGCGGTTTAGATGTACTACAGTAGCTTTTTTTAAGTGTTTGGCAACCAAGGGGTTGAAGCTGAAAACCATATTTCGGGTAGTAAGTTTGACGCTACCATGCAATGTGTATTACGCTGCCTGTTTTGTCATATTTAGTTTGACAATAAACAGGGTTAAAGTTGAAAAAAAATATTAATAATAATATCCTTGGACATTTCACACAACGCCATATTGTCCCAAGCTAAGCAACCTAATGCTTGTGTTGTGGTAACGAGATGACTGATAAACTACTTATATACATTTTTTTTGTAAATACATACTTATTATAGATAGAAAAACACCCAGACTCGTAACAAATACTTGCAGGTCGTACAAATATTTGTTCCGTGCGGGAATCGAACCCGCGACATAGAGCGCAGCAGTCAATCGCTCAACCACTGCGCCAACCGTGTCGTCAAATGTATGTTTATATTGATTAAACATAATACATTTCTTTTTATCATTTACTAGCTTTCGCCAGCGGCTTCGCCTGCGTGTATGAAGGAAATTATCCCACGGGAACCGTACATTTTTCCGGGATAAAAAGTAGCTTATATGCTATTCCAGACTATAATCTACCTTTGTGCCAAGTTTCATCCAGATTCGTTAAATCGTTTTTGAGTTTATTCGTTACAAACATACATACAAATCTTTCCTCTTTATATTATTAGTATAGATATCACAAAAACGATTACTGCTAATCATGAACACTTAAATATCCTGGAACCTTGGATAGACTATAACATTAAAATAATACAAACACTAACCATTAAAAACGCGAAATGTCGAACAAATTGGCATAGCACATAAATTTTACATAAACTATTGGACAGGGGTTGTCGCACCCCATCAGTTCACCCCCGCGACTCCCCCGTGACCCTAACAAGTATGGTGGTAGAGGATTTAAAAAATCGATTGGCTTAGTTCATTGGTATGTTTCTGTGAATACCATGAGCGATACCGAGGTCAGATTTGACGGTCAACAGGCCATGGGTGATAAAAACGAATTTAAAAATACTAACAATAAATTTGACCATAACGGTTGGTCAAAATTATTTAAATATGACCAAAAAAAATGCAAAGTCAACCACGGAAAAGAGAAAGAAATGATTTTAGGTTTTCAGTTTTCAGGTTTCCAGTCTAACCAGATGCAGCTGAATACCTGTATTCTAGATGGAGCGACTGCCAATCTGACCTCCAAAACCCAGTCAGTAACTTGGTAATACGAAACACTTTGGTAATACTGGCATGTCAGACTTACCGGCTTCTGACTACCCGTAAACAAATGATTTTAGGTATTACATATAGTTTAATGTGTTGTCTTATTATGCCATACAATATGATAAAAGATATACATTCAGTCAAAAAAGTATCGGGAATAGATGATTTGTTTATGGTTCCAAATTCAAATTTTTGTTTTTTTTGTAGTTGTTACATTGGCACAACTGTTTTCCATTTTGGCGCGGAGTTTGAGTTGCATCTGTTATTTATATTAAATACAGTGCTGGTTTTAGTAATATCATATATAGTGTGTATTGCGAATTTCATAATGGACAAAAATATCGAACAAAGAGTTTGTCTTAAATTTTGCATCGCCAATGGAATTTCGTGTCCGGAGTCACAGAAAATGTTACAGAAGGCTTACGGTGAATCGACTTTATCAAAAACTCGTGCTTATGAGTGGTTCAAAGCGTTCAAAAGCGGTCGAGATGTGATGGAAGATTTGCCTCGCTCTGGTAGGCCGTCAACGTCTGCAACTGAAGTTAACATCGCAAAAGTGAAGAAAATAGTGACTGAAAATCCCCATTCAACTCTGAGAGAGATAGCCGCCGAACTTTCTGTATCTCACGAGTCGATCCGTACCATTTTAACTAATCATTTGGGTATGAAACATGTTGCTGCTCGGCTAGTCCCAAAAGATCTGAATTTTCTCCAAAAACTCAATCGCATGAAAGTCGCTGAGGACATGCTAGAACGAGTCAGTTCGGACCCAACATTCATGAAACGCATTGTTACTGGTGACGAGACGTGGGTTTACGAGTTTGACATGCAAACTAGTCAACAAGCTTCGGAGTGGCGCCTTCCAACTGAACCGAAACCGAAAAAACCGGCGATTCGCGGCGAGAACTGAACTCAATTCCGGAAGCAGCGTTTAAAAAATGTTTTGATGAATGGATTATTCTTTGGCGCAAGTGTATGGTTTCTAAAGGAGCATACTTTGAAGGTGATAAAATAAATTTCGATGAATAACAGACATTTTGTGTATTATTGATCTTTTCCCGGTACTTTCTTGACAGAGTAGTATAATAGATAGTCTGGCATTACGGAACCGAACTCCTAATACATCTTAATGCTGTTGAAGTCGGCTTCTAGTCTGACCGGATGCAGCTGAAATTGTGTTTCCCGATAGCTACAATCTAAGGGTCTAGAAGTCAAGAGTGAATAGGTTTCTTCTAGGAAAGCATGCTACAGCGTCGACCAAATCATCGCTTACCATCAGGTCATATCAAGCGCGAGTCTGTTATAAATTAAAAAAAAAGCTGAAATTAAACAACGTTTCCACAGCCCAGTAACTGGGTAATACGATACCCCTTAGTAAGACAGATTGTCAGCACCTCTCTATGAATATGATGAAAGAAAATACAAGTACGAAAATGTTGTTATTCTGCATATAAATATATGCATAATTAATAATAATTATTATTATTTATTGTAAGTAAAATAAAAATATATTATATGTTTTATTATTGCGTTTTTATGTATTAAATTTGAGATAGTGATGGTATTTATGAATTTTTGTTTAGGTAATTACATTTTTTTTCTGTCACACATTTGGACACAATGGTAATTGTAAGTAATTGAATAAAACGAAATGATATTAATGACTTGTTTGTTATATAAGTTCGCTGGTACCTTCTATTTATACTTAAATAAGTTTCATAATTTGCTTACAAAAAAATTCAAAATATTTATTAACTTAACTACCTTTTCGCTTGCACCCTCGAGCCAAACACGGCATGTTATTTACAAACCCACCCCAAGGAAATCTTACAAATAGAAAAATTTTGTATTCAAATTCGATCTTCTGTTGATGGAAAGACGAAAAAATCTCCCCTTCAGTAATCATATAAAATATATAAGTATAACTTTCGCGTATGAGGTTTCAAAGAGAGGTGGTGTTTTGAAGAAATTCGACTTTTCTACCTACCCCCTTTGTACAGTCGGGGAAAACGATCGTTGAAGCTTTTGTGATAATAAATATCTGAAGTATAAGAAAATTCTCGAAAGATACTGTACAGGCGCCAGAACATCAAGCTATCCCTAACTGTCAAATTTTCTCAATTAAAAATGAACCTTATATATTTGTTATAAAGTTGAAATACTATCAAAGAAATTTGACAGATTGTGGTAACTTGATGTGCTGGCCTCCGTACACAAAATAATAAGTAACCTGTGCTTATAAGGACAAAGATTTTATGGTATAGACTCACGTGTTTCTGAAGCATGTACCTATTCTTCTTTATTTCCTTCTTACTGTATATCTAGGTTCATTATTTTATAGTATGATTTCTGACACATTAACCTTATAACATAAATCATCTCATTATCTTGCTCCATTTTCGCATCTTCATAATTTCTAACCATTTTTTCCGCGACTGTACGCAACATGACACCCCAAACTCGATGGGATATTTTTTTCGAAATCAGATGCACTCCCCCATTGCTTGTTACCGTTATTATTAGATTTGTTAGCACACAGACCGACTCTTATACATAACCTCATATATATTTGCCTCTACGAGCTAAAAACGACCTTATTACTACGAAAATTGGGCTGAATTTAGTGATTTGGAAATATGTATGGATATTTTTGCTAAGTATTGATTGTATTTGTTTTAATAACCATCGAACGCGTCTGTCTGGCTGTTGTTTTATCTGTTTTGTTTATTGAAAAACGACGTATTTTATAACAAAATTATATTATATGTAGAGGACGAGGTAAGTGTAGACAATTTTATTTTGAACCAGAATTTGGATGGACCGAAGAATCTATAGTTAAAGAATTTCTTTATCTAAAGTGAAGCAGGAAAAAAAAGATACGTAAGTTATAAAAATGCTTTTTCCAAGTTTTGGTCAAAATTGGGATATGCTAACTGTTTAATTGGAGAACTACCATAAAAAATGGATATCAAATATCCTGTTATTTGTATTTTATGTTGCTGTACAAGATCGAACGAAACACTAGGTATATTTACCAGTACGTAATTAATTATACCAGTCTGTTACTGTCCCACAACTGGGCAAAGGTCTCTTCTCCTACAGAGAAAGCATAGATCACCACGATTACTCAAGACGTTTAGTAAATTCGTTCGTTCTTCGAGCAAGTAAATTCGTTCGAAACCCATAACTGGAATATTTTGTTAGAGACAGATTAATATAGGCCTGACCACAATTTTTTTTTTGTGAGGAAGTCGTCAAATGATCCTCCCGCGGAGCGGAAGGGAGTGTAAGACTCTTACTGACTAAAACCCATCCATGTTCCTTCCTTAGCCCTTTATATTCCGGGACACTTTCGGAAAATCCCGGTGACCGGGTACTCATATCTGATGCCTTGTCGTTAAGCAAAGCATCAAAAGTCAGCATGTTCAAAATGCCGATGGTTCATAATCCCAACAACCAATTGGCCTATCAAACTGTTTTACCGTAACATAAAAAGCTGATAATTGGCAGACATATTATCTAACAACGAGATTATGTACTGTTCGTGGTTTAAGAGTACCTAATAATAAATGATATAACAGCTCGTAAACAGGATGTTTCTTATATTTTAAATGCACTGTGAAATTTTATCAGCGTAAGCAGGAAATTAGTTTAAAAAAATAAAATACAATTATGTATTACGAGCACTTTGTCCATGGCTTTGTCCACATGGATTTAAAAAAAATATATTATACTATGACAATCAGGGTTTTTTTTGAGGGTTGGAAATCATTAAATGGGTATCCCGCTCTGGGTTAAGTGGAAGGGAGTGTCAGACTCTTACTGCAGGGATAATGTAGACTTTTTATAGAGAAAAAAATCGGTATCTGATCCGAGTACACCCAAAATACAAACCTAAAACAGTTATTTTAGGCACAGAAATGTACAGAGGCGGACTTAATGCCATAGGCATTTTCTACCAGTCAACCTTTGGGTGATCCAGAGATAAACAGTGGTAGGTGCAATAGGAAATTACACTTAGGACAGTTAGTAGTTTGGTTTGACCTCATAAACCTCTATTCTCCGAAAGATTAGACATTAGTGCTCCTATAGTAAAGCCACATTTCGCCAGTTGATGTTCAAGTCCCATCTATTAGGGGGCGAACCTTTCAGATGAAAAACCCAAGAACTTTGCCCGACCAGAGAATCACACCCATGACCTCATGCTCAGCATTAGCGCTTGCGACCTCTACACCAACGCAGTCTGTAACTGATTTATGTGATGTTATCAGTAACTACCAGTTCCATTCATGACGTCACTACATAACAAAAGTTTTTGTATCTAATCAAGTAGCCTCTCATCTCTTATTAAAAGAGATAATATTTATTAGATATAAGTGTACCACAGTTTAATTAAGATTCAAATTACACACTCTTCCTCGCTATTTAAAATATATCACAGCTTTTACTATTAACAGACATTACACCCATCTGCCGACACCATAGCCAATCCAGCTTGCAATAAAACAAAAATAACTGCCATCTAAAAAAAAACAAAAGAAACCATAAACAATGACGTCCGAAAAAGGGGTCAAACATTCCCACATCCAAAACGGTATAACACAAAAAAAACTAATTTCAATAAACAAAATTTTATTCAAATTTTTGCACCTCTATTTTTATTAAGACAATGTAACATTTCTGATTTGGCTCGACATATGTTTTTAACCCTTGGGTTTATTGTTTATAATATAAAAGCAACAATAGTTGCCGTTGACAATCACGGCGGAATGGAAAGGTGACGTTAAAACAAAAAAAAAAAGATTGTTATAGTAAGGAACAGGTTTTCATTATCATTTGAAAGGGTAGAGTGAGATGTAAGCCCGTGAAGTGTTCTGCTCATGAATACAGGGCTGGCAGATTTTTAATTATTTTTGTTCCGTTAAATCAAGCAACATCAAGTCGATCTACATATAATAATATTATAAAGCGGTATCGTTTGTGAGTTTGTGGACAGGAGGATTAAATTCCAAAAAATCCTTCATTAATGGGAAGCTATAGTATTGAAGACTACCATAGGATATAAATTTTATGTTAAAACAAGCAATTACACGCGGTAGAAGTCGCGGGCCGCAGTAGTAACCAATATTTTCAGAATTATATACCTATTCTAAATTTAGTTTTTGGATTATCTAGTTTGCTTTGTTTACATACTCAATAAAAAAATGGCGGTTTTGTTTGCTAGCGTTTTGTGTTAGTGATAAATTAGGTTGATTAACTCTTCATTTACAATCTTGGCATCAATTTTATTAAAAATTAAATGACGTTGTTTAAACCACATTGTAAGTAGGTACCAGTTTTCTACTTTTTTATCGAAACGCCAACCCTATCGTCTCCCGTATTTTAATTATAGCTTCCTCTTCCCTTGCGCCTTGAAGACATTGTCCTCATTTATAATTTATTCATACATTTCATTAGAAATTATTCACAGCTCGAACCGTATGCAAATTCACCAAAATTAAAATATAGACAAAGTGTGCATTCTCTTATTTTTTTTTAATAAAAATAGTTTTGTCATTGCAACCGTTCCCACCGAACGGGTTCTATTTCAAATTCGGAACGAGAATGTCATTCTTTTTTATTAAAACATAAATTGTTTTTTTAATGTCATTCTTGAAGCAAAGGAAATGTTTTTATGATTCGTTTTGTCTGATTTGCATCTTAAAAATTAATAGGCGCATTGTTTGCGTTCTTAATAAATTGCTTCGAAGGTAAGATGCTGTGGGAACGATTAAAGACTTGGATGGACCTATTTTAATTGCACAAGAAAACGGAAATGTAAACTCGCCTGCAGTTCTCGTTTAACCAGATCGAGTCTTGCGTACAATCAAAGTTAATACTTAGGTATAGGTAGGTACGTATCTAAACGCAAGCGAAACTATATACATACATATTTGGACTTGTTTATGATCGATTGGCCCTCGATGCTTTGTGTATTTGTGTTTGTGTTAAGTTAAGTTTTAAACCTATATGTATGCCAAAACTCAATTAAACCCGTTTACATCCCCGAAATCGGCTCAAAAATCACGGGAAAAAATGACATAAAAAAAACTCGAATGAATAACCTCCTCCTTTTATTGAATTTGGTCAAAAAGTCCTGTATTACTTAGAGGCAAGGGATACATTTAATACACATAAATAAATGGAGTAGCGCCACTAAGTTGCGAACAAAACCGCGGTTTCCAACAAGCATTTATTTAGAAGCACATGACACATAAACTATGATATGATCAACTTCTGGTTTCTAGTCGAATAATAAATTCAAATTCAACTAACTAGACACGCAATTCCATATATTATGGGTTACGCTGTTTTCCCTTTCGTCGCCCATTACGGTTACTGCAACATTCATGATGTCAATTTAATACGATTTATTATACTTACAAGATTTACAATTTCAAACGGTTGTAATTGCTATAGCACAATCAATACCCGTCTTAAATATTTTCTATTTCCCCCACAGTCTAATAACACCTTAAAAAGCTTTTGTCAAGAATAATGAACCTTATGCCAACGTGTTAAGGGTTTGTGAGAATAAGGATGGGTGCATATAATTGCAGCGTGTGAAGTGTTCCGCATATTTGTAACTGTCCAACTGTAAATCTTATAGCTTGTATGAAAATAAACCTGTTTTTATGATGATTAGAAGGACAATTATCATTAGTGTTGTGCGTAGTTTTAAAGGTTTTTGCATTTTCCTAGTGATGGGAAAATATAACGTCACGGCCTTATTCCGCGACGGATTAGATTATAAACATTATTTTTTTTTGGTTTGGGTAATATTCAATTGACTCCTCCCGCTCTGGGTGGAGCGGAAAGGAGTGTCAGACTCTTACTGACTAAAACCCATCCATGTCCCTTCCTTAGCCCTTTATGTTCCGGGGTAGCGGTAACCCTTTAGCGGTACCGGGGTAAGGATTAGGCTGAGGTGTACCTATAGAATATTCACATTTATGCTGAAGGTCCATGTATAAGGGGGCAAGCCTTTTGCCATATGCCAGGCTAAAATTCAGGCTCAGGCTCAGGGCTGCTACTGAGAAATTCCTAATGGAAAAACCCAATAACACTTCGCCCGACCCGGGAATCGAACCCAGGACCTCATGCTCATCAGTAGCGCTTGTGAGCACAAGACCGTCGAGGCAGTGTTGGGAAAAGAGACTAGATATTTGACTTTTTTTATTGGTTTTTTTTTTCACTTTGTCTGTTGTGAAGTGACATTTGCCTTGGTATGATAAAATCATCATCTGCCCAGCCTTTTCTCAACTATGTCGGGGATGGATTCCAGTCTAACCGGATGCAGCTAAATACCAGTATTCTGCAAGGAGCGACTGCTTGACCTCCACAACCCAGTTACTGGGTAATACCAAAGTAAGACTGGTTGTCAGAATTAACTGTAATATTAACGCTGATTAATAAAATCGATCTCATTTGCTCAATTATTAGAGAAACTCTCGTACTGTACTATTGAGTACAGTCCTAAGAGACGGTTAAAAACAGAATAATATTTAATTTTAAATACCTGTAGAATTAAGAAAACGAAATAAAGAACGTGTTTATTCTGCACAAACAAAACGCACATTACAGTAAAAAAAACATAACTCACATTTATACCTGTACAAAGTAACCAAAAGCCTCGTCAATCTCCCTAGCCTTTTCCCAACAATGTTGGAACATTCTTCAGCTTCAAGTCTAACCGGATGACTGCCTATCTGACCTTCACAACCCAGTCAGTAACTGGGTAATACGATAACCCTTGGTAAGACTTCAGGCTTCTGACTACCTGTATCGACTGTCAAAGATCCACGAATGACAGCCGGGAGCGATGGCTTAATGTGCTTTCCGAGGCACGGAAGAGTCTCGATATGTAAAGATGGTCACCCATCCACGGACCAGCCCCGGCAAGCGTAGCTTAACCTGATGGATCAATCCGTGCGGATGTTACTACTTAAATAAAATTAAAAGGAGCTGTAAGTATAATATTAATTTTAATACTTATTAATTATATTTACCGGTATACTCATACTAAATTATAGTTCTATTTATAAGCGGTAGCGGGCTTCATTTTTAGTGACTCATTTTTAGTGACTCATTTGGTTGAGAGTCGCTCTCTACAGTGTCACTCACTGTCACAGCATTGTTATTTGTGCTTGTTCTTTGTAGCTCTGCCAAATGTTATGTTAAAGAGCTTTGTCAATTTTTATGTTTTTTTTAAGTGTCTTTAATGATTTAGCTTTGTATTATAAAAGGATAACATGAGGACGCGTACCGTGAGGGATGGTTTGAGGTGGCGCTGGAAAGAGTCCCTGGAAGGACTGTCAGGAGGCCTATTACCTAATGGCCTCCATGAAAACATGGTTTAAACTTTTCTCCATAGATTTCTGCATAATTAAGATACTTCCCGCCCTTTAATTCAGTGTCATAGTCTATACTATATCACTACATAGTATAAAGCAAAGTCGCTTCCCGCGTCTGTCCTAATGTCCGTATGTATGCTTAGATCTTTAAAACTTCACAACGGATTTTGATGCAGTTTTTTTTGAATAGATAGAGTAGTTCAAGAGGAAGGTTTATATGTATTAATTTAACTCTATTTATAATATTTTAAAGAGGAAAGATTTGTATGTCAATATGTTTGTAACGAATAAAGTCAAAAACTACACATTGAGGGACACTGAACGCCTATAGACGCAATAACAATAAAACTTCTATTGTGCCTCGTTCAGTGTCCTTCAGTAGGTTAAAGGATCTGGATGAAACTTGGCATGGCACAAAGATAGATTACAGCCTGGAATAGCAAATAAGCTACTTTTTATCCCGAAAAATTGTACGGTTCCCGTGGAATACACACACACACGCGGGCGAAGCCGCTGGCAAAAGCATGTGATTTATAAAAACCGCAGCGAAGATGCGATTTTTAAACTCGGTTCCGCGTATCCTTTGCGCCATACTAAAGCTTTGAAATTGCACTGACGTACGCCATCACAGTCACGTAGACCATCGCCCAGGTGTTATGTACGGAAGCTACTGCAAACACATGACTCAGACTCACACCTTTTATCTGCAGCGTCAGTAAGATGAAATATTGTTGGCTTTTTTGTGAAAGTACTCGTTTAGAAAAGTCAATCAATCAATCTGCCTAAGTCGGCTTCTAGTCTCACCGCGCGCAGCTAAAACATTACAACTCCGCTAAAATCTTGAGGATGCGTTTGCGCAGGTGTAGGCGAGGTTCCGATACATACCTACTTTGTGAAAGGACACGTTCTTCATCAAATTACCCCAATCTGTCAAATTTCTTTGATAGTTTTCCAACTTTATGACAAAAGCATAAGGTTTAATTTCGATTGGAAAAACTTGACAGTTACGCATACTTCATGTGTCTGACGTCTGTACTTATAGTAGAGCATACATTGCATTGCTGTGTTCCTATTTCGAGGATAAAGTCAGTGACTAGATATTATATAGTGATGTTCAGTGGCAATAACAGACAAGTGAAGACTATGAACTATTTATTTATTTAAACTTTTCGCACACAATAAAGGTACAAAGGCGGACTTAATGCCTTAGGCATTCTCTACCAGTCAACCAAGGGTGGTGAAGAGATTAGATGGCAGGTGCTTTAAATAGTAGGAACATAAAAAACATTGAGACTTGAATAAAATGGGTACATAAATAGGTTAAAACCTTATAATAACAGTTTATACTATAATACATAACATACATAATTATTTAATATAATAGATAACTATAATATATATATATATCATATATACATACATACATATATATAGATACAAGGAAGACAGGTGGTGAGATAACTCTACGCTATTTGTTATGAAAATAACTCTGCAATTTCCGCTTGAATGCATAACGACTGGTAGCCGTCCTGATATCGAGAGGAAGCGCATTCCAAAGAAGAATAGACTGAATATGAAAGAAGGAATGAACAAAGTCAGAAGTATGAGAAGGACAGAGTAGGAGAAGGTTGTTAGAAGAACGCAGATTCTTAGCATGGGAAGAACAAAGATATTGGAAGTGAGAAATCAAATAAGAAGGAGGAGAGGGAGAGGTTAGGAGGGAGAAAAGAGTCGTCAATGCCCGTAAACTTCTTCTTTGGCGTATGGACATCCATTTGAGCTCAGATCTAAAACTAGACACATGGTCATACTTACGGAGGTTGAATATGAACCGGATGCAATTGTTAAGCAATCTTTCGAGCTTGTCCAGGAAAACCGCATTCAAGTCAAAGTAGCACACGTCACCATAGTCGATGATAGGGAAAATCAAGGTCTGCACAAGCGTAGTTTTGGTCTTAGCGGGCAAAAAGTTTCTCAGACGATACAACGATTGCAAAGTACCACTGACCCTTTGACTAACACTAGCGACCTGGCGTTGCCAGCTAAGTGTCGAGTCAAGGTGCAAACCGAGATCTTTCACAGTAGGGGTGAAGGGTATGACGGTACCATTAAAAATAAGAGGTGGAAGAGAGCTAAGCGGCACCCTACCCATCATGCGCGAGCTACCAATTATAATGGCCTGACACTTCGAGGGGTTTACTGAAACCCCAAAACTGTCAGACCAACTAGCATCCAAGTCTCGGTTTACATCTGCTATAGCGTCTGATAAACCTTCAACCCGTGCAGCTGTATACAATTGAAGATCATCAGCATAAAGATGATACGAACACCGAAGACAATGAGTTATAAAATTAATGAAGATGGAGAATAACAATGGAGAAAGAATACCGCCTTGTGGAACACCAGCATGCAGATCACGCCAACTCGACGAGCTCTCATCAACGCGTACCGACTGCTGGCGTCCCTGAAGATAAGAAGAGAACCATTCCAGGGCCTCGGACGAAACCATAAGATGAGAGAGGATAGAAAGGAGAATCTCATGGCTGACGGCGTTAAAGGCATTGGAGAAATCAATTAATACCAAAACGGTAACTTTAGTATCCTCCATTGCTTCTCTAACGTCGCCAGTCACTTTAAGGAGAGCGGACGCTGTGCTGTGCCCAGGCCTGAATCCAGACTGAAATGAGCTAACGAGGTTGTTGCGGTGAACAAACCCCGAAAACTGCTTGTGTACACAGGCCTCAAGCACTTTTGACAGGAACGGAAGAATGGAAATGGGGCGAAAGTGACTGGGTAGGGAGGGATTAGAAATTTTAGGGAGTGGGCGTACAAAGGCCATACGCCACTGGGATGGGAATTGTCCGGAATGAAGAGAAAAGTTGATGATGTGGGTAATCGGAGGGAGAAGGGTATCAAGGATCCATACGATCATACTGCGACTGATGCCATCGCAGCCCACAGCCTTGGACTTTATGGACAGGATGATCTTTTTAATTTCATCCAAGGTGACCGGAGAGAAGTGAAATGGTTCTATAATGGGACTAGCTAGACCATTGATTAAACCGACCGTCTGGGACAACATTTGGGAATCCAAATGACAAGTAACTAAACTAAACTATGTATTCTCTCTTCACGTGACCAGAGGGCTGGCCTATTTTTTTGTCAATGAATCAGCATTGCCATACAGCGCGGAAATGCTGCCAGCTTTTTGGTAACTTTCCCTGTTGACAGCGATGTGGACGAATTTTTTGATGCCCTTTGATTAAATTAAATAAAACGGGAGCGGAAATCCCGTTTTTTTTTTATTATAGATCGCGGTCGCTGTTTCTCAAACAACAACGTTTTTTAAAACAATCTTTATTAATTAAGTAAAAAAAAAATATATAAACAGAAACATCATAAAACCCTCAAATTTTTTGTCTGGTTATCATCTTGATGTAGCTTTACCGACTTTTAATCGTTTGGCAATGGAATCACCCAGTTCGGCCTATAGGCACAATTTTCTTATAAAGTCAAATTGATCGTCTTCTATCCCAGTCAAACACCCATACTTATCATTGCATGTTGTGTTAACCCTTCTCCATCTGTCCGTAAGTAAGTGGAATATAACTCTAGGTTTCAGGCTGATATCACAATAAATATTCTTACGTCAAATTTATCTATGGCACAACTAACTTGCCGTCAGCATAGATTAGACATACAAATTAGACCACCTGCTTCGTCGAACAGAAAAAAAAGTAAAACATAAAATACTCCTTGCACTGCAATATAAAATAACAAGCATAAAAAAGGGTATCATATAATAGTGCGAAAGCACCTTGTTGGACTTTAAAGACCTTATTATATATATTTAGACTTAGATACTTAGACGGACAAAGGCGTTAGGGCCATCTGCCTAGCATGTGCGTACAAACGGCTTGCCCGTTAGATTACACGTCAAATAATATACGGTTCGTTTAGTAAAAACTAAATATTTGTGTCGTAGTTAAAATTGATATATCTATTAGTTTCTGTTCACCTGGTACAAATCGTTGTATGATTAAATTGTGTGCTTTCATAATATGTCGATTATTTTTATCGTCGTTTGCGTCCGCGGCCATGAAAGTATCGGAATACTTTTTAACGTAACGGCCTAGAGCCAGAAATTCGAAGACGTATGACATCTACCAACCCGCATTGAGTCGGCGTGGTAAGTTTCAGGCCGGTCCCTCTCTTAGAGAGAAGGCCGTTGTCCCAGCAGTGGGAAGATTATAGGCTGATTATGCTTTATATATGCTATCACACTAATATTATAAAGGCGATAGTATAATATTGTGAGTGAGTGTGTGTGTGAGTTTGTATGTTTGTCCGTCCTTCACGCTCAAACAGCTGAACGGTTCTGGATGAAACTTGGCACAGAGGTAGTTTATGACCTGGATTAACACATAGAATACATTTTATCTCGGTAGTACATTCCCTTAGCATAATTTCTGATATCCACGCTAGCGAAGCCGTTGGCAGCAGCTATATTTAATTAGGTACCTCCTGTAGTTAGTTATTTAATAATATAAATGTCATTTTAAAATAGAATTCAAAGCCGTATGCCCGATAGAAACAGGATTCTTCACTCTAATATTGGATTTAAATCATCCTGTTGGTTTTTGTCTGACATTTTGCCTTCCTGCTCGCTTCGTAAACAATCAACATGTTCCATAGTGTTAAAAGCCACCAAATTGATCTCATTTGCCCAATTCTCGCGTTCTTCATCATTTTCGACAGAAAACGTTCGTGTAAACTCTTCATCTTTAGGGTCTGTGTACGGCATTGTGACTGTGAAGATTCTCCTCGTGTGGTCAGAATTCTCTTTAAATTTGACAATGGCTTTATGCAGATAATAATAATGGCAAGGGTCGCAGCTGTTGACAGGATGTGGAGTCTTTCTGTATCCAAACATTTGAGAATCTTTTAGAAGCACGAAATAGCGTCGGCGCCATGTTTTAAAGTGTTCGCTGCGCATTTCAAGCCAGCCTTCTTTTCTTACGCGGCGGTTACTGAAAGATTAAAAAATGAGAACTTAAAAAAAGAATAGTCTCCATTTTTTTTCAGTACCTAATGTAATATAATTTTCTATTCTAAATATGTTATTAATTTAGTATTTTATTGGACATAACTTTATTTATCAAAGGTAATCGAAATTAATTAATAAATATTTTTGTATATAACTTATACATGATATTTTTATGGTGTACACAATGAAGAGTATTTTATTCCCTCATTCATGTTAAGGCATGTCATGCGGAGGAATGAGGAAAATCTCATCAAGTTTTGAGTATATAATGTGGATGAATACGAGAATAGGAGAAGACCAAAGCAACGATGGGTGGACTGAAAGGGAGCGACTACCAAGAAGACTATTAATAGATAATTATGGCAGAAAAAGACTGAATGCGCTGACCATAAATAAATTGGAATTAGGGTAAAAATATGGTAACTTCTGTAATAATTAATTAATTATAGTTCTAGTGAACAAAACAGAAAAACTTTCAAAATCTAGTCGCAACATCATCTCGGCGACAATCAAATGATGTCAAAAATGTAGATAGTAATTGAAATTAGAATGCCAATATTCTTAACCTTTTGAACGCCATTTAACGTCAACGTCACATATACGTGACAAGCAAGCGCATGCCCTGTACGCCAACGAGACAAACACGTGACAATGGCAACAACACTATAACACGAAATAAACAATTAAATCATTACTTTTGTGAGTTTTAACATAGATATCTTAAAAATAGAAGCTCTCATACGTCTTTAATGACATAAAACAAATTAAAAGACACCATGGATATTGGGAAATTCATGATACTAAGAAGAAATAAATTTGTAGCTTGGCGTGGAGGCGTGTGTTTATGCTCTGGCTAAATAAATGATGGTGACCACAAATAAATCGGGATAATGATGGAGGATTGGTAGGAGAATAATAATGAGTTGTAGGCACTTACTATTGGGCTCGCACTTCTGCATTGTCTACTCCTTTCTCCGCCATTGTCACTTTTTATTCACTTCGATGATTGAGATTTTCACAAAGATGTCTTGCTGTTTTTCTTGTTGGCGTTTCGTAGTTTCAGCTGATCCCACGGGGGAATAGGCGCCAGTTTATAGTATAGTAGTTGCTCCCGCGCGGTTTCACGCTGCTCGGCTCCTATTGTTCGTAGCGTGATGTTACATAGCTTATAGCCTTCCTCGATAAATGGACTATCCAACACAAAAAGAATTTTTCAATTCGGACTAGTAGTTCCAGAGATTAGCGCGGTCAAACGAACAAACTCTTCAGCTTTATAATATTAAGTATTGATTTGTATGTTTTGTGCTTTATAAGTCTTAATTAATAGACACGCAGACGCTGAAAGTGCGCTGTCATAACTAACTCACTACGGCTATAATTTTTCTCTATAAAATTGAATGTCATATATTTTGTATAAGGAAATTGTTACTTTAGTGACATCATTACGTTGTAGGTAAATTATGTATTTTTACTTGTATTGTAATATTGGTATTTTTGTCAGATGATGTTTTGTTGATTTAAATTTAGTTAAGCAATGTTTGTATATACCTAAGTGCCTACTGCCAGTAACGAAAGACAGGTTTTCGAAATAATTGCTGAATAATCACATGTTATCTTTGATGTACAACACACGGTGATTTTTAATTCACTATAAACCTTTCAGGGCGTGACAGTACCGATGATTATGAACAACTTTCACTATGAGACCAACTACGAAATAACAAAAAAAAACACATCTGTTTCATACATTTTCATCAATTATATATTGCACTTTTGTATGAAAAATCCGTTTCTTTTTTCTTTATTTCAGACTTGGTCTCATAGTGGAAGTTGCTCAAAATCATGGGTACTGATACGCCCAGAAAGGTTAATAGTGAATTAAAAATCACCGTGTATACAGCCATGACTTACAACGGCTTATTGCAATGTTTTAGCTTGATGAATAAAAAAGAAAAAAAAAAACAAGTCCGGAACCGTCACAAATAAAGATGCGACATCTAACTGATTTTATCAAAAAGCGAAAAAAAAACTCTTTTGTCTATGTCAACGAATCCAGTATTTTCTCTCAACTGTGTCATTGTAACATAACCTTTAAATCAAAAAATTTCAAAAGATAATAGTCAAATTTCATCTTTTGTTTCATTTCAGTGACACTAAAATGAGGGTCATTTTTTATTCACTTTGCAAAAAAATGACCCTTGATAGGGGTATTTTTTTTAGTAACGTTCGAATTTAAATTAAGAACTCTATTGTCGGTGCTGTTTTTTTTAAATTACAAGCTGCCGGAGTCATTTTTCATGCATCGCTTGCAATCTGATTTACCTGCCAGTAGCTTTTTATATATATATATATTTTTTTTTTTTAAGGTTGTTAAGTGTGACCCAGTTACGCATAGTTATGTTTATTGGGGTAAGTTATAGAATCACAATCACATGTATTTTTTATAGTGGCATAGTAGGTTTTTTTTAAGATTTTCATTCGTTTCATTATAACATATTTTAAAGTGAATTTATTTTAATAGATAGTTTGAAAATACATAAGACTAATCACTACATACTATAAAACAAAGTCGCTATTTTTGTCTGTTTGTCTGTATGCTTAAACCTTTAAAACTACGCAACGGATTTTGATGCGGTTTTTTTTAATAGATAGAGTGATTCAAGAGGAAGCTTTATATGTATAATTTGTCGACATATTTTGCGGGCGAAGCCGCGGGCGGAAGCTAGTAAATGATAAATGTCAAAATAGACTAACCTAAAATGAGACCTGAATCCTATATTTCCTGCCCATTTCACCGCAAATGCGACAACGGCTTGACACAGGAACTTTATAACAAAACCATAATAAAATATAATTCCATTAAAAACTTGAAAACTCTAGTCAAAGCGTAAAGTAACTTAATATTTTCTAGTTGCGTGCTTGCATTTAGCCTGAAGGCCATTTTCGACTCAGTTGCTTGCATCTAAATAATTGCATAGGCATTTAAATAAAATTGTTATAATTGTACCTACGTCATTTGCAATTTTATTTTCGCAGAAAACAATATGTGGCCATTAATAATTTAAATAATTATAGTGTTGGAACTGCACGAGTGCATGTATTGTCCTTTACAAGTACTGCCGACAACAAAAGTCAATGATGAATTTATGCAGTTGCATTGTTTAGAACGAAAACGTGCTAATTATTTTTATTTTTAACGAACATAAAAAAGGAGGAGGTCTAGTTTTATCCATAATTTTTTTTAACTTGTCCTCCTGTTGAAACTGTTAACGATATAGGATGTTTTGTTATAGGTATATGTTGTTTTTTTGTGTTATAGTCCAAGATAGATTATGGGTCGGCCCTGAACTGGAGATAGGTAGTATGGAGAAATGGAGATGGTAGGATGGATGGGAGTAAATCCCTAGCGGCATTCCGTATTTCCAAGAGACGGAAGAAGGAGTGAGATTGGTAGACCAACAGCCATATTATGATATGATGTTCAGAAAATTACGAGGAAGACCTAGCACAGACCAGGAAAGCAAGGCACAAAGGAAAAGGCCTATACCTACCCAGGACTAGGTGGAACAATTAAGGCTGTTAATGATGATGACGATCTTACCTAATGCTTACCTTCTATGCTATGATATCACGTAGTAAATACCTGTTTATTTTAGGAAAATCCATCAACTTTTTACCATAAAATTTTCTACTTTAAAGGGATTTTTTTGTTATAATTTTGAATCAAGCGTTGAGGTTCGTTTGGATGATAATTAAGTAATTCCGATATTGGTTTGTTGTTGTTGTTGTATTGTTTTTTTGAAATGTTGACAATGGATGAAATTATTCTATGTATGAATGCCGTTAAATTGACTGCTCCTATGGGAACATGAATTAATTATTAATCTATATGAATTATGAGCTAATATAGTGATTTCATATTTTATTTTTGACCGTTTCAAATATTCAATTACGAGATTTTATTCACATAATATTTACATACCTACAAATACTTAAAATATTAATAATAACTATGTACAAGTATATAAAACAGGAGGGAAAAAAATAAATAAAAAGAGCATCAAACAATTCGTCCACATCGCTGTCAACAGGAAAAGTTCTCAAAAGGCTGGCAGCATTGCCGCGTTGTGTGGCAATGTTGATTTTTTGACCGAAAAATAGACCAGCCAGGTCACGTGAACGTCACGCTCGGCGAATATAGTAGATTTGAATGCATACTAATTCAATTATTATTTTTATTTATACGTTTACAACTAACTTTGTGATGTTACACTGTTTTTTAATGTGAACAATAAATAAATTACTTGAGGTATAACATCAATTTTTCCTCGTTATTGTTCACAGAGGTGTATCATATCATAGGTAGGTACCGACGGCAAAATCTACTTTATTCTACGGAATATTTAAAATGATTATAACCTAGGCTCTACAGTACCGATATTAAAAATCTTCTTCTTTTCGTGTGTTTAGTGACTAACCCGGTGCCAGAGTTTTTATGCTGCCCATGGGCCTCTGACTTAGCTTCACATGCTGTTGAGAAATATCTGTCAGTCATGCTGGTGTATTAAAGATTATACTCAACAAATAATTGCCGTCTGCGATTATGGAGGTCTGATATTATTTTTAAGCTTTCATTCAGTAATAAGTGGCCATTATGTGCTTACAATAGACTGCTGAGCTGAGAGATATTCAATGCTGAGCTGATTTTGCATTCATCGAGTTTAAAAGCCGCTGTGACGTAGGTATTTTGTGTAGTAAGTCTTAGCAGACTATTAAAAAGTAATATAATTGCAATATTCTGTTAATTTTCCTACCGCTTGACAAACGCTTCATAAAATTTTTAAAACTTAAGAAATAAAAATGCCTGTATTTGTGTTGTAATAAGAAATTACTATATAAACCTATTATGAAAATAATGTTAGCAAAATAATGTACTTATCTAATAAATATATCATTTTTAATTAAATTGTTGATACGTTGATTTGTTATAATATTGTTCAAATGACACCAGAGTTTTAGAGAATTTAAACGTAAACAAAAGAACTTAAGCAGAACGCCGCTAAAATTCAAATATTCGAACAAACTCTACAAAGAACCCCAATCTACAATTTTGAATTTCGAGCGCTCTTGATCACTCACACATGCAAAGCAGTTCCTGTATTTACGAGGGTGCCAGAAACGTCAAATTTAGTTGTAAAACAGTTTTCTAATGTTGCTACTCGATAACAGATGGCGTTAGTAACGCTTTCTCAACAATTTTATTGAAAGTTATTTTGTCTTAATTTCATGTCATGTATATTTAATAACTGCTAGGTATAATATAAATTCTTATCATAACTCTATTGTCACTATTCATTAAATGTTTTCTACAAGTATTTATTAGTTTGCCTATGCCAGCATAGATGGCAGTACTAGTAGCCGATTAGAAGCCGAGCCTAGTCGAGCAAATATCCTGTTTGCCACCTCCTGTACGTGACTTTAAAAGTAAACTGTCTCATTTTCTGTTCAAATTGCCACCTCACATCTTATTCTGTACGCTTTTAAGCATTTATATTCATTTCTCGACTCTTTTATGAAGATGTATGTACTTTATAAGAATCCAATAAGAAAATGTCGGCACATTCTTAATTTAGACTGATTAGAATTTAGTGTATTAGAAGTTTAATGGGAAATTAAAATTAAATAGTAAAATCTGTTAAGATTTAAGGTATTTTTATTAATCTTTATTACTAGTAGTACGTTACTGCCTAGGTAGTTATTTTATTGGGTGTAAGTAGGGAGCAAGGTAAACAACTAACTAGTATCTACGAATAAACATAATTCCCCACTGTATGTACGAATAAGTATTTATTGATGTCTGCCAGTGATAATCCATGATATTGCAATAATTTTGACACTTTCCTTCAGTTACTTTATTTCTTTGATAGGGCTACATCATTGCATCATCATCATTATTCTCTTGCCCTTATCCCTATTTATTTGGGGTCGGAGCATCATATCTTCTTCCTCTTTACGTTTTCTTGCCATATTATCATTGCACAAAGTCATTTCATTACCTCTTTGGTCTTATACTGTTATAGCCATCCACATTCATACTCAAAACTTTCCTCACAAAGGAGATGGCCAGAATCTCTTAGGACCTGTGCCCCAGAATGTACAGAGATGAAATTAATGTCGTTCAATAGGTCATATCTTCAATTATTAAGAATTGTAAGTTACTTATAGCTATGCAGTCGTGGAACAAAGTTATGAAGATTTGAAAGTCTTGATTTTTTCACTCGGGTTTCACCATGATTTTACAATGTATTCATAAAATTATAATTTCCTGACCGTTAAATAGGTTGAGGTGTATATATATTTGTTTTCTTAGTCATAGTTCAAGTTTTGCATTAAGTTTCGTTATTGCTGGATTTAGTCCAAATACGTTTGCCCATTGTCTTTTCTGTCATCTGAAAAAGCAAACATTTATTTCATTCTAGAACTTCTCAGGGTATATACCACTATTGGAAGAAACTAGCTTTTTAAGAATATCATCATTTTACTACCTATGTTATTTTTTATTCTTTATGATTAATTCTATTATTTATTTATGCTTTTGAAATGTTGTTGATTTTAATCTCGTTGTTTAATATTTCAAATTTAGAATTTGTACAACAAACTCAACCGGTGTCGTGTACACATACCTTTACAAAAAATAAAAATTATTATTCGTTCGTACCTACTAACAAACATTTCCATAAGTGTATAGCTATCCTTGTCTGACACTATTACACTCTTCTAACAAACTTTTGTTACATCATTCCGTCTCTCTTTAACATTGTCACACCCCTTTTTACAACAATACAATTTTTTTTGCAGATTTCAAAATGTAGGGTGGGGACATTCTGCGACGAATAACGATCGATTTTAATTCATTTTGGGTGCGCATGAGTTGTAGTGCTTCGAGTGCTATTGGGAAATATATCCGTTATGTGTCGTTTGAGAATTTTCTTTATATTAGTCAAGTATGAGGGACTGTAGTGTTTGTAATCATTTTTATTATGTTATTTGTAATTGAAAAGTATTGAGTAACTACATACATTTTTACAACCATCACTATGAGACTGTTCTGTGCTAGCAAATTGTTTTCATAGAGCTATAGTTTGTATAGACAAACTATAGCTGAGTGCAAACTGAGTCAAGTGTCATTCCATAGGGAATGACACTTGACTCAGTTTGCACTCAGCTTTACCTACGAAGCCATAAACGTCACGTAGCACATGCTTTGACTTACAGCGTCTGTCCACCGCCACCGTCAACGGAACGTCATCGGAAAACAACATTAATCCAACCGAACGTGATAGGTATCCCGTTTCAGACACACGGCTATAGTAAATGTTCTAGTTGACGTAGCGGTGGTCAAACGCCCTTTGACATGTCCTTGTCCCTTATATTCGTCATTTAATTTTAACGTCGTATGGCCAGTAGCTTTTAAAATTTCGGTTTATACAGTGAGTGAATGTACAGAGGCCAGCACATCAAGTTACCACAATCTGTCAAATTTCTTTGATAGTATTTCAACTTTATTGCAAAGACATAAGGTTCATTTTTAATTGAGAAAATTTGACAGTTAGGGATAGCTTGATGTGCTGGCGTCTGTATGAATTACCTTTCGCTTTAAATGTATAAACTTCACAGATGTCAATATTTTTCAAGATAATTTCAGAAAGTAACCTTACTATACACCCCTACCTACCTTACTACACCTTAGTATACCTAACTTATATTTCTCAACAGCATGTGAAGTTACGTCGGAGGCCCATGGGCAGTATAATTAACTCTGACACCAGGTTAGTCACTAACCACACGAATAGAAGAAGACCTTATTTAAAACTAAATAAAAAATGGTACCTACATTCTAACCATGTACAGTATGATTTATAAATAACTTATACACAAACGATAATGGCGATAATAACATAGTGTATGCATCTGAAAGATAAAACTAGTGATTTGGCCTGGCCTCATGTTCTGATGTAACGTCAGCAGAACACTCCTTTGTCCGCGGCCGCTACCGTGAAGAGATGTTATCAAGTACCGACAGCAGATTCAGTACTATTAATTAGGTTAAATTAAATCATGTTATTGGGAAAGTCTATTTTTTTTACGTCTATGGTTACTCCAAATGCTTTAAAATAGTTATCCCAACTAATATTATGAACGTGAAAGTTTTTGGGCGTGTATCTAAGATGTTTGTTACGTTTTCACGCAAAAACTACTAAATGGATCTGGATGAAATTTGACATAGAGATAGATTATAGTTTGGAATAGCACCTAAGATACGTTGTATCCCTGTGGTATGTACCCGTGGGTAATTTCAAACATGGACGTGGGCGAAGCCACTGGCAGTATCACTACATAGTATAAAACAAAGTTGCTTTCTCTGTCCCTATATCCCTATGTATGCTTAAATCTTTAAAACTACGCAACGGATTTTGATGCAGTTTTTTTTTAATAGATAGAGTGATTGAAGAGGAAGGTTTATAAATGTATAATTTGTCGACATATTATGCGGGCGAAGCCGCGGGCGGAAGCTAGTATATTATGAATGAACGCCCGGTACCTTATTGGGTACATATCAACAGTACCAATAGGTTTAATTTTGACAGTTCAACAACATTCATTGCGTCATTTACGTTGCTGGGCAGATACATTTTTTGAAAATATGAAGCAATGGATTATCTATAGGTATTAACCATTTAATCGCCCCAGTCGGATTAATACGACAATTTTTTTTGTGCCCGTGCCGCCTTAATCGTGTTTAGACGACTGAGAATCAATGTTCGGTTTTTGTTTTTTATGTAATTGCAAGACCATATTCGTCTGAAATACATTTTTTTTTTAATGAGTTGGGCGTTGGGGGCACAACTATTGATATAAAACCAAGCGATAATGTGTTAAGCAATTATAGTGCTAGAGAATCAGCTTAGGTATCATCTTGGTGACTGCATCAACGCCTACGTCTCTCATCCAATTAAATTCTCTTTTCTGCTTCAGTTCTCCCTGAAGTACTATGCCCATTTCGTGGTGCTTTGGTGTCTCAACATAATTTTTGCAGTTTAAGGTGAAAGTTCTCGAAGTTTTTTTATCTTACGCTTTTAGTAATTCGATAATATGTTGATCAAAATATGATTTGCGACCGTAGTAAGAACGTTCAAAATTCCGCGTTTTGACAATTCATAAAAAGTAACGTTATTGACTACCCGTTCAAATACCCAATTGTAATAATTAAAATCATCAATACAATCTCCTAAGCTCATATTACTAAGACAATTTCAATATCGCGGACTAAACCGGCGCTTCCTCCTTAATAAAAAATAATAAAGGCTGGTAAGCCTTTATTGTCCTTTGTAATGGTCATTAATTTACTTTTTAATATTTAAAAATAATAATAATAAACAAATCTGCTATCCCTACTAAGTCGGATAGGTGTTGTATACGAACAATGAGCTAATTGAATGCCTAATCACTAAGCTTTACTGAGAACTAACCATTCACTCAGTAAATGCTAACAAATTAACATTATGTGCAAGAACTTGGTTCTACTCTACACCACAGAGGGCGATGACCTATCTGTTAGAGCGTTTTTATGACGATCGGAAATTATACGATACGTGGATTGTAGATTTATACCTAGGTAGGTTGTATTTGTTGTAGTTTTAGCGGTTTTTAACCAACTTCGAAAAAAGAGGAGTTTCTATGTTTGTTTGTGTGATTTTTTTTTGGATAAATGTTCATCGATGTTTTCGTAAATTGTAAACCGAGTTTTAAAATACTTTAACATTTGGTAGAAGAAGCTTGCGTGATGGATATATAAGTACAGGATGAAATTGAATTCAATATTGGGCAATATTTTAAGGGGTCAATGTACTCATCAACTTTCACTATGGGAACAAATATGTTCATAATGATGATTACAAAGACCCCTTAAAATATTACCCATGAATTCAATTTCACCCTGTATTATAGATTTCATTTACTTTGTTTTGATAGTTTTTGAGTTAGCATTGCTAATAAAAAAAAATAACAGCTCATTACAAAAAAAAATTATGAGTAACCTTAAAAACCTTACAATACCTGACAGTACCGCACAAACTTATCTAACAAGCAAGCGACGTGGGCGCTCACCGCGCTCACTGGAATTAACGAGCGATTTCCAGATACACTCCCGATTTATTCGCTGATAACATCATTTGGACGTTTTATTACTTTGTGTGCTTGTAATTGGTCGGTCAGTGGACGGACCTGTACACCTGACAGCGGTGTTGGTCATTAGCTGTGACCACAGCTTGACAGTCAAGCTGTGGATGAGAGAGGACATGTTGGTTTGATTGCTATGTTGAGCTAAAACATATCATGTATTGTTCGTCTTATAATAGTTACCATTTTATTAGGTATCATCACGCTTGTATACCTCGTAGGGCAGATGAATATTAGTAGGCACACACAAACTTTGGCAGTTATGTTTAGTCCTACTTCAAGTGAGACAAAACGATAAACCCAGAAACCAGATTGTCCTGGATTGAAAAATTCGTTGAAGAAAAAAGAAAAAAAAGACCAATAACACTCTGTTTGACTTGGGGATGGAACCAGGAGACGCTCAGCAACCACGATTGATAGTTATCATCCCTTTAAAATACTTAGTTCTGTGACCGGAAGGGCTGTGACTGACCTCGTAAAGGTTTCCCTCTTTATCCTAAAGATGCCAACAACAACAACTTTAGTACAACTTTAAATTATTGTAACAACTGTGTATTGTGGGTGTTAACAACTCTAAATATATATTTTGAACATTTAAAACATTTTGACAATTAGCCGATTGTCTTTTTCCAGAGGTCGATGTGCAATATTAATCGCTGGGTAGGTACTGTTACGAAAATTATGGCATAAAATAATCAGCATTTAACAATTTCCACCACCTGGGGCATAGGCTTGCTGCTCTCGGCGAGAGGGAGTGGGCTTTAATCTACCGGGTTTCCGGACGTCATAAGTCTTTGAATTTTTGGTTCTAGGATACGCCGGTTCCCTTAGGATGTTTTTCTTTCACGTTTTTGGGAGCAGTGGTAATGAAAGTAATTCAATTATAGGTATTATTAAGCATAAATATAGGAACGCAAAATAAAGTGCCTGCCTGGTTTAGATCTTTTTAGTCAGAGCCTCTACCGCTGGCAAAAATTGTGATGTAGAACATAACAACACGTGTAAAGTTTTGTACCGTACGTAAACAAAGTAACGCGTAACAGTTTTTTAGTTAACTGATTAAATCATTTTGTACGGTCGCTAGCGCATCAAATTATACCAAACTGTCAAATTTCTCCAAATGAATTTAAATCTTACATCGTTAACAGTTAAGTTCAAAATCGATTGGAAAAATTTAACAGTTTGTGGTAACTTTGTTTGTTGTACGTTTTATTACTCTGTGGTGTTGTAATTGGTCAGCTACCGGACGGTCTAACACCCCACACTGGTATTGGTTGTAAGGATATAAAATTTTGTGTTTAATATTTTAATTGTAGAGGACTGATTGTATCTGGGTTTGATCGTGTATGAAGGGTTTTTTTTAAAGTTAAACCCTGTGACCAGAAATGGAGTTATTTCGGTGAGAAATATAAAGAAGTTGCAAAGATTATTTGGACTAAATATGCTTTCGTTAAATATTTCAGTACTGCTACAACTCCTGACTTTCTTCAATTTACTGTTAATTAATTAATTATTTTTCCAACTATCAATATTTATTGTCGTGTTGGCATCGTTGCTTCGTTTACAAATGGTTTTTGTTAATTCGCACGAATTTACTCGGCCGAAATGTGCGAATCGACACTTTTAAATAAGTATATTTATTTCTTCCATAGGCGATTCGCACGGAGTTAATTTATTTGTGACTGTATCGACAACTTTACTACGTATAAGGCAATAGTCACATTTTGAACCTTATGCAAAGTTGAGTACCTACACAGTAAAATTATTTACTATTTTAGTAAAAGTAGTTGCATAATTCAAAATTTTTAGGAATCATATCTCCTGTATGCAGAAAAGCATCCAGCCGCTCAGCCTCCCCGCCTCCCCGCTATAACCTTTGTGAATGAACAGAAAGAATACGTATACTAGTTGGATTGTATACTTATTAAAAAAAACTTATACACCTAGTGCAAGTATGTCGTTCAAGTGTACAACAAATGTGTAGGAATGCGACACGCATTACGTGTGGCGACCTCTAGCGGAAAACACTGGAACTACGTACGTAATAATGTTCAAAATTATCTGATCGTTTTGCTAATTAGTTACTCAAAGTATGGTCGTTGGTGTAATCGTTAGGAAACTGTTAGATCCTATCGGATAGGCCTGCGACTCCTGCCAGTATAAAATACTTTTATTACGAACTATTATTTAATACCTAAGCTTCTTTAACAGTCAATCAATCTGCCTAGCTTTTTCCCAACTATCGTGGGGTCGGCTTCCAGTCTAACGGGATACAGCTGTATTTTACACGGAGTGACTGTCTATCTGTGACCACCACAACCCAGTTACTGGGTAACACGTGCCCTTAGTAAAACTGGCTGTCAGACTTTCGGGCTTCTGACGACCCGTAACGACTATCAAAGATCCACGAATGACATTCGGGACCAACGGCTTGACTTGCTCTCTGACGGACGAAGGATGGACACCAATCTACAGTCCAACTTCGGCAAGTGTAGCTTAACCTGATAGATTGACACGTGCGGCTGTTATTATTGCTTGCATGGTAGTGACAACAGCATCCTGAAAATGATAGCTGCCAGACCGGACTGTCCCTTTCAAGGACACTGGGTGGGGACAGTCATTGGTCTGAGTAAATAAATATTTTTGTCAAAACTAACAATACTAACCTAACAACTTAGTTAAGCACCATTGTTACTAACACCAAAATACTATCATATTTATGGACCAAGTCTGAAATAAAGTTTTATTATTATTATTATTATTTGGTTTCTTAATTTTTCTTCTCTATTAAGAGAGTTTACGACCTTACACACGGGCCGAAACCAAGTGTGTAAGGGAATATTTAAATTGAAAAGGTGGATGATACTGTAGAAGAAGTCAGGAACTTTCGGGTGATGCGACAGGTGTTGAGAATGGTGGCTTTTTGGAGCATGTTAAGTGTATGAGAAGGCATGTGTAAAGTATCAAGGCTTTGTGTGAGAGCCTTCGGCACAACACCGGTAGATGAAAGTACTATTGGGACGATATGAACGGTTTGAGCTTTCCATTGGGTTTTTATTTCTATGGCGAGGTCTTGGTACTTGCTAAGTTTTTCGGAAATTGTAGTTTGAATGTTGTGTGAGTTGGGTATAGCTATATCTATTAAGTAAACTGTTTTATTTATTATTATTATTATTATTATGTAGCCACGAGTTCCTTCTAAGCTTCTTTAACATGACTGTAAGTAATTATAATATTTACAGCCTGGTGTCTGAAATTATAACAGACTAGCTTCTGCCCGCGTCTTCGCCCGCGTGTATGTCAGAAATTGTTACATTATTGGAGTTTTAGTAAGGATCCCTATTTTTTTTGAAAATATAATACCTATAGCCTTTGTCACCCGGGGATAGTGTAGCTACCCAACAACGAAAGAATTTTTCAAATCGGTTCAGTTGTTTCGGAGCCTCTTCAATGCAAACAAATTAACAATCAAATCTTTCCTCTATTAAATATTAGAATAGATTAATGACATTAAGCTTATCTCTAATTACCTCTAATTCATGGGACTACTTAAACACTGCCTATCCCTATGGAAAATTTAGGCATGATGTTGTAACTTTGTGACCTACCTATAACGTGTCATTGCATTTCTCCAGACATAGACAAAAAAAAGTTCAAATCACTCAGGTGCCTGTAACTCTACCATAACCCTTTCTCTTCCAAACGAAGGTCGGAATAAAGAAACACTGCTATGTAGGAATCTTTAAACGCACTAAAAAATTGTTGAAATTTTCATTACAGCCATTTTTTTTAAAGATGGTCGCAATAAGAAAAAGTTAGCAGAATGTATATCAAACTAAAACGTGCAAAAAGAAAAACCATGTCTCAAAAATATTTTAGAGTTTACAAAACAATCAGAGAAAGAATTTAAATAGAAAAATGATAGGTACTTAGATGTCTGCCTACCCCCATAGGCCTTCATTTTAAAGTAAAACGATACAATTATCTTTGAATAACGAATGACCGTTATTTTGACAGCTGTCAATTTAAAACTCCGTCTGAAATTCGAATTCATTCAAATTTGGAATTCGCTGCGAATACGAATCAGCCAACCCTCCAATGCCGAATCAAATAAACTCGTTGCATCTTACACGCAACATGACATCAAAATCATAAGAAGTCATTAGGCACCCGAGCGTACGATATACGGACCCTAATTTCGTTGCGAAGACCGAATAACTCCCATATACCACGTTTACTGAGGCATTTTTTGATAATGAACCTTCAATTCAAATCCCACCTTATGGACAACAGTTTAGGATTGAAATTACATCGCAAACTCGACATAACAATCATCCACATATCAAGAACGTGTCCGATCTAAAACCAACCCAGTAGTAAAGTCTGAAAGTCGAGTTTTGTGCGTAAAAAGTTCAGTCAACAAAAACACACGCGAATGAGAAAAAAACCGGGCATCTTTTTGCGTCCCCTTTCTCCCCTAAGCCGGTGGGGGCGGATAGGGTGAAGAAAAATCCACGTAGGGTGAGTTGGGGTGGCTGTAGTAGTTTTTCGTTGGTATCACGCGTACGACAGGCTTAGTATTGATTTTCCAGCACATGGAGCCTTTCAGGTGTCCGCATTTTTTTTAAAGAAGCTCGCCTTTTTATCTGACTTCGACGCGAAATATCGAGACTTCAAAAGTTTTGATTTTGACCGTACTTACGTATGTTTTTAAGTTTTTATAGGTTAGTAAAGGATAAGAATTGCTGATAATGACTTTTGAATTTTGAAGGAGATTTTGTATCGTTATACAGTGTCATATTTTATTTAAAGAATTACATTTAAATTTTCGAACTCGCACTCGCGATTGTTAGAGGGTTAAGAACTATTAAGGGTAGTGATTGACTATGATAATTGTAATGTACAATCATTTAGTGCAGGGAGGAGGTCTATACCGGTCAGTAGTGGTTGGAGCAAGGCTGTTAATGATGATGAAAATGATTACTTTCCTCTGTAAAGACCTTTTGTAGAGGATAATTATGAAAATTCATTGAAAATAAAGCATCGTAAGGAAAATCAGTTTCATCAGTTTTTGTAAACATATTTAGATTTAAAAGAGTGTCCATGGAGTTTCTTGCCCGTTCTTCTCCATAGGTACCTACTGCTTTGGAATGGGTAACTAGCTTCATCTTTCTGACTGACCGACCCCTTGACAATTCAAAAGTGCCCGTAATTGGTTTATTTGAAATAAATGCTTTGAGTTTGAGTTTGAAACAGACTTAAATACTCACTTCTCCTTAAGAGAAGAAAAATTTGGCATGCACGAAACAAAAATACAGCTAGTTATAAACCTGCCTTTTACTATCCCATTGCTGCCTTTGCCTCATTAATAAAAGGTATGAGTATTTATCACCACACTTGTTCAAAACGGGAGGAGCTCGTAGCTAAGTAATAACAGCTGCACGGAACTATCCATCAGGTTAAGCTACGCTTGCCGGGGTTGGTCCGTGGATGGGTGACCATCTTTACATATCAAGTGCCTCGGAAAGCACGTTAAGCCGTTGCCGTTGGTCCCAGCTGTCATTCGTGGATATTTGACAGTTGTTACGGGTAGTCAGACGCCCGAAAATCTGACTGTCAGTTTTACCACGCTGTATCATATGCCCAGTTACTGGGTTGTGGAGGTCAAATATTGGTATTCAGCTGCATCCGTTTAGACTGGAAGCCGACCCCAATATAGTATATAGTTGGGAAAGGGCTAGACTATATTATACATAACACGTTACTTACCAAATTTTCGTGAAGTATTAAAATCTGCAACATGTCACCCATGACAAATATTTTATTCGCACAGTCGGTTAAGCTAATGCTCACACAATATGCAAATTCAGCTAAAGGTGTAAAAGATTAGCATCTTATTGTGATTCGATGATTCGTTCCGAACTCTTCATGTTTGTTCGCGATTTGATACGGACCGGTGTGGCGGTGCCTTAATGTTTAACCGATTTTTTTATGTCATTTGTTTTTTTTATTTTTGGAATAATAATCGTGATTTTGAGCTATAATTTTTGTCTTTCTTTTTTTTCTAATTTGTGGAAGGTTAAATGTGTCTATGTTCTTTATACAGGTTGTATAAAGAATGAGAAAAAGTTCTCCGCCTGATTTTGGAATAATACGAATAATTAAATCCACAGATAAACTAGTTAAATGGAGTTTGATAAAAAGTTTTTTTTTATTGTACAGACGCCAGCACATCAAGCTATCCCTAACTGTCAATTTTTCTCAATTAAAAATGAACCTTATGTCTTTGCAATAAATTTGAAATAGGTACTATCAAAGAAATTTAGCAGATTGTGGTAACTTGATGTGCTGGCCTCTGTACTTATTCTATCAATTCTTCTTATAATTTAGGTTAGGTAGAGAATAATTTATAAGTTTATTTTATCCTCAAATGACATAGGTATGGTAACCCCATTAAATTTTGTTGATGCACTCTACAATTTTAACGCTGTTATTACTAATTTTACACGTCATATTCAAACTCAAAACATCAGAATTTAGACTCTAACGAAAGACCAATAAAGTTGCCATTTGTTTGCACATTAATTGTCACACAGTGTTTGAAATGAATGCAAGCGAGGACAAAAAGGTGCGCTCTTTTGTTTCGACCCAACGATTTTGTTTTCAATTTAAATATATTATACAATGTGACAATAGACAAAAAAACCGGTACTTGTAACTGTAAAAAATTAAATATTAAAAATTATGACGGGTTCGCCCTTTATCTGGTAATGTATGCAAATTCGTGTTAGATGATGCTCTGAGCGGCGATGTACGGAAGTCGAGTCCCGATTGCGTTGATTTTTTTAACGACAGTGTGTTTTTCTGTGAGTTTAGTTTTGAGTATAAATGTAGCTATAAGAGTAGGAGATGTCTACGATGAGCACATTTCTTGCCCTGACCACAAATAAATTGAGATACCGGCAGGCGAATGATGAGTCTGTTTGTAATAGATTTGTTTGTCTGTTTCGATATTTCTGCAAAACTGCTAGTCTGATCTGCGTGGTTCTTGTTCATTTCTATTTTATTAGTAAAGAACTGAATAAGTTCTAAAGTCAGTTTGAAATTTAACGGTTTATCGTAAAATTCAGTACCTTTGACCCGGTGTCGGAAGTAATTACATACATAGTTGAAAGTCTCAGGTTTTATCGCTTTTTTATTACTGAATTAGTAACTTTTTATTCGGATATAACCATCGCATTTCTGAAGAATTAAATTACATAATTATAAGCGTAACAACTGTAATCTTTTAATGACTATCAGTTGATACAATTGCCTCTAATAACTCCTATTAAAGGTGTAATTATAGAAAAATTGTAGATATATGTAAGTAGAACTTTTTCTATTTAATTATCTTGTAAATACAACTTGCGTGGAATGAGAAGCAGGCGATATCAAGCCTTTTTCTTTAATTTTAAAATTCTTGAGTTGACTGGTACACTGTTTTGTTAAAGGATATAGGAATGCAATAATTGTAAATGGCGATAAGAAAATATTACTACTTTTTGAAGGTTTTTGAGGTTAAAAAGTCTCATTGACTTATTTGCTTCCCTACTCATAATCAAAACACATGTACACAACAACGAAAATAGTTAATATATGCAGAACGGTAAATATAAAAAAAAACTTAAAAACACGTTTTTTATTTTCACTTTCATTTACACTTACACATTATAATAAAATAAATAAATATTCTTGGACATTTCACACAACGCCATATAGTCCTAAGCTAAGCAACCTAATGCTTGTGTTATGGTAACGAGAAGGCTGATAAACTCGAAACTACTTAAATGCTTTTTTTTTGTAAATACATACATAATACATTTAAACAAACTTATAGAAATAATTATACTGAAAAAAAAAACATTTCCATGGACTCATTCCAACATGCCATCGATTGGTCTGAAACCTGAAATAAAACATTGCAGTAGCCAGTTGATATTTCAGCAATTAGTCATGAAAGATTAATCCATGTAATAAAGCCGTTGTACAATGTATTTTGTAAAACAAGGAATTTTTAAAACACGAATGGTTTCAAATCAAACTTGTTCATTTGTGTTAAAGTTGTATAAAGGGCTTCAATATTTTTTTTTGTAATACATTGATTTACCCGAAAAAAATATTTCTAAAGGTCGTTTTTCCGCGAAGGTGTTACGAAAGAAACTTTCTGAACGAGAAACATGAAGTCTTAAAAAATGTAATATTTTATTTATTCTTACAGTCAAACTCTCCGTTTCGTAGAATTCAAAACGATTATTTCGGTGAGGTGAAGGGAATCATTTTTGTTTTGTACTAATAAATATTTTTATGAAGAATGATAGATATTCGATCATATCAGGCATTGGTAATAAACTAATAAATAATAATGACAAAAAATAAACAATCATGAATTTGAAAAGTTAAAATAGCTTTCAAATATGCAAATGAAATCAATAAATTATAATTGAACTTTTTAATTTATTCAAACCTTATTTTATTATCTGTGAACTGTATGAAATGTCAATTGTTTATTTTAGTCAATTGTTAAATAATTCACGATCGACAACGATTGTCTATTGTTATTGAAATAAATGTAATTAATCTTGTGTTTTGTTGTTATTATCACTTTGAGAGACATCATTTTATTACGATGTGCACATTTTTTACTTGTATTGACTTTGAAAGAAGTCTAGTATTTGCTTTTTTATATTTTTTGTAATCTAATTGGTGAAATTAGATTTAGTAAAACAGTCACTGTGTCTTAAGATTTCAGTTCCGGTCTACGTGCCCCAGAAATAAAATAATCATCTCAACAATGCTTTGATAAAGATAATTTATGTCTGTCTTTATCTTCCAAGTCCATGGGAACGCTGCAGTAAAAACATCCGTCACCTCCACACAAAGACACGAATAAATTAGACTACAAAATACAAATATGACAACACAAGGAAAATATTTTATCTCATTACGCATTCAAAGTTCCGCATCGAAAGGCAAAAATCAATAATGCGCGCACCAAACGCGTCTTTGTACCACTGTGCGAAAAGTTAAAATCTGACAAGGAAGAAAAAAAGATATGCAAAGTAGATCCCATGCACTCAGATTCGATATTCAAATTACTAAACCATCCTGTGAATGCGGAAGAACAATTTTGACACTCGGAAGAATAACCCTTCCACTTTATATTCAAATTTCGAACATCTTAAAGGCCAGTTCGAATTTAAATAAAATAGATAAAAACCTTTTTTTTAATGTATTCATAGATTTCGTGGGAACGGATCCTTAGGTACGGAGACTCGAGTCCTTTATTTCCTTTATGGTATAATCGATGGGGTTGCATGTTATGGAAAGCTGTGTCAACATTTGCTGTAATATGGTAATTATTGATTAGTAATAAAGGAAAAGGTGTCATGGTGTATCGATTGATTTTAATTTATTGGGTGTTGAAATCGGGAGAGCGGAATGTATTGGTATAGAACTTTGTAGATCTATTTATATTCTTGGGAATAGAGCAACGTTACAAAATTAAAGGGAATTTTCGGAAGCGAACAGTCATTAAATTATAATTAAAACCAGCTTTTGCCCGCGGCTTTGCACGCGTTAAATTCGGAAATTATCAGTGGTTCTCTAATATATTAAGCCAGGACCTTCCTCTTGAATAACTCTATCTATTAAAAAATGCATAAAAATCCTTTGTGTAGTTTTAAAGATTTAAGAATACATACAGACATTAGGACAGACGCGGGAAGCGATTTTGCTTTATACTATGTAGTGATAATTGTTAATACCCTCATTCCCGCTTCAAAGAGTTCAATATCATGATGAAGTTAATAGCTATGTAGCACGTTCCTTACCAAGAATACCAAGTCACCATAGACATCACGAACTCTCTTTGTAACAGTAGCCAAGCATTTTAATTTGACATTTATTGCGACCATGCTTTAGTAAAAACATAAAAAAAAACTCAGCTAATTTCCAATTTCAAAACACATATTCAAATCACCTCAGAATTAATAAAAAAAAACCCGACATAGAATTCCAAGTTTGAAAAAGTTCTTGTTCGAAACGAATGTCTTCAACCCTTCTGCGCTGGGCATTCAAATTTAAATTCGTGTCCCCTCCGTCTGGCAGGTGTACGGTGTCTTTGTGACGACTTCCGTCAGCTAAGATGTCCCATGTCCGTTGCCTTGCACTGAGCTTTTGTCGCGATGTTGTTAGACATGTGGTTGAACTGGTATAAGTTTTGTTTTTGTGGCAATTAGAAGAACGATGCTTTTGTTGGTATGTCGTTATGAGGTGGACTTTTTTGGGTATTTTGAAAAACTTGAGTGAGTAAGGGTTAAAATTTTAGCTTAGAATTTGTAGTCTATAAAACCCTGGAATTTGGTGATTCAAATTTTAAAATCCAGACACAGTTTAAGTTGTATAAAAGCAGAAGGAGTTGCGCTGCTTATAATGAGATTTAAAAATGGTGGCAGATAGGTGTCCCCCCCCAGCGACGCCCTAAGCCGAGGTCCGAACCCCGCAGGGGGTGCCCTTAGCGTGTAGTCGCTTAGTTTTGTAAGTTAGCTTTAGTTTTTATTAAGCCCTGGCTGGAGGCTACAATTCTTTTGTGGCAGCCACAGGCAAGCCCGGTTAAGCAGTAGACAACCCTTTGGTTGAACTGCGAGATGCCATTAACAAAAAAAAAAAAAAAGGTGGCAGATAGAAACAGCACCTCTATAATATTAGATTTCTCCGGTCATACGTCGTGTCGGTACAGTGTGATAGAATTAAAATTCGGTTAGCCTAATTAATTTACTCCCATAAAATTAAAAATGTAACAGTTAAAACTCCACATCTTAAATCCGAAACCGGTGTACGTGACCTCTTTTATTTAACAAATGTTTCCTAATAATATTATCCGGTATCCCCAAGTCGTATGCAAATTGTTTTAAAATAATAACACACCTGGGTCTCAAAGACCGGTCGTGATTTTGCATCCGCGCTTCATTTGCATGCAAAGGGTTAATTCTTCGCGATTATTTGCGCTCACGCATATTTTTAATTATTCAAGGGTTAATGTATTCGGTTTTTAAAAATGCAGATACGTTTGTGAATGTGATTTTTTGTTGCACATTCAGTTTGATATTGGATTTCGTAGTGTGTGGAAGGATATTGTAAAATAATAGTGTTGAAGTAAAGTATAATAATAAGACAGTGTTCGATTTTGAAGATGCGTTAAGTAGCTGTACTTAGTACCGATAGTTATTGTTAGAAAATGTGGTCAAAGTGTGACATGTGAGTACGAAAATGATTTCAATGTTTAATGAATGAACTCAAAGGCCTGTTTTCCGTATTTTAAATGTATTTACGAATGCAAGGGAAACTAAACAGTTTTAGCATAATCAGCCTTTAACGTTCCCACTGCTGGGACATAGGCTTCCTCTCTTCGAGAGGGAGTGGGCCGTAATCTACCCTGAGCCCAGTGTAGATTGGTGGATGTTAGCACCTTGTTTTGAAATCATGGTCATACGTCCCAACATACCATGTTTTATGGAAATCCAAACCAACAGTCTAAGCATCTCTTACTGTTACAATAAAAACAGTAGCTAACCACCGAAAAAACTAATTTTCTCAAAATCGAAAATCCCAAAACCCGATGTACCACCGGTCATGCATCAAGTTTAATGATTGGATTCGCCCCGCCTACGCCATCAATCACTCACAAACTGACTAGCGGGTGGAAGCTATCCCTAATATCGCCCCAGCATATCTTGGCCCCTGACTTTGTTCGTCTCGCCCCCGCATTCGCCCCTGTTTCAGAAACCACAGCGGAGGCGGGAGGGTTAAGTTAAAATGGCCATTATGCTAAAGGGAGGTTTTCGCGAAAGCATTGTGTCTTGTTAGAAACGTAATGTCTTGGATAGGAGATGTAAGTAAATTATGGTTTTTTTTCTCGGTTTTCAGGGGTGTACTATGTATTAGGTTTGTTAAGGGCTTATATGAATATGTCGTCTGTATAGATATACATGACATCTATACAGACGACATATTCATATAAGCCCCTATAAGCCTAAGGTTTAATATAAAATGTTTATATGTTTATACATGCATTCTGGTGACAATAGTTTAGGTTCTCTCCAAAAACTTTTTCATTGTATAGTCACGAAAATCCTTTTAGCTGTTTAACAAAAATCTTTAAATCTCTACGAACATAATTTCCATATGATCTCTGTAAGATTACACGTAACGTTTAAAACCCTTGCAACCAGTAGTTTCTGATTATAGAAATGCTATGGAATTTAGGTGTTCATTTTTAGTTTTTTTCAGCCTAAAATATAATTGTTCCTTTTTTATGTCATTAATAATTAAGTATGTAAAGAATGTAAGAATAACCTGTCTCTATGGCCGATTCCTGATTCAAATAAACCGTATAAAACACATTCGAGATATAACTGGCCGAATAAAAAAAACATTACCTACTCACATTCAAAATAAGAACTCCTTCCAACAAAATTCATAAATAAATCCAATCTATTCGACTATTTCCTTCGGCGCGGCAATATAATAAAAAAAGAAAAATCGCCCATGCAGGGGGTAATCCCGGGGGTAGGGGGTTTCCCGAAATTGAGACGATGTAAGAAGATTACGTTTGATGCATTACGTGACGAGAAGGTGGTTTGAGGTGGATGAATTTTGGTGGGATGGAAGAAAAAGGTTGGCAGTAGAAAATGGTATTTATGGGGTCAACGCCCTTTACGACCTATATAGGTATGATCTTTCACGCGGTTAGGTCTAAGAGACAATGGCGGGGAACTACACTAGGTACTACGTGTCATTAAAATGATAATTTCATAATTAGTGTGTATTTATGAAACAGAAGCAAATACGTATTTTCAGTTTCTGAAATTCTAAATGAGGGAACGAAAAAACTTACATCGTTTTCATAAGCCGTGTAGGTATATTACTCTTAATTTTCATGAATGAATGAATATTAAACAATTCAATCAGAATCTGGAATTCTAGAATTATAGCGATTTTTGATGGAATTCAGGTCGCAGCATAATGCCGAGTGATAGCCGTTTTGCGTGGATATAACGCATGTTTCCCTCAACTTTTTTAAAATATTTTTTATTGTCTATGTTGTTTTATGTATACATAAAACAACGCATACATGCGTCATGTTTGCCGCAAATAAACATATTTTCTTTCGAATAGCACTACAACCATTTTAAATGTACGATGAACAATCTAAACTCTAAACATTCATAGAACAACTCATACATAAAAATATAATACACGAACTCCGTCGAAAGTTCCTTAACTGAGAACTTGCACAATATATCTTCGTTTCCGCTTTTATATAGAATCGTGCAATTTTGTAGGTGTGTATAAATATTACGAGATACCCACAAATCTTAGGAGCAATATCACGGGAAAAATGTATTCGTAAACTGTGTACTGTGTGTAGCTATGTTTATATGATGTCTGTTGTAAAGCTGAGAACATACCTAAGGAACGTTAGTTGGAAAACTTCTGAATTGGTGAAAATTGAGTTCCCCTGAGATTTGTAGGAAGATTTTTCAAAAGTTTTCGTATTCTAGTATTTTCTTGCTAGTGATAAAATAGGCCAACAAAAAATGTTTTATTAGCTCGTGTATTTTCTGTTTACACAGTTTTTCTGAGGATTTTTTTCTTGAATAACCATTGCGGCTATTTGATTTGGCCATTTTTTTCAATCAATTGAAGTATTTATTGCTCAACACAGTACATTTCATACATTTCCAGATGTCAAGTGAATGGGTAGTCCACTGTATTTTACCAATTCAGGCATAACCTGGTGTCAGAGTTTTAATGCTGCCCATGGGCCTCTGACTTAGCATCACATGCTGTTGAGAAATATCTCTCGGGCTTGCCGGTTTCCTCTCGATGTTTTCCTTCACCGATTTTAAGCAAGTGATAATTATACAATACGCACATGAATCCGAAAAATCAGAGGTGCGTGCCTTGGGTTCGAACTCGAGACCTATGACTTGGCAGTCCGGCGGTCACACCACTAGGCTATCACTATAAACAACTATTATTGTAGACCTTTACTTAAAAAAAACCTGTATTCTTATCGAAAACTTATCTATGCGAAAACTTTATAAAATTTCCATTCTCCATCGCCGAAATTCTTCGCCATTCAGTCCTCGCCCTAACCCTGGCGGGCTTAGGCCACATTTCCATACATATGAGGTAGTCTCCGCTGCAAGGAGCCGAAACGAACCTTCCTTACACCCGCTTTGTGAGTCGAGCATTTTTTACCTTCTTTTGTCTTCACTTTTACTTAGTATTTCGGAACGTAGCTTGTTTAGAATACTTTTTGTAGACCTATTGGGGGTAATGCCGTACTCACGTAAAGGGGGTTTTGTCGTACGTATATGTTTGTTTGAAGTCTCGAGTGTTGAAGGGTTGGATTTTTTTCGACTTTTATTTTGTTTTTTTTCTTGATTAGATGCCGGTTATATGGTGGTGTTTTAAGGTATTATTAACGAGTTTCAAACTCAAATAATTATAATATAAATATAACTAACTATAAGGTACATTTTTACTAACATTTATCTGCCCAGCCTTTTCCCAACTATGTTGGGGTCGGCTTCCAGTCTAACCGGATGCAGCTGAATACCAGTATTTTACATAGAGTGCCTATCGGACCTCCATAACCCAGTAACTGGGCAATACATTTTAACGAACATATTGCTATTTAATGGTCGGATAACGAAATTTTGATTGATTTGTTTTAATTCCTTTAGAACTACAGACAATTTAACTCAAGATTTCAATCGAATTACTTCTTCCTATTTCCAATAGATAATTCAATTTTCTCCAAGAAAATAAAGAAAACCAACACGAAAATATTACAAGGAAATTGTTATAATATCGTAAAGGAGGCGACGCTCCAATATATCATGTGACGTCACGGGCTATGCGGCTGACGCGAAAATATTGCGATGCATCAAAACTGCCAAGGAGCAGGGAGAAAAAACGAACTTTGCTAGGTTTGTGGTCCAAGTTGTGAGAGGCTAGCGGTGTTTAAGGCGTGTGGATTGAGGATTTTATGTTTTCCGGTCTAAAAAGTACCTACAACATGAAGGGCGGGGTCTTTAGAAGGCTTTATGTAACAAACAGTCTCTTATGCACTTATTTTAGTTCCTTTGTATATTTATGTATCTACGAAAAAGAATACATCTTACCTATGTTTGCTGTTAAATAAATGATTTATGAAAGAAAAAAGGATAAACGATGATTTAGGCGGAGGTACACATACAATATTCCTACTGGCACAGATACAGGCTTGAGACTAACGCGTTGTGTCATGATTCAATATTATAAAACTATACGTTTAATAAGTTTTGATAACACTGATGTCCTTTATTTTAATGGTATGGGCGATAACAGACGGATGTTCCGTTTTACATTTAAAGATATGAGTAGCTAGTTGCAGCTTATTCAATGTGATGAAATTATACAACTAAATAAATCCTTAATATCTTTTTATGAATTAAATTGTATATTAAAACAAGCTTCGTAGAGAAACATTGATACAAAAGTAAACCACGTACCTTACTATAAGGTGCTTTTCAAGTAACTTGACAAGAGGATTTTAACTCATGTCTATATCCTGCTTTCTTTTTTAAATTGGACCAAACAATAATACGTTCAGAAAAGCGAGGGTGGATTGTGTCTTGAAAAATGCTCTGCGGAGCTCTGTGGCGATGGGTTGTATATCATAAGATATATCGCAAGATATACATATATATCTCGAGATATATCTGCGCTTGTGTACCTAAGTGATAATTATGAAAATCTTTGTAAGCATATACAGGGTGGAATTTTTGTATCTCATCTGAAGGGAAACTAGTATAAATATTGGAGATAGCAAATTTTACTCAAAGGAAACATACCTTCATTTTTAAAAAGAAACAAATCTGCGTTCAAAGATCACAACTCTCGGGAATCGAACCAAACATGATACATTGAACTATAAGAAAATACTCCAGTTGACAGCCGTGATAGCCTAGTGGTGACCATCGGACTGCCAAGTCATAGGTCTCGAGTTCGAACCCAAGGCAACTCTGATTTTACGGATTCATGGGCGTATTGTGTTTTATCACTTGCTTAAAAATCGGTGGTAGAAAACATCGTGAGGAAACCAGTAAGTCTGTGAGATATGACATAACAGCATGTGAAGCTAAGTCAGAGGCCCATGGGCAGCATAAAAACTGACACCAGGTTAGTCACTAACCACACGCAGAATAAGAAGAAGACTAAAAATGAGGTTAAAAAATTCCATCGAATAAATTCATACGCTGATTTCCGAAATATTTGCAAATAAAGGATTTTCTTAATGAAGTCTTTCATTGATTGGATTTTAATACAAACGATGCTGGTACTGACTGTTCTATAGAGAAACAGATTTTTAATTTTAGTGATATTTTTTCCACATATTATAAAACAAATTCGCTCCTCGCCGTCTGTCCCGGTACGCTTAGATCTTTTAAACTACGCAACGGATTTTACTGCGGTTGTCATCAATAGATAGAGTGATTCAAGAGGAAGGTTTATACGTATAGTTTAACAAGCTTTCGCCCGCGTAATAGTATCTATATTGCACCCGTGTGAAGCCGGGGCATACGTACATATACAGAGTTGATATGACAGAGGGGCATTAAATTACACTACGTATACTATACGTGTTTAGTATTAATTCGGTACGGTATAAAAATAAAAAGCACCAAAAATGAGGTTTGTCTTTTTTCAAACAAACTTAATAGCTTACAAATCAGAATAAAACGCAACCATACTTTGTAAATAAAAACTGACCATGTAACAAAGCGGCACCGACGCGCGCGCGCCCGGAGCGATGTTAGGAAAGATACATCGTGTTCAAAGTGGGCAAAAACTTAAAAAATCATTTGCGACTAAACTACTGCTTCTATTTAATTGATTTTTGGTACAGAGCTTGAAAATTGTCACTAGTATTAGCTGTTTAAAGGAAAGCCCCTCTGTCGTATCAACTCTGTATAGCATATTATAGTAATAGTAGTTCATAGCCCTGACTTACGGTTCCCCAATGTTCTTTAGGTGTCAGTAGTGTTATTCTGTAAAAGTCTCACCGTGATAACTTAAGTGAAGTAAGTTTGTAGTAAGCTATCAATAGCGTCAGGTCTTCAGGTGGAATGACAGCTCAGTAAGCTCATGTAAGTTTTTCACGATGCGATTTTTACAGATGTTAGAGGAGGAATTGTTGGATTCTTATTTGTATTGTATTCTATTTCTATAATACGTATTTTGTCTTAAAATGTCTGTGAATACGTTTGGCATTAGACCCCTCAATTACAAAGTCAAAGTCAAACAGATACAGATTACAACAAAGTCAATAGTTTTAATGGCTCTGAATAAGAGGTTTTTTAACTGTTTTGCACGGGTTTATTTTAGAAATGTGAGTTTTGTTTGAGCAGAATAAACCATAACCTTTCTTTCTTCTTTAAACTATTTATTTCAAATGAGCACAAGAAAGTCACTTTTAACCGTCAAAATGAACGAAAAACAGAATTGATTCTAATCGCCTCTTACAAAAGGTAATTTCGTATCGAGAAGAATGGGCAAGAAACTCCACCACTACTCTTTTCTCTTGTAAACACTAATTGCAGCACCTAAATGAAACTGTAACAGTCTTAAATGTTAAGTAACTATTATGCCAAGTTAAGTCCACATAACACGACCCAACATTGCGCAAACCAACATACCCAAGCATACAACATTTACACCTGTCTGCCTTTTAAATCGTACGGGAAGTGAAACTCTAACATCTATTGAAAACCCGAAACAGGGGGAGTACCTCCCCACCCCCCCCCTCGTTATTCTACTTCCCTGCTCCCCTTTCTTTCCACTAACTTCGCATCGTCATCCGTATTACTTGGGCCCTAACTTATGTGGGGTATATGAGGTGGGTTCCACACATAAATATAGACTCTATCTTTTCTGAAATAGAGTTCAAATTTTATTGCAGCAAAAAACCAATTTACAACACCAGCCACCACCCGATTGTGTTCTTTATTTTCTAGGTTTTTAAGAGCGATTATCGCTTGTAGAATCACAGATCAATTTCGTGATAGTCTGTACTGATTCCTTTGCATTACTTTTTCCTTCTTTGTGGATGTATTTTATACGAGTTTAAGGTCTTATGTGGATAGTCGGCATGTCGCAAATGTTGATGTGTTGTTGTGTGCGTGGGGCTTTATAGCGGGGTAAAGACGATTCAATTTTGTAGGGAGCACCTATTTGTAATGGAATCTTGGGAATGTTTAACTTTTATTGTATTTTGTTTCTTTAAGCATGCGTAAATTCAGTATTCATGGTTTTTTTGACGTCATGTTTCATGACAGCAGTGATAGCCTAGTGGTGTGACCGTCGGACTGCCAAGTCATAGGTCTCGGGTTCGAATCCAACACCTCTGCTTAAAAATCGGTGAAGGAAAACATCGTGAGGAAACCACTATGTCTGAGAGACATTTCTCAACAGCATGTGAAGCTAAGTCAGAGGCCCATGGCCAGCATAAAAACTCTGACACCAGGTTAGTCACTAACCACACGAAAAGAAGAAGATGGTTTTTTTTTGAAAAACTCAAATAAATATGGCAGTTGTGTTCAGAGGGGCCCGTTGCTAGGTTATAATAGCCGCGCAGAGCGATCGGTCAGGTTAAGCTATGCTTGCTTTGGTCGTTCCGTGGATAGGTGATCATCTTTACATACCGAAACCCCACCGTACGTGCGTACTTCAGAAAGCAGGTTAAGCCGTTGATCCCGGCTGTCATTGTCAGATGTTTGACAGACGTACCGAATTGTCAAGAACCCAAAAGTCTGACCACCAGTCTTACCAAAGGGGCATCGTATTATCTAGTAACTGGGTTGTGGTGATCAGATAGGCAGTCGCTCCATGTAAAATAATGGTATTCAGCTGCATCCAGTTAGACTGGAAACCGACAGAAAAGGCTAAGCAGATGAGTTGTGTCCACTAAAAACGGTTTTATCGTGAACTTTTTTACTAAAACAAGTTGATATAGGTAATTATCTTTTTTTTTTTTTTTAAGGCTGGGAAATCATCCAATGACTGCTCCCGCTCTGGGTGGAGCGGAAGGGAGTGTCAGACTCTTACTGACTAAAACCCATCCATGTTCCTTCCGTAGCCCTTTATGTTCCGGGGTAGCGGTAATCCTTTCGGACAATCCCGCTTACCCGGCAGGCTTGGCCCTGAGGGGCCCCTTCATATGCTGACATCTCTTTGAGGCGCGCGTGGAACATATACGCGCCGTACGGCACGGGTCTGGTGCTGATCGGACGGTGAGTCACCCATTACTCACCGCCCGCAGGTAATATTAAGAAAACTAGTTTGGCCCAGTCTACAATAGGTTTAACGCCGAAAATATAATTTTACGAGTTTTGGGGGCTACGTCATTGCATCCCCATGACATGACATTAAAATGTTAAACATACTTTGGCCAGCAAAACGTTTTCAAACCACGGTGACCACTGTGTACAATATAGCATAATATACACTAAGGGCCCATTTTTCAATCATCGGATAACTTTTAACTGAAGACCGAAATGGCGGCTTGACATATTTTCTATGCAAAAGCTGTCAAACTGTCATATTTATTCCTTCAATAGAGCTTATCTGACGATTTAAAAATCAGCCCTTCAAAAAACTAATTACGTAAATTAAATCTCAGTTGCCAGTAGCCTGTGCCTAAATACTTTTCAAATTAGAATATTTAAAGGAGATCACTTTAAGATATTGGTAGGTATTTACATTATAAAAAAAAAGGCCTAAAAAATCTATTAAATTTTCACCAGAAAATGTATGTAGCCTGAATGGTTATTTTTTACAACGAAAACAAATGGTATGTACGGTTAGAACTAGCCATTTGGAGCAATAGTTAATATCGCACAAAAGTTGTTTTTAGTTTAGATTTCTCTAAGGCTAGTTATACAAGTTCAGAAATCAATAAATGTATGAAAATGACAAACCATCGAAGTTGTATAACTTGGCTGAGAGCAATCCCACAAATTTTGTCTCATATTATCTGTTGCTCCAAATAGCTAGTACTAGTACTACCACACACCTACCATTTTTTTCGTTGCCCACTTTCAGAAAAAACCCAAAATTAATGGAGCCTGAATGTTCTTCCTTCCTCACATTCTTCTCTAATATTCTCATATAAATTAGGATTTAACTCAACCAAACCAAATTGGGTGTTCATCATTAATGAGACATAAACAGACAAACACTCCCTTCTTTACCCAATATAACAGGCAATTAGTGGTCTTGACAAATAACTGCAAATATTTGGGGCGACTTATAAATTAGAAAATTTTACAAAGAAAAACGAACTGTATCTCAACGAGGAGAGAGTCGAAATTAGGTATTGAACATCTCAGAAGAATTAAAATACAATGCAGCAAAAAAAACTTGTGTCTGTTTACTTTAATGACGTCATTAAATGCCATAACATCGTCCAGACGGGGATTATCCGGGATATTTTCAAAGAATATACAATGAATTATGTAAGGAACTCCTATTGACAAGGGATTAGGTCTTAAGAACGACTTGACAGTAAGAAGGTACGAGTCGGGATTGAGAAAAGTTTAAAAAGTAAGTAGGCACTCGCTTTTATATAATTGTGTGCGAGATTCGTTGTACACTCGCCTTAGTATCTCGGCTTGGCTCGTCTAAACCTAGCCTTATTTTATTTTAACCAGATTGTTTCGCTATTCGAATTTTGAATTTAGGAATAGACAACATTTGAACATTTCGCGCTTATCGATCGAATGTTTCTCGGTGTGACCCTACACATAGATTATTTATTTATTTATTACGTAGGGGTGTCAGAATCAACCGTTGTCACCGAAGACACGCATTGCTAATAATGGGCTGAATTATCGTTTTGAATCAACAAAGTTTCTGAGTAAAGCTAAGTATTTAGTTTTTCAACGGTTCTTTTGTTTCACAAATATTTAACGACTATTTCAGTTATTATTATCCAGTAATCATGATTCCAATTGCGTACAAGTTTTATTTAATGAAGTAAAATGTCCATATCATATAAATTCCGTCTGTAAAGAGCACTAAAAATTTAATATCCTTTCGCATTCTTACAAAATATCTTCGAATATGGTCGTTAAAGTTAACCCCCCGCTCGCGGGGGTGGTTATTATTCATTTTTCTCCAGTCAAATTCAGTGTAGGGTTCACTAATGTGCCACTCTAAAATCAACCCCTACGAGGTTTTCGCGACCATGTTTTTTCCCGTAGAAGTTTTTTGTTTGTTTCTTGTCCCTTTCTTCCGGAAGAAAAGTGTATTTCTGTCTCTTTTCCTCTATCACGCTGCGTGGGGTGGCAACAGCGAAATTATGATACGTTTTTTTGGGGCTTAAATTGATTTTTCGGAAGTATGTGGAAGCCATTTTATAGCGGTTTGCGAATGATATGGTTTTAAGTTGTTTCATAAGTTTTGAATCCTAGTAGGTACTTAGTCTATTTTTTTTAAGTTTTAATTTTATTCCAGGTCAACATGCGTGAAACTTGTATAACGGGTAATAAAAAGTGCATAAATAGTAAAAGCCCAACAATACCTATTGTTATAATGTAGCTTTGATATCGCTCACATATCTTTCGCCTTTGTGTGTCTGACCGCAATAGAGCGAGTGAAACATTCTAAGATACTCACGGATAACCCACAAAGACTTTCCTATTTAATTTAATTGTGTGTTATTCAAAAACGCTTCTTTTAAGGGCCATTAAATTCTTTTTACATGTTAAACTTAGATTAGATAAAACGTAGAAGTAAAACTTAACACGCGGTTCAGAAATTAAAATACTAGTAAAATACTACCAACAATAATTTTGATATTATCTAAACTATCCGTTACAAAAGAAACTATTTTTCTCGTAAATGTCGTAACTTTAAAAATTATGACTTTATCATAATTTAATAATGAAAAAAAAAATAACTTGTACAGTCAAAATCGTGTTCATTGTTAATCGCTTACAGGTTCCCATTAAAAACCCATAAAATGTGGAATATAAAGATTAATAAATGTCCCAATTATGTTTAGGGTTATTTTTAACCGTGTTTTTATATTGAAACATTTCATTTTGTTGTTGAATCATGGGACTATTATTAAAGTAGGTTAGTGATGACTATTGATTATTATAATAATACTTACGTGTCTACTTGATCGTGTAGCAGGTGCAGGGTTACTGGTCAATCGTTATTGATACATGTCTAAAACATTTTTATTAGTAGGAAGAGATATTTTTATTATTTTTAAACTAGATTTATCTGTAAACCCCCTTTTTTTTCTTTTTTTTGTGGGTGGGAAATCATCAAATCTCCCTGCCCGCTCTGGGTGGAGCGGAAGGGAGTATCAGACTCTTACTGACTAAAACCTATCCAGGTTCCTTCCTTAGCTCTAAATGTTCCGGGGTTGCGGTAACCCTTTCGGACAATCCTGCTTACCCGGCAGTAATTAGACCCTAGTAATGCCGATTGAGGGAGGAAACCGGCATGACCTAGAACTAAGAATTCGAAGACATCAGTCTACTAACCCACACTGGGCCGCGTGGTGGATTATGGCCCATTCCCTCTCTTAGAGAGCAGGCCTGTGTCCCAGCAGTGGGAATATTATAGGCTCATTACGTAATGCAATACACGACAATAATTTTGACGTTATTTTAAACTCAGGTACAAACTTTTAGTAAGCGGGATTGTCTGAATGGGTTACCGCTACCCCGGAACATAAAGGGCTACGGAAGGAACATGGATGGGTTTTAGTCAGTAAGAGTCTGACACTCCCTTCCGCTCCACCCAGAGCGGGAGCAGTCATTGGATGATTTCCCAGCCTTAAAAAAAAAAAAGGTACAAACATTTCTTTGCAAACCCGGATAATTATAATTATAACAACTAGTACGTTTTTATAGGTAACTAGCTTCTGCCGGCGACTTCGTCCGCGGAAAATTGCGATATACTGTAACTGTTTAGGCAGCGCATGCAAATAATTCTGTTTTCGGAGGTATTTTTTTCCGACTTGCTAGACGAAAATTGCGATAGCTCGGCTTATATGTATAATATAAATATAATTTATAGCCTATAGCACTCAGGAATAATGTAGCTTTCTATCAGTAAAAAAAAATTTTGAAATTGGATCATTAGTTCCGGAGATTACCCCATACATACAAACTTACAAATTTTACCTCTTAATAATATTAGTATAGATTATTGTACAGAGGCCAGCACATCAAGTTACCACAATCTGTAAAATTTCTTTGATAGTATTTCAACTTTATTGCAAAGACATAAGGTTAATTTTAATTGAGAAAATTTGACAGTTAGGGATGTGCTGGCTAAGCGGGATTGTCCGAAAGGGTTACCGCTACCCCGGAACATAAAGGGCTACGGAAGGAACATGGATGGGTTTTAGTCAGTAAGAGTCTGACACTCCCTTCCGCTCCACCCAGAGCGGGAGCAGTCATTGGATGATTTCCCAGCCTTAAAAAAAAAAAAAAAAAAAAAAAGGGATGTGCTGGCGTCTGTACAAAAATTTCTTTGCGAACCCGGATAATTATAATTATATCAACTAGTACGTTATTATAGGTAATTATTGTACAATGAAAATCAACGATAGCTAACATGATCGAGTTAACAAAATAGCGGGTAGCAGCAACATATCGATTTAAAACAACTCGCCACATAGCGATAACGAAATAACTGAGGCTTAGAAAAACTTAAACTGAGTTGTGTTAAGGCGGCGATACACGATACCTACTGATGTTAGTAAAAAAAAACAGCATTCAGGAGAACATAATTTCTTTAAATATAAGTGAAGAGAGGAAAGAGAGAGATGGAGAATTCCATTCCTTACCACTTACCTTCATTTATATAATATGTATATTACATATTTTTTTAAGTTCTAACACTATATTCAGAAATAAAGCTCATGGCTAAGTAATAATAGCTGCACGAATCAATCCATTAGGTTAAGCTACTCTTGCTGGGGTTGGGCCGTGGATGGGTGACCATATTTACATATCGAGACACCTCCGTGCCTCGGAAACCACTTAAAACCGTTGGCCCCGGCTGTCATTCGTGAATCTTTGACAGTCGTTACGAGTAGTCAGAACTACTGACTGGTATGTGGAGGTCAGATAGGCTGTCACTCCATGTAAAATACTGGTATTCAGCTGCATCCGGCTAGACTGGAAGCGATCCCAACAAATTTGGGAAAAGGTTAGGCAGACGATGATGAGAAATAAAGGAGGTTAGTAAAAAAAAACTCGCTTGAATTAACCGTTAATGTTTGTAGTTGAACCAAGAGGTAATAATAATTGTAACACACGCGCTATTACCCAAAGTAATAAATAACATCAACTCATCAATATGTAAACATAGCTCGCGTCTCGTTAAACTACATAAACTAAGTACCTACTGTACTAGAACAAAACAATATAAAAAGTTTAAACCATTGTTCAACCAACCTCGTGTAACCACATCCTAAACCATTGCGTGTTAATACAGTTACCTATCAGATAAGTTCCAACGGTTAACATCAACCAGGTTCACAATTAACCATTCAGATCGTACAGATAACCGAATGAATGCAAATTAAACGGTCGTAAAAAAAAAGTGTGTTCAAGTGAACGCACTTTTGTGGGCGTCAGTCGTTCCGTGTGAAGCTACCTTAATAACAAAATTACTTATTTTGATAGGTGATGGTGACGTGTGGTTGGTTTGTTCTTTTTTTGAAATTATTTTTTTCATTATGTGCCTGCCTGTATTTGCTTTAAGGTGGAAACACACTGATTATTTTTGACCAGTGACCACTGATGTTTTTGACAGGTGGTACAAAAAACATGAATTATTACAAATCATAACATGTCGCCTGTAATTTACAACGGGTTAGTCAGAGGTGTACCTATAGTGGTGTCCTCCAGTGTACCCTCTCTCGGAGGGCGGGCGGCTTTTTTTTGAGGTCTGGGTAATTATCAAATGACTCTTCCCGCTCTGGTGAGCGGAAGGGAGCGTCAGACTCTTACTGACTAAAACCCATCCATGTTCCTTCCTTTATGTTCTGGGGTAGCGGGACCCTAACCCTTTTGCTGATCCGTCAGGCTTTGGTCCTAACTGGCCTTCAGAGAGGAGGCCTGAGACTCAGCAATGGGAGCATTATAGTCTGATTATGCTTTTATCCTTACGTACAGACGCCAACACATCAAGCTATCCCTAACTGTAAAATTTTCCCAATTGAATATGAACCTTATACTTTTGTAATAGAGTTGAAAAACTATCAAAGAAATTTGTCAGATTGGGGTATATTGATGTGTTCTCTGTACATAATCGTAACGCCCATATACTTATTGGTAACTCGCTTCTGCTAGCAACCTGGATTTGTACCTGGTGGTGATACTGGGACCACTATTATATGGGACTTAATATAGAACTAGCGAAATGTGGGTGAACTACATATTTGTACAGTCACGAGCAAAAATATGTATACAGTTAGTTAGTTTCATAAGCGGGTTTCTCGTTAATTCATCATCATCATCTGCCTAGGATTTCCCCAACTATGTTGGGGTCGGCTTCCAGTCTAACCGGATGCAGCTGAATACCAGTATTTTACATGGAGCGACTGCCTATCTGACCACCACAACCCAGTAACTGGGCAATACGATACCCCTTGGTAAGACTCGCTGTCAGATTTTCGGGTTTCTCCTTAATTATTGAATGAAATTGTATATTGTCAAACACATCGCATTTTCGAATCCATTGATTTACCTAACCTATCGTATCTCAAGGTTGAAATAGTTATTCTACGAGAAAATTCCTTCTGAACTTTGCTCGGGGTATACATATTGGTAGGTACTTGTGACTGTAGATCCTCTGTTCATCCAATAGGGGATAACAGGGCTGTTGTTATGTTAAAAATATTTTTGATTGTATTAATCAGACGATGTAAATAATACTGTATGGTTTTGTTTCAGGTTTCAGCACTACGTATACTTGACAACCCGAAATCACACTAATATTGTAAAGGCGAAAGTTTGTGTGTGTGTGTGTGAGCTTGTATGTTTGTCCGTCCTTCACGCTCAAACGGCTGAACGGATCTGGATGAAATTTGGCACAGAGGTAGTTTATGACCTGGATTAACATAAAGAATACTTTTTATTTCGGTAGTACGTGCCTTTGGGGTAATTTCCGACATCCACACGGGCGAAGCCGCTGGAAGCAGCTAGTATAAAATAAACCGGATAAATACGATTCGGAATCGCACACATAGGGTTCCTATATCACCGTTTACCGTTATTAGCGACCCCCTTTAATTCTTAACTATATTATTTTATTATTGTTATAGCGGCTATAGAAATACACAATCTGTGGAAATATCTCAACTGTCTACCTATTACGGTTTATGAGATACAGTCCGCTGACAGACAGACTGACAGTCACAGTGACAGTGGAGGCTTAGTAATACAGTTCCGTCTGGCACCTTACGGGAACCCCAAAAACAAAAAACAAACGCCAGGAGGGCGTCCGTTTAAACCCTTAGGCCAAAAGACTGCCAACGTTTTTTCGATCAACGAAAAAAAATAAAACTAGCAAGAAAATTAGAATATTAAAAGAGCGTGTCGTAAAAAAGACATAAAATTAAATAATTATGTAATTATACGACCACTGTAATATATTGTAATTTTGTATCTCATTACAGTTAAAATTACAATTAAGAAGTCTTCCTCCGATTGTAATCTGTTTAATTAATTGGGGTCACTTTCGAGTTTTATTAAAACACATTTTTATGGCGTATTTTATGGCAAATAAGGTCTTTATGTTGGTTTAATTTATTGTTTTGGCTATTCTAATGACAATATGTATTATAATTAACTGCCCCATTGGTCTAGTGGTCGTAAGCTTTACTACGGAGGTATTGGGGTCGATTCCCGGATCGGGCGAAGTGTTATGGAGGTTCTGGAGTATCAGCCCGGACCCTAGAGTTGTGCCCGGTTGATGGCAATAGGCTTGCGACTTATTACATGGGACTTAAACATAACTGGCGACTTTGAGGTATATTATAGTTGCTTCTATACATATATATACCCTCCGGGGAATCGAATCACTCAGCCTATTGCAGCCCACTGCTGGACATACCTCTCCCAAGCTGTGCCACAACACCCTGTCTACGTTTTTGACGGTCCATCGTTGGCAATAGGTCAATAATCACAAGAGCTTTAGTTAAAATTATAAACTTATACCACAAAATAGGTGTTATAAATAAATTACAATAAATTATTAAATTAATTTAAAAACAATTATGCTAACAGCATACCGACAAGCATTCCACTCACTTTACCCAAAATTTTAAATTAAAAAACATAGTATATGCAAATTAACGAGATGCTTGTGAGTCTTAATCGTGATATTGACGCGGTAACCCCTAATTCGAAGTCGTTGTCATAACTAACTGTTAATAGGGTGGTTTCCTTACCTACCGTCCTGTATGGATCAGAGTGTTGGCCCAAAAAAGTAATGGATGAAAGATAATTGCATGCAGCTGAGATGAAAATGCTAAGAGGAATGTGTGGTGTTACGCGAATGGATAGAATACGGAATTTAAGAGGAAGTCTGAAAGTGACACCGGTGACTGAAAAGTGTGGAAATCGATTGTCATGGTATGTTATGCGGAGGAATGAGGAAAATGTTGTCAGGAAAGTTGTGAGCATTAATGTGGATGGCTATACAAGTAGAGGGAGACCAAATAAACGATGGATGGATTGTGGCTCCCTTTCTAGCCATATCATCTTATATGGCTAGAAAGGGAGTGACTACCGAGATGACGACTAATAGAGAAGTATGGAAGAAGAAGACATGTTGCGCCGAGCACAAATGAATTGGGATAAGGGCAGGAGAATGATGAGGGTTGTTGCCTTAATTTAAGGAGGATATAAAACATATGGCTAGGGGCTCGTGCCTAAGTACTAACAGCCGCACAGGTCGATCCACCAGGTACGCTTGCGGGGTTGGCCGTTGATGGGTGACCATCTTTACACTCCTCCGTACCTCGGAAAGTACATTAAGAGAAGCCCAAAAACTGACAGCCAGTCTTACCAAGGAGTATCGTATTGCCCAGTTACTGGGTTATGGAGGTGAGATAGGCAGTCGCTCCATGTAAAATACTGGTATTCAGCTGCATCCGGTTAGACTGGAAGCCGACCCCAACATAGTTGGGAAAAGGCTAGGTAGATGATGATAAAAAATATAGCTAGTGGAGCAGACGAATCCTGGAGTGGAGACCGCGTATCAGCAAGCGTGTACAGTGTGAAGGCATCCGACACTACGCTTTACATCCGATCCTGCCCCTTGCTGTTCTCCACCAGGGACGCAATAAGTCGAGGTCACCCCCCTTTACACTACAGTCGCTTAATTTGTAACAGTGGAGTTTCTTGTCCATTCTTCTCCATACGAAGCTACCTTTTGGAACGGGGGGCTAGAATCAATCCTATTTCTTGTTCATTTTGACGTACAAAAGTGCCTTTCTTAAATATGTCTATTTGAAATAAATGATTTGCCTTAGACTTTGACTTTGTAAGTTTTTAAACCATGGCTGGGAGCTTCAATTTTATTGAGGTAAAGGCAGAGGCAAGCCCGGTTAAGCAGTAGAGAACCTCCTAGGTTGAACTTCGATATGACCGTCCCCAAAAAAAAACCACTGCAATTGACTTTTTGAAACGGTCAACAATAAAATTTGAAATCACATAGATAAAAGACCACTCTTCTTAAAAACTTCAATAATCGTGCAGAAATTAAATATTATGCGAAGATAAATAATTTTAAAATTGCATTTAATGCTAATAAGTATTCCATTTGATTCTAAAAATCTGTGACGTCACATTGTTATATGTCATACAAGCCACGTACAAATTCCGCGTTTTGACAGTTCTTAAAAAGTAACGTTATAGACTACCCTTTCAAATACCCAATTATCGACACGGCCTTTCAGCTAGATGGACCATTGACCTTAAGAAGGTGGCTGGAATAGACTGGATGTGGAAGGTAGAGGAAGAGTGTTGTGGCGTAGCCTGATCGACTTCAGGAGCAGGCCCATTCGGGAAAAAAAAGAGAAAATCTGATAGCAACACATCCTCACTGCTGAATAATAACATGGTCAAGTCTCTCAAAACACAGATTTTCAGAGCGAACAATATCTTGCTTTCCGAAGAAGAACCGTCTCATTGATAGAGATAAACTACGATGACATGGCCGCCCCTTCAAAGTACAAAACGTTTGGAAACTATTTGAGAAAGTAATTACAAAGCACCACCAAGACTCACAACGCATATCGCTGCCGGCCTGCTACTGAACACGTTCACAAAAAACTACATACACACTCTTTCATAAGGATGTGACTACAAACATTAGTACAATAACAACAACAAACAACAATAGTTACAATTATTGTTTAAAGCTAGTGACTGGATGCTTCTTTTATCCAATGTTAATATGTTGCCGTGCCCTAACCGGGTTTCATGTTGGAACTTATTTACCTCTGTAACACCTACATATGTACACATGAATGCAATAAAGAATTTGAGTTTGAGTTTGAACAGTAATCTGGAGAGGCGCGCCATGTTATCGTAGTTTATCCCTACAACTAACTCCGGAAACGATAAAAAGCTTAGTGATACAAAATTGTTTTAATCACTAATTAAAATATTATAATAGCTTTCATCGTAAATAAAACATTATCAACATTATGCCCGGTTAACATCAGGTGGGTAGTGACCGTCAGTCGTTACCAAAATGGAATATTTAAGGGTCCAAGTAACTATCGAGTTAGCGCTTTCACTGTACATAAATTAACATAATAAGTGGGTATAAATATTTATACACAAAAAACTATGTAATTAATGGTCACTGCAATCCTGTTTTTGGGTTAAAATGTACGGAATTACTTGCGATGGTTATCTGTTAATCGATGATCTTTTGGGGTTCTGTGGCGTGAATAATAAAACGAAAATTAAAATATTGGTTTGAGAGTTTTTTGTACCAATATTATTTTGACTACGTCAATTAAACGTTACTTAGATAAATGTGGTGGGAATTGTCAAGGATTTATATGATAGACTAATTGAAAATTACAAATCTTAAGTTAATATTGTATGTAGTTAAGAATGACAAGGGGTATCGTATTACCCAATTATTAACTGGGTTGTGGAGGTCAGATGGGCAGTCGCTCCATGTTAAATACTGGTATTCAGCTGCATCCGGTTAGACTGGAAGCCGACCCCAATATAGTTGGGAAAATGCTAGACAGAGGCAGGATTACATTGAACTGAATGCAACAGATTAGGACAGGGTCCTGTGGCGCCTGCATAATGCTGTGGAGAAACAGAACTAAAAAAAATGGTTTTAAAAACAAAAAACCACGCTTTTTATAGAAATGCTAACTAAAAAATAGAAAATTAAATTAAAAAGTAATATAATATATTGTAAAAAAAGCGTGGGTTTCAATAGTTATAATATTTTATTGACAGATTTGAGTAGAAGGATTAACATTTCGATAATATCTTAAAAAGCAATCATCAAATTAGTGTATTGTCATCGGTCCTCGATAAGTCGACGAAGTTTAAATGAAATCTGACCGTTTGAAGTGAGTCAAAATCAAGTCCAAAGGTGTCGGTTATAAACAAACATACAAGCGAAGCTAATAAAAAGCGTGTAAAACTCCGTACCATGTAATATTAATACATTTAACCAGCGTCATATTAATAAGTTTAGTAACCATTATATACCTACTTGCATAATTTTATTGTTAACAAAAAACAACCTTTAACGAGCACTCAAAAATGCATATCAATTCGTAATTACCTTTAATTAAATGTAAGGAACCTTCTGGCCATTTTCGGGTACTTAAATTTACTTTAATGTGTTGTATTATTCATCTATTTTTTTGTGAAGTATCCCTAAAAACTATTACAGTTCGTGTCCAGATAAAAAGTAAATTCATTAAGCTTATAGATAATTATGTTATGGTAGTATTAAACCTTTTTTGGCCATAGACAAAGGTATTTATATTTTTGTGCGAGTAATTTCGAACTACACTTTAAAAGCTGTTCGTTTGTCTTATTTATGGTTAGTTATAAAGCAAACTACTGGAATGATTGCGATAAGATTCCTGGCTTATAGTGTCTATTTTTTATCTTGAAATATGACAAAATGGCATTAATTTTATTTTCAGTTTCTATTACATTTTTTAAACTTATCATGAAGAAATTGTACTTATATAATTGTCAAAAAGAAAAGGGTGCTTAAAAATGCCTAATTTAAATACTTGACTCACTAAAGCCTAAGCTGTTATACGAACGTTAGTTGCAACACCGTCCCAACAGTTTATTAGGTCATTACAGATAGAAATAATCCTTTTAAACCTTCTTTTGCGGTTAGAAACATCAATATTTTACTTAAAGTGCATTGAAAGGTGTTGCCACACAAAGAAACATTCCCATTCACACTTATTATTGGAATATCACGCGCATATCTTTGCCCGATTACCATTTAAATACTCAACAATTACAATGCCAAGGTTTTTCTAAAACAATTTCATTCTATTACGAACAAATACAACCGGTTAAGCTCAATTACAAAACTTAACCCTTCTCTGCAGTCGGGTAAAAAAAAATCTAAATTTTAATTTAGACTCGGAACGAAAATAACCTTTTTGAAAATGGCGCACAATTAGGGTTGTATAGATAAGTGGGGGACATGCCAAAACATAGTGCTAATGACGGCATGACGGTTGACAACCTGACAGCCTAATGTGACACTGTAATTGTTGGCGAAATGTCACTAAGGACGTATACACACGAGCGTTTGTTTAACGACGAAAAAGCATTTAAAATTTGTTGGTATGTGAATTTAAGAATGCTGGAGTTTTGTTTTAGACGGTGTTAATTCTGGCTTTTATTTTTTTTGTGGGTAGGAAAGGTTAAGGGCGAATTTCAACAATGCAATTCAATACGATCAGCACGTAAACCACGTTTATCATTGTCATTATTTTCTATAGAATACTGACATGTCTTGAAAGCTGTTTTGATGTGCTGATCGCATTCAATTTGACAACAAGTGTCAAATGGTGCACTTACATAAATTAAAACTGAATGATAAATAATAATTATTAAAATATTTAATGACAAAATCAAAAAATGGTAGGCAAAGTTTTCTTTTATCTCGATGGTTTTAAAATGCAGTGAGAGGTAGACAATGTCTGTTTATCTTTATCAAAAGAAAAAATCGTAATCAGCACTAATTATGAAGTCACACCAATGAGTTTAACGAGAACAATTACCTACTCATGACACTAATTACAAATTTAAAGTCAACAGACAAACAATTTAATAATAAGAAATTATTACAAAAAATATTTTCAGCTTTTACTCTTTTTTTAAAAAGAAATATTCATATTTTTTATTTTTATTTCAGGTCAGCAACATTGTTATATCAATTGCGGCGAGTGACGTGACGTAATTACAGTAATAAATTTAAAAACAATATGGCGCCCAAGATGGCTGCGATAGCCGATGTTCGCAATAAACTGTTTTTAATGACTTTAAACCACCTGCACGAATTTGTCCCCGAACATCGCTTACTACGTTTATTATAAAGAAAGCGTAAATGTGAAAGTTAGTTAAAATTAAGTATTATTTTGGTCTGTTTTTGGGTGAACCCCTTGATTTAAAGGTAGTAATCAAACTAAAGTGTTTCCCTTTTAGATCGTTTTGGTCGTTAACTATTAATTAGAAACTAAAAAATAATTAATTCTCTATTCGAATTTATTGTTTATCATAAAATAGTACTTTTTTATTTTGCTCGCAACTCTACTAAAGTTTCAACAACCATATTGATTATGAATAATACATCTGTTTTCAACACATTTATGTTATTTTTCGAATTAAATACATCAAAACCCTTATTTATCTTAATCCCAAACTGCCCACAGCCCAAATAAAGATAACCCTACGCGAAAAATTTCCATTTTCCCAAAAGGTTCTTTAGGGAATTCTAAAACAAAAAGGTGCTTGGAAAATCGAATTAATTAGCGCATCAACAGGTGGCGGAGATAACTCAGTTACGACTTCAGGCGTCTTTAATAATTCCATTTCTACTCGTCCGGAGAGTTTTAACGATTTTGCTAAGTGAGTGCTGAAGTTATGAATGCGGCATCATTAAACCGCGTTCAAGACCTGTCAGTGTCAATATTCTACAGAAAATATTTACGTGCTGATGGCGTTCAGCCTACAATTCGCCTTTAACTTGAAGAGCGATAGATACCAGCACCGAACACACTATCAATCACAATCTAATCGATTTCGAATGATTTTGCTTATCCATTGCTTCATTTGTTCGAGAAATTGCCTGCTTAACAACGTAAGTAACGCAATGGATGTCGTTGACCTGTCAAAGTTAAACCTATTGCTACTACGGAAATACTCCCCTGAGGTCTGCTCCTGGACTAGAAAGCTATGATGATGAAGCTTGTACAGGTTTTTATAATTCCAGTTTCCTCCCAGGTCCTATAATTAGAGTTCCTTACAATAGGGATGACGACAGAGTAATACATGAGAAACGAATTTAGTCCGTCAGTCAGATAATAAAAAAATATTAAACACGTTTTGCTTTATCATATTAATAAAAAAATCTTAGATAAAACGCATTTAAATTGGGGAGTCGGGGCTCGCGACGTCACAATTAGGTTTAAAATCTACTTATCCGTAACGCCACATTGTTCAGTTTTTGATTATCAATATACATTAAAAATAAAGGTTAAAGGTTGCCTACTCCATCCCTTCTCACATCCTAACAAAATTTGTACACCCCACAGTTTCTTTTCGTCTCAATTTACTTAAAGATTGCATTCCCTCTTGTAATTAATGATTAGTCTGTTCCTGATTACCGCTAATGGCAGCGTTTGTCTCGTTTGCGCAGGCGGCGATAATTTGAAACAATTTGTGCTCGTTTAGTTGCGAGCCATGGAAGGTGACGCCTTTATTTGATTTAGTATTTAACAGGTAGCTGTTGGGTTTATGTCGAAAAGTGTGAAGATCGAATGATTAATAAAGTATGTTATTTTTTTGGACGTAAGATTTATAGAATTTGATTTAAATGTTTCTAATATCTACCTTTAAGTGGCTCCAGTTTTAAGTGAAGTTCTATAAGTTCTTTCGTGCTATGGTACGAAAGAATTTAGACCGCGATTTTTTTTTTGGAAATAAATGGTTGTCCGTCCGTCAGCCAGCGAGCTGTATCTCATGAAAATAGGTAGAGTTAAAATTTTCTAACATTGTGTTTCTATTGTCAGTATAGTAAAAAAAACATATGGAAAACGTATTTTTTTAACTAAAGTATTTACCTACAGTCCTTACTTTAAATATTATTCGGTACTACGAAACCCTTCGCGTGTGAGTGCGACTCGCACTTGGCCGGTTTTATTTATTTATTACCAAGACCTAAACCCTACCTAGTTTACTCCTCCAAATATGACAATGGATATTGCCCCATGTGATTCTCAAAATATGTAGTTTATTTTTTATTTATAGATAATATTTGCCAGTTAATGCATAGTTTTTATTTAGTAGAAGATAATGTATTATCAGTGTCATATTTTTGGGAAAATATGAATTTGGCACATTCTATCCACTTCTGTCGACGTCATTAAGATACATTTCTTACAGACTGAATCCGATCTTCTTTTCGTGTGGTTAGTGACTAACCTGGTGTCAGAGTTTTAAGGCTGTCCATAGGCCTCTTTTTTTTTTTTTTTTTTTTTTTTTTTTGATCCGGGGGGAAAATCCTCATGGATGTCCCCCGCCCCGGGGAGGGCGGAGGGGTCTGTCAGACTCTTACTGACTAAAAACCACCCCGGGTGTTCCCTCTCACACCTTCGCCGGGGGTCGCGGGAATCAAAAAGAATTCTTCCGCAATCCATAGGCCTCTAACTTAGCTTCACATGCTGTTGAGAAATATCTCTCAGACATGCTGGTGGTTTCCTCACGATGTTTCCGATACAGTAGTGCTATTCTGTTAAAAGCTCACCGTGAAACTGTAAGTGAGTTTAAAGTGAGGTGGCAATAGTGTCAATCCCTAGCAATAGGTGGAACTATGAACTGGTGACTGGTGTGACTATATATGTAATTTCGATTCAAAGTATTAAAAAAAAAATAGTTAAAAAAAAACTAAAAAAAAAAACGCTTTTTATAGAAAACCGAACTAAAAAATAGAAAATAAATTTGACTTTTAAAAAAGCGTGGGGTGCATAGTGCTGGTGAATATTATCTTAAAAGGCACCCCACGCTTTTTAAAAAGTAAAATTTCATTTCGGTTTTCTATAAAAAGCGTGATTTTTAGTTTTTTTTTAACTATTTTTTATTTCCTACTTTTTAGTTCAAATTAATGTATTGTCATCGGTCCTCGATAAATCTACAAAGTTTGAACGAAATCTGGCCGTTTAAAGTGGGTGAAAATCGCGTCTAAAGGAGTCGGTTACAAACATACATACAAGTGAAGCTAATATAAAGCGTGTAAAAACAATATTATGTCATTTTCTAATGAAGTATGACAATCATTCTAAATTAGTTTGAATAATTTTAAATATGTTAATTATGTTCACCTAATTGTTAATATTTACTATACTATGTCATTAATGTATTGTATGCCTAAGCGGCGGGACATAGCTGCTCATATTTTTTAGTTATTAAGACCATTGTAAACAACCTATGATCCACAATAAAGATTATGAATATGAATATGAACGACAGCTCACTTCACTTCACACGTCATCTAAGTTTTCACGGCGATATTTTTCCAGAATCGACCAACAGAATTTGTTTATATACCGTTTACCGCTAAGTATATACTTATTATATACAGCCTGCACCCTTCTCAGTGCTATAATAAAAGTGATTTATGCGACATGTTCTTAACGTTCTCAGGCCGAGTCGTTTCCGGTAGCGGTCGGCGCAACTTCCGGTCCCGTGTTTCCGCCGTTTTCCTATGGAGGAAAAGAAGGTTTTTATGTAAAAAAAGAAAATATATTTTCTATGTATATTTTGCGGTTGTTTTATTTATTGGTGGAAAACTAATGGTCCTGATATGATGGTGGGAATAAATGAATATTTTTAAGGAATCCTGGCGTTTTTTTTTTATTTCCTAAAGCTTGCTTACCCCTCTAAGACTTTAAATTGCGATTGTTTTTTTTTCTGTAACCGCTTGTCGCCGTTTGTCCGTGGATGGGTAAGTAACCATCCTTGTTACGTACCTAACACGACACCTTCATGGCAGCATGTTAAGCCGTTAGTCCCGGCTGTCGTTCATGGATCTTTGACAGTCGTTATGGGTCATCAGAAGCCCTAAAGTCTGACAACCAGTCTTACAAAAGAGGTATCGGAGGTAAAATAGTCGCTACATGTAAAATAATGGTGTTCAGCTACATTCGGCTAGACTGGAAGCCGACCCAGCCAATTTTAATTTCAATAGGCTTTATCCGGACGCGTCTACCCTACCATATGTCTGAAATGGTATTTTGAGGAAAGAATCACACAGATTGAGTGGACACAAGAACATCGACAGTTGCACCCGGATAGACTGGAATCTGACTCCAAGATTTTTGGAAATGGGTAGGCTCATGATGACGATGACAACCAACCTATCACAAGTTAAGACATACACTGATGATTGTGTATTTTTAAGATACAAAGATGAGTGGGTAATTGAAAAAACAACAATTGACAGGTCATGCTTAAAATATATTACCTAACCTGAACAGAACAGTACAGCACTGATTGCCTAGTGGTGTGACCGTCGGACTGCCAAGTCATGAGTCTCGAGTTCGAACCCAAGGCCTTTTTTTTTTAAGGCTGGGAATTCATCCAATGACTGCTCCCGCTCTGGGTGGAGCGGAAGGGAGTGTCAGACTCTTACTGACTAAAACCCATCCATGTTCCTTCCGTAGCCCCTTTATGTTCCGGGGTAGCGGTAACCCTGTCGGACAATCCCGCTTACTGAACCTAAGGCCTGACCTCTGATTTTACGGATTAATGTGCGTATTGTACAATAATAATCACTTAGGTACTTAAAAATTGGCGAAGGAAAACATCGTGAGGAAACCAGCATGTCTGAGAGATATTTCTCAACAGTATGTGAAGCTAAGTCAGAGGCCCATGGGTGGCGTAAAAACTCTGACACCAGGTTAGTCAGTAACTACACGAAAAGGAAGGAAGGACCTGAACAGTAAAAAAATTGAAGGAATAAAAGAGAGATAGGAAGAGTTGGAGAAGGAAGGAATTTACATAGTAGGTACCTAGTATACTTTGTAGGAGCTCCAGAAATATATCTGCTAGTACAACAATAAATAACAAACATTCAACTGAAATAAAACACGACTATATTTTTCTTCAGAATAAAAATCGCTACCATTACAATTTAACATAACGCTGGTTGATAAAATTTATTGTGAGCATTCGTAGAATTTATTACTCCTTAAAATGATAGGGGGTTTCTACCCCTTAAGTTTTTACCCCCAGTTGTGCAAATAGAAATATGTTGCGCGACTCTCCAGCTACATTTGTTTTGAAAAGAAACGTTTATTGACCTCTTCTTTTCTTGTGGTTAGTGACTAACCTGATGTCACAGTTTTAATGCTGCCCATGGGCCTTAGCTTCACATGCTGTTGTGAAATATCTCTCAGACATGCTGGATTCCTCACGATGTTTTCCTTAACCGATTTTTAAGCAAGTTATAAACAATACGCACATAAATCCGTTAAATCAGAGTGCCTTGGGTTCAAACTCGAGACCTATGGCAGTCTGACGATCACACCACTAGGCTAGGCACTACTCACCTCTCTAAACTAACTAGCTTCATCTCTCTGACTGACCGACACCTTGACAATTCAAAAGTGCCTGTAATTGGTTTATTTGAAATAAATACTTTGAGTTTGAGTTTGAGTTTGAAACTATTCTTTAAAAACCCCACTGTGTAGGTGAAGTGAGTTTAAAGTGAGCTGTCAATAGTGTCAATCCCTAGCATTAGGTGGAACGACAGCTCAGTTCACCTAAGTTTTCACGATGACCATTTTTACAGAATGGACCGACTGGTTTGATTCAGACAGACATTATTACTTGGTATTGAAAAAAGATTCCCAATAACAGACGGAGTTAATTCGTGTCCTGCGATTGACATGCAGCGGTGCAATTGTACCCTTTTTTTTTTTTTTTTTTTAAGGCTGGGAAATCATCCAATGACTGCTCCCGCTCTGGGTGGAGCGGAAGGGAGTGTCAGACTCTTACTGACTAAAACCCATCCATGTTCCTTCCGTAGCCCTTTATGTTCCGGGGTAGCGGTAATCCTTTCGGACAATCCCGCTTACCGCAATTGTACCCTGCAGTATACTTGCAGCAGTGCAGTTCTGCCCTGCAATAGACTTGCAGCAGTGTAGTTGAACCCTGGAATAGACTTGCAGCAGTGTAGTTGTACCCTTTTTTTTTTTTTAAGGCTGGGAAATCATCCAATGACTGCTCCCGCTCTGGGTGGAGCGGAAGGGAGTGTCAGACTCTTACTGACTAAAACCCATCCATGTTCCTTCCGTAGCCCTTTATGTTCCGGGGTAGCGGTAACCCTTTCGGACAATCCCGCTTACCCGGCAGGCTTGGCCCTGAGGGGCCCCTTCATATGCTGACATCTCTTTGAGGCGCGCGTGGAACATATACGCGCCGTACGGCACGGGTCTGGTGCTGATCGGACGGTGAGTCACCCATTACTCACCGTCCGCAGGCCCGCGCCTACGGTGGCCGGGAGTCGTCACGTGGCTCCCGACGCCCGGGGCGTCTCCTGCGGCGGCTGGGACGGGAGGACCTTTCTCTCTCCCATCCCGCCACCTCCTTCGCGAGCATAACTTTTTCGCAGAAGGAGGTGACTGCCTCCCACTCCCTCTCGCCCCGGACCATGGCTTGCACCAGGGCCGGGCGCGAGAGGTCGCCGCCGCCGATCGCCTCTACGAGGACACGGCGGTGCTCCGCCCATGCGGGGCAGGTTTGCACCGTGTGCTCTACCGTGTCCTCTGGGCGATCCTCGCAGTGGTGACACCCGGGCGTTTCCTCCCGCCTGATGATGTGCAGGAACCTCCCGAAACATCCATGTCCGGTGAGGACCTGCGTCAGGCGGTAGGTGAGGGTGCCGTGACGCCTCTCTAGCCACTCCTCAAAGAGGGGCCTTACCGCCACTATCGTGGCGTGCCCTACGCTGGGTTGCGACAGTCGCTGATTCCAGGCCGCCATGAGATCGCGCCGGAGGTCCGTCCGCTCCGCCGCAATTTGCTGCGGAAACGGAGCCCCCGGCTTAGTACCTCCGCGCGCCACTCGAACAGGCGCGCGAGGACTATCGCCTCCAGATCCCACGGCGGCAGTCCGGCAAGGAGGCTTGGCGCCTCGCCCGAGATCGTGCGGTACCCCCGGGTAGTTGTACCCTGGAATAGACTTGCAGCAGTGTAACTGTACCCTGCAATAGACTAGCAGCAGTGCAAATAATGAAAATAAAATTTTAATTTGTGCCGAGAAAAGAACCAAGTATTAAGACGCAAAAGATACCATTAGTACCTTATGTACGACTCAACACTCGACCCAAAAGCTCTAAAGAAAAACAGACTAAAATACTGGCTGAAAAAACTCTAGAAATAAAAGACAAAAGAAAACGTTGAGGATACAGTATTGGTATTAATGTGGAAGATGTCTCAATGTCGGTATAAGGAGGGTGCTGCTAAAGATATCTGTGTCTGCTGATACCCGACGGAGAAAGATTGTTGCACACTGTGAGCGATAAACGGGTTATTGTAAACTCGCCATAATGACAATTTGCCACAAGTAAAGATTATATTAAACTCGCCACAGTCTTATCTGTCTCACGAAAACTTGCCACAGCTTTAAAAGTACCGATAGCAAACGAAGTAGTAGTGTTTAATGGCCATGGCCACATGGCCCATGGATCATGTTTTTTGATACAGTTTTCTTCTTTTTCGTTATTCGGAAACTACATTACTTTTACTAATCAATAATGTTGAACGAATATCGTCTTACTGTCGGTACATCCAAAACAAGTTTGACCTACCTGTGACGAGTTTACTATACCTGTTGTGAATTATTTTGTCACTGTGGCAAGTTAACCAATATTTTTAAATGTGGCGTATTTTCGTTGTGGTGAGTTTACAATAACCCAGATAAACACCCAGTATTTTTGCTACCAAAACACGTTTTAAACACGCTTATCTCATATGGGTATAATTATACGAAGTATGTTTCGCGGTCAGTGAAAAGATAAGAGCGAGGGATAAGCGTAAGTCAATCATCTGCCTAGCCTTTGCCCAACTATGTTGGGGTCGGCTTCCAGTCTAACCGGATGCAGCTAAATACCAGTATTTTACATGGATCGACTGCCTGTCTGACCTCCTCAACCACTGGGTTTGCCAGTTACTGAACTGGGCAATGCGATACCCCTTGGTAAGATTGGCTGTCAGACTTTTGACTACCCGTAACGACTGTCAAAGAGATGAATGTCAACGGGGGCCAACGGCTATAGAGATAAGCGTAAGTATCGTATAAATTCTACACAAACATTATGTTTTATAATTTAATTAATTAAACAAAAGCGCTCTTCCTCTCTCCTAATTTTGCAGTGCCCGACAGGGTCTAAAATTATCCAATTTTTGTACCTACCACCTAAGTTCACATGTGGAAGCAATAAACATTTTGAGTATCGAGTACATTGAAGTGTCTGTTTATTGACAATTATAATAACAAAGTAAGGTTTTTATTTTTGTCTGTCTATCTGTTTGTTTTGGGGAATCTCCGAAACGGCGGGTTGGTTTTGACAGGCCCAGTAACTTGCTTGTGAAGGTCAGATATCAGGTAAAATACTGGTATTCAGCTGCACCGTGTTAGACTGGAACCCGACCGCAACTTAGTTGGGAAAAGGTTAGGCAGGTTGTTTAAGTGAAACTTTTATTACATCGTCTCAAACTTTTTCATCTGTGTGTTGCATGTCGCGTGACGGTCGGCCGCGGAGTAGGGATAAAGTGAAAGGAGCTCGTCAGAGCAGCAAAGGCCATTACGGCGGCGCCTATAGTGTCAAATATATTTAATGTGAAAAAAACTTTTACCGTGGTTTCATAAAACCACACAATCCTTTTTTTTATTGTGTTAATGTTGCACCTGTACACAAGTTTGAGGTGGTGTTTTCTCTCTTGGGAGTTACGAAGTTTTTTCTTGGGTTTTTGTTGGGGACGGCTTCCAGTCTAACCGGATGCAGCTGAATACCAGTATTTTACATGGAGCGACTGCCTATCTGCCACCATCACAACCCAGTAACTGACTGCGTAATACTATACCCCTTGGTAAGTTGGTAAGACTATAAGAAGCACAGAGGAGTCTTGATATCTAAAGATGGTCACTCATCTACAGACCCTGATGGATCGATTCGTGCGGCTGTTATAACTTAGCTGTCTCAAGTTCCTCTTTTTTTACAAGATTTTAAAAAGATTCTTAGTTCTGATACTTTTAGCTCCCAATAGCTCAGCTCCCACTGTCCAAACACCCCTAAAAAGCGAATGTTTTCCCCGTCCTTTGTTCTCGGCAGAAGATACACTGCTGTTCACACATGAGCGCGTCCCTTTTTAATACCGGGTGAGTTTTCTCCGGCAAAGGAATTACGCGTTTTTGTTAAGGGTAGATACGTTAAGGATTAAACTTCAAGGTGGAGGAACGTTTTGTTTTGTAGTAGTTTTCTTGTTGTTTTTTTTTTCTTTCTTCAGGAATTTAATCAGCTGCACACGTTATCTTTTTGTTGGTTGTTTTTGAAAAATGTTACCTAAGTGATCTTTTTTTGAGGGTGGGAAATCAACCTATGACTTCTCCCGCTCTGGGTGGAGCGGAAGGGAGTGTCAGACTCTTACTGACTAAAACCCATCCATGTTCCTTCCTTAGCCAATGTATGTATATGTTCCGGGTTAGCGGTAACCCATTCGGACAATCCCCCTTACCGACCTAAGTCATCTTGGCTATTGCTGGGGGTAAAATATCTATACATTTTTTAAACGATTTTCGAAAATAAAAGTAGCCTAAGTATATCTTTTTAACATCAGCTATCAGCCAGTGTCTCGTTAAAATCCGTCTTGTTGTTTCTGAGATAAGCCGGAACATGCAGACAGGCAAAATTTTTAAAACTTCGTGTATACTTCCATAGTAATAATTATGCATTTAGTTAAAAGCTGTTATTTTGACATTATAAAAAGACACTTCAATGTTTTTTATTTGTATTGATAATTATATTAAGAGTACCTACCTACAAGTAAGAATATAGAAAACTGAGCATAGTATAAGCATAAGCATAATAATTAGCCTATAATGATCCCACTGCTGGGACACAGGCGTCCTCTCTTCGAGAGGGAGTGGGCCATAATCCACCACGCGGGCCCAAACATGAAAACTAAATAATATACGATTATTTATTTTCTGAAGTTTCTACCTGAGTAACAAAATACAAGTTAGTCAGGGAAACTGTCAAAGACTGACATGTTGGTATTCAATTCATTAAACAATTAATTAGACTGACCTGACTTTACATAGGAAGTAGACTGGCTTGTCGGTTGCAAGCGCTACTGCTAAGCATGAGGTCCTGGGTTAGATTCCCAGGTCGGCCAAAGTGTTATTGAGTTTACCATCAGGAATTATCTCATTAACAACCCGGAATGTGGATTTGTGCCCGGTTCTGTTACATGAGACTTAACCCCCCAGATGTCGTATGGAGAATTTTTCTTATGAACCTATGTTCATAAGAAAAAATCTCTCGAAACGACAATAAATAAAACCGTTTAAATCGTTGGGGTCTTATAAGCAAACGGCTTCTAATAGGCGAACATCTAATGGGTTGAACATACAAGCAAAATGTGGGTGTACTACAGGCATTACTACTGCCTCACCCTTCAGTGATTACAGCGTGATGAATCTAGTTTAACTTAAGTAAATTATTTATTAACCTACTTCTTGAACCAACTTATATAAAGTGTTTAAATATGAGCTGTTCCATACATTTATGCACACGTAACTCAATAAATATATGCAACAGCCCATAATTTTTTCGCGATTTCAGGGTTCATCCCATAGTAAAAGTTGTTCGTAACGATGAGTACAATGCTCCCACGAAATTCTTAGAGTTAATTTTTTAACACCTTATAATATATGCTACTTGTAAATAGCGTCTATATCCAATGCAGGTAGATACTTCGTTTTAATAACCGTTTGAACACCATAAACGCACGCGCGTACCCTCCACGCCAAGCTACAAATTTATTTCTTCTTGTTATCATTAATTTCTTAATATCCATGGTGTCTGTTAATTTGTTTCATGTCATTAAAAACCTACGAGAGCTTCAATTTTTAAGATATCTATATAAACAACACAAAAGGAATTGTATATTTCATGTTATTGTGTACCGCATTGTCACATAGTTGTGTCGTTAGCGTATAGGGCATGCGCTTGCTTGTCACGAATATGTGACACTGGCGTTCAAAAGATTATTACCTACATTTTCAAATGAATAATGGGTAAATTAATTTAAAATTATAATTGGTTAAGTTGTATGTACGTAACATATGACAAAGTTCACTAACAATGTTTTAATTAAAAGGTATTTTAATGCTTTGTAAATTAATTCAATTAAAATTTATCACTAGCAATAGTAGCTAAAAAAATAACATTCCAAGAGCAACACTATTCTTTAAAACCCATTTGCGCACTTGAAACAATTTACAAAAATAAATAAAAATAGTAAATATTATATGAAAAAGTAAATATAAACGAAAACTTAAGGTAAAGTATCCGAAAGCGCATTACCGTCGGCAAGTTCAAATAGATGGCACCCGACGGCGGCACTTTGATCTCGCGTCCGTCGGCAAAACGTCTTTGATGTCACCGCGTTGCATGCTTATATTATTATGCTATTTCTTGTCACAATTATTTTTATTTATAAAATAGGGAGCTGTGCTATTTTTGTGATTTATTTAATAGTAGAAATAATGCTATTTGTCTTTATAATGAGCCTCCAAGCCACTGTGGACTCTAAAATTATCCAATAAGAGTTTTTATCTTTAAATTATCTGCCTTGTGGCAATAAGGCAGATAATTTAAAATGCAATTTATTAATTAGAATATAACATAGTTTCATTTTAAACGTGTAAATGTATAGAATATGTGTAGAATAGGAATAATGAAGAAATATATCTATAATATTGAGAAGGAGTTTTTTTTTTATAGCAACTGATTTTCTTCCGTCTGTTCTTTTTTTCAAGTATTTGGGGAAGGTAATGGGTAAAACTATATACTGTTTCAACCAATAACCACAAGCTAACTGAACTGTATGGTTAATTCGATGAACACACCAATACAACCTTTATTGCCATAAAAATACCATAAACAAGTAACGAAAACTATAATTAGTTTAAATTACTATAATTAGTTTAAAGTAACGAAAACTAATATAAAATATAATTTGAAAAAATAATAATTTTGTCTCACCTGTATTGACATGAAATGACCACAGATAAACAACCAAAACTTGTCTCTAAAAACAATAAAATATAATTTGAAAAAAGAATCCTTTTGTCTTTTTCTCAACCCTATCTCCTCCGACCCAGTTCTGGTGAACTGGGGTGAAAGTTCAGCCTTGGTCAAGGTGAAGGAGGCGCCCATTAACGTCTGCACTTAAAACAACTCTCTTGGCAGCACCGCCTTAAGATTTATAGCAGGATTCAGCAGTCTTGATACTTGAATAATTAATTCTTAATTATTGTAAATGTTGGAGATGTTTCAATGGAGAAAAGTAGGTACTTATTTCCCAATAGTGGAAAAAAAGTACAGCCTTATGAAAATATCGATTTTTTAAACGTTACATAATTAAGGTTACAAAAATATGAAAAATAAAGTATAACATGAAATTCAGATAAATAATATTATGACAGGAAACTACGTGTCACATAATGTATAATCAAATATCAATATTGTATCAAACAATGGATGTGATCCACGTTTATACATGTCGGTTATACAGTTACTTAAGTAGAGGAAAAATGTAAACTTATTGCTGTATTATTAGTAAAATATATTATACAATGCATAATGACCAAAAAAAAGGATCTTCTAATAACGTTAGTTTTATGTGTGTTATAATTTAACTTATTTTTATAACTAATCAAACTTTAGCGAAAATAACAAATAAATAATAATATAAACCACAACAGTAAACCAAAACAAATTTTGACCACCGAAATAGAAACACAGATATTTTCACAATTAGTACTTTAGTGTCAAAACGGCCTTGAGTAAGGTAAAATCAACAGTAATCTAAGTTTCAAACTTAAGATACAATCAAATTACTTATTAGTCTAATAGGTCAAGATTATAAATAATTAAGAACCCGCTTCTTTTTAATAAAGGTTAAAAAAAGTATCAAAATGCAACGGTCGCAGTATACAAAGTTGGCTAAGTAATAAGATAATGAAGAACAGCGGGGTCGAGCTTCGAATTAAAACGAGAAACGTGCACCACAGTGGAGGAACCACCTCCGAGTTTCACGAACTTTACAACTGTTCTGTTCAGAAACTGGTCGTTCGTTATTTGAGTTTTAACTAAAGGGTTTTCAACGTGTCTATTTGATTTATTTAGTTGGTACTAGCGATCTGCTTTGCACGGTTTTGGCAAATTGACAACACATCGAGGTTTCGTTAATATTATGTATGGAACAGCTCAATTTTTTTTCGCGATTTTACGGTTCATCCCATAGTAAAAGTTGTTCGTAACGATGAGTACAATGCTCCCACGAAATTCTTAGAGTTAATTTTTTAATACCTTATATAGTGTGTCAAATACATATCCCTTCCGGAATAATTATATTGTTTAAATGATGGTAAAAACCGAATCCAAATCTGTTGCGTAGCTTAGCAGAACAAATTATATAAGTAGATGTATCAAATTTTAAATAACTAGAACGAATTACTTTTCTTATTCGAAAAAATAAGTTTATTGGATGTTGCTACATTGTGTTTTTTTTTCTCATTTAGCTTTTAGCCTGCGAGAATCAACATTGTTTGTTGTCTAGTCGTTTTATTAAAAAATAATCGTGTACAGTACAGTCTAGCAAAACACTGACTATTAATTACATTAATGAAACTACCAATAACTTAACAAACAGAAAAGAATTTAAAACGAGAGTAAACTCCAAGTGGTCCCGCCGACATGATGCACACTTCCCTTGTTTATTTAATGAGTGAATCGGAGAGACGACCTCGTTATGACGTCACTATTTCTTGAACATCGCACGGAACGAGAGAGAGGATCCTCCAATTAATAAGCGAGAAAGAGACGCAAACATCCACTAAGCTTGAATGAATAGGTTTTCTTAAGCACTCCGTTTTCTTCTAATGAAATCGAAATGAAGATGTGTCAATGAAAGGTCAGTTTTAAACACTTTGAGAAGGTTTCAAGGTGAATCGTCTTTGAGGAAAAAGTTGGTTTTCTTTTACGATCTTTTTCTTTTAAACGGGTAGTTGGAAGTCTTGGAGTATTTTGAGAGAAAACTTGTAGTTACTTCAAGTCTTGTTGACTCTGTTAACAATAAGCTGAGAGTCTGAAAATCAGGAGACACGAATAAAGGTTCGATATGTTTCGCCTTTTTGGTGAGATGGTTCTTCAAAAAGGTTGGTATAGTATATTGTCTATTGTATTTTTGTTTTAAGGAGTTTTTATTTGTAATTATGTTCTACCTTTACACAATTTGATTCTTACTTCTATTTATTGCTTGAAAACTTAGTTAACTATGTTTATGCGAAAGGATTTGATTATAAGCATTTCTTAATCTAATTTATTACTAATATATTACATAGTCAATATAAAAAACCGCGTTGAATTATCGATATAATTACAGTCTGGGTACACAACGTATCTTTTTTCGAATTTTCTTCTAAATTTATGTTGATTTCGTTACCAACGCAAACCCATTCCACGATTTCTTTTTTAACATTCGTGTAGCTGGGGTGTGTATTCATAGTCTGGCAATTGTTGCAAGGTCGTATTGGTCTTGTAGACTGACTGGTTGAAATCTAGCTGATAGTCGTGTAAACAGAAAGTAATTGGATTATTTTTCTAATAAGAAATTTCCATGCTTGTGCCCGAGATATGAAAAGAGGATTTTTGCCCTGCAGTGGATCTTTCTTTGGGATATAATAATAACAAAAGAAATTTCATTTAGCGGTTGTTTTATCAATATAATATGATAAGGATATATCAGACACGGTACAGTTGCTTTTGGATTTAAAAATATTCCAAGAACTCGTGACTTATAGCAAATGGTCTCGAACACTGTTAGTGTCATTTTAATAATTACTAGAGAGCCCTTGAAACTGGTTAGAAACGAAACCAAAATGGCCAGTTTTAAGTTATTTTTCTAGAAAAAATAACTTAAAACTGGCCATTTCGGTTTTAGTCGCGCATTTAGGGTGCTGTACCAACAAAGCTATTATATTTTATCTTATTTGCTATAATAGCAGCCACAGATTACTGTGAAAATTAGTCGAGTTTTTTTTTCAATATTACGGTTCTAATGATACAGTTATGTAAGAACCAGATAGGCGTTGCAGATTTAGTAATAAGGTCGCGTAGATACCCTTTGGGTTCAGAATCCCACTTTGAGATCTAAGAAACAAAATATACGTGCTTGTTAGTGCAGTAGCGATATGTAAATAAGATAAAGTAATTGTTAATACGTGTGTTTTGGATGAATTCCAAATGACAATTTGCCATATGTTTCAGTTGTCATGTTCAAAAATAATTAAGTAGGTATACTAATTAATAACCTATTAGTCTCACTGCAGGGCAAAAGTATAATAATATTAAGCTTAATAAAAAGGCACAAGCACTGCAGCGTACGTGACACGTGAAATGGTCATAAAGATTGGGGTTGGCGGTAGTGTCAAAGATAAACTGAGAAAGTACCATACATGAATTGGAAACCTCACATTGATATTTGCTCAGATTGGAACCCACAACCTCGTCCATGAGAGACGAGGCCTAAACCGCTGCACCATCAAGACAAATAATCGTTACAACAAAAAATAGACAAACATTATTATTTATTGTCCCGCCTATAGATACGGCGCGAGCGTTTTTCATTAGGCCACGATCACATTAGGCGGGCGGACAGACGGCCGGATTATTGGATCCGACGGACGAAAGACTTCGATCCGATGCCTTTTTTACTTTTTTTTCTTTTTCTCCTCCCAGGCACCGTCTGGAAAGCCTTTTCCTCTTATTTATTGCTTATACGAAGCCCAAATTGGATATTTGTGAAAGGTTGAGTCGTTCGCCGATAGAAAATATTAGTTTTTTTTTTCTTTTTCTATACTTATTTTTTCGCAGTCTCCATTTGTATTTGGTTATTGGTATTGAGTCCGTAATGTGGTTGGTTTTATTTGGTATGCTTACTAAATTTAATTTGTTTGTGGACTTATTGACTTAATGTCTTGTAGGTAACTTAAGTTCAGCATTTGATAATTATAATTCGTATAAATCGAAATTACACGCACAAGAATGCATGAACATCAAATAAAAAAAAAATATATTTGGCAATTAGCCTTACAACAACGTGTCAGGATCCTCGAAATCTTTATACGAACTAAAAATCGCACCACAAACGTCACACCTTAATTTGGGAAGCCAAACATCAGGCAGACGGTTTTAAGGGCTTGTCTCGTTAGCGGCTGAGAGCGCGCTCTCATCACCCGCTAATTAAAAGATTTTGATGCGAGTGCGCATAATAGTTGCACGACGAAATGTCGCACAAAAAAATCGTGATTTCGAGACGAAACAATAGAACGCTGGTTTAAAATGTGAATCGTGCAATCCTGTAAGAATTTTGTTTAATTAGAATTTTAATTACAAATGCTTCTAGTTTTTTGTGCGAAGTAGAGTTCTGATGTGATTCTTATAAGATGTCTGTAAATTGGTGAAAAAGTCTTTTAGACCGGATTTTTGTATAAGAATAGGCTGGCCAGTCAAAAGTGATAAATATCTTTTGATTTTTTTTTAGGTTGGTTGGTTCTCCTCTTTAGATTCTGCCATTTGCTTAAAGTTTTAATGAATTATAGCAGGCAAGTTAACTCAATTAATATTGTGAAAAAAGAAAGCAATACATCTTCACCCCTAACTTATAGTCAACTGACAGCATCAGCGTAGGTACTTGCACCTAATTTACAAAAAAAAAAATCCGCAAAACACATTACACGCCGCGGAAAATTCGCCAAAACTTATCAGCCGAAAGCCACGGCACAATCCATCATCATTATGCCAAAACTCGCCGAAATTCAATAAAAAAAAACTTTCCTCCGACACCCCCATCTAGCGGCGGTGGCGGGAACTTCAACAGCAGCCCCCACTTTGCCGAGGGGTGGTCGCCACCCCACGTCGTATCCCTTTTTTCTTCCCTCCACACCCTTATCCATACCTGAGCTTTCTTTATCCGTAGACCGAACTTTTTATTTCGTTCCGTCTCTTTCCAACGTATGGCGTCACACCGTGCGAATGTTACAGGCGATTATCCGTCTCGTTCTGTTGCAAAGAAAAAAATCTGTTTATAAAAATGAGAGCGTAGATGTGTTTGGGGCACAGCTCCATTGGACGTAGGGGTAATGTTTCATACACGGAGGGGTGTTTTTTATACGCGCTTGGATTGAAAAAAAACTGCACCCCAACAGAAGCCGAATTTCTTTTAGGTACCTACGGATATTCGTTTCGTTTCCAATTTCGATAACAATGCTTATATTTTTTTTTTCATTCGCTTTTTCACATTTCTTTTGTGCGTCTCCTCGAAATAATTGTGCGGGCGGCTCCTAATTCCTTTGTGTTTTTTCATAAATATCTCCAAAGGTGAATAGACCTGTATCTGTTTGTTGGTTGTTGGATCTGAGATGTTCATATGCTCTGGTTGCTCAGCAAAGACAGGATTCATTAAAAATATGAATGGTTTCTGATTAAAATTGTTTGATCTCTTGCGTTCGAGATACTTACAATATCAGGAATAATTTGGAGTCGCATCTTGTCATGTAATTTGTTGTTTGATAAATTATAGGTTGGTTGTAGGAGAAGACTATTGTTAGTCCGTGGCACCGTGATGCACAATTATAGCATAGGAAAAGTTGTATTTTAAACTGTGGTCTTTAGAGTTTAGATCATGAAAACCAAATGAATACCAAAACCATTTGATGACATGACTTATATACCTGATAATAATTTTATTAATTGTCTTCAATTAATTTCTGTTTTCTTTATTTATATTTAAATTTTTTGCTTGTATTAATATTTTAATTTATGTAATTATTTGCACGCCGTAAGATAGATTGTAGCCGATCTCATTAATTTATGTACAGAGGCCAGCACATCAACCTACCCCAATCTGCCAAATTTCTTTGATAGTATTTCAACTTAAGTTTGCACTTATAAAGTTCATTTTCAATTGGGAAAATTTGGCACTTAGGTATAGCTTGTGTGTCTGAACAACATCTTTTACCTGTACCTAGATTCAAAGCAAATAAAGTTCTGATTCTGAATAACGTAGATTCTCTTGTAACAATTCAGCATTCAACAGTTTACGACAATAATTTAGATGCTTTTTTTTGTTTTTTCTTAAGAAACAGCCAGCAATAAAATCGCTTAATAAAATATCAATTCTCACGGCACATTTTGTGTCATATCTATGAGGGATATGCCCTCGATTTAAATCGAAAAACCGACCTATAACCGTCGCCTGTTGATCACACTCCCCCACTAACCGCACAAAGAACCCCGAGCGGTCAGTGGGTTAGTTTTCGCCGTAGTAGCCTATACAATAGGTATAAATATAGGTTAGGTTAAACGAGGGAGATACTTTACGGATGTACAGTACCCATGAAAATGGATAACTTTGACTATGGGACCAACTCTAATACCACGCGAAAAAAACAGTGGTTCAGTATATTAAAATTTTATGTTCGCATTATTCGTTAAAATGTATGAAATAGCTGATATTTTTTTCATATTTCAGGTTTGATCATTTGACAGTATTCATAGTCACGATGTTACTCATTACGGATCTATAACGAATGCACTAAAAACTTAGTGACCTTCCAATGATGAGAACTTTTTTAAATAAATGAGAGGCTCATTTATTTAAAAAAGTTCTCACTTTTAACTTAACTGACGTTTTCTCACAGTTGGTTGCAGTTACTTAATACCTAGACATTTGTAGCCGTTTTTTTTTTTTTTTTTACGCAATGATGTTGTCTTGTCAATATAGTGTGATATTCTTTATGTTATTTGGATTGGTTTCCGAATTTATTCTTTTTACACGTACAGACGCCAGCACATCAAGCTATCCCTAACTGTCAAATTTTCTCATTTAAAAATGAACCTGTCTTTGCAATTAAGTTGAAATACTATCAAAGAAATTTGACAGTTTGTGCTAACTTGATGTGCTGGCCTCTGTACAATATTATTCTATTCTGATTTGGATAACGCTTGTGCATTCAAATAATACTTGCACGGCATTTGCCTCAGGGAAAGAGGCTGAGGAAACCGCCATGCAAGTATTATTTTCAGGCAAGCCCTTCAGGGATGACTGTCCGTCTATTTACCGAAATATTTGCTAAGCGATCCTGGCAGGGACCATCACAAAGAACTTTTTAGATTGTTATTCTAACTGTCTGTTGTCATGTTCATTCATTTAATACGTTCATTAAGATAGTGTGTATTTAATGACTTTAAGTTTCTTTTTAGAAATGTGCTTTTTGTTTTTGTGCAGAATAAACATTATTTATTTTTTCATTCTTTCATTTGCGTAGCTGTGCTCGACGGATTCGGGTCCTCAGAATGACGTGCGATGATGATATTATTATTATATAATTTAAGCACTTAGAACTCTGAAAGAGACTGACTTTTCATTTGCTTTGGCCTATCTTCTCAGAATATTCAGATAGGAAAACGCCGACTCAATCTAGCATATTATTTTAAAAAGAAAAAAAATGACGTGTTTATAAAGTGATTCCGATAAACTATTTACGGAATAAACAATTTAATTTGATTACATTTGTAGTACATAATTATACCTTGTAGACGTATATGGATTTCCGCAAAATAGTTTTTATTACATCTTGAATTTATTATCTCCTATATTATTATTTCTTAAAGAGCTTCCTGTCAGTAACCACAGGAAATTGCAGAAACGCTATCTTAATTAATTTAAATGAAAAATTCAATTTTCTCCAAGAAATTAAAACCAGTTACTAGTCACTGAGTAAAACGCCAGAAGCGTTTTACAGTTTTCTTTTATTACACGAAGATATTAAAATAACTACATGGGTACACTTCTTAGCCCTTCAAGAGGAACAAAGTGTGGTGTTATGTTATGTTATAATTCAGTTGACATTAAAATTTAATCCTACTATATTACAATAATAATAATAATCTTTATTTGATACACACAAGATTTATGATACACAAAAGCAGATGTACAAAAATAGCATCGGATATCTACACAAATCTACACAAAACATGTACCTAACCCTGTCTCCTAAACTAAGTCCTTCTTAGGACACAGTGTTAGGTCATATAGGGCGGTCATGTACGTCATTATAAAAATAATTTAAAAGCTAAAAATTCATAATGATATGTACAAAAATAATACCTATGAATAATAATCAAAGGTCATCAAAAAATTCGTCCACATCGCTGTCAACAGGAAAAGTTCCCAAAAGGCTGGCAGCATTGCTGCGTCGTATGGCAATGCTGATTCTTTGACTAAGAAATAGGCCAGAGGGCTGGCTTATTTCTGGTCACGTGAAGAGTCGACCATGCGATGTCTCGAAAGACAAAGTGAGCACTCGGACCCGGCCTTAGTGTTTCACCCCAAAACGGTTCGAACATACAAGTTTGAGTTTTTTTTTATATTTGTATATTTTTTGACACTAATATTATTGGTGTCTAAATTCGAAGACATGTGACATCCACCAACCCGCACTGGGCTCGCGTGATGGATATCGCTCAACTCCTTCTCCTAGAGAGGAGGCCTGCGTTACGTCAGTGGGAAACTCAAAAAAACTCAAAACTCAAAGTATTTATTTCAAATAAACGAATTACAGGCACTTTTGAATTGTCAACGTGTCGGTCAGTCAGAGAGATGAAGCTAGTTGCCCATTCCAAAGCAGTAGGTACCTATGGAGAAGAACGGGCAAGAAACTCCATGGACACTCTTTTAAACAAAATATGGCTACAAAATATTGGTTACATAGTTCATATTAATATCATACATGTGAGAACGATGCAGAACGTTAAAAGCATCCGATTAGCATTTAATTTTTTAATAGTTTTTACATATTTTATATATGTAAAAACTATTAAAAAATTAAATTAAAACAAGCCTTAGCCGCTAAGAGATGACCAGTCCCTACTGACAGCGCCCGTTCACGAACATGACGCATATATTAGCACCATTCAGCTCAACCATTTTGAAGGGAGCTAAATGATCCAACACACACGCCACCATCAGCGAGACATTAAAGTGAGCTTGGCATACTCTCAGCCGCCAGGGCACATTCAAGTCAATGAAAGACGTACCTAGTAAATGGTCGCTTTATAGTAATGGGACCATAATAGGCTGACTATGTTAAGTAATATTATAAACGTGAAAGTTTGTGAGGATGTATGGATATATGTCTTTTACGCAAATACTACTGAACGGATCTGACTGTAATTTGGCACAGATATAGATTATAGTCTAGAATAGGACATAGGTTTTTTATCCTTGAAAAATTTACGATTTCCGTGAGGTACTTTCCTACATACACGCGGGCAAAGCCGCTAGCAAAAGGTAGTAAACTAGTAATAATGCCCCATTGGTTTAGTGACTGCAAGCGCTATTGAGGAAAGCGGGATTGTCCGAAAGGGTTACCGCTACCCCGGAACAAAAGGGGCTAAGGAAGGTACATGGATGGGTTTTAGTCAGTAAGAGTCTGACACTCCCTTCCGCTCCACCCAGAGCGGGAGAAGTCATTGGATGATATTCATTGCATTGGTCTATTGAGGAGCGTGAGAGAGGTCCTGGGTTCAATTCCTAGGCGTCTAATTTTTCAGTAACAACCCGGTCTTGCGCTCGTTCGATTGCAATAATTATGCCTGCCTATTGATAATACCAACATAAATGTGGGTATACTACAGGTATACCTCTGCTAAATCCTTTGGGGTCTACTGCGTAATATTATGTTATGCACACATAACATAATATTACGCAGTAGACCCCAAAGGATCACAATACATAAAAATAAATAAATGAGGTCTCTCTATATCGTCTTACATAATTAAATTAATTAGCAAAAGGTGAGTTGAAGATGAAATTTTCAATCTAAGTTACAAAGAAACATGATTCTTATGGTTATAATTATGTAAAAACATATACTTAAGTTACCGCCGCGAATAATATTTTGATTAAGATACAACAATCAACAATTTTGATTAAGACACAGACCTGCAAATTGCAAAAACCGCAAGAAATTTTTTATTTCACGAGCTTCGTCGATTCACCTTAATGAATGGTCTTCTATTGGGTATGAAGTGAGATTAAAATATTAATTAGATAATAAGAAATCAACTCACTACTGTTGTAATATCCCAAGGTGTCCTACCAAAAAAAGAAAAAAGTCTACCTCCAACGATCATGATACGAATAATCGACAGTGCGGGTGCACACTAGTTAAAAGACATAATTTAATCACCAAAGCCACATAATATTGTGTCCACTTAAGGCTACGTTTTTTCACCCGAAACCATTTAATAAGGAGGGCCATTAAATACGCATTTGCATCGCGACACCCGTCAAGAGGTAAGTAATAAAATTAAAACCTGACTTTGCCTTTAAAATGAGCTATTGTTATGATATTAAAAAAAATGTCTCAGTGTCGTTTTAGCAGGTGCAACCCTTAAATGGATTTTGGTAAAATTGTAATTTAATAAATACAAAAAAAAAAACGTTGAGGTTCTTCGTAAAAACATGTTTTTTGTAAGTAATTGCATGAATTTGTAGCAGTTTTTTTTATAAGATGTCATGTTGTGATTAAAATGTTATGCAAGTTTACGTACTTACTTGCATCATTTTAATTTAAGTCTACCTACAATATAATCGATGTCCATAAACAACTCTATCTTACGAATAAATAATTATAATATTGGTCGCTAATTTTTTTTTTTTATGGTATTTTTTTAAGTGAACCTGTTTAGCTACAGAATTGAAAATTTTGAAATTTGAAAGCTCAATCTGTCAATCATTACACTCTTAGTTAGTAGGCCAGTTAGTAAGTAAAGTTGTAAATATTAATAAATAATAAAACAGTAATTGTTAGTTTAAAAATAAAATAACTTTACATATCGAGATTCTTCCGTGCATCGGAAAGCACGTGAAACCGTTGGTCCCGGCTGTCATTCGTGGTTTTCTTTCACTGTCGCTATGGGTAGTCAGAAGCCCGAAAGTCTGACGGCCAGTATTACCCAAGGGTATCGTATTACCCAGCTAGTGACCGGGTTGTGGAGGTCATCTGACCTCCAAGGCAGTCGCTCTATGTTGAGGTTAGACTGAAGGCCGACCCCAACATAGTTGGGAAAAGGCTAGGCGTATATGAATTAGTTTTTTATTATTAAACATTGCCAACACTACAAACTAAACAACTCCAGTAGTAGATCACCTGTCCAAAATATTGCGCAACTCCATTTTAAAGTAAATCACTTGTCCAAAAATTGCGAACATTCTATTTTATCTCAATTTTTAATAAAATCCGCCATGACAGAAATAATTGGAGTGACTCCAATTATTTCTGTGCCTATCTATCAAAACAGCACGTGTCATGATAATAAAAAATCGACAAGTGCAACAATGCGACGTCAAAATATTACAAATACACATCCGAATTGAAAAGATCGTTTTACAATAAGCTGAATTGTTCCCTGAATAAATCGATTCCGACCAATACAATCCAATGGGGCGCTCACAATTGAATCGATTTTTAACACGAGTCAAGTGGTTTCCATTCATTCGATATTGGGATCGATCTTTTGTCAATTGGCATTAGGGATGTCGATATGATTTGGGTATTTAGCTATTGTGTAGTTTATGGTGCACACCTCCTTGTTAACTTTGGAGAAAAGATTGTGTGTTAATAAGTATGGCTATTTTAATCTCTAATCGATATATCTAATCGATTATTGAGTGACTGGCCTTAATAAGTAGTTAAAATATATTAGAATAATAATAACAGTTGATCCTCCTTGCTCGAAGATTTAGTAAATTAGTTTATATTTATGTCAGTTAACTGATCCATAAAAATTGCACAAATGCCTCTTAATCAACACGTTGATTCATCGACCACGGAATCTCTTCCCAAAGATTTCTCTTAAAAACATGTAAAGAGTATGCAAATTAATTTAAATCGAAGCAAAAATGCGATGACATATTACAAATAAGATATGCGTTTAAATTAATGTCAATTTAAAAATATCTTCATCATAAGAAGTTCCCAGGCGTATCTTCACACGAAATTTATTAAACCCAAAAATATTTGCATAAACTACACCAATGCAGTTTGGTAAAAATAATAAGTAACGAACACTTTATTAAGAACTAGTTTATAATGAAAAAGTTCTTCAATTTCACTTCCTTATAAATATTTATTCATCAAATAATATGCAAATACTGTAATTATAGGGTTAGCAAGAAATGGGTCGATTTGCATATTAACCCTGCAATGCAGAGTGTAAGAAGTACGCATAGAGCAATATGCAAAACTGGCATAAAAGCCAATGAACGTAAGTTGAATTTCGAATACTTTTAAAGGTGCGTTTGGAAATATAAGTATTCTTTTAATTTTGCAAATTTCACACCTTGAGCTTGGGGAAACGACAGGTTTAAAGACGATTGCTGTTAAAAATAAAGACTTGTCGCAATGTGACGGTTTTTTTTTGTGTAATGTATAATAATTTTGTGCAATTTATGCACACCGCTCGTTAGACAATTAGCAAGCAGATGTCTGTTGAAAATTTATTTAGCTACTGGTTCTGCGTGGGAAATGGGGTGCCATCACTGTGTAATACCTCGTTTAATAGTTAATTTTATGCCATGTTTTATGGGCTCCTAGATAAACGTGTTAGACACATTGATACTTTTTTTTACTCCTAACGTTTTAGCCTCTTATTAAGGCAGCTAAACATTATACCATAATGAGGTTGTTCGATAGGTATTTTGCAAGAAGATTAAAATGTTAACTCATTGATATTCTACTGTGGAGGTCGAATTTAGCCTGCGTGTGGAGACAGCTTAAAAGTTTTTGTATAAAAAGTTTTAATGGAAATTGAGGATCAATAGGAACACACATAAAATTGCTATTATAGAAATGACTTTTCTTGTTTATATTTGATGAATCATATTAACTGAAGGTATAACTTAGTTTTTGCACCCATTGCAATTCATATTTAGTTTTAAAAATAACAATAAAAGCGCAGCAAAAAAATACTATAAATTCTATACAACCTCTACGTTTTTGACTCTATAGTCAAAACCCTAAAAAAATATTCAAATCACAAACCAAACATTTTTAAATACCTACGTAGGTATAAAACAAAAAAAAAACAACACAATGTCGCAAAAAAAACAACGCACAGCTGCACCAATTTGAAAATAGAGCTAATGATTAAGTATTATTCATAGCGTTACCGGTTTTAAGAAGAAAAAAACTTAAAAAGGCCAATTTAATGATATGCGTGGCCCACTTTGAAAAGACAAAAAAAAACAATATGGCGACGCTTTTCGATTTGAATATGGAATGATCTCAGGGATATCAGTTACAGAATTCATTTGAATCACAACATCTAATGTCTATGGCGAGATAATAGTTTTTGTCTGCGATGTTATTTTAATGATGGTAACCCTTAGGAAGGCGATGTTAATGTATGCTAAAAGGTGTGGACGGGTTAAGTTACTTCCGTGAGTGGTTTTTGAGGAAGAGTGTTTGCAATAGAAAATATTAAAAAGTTATTGATCAGTCATAATCAATACGACGCATTTTTTTTAATTAACTGAGCCTCTTTTTAAACTTCTGTCCTTTTCTCACAGTTGGTCACACTAAAAAAGCTAGGGCACCCGTACCAAAGAGGTAAGGTGAGTTAGCTGAATTAACACAGTCGTAAGATAGTTATTTTATCCCGGTCGTACGTTCCCATGGGATAATTTCAGATTTTCATGCTGGCGAAGCGACTCGCAGAAGCTGGTTAGAAATATAGCTGAACATTGTAATTGCCTCTGGTAAATTAATTATACAAACTGGAGTTTTTACCTTCAATGACACGAGGCACAGCAATGCGTGACTTTTTAAAATAAATTCTAGAATACGGCTTAATTTTTTTAAAATTTAATATGTAATGGTAATTGCAATAATCTCCCGAACGAGTACTTTTTCAAACAGCCAGTTTCTCGAATAAAATTAATCTTTGCGATTGCCTATCTGACCTCCACAACCCAGTCAAAGTCAAAGTGAAAGTCAAATCATTTATGTCAAATAGGCACAAGAAAGGCACTTTTGAACGTCAAAATGAATAAGAAATAGGATGGATTCTAGCCCCCCTTCCAAAAGGTAGTTTCGTGTGGAGAACTAACTAGAGACTGGAGTAGTACTTAACTGGGTAATACGATACCCCTTGGTAAGACTGGCTGTCAGACTTTCGGGTTTCTGACTACCCGTAACGACTGCGAAGATCCATGAATGACAGCCGGTACCGATGGCTTATCTTGCTTCCCGAGGCACGGCAGAGTCTCAATGTGTGTAAATGGTCACCCATCCACGGAACAACCGCGGCAAGCGTAGCTTAATCTGATGGCTCGACCCATGCGCCTGTTATTATTGAGCCATAGTACGTTTCCTGAACATGTCATATCTCAAAGTTGAAACAGTTATTTTACGAAAAAATCGCTTCTCAATATTGCAACGTGTATACGTATATTAAAACGTCTATTAATGCTCGTGACTCAAAACGACCCAAAAGTGTAAATATACGAAAATAATTATTCGAAATAATAACACAATTCGACACGGTGGCCGCTTAACCCTTACGATGCTGTTGCAATTTGCATATTTTTTTCTTAAACGTTTTTTTTTTCTTTAAGAGACTCCTGTGATTATTTTATGCGAGCACAATGCGAAATTATAACAGTTACGCGTTCACATGTTAATAAGTTTTTTTGTTCGAAGCATTTGTGCCTTTTATTTAAATCCGTAAAGTAATGTTGCCATCGTAACAGATGTTTTTGACACAATGAATTTATTTTGGTTTTTGTTCATGTGGCTGCGGTACAAGTATTACGGTAAAATGTATGTTACTATTGTTACTACTGGGATTGTGGGCAGCTAATCATCTCAATTTGACACGTTCTTACTTAATTTTAACAAGGTGTTCTTGATAGCCATCGTGTCATTATAAGTGTGGGATTCGGAATGAATTAACATGAATGCACTATTCATGTTCATTCATTCCAAATTTCACACTTCGTGTGTAAGTTAAGGCATTGTTAATAAAAGTAATTGTATATTTATAAAAAAGGAAAAGTTGGCAGAAAACTTGGAAGTTTGTTGTAACAGAATGTGTCTTTGTTTAAAGCCAAACATCATAACTGATAGTGATATTCATCAATGAAAATAAAATTAATTATGACAAACCTTCATTTCATTAAATAACTAAACTAGCTGCTCCCGCGCGGTTTCACTCGCTGCTCAGCTCCTATTGGTCGTAGCGTGATGTTACATAGCCTATAGCCTTCCTCGATAAATGGACTATCCAACACAAAAATAATTTTTAAATTCGGACCAGTAGTTCCAGAGATTAGCGCGTTCAAACAAATAAACTCTTCAGCTTTATAATTTTAGTATAGATTTATATTTGTTATCTATACTAATGTTATAAAGAGGTCAAATTTGTAAGTTTGTAAGTTTGTATGTAGGGGGTAATCTCCGGAACTACTGATCCAATTTCAAAATTTTTTTCACTGATAGAAAGCTATATTATTCCTGAGTGCTATAGGCTATAAATTATATTTATATCATAATTATTAGCCGAGCTATCGCAATTTTCGTCTAGCAGGTCGGAAAGAAATTTTATACCTCTGAAAACAGAATTATTTGTATGCGCTGCCTAAACAGTTGTTTAAAATTGAAAGCTATAATTTCCTACATACACGCGGGCGAAGCCGCTGGCAGAAGCTAGTTAGATATATAACAGCTATTACAAACAATAAATGTGCAAAAACTAGTATATTTTCAATAACATGGGTGAAAATGAACTTTATCTTTATGTAATACCGGGCTATAAAATTACAACAAAATGCGAGAAACGGACGAGCGATTTAGCAGGTGATAAAACCATATTTTTTCAATTTTTATAACTTCATCCGTCTGAATTATGTATTTTATAAGTGAAATAACAGCATTTTCGCGAAAATAAAAGTACACTATGAGATAGTGTATAGTTAAGAGGCGTGGTAATTGCAACAATTATGTCCAACGTTGATCACTTTTAATGAAAGAGATGTGACATTTTTTTTTCTTTTTTAATATCAAAAGTATTATTTTTTTAATGTTTATTAACCATTTATATGCCTTTAGACTGTGTCCAATACACCATTTTTTTTTAAATTTCATTTTATTAGACACAGAGTAGGAAAAAATAACAACAGAATCTTTAGAATTTCACCCAGAATTTAAAGGTTAAATAAATTCGGTGTGCACCCGTGTTTTATTGATTGGTTGAATGAAAATAAACAGATTACAGCTAACGATAGTACAAAACTTCTACGCAGAGAATTCACATCAATTCATCTTTTCAAAGAACAGGTTTCAATTTAAGTTCCTTTCATTCACTGCTTGAAAATGCGCTCACATTAATATAATTACGGTCATCGTTTCCAAACATTCAGAAACGTTGAAATTAAGCAATACATGAGAGATATATAAAATAAAATGAATTTATTTTTATTGCTAAGCAGATTTTTAATGTTATTCAAATTTCCCGGAAATCATAATAAAAACTCCGTCGCTTAAGCATATTCAAGAAAAAACTGCATAACAACACAACATTAGAACCGACACAGCTATTTAATATTACAAATTAATCTCTGAAAGAGACAAGTAAAAAAAAACAACAGCGCAAACAATGCATGCCTTCCAACAGACGCGATGTTATAAATTAAACCTATTATTTCACCCACAAACCAACAAACAAAAAGTAGGTTGCACTCTCGTAATCCATAAAGCGTCATACTTTCAAAAGTACATTCTCATAACATAAAACAAAAGGACTTAATAAAGTTTGGAGCGAAAAAGTTTCGGAAGCGCAATTCCTACCCTTTATTTAACCGCTAGAATATTTATAAGACGAACCGTCTGCAATTTGTCCTGGCTGAAGGTAATACGCATAAACTGGAATTCATTATGGTTGGAATAAAAAAAAATGGAATTAAATAGTTGGGTCCGCATTGAGAGGGTTAAACGTCATTGGATGGTGGATTGTGATTTGTGAAAGACGTGTTGTGTATTAATTATTAGTTTTGGAAATTAGAAATTAGGTCTTGGTATTTTTTTGATGTGCTAAGTGTTGCCCGATTTTACAGTGAGTGAAATTGTCAAAGTGACGGCCATTTTGGGTGGTAAAAAGGTAATGTACAGACGCCAGCACATCAAGCTATCCCTAACTGTCAAATTTTCTCAATTAAAAATGAATCTTATGTCTTTGCAATAAAGTTGAAATACTATCAAAGAATTTTGACTGATTGGGGTAACTTGATGTGCTGGCGACTGTACCATACGTCTATTTGTTTTTTACGCTTTCACGTTATAACGTCTGAACGGATTTGGATGAAATTTGGTAAATCAGTAGACCATGACCGAGTAAGGACATAGGATACTTTTCATCCTGGATTGCTGACGAAGTCGCGAGCAATAACCCGTTAAATATAACCCATCATAATTATTCTCTAAAAGTAACTATAAAATCACATTCTTCACCAGATTGGACCTCAAGTTTCCTAGGTCTATTCGATTAACCATTACACAATCATAATCGGTTTATAATGTTCCCAATGCTGGGACACATGCCTTCTCTCTGTGAGAGGGAGTGGACCAAAAACCTTCACGCGGGCCCAGTGGGGGTTGATAAATGTCTTTGAATTTTTGGTCCTAGGACATGTCGGTTTCCTTTTCTTTCACAGTTTCGAGAGCAGTGGTAATGAAATAATTCAGACAAAGAAAAGCTGTTAGGGTTCGAACCCAAGACCTCATCATCATTCTCCTGCCCTTATCCCAATTTATTTGTGCTCGGCGCAACATGTCTTCTTCTTCCATACTTCTCTATTAGTCGTCATCTCGGTAGTCACTCCCTTTCTAGCCATATCATCTTTCACACAATCCATCCATCGTTTCTTTGGTCTCCCTCTACTTGTATAGCCATCCACATTCATGCTCACAACTTTCCTGGCATAATTTTCCTCATTCTTCCGCATAACATGCCCATACCTACCATGACAACCGATTTCGAACCCAAGACCTACAATTCATAATTCGCGGCCGACGGTCCATTAAACTACTTAGACTTTTCATTTGGCAATGTTTTTCTTGTAGTTACTTATGTAATTATTCTTTCACAAATACCTAATTTTATCAAGTTGGATACCAGCTTAAATCGTCCGTGTAATCAAATCCCAAGTCTCATACTTTACGTGGAATTGTCCGATAGGGTTACCGCTACTCCGGATCATAAAGGGCTAAGGAAAGAACATGGATGGGTTTTAGTCAGTAAGAGTCTGACACTCCCTTCCGCTCCATCCAGAGCCGGAGGAGACATTTGATGCTTTCCCACCCTCAAGAAAAAAGTCTTATTCTTTGTTGATAAATAATTAATTTCCCTGACCATCCCAAGGGCAGACTTCACCAATGAAACTGAACGCGATCAGCGCATAAACTACATTTAAAGAGCTGTCAGTCTCATTATATTCTATGAAATATTGATAGCCTAGTGGTGTGACCGTCGGACTGCCAAGTCACAGGTCTCGAGTTCAAACCCAACCCACGCACCTTTGATTTTACGGATTCATATGCGTAATATATAATTATCACTTGCTTAAAATCGGTGAAGGAAAACATGTGAGGTGATCAGCATGACGTCTGAGAGATATATCTCAACAGCATGTGTAGCTAAGTCAAAGACCCATGGGCACCATAAAAACTCTGACACCAGTTGAGTCACTAACCACATGAAAAGAAGAAGATCGAATATTGCCACTCGAATATTGACAGCTCTTGAACGCGTTTCACACGTGCTGATCGCGTTCAGTTTCATTGGTGAAATTGGTACTTAGAGAAGGTTCTTCAAACAAAATTATAATGATGGCTGGTGATTAACAACGAGTTTCTGCTTGAGCTAATTCTAAAAGTTTTCAAAAGGAGTGACTAATAAGGTAAACACTACTGCATGCAAGCGTGTTTTTTTTTCTCTCGTTAAATAAATACCAACTGGTTATCCTGTTTGAATAAGAAGCCTATACAAAGCATTTTACCTCGTATATAAGGCCCGCATATAAAATTGAACGCATTTTTAGTAAACACGCCTTGCGAGGGGAGAGAGGGCGCGAGTGGCACAGAGGGTCGGAGTAATGGCTGCCGAATGTCGCGAGAATCCATTTTGTCCCTCCCTACCCCCGTTTCGTGGTAAAGTCGCGTAAGCGGTCGTAGTATATTTAAATATTTCAGATGTTTCCGTCAGATTCTTTGGTTTTTGTTACGAGTGTATACGTTTTTAATTAGACTTACGAGTGTATACGTTTTTAATTAGTCTTGTCTTGTCTTTAACAATGAATTTATTTCGCAAATTTTACATTCATAGTGGATTTTATTCTTAGACCTCACACTAGTAGATTCACCTAAAAAATAAGTATTTTTTTAAACTTCAAATAGGTATTTATGAAAAGAGTATATTATACATATTGGTTTTGGAGTAGCTAAAACGTGACAGTGATAGTATTTCTAGACGAGCTTAATGTTAGCGGAAGCTACTTCGAGGCGTAAGGTCATAAATGCTAGGAAAACAAAATCGGAATCATTTTAGAGGGAATAGCTAATCCATTGCTTCATTTGTTCGAAAAAAAATTCTGCTCAGCAACGTAAATAACGCAATGAATGTTGTTAAACTGTCAAAATTGCTGTTACTGTGTTAAACAATTAGGGTAAAAATTCGTCTATCTACTAAAATATTGAATCCGGTCAAAAAAAAAACTATGTTTTTTTTTACATATACTACAAAAGTGAAGTCGCTCTAAGTATTGGATGCGTGCTAACTGCTAACACGGGGGTAGGTAGAAGCAGAAATTATTTTTACTCTTCTCGCCGTCACTTGTTAGCTGTGCCCCTGCCTCCTCCGTGATCGATATTCACGCGAAATCATAAATATTAGGGTGATGTGGGACTGTGAGGCACACTTGGCGTTTTATTTATGTGGTAGGTAGGTATTTATATGTTCTGGGATGATGTGAGGGTGTAAAGATGCTTTTTCTATTAAAATATAAACGACAAAAGTAAGCCTAATTTTTAAAAAAATCTAGAAAGAAGATGAAATAATCCCGGGATATTTCTATATTCAAATGAAATATTTCTAAAAAAATATTCACGGTATATTTTTAATTCACTATTAACCTTTCAGGGCGTGACAGTACCGATGATTATGAGCAACTTTCCGTATGAGAATAAGTATAAATAATAATAAATATCGAAAAAAACGGTTTTTTCATCCAAAAGTGCAATATTTAATTGATTAAAATGTATGAAACAGATGTTTTTTTGTTATTTCGTAGTTGGTCTCGTAGTGAAAGTTGTTCATAATCATCGGTACTGTCACGCCCTGAAAGGTTAATAGTGAATTAAAAATCACCGTGTATATAGTAGATACTCAGTAAAAATTAAACCCTATTTATTGGACTATCAATAAGAACACCCTTAAAATTAAATTAAACACCGATCACGTAACAATTAAAGCTTTAACGAAACTGTAATTGACACCTATTAAGTCATCTTTTCGTCACTTCAAACCACCATTTATCTATAATTAACACTGCACTGCGGTACAAAAAAAAACGGCCCACCTTACAAAAATCTAAAAACTCTTAATTGGCTCAACATTAATACACTTATAAGGAACCGAGCTGTCAAATTAAAAAAAAAACGGCTAAGTGCGATTCGGAATCTCACACAAAGGGTTCCTTACCAGCGTACAGAGGCCAGCACATCAAGTTACCACAATCTGTCAAATTTCTTTGATAGTATTTCAACTTTATTGCAAAGATATAAGGTTAATTTTTAATTGAGAAATTTGACAGTTAGGGGTAGCTTGATATGCTGGCGTCTGTACAATATTTAACACAACTTGTTTTTTAAACAAACTCTTGTATGTGACCCCATATAATTTTTAAGTTATTTTTTTTTTATTGCATTTCAATATATCTCTTAAATACATTTTCAAATATGTTTATAAAAACATTAAAAAATATAAAAAATAGTTAATTTAATGTTATTTTTATTCGTTGTTAAAGCAGCCAAAAATTTCAAGGGCCTACCTAGACGAATGTACAGCAAAGCCTTGGTAACTCTAAAAAATAATTTACGGAACCCTAAAAATTACCCTCTGGCAGAATTTTTCGCCCTATCATCGTGTATCCCAGTCGATTAGACCCAATTAAATGTAAACGTAATTTTGCGTCTTATTGTTCTCTGATAAAGTTTGTAGTAATAAAATTTCGTTTCCCTTAGGCCCTTGTTATGGCAGTGACATCTTATTAAAATTCAGCCTAGGGCCAATCCGTGTTTCTTTCTTCGGTTTACAATGGCTGCCGATAGTAATTGTATACTTTTTAGAAAATTATTCTCTGTGGTTGTGAAGTTTTGTAAAGATTTTTAAGGGATGTTGATACTAATGTTTATTATGGGTCTGTACCTATCTATGACAGTTTTTTTTTGAACTGCCATTATTTTGATTACTTAGATGTTTAATCGAAGTATTCATTCAAAAAAGAAATTATTAAGCGCCTTGCTCAAAATGTTTAGTTATTTAAGCATTTTTAGGTACCCACTAACCATTTGGTTTTGTATTTAGATTAAAAAATGATTGTATTGTTGTCAGATATTGATTTTACGTAATTTTGCCATACCTGTATCTTTTATAAGCTAGTAACATGTGGAAACGTAATGGATTGTATATTTACACATAGCATATTGTGGAGATACATGTATTACACAATGTACGATTGTTTTCCCAAACAAAATAAAATGTGGAAATATGGTCAAAAAGCGTGGTAATATAAGTACTGCATCCATTATCATGATTACAATAACAGGAATTAAGACATTAGATCTCATCATCATTTTGAATTAGAACCCCATGGGATTCAGCACGGGATAGCTTTTGTTAAGACACACAGGGTGTTGTAGCGCAGCCTGGGAGAGGCTTATGTTCAGTAGAAAACTGTGAAAAAGCTAACTTGATTGGTTTTAGTAATAAGTAAGCTGCCTTATTTTGAATGGTCTCAGGTTGCAAAGCAATCGAAGGGTCTTTACCTCAAGGTTATTTTTTCTAAGTCAGAGGCCCATTGGGAGCATAAAAACTCCGACACCAGAGAAGAGAACGTTATTTTATTGTTACAAACGTAGCATACCTAAAGATGGTACATTTTGCTGTCCGACACTGTAACACGTCACTTTAAGAAAAATTTCAGGATTCCCTTTTCCGTTTTATATTTCATTTCAATAAACGCAATGCTGATAAGTAGTCAGTTGAAAATATTTTTGTTTTTTCCACCTTGCCTTTAGCTGTACTCAAGTTTGCTCTTTATTGCTTGTTGATAAGGGTGTTTCTCCCTTAAATGTTTTGCACGACAATTATATTATACATTTTCCTAATAACGCGCCGGGGTGGGTCAAAAGCGAAATTGGTTGTTATTAGAAATAAATTTTATATGAGATGTTCTAGGTACTGTCCCCTTCGTTTACGAGAGTGCTTCTGTCTCGTTTTGGACCCGTTTTGTGTACTTTATTTTGGTATTTTATTGTTAAAGGAAGGTTTTGGTTGGATTTTTTTGTTGTTATGTTACATTTCCAGGCTTTTTGTCTATGTTTTTACTTTTTATAGTGGTTTTTACTCCTAAATTAAACTGATTACTACCTGATTTTATAAAATTTATATATTTATAAAATCTTTTACCTAAATATTTTATTTTAACAACATTATCATTTTCGTAGCACTTTCGTAGCGAAGCGTAGTGCTTGTGCTTTAGCACTATGCTGAGAGATGGCCGTTTTGCGCGTATGTGACGCAACTTGCTTTTTTGTGTTTGTTTTTTATTGCGTCCTGTTTGCCGCAAATAAACGTATTTTCTTTATTAACCGACTTCAAAAAGGAGGAGGTTCTCAATTCGGATGTTTGTATTTTTTTTTTTTATGTTTGTTTGCGCATAACTCCGTTGCTTGCCAACCGATTTGAAAAATTCTTTTTTTGTTGGAAAGGGTATACTTCCCAAATGGTCCCATAAAATTTATCGAAATCGAATAAGCGGTTTTTGAAAAATCAACAAAAATCTAAAAAAAATCCTACTTAATATATGTGGACGATGTTCTAATAAGTTCCTGTCACTGTAATTTACATACCAGGTAGTGGTATTAAAATTTTGGGGGGGGTTGTGTAGGTAGGTACCACAACTAAAAAGTGAAAAATAAAAACTTTTTTTTAAAAAATAAAACCGACTTCCAAAACAAACACTACAAAGTGACAAATAATTTTGTCACTTAAAGTTAAAGTCGGTGGCAAAAAATGAAAATACAAAACCGAAGACACCGACTTCCGAAATCAAAATTATTTGTCACTTTGTAGTGTTTGTTTTGGAAGTCGGTTTTATTTTTTATAAAAAAGTTTTTGTACAAACTACTTGTTGCCTTGGTTTGGCTATGCCTTGATAGATCAGTCAGTCATACAAAGTTTCGTTTTACACACGGTGATTTTTAAATCAATGTTAGTCTTTCCCATGATTATGAGTAACTTTCACTATGAGACCAACTCTGAAATATCCAAAAAAAACATCGGCTTTTTCATTCAAAAATGCAATATTTCATCGATGAAAATTAATGAAACAGATGTATATTTTTATCCGACTTCAAAAAAAGAAGAGGTTTTCAATTCGACTGTATTTTGTTATGTTTGTTACCTCAGAACTTTCAGACTGGGTGAACCGATTTTGATGATTCATTTTTATTTGAAAGCTGGTGTTTCCCGAGTTGTCTAGTTCTGACAATGGGATCCATGAGATAACCATATAAATCTTAAATTTGCATTATCTTGATGTGATATTATTGCTTCAGCTAACTGTTACTTACATAGCAAGTTTAGCAGCGGACACGCATTAGTGTGAGGGACTGTGGGGGGTGGGTAGGTACCAAAACTCAAAACTGGAAAATATTTTTTTTTAGTTATTTCGTAGTTGGTCCTATAGTGAAAGTTGTTTATAATCATGAGTACTCTCGTCTCCTCAGAACGACGTTATTTCTCTATTGAAAATCAATGAATTATCACCAAACATACCACGGTGGGAAAATAGATAACATTATTCGTTGTTGAACATATAAAAAAGCAGTGATAGCCACCGGACCATCGGACTGCCAAGTCTTAGGTCTCGAGTTCGACCCCAAGACGCACCTTTGATTTGACGGATTCATATGTGTATTGTATAATTATCACTTGCTTAAAAATCGGTGAAGGAAAACATCGTGAGGAAACCAGCATGTCTGAGAGATATTTCTCAACAGCATGTGATGCGAAGTCAGAGGCCCATGGGCAGCATTAAAAGTCTCTGACACCAGTTCTCTGTTAGTCGCTAACCACACGAAAAGAAGAAGATATAAACATGATGAATGGACGGTACTATCGCATGGATATTTTTTGCGTCCGACCCTGCACATGATTTCCGATACTAAAAAGTTACTTATCTCATTCCATAGACAGTTCCTGCACACATCTGTGGGGGAGGCAAAATACCATTAATAACAGGATTAAGGGGCCGAGCAGAAAGAATAAATTGGGAGGAAACCGACTAGGGGGGAGATTTATCGAAGTACTTAGCATAAGTTCGACTGTGATGCGTCTTTCATTAATTTTTCATTGGCTTGTGGTTCCTGGGTTCTGGGAGCTGGGAGTTCTGGGCTTTAATCTTCTTACAAAGATTACGATAATGTTGATTTTTGTTTGGAAGATGTTCAATTTACTGCCGAAGGGAAATCTCTTTTCAACATGGCTGTTTAGGGCACATAGGTTAATTAAAATAAGGATAAAATCAATTACATTCTGAAATTAAATTAATAGCTAACGCACATACTCATACACATAGACACTCCACGCATAAAGATACACAATCCTTTCATACAAAACACACACACACAAAATATTGTTCAGTTCTATTTTTATTTTGTTAGTTTTTAGTCTTTTAGTTTTGTTTACACTGAGTTTCTTCATTTCAATGAATTATTTTTAAATTATTATCAAACTATAAAAATAAATTGAAAAACAAAAGGACATAAGGCTGTTAGAGAGCTTACATTCATACATACTAATAATTATAAATTCGAAAGGAACCACTGACCGGATTTCGATAAAATTTGGCAGAGAGATAGAATGCATCCCGAGGAATGATATAAGTCAAAGTCAAAGTCAAAGTCAAGGTCAAAGTCAATAAGCGGGATTGTCCGAAAGGGTTACCGCTACCCCGGAACATAAAGGGCTACGGAAGGAACATGGATGGGTTTTAGTCAGTAAGAGTCTGACACTCCCTTCCGCTCCACCCAGAGCGGGAGCAGTCATTGGATGATTTCCCAGCCTTAAAAAAAAAAAAAAAAAAAAAAAAAAACGTCAAAGTCAAAACATTTATTTCAAATAGGCACAAGAACGTCATATGTGCTGCTATTTGTCTCAAAAATATCTCCTGATATTGAACTCCACGCGAACTTAGTTGCGGGCAAAAGCTACTTCATATTAGCGATTTCAAACCTAAATGTTACCCAATTAGGCTACTGGAGTAACCTAAATGTACTTATATAAACCTTTAATTTTAACAATGTAATAATATACTTTCACGTTGTCGACCAGCGTCAGGCACTAGTTATTTGGCATTTATGCTGAACTGGACCTATTTGGCGCAACCTTGAGGCACGCTATTAGGGTTCAGTATCCAAAGAACATAAAGAGCTAAGGAAGGAACATGGATGGGTTTTATAGTCAATAAGAGTCTGTCACTCCCTTCCGCTCAGAGCGGGACATTTGATGATTTCCCACCCTCAAAAAAAAAACAGGCACGATGCGATACTAGTGGAATAATATCTATGAAAGCTTCATTGAAATTGTTCTACCAGAATCGCATCGCATCGTCGCGACGCGCCTCTCTGTAGGAGCCTTTAGTTGTATCTAAACAATTACCTATTATCTGAATTGTCAGGTCCAATTATTGTATCTTAATAACCATATTTGCACTGACATTTTCAACTCTATAAATTAAATATCTCAATTATAGGCATTTGTCAATAATCAGCAAAAAACTACAGCTGCGTCCTTTATCACTCTCTTTTAATACTGGAGACCAATTAACACACCCTTTATACTTTTATCTAGAAAATTAAAAAAACAATGCTTTAAACGGTTAACAAACGAGTGGTTAAAGTTAAATAATTCGTTAACAAGGCGTTTAATAAAATTTCCTTTAACACATCTCAATCGCAGCAAAGATTGGCGTTAATCAAACTGATCGCTTCGTGTTGTTGGAACTGTATAGAGCTGTTAATGTCCATAATTATTATATTAATATTATTAACATCTATTATTATTTATTATTCTATTCGACGACACGGTTGGCGCAGTGGTTGAGCGATTGACTGCTGCGTAGCATGTCGCGGGTTCGATTCCCGCACGGAACAAATATTTGTACGACCTACAAGTATTTGTTTCGGGTCTGGCTGTTTGTCTATCTTTAATATGTATGTATTTACAAAAAAAAATATGTAAGTAGTTTATCAGCCATCTCGTTAGCATAACATAAGCATTAGGTTGTTTAGCTTGGGACTATAAATGGCATTGTGTGAAATGTCCAAGGATATTATATTATTATTATATTATATCTTATACAATGTAGCGCTACAATAGTGACATTAGTTTAACACACAGGGTTAACACAAATCGCAAATTGAAAAAAAAAATTCAAACAAAATAATGAAAAAGTTCGTATACTTTTTGCCGTAGTTTTATCCTAATAGTAGCTAATTCGTTTTAATTTCATTGAAACTATTAACTAACTAAAAAATTCCTCTGCATCGCTGTCGACTGATAATGTAGGTACCCAAGAGAATGGCGGCATTGCCACGTCGTATGGCAATGCTAAGCTTCTGACCAAAGTAAAAGCTAGTCCTTCAGTTACGGGAAGTTAATTCAATTAGAATTCATAGGATGATTACCTAATCTTGACTAGTTTTATATACCTACTTGTACATATACGTATATATTTTTTAGTTTTAGTGTTACCAAAGCACTAGATGCAATGTAACGTTTGGTTTTTGTTTCAGATTTCAGTGCCGAAGTGGAGCCATGAAGTTCATTACAATGAAAAGCATCGTTGTCATCCCGAAACGTGCCTAGAAGACTGATAGCATTGCCACGTTTAATGGCAATGCTAGTTATGGTGTGAAAACGTAAAAAAAAATATAATGGTTGTCAAGTTTCGTGAAATTTGTTGTTTCTCAAATGTTTCCACATGTCCGAAATGTCCGAAACATAAATGACATAAAATTATCTATCAAATATAGCCAATTTCATGGATTCAATAAAACTGTGTTTTATCTAAATTTCCCTAAAAAACTGCCTATATTATAAGCTTGAATTTAAATGCAGCTAATGACTGTAGGTATAGTTTAAATATGAAATGCAAATAATGCAAATCCCGGTTACAACATCTCTATAGAAATAAAAATCAAGAGAGCAAGACAAAATCGCGCCAGCTAATTGATAATTACCAAGCATTAGCGCCGTGCCAGTGAGGTGGGTCGCAAAAATTGCACCCCCTGGGGGTCGCAGCGGTTACGACCCCCTAACAGGTAAACGATGATTGGTAGAACTCGCTTCATTTCATTTTTATATTTCGCGGAATCTTAGATTTCTGAAGGCAGCCTTTGAAAGTTTGAAAATGAAAATTTACTAAAGGATTGCGTCAAGACATTTGACTGGTTTACCGAGAAGCTGTGAAGGGTTAAGATCAGTTGTCATGGTTCCTTTGACGTATTTTAGGCGGGGGAATGAAATACGTGTCTTGAAAACAGTATTTTATGTCTTCCAATTTTTGGTGCTAGTGCATTCTGGTTTCTTCAAGATTTTTTTATTTACTGTTTTGAGAGCAGAGATGACAAAATTAAATACACAGAGTACGGGCTATAACTGCCACTGAGCTACTTTTTCATCAAATTACACGATAAAAATTAACATGCTGGTCTATGTCAATTTTTCCATAAACCACAGCACAATTACATAAAGTTTTATTTTATAAATCTTCGATTTGCTGTAGCCCTAAAGTTTAATGCGGGGTGGCACCCCAAGGGGTGGGTATTTTTTCATTTTCGTCATGACGAAACTCCATTTTTTTTTTCTGTTTAATCAAAGTGGCCCGACACGCAATGTGGTATGCGAATGTTGGGGGTGGGATATCCGTATCAGGGTGGTTTGTAGCGAAACTATTTTTTTGGGTTCCATCTTGATTTCGATATTAAAATACCGTTTTGGGGTTTTCGTTGCGTAGATACGTACTTAGTGATAGATTGGAACGTTATTTTTTTTTTTATTGTTTGCTGTGCAAACGACTGTCGTATTTTTTACTAATATATAATTATGTAAAATGTGTAATAAACACTAATGACTTTTCATTTTGAGTAAAGCATAACTTAAAAAACAATTGCTTAAATCTAGTGTAAACTTAAGTCGTGCAAGGATTTCATTAACAGGGAAGCGCTGTTGGTTAACATTTGTGAAAATGTATTAAAGAGAGAGCACGGAGGTGTCTCGGTATATAAAGATGGTCACCCATCCACGACCAACCCCGGCAGGCGTGGCTTAAACTGATGGATCGACCTGTGCGGCTGTTAGTACTTAGCCACGAGCTCCTCGTTACCGCTGAACAATGTTTTATATTTAAAATTAAATACTGAATTATATTAAAATACTGAATATTTTAAGCAAGTTTTATAATTTTTAAACCAACTTCGAAAAAAGGAGGTTAGACTTTGTATTTTTTTAACACCAATATATATGTGTTCTTATATATTATAGTTCCTATGAATGTCCTTATTATACAAGCTTCCATTAAAAAAATATGTTGTAACTTGTAGGTAATAAAATTGTAACTAAACACCGCTGCGGTAGTAGTTAACCAGTTAACTTCAGTTCAGTATTTCAGTGCAAGTCACTATATTTAGACATTTATGTATATTACAGCAATAAACTTAGTTGATTTACTGGTACTGTGCAGGGAAAAGGACTGTTAAACTACATAGTATTTAGCTGCGTTTTTTAAATAATGAATTATATTCTAGTTAGATTAATATAGTATGTAATTATTCAATCAATTACACAGGATTACCCAGTTCAGGCACAAATTATCAGTAAACTTGACAATTTGAGAAAACTGTATTTAACGTACCTATTTATTAATTAATTTTTGTATTGATATTATGGAGTCTTTTGACGTTTCTCGGGACCCTTGGATTCCGGAACTTTAATCAAATATAAATGATGAGGAGGCACCAACAGACGATTATCCCTGTATGCACTATGCACCCAAGGACCACCCCCGATTGATGCAGGACTACTGCAGAACATGGAAACTAAACATTTTGGGCTATCGGTTGCTATAGTGGATAGGTTACCTTAACTCATTCACCAATAAATTGTACCAACTCACTCGCCGAAGGCGGAAGACCTGAAGTCCTGAAATACAGGACTGCCCTAGTTTAAGCTCCAGTCCACTCCATATCATAATAACTGTACTGTGTTTTGATAGATAGATTAATAAAAAAAATAATGGAAATGGAAAATAAGTGAATTTTTACTTTTACTTAAAACTTACGCTTAAACGGACGCTTTTTACGTTTTGCATCGTTCTCACGTGTATAATTTCAACATGAATGATGTAACCATATTCTGATTTAAAAGAGTGTCCATGGAGTTTCTTGCCCGTTCTTCTCCACAGGCACCTACTACTTTGGAATGGGCAACCAGCGCCATCTTTCTGACTAACCGTCCCCTTGACGATTCAAAAGTGTCTGTAATTGGTTTATTTGAAATAAATGCTTTATTATGCTTATTATTATATTTTTACTTTATTTTTATAGTCAACAACAAAATAAATGTTCATTTAACAACGTTTACTGTATAAAAAGTGATGAAAACAGACATGTTTATTAAAATATAGCTATATCAAATTCATCATTTCTACTTACTGTAAAGAGAAACTTCTACTATTTTAAGAAGTATTAATATAATAAATTATAAATTTTTAGTAAATTTTACTAAAAATAAAAAAATAATAATCTACGATTATTCACTCTGTAATAAGACCCTAATTAATGAAACCTATATCTGTGACTTGGGTGTTCTTCTTGACTGCAAACTTCACTTAAATCTACACATAGATAAAATTACTTCTAAAGCATTTCAAATGTATAATTTTGTTATGAGAACCACGTCAGATTTTAAGCAGTCAACCACATATCTGTATTTATTTAATTCGTTAGTTCGCCCACAAGTAGAATATGCGTGTATGATCTGGGATCCCTATTATATTAAATATGAGACTGCAATAGAGAGAGTTCAGCGTAAGTTCCTCAGTACGATGCAGTTTTATTAGCTAAGTTGATGGTGGACGTCGCTAAAACTCTGGATGTAAATATATTAGATGTGCACGCTTGGACGGATTCCGAAGTCGTTCTAGCATGGCTTAATAGCCATCCAAGCCGTTGGAAAACGTTTGTGGCCAATCGCGTTGCAGAAATCCTAAACACATTGGATACACATTATTGGTCATATGTTCCGTCCAAACAAAATCCAGCGGATTGTGCCTCTCGTGGCGTAGCTCCAGAAGAACTTGGAAATACTGAGATATGGTTCAATGGACCAGAGTTCTTAAGGCAATCAGTGATAGAATAGGCTTCGTACACAGTGCGCCAACAATACGTATGGCGAGCGAACTACCGGTTACATTATACCGAGACTTATTAACGGTCTACCCTCAGAACTAAACAAATGTATTACACATAAAAATGTCAAATGTAAACTAAAACAATATTTTTTAAGTATTTTATAGGGATGACTGTAACTGGAGAACGGAACTGAATATTATATTAATTGTATCGGCAATAACGCGTACTAAAATGCATCATTGTATGTATATTAAGATAGAAAAAATGTAAATGTATTGTAATGTAATGAGTTCATGATAGCACAAGTTTAAACCTTAGTGGTTTTTGGTTGCTATTTAATTTGAATCCTATGATAATTTGTATAAATGATAAATAAAAAAAGTACAAATGTCGCATCCAACGTTTATGTTATGAACACGCTTTGGATAAGTTCAAGCTATTAACATTACGCTCTAGACGCTTGTTGCTCCAAGGAATGATGCTCCATGGACTTGTACATAATAAGTTTGATTGCCCCGAATTGATAAGTAAATTGTGCTATATAAGGTGTTAAAAAATTAACTCTAAGAATTTCGTGGGAGCATTGTACTCATCGTTACGAACAACTTTTACTATGGGATGAACCCTGAAATCGCGAAAAAAAATTGAGCTGTTCCATACATTTTATTGAGTTACCTGTGCATAAATGTATGGAACAGCTCAAATTTTTTTCGCGATTTCAGGGTTCATCCCATAGTAAAAGTTGTTCGTAACGATGAGTACAATGCTCCCACGAAATTCTTAGAGTTAATTTTTTAACACCTTATATTGTACCTAGAACGGTAATGAGACGAGAGGCGCGCTCTTATCTGCTGTTTGCAACAACTCCCTGTCGCACAAATGCAGGAGAGAGAGCGCCGTTGAAGAAACTGGTTCAAGCTTACAATAATAATTTTAACGATATCGATGTGTTTGCCTTATCTAAAAATCAATTAAAAAAACTAGTTACTAAGCGCCTTGCTCAAAATTGTTGAATTGTAGTTGTTATTGTTATAGTTGTTGTTTGTTGTTGTTGTATGTTGTTGTTTGCTCATGTATTTACTATTTACTGTTAGAATTTAAGATAGCGAAGAAATTGTATTGTTGTTATAGATAGATATTACTTTACCTTACCAAAACTGTATCTAATATAGTAACATGTGGAAATGTAGTGGATTGTACATTTACTCATAGCGTGATGTATATCTAGATATATTATACAATGTACAATTGTTTGTTTCCCAAATAAAAAAAATAAAAAAAAATAAAAAAAGTATAAGTAATTTTTAAGTGGTGTTTAAGTTTTAGATCCGATTTTAATTATAAGTATAGGATATAATGTGTGAGCAAAGATGAAATAATGAAAGAGACAGACAAAATAAGAGATAAGGTATTTACGTGACGTATTACTAAAGACGATTTGGAATAGGGATGCATAGAATATAAAAGCGCATTGTACAGAGGTCAACACACCAAGATTCCCTGATCTGTCAAATTTCTTTGATCGATTTGCAACTTTATTACAAAAGAATAAGGTTCATGTTCAATTGAGAATATTTGACAGTTTGGAATAGCTTGATGTGCTGGAGTCTGTACTTAAATAAATTGGGTTGTCCAGCAAATTTTCTTATAATTGCATTCCAATAGTTGATATATTCTAATGTCCAAAAATATTCATTGACTCTTAAAGTATCTTGTTATGTTTCAGAATTAACTTGTCCTCCTTACTTTCGTGTGGTTAGTGACTAAGTTCTTAATTAACCTGTAAGTGTTACTTTATAAATTATTTATTGAATGCAAATGAAAATAAAATTGTTTAAAATGTCGTGTCTGTTTTATTTTGCGAAAATTACAAAATAAATTGCAACTCAACTATTGCATGCATAGGTACTTATTGAAAGATCAGTACCAATTATAAATACATTAACTTATGTATTTGTTTGCTAAGAATGTGGGTAAAAAAATCTGTTGTTCTAGTTGTGAAGAATTCATGTACTTACTTACATTCTGCTTCATATAGCATAGTTTGTTTCACAAATTGACGACAACTAAATTTCAATGAAGTTAATCTATATCAACAAAAACTTTACAGAATAAAAATTAGGCTGTAGATTTTTTAAATATCAAAGCAACTTATACTGTGTGTACACGAGGGACATACTTTTAGGGGGTATAGTATAGTATGTGTTTGCAATAAAGTTGAAATACTATCAAAGAAATTTGACAGATTGTGGTAACTTGATGTGCTGGCCTCTGTACCCATGAAAATGACCAACTTTGACTATGGGACCAACTATGAGATCACGAAAAACAAAACAGCTTCGCAAACTGGTTTGGGCCACTAGTAATACTTAGTTGGTTATTCAAGTATGTCCCTAATTCAACCTAACATACTGTAGATTTAATACTCTATGCACCATTGAGAGAGATTCTGTGAGAAGATTAGAGGAGGTACTTACTGTTAAGAGGATTTTCTGCCCGTAGACCTTTGGGTGATTGATGCAGGAAGACTGAAACAAAGCACAGAAAACAATTTTTTACAAAAAGAAATCCAGGAAATTGTGATGTATTCTGCTAAAGGTAAGGTATAATTAATGCCAAAAAGTCATTTATACTGGTCGTGGGTTCAATTCCCAGGTCAGGTAAAGTGATATTGGCTTTTTTTTGTGTTATTTCCGTAGTCTGGATTTAAGCCCGATTGATGGTAATAGGCTCGTCCCTAGTGTTGCCCAAAATCGGTCTTGGTCTTGCAGTCTTGGTCTTGTTCTTGCATTTCCGCAAGACCAAGACCAAGACCAAGACCGCCTTATTGTAGCAAGACCAAGACCAAGACTAAACCCTGCAAGACTTGAGCAAGACAAGACTTAAGCCTGCAAGACTCTTGCGTCTTGCAGTTAAGACAATTTGAAATTTGGGCGTTATTAAGTAGGTACCTCTTTGGTTTTAATCCCGATTTTGATAGACGTTCCCCAGTATCAAAACCGTATCGTCATAACACTAAACTAAGGGCTGTAGTTGTATCTGCAGTTGGCAACGTGCCGCTCGTCTGAAAGAACCCTAAAAGGTATTGTATTGATTAGGTAGGTACTTATTACATTTCAACTATTTATTAAGTAGGTAGCGTGTTAATACTCACAAATCTGTTCCCATCATCCCATGTGATTAAATGTACCTAGAATAACTTGCTAGCAAAGTTCATACCTTGTAGGTATCTACCTATAATTATATATATTATGCTTGTTTATGTCTAATGTGCAGATGTAACGTTAGTAGGTTGGTATGTGCTTAAAATTATAGCCAACAAAATTATATAAACATTATGTAGGTACCTACTTATGTTTCAAAGTTTATATTATTATTCTTATTCAGCAAAATTTAAAACTAACAGCGAGTCGAGTAGGTCTAGTAACAGTTTCTACGGCAGCCAATGTTATGGTACAGACGCCAGCACATCAAGCTACTACAATCTGCCAAATTTCTTTAACAGATTTTGAACTTTATCGCTAAAGAATTAAGGTCAAGGTTGATTGGGATAATGTGACGTTCCGCGAATAAACTGTTGGTCGGTCGATGTATTATATACCTACTTATTTGATAATTTACCGACAAAGACGCCGCGGTTTGCAACAAGTGTATCACAGCATTTGACACTGTTTGAGCGCCGCATTCGCCGACAAAGAGTACGGACAGAGGCACACAAAATTGTTACCTATTTTGGTAGGGTTGGTACAGGAGGATAAAATTAAATGACCTTGAAGATGTCTCAGCAGTAGGTAGGTATAAATTGAATGCTTTGAGTTTCTTGTATAAATACATTCTCACACTGGCTCGAATTCGAACACTACAGCGTTTAAAGCTGTCGGGCGAGATGATAATTAATAACTAAGTAGGTATCGCATCTATTGAATTGCAAATATTTTGATTTCGAAATAATCATTGTTAATATCGGTAAATGATAGAAAGTGAGTGGTACTAAAATGTGAGCAGCAAGATTAAAAATTGTATAATTATGTCATGTCAGGGCTTTCCATAATTTTATTTTAAAAAAAGCTCTCAAGTAAGATTTAGAGTTTACCATTCAATTACACACAACAAATTATTGAAAAATAAAAATTATGAAAAATATATTTAGACTGAATAAATTTTCTATCGTGGATACCTAGTTATTAAAAAGTTGATAAACGTTGTGTTTAATTAATTATATTTTTCTGTACTAATGCCAACATTGACAACCCTACCAAAATAGGTAAAAATTTAGTCCGCTCCTAGACTTTGTGTCGCCGCCGCCGCTTTCATATCAAAGGTCGCCGCCACTGCCCATGTTCAACGATGACAGACTACGTAGGTATAGCAAAGCGCGCCAGACACGAGTGCGACAAATTGCCTAAAAAATGTACCTACGCACACTGTAATGAAATCTGCAAATCTCAACACGACACGCACTTCCTTATTTTGGCCGCATAGGTAGGCTTTGCCTGTAGTCTTCTATTATTGGTTGATTAACATTGTACATTAGTGAATGCTCCAGGATAGCCCGCGAAATTCAAATTTTCTTATTTTTTTTGCAATTTGCAAGCCAGTGCTAGATTGTTTGTTGATTACAATATTATTCGCGCTGTAAGACGTATGTAGTTACAGAATTATAATCATCAAAATCATCAATACAACTCTCCAAGTTCATAAAGGTCGAGGAAAAATTAAAAAAAAATGACTTTTTCAAAGTCAAACTCATTCTAAACTAACGTGTTCAATAAATAGCAATAGGCTAATAGGTATTTGCAAGACTTGCAAGACTTGCGAGACTCTTGCTGCAAGACCAAGACCAAGACCAAGACTGAGAGCGCAATACCAAGACCAAGACCAAGACCAGGTGTATTGACGCAAGACCAAGACCAAGACTGGCCTAAGTCTCGTCTTGGTCTTGCATTTGGGCAACACTACTCGTCCCCATTACAATCATCATCTGTCTAGCCTTTCCCAACTATGTTGGGGTCGGCGTCCAGTCTAACTGGATGCAGCTGAATACCAGTATTTTACATGGAGCGACTGCCTATCTGACCTCCACAACCCAGCATAACTGACGATATGACGATGTAATACAACACCTACATCTCTGCTTAACCTTCAGAGGATTACAGGCGTGTTACGTCCAAAGCAATTTTAACTAGAACTTCCGATTTAAATCCGACAGATTTTCAGTCACTTTCGTGTTCCAAAAAGTCAGTTACGTTCAATAAAACTAACTGCCATCGTTGACAGGTTAACTTTAAAGTTAAAACGTCAAAGGTCTCTCATAATTATAGTAGACAGTCACAGAGCCCATAATTTGTGGGGATCTATAATTTTGTTTCGATCATTAACTCATTTTGGTATCATAATATTTTAATTTTGATGACTTTTTTCTTTATTTTTTTTTACAGTTCGTTGGTGTTCCGTTGTGTCAGTTTTTTTTTGTGTTGACTTAAATTAAGTTGTATAAGGATTAAAGTTATGATTACTGATCGTTTATTTGCTAGAAAAGATTCCGGTTGAGCCAAGATGTCAGTAGAAATCCCTTTAGGGAAAAAATTACCATCTGTAAGTATCTGAAAAATTTATTAATTACGTTCATTGACAAGATTATCACTTATCACACTAGTCTACTCTAGTCTAATTAGACAAATACACAATCGAAGCACAGAACTGATTGGAGTGGCGGTGCTTGGGAGAAGCCGATGACCTTTTTTTTTGAGGGTGGGAAATCATCCAATGACGTCTCCCGCTCTGGGTGTAGCGGAAGGGAGTTTCAGACTCTTACTGACTAAAACCCAGCCATGTTCCTTCCGCATTTATGTTCCGGGGTAGCGAGTAACCCTTTCGGACAATCCCGCTCAGCCTATGTCCTGGGGCCCAATTCCGTAAATAAACAACTTGTCAATAGTGTGTCGGTAGTGAGTGTGTATAAAAATTTAACCCATTCATAAATAAATACCATATATAGGTATATATTTAACTGTCTTATTTAACATTATGCAATGCAATAAAGTATTGAGTATTGAGTAAATCAAAACAACTTTTGTTAACTAAATGCTACTATAGTGTCAATGAATATTTTAATGATAAATTCTAAATATCCTACATTGTATTCTACAATTTCATAAATTAATTAAACAAAAGCCCTCTTCCTCTCTCCTACTCTGGCAGTGCCCGACATGACAATGTAAATATTTTAACACTGAAAACTATTGTACTGCCACACTATCGACACACTACTGAGCCACCACTGAAAGGCCATTAATTTTTTTGCAGAATACAAAATTTATAACAGCCGCAAGATAATGTCTGTAGTGTGTCGATAGTGTCAATGTCGTGTTGCTTAACTCAAAGTTACAGAATTAAGCCCCTCTTTCAACAAAAATGATGATTATGATGACACTTACCTATAAAGCAGAAACAAAAAATCTAACTCAAGTAATTATCGTAACTAAGTAAGTATCACATTTTGCTGAATTCATTTTTTTAATTCTCATAGAGATTTGAAATATAAGAATTCCTAAATCCGTGAGTTGTCCAACACCAATATTGTTAACCATTTACACTCAATTAGTACTTCATTTGAAGGTATTTCACAGTGGTGTTCTTAGGTAGTAGGTACAGACGCCAGCACATCAAGCTATCCCTAACTGTCAAATTTTCTCAATAAAAATGAACCTTATGTCTTTGCAATAAAGTTGAAATACTATCAAAGAAATTTGACAGATTGTGGTAACTTGATGTGCTGGCCTCTGTACTTAACACTTTGAGGGACAGTGAACGCCTATAGACGTAATAACAATAAAACTTCTATTGTGTCTCGTTCACTGTCCGTCAATGGGTTAAGTTATAATTATAAATGTGATCATTATGGTCGCTGTCGGGCACAGCAATATTACGAGGTTTGAAATCATGTATTCTAATAAGAATTACATTATTCACTTGCATAAAAATATTATAAACTAGACATACGAATATAAATTACAAAATGTGACTTATTACAAAAAGTAAACATCGACTATAAATATTTTGAGGGTAGGTTATAAAATTTATGTAGACGAGTATTAGTTGGATACAGATTAACAAGTTTCCGTGTAACACGGTATTATTATAATAAGAAGGAGAAAGCTTTGAAAAACTTACTTATCAAACTTCTGAATTAAATATGACATTATTAACTAGCTAACAGCTGCACAGCATAGAGCAGCATCAACAGATACAGATAGCTAGACTTTACTTATATAAAGCCTATGACAATAATTACCAATTGCAGTTAAGTTGGTAATAGATAGTACCTACTTACCTGTCTTTCCTTCTATCAAATTGACTATTCCTGATTAGCTAAAGCGATTAGGTACACTTAATCCATATTATGTACCTACCTTTTTAATTTTTTAAAGTTTTCTTCTGAATACAGCAAGCAAGGCAATAAAACAGCAATAAAAAAAACCATTTGGTACCAACAAGTAAAACTAAAAAACCAACCAAATTGACATGACAAAGAGAAAAGAATTTCTAAAAGTCATTTCAGGTACTTTTTTTATAATGTTTTATTATGAAATAATCCACAGACGAAAATAATAAAAAAAAAGTTTGAAAGAACAGGTCATCTACTTTTTAGCCTAATTTTTATTATTTTGACTTCACGTCCCGAAGCATTTCGTGTACTGTTTTACCTACGTGTCCATTTGTTATTCTATTCGATAATAGATGTCGCTAGTTATACTAACCAGAAAGTTTCTAATAAGTTTCCCTATTCTTTGTTTAAATTCTTGTAAGATTTTTTTTTGTGTTAGTAGGTATAATTACCTATTATTGTAGCTCTTGAAAGACTTTTTATTCGATAATCTTGCGTTAGTAATGAAATATTTTTTCAATAAGTTTAATTAAATCGTTTGAATATGACCATCGATGTGTAATGTGTGTGAATTGGAAATCTTATGGGCTTGGACATTCCAAAATTAAATATTTTTTATAGGTAGGTAAGTACTGATTATTTACTTTCTCATTTATCCAGAAATATTTCTTGTTTCTAATGGGATACCAGAACCTAATTACAATTATGAATTTACTCACCCCTCAATAGATGGCGCTACGGGTCCACGTCGCGTCTTTTCAAGGGTGGTTGAAAACATTCTTGCCTTTGTTAGATCATAGATGTCGCTAGTAAAAAGTTATTTGTTTATTGAAAACAGAAATGTATTTTTGAAAGTTAGGATTTAAGGATTTATAGTTTATCCTTGTATATTAAAAAACGACTTAACTTCTCATGCAACAACACAGCAAATGAAATACGAGTATACTGTATGTACACCTCTGCCTATCCTTTTGGGGATTACTAAAATGAAGATTACAGAATTAAAAATACAATTTTGCTAGTATATTATTTTTAATTCTCATGTAGCAAATGCCTATTGCCATTAACTGGGCACAAATCCAAGAAAAACCTAATACCCGACCGAATCGAACCCGGTTCCTTATGTTGAACAATAGCACTTACGAACATTCAACCTAGAGGCAGTATTTATGCAAGAAATAATAATATAACAACGGAATATTTCAACGTTATCAGACTATGATCGGCAAATGTGTAGGTATTGTGTAGATGGGGTACCAGTCTACAGGAACGAGTGCAACCCAATAAGAATAACCTCTTTTTTTAAGCCAGTTAAAAATAGTCTTGTTTACCTGTTAGTCTTAAAATTCCCGTTTTCCAATAAGAATAATATTCAGTGATATTTCTCAACAGCATGTGAACCTAGGTCAGAGGCCCATGGGCAGCATAAAAACTCTGACACCAAGTTAGTCACTAACTACACGAAAAAGTAAGTAATAGGAATAATTTAAATGGAAACTATTTAATTGCCCTTGTTGGTCGCAAGCGTAACTACTGCTGAGCTTGAGGTTCTGGGTTTGATTCCCAGTTCGGGTTAAATGCTTTTGGTTTTTCCAACAGAAATTCCTCAGTAACTACCAGGAGTCTGGATTTGTCCCCGGTTGATAACAATAGGCTTGCCTTCTGTTACATGGAGTCCCATGTAACATAAATGTTGTGGGTAAAGTTACACCTCTGCTCAACCCGGGGGATTAAAGGCGTGATGTTAGGATTTTATGTGAATGGTAACTATTTAATGCTTCGCATATGACTGGGAATTTACTTTGCAGACTTGTTATGATGCTGTCTGAAGTTCTATCTTAATTAGCATAAATTATGTGTTCTTGATTGCAATAGGTAGCTAAATACTTAAAAAAAATATATAATAGATGTGGATACAGCAATCATTGTGCTGATAGTCGTGACGGCCAATGGCATAATAGCCAAGAACTTCGACCAGCATCTGAAGAGGCTCTCGTTAGGCAGTTGGATCAAGGGCTTGATCCAGAAACCGTTACTCTTGGACACAGCGCGTATAGTTAGGTGGTTCCTCTCTCAGGAGCCCTGACTACCGGTAGCTTGAACCATGGTCTGGTCCCGATACCGGAGGGCTACTACTATTTTGATGAAACCCCTAAGGCTACCCACTGACCCAATCAAATACATCCAATAGTTTAGTCACTATAGCTAGTCAAAGATTGGCAAAATCCATAGTCGGTTCACCACTATTATTTATAGTTTGTTTGAAAAAATAACTTTTTAAATTTCGATGTTAGAATTTATTTGATAGTTCCAAAATAGTCCTATTCATTAGTATTGTCAGTGTTTTCATTTATGGTCGTATTGTTTTCTCCACATTGTATAAAATGAATGTACTTACCCGTTATTCACGTTATATGATAGTTATTAGGCGCCTATTTAAGCACTAATCACTCACTAATAATATTTACACTGATATTGTTATTTAGGTTAAAGCTTTCGATTCAAACTACCCTCCGTACTACTCGAAACTGTATTACGGTAGTCTTCCTCTTACACAATTCGATATTTGAAAGGGTAGTCAATAACGTTACTTTTTATTAACTGTCAAAACGCGGAATTTGTACGTGATTTGCATGAAATATAACAATGTGACGTCACAGATTTTTAGGGCTAAATGGAATGCTTATTAACATTAAATGCAATGTTACAATTATTTCTTCGCATAATTTTTAATTTATGTACGGTGATGGAAGTGCGGTCCTTTTTCTATGTGATTTCATATTTTATTTTTAACCGTTTCAAATAGTCAGTTAACCAGTTCTAAATATAAACAATATTCCACTAGATACTATTTCACATTATAATAACTCAGTAGGTATATAAGATATTATGTTCTAATGCAAACAGGTAGGTACAACAACATTTTACATTACTTACGAATAAAAGTGATCTTATTGAAGGTAGTCTTCAAAAAAGTTTTAGTATATGCAAAGTTTACAGACAATAGTTATATTTTCTATCCTATTTTTTTAGGGTGAAGTCATCAAATGCCTCCTCCTGCACTGGGTGGAGCGGAAGGGAGTGTCAGAATCTTACTGACTAAACCCATCCATGTTCCTTCCGTAGCCCTTTATGTTCCGGGGTAGCGGTAACCCTTTCGGACAATCCCGCTTAATTCTATAAGACTTCATTGTTATTTTCGTGGGAAGTACCTAGTATCGTGGGTTTAAATAGCAATAGGCCATGCCTTGCCTCTTTAACCAGTGAGCGCAAGACAGCGGTGGTTGTCCTGACTTACGGTTAGTTCGATCCCAGGCAGTACAGAGGCCAGCACATCAAGTTACCACAATCTGTCAAATTTCTTTGATAGTATTTTAACTTTATTGCAAAAACATAAGGTTCATTTTTAATCGAGACATTTGACAGTTAGGAATAGCTTGATGTGCTTGCGTCTGTAGGTACTTTACGTAGCTTGACTTTGTGTAAATAATTTCATCACCGCTGCTTCCAAAACGGTGAAAGAAAACATCTTGAGGAAACCGGCATGTCCGTCAAGCCGCTCTGGGCAGCTGGGCCATTCGCTCTCGACGATAGGCCTGTATGCTAGCAGGGGGAACATTATAGGCTGATTATAGCCGCCTCTTTGTTGTTATGTTAGTGATGAGTTCAATGGCATTTAATAGGGGGCAAGCCAATTTTGCCTAAATCTGAGCACAAATTAATTCAGTTCCTGGACTGCTTGATTAAAATTCATTTGTACAGAGGCCAGCACATCAATTTACCACAATCTGTCAAATTTCTTTGATAGTATTTCAACTTTATTGCAAAGACATAAGGTTCATTTTTAATTGAGAAAATTTGGCAGTTAGGGATAGCTTGATGTGCTGGCGTCTGTACATTTGTACGCTTTTTATTATATCTACTGCATTATTCAAAAGCTATCTCTTCACATATATTGTACCTACTCAGCCCAGTCATGGTAAGGAAATCATAAGGAAATTGAGCGGTAAGGGAAGTTAGCAGGATTATAAGTAATAAAACAAAATTACTCAACAGGGAGTTAAAAAATATTCTCATTAATATTATTCTTATAAATATTATTCTTTTAAATATTATTCTTATAAATATTATTCTTATAAATATTATTTTTCTCTGTTTTTTTTAACTTGTCCTTTTTCGTCTTTTGTGAAATGTAATATTCCATGGCCTGCTGGGCAAGATCCTCCCGTAGACTTCCAAAGTGCTGGAACTTGCAATAGGTAGTATCTTCCAAGAACCATTACCTAAGTATTGTGTTGTAGTTTATCCAACAGCAGCGTTTATCAAATGTTCGCGATAAAATTATTAAAATTAGAAATTTTATTATATTATTCAACAATATAATTTAAGTTACATAATTTACATTAATTCGTTTAATACTAATATTACATTAAATATAAATTTACACACTTCATTAAAACTCAAAATTATAAGTTCATGCTCGCAACAACACGTCAATGTAAAATTATTTATTGTATTGTGGGACATATGATTATTTATTCATGATTATGATGTTCTTCTAATGGAGAAAGTTGTTCAGTTTGATGGTGTGTAAAATATGACCTAACATTTCTAATAAGTACACACTGTTTATATTGATCGTATTAATAAATTCACTTGCGGTAACCATAGTACAGACGCCAGCACATCAAGCTATCCCTAACTGTCAAATTTTCTCAATTAAAAATGAACCTTATGTCTTTGCAATAAAGTTGAAATACCTACTATCAAAGAAATTTGACAGATTGTGGTGGATTGATGTGCTGGCCTCTGTACAACAGTTTTCAAACAAAAAAAGTATCAACTAATATTATCAGACAAAATGATACATTTTTAACTTTCCTTATTACATTCTTATCCCATAATGTTTAATTAAGTGTAATTCATTTATTTAAGTATGCAGATAATATTTATTTAATTTAAAAGTAAATAGTCTTAAAATATTAAAAATAATATGTCGCATAACTTGACGACACGGTTGGCGCAGTGGATGAGCGATTGACTGCTGCGCACTATGTCAAAGTCAAAGTCAAAACATTTATTTCAAATAGGCACAAGAAAGGCACTTTTGAACGTCAAAAATTAACAAGAAATAGAATTGATTCTAGTCGCCCCTTCCAAAAGGTAGTTTCGTGTGGAGAAGAATGGGCAAGAAACTCCACCGTTACTCTTTTAAAATGTTTCACAATGTTTTGTATACATGTATTATAATATGTGAAGACGATGCACCCAGAATAAAAACAATACACCAAAAAGGTGAAAAGAAAAACGCATGTAGCAGTGGAAAATAAACTTAATTATGTCATAAGTACATGGTGCTCACATATTTACAAACATTCTAAAAGTTAACAATAATAAATTAATTAATTGTCGCGGGTTCGATTCCCGCACGGAACAAATATTTGTACGACCTGCAAGTATTTGTTACGAGTCTGGGTGTTTTTCTATCTATAATATGTATGTATTTACAAAAAAATGTATATAAGTAGTATATCAGCCATCTCGTTACCATAACACAAGCATTAGGTTGCTTAGCTTGGGACGATATGGCGCTGAGTGAAATGTCCAAGGATATTATTAATTATTTTATATGCGCGCAAAAATAAATCGAGTACATAAACTTTTATTTGACGTCCTTATTTGAAATACCTAGTTAAATTCCCTTATTCTTACAAATATTAAATCAACAGTCAGCCATAAAACATTTTATATTCCATAAAACTACATGAAAATTGTACAAGGTATTATTAAAAGAAAATAATAATCGCAAAACAGAGCCGATAAACAAAATACTGGGCATTTAACACTTGCACCGCTTAACTACGGTCGTTAAGACCCCCGAGCTATTTCCGTCTATAATAATACACCGAGCAATAAAACAGATAACAGGAAAAGCTGACACGATACCAGTAAAGAAAGGGTTAGATCGCCTACGGTCTTAGAAAAAAACATTTGGGAATAATGTCCTAAGCGTATTTGTAAACAAAGAAAATTGAACCTTAACACGAAAAAATAGAGTTGGGTTTTCCATGTCGTAGGTATGTTGTAACTAACCCGTTGAATGCGCGCCTCGTATTATTTCCGACTTCCGTAATACAGCGAGCGACAGTATAATTGTCTATAATGATATATTATGTTTATCTGTCCATCTTGTTGGCAGCGCGTACCCGCGTATGTAAGATACACATCTAACATTTTACGACATTTTTCTAATTAACTTCTGTCGTATTTTTTTCAAACCTATTGTTACTGTATTAAAATATGTTGTAAAGTTTTAATTTTAATTGCCCGCGGTTAATTTGTCTGTCTAATTACGAAAAGAAATTACATTTTATCTTTATGTTGCGTAAAGTGTTACGTTTGTGTTTTCGACAGGTGGAACATGAACAAAGCTAAAAGCCCGGGCAGAGATAAAAATAATGCAAATACCTAGTTATCTACAGATAAAAAATGGTTGACATTAACCCGGCAAACCGGTTATCTATTACAATCGTTAACTAAAGTAGGAAACGGAAGAGCGACAGATGTGCGTGATTTTTCTTTAGTAAAAAAACTGTATGCAAATGTCGCCTTCATTTGCATAATATAAAAGTGTTCGCTTTCAATCGTAAAGCAAAAAGTTAACCCTTTATCGACCTTTTTTATTATTTTTTTCCATGTCAGAGTACGTTGTTGGTCTATGCATAATTAGAATAATATGTGCTTTGTATAGTGTATGTCATTTTTTGTCGCCTCACACATCTGTAGGTTCCGGAAGTCGGAAAAAACGGCTCGAGATCGAAAGTGGAGGGTTAAATTAATAATAAAAATAGAAAAAAATACTCAACAGTGAGTTTTTGTTTAAGCATACAATTTTATTTATTCGCTTGAACGTCAGGTAAGTGTAGGGCACTTACAATTTTATGTCGCTTTTGTAGAAATATCCTTTAGTTAATTTGTCATTTAGAGCGGAAGCGGAAACTTAATTTGTTAATAATACTAGTTACTTATTATACATTTTATACTTTAATTTACAAACATTAAGTCCATACTAAAACCTCTTTCGTATTTTTAAATCTAAGTATAATTAATGTAAGAGCGGCAACGAATCTTTTTCTGTTAAGTAATTTCGGAGAATAATTTTAGTATAGTTTTTTTCTGTAATTTAACATTATAGTCATTTGAATAAAATAATAACTATCCCAGCTCTACTCATTAACGAAAATCACTTATTACTGAGTAGTATATATATAATTAAGATAATTAATTAAGATTTATGATCTTAGTATAAAACACCTTCACATACTATCGTTGCCGCTATATACATATAAAAATTAAAAAAGAATCAATAGCTAAATTCATTAGGAGTCCAATCAATGTTAACTTACCTATAAATCTTACAAACACTTATTGGAAATTTATAAGATATAATTTATCAGAAGCGAATCTAACAAAAGAAGATCAAATTCAAACTGAAACTCAAAGCATTTATTTCAAATAAACCTTACAGGGTTACCGCTACCCCGGAACATAAAGGGCTACGGAAGGAACATGGGATGGGTTTAGTCAGTAAGAGTCTGACACTCCCTTCCGCTCCACCCAGAGCGGGAGCAGTCATTGGATGATTACCCAGCCTTAAAAAAAAATAGGTACCTGTGGGGAAGAACGGGCAAGAACTAGTTACAAAATATTGGTTACATCATTCAAATTTTTTTACTATACGTGTGAGAACGATGCAGAACGTTAAAAGCATCTGTTAAAAATGTATAAAAATCAATTGAAAAATTAAATTAAACAAACCATAGCCGCTAAGAAATGACCAGTCCCTACTGACAGCGCCCGTTCACGAACATGACGCATGTATTAGCACCATTCAGATCAATCTTTCGAACCACTAACAATAATAATCTAAATATTATAAGTATCACAAAACTGCACATAGAATTGAAAGGGTTAAGCCGAGGCAGTATTATAAAAGATGACTCCAAAACCCTGGGAACCAATTTGAATATGTATTGTGATTATAATTTATTCAAATTTATTGACAATGGAAGGGTGTAATTTAATAATTTTGAACAACTTCTTTAGATTTTATTACTTGTTATTTGTTGCTTTTGGTTTGCATACCGTGTTCTTTGAAAGGTAAGTGTTAGGAAAGGTGTGAAATAAATTTTATGTGGTCTTTAATTGTTTATTTCCTCCTTACAAATAATGCGGGAATTCGATGGTTGACAGAATCACAAGACTGATGAAATCCGGGTAAGTGGGATTGTCCGAAAGAGTTACCGCTACCCCGGAACATAAAGGGTTAAGGAAGGAACATTGATGGGTTTTAGTCAGTAAGAGTCTGACACTCCCTTCCGCTCCACCCAGAGCGGGAGAAGTCATTGAATGATTTCCCAGCCTTACAAAAAAAAGATGATCAAATCAATTGAAAGTCATTTATTAAAACTATACTGGAGTGCTATATTGTATAAATCTCACTGTGAAGACGTAAGTGAAGTTAGCTTGAAGCCAGCTGTCATTAGTGTCAAACCCTAGCATTAGGTGGAACGACAGCTCACTCACAGAATCGAAAGGCTTATTAATCAGCGCTTTTTAAACGACACAATAGTCAATATGGCGCCGCTCAGAGGCCTATGTCCATTTGTAGTTTGATGAAGTACAGCAGCCGATTTTCCAACTTCGGTTTTCTGAAACAAAAGAGACATATTATTAAATGTATAATATTATGTCGACAAATTATACACATAAACCTTCCTCTTGAATCACTCTACCTATTAAAAAAAAACGCATCAAAATCCGTTGCGTAGTTTTAAAGATTTAAGCATACATAGGGATATAGGGACAGAGAAAGCGACTTTGTTTTATACCATGTAGTGATGTATTAAATCTTTAGGCCTGCAGCCATGGAACTTATACATAACTGGTAAAATGTGGGTATACCTTCTATTGGTAGCTACACCTCTGCCTATCCCTTTGCGGAAGCAAAGCGTGATGTTATGATAATATGTATGTGTTATGTTGTTACATTAACATTAAGTGTGCGTATGATTAAGAACACAAAACAATGCCGGCTGGGTCAGCAGGATTGTCTGCAAGAGTTACCGCTACCCCGAGACATAAAGGGCTAAGGAAGGAACATGGATGGTTTTTAGTCAGTAAGAGTCTGACACTCCCTTCCGCTCCACCCAGAGCGAGAGGAGTCATTTGGTAATTTTCCACCCTCAAAAAGAAGAAAGCGATTTTCTCCAATGGTTTATGCGCTTGCAGTACTGGTCACTGACCCGAAGTCTCGATCGACATGGAAATCAGGCAAAGATACATTTGGAGGAATTCTTACTCGAGTTTTTGTATTTCTATACGATTGATTCTGGATTTTTAATACCCATTCACAGCCGCACCGGGCTCTCAGTAGGGAAAGACATCATAAATGCTTGTCTTCTTCTTTTAGTGTCGATGGTATTTTGTAAATGCGTTTTCATAAATGCTTGTGCATTCTTAGGGATTCTTCGTCAGGGTATTCGTCGATGTGTCCATTTTTGCCGCCTGCCCTTGATAACATCTTGGTCAAAGTTAAAGTCAAATCATTTATTTAAAATAGGCACAAGAAAGGCACTTTTAAACGTCAGAATGAACAAGAAATAGAATTGGTAGTGGAGAAGAATGGGCAAGAAACTCCACACAGTATCCGCTGAGCACCCTAGCCATAGTATTAATTTCAGTAAGCAACGGGAAATCAAAAGTAATTATGGAAGTATCCAGAGGGATGCATCTTCTGGATCTTTGCAGATGTCCAGAAGTTCATTTTTGTTCCCATACGACGTAAAAGCCGCACGGAATAACCAACTAAGGGATAAAATGTGCACGGTCTGAATAAGTCTGTTTTGGAGTTAAAGGGGGTGTATTCTAAAAGTTGGCAATGTCGCAAAAAGTGTCAGAAACTTCGTTGCTTCGTTGATTATTTATTTTTTTAAATTTGTTAATGGAATTGTGAACTACCACTCTGTTGTCCATTGACAAATAAATCAGAACAGCTAAGTATTTTACAGCTGTTTGCGACGTTGCCAACTTTAGATATAATGCACCGGTCGAGCTTCTAGTCTGATGTAATCTTTACTATCATTGTTTAGTTTTTATTGTTATTACAAACATTGTATAACAGAATTTTTACGCGAGGTCCGATTAACTCAAAATTCAGTATTCATGCTCCTAAACCAAAAATAAAGTCTCTGTCAGGGTAGTGAAAACAAACTAAACGTAATTTAGGCTAGTAGGCACTATCCTATAAAATCAGAAAAAGTCAGATGTTACTTACGGTTGAACTGAAAGGATTCAAGAGTCCACCGATGTCTTCGTAGGGTGATGTTCATCCAGGGCCAGCATCTGAAAAAAATTGCAAATGTTAATTTATTGAATTAAAAATCTGATATCATCTTGTTCTAATCACACGCTAACGTGTACCTAGTTAAAAACCATTCGACGCTACTCTTAAACTTTAATAAGACAACTCGACAAATGCATAAAGTTCCTCGTTATATTTTAAGTTGTGAGTCAAAAAATGTTAAAGTTTAACACTTAACAAAAGAAACTTTGTTACCACATTGCAGCTAAATAAAAATCAATGACTCGAAACTAGTGAGTTGTAACTAAACGAACCATTTCCAAAAACACTATATTCTCGATCGAAAATTGACGAAACATCACATAATTTCACAGAAATTAGAGCCATTTTTATTATTTCTGAGGTGAAAATGAGTTGCATAGCCAAAATGGCACGACGCTCGCTTCAGTGTCCGCCATCTTTGATATGCGCGAAACTGATGCGCAGTCGGACGAAAACTAACAACCCCATTCGGACACTATTGTTGCCTCGTGGATTCACCCACGCGGTATTTTCAATTCGAAACTTGTGCACGCGAAAGCCCACCGTCGCTGTTAAGTATTAGAGTATATTTTCGCATTTTTGTCTACTTGGATATTTTTAGATGTGTGCGAGACGAAAAAGCTTAAGTTTTATATCAACATTTTCGAATAACGAGCTTTAATGCAAGAGGATATGATATATTATTCTTTGGGCTATTGTTAGAAGAAAATTGTTCATCGTTTTTCAAGATTCGCACGTACGGTTACGAAATAAAGTTGAATATTCTGTTTCACTCTAGTGATGTGCAAGTGTGCGTGTCGTATATCGACACGAGGAAACCTTGTTATATCCGCACGTGTGTTAGTTTTTGATAAAGAAAGGGTAACGTCATATCTCGATGTTGAATTTTTACCTATGAATGTGACATTCGGCGGAATAAGCATACATTGATGTGTGTGTGCGGTATGTTGTGTTTAGGGGTGAGTAAAATTCGTGCACGGAAATGTTTTTCGGATATTTGGAATTTCTTACGTAACTTACATTACGTAAAACTGAGATTTTTAACGCTTTACCAAACTTTTTGGGAGTACGAATAGCTACTGAAAGCATTATATCTTGCTCAGAAGTGAAATATTATTGAATTTCATATTAGGGACATTGATAACTTTATTTTTGCCTTCCCTGACCCTGAACTAGTAAATGGTACTATCGCTACATTGTCGCACACAGATTTTACGAATTTAGACGAACTATATTGGAGACATTATCGAGTTCGCCTGAATAAATCGCGATGTGACGAATTGTTTGTCCAGATGTGTCGACACAACATAAATATTCGCTTCATCGTGACAATAAGTAATCATGTTACAGGCATGTAACATGATTGAACGTTCTTATACTAATTATTAGTAAATTAATCATTTCTTGAAATGACTTAGTTTCGTAACATCACAAATTAAATTTAAAGTTTCAAGTAATTGTCACTTTTATAAAGACCGTCTCGTATTTTTAAGTCGGCACGCTAGCTTGAATTAATTTAACATTAAGTATACAAAAAACATCTTCAGAGAATATCCGAATCTTATTCGCAAACGCTATAGGCACATCACTACAAGCAACTGCGACTGTGTGCTGTCGTATTTTAATAATATTCATTTTTCCATGTCAGCGAATGTTGGAATTCTATGAAATTCTCAGCATGTAAACCGATATAAATGTATATTGTATATATAAGTATACTATTATAATAAGTGGCTTCATTTTATCATTGTATCAATTACATAAGAGACAACGAGTGGTTTTGTCTTATTGTATGCTGTTAGGCTTTCATATCAATATCAATGGATATTATGTCAAGTAAATGTATTTTTTGTATGGAGCTCGTGGCTAAGTAATAACAGCCGCACGGATCGATCCATCAGGTGAGGCTACGCTTGCCAGGGTTGGTCCTTGGATGGGTGACCATCTTTACATATCGAGACTCCTCCGTGCCTCAAAAAGAACGTTAAGCCGTTGGTCCCGGTTGTCAATTGTCGATCTTTGACAGTCGATACAGGTAGTCAGAAGCCTGAAAGCCTGACAGTCAGTCTTACCAAGGGGTATCGTATAACCCAGTTACTGGGTTGTGGAGGTCAGATAGGCCGTCACTCCATGTAAAATACTAGTATTTAGCTCGTTAGAGAAGCCGACCCCAACATAGTTGGGAAAAGGCTAGGCAGATTGATTGAAATGCATTTTTTGTGTTGGCGCTGTATGGTACTTTATAGTGGTTGATATTGTAATGTTATCTTTATCCTAGTAATTTATGAAAAGGAAGACGAGATCTTTGAGGATACTGTGTCCTACTGTAGTGGGACTTACGAGTTGTTGGTCGTGGGTATGAAACCAGACCTTGGCGTTTTACTTTATGTAAACTTTTTGATCACCATTCGACGACACGGTTGGCGCAGTGGTTGAGCGATTGACTGCTGCGCAGCATGTCGCGGGTTCGATTCCCGCACGGAACAAATATTTGTACGACCTGCAAGTATTTGTTCCCGGTCTGGGTGTTTTTCTATCTATAAAATGTATGTATTTACAAAAAAAATGTATATAAGTAGTTTATCAGCCATGTCGTTGCCATAACACAAGCATTAGGTTGCTTAGCTTGGGACTATATGGCGTTTGTGTGAAATGTCCAAGGATATTATTATTATATTACCATTGCTCTCAAAACGGTGTTGGAAAACATCGTGAGGTAACTGGTCTGTCCTAGAATCAGAAATTTGATGACAAGTGACATCTACGAACCTGCCAGGACCCGCGTGGTGGATTAAGGCCCGCTGACTCTCACAGCAGTGGGGACATTATAGACTGATTAAGCATTTTGGATGTGGAATTAAGATTTCTCTTGTATACCTACTCTGTTTTTGATTGTAAGGAAAGGGTGAAATTGCTTCAGAAATTCACTTTGCGCTATGGTAGTCGAACGCTTATGACAAAATTAATATTAATGCTTGTTGGAGACTTTTGCTTCTAAGGTCTGTAAGACTGCCTTGTTGGTCTTTGGTCGCAAGAGCTACTACTGAGCATGAGGTTTTGGGTTTGATTCCCAGGTTGGACAAAATGTAATTGGATTTTTCCATCATAAATCTTTCAGTAGCGGAGTCCTCACGATAATTTTCTTCGCCGTTTTGAGCGCAGTGATGATGAAGTTATTTATACACAGTAAAGCGTCTGCCTGCTTCGAACCGAGGATATACAATTCGAAAATCGAAGCCGTTATTACTGGGCCACCACTGCTGGGGTACTTGATACCCAACTATCGATCATCTAGGTACAACGGATTGACGCATTAACTGAGTAAGCAAAACTCGGTTCTGAGCGCTCAATAAATAAAAGGAACCGACTGTTGTTGCGTTACGAGAAACGTTATTGATGGTGGAATGTCAGAAACAAAACTGTGCACATTTGTAGTGGCCCTGAAATTGTACGCCCCAGCGCGGCGCGTTTCCGTGTGGGCTAGGGATGGGGTAGGGTGCAAATGATATCGATGTTTCAAAAATATGTTTTTGGATTTTTATTTGTAAAATGTCGATGTTTTTTTGGCAGAAAAGCGATAGGAAGTATTTTTGATACTTTAGTTAATCTATTTCAGTAGATATCAAATAACAATCTATGTACAAAATTAAATGGGTATTCCTAGACTGGAATTACGTACAAAAAAGAAGTGTATAAAATAATTCCCGTTGTCTAAAGCCTGTTCAACCATAGAGATAAAGTTAACGGCAGATTCTGCTTTAAGATAAAAGATACAATAACACCGACAGACGCCGCATCAATACTTAGTAGTTAAAATTATAAACAAATTCCAACTAATCAGCAATCACTTCACAAAGAATTCACCTACAAAAAACAACGATTAAATCTTTGTTTTAATTACCACATCAAAGTATCGTAGTGTATTTGTAATTTATTGGATATCTTTCTATCCAACCGGCCATATTGCTTATTTGCATACAGTATGCAATTATGGTTATTAAATGGCGTATTAACCCGATAAGGAAGACAATAAGCATACTTGCATAGTTTTAAAACTCGTGTTGGTAGATTTTCTATGTGGAAAATGTGAAAGAAATAAACCATTCTTGCGTACTTAGGTACTTGAGTCATCGTCAATTGCATATTTTAAAAGATGAGGTAGAATAAATAATCTTTCAATTTGGAATACACGGTGCAATTGAATTCATGGGCAATAATGTATTTTATAACACCTGAAATCGCCAAAACAAAATCAGCTGTTCCCTCAATTTTGACGACTTATGCGAGCATAAAGTATGGTGTAGCTGACTTTTTTTCGTGATTTCAGATTTGTTCCCATAGTGAAAGTTGTTCATAATGATTAGTAAAATGACCCTTTATAACATTGCCAATTAATTCAATTTCACCCTGTATACATTACTCTCGTGTGGTAAAACAGTTATTACCGCATCACGGCTGTTTATTTTACCTACCACGTAATGTCACATGTCCTATGCTAGGCAGTAGGCATGTAAGTAGTATGGGTGATCCTACGCCTACCCCTAACCTATACTTATTTTCCTCGACATAAGTTACATGTTGTTCGAAGGGTTTATACGCCCACAAGAAAACGAACACGTGTCTCACGACTCCTTTGCTAAGTTGGTTCTTTCAGATTTAAAAAACATAATGAATATTCAACTGTACTTATATAAAGTGTAAAATCATCATTCATCATACAATCCATGTACACACACACAGAAAAGTACACTCAGTTACATATTTGAATGTAGATTATAAATTTTAGGAGCCAATCGACGGAGAAAGTTCTAGATGTTATATTAAGTTTCTTTTGTCAAGTATTAAGTATATAATAAAACTGCAACTCATATTATTATACCGCTCATTATGCTACATCTGCGTCTATTCTGTAAAATTTTCTCCGTGAAAACCAAGCTGAAGTGAGCTGTCATTCCACCTAATTGCGAGGGATTGACACTATTGACAGCTCATTTTAAACTCACTTCACATACGTTTTCACCTTTTTCACGGAGAGATTTTTACAGAATAGCACTACAATACACAACACAGAGAAGTATACTCAGGTACATATTTGCATGTAGATTTTAAAGAATATTATGTGTAGGAGCCAATTAACTGAGAAAGTTCTAGATGTTATGATAAGTTTATTTTGTTCGAAGAGTGCTAAATATAATATAATAAAACTGCTTACTTTTTTTTAAGGCTGGGAAATCATCCAATGACTTCTCCCGCTCTGGGTGGAGCGGAAGGGAGTGTCAGACTCTTACTGACTAAAACCCATCCATGTTCCTTCCTTAGCCCTTTGTGTTCCGGGGTAGCGGTAACCCTTTCGGACAATCCCGCTTACCCGGGAGGCTTGGCCCTGAGGGGCCCCTTCATATGCTGACATCTCTTTGAGGCGCGCGTGGAACATATACGCGCCGTCCGGCACGGGCCTGGTGCTGATCGGACGGTGAGTCACCCATTACTCACCGTCCGCAGGCCCGCGCCTACGGTGGCCGGGAGTCGTCACGTCGTGGCTAAAACTGCTTACTTAAAGCAACATATGTATACTAATATACTGCTAATCGTGCTACATACGGTCTATTCTGTAAATTTTTCTCCGTGAAAACTTAAGTAAGCTGTCATTCCATCTGATGCTAGGGATTGACACTATTGTCAGCCCACCTCAAGCGCACCGCATCTAAGTTTTCAGGGTAAGATTTTTACAGAATAGCAATGTTGTAAAAATTTTGGAATTAGCGTCTAATATGTTCCACGCGCGCCTCAAAGAGATGTCAGGTTACCGCTACCCCGGAACATAAAGGGTTACGGAAGGAACATGGATGGGTTTTAGTCAGTAAGAGTCTGACACTCCCTTCCGCTCCACCCAGAGCGGGAGCAGTCATTGGATGATTTCCCAGCCTAAAAAAAAAAAGCGTCTGTTTTTTTTTGTTATAGGTTCGTGATTTTTTAGACTCTTATTAAGTACTTATTATTTTCCATTTTTGCGTGTATTCATTCATAAGCAGTCCCTACTAGGGTATGATTTTTACGGAATAACAAGAACAAATTTTTGGAATTAATTTCTGTTTTTTATATTTGATTTTGTTATAAGTGATGTTTTAGACTTGTTTAAATATTTATTTTCAATGTGTGTGTGTATTCAATCACAAGTATTCACTTCATTGGAAAAATATCACATAAGTGCAAATGTCGTCCATTTTGAATTACGAAGTAGGGTTTATTTCACGCACAATACTGCAATGTGGACTGCACTTGAATTGACAGTCAAGTACCATTCATGCACAAATATGCAGGCTCAGATCAAATACTCGTCTTTAGGATGTGTAGACTATACAAATACAATACTTGGCTAGATTTAGCAATAGGATGTACGACCTAGTTTATAGCTATGCGTGTTGCAATGCTATTTCATTCATTTATTTCATCACTTTCTAAGTAGGGTACCTATGGCTTTTAGTAAGTACTAAACATTGATTGGTCTAGTTATTGAAATAAAAAATGTTGCATATTTTTATAAGGTCATTGATAAAAAATCCAACACATACTTCTATCGTTTCGAAAAAAAAATGTCCTCTTGATATCGATATATCCTCTTTTGATTTGATATGAGATCAATTCAAAATATTTTTTTTAGAGATTATTTTATCATTCATTTCATCACTTATTAAGTAGAAAAGGCTTTTAGTTAGTACTAAGCATTGATTGGTCTAGTTACTTGAAGTAAAAAGGTGGCATATATTTATAAGGTTATCGATAAGAAATCCAACACACTTCTATCGTTCAGAAAAAAAACTTTTTTGTTATTTTTTCAAAATCGCAATAAAACATCGATATCAATTACGACGACGTTGTTTCCCATCCCTACGAGAAGTACGGATACAAGACATTTGTTTCAGCAGCTACCCGATTTCACTCCTTCTAGTGGGGTACCGAAAATAAGCGGCTCGGTGTTAAATCGACTAACAAATTACTTTCCCTTACTACGTTGGGTCTGTTAGAAGGGTACATTAGTGAATCGCGTGATTACTAATGATAAATGTGACTAAATGACGATATTTCAATTTTTAATGTACAGACAAGGATTAAGCTGTTACTATTACGTTGAAAGTTAACATTTGTAAATTGAGACGTTGAAACTAAGGCGGTCTTTAATTGTGACGTTTTTTTTAAAGGACGGTAAGTCATCGAACGATTTCACCCGATCTGGGTGGAACGGAAAGGAATGTTAGACTCTTACTGACTAAAACCCATCCATGTTCCTTTGTGTTCAGAGGCAGCGGTAACCCTTTCGGACAATTCCGCTGACCCGGAAAATTATGACGTTTGAGCTAGGAATTTGAAAATAACACCCTGTAGCAGAATGCTGTCGCTTCAGAGTGTATAGGATGGACTCTAAACATGTATGAATAGAAAATATGCGAAACAAATGCCCATTTTTACTAACACTAGGTATCACCTAAATAAATACCTAGGATGTTTAGTTTTTTTTCCCTAATTTTTATAGGTGTTTCCTAGCAGTATACCTACTTGTTGTCTACATAGGTAGGTTCGCTTTGGGATAATTGGAACCTAGTAGCGTCTGTAGCTTGATTAATTATGGCATTGTTGACGGATTATATTGATAGATTTAATTTTGTTAACTTTCAATTTGTAGGTCGTAGGTTCGAAACTAGAGATACGCTTTACTTTGTGTAAATTATTTCATCATATCACTCAAACAGTGAAGGAAAACTTCGTGAGGAAACCAGTACGTCTAGGAACCGAAAAATTCGAAAACATTTGACATCTACCACTGGGCCTACGTGGTGGATATTCCCAGCAGTGGGAAGGTTTTATACTAATTATGCTATGACTTTGAAATAGTAGTCAACTTGAATAAATATTAGGTACCTATGTGATTTTAATGAAGAAATCAAATCCCTTTTTTTTTATTTAGAAAACCCTCGCTGTCTCGAAACGGGACTCAAGAGCCTCTCCTCGCCAAGACTGAGACCAAAACACGAGCCCAACGTCCCTACCTACCCTCGATCCATTCCTACCGCGTCCAATTCCTTGACGTAAACTAAATTTTCCAATAGTGAATGGTTCCAAGATGGCGGACGGCCCCATGTGCACTGTATGTGTGTGTGTGCGTGCTTGTTATCCAGTCACTCTTTCTCGCATATTTCCCATTCGTTTTGACAGGCGTACTGGGAATAAGAATCAGGGAGGAAGTGCAATTGCGAAGATTTTTTTGTTGATTTATTTTTTTGCCACGGAGGAGATCGTGGTTAAGGAATAACAGCTGCACGGATCAATCCATCAAGCCCGTGGATGGGTATCATATCGAGACTCCTCCGGTGTGTAGGAAAAGCACGTTAAGACGTTGGTCCCGGCTGACTTTTCTGGATATTTGACACGGGAACGGGAACCGTCGTCGTCGTCTCTGTACGGGAAGTCAGAATCCCGAAAGTCTGACAGCCAGTCTTACCAAGGGGTATCGTATTACCCAGTTACTGACTGGGTTGTGGAGGTCAGATAGGCAGCTCGCTGCATGTAAAATACTGGTATTCAGCTGCACCCGGTTAAACTGGAAGCTGACCTCAACATAATTATATGGGAAAAGGCTAAGCAATTTTTTTTTTCCACACCATCTTGAGGCGTAGTGGTAAATAATTTTGCAAATGCCTTTGCCCTAGTGCTACGATAGTAAGTTGTTATTTTAATTATGTTTTAGTTGTGGGTTCTGCAGTACTAGCCTATGTTGCTTCATTGGTTAAAGAACAACACAGAATATTGTTATCTAAATCCAATGAATAATAAAGTGTAATGTGCAATAAAATCCACTATTCAACACATTAATAGTTCATCACTATTATTTTATTGCAATTAATTTATTGGAGTAATAAACAGATACGTTAATTAAATACAGATAATAGTAATTACGCATGTAGGTATGTGACCTCTGACACGGCACGCACTCCTGACGTGACTTCTAATGATGACCACATAAATGTCAATATTCCAAGGATACCTAACTTGTGAAAACGATCATCATCTGCCTAGCCTTTTCCCAACTACATATGTTGGGGTCGGCTTCCAGTATAACCGGATGCAGCTGAATACCAGTATTCTACTTGGAGCGACTGCCTATCTGACCTCCACAACCCAGTAACTGGGCAATACGATACCCATTGGTAAGAAAAAAGCGATAAACACATAAAATAATAGTATACTGTAAAGAAAGCGAAAACAAATACCTTCACGGAAGTTGTACATAATGGTAGAAACCGAAAGAATCTAAACGAGGCCTATATTTAGTCGAAGGTGATTCAGACTGAGATGATGATGATGATACCAAACTAAAAGAAACAGGCTAATTAAGGATCAGACTCGCGCTCGAAGGGTTCTGTACTTCCGTACAATATTAAAAAAAAACGGGCGAATGATTAGACGGTAGAAAGACCTACGGTAGACCAACAGCCAGGATGACCTTCAGAAGATCGCAGGGAAGACCTGGATGGCGTCTCACAGAAGCATGACACAAAAGGGACGAGGCCTATACTCACCAAAGGCTGCCAATGATGATGATGATGATGATGATCTTCAATAACCATGACTTAAACATATATAGGACTGAAAGCCTTCGATAGAATTATGACTTATACAGTGAGTTAGGTTAAACGAGGGACATACTTTCAGGGGGTACTATACTCATGAAAATGAACAACTTTGACTATGGAACTATACCTCAAATCACGAAAAAAAAGATCTGTTCAGTACATTTATGTTTGCGTAGTTCGTCAAAATGTATGGAACAGCTGATTTTTTTTTTCATTAATTTCAGAGTTGGACATGGACAAAATTGTTCATTATAGGCAACTAACTTCATCTCTCTGACTGACCGACCCCTTGACAGTTCAAAAGTGCCTGTAATTGGTTTATTTGTAATAAATACTTTGAGTTTCTTCATGACTACTATACAACCTGGCAGTATGTCCCTTGTTTAACCTAACACACTGTATAAGACCAGATGAAAGATTTTTTTCCAAATTTTGCACCCACCCCTCTCCACTCGTAGCACGTAAGCACACAACTCCCCAACGACCTCTCAAGGGTTGCTTGTTAGACGACAAAATGCAGTTCTGCGGCTATCGAATTATTATTTACTATATGCTTAAACGATTACGGGTCTCTCTAGTTAAGGAGTATTGTGGCTGTGACTGCACTAACGAGCTAGAGTTGGGCTTATATCGATATGTTTCGGTAATGTTGTGTAGATGGTATGAAAATGGCGGCTGTACTTTTTTTTTATTTTTAAAGAAAAAAACACATACTTTTTATATATTACAATTTAGTGCCAACATAAACTCGTTTGAGTTTTACCGTGCACCAAAACCACCGAATACATAATTTACGAAAATAACTTGACAAACAGTAATGGACAAGAAAATAATTTAAAGCAGTTATTTGGGTTTAGATCATTAGCTATAATAGTGCACTTGTAAACGAAACGGGAGATTTTTTGGTAATAAGTACAGCCAGGGTTCATCATCATCATCTACCTGGTCTGTTCCCAACTATGTTGGGATCGGCTTCCAGTCTAAACGGATGCAGCTGAATACCAGTATTTTACAAGGAGCGACTGTCTATCTGACCTCTACAACCCAGTAACTGGGCAATACCTACGAAACCCATTGGTAAGACTGGCTGTCAGATTTTCGGGCTTCTGACGACTTATTTATAAATGCTGCTTTTAGCTAAGAGACGTTTAAACGTGGTTTAAATGTATGGTTAATCAGTCGCTAATCATTACTGAACTTTAAGCAGAGTTAATTAATAAACTCCATTATTGATAAGAAAATTGACGTAGGGCTGACTATTTCACACAAGTTTTTGATTTGAGATTTGAATAAACGGACAATTCAATTAGATATTTTATTATTTGCAATTTTATTCAAAATGTATTTCTCTGACTTAAGATTTGGAACGAATTCATTAAAAAAAAACTACATCTTACTTTGTTTTATGCCATTTTATAGGATTACGGTTAATTTCTAACATTTTTTTTGTTTTAAATTAACGTTAAATTTCAATGTTTAATACGAAATAAGTACTTACCTTAGACCATACCTCATTTATGAATGACAAAGTAAGTCCCACACGTAATATGAGGCTCTATTCCTAATGTATAAAAGCTAGCAGTGACTTTCCACTAATGAGGGCTCAAATACTTAACAAAGCGTATTTGCTGAATAGAAGGGGAAAAATTTTCATACTCAGGCAGAAATTTTTCCATTCGAACAAGAAAATTCACAAAACTAGCTCATAAAATTGATTTCACGAAAACATTTTCGGCTTAAATTTTTTTCGTCTAAAAATTCCGTCGACTCAAACGCCATAAAATATAACGCTGTGGAAATATAAAGAAAGAAAGGCAAAGGTACAGGGTTGTGAGGGGTTGGGGGTGGACCCCATCTCATTGTGATGCGACAGACATGACAAGTGTCAAAAATTTACTACAAAAACTGCCACGAACCTCAGGCGTGACGGTATTCTGCACATGTACCTATTTGGTATGTTTGTATTTGTATAAAAAACTCGAAAACTGAAGAGTCGATTTTGGTCATTGGTTTAAAAAGGAGCTTGTTGGTTAGTTATTTTAGCAATAAGATCTGCCCAGTGTCTCATACTGTGTAAAATTTATATATTTTTAACTGTAATCAATTTCTTTTATATTGTGTAGGTACTTAATTAAAAGTATACTTACTATTTAAAAAAAACTGGTCAAGTCTGTGAAATTTTAGTAAACATTTTTAGTAAGCCTTTTAATTGAAGGCGAATCACGAAAAATCTTCGACTTGAATGCATATTTTCTAACATTGTAAAAAAACAGAAACGACCTCGATGAAATCACAAACATCATTGACTTAATTCATTACCAATTTATCACCACAATTCATCGGAATACCCAGAAAATTGCATGAACAACCGTCATTCGCCCCATCCGCCATTTTATTACCCAACAAACGTACCTAAACTAATCATAAAGCTATCAGAAACGATAAAATTAATCAAATACAAAACGTAAATTACATAATCACGGCATCGTAACTCCGAAATCACCCCTAAATGTACCAGTTAACCCACTAACCGACTTGGTAATAAAACACCAATTTAACCTTGACACAACCCTAGTTAGTATGCACAGTCTTTCTTTTAAAATCTTACGTATTAATTTGCAAACATTTGTAACAAAGGAAAAACAACTCAATTTTCCCTCATCTAAGAATGAAAATCCACTCTCCAACGGCCAGAGATAGATTCGTTTCTCAAAAATGAAAAATTCTAACATAATATTTCTTAAATTGAAATCAATTCCTAATATCAACCTTGATGTCTCACACTAAAACTCAATATCAATGCCAAAAATAAAAGCACTTAAGACATTCTGAATTTGAATAAGTTATTTAGCACGTGGTTCTTGTGACGACGTTCGCAATTTGAGTATAAATTAGAACACTTATCTCGTCGCGGTACTATCTTCTTTCTTTTTCTAACTGCTGGTTTCGGACGACCCTATCTCTTTTTCGCCTCATGTCAAGCAAGCGTAGGGGTGTATGCCGCATCAAGTTAGCTTTATCGATATTTTCAAGATAATACTCAAACGACGATGGGGTGGCTTACGAATAGTAAAATGATAAATGTAAGCAATTTCAGAGTATAGACTGCTGTATCTTAAAACGAATAAGGTACGGAAAATCGATGGGAGGGTGTTTTTGTGTCATCTAGGTGAGGACTTCCAATAGTTGGGACATGTAGTTGTGTTGCGAAAAATTTATCGATAGTCGATGTTTTTATTAAAGCGCGGTCCGCTCTGATATTTAATTTAGCGGCGGAAGCAACAGGTTATTAGCACGGAGCTTTCCCGCCTAACTTTCCGGGCGTTCACTTTTTAAATTCCTCTCTTTCCCTTTCTAATTGGATTGCCTTCTCTCTTTCCCGTGAATGAATGAAACTTGTTGCTTGCCGAATCATTTCGCATTTATTTAAGACTTTTTAAATGTGTGTCATTGCATCGGGTTGAATTTCGCGAGCGTCGGACCTGAAAATCGATTCCTACTCGATTTGATAAACCGATGGTGTCACTTTGAACCGAATTTTCGTATCCCCATTATCGTTTAACCGTAAAACTTATTTTAGCGTATAATTTTATGCATGAGAGGCTACCCTTTGGGCGTAAAAATTAACACGTTCGATGGTTAATAATTTTCCGCTCATTAGTTCTATTGAACCTCTTCTGTGATGTTACCTTTATATTTTTATCATAACAAAAATAATAAAAGCGACCTCATTTATTTCTTCGTAAAATATCTATCAGACAAAAGAATTGATACACAAAAGGAAATCGTCTAAACGATATTGCTTACTCGATACGATATCTCATATTGTGACAAATTGCGAGACGTATCCACATATCAAAATTCACATTTTAACCAAGCTTCTACATACACGTATAGATCCACAGTCATACGTGAAACGAAGCCCACACCATATCTTACTCTCGAACACACGAATCTACATATATAAATATATTTCTATTCACCACCCAATACATTTTATCTATGTTACCGTTGCCTTACTAGAAATTCCAACTATAATGTAAGGTCACATCACTACTGAACTTGCAGTCCAACTGGAGTCTTATTCTAGTTGGAACACATTTGAAATTACAACGGCAGATGACGATCGGTTAGTGTGAAGCCGAAGTGTGCCCGCGATCGAGTCTCACGAGGTATTCTCAAGGGGTGAGCGTAGTTCTTGCGCTTAGATATAAAGAAAGGTAGATACTTATGAAATTCGAAGGAAAAACCACCCTTCCCTATACTTACACAGCGCAGTCGATTCGGTTTTCGCCGAGGAAATTGTAGCGTAGTTTGAACGGGACATTCGCTCACCGTACGCCACATGGAGACGACGATTTTCTCGAATTTCCTTCGGGACGCGTTGCCTCCAAATTTGTCTTTGCATATTTTTTTATTTGACTGGTGTTCTTTATTTGAGTGACGCGGTATTATGTTTTTTTTTCTGTAATTTCTCGTTCTTTTATTTAAATTTTAGTGGCCAAATATATTTTTTAAATTCGCGCCGCGGTAAAATTTTGACTTGAAAACTTTGCTTCGTGTCGCCGTAAAGGTAAGAATATTTTCAGCCAGCATGAAACGATTTTTTTATGATCGAGTTATAATATTTTCGAAATATTTTTGTGACGTAACAAGTTTAAAAAAAAATTCGTTAGCTAGGCAAAATATTTCGGTTGTTATATTGGTTTTAAAGTTTTGCCGGCAACTTTAAAACGTCGCCGCGAAATTATACATGCAGACTTTTCAGAAGTCGGGAAATCTAAGTTGAATCAATTATTATTTCGGAAATAAATTCCACCGCTTTATATGAATTTGTCTCTTTAATTTAAATACGAATTTGTGAATAGTATGCCTCGACATTTAGTTAACGGAAATATGTACGAATATTCTGCATTTTATTCAATTAGAAATAAAATGACAGATATGATATTCAATCGATTATAGTCAATAATATTTTGATAGCCTGTCCGTGTCCAGTGCCCACTGCTAATCATTTATGTTCTGATACCAGCACAGTTTTAGTTAGTTATAATTAAAACAATTTCATTCTTCTTCTTCTTCTTCGTGTGGTTAGTAACTAACCTGGTGTCCGAGTTTTTATGCTGCCCATGGGCCTCTGACTTAGCTTCACATGCTGTTGAGAAATATCTCTCAGACATGCTGGTTTCTATACCATCATGGACCATGGTTGGACTACACCATTTATTTTGAAGTATTTTCATAATCATCAGTAGAAGACATACCGAATTGAAGTGAATATTTTTTGGACACGGTTTTATCAAAATCATTAAAAAAATAATACTTAATAGGTGTTTATAAGTAACAGGAAAATAATTCCTCCTCGCTTATTTTTATTTCGTGAACAGCCTAATACTGACATTTTTATTCAAATCAAAGTGCTTAATATAACCATAGCACAGTCCGCTCATAGACTAACAGTAACTCTATTAAAGAATATCTTTAACTAATTGAGCATTCAAAATGACAGAGAGGCGTGACTCTTGGCACAAATGACGGCCAAATGACGAAATGACATCAATTGACGACCAGTAGGCGGGACTTGTGCTGAATGTCATTTAAAACAAGTGACATTTGGTTGCAAGTTGTCAGGTACCGTATTCTGAAGATTGAGTTGTTGTAATTCGGAATGACTTAATTATTTTATGTTTGTGCTTACGGCTACATATTGTAGTTATGTAGGCGTCCATCGTAATTTATATAATAAAAACTCGAGGTATAGTGGGACACCCATAACCTTAATATATAAGGTGTTAAAAAATTTACTCTAAGAATTATGTGGGAGCATTATACTCATCATTACGAACAACTTTAACCCTGAAATCGTGAAAAATATGAGCTGTTCCATACATTTATGCACACGTAACTCAATAAAATGTATGGAACAGCACATATATTTTAGCTGAACTGTTCCATAACTCCTTATAAAACCATCTTTAGTATCGTTTCAATTTTCAAATGTCAACGGTTTTTGTTTTAGTATTAAAAAACTTACAAAAATCTATTCCTGTTCGTTGATAAGCGCATCGCTTAGAAATGGCTGAACCTATTTGGCAAATTGTTACAAAATATTCTTAACAGTTCAGATCAACTTCTTACGGAAACAAACATTTGAAAAGCTCCCAGAAAATTATTCAATTTGGCAAAAACTCAATTTTTGTATGAGTTATAGAAATCTGGATAAGGCAACATCTGTCGGGTCATCTAATTTAATGTAGAAATATATATCTCTTCGGTTTGAAAGTCGTGTTCGAAAATTAAATATTAATTCGAACACAGCCGGTATGACGGCCAGCAGCATTTGTGGTGGTAAAGAGAGGTTTATTAAAAGAGGTTTGTGGTAGCGAGAGTATTGGCTCTGTCTTCTAAACTAGGTGGCCTGTATCTTAGAAGATAGCAATGAGGTGACAATTTCGTTACTTCACAACCTGAAAACATTGTATGCTGCTGCTGAAGTCAGTGGTTCTTCCAGATTTTGGGACAATGACATAGTATCAAAATAGGTCGTAGGAAAAGAGTTAAAAAACTTAGAATAAAACGCCCAAGGTAATGACTAACGTGATCTTCCTCTTCTTCTTTTGGAGTCGATGGCAAATAAAATAATATGTATTTTTTTAAATGATTTGGGTCCATTAGGTGGCCATGCTGATTGCGGCCTCAGTGGCATGTTTTAGATCCTCAGAAGTGCTAGTGTATGGAGACTTTGGACACTCTCAGCATATGGTACATGGTTTCATGGTTTGATGAGGACCACCGCATTATCGTGATGAATTATTATCGTTGAGCTGCACGATAAATGACAAATGCGTGCACTGACTGGACAGAACCAATAGGTCTGTATGGTTCTTTCCTCAAAAGATCTTTTCAGACACCAACCTTCATGGTCTTCACATGATCTGACAAAAATTATGTTTGGATTTTAAAAGAGAGTGTGATCTTTGTGTTTGTTTCGAAACCTATTAACAAAAATAAATTCATTTTTTATTTATCTTGTTACATTGCTCGGGTGTTGATCAGTTTTTCTTTAATCAACTGTAGCAATAACTTATATAGTTTGGGCACAGTAAGAGAAAGCAGCATTGGTGTTACACTGATCGACTAAAGAGCCGAAATAAGGGCATTTAAACAATTGAGAATTAGTCTTTGAAATTATTTAATTCGCCATCTTATTAACTGCCTGCCTAGCCTTTTCCCAACTATGTTGCGGTCAGCTTCCAGTCTAACCGGATGCAGCTGAATACCAGGATTTTACATGTGGCGACTGCCTATCTGACCTCCACAACCCAGTCAGTAACTGATACCCCTTGGTAAGACTGGCATCTTATTAACGATACAATATATTTTTTAAATTTATAATAGGCTCGCGTTTGACCACTACATCACCTAATGGTAAGCGATGGTGTTGTAGATAGTAAAACACGCTTGCACGTTATATTCATACCTTAAAGATGTACGTTTGTGAGTTTGAAACATAGGATGAGTGACATAGGATATATTTTACGTTAAAACATGAAAATTCACACGGGAAAAGTAGCTGGCAGAAAATAGTTGTTTTTTTTTCTTAAAGTTACGATGTATTTGAGTCCTCCATAATAAACACCCAACGTTCAATCAATCTAGGACACCGTTTTACCCACCCTGTTTGTTTAAAAAAACAATACAAAAACGCACGCTGAGATAATCACGTATTAATATTAACTACGATCACGTCTCGGCTTTGCTCGGGGGTAATTTGCCTGACAGATATTCGATTTAATGGACTTTTCTTTAAGCTCTCTTTTCAGAAGATTCTTCTTACATGTGCGTTAATTATTTTATGTGTAATGGACAATCAGACAGCACTAGGTTGTTTTTATATTTTAGTTTTTTGTTCAATGTTTTCTGCCTAACTGGCGAAATGTGGGTGTATGTTGTGATGTTATGTTATGTTTTACTTACCTAATTCAGACTTCAATTGAATTTTTGACTACTTACTTAGAATTCAAAAAGAAATACGAAAGAAAATCAAATAAACGTTTTGAGATATTGGTTTCTGGAATTACTTGGTATATATGTCGTAGGATAATTTGATACTTCGAATCTTCGCGGAAATCCTAGGGGTTTTGCGAAAACGCGGATAATTAGACATAGGCGAAAAATTATCAAATCTTACTGGACAAAGTCAGGATTTTTGCGAAAATACTCGTTATTATAGCAATATTGCGAAACGAAACGCTGGCTGTTATGAAATAAGAACGCTGATTGGTCGGTCAGCGCGTTCAATAAGAGATCGTCTCTGATTGGTTGACGTCTTAATCATCGGCAAACTAGGAACCAATTAGAAGTCAGCCAGCAAAATTGTAGCCAATCAGTGTTGAGCACATCAAATCTTACTATAGTAACGAGTATTTTCGCAAAAATCCTGACTTTGTCCAGTAAGATTTGATAATTTTTCGCCTATGTCTAATTATCCGCGTTTTCGCAAAACCCCTAGGATTTCCGCGAAGATTCGAAGTATCAAATTATCCTACGACATATACAATAAAGGAATAGACTTAGGTTTGTTATATCAATCTAAAATCAAAGTAACCTATAGTGTTACTCCATATAACATCTTATCTGCCAATGAAAGTTCCGTCGAAATCGGTCCAGGTGTTTTGGAGCCGAAGAAACAGACAGACAATTTGGTCCAAGTAGGTAGGTAGTAGGTATTTAGTATAAAGCTGTTATTTTGTCAATACAAACATATGATTTAATTTATTTGTATGTATATTTTACAAAAAATCCTGTTTAATGTTCATAATATCAAGTCCGTAAATATAAAACGTCAACTTTTAACGACTTAATTTGCTTAATTTGTGAGTTGTAAGCGCAACTCTGCTGGTAATTAAGTTCAAAATAAATCAATTAATAATAAAATTAACATGTACGTAAGTAAAATTCACTATAGAACAATATTTGATGACAACATTTAAACAGATGACAGAAGACGTTCAGAATTATTCGAAAAACTGTTCCTATTTCGAATTTAAATTGTTCTATAAATCATAACCGCTACGCTGGCATAATAAATCACAAGATAAGACAGAGTTTGCTTATACCTAAATAAAACTCTGCAACTTTATTTCCATCTAAACCAGCTACTTACAAAGTAAAATCGAACGGAAAACCTATCACAAAATAATATCGAATCTCCATACATTATACTATTGATGGGGTGAACGACATATAATTTATATACCTACCCGTATTACGTATAGTCGATAGTTGGTTCCACCCCCGTACCTTGCGACCCTCCGACGCATGTATATACATAATATATACATGTGAGTAGGGTTGAGGACAAAATCGATAGGGCTAACTCCTTTGTAAACCAACGGCTTTGCACGATTTCTGAACTGTCAATTTTTTTTTCCGAATTCCGAATTCGTTGTTCGAAATTGTTTTTTGTGATTACCGTGTTCTACTTTTTAATAGTGTCAGTGAGAGGCATTATTATGCTGGTAAGAAAAATTGATTATTTGACGTTACTTTTGTTAACCCGTATATTTAAAAGTGTCTTTTATGAACAATATTGAGAATAATTAACAAAACAAAGTGTTATTAAATAAAATAAAAAATGTGTAACATAGGGAAAAGGTATGAACTTCCCGAAAATAGAGATTAGCATAGTTGACAAAACAGGTTGTCGGGTGATTTTGATTAAAATTAAAGCTATAATTCTAATATTAGTGTTAAAAATTATCTCAAATAAAAAAAAACTAGCTTAACACAAACACTGCCACTATTTTTTGTGCTATTCTAAGCTCAGTGACTTCAACACACATACATTTTCGTGGCAGTGTATGGATTAAGTTATACCTACTGATCACATTTCATTTTCTCTTAAGTGGCCCGTTCACCTGTGACTGTGAACGAAAGAACGAACGATTGAATGACTCCGTTACTCTCACTGATTGGGTAAAAATAATATCGGTGCGACCGACGACCGAAGGAACTACCAAATACAAGCGATATAAAATTTACCTAATTAGATTTTACTAAACCTTTCTTAGCTTAAATTCAAGCACGTTGTTGCAAAAGAATTGGATATTTTAAAGGGTAGTCAATAACGTTAATTTTTATGAACTGTCAAAACGCGGCATTTGTACTTGATTTGTATGAAATAAAACAATATGACATCACACATTTTTTAGAATCAAATGGTATTCTTATTAGCATTCAATGCCATTTTACAATTATATCTTCGCATTATATTTAATATCTGTACGGTGATGGAAGTTTTTAAGACGAGAGGTCTTTTTTCAATGTGGTATCATATTTTATTTTTGACCGTATCAAATAGTAAATTCCCAGGAATCTGGATCAGCAAAATATTATTAAGCTTTTCCATCTGGAATTCTCAGTAGTAGCCCGGCGCCTGGATTTGTGCCCGGTTCCGGTTCGTAGCAATAGGCCATCTCTTATTACATGGGACTTAAACATAACTGGCAAAATGTAGATGTAGATGTACAGACAAAAATGAACCTTATGTCCTTGCAATAAAGTTGAAATACTATCAAAGCAATTTGACAGATTGTGGTAACTTGATGTGCTGGCTTCTGTACCTACTATAGACACACGTCTGCCTAACCCAATCGGTAAATACAGTGATGTTATTATATTCCAATAGACTAAAAGGTCATCGTACAAAAAGACAGAAAATAATAATTATATTCACTCCTGATTAAGCAGTAATCAACATTATCATTATTATTTTTATAATAAAATTAATATTCCATTTATTCATCACAATCATGCGAAAATTTAAAACTCGAGTAATTTTCGATGTTAAAATTATCTTGACAGTGATCGAGCAATATCAACCCGTCCGATGACAGCGCGAAGTTGGAACGACTTTTTGCGGCAATAAATATGCGATTATAATCGGAAATAATGTTCGACTTCCATTTACCTAGGACGATTTACTTTTAAATGGTGTAAATTAATACAATAATGCCGTCGAGGCCGGCCCAAGAAGAGGTGGAGACGATCTAGACGCATACCGCAAAGGATGGATCGAGGTGGCTCAAGAGAAAGATGTCTGGAAGGATTTGGGGGAGACCTTTGCTCAGCAGTGGGACAGTGTAGGCTAAGTAAAAAAAAAAAGTAATACGTGTTTTTATTTAAAAAAAATGTTTTTAGTTTTTTTTTACTGCCATACGTCGAACGTGGTGACTTTCTTTGGTGATACCATTTAAGTTACTATAGTAAATTATATCAAATTTACTGTGAAATTGAGCTATGAATTTTTATTTAGTTTTTTCTTATTCCCGACATTTACGCGTCGCAGTCAATTGCTTAAACATATAAGTATATCAAAATGTTCGATTCACATGTGTGAGAACACAGTACCGGAGTATTTAATTATTTTAAAACAAGTCAACGTCAATATGTTTTACACGTCTCGTTAAATTTATAGCATGACCAAACGGGGAATCGAACGCGTAGCTATTTATTTAACGGTGTAGTGGTAGGATCGTAAAATTTTATTTTGTTGTTTGTATTTAAAACATGCTCAATAAAGAGCTTGCTTAATCAACGATGATCGCTACCGTCGATTATCGGAAACTTCAAAAAATTTTGAAAGCCAAAAGTTTTTAATTTTTAAATTTATCGTTCATCACGCTAGTTGTCTATGGCTGTTAAAACTAAATTGTCTATGGCACGCTACAACGTTACGTGGTCGTTTGATTTTATTGGTTCCTTTCTTGAAATATGTTTTGTAACCGTTAACTATCTTTATTGTTGTTTATGATTTAATTTAATGGATAATGTATTGGACACTTAGTATTTTATTATGTTTTTATCTATAATATCGGGACATTTTAATATCTTAATTGCCGATTCTTGTTCTTTTAACGACGCTGTGTGTATGTGTGTAGCGATCCGCCTCTGTTTTGCGCGGTTTTTTAGACTTGACAAAAAACCACGGAGGTTTCTGTACTACTTACATTGGACCTTTTGGAATAAGCTCTCTAAATAATGGTGAAAACCGCATCAAAATCCGTTGCGTAGTTTAAAAGAACAACGCGGTCACACAAACAGACAAGAAAAGTGACTTTAATTTATAATTAATAGCGAAACTTTTCATCGATATCTAAACACGATAAGACAAAAAACAGTTTTCAATTAACAACAGTATCAGCGGTCGTTGACCCCTAAAATAACATCTAATCTGCAGAGTTTTGCTACCTTATTTAATTTGACTTTGTAGAATTTACTCATACTGCATTGATATGTATTGAAAGAAATTCTACTTAATAATTAAAAAACATTTTTTTACTCCGTCCAAACTTTTCGAAAGAAGATGGGTTTGATGAGGGAAATGTTTTAGTTATTTCAAATGCCCGGGCAAAACGAACTAAAATGGCAGTACCTTTAGGATTCGGGGGTAAAATTATTATACCACACCCCACCCCCGTGTTGTCAATCGATCAAACATGTGCAAACAATATAGACTTACAGTTCGACAAAACAACTCAAGTCTCCAACCACGACCAAACAAAAACACACCCAAAAACCAAACATACACGGTTCATTTTCCGATGATAAATTTTCCATGCCCAATGTCTCGGATTTGCAATTTCGACATATTTCTCTTGTATATAGGAATCATAGGAGCTATGGTAAATGTATTGACAAATATATCGAGTTACAGTTTCCATTAGGATATTGTTTATATCAATTTATGGAAGTACTCGAGCTGTCTTGATTCTCAGAACGGTGTGAGTTGTAGACAGGGTTAGGTAGACTTATCCATCACATGCGACTCTTTATTAGGAATTATACTGAATGTTTTTCTAAAAAGTTTTATATCAGAAATACAAGAAAAAAAATGGTAGTTTATTTATTTTTTATTTTTTTGCCGCAGCTGATTTTTTTTATGTTGTGAGTATATCTTAAATATTATGTTTCAATAAATTACATTCTTATTAGAATTGATTTTTCCGTGTATAATATTAGTAGTAAAATAAGCATGAAAATGTGAATTGAAAACTTCAATTTTGATTATAATGATGCTCTGTATAGAAAACTTTCTTTTAGAACAATTTTATAAGAAATTTATCGAAAAAATCTATCCAGGTCTATTTAAAGTGACATACTTTAAATAGACCTGGATAGATTTAAAAAAAATCGTAAGATAAAAATATCGTCATTACATACAAGATCGAAATAAAAAACTAACCGTTTTTTACGTTTTATGGTATTTGCACGACAGTGTCATAATATCTGAGTTAGAATTGTCCTCAAATGTCATGTTTTTGGAAACAGTAATTCCTTAGTACTTATAATATGAACTTAGAAGGCTGTATTGATGACTTTAATTCAATTAATTTGCGGCCGTGGGAAGCAGTACATACTTGCTACAACGGCGAATCAAATTTTGATCAACATACAACCTGATACTAACAAGCAAACTGCAAAAAAACGTAAGAAAATTTTAATTTCGCGGGCTACCCTGCCGCTTCCTCCTTATACCGATCAAAAACTTAACCCTGTAAATAACGTCACCACTTTCCGCTTAATAAATATTTCCGTGGTCACAACTTTCTGCTACCGTTATTTACACCACACAAAGAAGTGATACTTTTTAATAGATACGATAGATAAAAGATACAGAATTTCACGATAGCCATCGAATATCTAGTAATAAATTTCTCTTTACTTTATTAATTAAAGCATCGTCTTACATTAACGAAGTAACGCTCTTACGCTGTTCACTTTACATTTTAACCGACTTCCGATGCACATAAAACAATCAGACTGAGTTTTTAAAACGGTTTTTTAGATGGGTAGAAAGATAGACCTTTAAAATAGAATACATGAGTAGGATCATAAATAATGGACTGTTTTGTAAGGAGCTGTAGACATAAACTATGCAATGTAACCTAATAAACAATTATGGTTAATGGCAATTAGTTGAATGCATTGAATAATGTTAAGTACTCATTACTTTTAAGTCAAATTGAAATGATTGTCTAAGTGTATATACACTTGGTAGTGGCAACATAACTTTGGTATTTTTTTTTGCATTCTGACGGGTAAAATGACGTCCAAGAAAAATGTTAAACAGACGGTGAAGTTTTACGTTTAAGATTTTTTTTTGCATTAAACACTTAGGAAATAAAGTAAATAGTAAACATATTCAAAAAAAATATAAAACTAAAAATCATTTACCTATGCACCCACAAAACACATATATATCTGGGTTCAAAATCTCAGATTCACTATTTTGACCCGCCATTTTATTCACGCATGCGCACAACACATCACCATCTAGCAATTTGACATTTAATTACTAAAATACTAGAACGAAGAACTTAGAAACACGTCTGAACACAGTTGTGGCACAATTTTGAATGCGACCTCATTCCTGACCTTTTATCTCACGTGAATAAATTATTACCCATTTTTGTCCCCTCTGCAGCGAAAGGGTTAAAGTTCTATAGAAACTTATGGCTCGTGAATTTGCATATAATTTTTAGTTTATTATTTATGTTTGAAAGGATGTAAAGGGGTATTGTGTAACGTTTTTCAGGGGTTGATGAATTGGTAGTATTAATATGGATTATGTAGGTTTGTCGTGTTCAGTTTGGGATGCGCAAGAGCACCGGTTTGATTGTCACCGGAGTTAACATGCAAGTTTGTCGTTTTTTTTTTGCATGTGTCAGACAATCTCTCACGGGTTATTCTCTACAGATCAGATTCTGATTACGTTATTCTCATGTGTAATTCTTTAGTAATAGGATATTTTTAACGTTTTGGTTTTGACCTGGTTGACCGGTAGTGGAGTGTTTTTTAGATTTTTTTTCAAGGGGGTAAGATCGAAACTAGACTTATTGACGTGGAGTTTCGGACACCAGCTCGTATTACGTATTACCTAAGCCGGACAATTCTCTAAGGCCAGTCCCTTTGTGCAGATGCCAGCACATAGCTGCCATGCTGCCAAATTTTCTCAATTGAAAATGAACCTTATATTTTTCTAATAAAGTTGAAAAACTATCTAAGACATTTGACAGATTGAGGTATCTTTTGTTGGCTTCTGTACTTACATGTGTTTACTGAGACTGGTAATTCATAAACCAACTTTTGGGATTGATTTATGATTTATCTGGTCTAAATCATCTATCCTAGGTAAATATCGATTCTTAATTAAAAAAAAACATTAGCATAATAGCTAAGTTATTGATAAGTTGATAACCAAATGGTTAATAACGGTCAAAATAACAACGAAAAGATCGTCATTGTCAAAATACCAATATTTAATTAAAAACGATGTACACACCAGTAGGTTACGTAAAAAAACCCTTCCATTGTCTAACATTATGCATAAAACATCAAACCCACTATTATTAATTTTAATAATAAAACTGATACGATCACATTTCTTATTATCTGTTATATTAATATCAACCACAATGCATGCGATGAACCGGAAGTAGAATCTTTTGTAACAGACGCTCATACCCTTCCGGTGAAGCGATATCTTGGATACCGATATTAGGGGCCTTGTCTATTCATTTTGACCCCTAACGTCTGATATTTGGTATCTATGGGAGCATGAGAAATAATAGGATCTTGAGACTTTTGAGTATGGCATTTGAGGGTTGATATTCGAAAATCGGATACGCAAAAATATTATTGCGATTTTTATTTTGAACTGGTTAATTTATTTAATTAAATTTAGAATTTAGTACCTACTATAAAAACTTGCATACTTATATCTAATAAATAAATAAAAGGGAACCAAAAAATCAGATCTTTTTTTCTATTTTAGGTTTTTTTTGTTTTTCTTTTACTTGTTAAGCTACAACAATGAGGTAATATACAAGTTTAAAAGTGCACTATAAAACCAAATCAATAACAGAGAGACGTCTCACTTACACGCATTTCAAAAACCCACAATTCCAACAAGTTCTGCTCAAATATTTACCGAATTAAAAAAAGAACACAATGCACGCTATTATAGGCAATCATCAAAGTATCGATTATAGAAAAAAAAGTTTGCAAAAAGCCACTACACGGTACCAACAAAACAAACATTTCACGGGTCTGTGGTAACAAAAAAAAAGACTTGTCTATGCACAAGGGGCCCATTGTACCGAATTTGACTAGCCTTTGTTTAAAATACTGATTTATAGGCTATTAAACCCTTTCTATTAATGTATGTATAGATAAATTTATGCGTATTATTCCTTGTAAAAAATGGTAGTTATATTTTATCTGTGGCATAACAAAGGTGTTTTTTTTTGTTAAAAGGGGTGCATACGTATGTGTTAAGATCTATGACAACGACAGCTAGTCTTAAAATGTTGTTATTATAATTTAACGGGGTTCACTTGTAAAATAATAGCGGAAGTAGAATGACTAGAAGTTATTAGAAGTTTCGGTTAAAAAATTGGAACAAAAAAAATTTGTCCGAATTTACGATATTTTTATGTACAAGACTTAACACATTAAACACACAACTGCAAAAGAAAATACTATCTTAAGTTCATAAAACTACCGAACACAATAGTAAATTAGATAAAATATTGCTTATTAGATAAAAAACTGCCTAATATCCCTAAAAATCGAATTCTTCTACAAAGAACACAATACAAAAAAATATGGGGACAGTTTTTGTTGACAAAAGTTTGAAATATAAGTGCCATTAAATTGTTTTTGTCAACACCCCGTAGCGAAATACAGCGTGTAACAATTTTAAACATTTAAATTATTGGGGTAACGTTGTCCTGCGACGTTTTACGAATAACTTATTCTTCATCAAGTGTTTTTCTTGAAAATAAAAAAAATATATTTCAAAAACAGAAAAAAATACTTAGCTAACTATGTCACTTTTCAAATGCGTAGTTTGTACCTACTTATTACCAAAATGATTTGTACTTAGATTTTTTGCAACATTTTATAAATTGTAAAATTAGTAGGTATAATTTGCGATAAATCTATACTAATATTATAAAGCTGAAGAATTTGTTTGGACGCGCTCATTAGTAACAATTGCTTGGAATGGAAAAAATTATGTGTTTGATAGTCCATTTATCAAGGAAGGCTATATAACATCACGCTACGACCAATAGGAGCGGATAAATGAAAAATGTTGCAAAAACGGTAAAAATATTCCTTTTTGAGAGCAACGTTTTAGGAGATACCTAAACCACTCTCTCTTAGGTGACCCAGTGCGAGTAAACCAGTAACAATATAATACTAATAAACACCCAAAAACAAGAGACATGCGCTCTAAACAAAAAACATTTAAAATTCCGCACACCCTTGAAGAAACAAAAGTATAACTTGCAAGGAAAAAAAGCGGTACGTTTAAAAAGGCAATGGCCTACTTTCGAAGCAATCCCGGACAACTTTCACCTATTCCTGTGTAGGAAAACGAGCAGCAAAACTAACGTCCCTGAACTGAGTAAATGGCGTGAGAAAAAAGTAATTTTCATTCATAAAACCATTTTCTTAGAAGCGTACGAAAAGGATAGATAGACAGTGCCGATAGCGCTCCGTCCCTTTCTAGCGCACTTATTTTTAATGCACTTTCCCCGAAGAGGTTCTTTTATACTTCTTTTAAGAGTTGCAAGCAAGGACGTGTTTTTTTTTAAGTTTTCCTTTTGTAGCGTTCGTGAATTTTGCCTTTATGTCAATAAGTTTCACCGTTTAACACTTCACTTTTTAAAGACAACGTAGATATTGTTTGTCTTTTTAGCCGTCCATAAATTTAATTTTGATACAAAAACGATGTTCAAAGTAATTGCAAATGTTGTATCCAACATATTAAGTTAATATGTGTTAAAAGTGTAGGTATATCTGTCCACCATTTTATTAGTAGGTACTTTAAAATAAGTGCCACGAAGTACTGTGACAATAAAACTCAAAATCACAGGACATTAGCCGCATCAGGCACACTCAATAAAGTCCTATTTAAATAAACCAATCAATTGTAACGATTTTTGAATATCGAACGATCGAACGTAATCCTTTGAGTGCCACTCGATTCAAAGGGATGCTACCGTTGTCCTCATTGTGTCCTTATAATTTATTGTCACCATACAAAGGTACGGGATGTTCTACATTTTTTTGAAGTTCAATGGGTCATATTTTAAATGCTTGACTTTTCGATGGCTGTTAAGTATTTTTAAGTTTAGATTTGTAAGATAGCTTACATAAAGACCTGAAATTAGCTAGTTAAAAATGTACCTTTTAACATCTCTATAGAGTTTATATTCCTTTAAGACCTATTTCTCTTTGAAGAAACCACTGGCACATTCATCAGCGTGTGCATGTGCACAAGATGTCCTTTCATCCTTACATCCGTGACGTCACAAAGCTCCCAAGACATACAAAGTTCAGTATATAGTTGAGCTTAGAAACCAGTACCTACACCGACTGGTCTTTAAGCTGAACTGAATACATAAAATCACGACTTCTTCTAATGGGGCTAGGCAGAGGCTATAGTATGACACCTGCTATGCTCCTCATATATTCTTCTTGCTTCGTTTACAGTCATACGCCAGATGCGACACCTAAACTGAACAAAAGCCAACCTTAAAATAGCCTTGGTTTGTAAAGCCTACATTTGGGGCCCGCAGTCAGTCTTGCTGAATGTCTAAAGGCGAGTTTCACCAATGAAACTGAACGCGATCAGCGCATAAACCACGTTTAACAGCTGTCAGTGTCATTATTTTCTGTGACATTTACACTAACAGATCTTGAAAGCAGTTTAGATTATTGTAAAAATGGCACTCATGAGCTAATTCTCTTTAAATTCCTTACATTACATGTAAAAAAATGACAACGAAGAGAAAAGCAGAGTCTAATAAACTGGAAATTGTGTCTAAACACGTTTTAACCTCAGATAAAAAGACGAGAGCTAACGTCTGCTCAAATTCAAGTCCTTGCAGCACGAAGAAGCTAACAAAACGAAACTTTTCCTAACAAATTCATAAAAAATACCAACACACGACCCGTAAATAGCTGATAACCAAAGAAACCGAACCGGAAACTTTGAGAAGTATGTTATAAATAAAATAACGTATTCACGAGCGTCGGATGCGCAACTTACGGCTTCAGAAGTTGGGAAACCACTCCAGGAGTCGGCATGGAGTTTTACCAACAATATATTTGTCTGCCCGCCATCCGTATGTCGATTGGGGAGAGGTTATGTTGATAAGCGGAGCGGGAGAGCTCTGTATAGTGAATGTATATTTCTCTACATAGTATTAAACAAAAATCGCTCCCTGCCGTCGATCCTGTACGCTTAGATCTTTTTAACTGCGCAACGGATTTTGATGCGGTTTTCATCAATATATATAGTGATTCAAAAGGTTTATCAATAGCTTTCGTTGTAGTATGTAGATTGCATCCGTGCAAAGCCGGAGTGACTAGTAATATTGATATTCTCCAGTATCTATCTCATTAAATTAATGTCACTTTGCAAAGATAATGTAATGTTAATTAAAGCAAGTTAAACCTTTAATAAATATCTCTACATTTTTAAAATAATTCAAGATTTTTTAATATGAAGCAAGTAAACAAAACAGAACATTCATTTTGACATAGAGTTAAACTACGAGAACATGACTCACCCCTCCAAAATTCAAAACGTTTGAAATTACTTGTGAAATTTATTACAAAACGTCACCAAGACTCACAACGCATTTTGCTGCCTGCCTGCTACTGAAGACGTTCACTTACAACTACATACAAACTCTTTAAATATGGAGGGGCGGGCCATGTTATCGTAGTTTACCTCTAGCTCTCCTTACAAGAGCTTTTCGCAGCCCGCTTCCGCTACTGTTCCGCTCGTCACAGATCACAAAAGTTTCGATAAAGGCAAACAGACAGCTACCGGACTTACCTCCTCCGCCACTTCACACAAACATTCTTGTGAGCAAACTTAAAATATAATAATATTTCACGATTTCTGCAAAAGTTGTCCCATTTTGGAAGTTTCGAGATTTTTCGACTTCGAGTAAAATCATTTTCGTGTAGCGGAGAATTTTAAAAGGGGGCTCGTTCGTCGCGGTCATGTGTACGTACAATTTTAACAATGCCAAACTAAGAAAAAAATTTAAGAAGAACACTCAAACTCAAACTTAAAGCATTTATTTCAAATAAACCAATTACAGGCACTTTTGAATTGCCAAGGGGTCGGTCAGTCAGAAAGATGAAGCTAGTTGCCCTTCCAAGGTACTTATGGAGAAGAACGGGCAAGAACCTCCATGGACACTTATACCTGTATTACAGATCCTCACTAAATACTCAAGCATTGCTTGGGTCTTGAGTGAGCTTCTATAATACGGGCCTTAGAGTACACATTACATAGTGTGGTTTACATAATGGGTTTTAGGTAAACATAAGAAGCATATACGAATATATCCTTGTAGAAATTTCTGTAAATCAGAATCCTTAAGAAGGTGGCTACGACAGACAGGATGCGGAAAGCGGAGGACAGGGTGTTGTGGCGCAGCCTGGGAGAACCCTATGTCCAGCAGTGGACTGCGATAGGCTGGGTCGAAGTCTGCATCAGAGACGATGAGACGATCAACCAGACAAAGACAAATGGTGTAGAAGCCATAGAAGCTCGGTGGGTTTCAAGTAACGGATCTTATATTTGCCATCGTGGTAAAAGGATTAGTCAATCGACAGAAGTTGATGGCCCAGGGTGCGCCGGACGTAGCAGAGGTTGGAGGGTACGTCACTCGGGGAGGCTCCTATCATACTCACCTCCCATCATGCACTGCATGTCCCGTCACATGCACACGTGAGGATCTAATGGCTGCGTCATTGAACGGTATTCGCGTCGCTGAATTCAAGGCCAAACAAATTTAAAAAAGAATTTTATATGAAGGTATTATTTTTGCTATAGACACGCTAAGAAGAAGAAGTAACGGATTTAACTGTCTTAACTCACAATTCAGTTAATAAGAAACGAATAACGTATATTCACTCATATCTACCACTCAAACTACAATCCAGTATCTCAGATTCATATAACTTTATTTGCTCAAACATGTTTCATCATCAGCCTAGCCTTTTCCCAACTATTTTGGGGTCGGCTTGCAGTCTAACCGGATGCAGCTGAATAACAGTATTTTACATGGAGCGACTGCCTATCTGACCTTCACAACCCAGTAACTGGGCAATACGATACCCCTTAGTAAGACTGGCTGTCAGATTTTTGGCTCAAACATGTTTGAACATAATTATAAAGAAAAATGCATGCAAGATGATATAACGAACGACAATTTATCCCGATTATCAGATGAATCTGACTAATTTTCAAGGGCTCGAAAACGGCTCTGATTGGTGGAATAGTTTGGCAAAAGCCAATAACAGCAGTTTACGCGCGTATGAGAATTTGCAACAATCATTTTTGATAGAAATTTGGTCTTTAATGCTTCAGTTCAAAGTTTTCATTGCCCAAGCTAGCCCTTTTTTTATGGTGGGAAATCATCCAATGACTTCTCCCGCTCTGGGTGGAGCGGCGGGAGTGTCAGACTCTTACTGACTGAAACCCATCCATGTTCCTTCCGTAGCCCTTTATGTTCTGGGGTAGCGGTAACCCTTTCGGACAATCCCGCTTAACCCAAGCTAGCCTAACCATAATTTTACTGCACGTGCCACCGTATCTAACTGACAAAAACAACTACCCAGACATGGATATCTCCTTACACAACAGACCTTTCACCAAACACATCTTACCTCTTAATACAATAGAACGATAAAAACATATTCACTTTAAACAATTTTGTACATCACAAAAGTACTTTACGTACCGTCATCCAATATTACGAAACAAAATAATATTCTGAAGGAGGATAGGAAAAAATTGAAACCTTCATACGAAGGGAAAATAGTCTTGGAAATAAAAGCGTGTGAGGAATCGACTGTTTCCCTACGTTTCTTTGGGTGGCGTTTGACAAAACATCCCCCTGCCTCCCCTGGCATATGCGAGTAACACATTATCTATCACGGAATAAGCCTGTGTGCTGTGGAGTCGTTGTTGTTGCTACATTTTTTGTTGTGTAGTTTTTAAATTGATTAGGTATGTTTTTTTTTCATGAGCGATGCCGATCTTGATTTTAGATACTGATGATTGGTCTTAATTAGAATGCATTATGAGATGACATGTCTTTTAGGTTGACATTGAAACTGCATTTGTCAAGCGACACAGAAAAAATGTAGTGGTTGTGATAGCTAGACTTGAGGAAAATTCAAACACAAAAATAAAACCGACTTCCAAAACAAACACTACAAAGTGACAAATAATTTTGATTTCGGAAGTCGGTGGCAAAAAATGAAAATACAAAACCGAAGAAATTTTTTTGTTTTTCACTTTTTAGTTGTGGTACCTACCTACACCCCCCCCCCCTCCCCCCCAAAATTTTAATACCACTACCTGGTATGTAAATTACTGTGACAGGAACTTATTAGAACATCGTCCACATACAACATGTCCCAAAATTCAACGATAAGCCGGCACCAGAGGATGGACCTACTAATGACTACTCGAGAAAAAAAAAGAAAAAAAAAATACCTCTACTTTTTTTTAAATTACTTAAAAAAAATGGAAATTCTTCGAAAATGTATACCCCTTATGACACTTTTAACTACCATGACCACAATTTTTCAAAATTTTCAGTTTTTTTGTTTGTATCGGCAACCTAAGTAGTACTACTATTCACCATAATCTTTGAAAATTACAGAATTTTCGTAGTTTTATACAAAAAAACAACCAAAAAAAATTATTTCCCTAAAATTTTGAAAGATTTTAACGTTCAGTACACTTTAAGTCATCGTAGTGTAAAAAAAAAATATGGGCACTACTATGGCAAGTTTTTTTAAAAATTAGCGCAACTAACCTAGATTTTAAAATGGTATAATACTTTAGGAAAACTAGCCACAAAAAAAAAATAATGACACTTTTTCTAATCAAGAACCAAATTTCATAAGTTGTTGTTAATAGTAATCACTTCTACTATGTGCCCAAAATAGATTTTTGTTGTTGGAAAATGTTGAATGAATGAAACAAATGGTGTCAATAAATGTAAATTTATTGCATTATTAATAATATTATAATAAATGTTCGAACTGTTTACCACCGGCATTAATACAAGCATGACATCGCCTTAAAAAAGATCGTTTTATTCGTCGTGCATATCTTCTACTATTGATATGATCCGCAGCCTGAGTGATTTTTTGGCGAAGGTCGTTCAGTGTTGCAATGGGTTTCGAGTAGACTCTGTCTTTGAGACAACCCCAATAGAAGAAGTCCAGGGGGTTTAGATCGGGTGAACGGGGTGGCCATAAAATAGGACCAAGTCGCCCTATCCAACGCCCTGGATACTCTTGGTTTAAGTATTCTCGCACAGGACGGGCATAGTGAGCTGGGCAGCCATCATTTTGGAACCATATGTTTTGTGGATCACTAATGGGCATGTCAGTAACTATTGCCATCCAAGTTTCCTTGTAATTCAAAAGGCCCAATCACTTTTCCGTTTAATATGCCCGTCCATAGGTTAACCTTGAATTGATATTGGGATTTGTCTTGTCTCATCAGGTGCGGATTTTCATTGCTCCAGCTATGTAGGTTGTGAAGATTTAAATAGCCATCTCTCTTGCAGGTTGATTCATCCGACCATAGAATATTATCCAAGAATTGGGGATCTTCTCTGTGCTTTTGCAGCATCACACGGCAAAATGCGACTCGTAGTGGATAGTCCCGCGGTAATAACGTCTGCACACGCCTGTAGTGATATGGGTGAAGTCTGTGACGTTTTAGGATTCGATGTGCAGTACTTTTTGGGATTCCCGTAGCTATTTCTATGGCACGTACCGAGGTAGTTGAATCATTTTCAATTTCATTGAGAACGTCTTCGTCGCGTTCCGATCTAGGTCTTCCAGCATTTCTCCTGTCAGATGGTAAACGGCCCTCCGAAAACGCTTGATGCACGTTAATAAATACTCGATAATTCGGGTATCTTTGAGCATTTGGGTACCTTTCTCGATATAATCTGCTAGCAGCACTACCATTGCATCGGCACTCTCCATAAATGAGGTGCATATTAGCGTATTCCAACGGTGTGTATGGTAGCGGCATGATAAACGCTAAACAGTCCAAAATACGCCAAAAGTCCAATTCACAAAACACAGTCCAGTTCAAAATAATGCCAGGTTAGTACAGTTTGCAGATCACTTAATCCAGTCCAAAAAGCCAAGCCAAAAGTCGTTAGTACGAGAGTCACATCAATTGAATACGAAACGGTGCACAGTAAACAAAGAAGCAGAGCGTACTGACTTTGTACTTTGTAGAGAACAGCAACATTCCTACCTGCCCTATTGTTATTTAACAACAAACATCTATCTATCTCTCTCTAACGTATAATCGCTCTCTATCTATCTCTCTCTAACGTATACTATCTATCTCTTTCTGACTTCTGAACTTCACTGACTACGCACATGTCCCTTCCAAATTCTAAGAATTTGCGAAAGAAATCTATTTTGGGCACATAGTAGAAGTAATTACTATTAACAACAACTTATAAAATTTGGTTCTTGATTAGAAAAAGTATCATTATTTATTTTTTGTGGCTAGTTTTAATAAAGTATTATACCATTTTAAAATCTAGGTTAGTTGCGCTAATTTTTTAAAAAACTTGCCATAGTGGTGTCCATATTTTTTTTTACACTACGATGACTTAAAGTGTACTGAACGTTAAAATCTTTCAAAATTATAGGGAAATAATTTTTTTTGGTTGTTTTTTTTGTATAAAACTACGAAAATTCTGTAACTTTCAAAGATTATGGTGAATAGTAGTACTACTTAGGTTGCCGATACAAACAAAAAAACTGAAATATTTGAAAAATTGTGGTCATGGTAGTTAAAAGTGTCATAAGGGGTATACATTTTCGAAGAATTTCCATTTTTTTTAAGTAATTTAAAAAAAAGTAGAGGTATTTTTTTTTTCTTTTTTTTTCTCGAGTAGTCATTAGTAGGTCCATCCTCTGGTGCCGGCTTATCGTTGAATTTTGGGACATGTTGTATATTAAGTAGGATTTTTTAAGATTTTTGTTGATTTTTCATAAACCGCTTATTCGATTTCGATAAAAATTTTATGGGACCATTTGGGAAGTATACCCTTTCCAACAAAAAAAGAATTTTTCATATCGGTTGGCAAGCAACGGAGTTATGCGCGAACAAACATAAAAAAAAAATACAAACATCCGAATTGAGAACCTCCTCGTTTTTGAAGTCGGTTAAAAAGATGAATCAAATCATATTTATTTATGTTTCAATAACAAATGTTTCAATCAAGATAATCGTTATTTTTATCTTTCATTCATCCGTCAAATACGAAAACTAATCCCAAAAAATAATATAGCTGGCGACTCCATTCACTACCCTGTTCTCTCACAGCGCCATATGACACATGTGCGGCATAAAGCGAAGTATTGATCTAGTGCCGAGTTTCTGTAAGATAGTGTACGAGACACAACAATGTACAAGTATCTTTAATAGTCAATAAGAGCTTTCAAAAGATAAGCTAATTTATAATACAGACTCCGGCAAGTCTATTCTGTAAAAATCTCATTGTTAAAATTTGGATGAAGTGATCTGTCATTCATGTGTCATGACATTGTTGACAGCTGACTTCACTGAAGTTTTCATAGTGAGATATTGACAGAATTAACCGACTGATCTACTAGTAATTTAGAAACACCAAGAATCTAGATGAACCAAAATAGATAAGGCAAATTAATTATTACATTCAACACCTGCCACCTGACTGACATAAAAACACTGAGGAAATCAAACTCACTGCTCATCAGGCTTCTTCAAACTTCCTGAAACAAAACGAGATAAAGAGAGAAAAAAACAATAAAACTACTTTTCACTATGCACCTACGAGCATCACACATTACTTACACAAAACAGCGTAAAATAATTCTTTAAAAATTTACACCTCGTGCCAAGAAAATAACATCGAAGTTGGCCGCGCGCGATAGCCACAAACTACTCGGTGGAACCAATAAACGGCTTGTCATCCCGCTCTGATTGATCATTATTTTATGCGCCAAACTATCCTGCTATCTCTTTCTCACTGGAGGACTGCCAGCGAACCCCGCCGTGCGGTGTAGAAAATGTGGCGTTTCCGTTTTTATTTGAATACAGAATCGCGCGATAATGACGGTGTGAATTTTTATGTGCCGTCATAGTTCAAGATGAAGCCGAATGTGTGTTCGGAATTCAAAAGTGGTTTATGGACGTCCAATTCCAGAACCGAGTTGATAGTAGGTACCTAAGATTGTTATGCAGAGGTAGATAGGTACATACCTAACTTTGGTTCGGTGAACTGTCTAGTAGATTTCTTGACAGATTCCTTGTTTAAATGTTTTCTTCTTTTGAAAATAAACTTACAATTCCAGCCAAAAAAATAAGGCACCTAAACTGTTTCCACAACTTTAGTATTCATTCAAGACTCGTAAAAGAATGTTGTTTGTTGTAACATAAGCTTCCGAACTATAATTTTACTACAGCCACGACATTTGGCTGTTTCTGCCAAAAATGAAATTGGTTTTAGCAGTTACTAGAAAAAATAACTTGGCAGTCGTTAGTAGTTGTCTTTAACATTGAATGTACCAATTTTACTATTGATTACCTAACTAATTTTACTATTGATTACCTTACTAAACGACATACCTTCCAACAAATGAACAACAAACTCCAATACTTTGCTACTTTGTGGTATGAAACCTCAAAATAATTCCTAACCTCAAAAAAATAGTAATTCTTTCGAGCGAAAAAAAAATCCGTTACTTTCGGTAATATACGACTACCCACTAGGCATGCGGTTGACAGGCGGGCTAAAGGATTTATGAACGTTCCCTGTACCGTTTGAAAAAAAAACGCCAAGTAAAGCATGGCCTGCTTGGTTGCGGAAGGATATAATATATTAAAAGTATAGTTATGTTTCTTAATAGAAATCTAGGAAATAGTTACAATTTTATTTTTGAAATCTTTACGAATAACTTAGTCGTCATTGTATTAATAATACTGCATAGTTAAAATCTTTGCGCAGTTTAATATTGAATGAAGGAATTTAGAGTATGATGTACCTACTTCGGTAGAAGTAAGTTTAAAGTGAGCTGTCAATAGTGTCAATCTCTAGCATTAAGTAGAACACCAGCTAACTTCACGCTCACTTCATCTAAGTTATCAAGTTTTATAGAATAGATCGGCAATTGTAAGTCAAGCCACTACTAGCTGATTACATAAACTTCGTACCCATGAAACTTCGTGGTTACTTTAATTTAAAATAGCCGTAGAAATGATCACTCTTCCGAACCTAAACGCGGTTTAAAGTACCGCCGAACCAAACTAACTACACTTAAGTCGTTCAACCCCTTATTTATTTTTCCGAACACAGAATTTTCGTACGGAACTCGTAACTTCCGAACTAAGTGCTGGTACAATTACTATGCCACCATTATGATGCAAATCTGTCCCAATTAGTCGTGCTCAGAGCCACAGTCCCCGGATATACACACATCTGCTGGTTAATTTGCCTAACAATACACGGGTTTAATATTCAAATACATCACCTTTCTATACACTGCGTGATTTCTAAACACTTACCATGTTTGGTACTGTGTTGGGTATATTTTTACGACAACATGTTTTGAAAACTCGTTGGGTCGTTTTTTGTGGCTTTAAGTGTAAAGTAGGGAAATGCTTGGTACGAAAGTACTTATTTATTACTAAATACTGTGTGTGAGTTATGTAAGGTAGACAAAAATAATAGAGAAAAATAAGATATGTACTGTAAAGATTTCATGCAAAAGTCGACCTTATGTCGCAGCTGGCTGATAGGAAAATAACTCTGGCTACAGTCGATGTTTCGAGACTATTTTTCCATCAAACAATAATCAGATAATTATTTTTTTTAACTAATTCCAAATTCGAATTCAGCCAGAGTTATTTTCCTACCAGCCAGTTGCGATATAAGGTCGCCTTTTCCATGAAACCGTTACAGTACATTCCTACCTTAGTTTGATGTACATAATTATGCACCTAGGTAAAGTTAATTAAGTAAATTAAAGGCTGTTAGTAATTAGGCAAAGTAAGTGCTGAGTTTTATGGTAATGTTAGAAGAGTTCACGAGTATTGTTTTCTATTTAATGAGTATCAATTTCAACCTTCTTGGTTATCTGTTCGTTTACTCTGCCTTATACTGAGCTACCGACCTATTTGGTGCATTGTGTCATTCCGAGTCCCCATATAAATAAACAATGAAAATAATTTAACCTATTGCGATCAACATGGATTGTTTTGGCTCATTGACTGTTCTAAAGATTTCGAATATTAAAATCAACTTTATTTTTTGTTAAATTATACTAATATTATTACTGAATATAAAAATAAATTCATTTTAATTTTTATCCTTTTTGCCCCTGATCACTGATTTATAATTCGAACAATATATTGACAGTTGAAATTCGAAATTCAAATGAAATGACGACTCTATTACCAAATAAAATACAAAGAATTATTTTATTATGCCATTTTAGAACGAATGACTCCTTGCCGAATAAAACGACAAAATACAAAAATGGCGTTAGAACAAACTGGCGGTAAAAAATCTGTGTATCTCTAGATTCTCAACGAGTCTTTAAAATATCAGTAGCTAACCCTTTAAAACCGCTTCTATCTCTTTAGATTATGTTAACACATAAACACGGGGTACTAAGTACCCCGATAAGCCGTTATAGAGCTATTTCCTAAAAATGGCGCCTGATAGGGTTATGAGCATCGATAGATGCCAGGAAGTGTGGCATGTGGATGTGCGTAGATTGGGTTTAGAATCAAGTATAGATTCGACAGGGGAGAATGATTTGGCAAGAAGGATGAGATTGTACCCTGGAGGTGAGTGAAGGGTGGGTTAAATTAAATGGGGTTGGTTGTTACGGCTAACAGTTTTATGGGGGACAACCACTACCACAAAGAGTAAGAGCTGAGCAAGAGCTCCATCTCTTTCCCAATAAGCAGCAATATTGCTTATAATACCCACTGCTTTAATAGGGGTGGTTGGCCGCCTGAAATGTATGATATCTTAGTTGAAAGTTCAGTACAGTATCCCAAGAAATAGGTATGTTCCTAAACCTATATTTCTGTCATTACTAATAGAATATTTCAATTCCCCCCGAGCCAGCAATTTCACCTAAAAGTGTCCTCTCGTCTCCTTATTAAACATCAACATTGTATACAAAAATATACTCCCAACGTCAAAATATTAACAGAGTATAAGGAATACCGAAAACATTCCAATAATCCTTTACTTTAGAGCATCGTATGTCGCCGCAAGATTAAATTCCTTACAATATAACTAGTACGCAGAAAATGTTCCGTCTTTTTAATATCGTATGTTGGGACTTTTTTTATACCGAATATAAAATATACAATTTCAGCATCTTCAGTGACATTGTGTACCATCCATCTTTTCGGGTTTAGCTTGGCGTCTCGCTCTAGCACGTCACTCTGTCTCTTTCTATCGGATTTGTAGTTCCCCCAGTGGGCTGGAGGAGTTAACTCTTTGAGCATTTTTCATTGGAATATGGCGGATATGAAGAAATGTATCGCGTACTCAAGCGTGTTATGATTTTTTACTTGTTTCTATTTTTTTTTTGCTGCGGTTGTGTTATGAAATTTGGATGGAGGTGCATTAGCATATGATGGTAGGTACTGAACTATGTCGCCTTTGGGAGAGAAACTTTTGGCTTGAGAAATAACTAGGGCCGAATTCTGTAAAATAGCCGACTTGTCAATAGTGTGTAGGTAGTGTGTAAGTAGTGTCTTAATAGACTAATCATTGACATTTGGTATTCTACAAATTATTTATGGTCATTGAATTACTACTGTGGTGAAAATGAGACGTCATAATAAGACTATCGTAATAAATCTCGCGAAATTCAAGTTTACTTACGTTTTTGGCAATTTGGAGACAGTGTCAGCTTGTATGATGATCAAAATGGGATTAGCAGCGACCGTAGCAAATGTGTCTCTTTGAATCTCTTTAATCTCTTCTCTCTGTGAATCTCTTTAAGCTAAATTGGCCTCAAATGTCATGATGTCTTGCAAAACGAACTCCGTATTGTAATATGAACTTCGAGGATTGTATTGATGATATTAACAATTACAATTATGTTTTACGTACTCATTACTTAGTAGGCACACCTAAATTTCACCACTTATGTTTAAGGCCCATACATTAGGGGCGAGTCTATTGCTGACTGCTATTGAGAATTGCAGATGAACCCAATAACACTTTTCGCGACCCGGGAATCGAATCCAGAACCTCATATCCCGAGTCAGCGGGATTGTCCGAAAAGGTTGCCGGATGGGTTTTAGTCAGTAAGAGTCTGACACTACCTTCCTCTCCACCCAGAGCGGTCATTTGATGATTTCCCACCCTCAAAAAAAAATAACACCTTATTTAGCTGTAGCGCTTGCGACGACTAGACCAACAAGGCAGTCTTCCAAAATCTTCAGCCTTTATCTGTAAAGGTGGCAGCTGTTCTAGATTATCTAGTAGATACTTTATATTCAGCTGTTTTGGAATTGATTGTCATCTCTTTTTGGTGCAACTTTCAGAGACTAGTGTGTAGTACGTACAAACGTGGACATTTGTGGGTGACAGAATTTCACCCTTATACCCTTTCTAATAAGGTTAGTGATAAGTGGGGAGCTCGTGTAATAAAGCCGCACGGGTCTATCAATCAGGTTAAGCTACGTTTGCCGAGGTTGGTCTTTGGTGACCATCTTTTCATGACACTCCTCCGTGCCTCGGAGAGCACGTTAAGCCGTTGATCCCTGCTGTCATTTGTGGATCTTTGACGGTGGTTACGTGTCACCCGAAAGTCTGACAGCCAGTCTAACCAAGGGTCTCGTTACTCAGTTATTGACTGGGTTATGGAGGTCAGATAGGCAGTCGCTCCAAGCAAAATTTAGCTGCATCCGATTACGCTGGAAGTCGATCCCAAAGTAGTTGGAAAACGGCTAGACAGATTGATTGACCCTTAGTAATAGGGTTGAAAAGTGATCCAACGCCAGTGTCCGTGATGGTAAGCATTGTCTTTAATGACTTGGAATTCTTTGGTGAATAAAAAAAAATTAACTCTATTATGTTTTAAGAGCTTACTTTGTTCTTTACTGATTTGTGCTGGATGGATAGGGTATTTTCTAGGTGCTTCTTGGGATCTTCATCATTCATGCTCGAAAAAGCTCTATTTGAAAGTCTACGTCCATTAAAGATCATTATTTTGAAAGATCTTTGGAGAATACCATCCATGTTTGCATATTCCATCAATCACGTAACATATAGGGTGCTCCATTCATCCGCACGTCACACCCCCAAACAGAGAATACCGCTTACCAAAAAAATATTATTCCACATTCGAATTTCGAACTGGAAAAAAAAACATAACGAGGACGAACCAAATTCCATATTCCGCTGCACCCACCACCAACAATTGACGCTTATTCCAGTCACAATTCGGTTATATTTGCTGAAGAGCCTTGCGATTCCGAGAGAGCTTTAAAAACCATCGATTCGGTATTTGAGATTCCGATCACGTTATTCAGCGGCGGCGTAGTACGTGCATCTGCCATCTAGCGTAGACAGCCGGTACTATTATAGAGTTAACGTGGTTTGAGTCTGTGTTACGTGCCCGGTAACCAGGAGTTTAGCTTTGTAAGCACGTTGGGTTACGCGCCGTGTGTTGGTTATCAGATGACGATGCAGACGGGCGGGTTCTTTCTGACTTAGCTAACGATAGACTGATTCCAGCTACACTAGATCAAAACAAAACAGACAGATGTAAAATCCAGTATCATAGTCAAAAGCATAAAGTACCAAGATGACAATTTAGACTAGCTAAAGAAGACCACTTGATACTAACAAAGTAAACAAAAGACTGCAGCTATGGCAGATAAAAAAATAAAGAAATGTCTAAACAGAATCACCCAAAAAGCAGCTAAGTTTAAGTGGGACTGAGCTGGACACGCTTGCCGTACGTCGAACGAGTCATGAGCCAAATTCACCATGTGGGTCCCAGAAAATATTTGTCTTGTCGACATTGAGGCAGGCCCAGGAGATGATGGCGAGAAGAGCTGGACGCCTAAGGACAGGAATGGTCCACAATAACTCAAGATTGAGAGGAATGGAAAGGAGAAAGGAAACCCTATGCCGTGCAGTGGAATAATAAAGACAATTGAAATCAGTCATGCCAAAACATAAACATCAGCAGAGAATAGACAAGATTTAAGAGGGGCAGTTAATTTCAAGCCGTGTAGATGACACTTTGTTATTTACCTCAAACGAAAGACAGATTTAGGTTTTGCCAAATCACAACAAGATGGCCACATCAGAACCAATGCAATGTGGAAAGTCATGTACAATAATAAACACCAGACGAAGATAGAAAGATTTAAGATGGTCCAGCTATAAACACACAGAATACGAGTCGTCAACTTTTAAAGTTGGAGGACTTCTAAATACAAAATCTGCCTAGCCTTTTCCAAACTGTTGGGGTCGGCTTCCAGTCTAACCGGATGCAGCTGAATACCAGTATTTTGCATGGAGAGACTGCCTATCTGACCTCCACAACCCAGTCAAATACGTTCATAATAATGTTGATCGAATGGTCTTTTACCAAATGTATTGAGCTGTCCCGTACTGTCAATTTTTCCTAATAGAAGATGAATCTTATGCTTTTGTAATAAAGTTGAAAAACTATCAAAGAAATTTGACAGATTGGGGACTTGATGTGCTGGCCTCTTTTCTATTGTCATGGGCTCTGCATGTATATTGTCTATGCTAAAAGAGAACTTGGGGATATTTTGGAGATGGAGTCACAAATATGGCAGAGTTTGTATTATTTCACGAATTTTAGGAATATCTTTGCCAGCACAGCAGCACGTAACAGCTCGCAGCTTATTTAAATTCATATTTTATTTAAAAGAGTGTCCATGGAGTTTCTTGCCCGTTCTTCTCCATAGGTACCTACTGCTTTGGAATGGGCAACTAGCTTCATCTTCCTGATAGACCGACCCCTTGACAATTCAAATGTGCCTGTAATTGGTTTATTTGAAATAAATGCTTTGAGTTTGAGTTTGAATACACGGGCAATGATTGTTATCCTCTGTATTGATTTCAAGCTTGTCAGGGCAACTGTCGTTTTTGAAAAATCGTCGTCGTAATCGTCCGGGTGTATCTGATTCTATGCATGATTCAAAAAACAGTACAGGGCGGTGATGTAATATCATAATATAATTTTAGATAGGCGTTATTTATAGATAATGTATTGGCCACAATTTATATTCAATACAGTAGCTATAATATTAGTGTCGGCCTATCATAACACTCTGACCGATTATGGACACTATACTCTTTGTCATAAAAGTGATAATAGAATGGGAGACTTGGACGATATTATTCTAAAGAGAGTCGGTAGAGAATACTTGAGAGCTGATGTTTATGATTCTATGTTCACTTAAGGTTTTTTACACCTGGTTATGGGTCTTGAACATTCACATCGCATGTTGCAACAGTAAAAAGGTTTACGACTCCTTGCAAGAGAATACGAATGCATCTTTACTGAAAAGTCTATGTTGTATTTTCTAACTAGTCTCTCCTTCTTTCTTCTGCAAGCAGTCAGTTATCCTATTATCGAGCAACTTTGAAATAACTGTGTCTCCGCCATTTTGGTCTGAAAAATTTTAGAAGACCGTAAGAAAATCTTCTAGTGTTGCTAGGGACTAGAATCTCATCACACTAATATTATAAAGGGGAAAGTTTGTGTGTGTGTGTGTGTGTGTGTGTGTTTGTATGTTTGTTATTTCTTCACGCAAAAACTACTGAACGGCATGTATGAAATTTGGCACAGAGTTACATTATAACCTGTATTAGTACATTTTTGTGTCGTTAGTACGTTCATAAGGTAATAAATTACCGAAATCAAAAGTAATTTATTCAAATTAGGCTGAAAATCAGCACTATTTGAAGGCCAAAGTTACATAAGACAGTCCCCCAAAAACGCCCACCCTTCACCACTTCCTAGTGCTTTAGCTGGGAAGAAGAAGTGGCGCAACAAACTCCCCAGCAGCACAGCTGTCTGTTTAGTTGGAAGAACTTGACTCTACACATTTATCGTATGAGAAGTAATGAACATTACGAAACACATTAGTTACCATTAGGTATGGACATAGGTCCATACAGCTCGTAACTCGAAGTTCCAAATGATAAACTAGGACCATCGAAGTAAAATCAATCAAATGACGTACCGACATCCATGATCCACTGGGGCGAACCTGTAGGCAGAAGCCAGTTATTTACAAAACATACAAACCTTCATAGCAACAGTAACAGAACGATGTAAATCAGTAAACCAAATATAAAAGCTACCCACAGAATCAGTAATGTAGATGGTAAAGAAAACATGGCATTACCATGAGGTTCGGATGCCAATCTGCATGGCGGGCGGCATTCATATTTACCCAATAAGATGGGATAACAGATATGTATTGCTCATGTAGCAGTTCTGATTACGGGCACGTGGTACAGAAAGCAGGGATTTGCAAATAAATGTGGTATGCGGAACGAATTTTTTTTGAATGGATGAGCTGTTGAAATTTGTTCAGGACTTTTGATGCCGTCTGTGATGGGTAAGGACTGGTTCGTATCATACTTCCTACGATAATACTATAAATGTTCGTGAAGAGGTTTGTTCAAGTCCGGTTAAGCAGTAGACAACCCTATGGTTGAATTACGAGATAGGTATCATTACAAAAAAAAAAAAGATGTTTGTTGCTCAATTACGCCAGAATGGCTGAAAGGATATGGATAAATTTTGGCATACGTATAGTTTATAGCCTGGATTAACACATAAGACACTTTTTATCTCGGTCGTACGTTCCCGTGGGATGATTTCCAACATCTACTTGGGCGAAGTCGCTGACAGAAGTTATTATTATAAAAATTTTCTTTCATAAGGCCACGGTCCATTACCATTAATTTCATTATAGTCAAAGTACGCTTTCATATTTCATTTTCCATAAGTCAAAGTCAAAGTGAAATCATTTATTTTAAATAGGCACAAGTAAGGCACTTTTGAACGTCAAAATGAACAAGAAATAGAATTTATGTTATATAATTATTGACACCTTGACACTATCGAATTCTAAGATTTGTAAAGGTAGTTGAAAGAGGTAAAAAAAATCCTAATCCTTATTAAAATTTGTATGGTTCTCTGGCCATAACGGAAGCTACTGTGCGATGGACAGAAAAAATTGTCAAGTGCCTAATACAAAAATTGTGTTGAAAAAAAAGGAGTTACTACTACTTTCGTTTTTTGCTATCTCCTTGCTTCTACGGATAAATATTGTGATTATGATATATTCCGAAGACGCAGGACCTCTGGATTCTGAAGTAATTATTATAGAAATCCAAATCATTCTATTGATGAGAGAAATATGGGCAGCCCAAAGTTTTTCTTCTAACATCCAAAAAACATCACGCAAACATGAGAATTACTTTTCGTGAACGACTCTTCATTACCATGATACATTTCACATAAAACATGTTTACGCACATTTCGCCATAAACACAGTATCATAACCCGACTATGTGCAATGTCAAACGTAAACCTTATAAATAAGGTAAACAGTTGGGTAAACAAACACGCTTTCAAATCCAAACTCGAACACACGCGAGATAAAAATAATGAAATATGAACTTGGGAGAATACACTACACTCGAGTAGGAACACCCCTTAGAAAATATCCCATCCATCAACAAAGAAAATAGCGAACCTCCTTGCCTTAGACAAATGATTGACAGCGAGCGAAAAAAAAAGAATAAAAACGATAAGAAAAAAGAAATGATTCCTTATTCAAATTTTCACGGCGTTCGATTTTTTCCTTTGTCGCGAGACGTTCCTTTTTTGTTTCCATTTGTAATTTGTCGGTTTGCTCTTTCGTTGTAAAAACTGCGTTCAGTCAGCGTAAATGTCTTTTGGCAAGTTTTTTTTTTCTATTGGTTTTTATTATAGATTGTAGACGTTTTGATATTCCAACGGTGTGTGTCATTTCGTTGTTGGTCTACAATTTGTCATTTGAAAGACGGAGCATATGCAAATTGTACATAATAAGGATAAATACATCCCGATCAAAGTTAAGAATCTTGTACTGTATGTTCGAAATATTGACTGATACAAAAGAATTCACTTCAAAAGTTAATGATAAATTATATTTATATCTGTAAATGGGTTAAAAAAAACTCTTTCCCACGTAAAAGTTAAATTATGCTTCAAGGCATATGATGAACATGCAGGTTAATATCGGAGATGGTATTTTGAGGAAAGAACCATAGAGATTTGACTGGGGCCATTCAGTCTATGCACGCAATTGTCCCTAATCATATTGAGCTACACTCAGAAACTCTCTTAAGAAGCTCAATAACTCAACAAACAATACTAAAGAAAGGACATTTGGGTAGGCCGCATAAAGTACTCAAATTGAAAGTAAGAAAAAAATAACCACCTATAAGTCCTCACATTCACAGTAATTAAAATATATATAATAAAACCTACTTATCTATTCGTAAGTATAATCTGAGAGTTTGTTAATAAAATCCGTAGCCAATACGCTGGGTCTATCGTTTATTTATTTATTACTACTATTTAAGGACGTATTCAATTAAACTAGAATTACATTTATTACTCCTGGCGTCGGCATTACTGATAAATCTACTTGTTCCATTAGGAGAAAGCAAATTGCGATCATTTCCTTTACCAGTCTGATTATTGATTTATGAGGCTGGTGACAAATTATTGATAACCTATAAAGAGCTTAATATTATTGCGAAAATTCTTCCTAATGATAGATAATTATTTACTTCCCCTATAGAGGTAAATAATTATCTATCAGCAGTATAACGATTTATACAAACCGATTTCCCATTTATTATCATGTCGTAAAATAAAATGTCATAATAATTAATTTAATCCTATTAGGGAATCAACACTCCAAACGCAGCAGCGGAATCTGAACCACAAACTCGAACTCCATTTGAATTCAAATTTCGAATCGACCGGCATCAGCTGATTGTCGAAAGCGTTCGCAATTTAAACTGGTGACCTTGTAAAAGCGTTAATTCACCCCATCCCCGCGTAATTTGCGCTTACCGTAAAACTGATTACGCGTACAACAGCAGACGATTCCGTCTCTTTCTTTGTCGTGCTGTTTCACTCCCTCCCATTCATGAAACGTTTAATTATACCGCCTTGGGATGGCTTTATGCGATAGTGAAAGTGTTAAAGTTTGATTGGACTTTCCAGGGAAAGTGTTGGGACTGTGGCAGTGCGGGTGGAGTTGGGTTGTTTGTATGATAGTTGAAGAGTTGTTTCGTTGTTGTTTTGTGGGTGTAGGGTACAAACTTTGCTGGATACTGTTGCTTTTAATAGTCATTATTAGTTTTGACATTTCGACCCGGAAATTCAGATAAAATTGTATGTGATTTTATACTTTAACTTCAGTATGATTTTTAGTACGTAAAAATTCTACTGGATCTTCTCTCAATCACAAAGCTAACTAAAAAATAAATTACAAAATAACAAGATGACAATACTAAAAGAATTGAACAAAAAATTTCCATTAAGTAAAATAAAATTTTGAAAGATGCATAACACCAACCACCCGCGTCTTTCGCCTACCGCCTTTTTTAAATATGGCGGCCGCCGGAGGCTCTCAAATACTCATTTATATCCCTCCTTGTCTTCCGGATCCTGTTTAATTTAAACTTCGAAAGTTGTGCAGGTCCGGGTCACGACGTAATGAGTGGTGGGGGGTTGAATTAGGCGAGCTTTTGAGGGTTAATGTGTCACTTGTTGATTGAACGTTGCGTAGAATTAGGTATTTTGCGTTTGTGTGTGTTTGATTGTTTCTTTGTGTGTGCTTTAAGTATGTCAGTTGGTGGTATATACTGCTGTGTTTTTGGAGTTGTGAGAAGCTTTCAAGGTTAATACATGGGTAAGTGTGAATTATGTCATAAAGATACGGCGTAGGCATTATACAGGGTGTAATTGAATTCATGGGCACTAATTTTAAGGGGTCATTGTACTCATCATTATGAACAACTTTTACTATGGGAACAAATCAGCTGTTCCATACATTATGCTAGCTTAACTCGTCAAAATTTAGGGAACAGCTGATTCTTTTTTCGCAATTTCAAGTGTGTTTCCATAGTAAAAGTTGTTCATAATGATAAGTACAAAGACCCTTCAAAATATCGCCTATGAATTAAAATTCACCCTGTATTTTAGAGAGTTAAGACGGTTCTCTCAAGCTTAAAGAATCGTTCGTTTGCAGAAATAGGTCACAGAATGTCTATTCAGCTATAAAATGACAAATAACAAAAGCAATTTATGTATAAAACCCGCAGAAAGCCTTATTACAATAAAACCAATACTTTTCATTCGGTCGCCATTATCCGTTATTACGGAAATGATACAATATTACAAGCCAATGGCACAATACAACAGATATTGGTATTTGTACCAATAATGGTCCGTACCAATAATGTGGTGTCACCGATTTTGTTTGTAGTTTTTATTTCATTGGTCACGAAGTACCTAGTAATTAAGGGTTGAGTTTAAGCGGGATTGGCCGAAAGGTTTACCGCTACTCCGGTACATAAAGGGCTAAGGAAGGACCACGGATGGGTTTTAGTCAGTAAGAGTCTGACTCTACTTCCCGCTCCACCTAGAGCGGGAGGAGTAATTTGACGATTTCCCACCCTCAAAAAACAAAAAAAAAATGATTAAGTATTGAGACAAAGATATATCAACTTCACTATTTGAGCACTACTTATATTTAGTTAAGTATCTTTATCACAGCCCTGCCATTTTCATCATCCATTCATTATCATTAATCATCATTTCACATTCATTCATCCTATTAATATTATAAATGTGAATGTCTGCATGTTTGTTACTCAATCACAGAAAAACGGTTGACGGGATTTGTATAAAATTTGCCATACTAGTAGTAGGATTGATAAATAGCATGATTTTCACCCCGTCAAATGAAATTCACCAGATAACCGCTTTTAGATACTAATATTATACTCAGAAAGATCTCAGGTTTACTCAAATCGAAATTTACGAAACAAAGGCAAGTAAGATTTTTACTAAGACCAAAATTGAACCAGAAACAATGACTTAAAAACTCCATGATATATGAGAAAAAGAAACTACAGAACTCTATATTATCACCAAAGACGCGACATTTCTTCACTACTAAATGACAAGAGACTTGAAACTTGTAAAATAAAAGTATTTATTTCAAATAAACCAATTACAATCCCTTTAGAATTGTCATTAGATCGGTCACTCAGAAAAATGAAGCTAGTGGCCCATTTCAAAGCAGTAGATACTTATGGAGAAGAACGGACAAGAAACGCCATGGACACTCTTTTAAACAAAACCAAACAGTTAATTTACCTATAGTTAATTTTGTATCAGAAATGGGAAAGAAACTCCTTACTACTAAAAATATTGTTAAAAAAGTATCTGATATGGATAACGAGCTCCTTGTAAAAGCACTAGATTTGAAGGCAAGCATCATGTTAGTAACATGAAAGAAAATGTAGACAACCTTTGACATAATTATACAATCTTTTCGTACAAAGATCTGTACAACGATACATGAAGATGGAAAATCACGAGACTTTTATATTGTGATATAACGTGTTGTTTCTAGGCAGGGTGTGACTGAGGTGTATACCCCATAATAGGTACACCCATACCTATCATTCCAGCCGAAAGACATCTCCTGCTAGACATAGTCTACCCCCAAGCTCCGCTACTTCGACCAGTAGTGATATTCTGTAAAAATCACTAGTATTAGGTGGAAGGACAGTTCACTTCACGCTCACTTCATCTAAGTTTTCACGGTTTTTACAGAATCGACCGGCAGTTAGCTGAATGGTGCTAATATATGCGTCATGTTCGTGAACGGGCGCTGTCAGTAGGGACTGGTCATCTCTTAGCGGCTAGGGCTATTTAATTTTTGAATAGTTTATACATATTTTATATTGGATGCTTTTAACGTTCTGCATCGTTCTCACATGTATAATATTAATATGAACTATGTAACCAATATTTTGTAACCATATTTTGTTTAAAAGAGTGTCCATGGAGTTTCTCGCCCGTTCTTCTCCATAGGTACCTACTGCTTTGGAATGGGCAACTAGCTTCATCTCTCTGACTGACCGACACCTTGACAATTCAAAAGTGCCTGTAATTGGTTTATTTGAAATAAATACTTTGAGTTTGAGTTCTATGCTTCCCACGCCTACCTACTTTTTATTGTTTTAATATTTACTTAGAAATCACAACGACAAGTCATAGAATTCACAACCAAAATGTCGCTGTTCCTTAGTTTCATTAGCTAACCGATACACATATCAATTGAATAAATAAAAATTACCAGTAGACTCAAAAAAGAAAAAAAAAACTAATCTAATTGACATAAAAAAACACCATAAACACCCTTTTAAAAGCTAACATCCTCAAGAAACAAACTTCAAACGCGCAAGATAAGACCATGTCGAACATCCCTGTAAAATTGACACGGAATAATCCTAAACAGAACCTCCGTAGCCAAACAATGACCTTATTAAAGCGACATACAGGAATAATTCAAACATACATATGTTTATATACACATATAATACACATGCTACTTGGTAAATCCTTCAGAGTAAAACGAGATGGAACGGGGTGGCATCAGCCCCTAGAGGGGGGGTACCCACCCTCGTCTATAGAATGTCTCCGCACGAAACCCCTTTGTAGAAGGAAGGGTTACCTCGGGAATGGAATAGAAAATAGTACATAATAAAAATTCAAAATATATTCTTTGGAGGCTCCAATTTTCTGGAATACCCGAAGGGTACCCGGGTACCCGTTTCTTTACATTATTCGTTTTTTTTTTCGGTAGACACGGGAACGAGGCTTGTTGTGCCATGTGATGCCTTTGAATTATGTTCCGTTATAACGATCTGCGAGAAAACATAATAAAATTCATGTTTGTGTTGAAATGATAACCTTGGTTTTGTTGTTTTATTGTGAACTAGAATGTGTTTGATCATCCACTGTCTGAGAAATGCGACGTTTGTTATTTTTGTGTCATGTTTAATGATGTTGTTTGGTTAATTTATGATTTCTATATTAGTTTGAATCGTTCAGTAACTTATCACATAGTTCACACAACCATCTTAGGTCCTACATAATATAGGGCATTCTTAAGTTGACGTTTGAGTGCTTTTATTACCTTCTGTTTTTTAACTTTTTATTTCTTTTGTTTTTTGTTAGGTATTTCTTTGGAGTACTTAACATTTTTCATTGGCTGATACTTAGGTACAAGTAAGTGACCTTTTCCACATTTCAAAAACAAAACTGAACCGGATCAGTACTTCAAAACCGAGTTCAATAACTGTCAGTGTCAATATCCCTGACCAATTTTAACACTGGCCACTCTTGAACGCGTTCATTCTCATTGGTGAAATTCGCCCTTAAAGACACAGTTACGTAACAAAAATTTTCTTCAACATCGCACTTATTGAACGACTCTTTCACTTTAAAGGTACATTTATATTAGCACTAATGAATAATATCCTGAACCATCAAACCAACGTCAAATTCAACTTATTCCATATAAAATAGAATAAGGAAACAGTGGTTTGATCGAACATCCCCGCCGTGTCAGGTACCGAGTCAAAAAAGAAATTCCATTTCCACAAACGAAAAATCCATCCAATACAATATATCACACGCTCCTAAGCCCGTTAGGAATAGAGAGAGATGGCGGTATGTGTGGCGCTGAAGTTAGAAGGAGACGGAGTCAAATGTCCCTGCGAAATGGAACGTAAGAAGATTGAATAGAAGTCACACTAGTACGGGTTACCTTTACGCACACTACTGTGAATGTACTATACGCCTTGTTAAGGGGCATACGGATTTTAGTTTTACGTCTCAATTTAGTAATGGGTTATTATGAGAATAGCACGCACGCACCTCTGATTTTACGGATTAATGTGCGTATTGTATAATTATCACTTCTTAAAAATCGGTGAAGGAAAACATCGTGAGGAAACCAGCATGTCTGAGAGATATTTCTCAACAGCATGTGTAGCTAAGTCAGAGGCCTATGGGTAGCATAAAAACTTTGACACCAGGTTAGTCACTAACCACATGATAAGAAGAAGATGAGAATTGGTAGGTATAGGATAATAGGACCTTAAGTAGCTAAGTCACTCACTTGATACAATTTTAACAAGTTGACGAGAGTAGCAGCATAATTATTATATTCTTTACATCCAACTACAGAGGAGCTCGTGGCTAAGCACTAACAGCTGCACGGATCGATCCATCAGGTTAAGCTACACTTGCTGAGGTTGGTCCGTGGATGGGTGACCAACTTTAGCTATCGAGACTCTTCCGTGCCTCGGAAAGCAAGTTAAGGTTGGTCCCGGCTGACCGAGGGTCTCTGACAGTCGTTACGGGTAGTCAGAACCCTGGAATCTTACCAAGCCAGTCTTACCAATTTCTTGTATTACCCAATGACTAACTGGGCTGTGGAGGTCAGATAGGCAGTCGCTCCATTCAGCTGCAACTGGTTAGACTTGAAGCCGACCCCAACATATTTGGGAAAAGGCTAGGCAGATGACGCTCATGAATCCGAAAATTCAGAGTCGAACTCGAGACCTATGACTTTTATTATTCTTTACATCAATTTCCTCTCCGATATGTCCACAAAACGCCACGTCTTACCCTTAACTAAAGGGTTATACATGTGTGCGCCTAAATACAAGAAGCACATGCGAAAATTCAGATCATCCGTAAAGAAATGACGCACACTTGCAGAAGTAAAGGCTTAGATCACCCATACTTGTGCAGGCAACTGTACGTACTCGTGGCAATCTTGTTTAGTCGTCGGTGTGTGAGTGATTTTCGCGATATAGTACCCTTGGGACTCGAATATTTTATTTATTTTTCTTGCATTTGGAATATCATTGTTACTTACGTTGTATTAAAAGTGAGACCGCGGTAGATTGCTTTGGTGACGCACACATACTTGGGGTTGGAAAAGGATTGGGTTTCATCTAGGAAGACAGAATGGAGAATGAAAGAAAATTTGTTTTTTTTTGTCACAGAAACACGTACATAGAATATCATTCAAACCTAGGTGAAGAATCGTCGGATCACATTAATTAGTTTAATAATTTTGTGTCACTCTGTTTATGTATGGTAAGCAGTAACTGAGGGCGTATTACAAGTGATGTCAAAATAATTGGTAATCATTTTAAGTGATTTGTAAATATAACGGTGGAGTTCCTTGCTCATACTTCTCCTAACGAAAGTTCATTTTGGAAGGGACAACTACAAACAATCCTATTTTTGTTGTGTCCGGAATGAAAATATTATGTTCGGACGACATAGGTGTGCTATTATCGGCTTTGAATGTAATACGATCCTTGCTTTTCTAGTATTCAATAAGGCTAAACTATAGGGGATACAATTCATTTTTTTTTAGTCCGTAAACTAGATTAGTTAATAAAATTCGGAACCGTATTTTTTTTTACGTAAGCCAAAGATTACTTTTATACATTGAGTTATAGTTTAAATGGGTCAGGGTATTAAAAAATGCGTGTCTACATTTTTTTTTTATCTGATTAAAAATATATAAATTATACATCTCTTGATTTATAATTTATATATTTTTATATATATATTTAATCTACCTCTGAACACACAAATTATTGATCGAAGGTGAGAACGATGCAGAACTTAATAAAAGCGTCCATAATTACAAGATTTAAAAAAATAATTCAAAATTAATATAAATATTAAAACAGCCGTGGCAGGTAAGAGGTGACCAGCCCCTACTGACGGTGCCCGTTCATGAACATGACGCATGGATTAGCACCATTCAGCTCAACCATTTTGATGGGAGCTAAATGATCCAAAATACCGCCACCATCAGTGAGACATTACAGGGAGCATGACATGCTCTCAGACGCCAGGGCACATTCAAGTCATTGTAAGACGTACTCAGTAAATGGTAGCTTTATAGTAGGTACATAGTACTCACAAAGGTGATGGCATTCGTGATACTGGGTGATCCTGCCGATCCATTTTGTAACAAACTCATGGAGAAAACTTGGGTGAAGTGAGCTGTCAGGTGGAATGACAGTTCACTTCACCTAAGTTTTCACGGTGTTAATTTTATAAAACAACCACCACCACCACCACTTCTTTGATACCTAAGAGCACATAACCAAAAAACCAGGTTTGGTGTGAATTTACTAGACCCGGTCTAGTAACAAATTTTTTATTTATTTGTGTTTTGGCGAGACTATCATTTCCCACTTAGAGATACTCACCTCTAGATCTATCATGGATCTTTCTGGTACCTAAACATAGGTGCTACTGTTATCCATTTAAAGGAAACACCTTTCAACTACACGTCACGGCAATATGTATATGAAGGGCTACGAGGCCAAAGACCACACGGCAGCCATTTAATCGCACGAACACACCAGAAAATTTTCAAATTTCCGTTCTACATGTAACTTCAGTCGAAAACATCAATTCTACTCGTAAAAATCACAACCCCATCATATTTCCTTAATATCTACTCCACATGCTTACCATAAAACACATCCTACATACTATGGCCGGTAATAGCTTTTTATGTTCAGTTCGCACGGAACGGAACCCACTGGTTAAACGTTAACGTTCGCGTTTGAGTGTTTCGTACGTTTATGTGCTGTGTTTAGGTTGTGAGGCGGGGAAAGTGGCTTTGGCAAGTCGAGTGAGTCAGATAGTTTGATTGTTATTCATTTTCGATTGGATGCTACCTCATTCAATTCGTTCTTATTTGGGATCATCAAAAGATAATTTAGGTTAAGAAACTTTTTTAGGTTAAGGTGGATGTGCCCGGGTAGCCTGCGAAATTCAAATTTTCTTAAGTTTTTTGCAATTTGCAGGCCAGTGATAGCTTGTATGTTGATGAACATTTGATTCGCGGCTGTAAGACGTATGTAGTTACAGAATTATAATCGTCAAAATCATTAATACAACCCTCCGAGCTCATAAAGGTGTAAAAATGTCTTTTTACAAGGTCAAAGTCATTATTACACCTTTATGAGCTCGGAGGGTTGTATTAATGATTTTGATGATTATAATTCTGTAACTACATACGTCTTACAGCCGCGAATCAAATGTTCATCAACATACAAGCTATCACTGGCCTGCAAATTGCAAAAAACTTAAGAAAATTTGAATTTCGCGGGCTACCCGGGCACATCCACCTTAAGAAACTTACTATCGTATGTTTTATGCCTAATTCTGCAAATGGAGTATGTAAGAAGCAGGGCTCTGAACCGGTTTAAAAAGAGCGGTTAATTTCGATGAAATACCGGTAAATATATCGTTCCTTCATTAACCGGTTAAACAAGTGAACTGTTCATATGTAACCCAAATGATAAAGGTTACCGGTTACATAAGCACAAACGGTTTTGACACCCGAATTAACCGGTTAATTCAGTAAGTCGTAAATATTTTTCGTCTACTTTTTTAACACTTCCAACAAGTTACGAAATTTGGTTAAGGAAGACGGTGGCGGCGACGTTGAGAACTTGCATGCGACTTGATGCGACTATTTTGTAACTAAATGACATCGCAACGTCTTGACCGTGCTTGTGAGTGGCGGGGGCGGGGGTGTTCAAATTGGTTTTAACCGGTTAATTTTCACTTTCAAAACCAAAATTCATTAAAAACCGGTTTCCCACATATACTGGTAAAAACCGGTAAAGTGCAAACCTTAACCTAAATCGATTTCGGTTTGGGGTCAATGACCGTAACCGGTTAAGAATTTCAACCGGTTTCCGAGCCCTGGTAAGAAGCATAGCAGGTGACGTTCTATTGTTTCAGCCTACCGCCATGGGAAGGCGTGAGTGTATGTATGTAAACCTATTTGTAGTTAAGGCTATCAAATTTAATATGGTTCACAGTAAGGGACAGTGATTGTTTCTTTTACATGAAAGTTTTCTCTTAGGGGATGTGAGAATGACTTTAGAAAACTCTCCACAGGAAAACTAAACACAACTAAAGCAATATGAAGTGGTGAAGGGTGGGATTTTTTGGGGGTCTGTCTTATGTAACTTTGACCTTTAAAAAGTGCTGATTTTCAGCCTATTTTGAACAATTGACTTAGATTTTGATTTCGAACTACGTCTTAGGTGGTACTTTCTAAACATTAATTTTTACTATAGACACTTTAAGAAGAAGGAAAGTACTACAACTAATGCTACTTGTACAGCGACTTGCTGGTAAATGTGTCTTTTTCGTCGGTCGAGTAACTACACTTGCCAAAACAATCAAGCTAGCTTGCCTATTCAAAGGCACCACGATATAGTGCTGTCGTGTCATGGCTACATTTGTTGCGTATGAATCGTAAGCGTACATTATGTGATATGCAAATTAGCCGTATTATACGATGATTTGTGCGCCCACTGAGATTTGTGACATCGTGTGTAGTTAGTTTGTTACTTTGCTTAACATAGTACAAGCATATGACGAATAATATCGTGGAAAACGACTGTCACTGTCGAGTTTTGAAATGTTAGAATCATCATCATCTGCCTAGCCTTTTCCCAACTAGGTATGTTGGGGTCGGCTTCCAGTCTAACCGGATGCAGCTGAATACCAGTATTTTACATGGAGCGACTGCCCATCTGACCTCCACAAACCAGTAACTGGGCAATACGATACCCCTTGGTAACTGACTGTCAGATTTTCGGGCTTCTGACATGTTAGAATGGCACTATGATTTTTCAAGAGCTGCTCCCAAAACATAGATATATATGTATTTTTTTATTGACTATAGGCTCGCGTTTGACCACTATCTCACCTGATAGTAATATAGATACATACAATATATATGTAATCAAGATGGCCGTTTACTATGGGAAGACACCTGACATCGCGAAAAAAGTGAAGCTAAGTCAGAGGCCCATGGGCAGCATAAAAAAACCAGGCTAGTCACTAACCCACGAAAAGAAGAAGAAGTTTGTAATAATTATGAAACATCATTTTCAGTTTAAAATCAGCCATCATATCGAAAACAGCCAATGTCTATAGTACTGGCATTTCAAAGTAAAAAACAAACCTGAATAAGCGAGGGTCTAAAACTTAGTACCCAAGTGTCTGTCTAATGCTTTCGAGGTTCTAATGTACTGTATATTTGACGGCTGTATCTACCATCGTCTGGCCAGGATTTCCGAAGGTAGCATTCACGGATGTATAGCTGTTAGGGTGTCTAAAGGAAATGCCTAAATGTCTGGTCTAATCTTTTTGTTTCAGTTTAGGTTTTGTTCAACTGGGGTTTAGGGTTGAGTGAAAAGAGAACGTATTGACTATATTTTATATTTTCTGTTTATCGGAGGCCTTTGATGACTCATTTTATGATTCATTATGTGTCTCAGTATTTGGTCTGTAGTCCTTCCATTGTCCATGGCTGAGATATGAATTGACAATGGTTTTAATTTTTCTGAATACGAGGTTTTTTAGCTGCTTTTCACGGATGTATTCAATGACTTTTTAGAAATGTGCGTTTTGTTTGTGCAGAATAAACATTTTTCCTTTCCTTTTTTGTCCATGGAGTTTCTTGCCCGTTCTTCTCCATAGGTACCTACTGCTTTGGAATGGGCAACTAGCTTCATCTCTCTGACTGACCGACACCTTGACAATTCAAAAGTGCCTGTAATTAGTTTATTTGAAATAAATACTTTGAGTTTAAGTTTTTTCTTTCTTCCTCAACTTTTGTCGAAATAAAACTTAAACCACTGTAAAGTCATACATATAAGCTTTAATATGACGTTCTTTATATCAATGTACATGAATATTTTTGTAAGGGCACAATTTCATACAAATTTCGGTAATGTCCTTTATGTTACCACACATAACATAAAATCACGGCTGTATACCGGGAAAGGTTAAGCAGAGGTGTACTTCATAGTGGACCAACATTTCGCCAGTTATGTTTAAGTCCCATGTAATAGGGGGCGAGCCTGTTGCCATCAACCAGACACAAACCCAGACTAAAGGTTGTTTCTGAAAAATTCCATACCATTAAATTTATGTTACCGGAAGTAAAATACATCTGTGGTTTCTTCGAATCAAAAGACCAGACTTAATGTCCATTACAAAAAAAAAATAGCCACAAAAACAAGAAAACAGTCGATTCACAAGTATACAATTATAATTTTTATGTGGTGCTAAGAGCCGGAGAATTATCAAGATTAATTCATCATTTATTGCATAAATTACACTTTAATAATAACACAACGCCGGAACACAACGATTTAAACGTTAAATTTTAAAAGTTTTTGCTACCAAATGTTATCATAATTAAAAACAATAACTTAATCTTTATAATTTTGGCTTAAACGAAGTTCCGTAAACCCAGTTCCCACTGCTGGGATTCCCAAGCAGTGATAGCCTAGTGGTGTGACCGACTGCCAAGTCATAGGTCTCGAGTTCGAACCCAAGGCACGCGCCTCAAAGAGATGTCAGCATACGAAGGGGCCCCTCAGGGCCAAGCCTGCCGGGTAAGCGGGATTGTCCGAAAGGGTTACCGCTACGCCGGAACATAAAGGGCTACGGAAGTAACATGGATGGGTTTTAGTCAGTAAGAGTCTGACACTCCCTTCCGCTCCACCCAGAGCGGGAGCAGTCATCGGATGATTCCCAGCCTTAAAAAAAAAAAAAAAGGCACGCACCTCAAATTTTTCGGATTCATGTGCGTATTGTACTACTCTGTCAAGAAAGTACCGGGAAAAGATTAATAATACACAAAATGTCTGTTATTCATCCAAATTTATTTTATCACCTTCAAAGTATGCTCCTTTAGAAACGATACACTTGCGCCAACGAATAATCCATTCATCAAAACATTTTTTAAACGCTGCTTCCGGAATTGAGTTCAGTTCTCGCCGCGAATTCTCCTTTATGTCCTCCTCCTATCGATTGAAAACGGGTGCCACGAAGTGGTAATTTGAGTTTAGGAAAAAGAAAAAAGTCAGCAGGAGCCATATCTGGTGAATATGGTGGTTGCTGGATGGTAATTGTTGAGTGTTTGGTCAAAAATTCGTTCACAATGATAGCCTTGTGCGAAGGCGCATTGTCGTGGTGCAAAATCCAAGAATTTTCTTTCCACAAATCTGGCCTTTTTCGTCGAATTTGCTCTCTTAAACGCCGCATAACGCTCAAATAATATTCTTTATTTACCGTTAGACCTTCCGGTAAGAATTCAGAGTGCACAACACCGCGATAGTCAAAGAAAACAGTCAACATGACTTTGACTTTTGATCGACTTTGGCGTGGTTTTTTCGGTTTCGGTTCAGTTGGAAGGCGCCACTCCGAAGCTTGTTGACTAGTTTGCATGTCAAACTCGTAAACCCACGTCTCGTCACCAGTAACAATGCGTTTCATGAATGTTGGGTCCGAACTGACTCGTTCTAGCATGTCCTCAGCGACTTTCATGCGATTGAGTTTTTGGAGAAACTTTAAGATCTTTGGATCTTTTGGGACTAGCCGAGCAGCAACATGTTTCATACCCAAATGATTAGTTAAAATGGTACGGATCGACTCGTGAGATACAGAAAGTTCGGCGGCTATCTCTCTCAGAGTTGAATGGGGATTTTCAGTCACTATTTTCTTCACTTTTGCGATGTTAACTTCAGTTGCAGACGTTGACGGCCTACCAGAGCGAGGCAAATCTTCCATCACATCTCGACCGCTTTTGAACGCTTTGAACCACTCATAAGCACGAGTTTTTGATAAAGTCGATTCACCGTAAGCCTTCTGTAACATTTTCAGTGACTCCGAACACGAAATTCCATTGGCGCTGCAAAATTTAAGACAAACTCTTTGTTCGATATTTTTGTCCATTATGAAATTCGCAATACACACTATATATGATATTACTAAAACGAGCACTGTATTTAATATAAATAACAGATGCAACTCAAACTCCGCGCCAAAATGGAAAACAGTTGTGCCAATCTAACAACTACAAAAAAACAAAAATTTGAATTTGGAACCATAAACAAATCATCCATTCCCGATACTTTTTTGACTGAATGTATAACACTTGCTTATAATCGGTGAAGGAAAACATCGTGAGGAAACCGGCATGCTTTTTTTTTTTTTTAAAGGCTGGGAAATCATCCAATGACTGCTGCCGCTCTGGGTGGAGCGGAAAGAAGTGTCAGACTCTTACTGACTAAAACCCATCCATGTTCCTTCCGTAGCCCTTTATGTTCCGGGGTAGCGGTAACCCTTTCGGACAATCCCGCTTACCAAAACCGGCATGCTTGAGAGAGATATTTCTCAACAGCATGTGATGCTAAGTCAGAGGCCCATGGGCAGCATCAAAACTCTGACACCAGGTTAGTCACTAACCACACGAAGAAGAAGAAGACTGCTGGGATACCGGCTTCCTTCGTTCGAGAGGGAGTGGAGTTTAATCCACCACGTGGGTCCAGTGCGGGTTGATAGATGTCACTTGTCTTCGAGATGGTTGGTTCTAAGTCGTGCTGGTTTCCCCATGCTTTCCTTCACCGTTTTGAGAGTAGTGCTGATGAAATATTTTACACAAAGTAAAGCTCCTGGCTCCAGCTCTGGGTTCGAACTCACGATTTACAACTCGTAAGATGGGACGAAGATGGGAGCAACACCATTCCTGGTACTCTCTGACAGGGTAGATATTCGGGTAAGCGGGATTGTCCGAAAGGGTTACCGGTACCCTGGAACATAAAGGGCTAAGGAAGGAACATGGATGGGTTTTAGTCAGTAAGAGTCCGACACTTCCTTAAGCTCAACCCAGAGCGGGAGGAGGCATTTGATGATTTCTCACCCTGCCCTGGTCTGCGGACGGTGAGTAATGGGTGACTCACCGTCCGATCAGCATCAGACCCGTGCCGGACGGCGCTTATATGTTCCACGCGCGCCTCAACGAGAGATGTCAGCATATGAAGGGGCCCCTCAGGGCCAAGCCTGCCGGGTAAGCGGGATTGTCCGAAAGGGTTACCGCTACCCCGGAACATAAAGGGCTGCGGAAGGAACATGGATGAGTTTTAGTCAGTAAGAGTCTGACACTCCCTTCCGCTCCACCCAGAGCGGGAGAAGTCATTGGATGATTTCCCACCCACAAAAAAAAAGGGTAGATATTCTCACAAAACAATTATTGTTATGACCGTCATTTTACTCATAGGATTAGTTACGGCTATAAGTTTAGCATGTTTTCATCACTTTATTACTTTTTTATTACTTATCTCGTTACGGATAGTGCTAAAATTATTTATATTGTAAGTATGTAGTTAGTATGCATAGTTTTGAAGTTTTTTGCACTCACGTGAATGATAGCAAAAAGACGACGTCAGTCGAATTTTTATATAATAATTAAAATGTACTTATTAAAAATCTTAATTTTGCTGTCAGACACTGCACACCCTAAGCCAGAGATGGCGAACCAATGGTACGTAACAACATAATTTGGGCGGGCACGGCATCATTGCAAGAATGGAAGTACCTTAGTCATCTAGTTTGGAACGGCAAAAGTTGCACTAAGGGCCATGGCAGACTATCTACTTTTAGCATCGGCGATCTGCAATTAAACCGCTTTTTAGAAGCTAAATGCATCGGCAAAGTCACGAGCAAAAATACGTATACAGTTAGATAATTTCAAAAGCGGTTTTCTCTTTAATTAATTATTGTAATTGTATGTTCATGCACACATTGCATTTACGTTTCTATAGATTTACCGAGCATGTCGTATCTCAAAGTTTAAATAGTAAGTTTACGAGAAAATCGCTTGTGAATATTGCTTGGTTTATACATAAATATTAGTGCTAGTGACTGTACAATCCCAAAACCGCCGATCGCCGCTGCTAAAAGTAGCTAGTCTACTCTGACCCTAATTTGTTTCCTCATATAAATAAAATTTAAAAGTGCTAAATTGCTAATGTTATGACTGTAACATAAAAAAGGTATTACTGTGTTTTTTCCAGTACTCACTAATACAAGATTGTTTGTTGGCACGTCATGGCCACATTCAATATTTATTGCGAAAAAATGGCACGTGGATGTGTAGAGGTTCGCCGCCCCTGCCATCAGCCATTAGGTTTTGAAGTATGAAATTTCGCATAATAGTTCTAAAGTAGAGTTACTGGGTTGTGGGGGTCAGATAGGCAGTCACTCCAAGTAAAATACTGTTATTCAGCTGCATCTGGGTTAGACTGGAAGCCGACCCCAACATAGTTGGGTAAAGGCGAGGCAGATGAAAAGTTCCTTTTGTAGCAAAGGTGAGCACATAGGAAGACTTCGTAGAAGTTTGTCCCCTAAAGGGGTTAAATAACGATATGTAAGATTGTATGGAAGATCGTAAATATTGCTGTTGGGTAACCCTATATTATAGCAAGCCATGCCCTCTATGGTTTGCTATAATATACTCGTGCTTGACCAAATTCGTTACAATTTCACCCATTCCGAGCAAAGCCGCGCGCTTTTCTCTGTTACATAAGGTAACTTAGAAAAGCGCGGTAAAAAGTCAACTCAAAATACTTGGGATTCCTCTATTAGACGAAGTAAGCTAACAAACATTACCCACTTTTGGGCTTGGCCAGAGTAGGGTAAAATACCTAGTTGAGTAGAAACAAGCTTCTTTATCACCACCCATAAAAACCTTAATAAACAAATAGCACTTTTGTCCTGCATCTTTGCCAAGCTCGTAAGTATTCGGCAATATTCGTAACACCGAACATTAACGAGTACTTCATTCGGACATATTTACGATTTTGGCACGGCACGGATACGATACGATTGCGAATCATGCCGTCTGCGACTGCGAAATATGGGCCTGCGAAAAATATGAGCGTGCGAAAATGATAGTTTTCAATTTGTTAATGGATTCTTTTGAGCTTTTTGTTCTAGTGCTATAAATTGGGGGTAGGAAGAGTGGTGTTTCTTTATGGAAGGTGAAGCTATATTAGTTTTCATGTTCCATTAGTGTGACGTCATAGTTGCTAGTGATTCACTTTGTGATTGATCGGGGAACAGTCTGACGGTCCAACTGACAGGAAGTATATATCAAGCAGCTACTTTTTTATAATCCTTTATTCACATTGCAATCTAACCTATTAGTAGTATTAATTTAAAATTTTTGTCACTATTTATTTTACTTGTTATATTAAATATTGTTAAGAATCCAATATTCCTTACAGGAATAATTATAATAAGCATTTTTATCGCCTGCGACACAGGTATATCCTAGTGCAGGCATATTTAACATTATGCGTTACCAATTGATTTTCCTTAGTTTTTATTTTTGTATTCTGCCACTTGAGTCTTTTGAATAAATTATTATTTTTATTATTATTAGTAATTTCTACATAGAATAAAACAAAGTCGCCCCCTCCGTCTGTCCTTCTGTACGCTAAGATCTTTTAAACTACGATTTTACTAGGTGGGTTGCTGGTCTTCTTTCTTTTCATGTGGTTAGTGTCTAACCTAGTGTCACAGTTTTTATGCTGCCCATGGGCCTCTGACTTAGCTTCACATGCTGTTGAGAAATATCTCTCAGACATGCTGGTTTCCTCACGACGTTTTCCTTCTCCGATTTTTAAGCAAGTGATAATTATGCAATACGCACATGAATCCGTGAAATCAGTGCCTTGGGTTCGAACTCGAGACCTATGACTCGGCAGTCCGACGGTCACACCACTAGGCTATTATTGTTGCTTGTTGCTGTTGCTGGTTGAAATACAACTTAAACTGCTAAGTAATTATAAAATTAGGAAATTATACAAAAGATAACATTTTTCTTCACTTAATGCTATCGGCGAGGCACTTGATTCGCGTGTTTTCGTAAGCTACATACTGCCTCAATTTTTTGTTCTTTATCATAACGAAACAATTAACATAATCAATTTTTTTAACCCGTTTCTATTACAATCATCAAATTATATCTTCAAAACTACCGTAAATTTTAATTACACACTTAACTCACGATCTTTTTAAAGATACAATCATCCACCAATCAACACCCATTTTTACACCATGACAGTGCTTTATAATCACTTAATTGTATTAAAATTCTAAAATAAATGAACATGTACGCTTTATCTATGAAATCAAGTTTGTTACGTACTTCATTGTACACATGTAGGGTGGCTGCACCTGTCGCTAGCACCCACCCTGAGGCAAGTTGCACATTAATAATTGTATCGCAATTTCCATTCAAAGTACCACACAATATGTCCATCTATCTGTCCACTTTAAGGGCCTCCTGTCTATCTAAAAAGCCGCTGGTGGAGTTACAAGTGCACCTAGCTGACATTTAAAACTATTTTATTTTATTATTTACAGCCACAAAACCTATCAATGTCTATAAATTTGTTGCAACTTGCTGTTGATAGCGTGCACATTTCCACAACAACTTTGTACTTAGAGATATATCAATTTCTAAACGCAATTACCATTAAAATAGTTTGATGTTAGTAAGCAAATAAGGGTTTGTTATTTTAAGCCTGTTTTTTTATAACAATAATTGTTGCATAGTAAAGACTTATCGGATATTCCGCATGCCGTAGATTCATTACTTCCTAACAAGGAATCCCGCAATGTAGCCGCGAGAATGCAACAGTAAATAAACAATAAAAGCATTGCGTTTATAAATTATCGGCACAATGGCAAAAACGGCCGCACAGTGCGCCGTATTCATTGGATAAATTCGCTGTGCCCATAATTGGTGCCGCCACCCTAAGGCGGTGGAAGTCTTAGGAAATTACGTTTAATTTGGTTATTGTAAAGTTAACAAATCGCTTGTGAATGGGTTATAAGTACTGTAGTGAGTATAGAAACTTCGAAGTGGAGCAAGGAGAGTTAAATTAATTAATGATTGTAGAACTTTGTTGTTGGAGTCAATGACTGGGGTAATTGTTTACTACATATTTATAATTATGACGGTAACTGGGACACTTTTTTCACAATTGAAGCCTTTTATTTGTTTTGTTTATAATTAACTCACTGACTTACAGAATTTAACAAACCTTTTTCTGTTATACAATGTTTAAGGTTGCTTCTAAACACAATGATTTTGAGTTCGTTTAAGATGGTAATAGCATTTCTATTTTTAATTGTTGTCTAAAAATTTCAACAAAAAAAAATTAAGCCACTGTTATTCATACAAACAAAAAATAAAGAACTTAAATACATTTATTTGTGGCAAATATGACGCAATAAATTAACAAAATAATAGGTTGGTAAATGTTTTTTTCTTTAGAGGTATACCTATAGTACACCCCCATTTCGCCAGATATGTCTAAGTCCCATGTAATAAGGGGCGAGCCTAAACATCGGGCACAAATCCAGAACTCGAGCTGGAATGGAAAAAACCTAACAACACTTGGCTTGAACCGGGAATCGAACCAAAACTACCATTCAACCGTTATTCTACCATTAAATTTATATTAAATAGAGTTAATTAACAATTAAAACAGACTAGAGCATGTAAACTTGTAATGTAATAAAACAAAATCGGCAGCCATAGAACTACTTACCTACATCATAAAATGGTGTAAGAACTTTTTTTAAATGACCACTTGACCAGACCAAAGACAACTCCATTAATTTTAAAAGTTAAATAATAACACCTTGCCATCCACGAGTTCTTATGAACAAATATTGTAAAAACAATTTTAATAAAACTAAAAGTGCACTTTATCAAAATGGCCACAAATAAACGGTAATTTTTTTCTAAAACTCGCTCAGTCGTCGGTTGCTATAAAAAATTACGTCATAATATTGTCACAAATGTGCTATGGCAGAATTATACAATGTTATTAGCACTTTATTAATTCAGTTTTTAATAAAGTTTTAACATAAAAAACTGGACACAGAAGTACCACTCCATACATAGCTAGTTGACATGAGTAATATGGGCATACAAATATTATAACAGAAGATCTGAATATTGAACGTCATCACGTCAACGCTGGCTGTCGCTGAGAATCAGCGCTGTATCTCCGTCTCGCATGGGCTCTAAGCATTATGCTGAGCGATGGCCGTTTTGCGCGGATGTGACGCATATTTTCCCACAACTTTTTTTTTTTTGCTTGTTTTTTTTGCGCAATTAGACGTATTTACTTTCTTTCAATTTTATCTAATTGAAATACCTAGGTGAGTTTTATTGTCAAGGTATTAACAGGTAGGCAAACTCCAACATAATTGGAATAGGCTACGTAGATGGTAGTAATTAGTCACGTAACTAGCCATTTAGGCCAACAAGCCAACATGCTGCAACCGGTCTGCTCAGCGACCAGCAGTTCACAATGTTCTTTTATGTTCCGTGGTCCACTTGTGGTTGCTGCTACCCGTGGCTGTGGTGTGTGGCTTGTTTGCACCGAGCCTTAGAGCCAGTTTCTGGGACGCGTTTTGTCGGCATGGCATTCATTTTGGCCGTTGGTCCCGGCTGTCATTTGTACATCTTTGACAGTCATTACGGGTCGTTAGAAGCCCGAAAATCTGACAGCCAGTCTTACCAAGGGGTATCGTATTGCCCATTTACTGGGTTGTGGAGGACAGATAGGTAGTCGCTACATATAAAATACTGGTATTCAGCTGCATCCGGTTAGACCGGAAGCCGACTCCAACATAGTTGGGGAAAGGCTAGGCAGATGATGATTGATAAATTCTCAACCGAGCGAGCGTAAACTGCTGTTTATGTATTTTTGAACATACATGAAAAGCTCGTGGCTAAGTAGTAACTACCGCACAGGTCGATCCATCAGGTTAAGCTATGCTTGCTGAGGTTGGCCGTGGATGGGTGACCATCTTTACATACCGCGAATCCTCCGTGACTGGGAAAGCATGGTAAGCCGTTGTTCCCAGCAGTAATTCGTGATCTTTGACAGTCGTTACGGGTCGTCAGAAGTCCGAAAATCTGACAGCCAGTCTTACCAAGGGGTATCTTTTTACCCAGTTACTGGGTTGTGGAGGTCAGATAGGCAGTTAGACAGTTTGTTTTAACATGCAGAGAAAACCGCAAAAGTCGCATACAAGAACTACAGTAAAGGAATTTCGTATTGCAAAAGGTGCGTAACATATTGGACCTTCTGCAAAATATTTTTTACATATTAATTAGTAGTTAAATATACACTTTTTAATATAGTTTTACCCTTAATAATGGCTTGAAACGTGTCATTACGGGAGTACAATATATCTAGTTGGTTATTTTCGTGCTAAAGTGCACTAAACACTGGAAACTTTGTCATCGGCCTTTATTAATTTATCACGCAGCCTTCGGGAACATTGAAAGTTCATTATTTTGTAAATTGTTTATTGCCCAGTATGATGGGCTATACCTATAGGGCAATTGATAAACTTGTTCCATCTTACTATCACACTAATATTATAAAGGCATAAGTTTGTGAGTGTGTGTTTGTATGTTTGTTACTTCTTCACGCTGAAACGGCTGAACGGATCTGGATGAAATTTGGCACAGAGATAAATTATAGTCAGCAATAGCACATAGGCATACTTTTCTGCTTGGGATTACTTTCTACGTGGGATAATTTCCCACTTGTCCATGGCCTGATTGTTGAGATACCGATTGTCAATGACTGATTGACGATTGTTTTAATGACTTTGAATACGAGGTTTTTTAGCTGCATTTCTAGAAATGTGCGTTTTGTTTGTGGAGAATATTTTTTTCTTTGTTTTTTTCTTTCTTTTATACACGCGGGTGAAGCCACTGGCTGGTATAAACTATGTGGATATACTGAGAGATATTAATTGCTTGTGTGTTGCGCACTCTTTGTCATATCTGCAGAAACAAGAGAGGTAAAAGGTCAGTCTAAGGGCACACTTTGAAAAATTACAGTTAATTTCCTATTTCTGAAGCAGATAAATATTTTTCAAAATATTAAGTCCTTGAACTTCCAACGCAAACTAACTTGGTCAAGCAAATTTGCAAACAAGCGAGTCAGTTGCCATAAGTGCTCATTAACCCACTTCCAAAAATGAGGTTCTATGTTCGTCTTTATGTTTTTTTAATATCGATATTTTCGTCAATTATGGACTGACTTAAAAAAGTCTTCTTTCTTATTTTGATAGATAAAGCTTGGGTGGTGTTTCCATATAAATTTTATTAACCTTACTTGGGTAGTTATTAAGCTACCTTCAATAATACCTACGTATTTAATCCTTTTTTATTATCTTGAAGATATTTTAATACTTCCTGTTAGAACATCATAGCTTTCTGTCACTGTTGTTTACATAGCAAGTAGGAGTAAGAAGACTTTGGAGTAGGTACTATAACTAAATAGTGAAAAATAAAAAACAATTTTGCAAAAAAAAAAACATTTAAGTACCAAAAACATTACAAAATAAATAATAACTAAAATAATTTCAGAAGTGGTTGGCAAAAAATGAAAATTCAAAACCAAGGACACGTACTTCCGAAATTAAAATTATACTATAATTCACTTTGTAGTGTTGTTTTGGATGTCGGTTATTTTTTGTTTAAAACTTTTTATTAAAAAAAAACACAAACACGGACTTCCAAAATTAAAGTTATAATTTACTTTGTAGTGTTTTTTGTAAAATACTTTTTTACAGAAAAATAAAAAAACAATCAAATTTTAGAAAAGGAAGATGCTATGTCTTACTTGTAAACCATACGGTATACACAATCAGCTTTTTATTCAATAAACTTCTAACTTTAACTCGCTTTACATGAAAAAATAACTAGCCCGCATCTACATACATATTCAAGCACATTATATCTAATTTTACCCACTATTTGCATATTATACACATTAGCTGTACAATGTACAATGTTGCACCGGCCCCGTGACGTCACGGTTACTGTAAATGAACCTTATATGAACGAGTAATCACCTCTTATGGATGTTTGTAAAAAAAGGACATTGTCCGTGTTGTAGAGAATTACTAGAAGTGGTATTTATAGTCATTTTCGCACATGAAATGACAACAACAACAACAACAACAGCAACACAACAATAGCAACACAAAGACAATAACAACACAAAGACTTCAACAAACACCTACTAAACAACTTGGCATAAACTCTTGTCCAGCAACTGAACACCTACTAAACAACTTGGCATAAACTCTTGTCCAGCAACTGAACACCTACTAAACAACTTGGCATAAACTCTTGTCCAGCAACTGAACACCTACTAAACAACTTGGCATAAACTCTTGTCCAGCAACTGAACACCTACTAAACAACTTGGCATAAACTCTTGTCCAGCAACTGAACACCTACTAAACAACTTGGCATAAACTCTTGTCCAGCAACTGAACACCTACTAAACAACTTGGCATAAACTCTTGTCCAGCAACTGAACACCTACTAAACAACTTGGCATAAACTCTTGTCCAGCAACTGAACACCTACTAAACAACTTGGCATAAACTCTTGTCCAGCAACTGAACACCTACTAAACAACTTGGCATATACTCTTGTCCAGCAACTGAACACCTACTAAACAACTTGGCATAAACTCTTGTCCAGCAACTGAACTGTGGTTTCCCTAGTGACACTGACAGAAGGCAAGAAATATTCTTCGCTAACTATATTAACCCATTAGATGTTCGATTTTTAGAAGCGTTTGCTTCTAAGAGCTCAACGATTTATACGGTTACTAGCTTCCGCCCGCGGCTTCTCCCGCACAATATATGTCGATAAGTTATACACATAAACCTTCCTCTTGAATTACTTTATGTATTAAAAAAAACCGCATCAAAATCCGTTGCGTAGTCTTAAATATTTAAGCATACATAGGGATATAGGGACAGAGAAAGCGTTGTGTTTTGTTTTATACTATGTAGTGATATTTAATGTCGTTTCGAGAGAATTTTTCTAATAAACCTATGAAGTTCATACGACATTTGAGCGGTTAGTGAAAGTCAAATCATTTATTTCAAATAGGCACGTAAAAGGAACATGTGAACTTAAATTTTACAAGAAAAAAGATTTATTCTATCTATTGCTCCATCTAGAAAGAAGGTCGTTTAGTATGGAGAAGTCAGTTAGTTCGATCATTATCTTAATTTAATTGGCATTTATGTCTTGTGAAGCAGTCCACAGCAAAATTGCTTGGTCATAGAATAACACCAGTCGATTATTCAAAAATTTCACCGTGATATCTTGAGTAAGTGAGCCCTAATGCTAGGGATTGACACTATTGACAGCAATGACAGCTCACTTTATACTCACTTCACGGTGATATTTCTACAGTATAGCACTAAGAAGATGTAGAATTTTCAAATGTGGAATGATTTAAAAAAAGAACAAACTGTTCTTCCGTAGCCAGATTCTATCATTCATTTATCTTCTATCTGATTCTACGAGTATCATTTGATTGTTCAGATTCTTTTTTTAAAAATCATTCCACATTTGAAAATTCTACATCTTCGTTGCCACAGTCACTATACTTATAATACGAACAAAAAACTCGACTAATAATGTGATACACTTGCAACAGCTGACATTAGTCGCACGCGCATGCGACTAAATTGTCGCATTACGTGTTAATAACTGTTTATAAGCCCGTAATTGGAGCTTCGGTTTTCGAACTTTATTGAGTGCTTTAATTGCGAAATTCACGCATAATGAACTTTAATTACAATTGGCTGATTGTAGGTTCATACTTGGCTCGAAATTATACTCAAAATGACCATGTAATTCTAGTATATTTGCCTTTTAAATGTTTTTATTGTTGGAACTCAAAACTCGCTCGTCACTTAGGTACAGTCAGGGAATTTTAAGGTGGATGCCTTTAATAAATAACCTTAAGATGCTTAAGGTAGATGCGCAAAAGTATGCCGCAAAATTCAAATTTACTTAAGAAACAAATATTAGTCTCATATGTCATGATTTCAGAAATCATTCAATTATTGTGTTGGTCGTATATGATGTTTTGATCGAGATACAACCTGACACTGACCTGGCGATTGCAAAAAACGCATGAAGACGTGAATTTTGTGGGCTAAAACATAACCTTATGGTAGCAAACCTTAAGGTTAATTTTTACTTGCACATTATCATTTTTCCGACAACGTCATAGAAAACATTTAGTATGAAAATGACAGTTTGCGGTATAGCAAATTGCTTGACCAAGACTATATCTTATTTAAGAGATAGTAAGGAACAATTTACAGAAATAAAAATAATTTATCTCTTATTACTTTTGGTTAGTCTTACCATGGAGTATCATATTGCCCAGTAACTTGGCTGTGAGGGTCAGATAGGCAGTCGCTCCATGTAAAATACTGGTATTCAGCTGCATCCGGTTAGACTGGAAGCCGACCCCAACATAGTTGGGAAACGGCTAGACAGATGATGATGATTTTTCAACATTTTTACCGAATCCAAGTCATTGGTTTACGCTTTGTAAGGATATTTATATCTTCTTCTACGTACAAATGAAAATACACAATTAATTATAATGACGTACTGTTTTATAACCTTTTCATTGCTGCGTGGTGATCAGACCCAACAGATAATTACCACAGCCAATTAATTAGTCACATGGTTTTAGCAAAACGTAATAATAAATAAGACTTCGTTACTTTTTACCTCGTTTGTGTAGTACAGAGGCCAGCACATCAAGCTATCCCTAACTGTCAAATTTTCTCAATTAAAAATGAACCTTATGTCTTTGAAATAAAGTTGAAATACTATCAAAGAAATTTGACCGATTGTGGTAACTTGATGTGCTGGCCTCTGTACATAACTAGGGTTGCCAAAAAATTCACTTCCAACATTATTTTTGGTGGTGGATTGGCAAGGTAGTTTATTCAAGAGTCACTGTTGAAATCGTAATAAAAGTCTTTTATACATGGACTGCTTTTTAAGCTTAAATAAAAGATTCTATAAAAAAAAATTCAGTTCAGAAGAAAGGTTTTGCGAAATAGTTACCTACCGACACCTACTGCATCAACTCAGATATAGAAATAGCTCAGGAATTTGAAAACTTTTTTGCTAATATTCCTCTTAAAACTACTGCATCTTTAAATTCCTCAGCAGCGCTTTCTGCTGCTTTACTTAGAAAAAATGTAAAGGCATGTCCTATGGAATTTACATTTCAGCATACAAACCCCCAGGCTGTCATAAAAGCTTTTAAAGATCTTAAAATTAAATCAACAGAGGATCTCTGGGGAATGTCTGTTAAAGTCTGTAGTTCTATTATCGAAACCATTGCGCCCTATTTAGCTTTCATATTTAATACTAGTGTGGACCAAGGTGTCTTTCCGGATCTTATGAAACACAGTAAATTAGTGCCATTGTTCAAATCCGGTGATAGTAAAGAACCCAACATTATAGGCCTGTGTCAATTCTGCCAGTTCTCAGTAAAGTGTTTGAAAAGTTGATGCTCAATCAAATGTTACGTCACTTTAATAAAAATTCCATCTTGCATGAACAACAGTTTGGTTTCACCAAAGGGCGTTGTACTACTGACGCTGGTGTCACCCTAATAAAGAACATTTTTAACGCCTGGGAAGAAGCACAAGATGCCATTGGAATCTTTTGCGATCTCTCTAAGGCGTTCGATTGCGTAGAACATGAGACGCTTCTGCTGAAACTAGAGCACTATGGGATTAGAAATACAGCCCTTGATTTACTTAGATCATACCTGAAAGATAGAAAGGTTAAAGTTCAAGTAAATGGTGTGAACTAGCTGGGGTCGGAAATGACAATGGGCGTTCCTCAAGGTTCGATATTGGGTCCATTCCTATTTTTAGTTTACATTAACGATTTACCCCAATTACTTCAAAATCAACCGAAGATGGTGTTATTTGCAGATGACACGTCATTAATTTTTAAAATTGATCGACGCTCACAAAATCTTGACGACGTGAATAACTCTATTCTTCAGGTCCAAGATTGGTTTACGGTAAATAATTTGGTACTAAATGAAAAAAAAACCAAATGCATTAGATTTAAATTACCTAATGTTAAAAGTAGCGATTGTGACATCATATTGAACGGAGAAAAGCTAGAATTTACTAAGCAGACAGTTTTCCTGGGAATCACGTTAGACGACAAGTTACAATGGGGTCCCCACATAACAACTCTTGCGGGACGGCTAAGCTCGGCCGCTTATGCTGTTAGAAAGATAAGGCAGTTGACAGACGTAGAAATCGCGCGCTTGGTCTACTTTAGTTACTTCCACAGCATTATGTCGTATGGCATTTTACTGTGGGGTCGGGCTGCTGACATTGAATCCATTTTTATTCTGCAAAAGCGAGCTATCAGAGCTATTTACAATCTACGTCGCCGCGAATCGCTTAGGGAACTATTTAAAAGTATTAATATTATGACGGTACCATGCCAATTCATTTATGAAAACATTATGTATGTAAGAAAAAATCGACATCTTTTTAACAAAATAAGTGATAGGCATAACTTTAATACTAGAAATAAAGATAAAATAGATCAACCCTTTTTTAGATTATCAAAAGTACATACATCTTTTATGGGGTTCTGTGTTAAATGTTACAACAAAATACCTCGTGACATTCTGCAATTAAATGAAAGAAAATTTAAAACTCACATTAAAAATACACTTTGTAAACAAGCATATTACAAATTAGAGGATTATATAAATGATAAGGATGCTTGGAAACATGCTGGTCCTGCTCCACAGGGCAATCTAGTGTCTAGACAAAATCAAACTGGTTGCTAAGTAAATAAGGTAATAATTTATTATTTATAAAATACTATTTTAACATGTTAAAATAACTTCTCACACATTGATTGATTTATTATATATTAACTTTTAGAATGTTTGTAAATATGTGAGCACCATGTACTTTTGACATACTTAAGTTACCTACCATTACTATATGTGTTTTTCTTTACACCTTTTGTGGTGTAGTGTTTTTATTCTGGGTGCATCGTCTTCACATATAATGTTATAATTCATGTATACAAAACATTGTAAAACATTTTAAAAGAGTAACGGTGGAGTTTCTTGCCCATTCTTATCCACACGAAACTACCTTTTGGAAGGGGCGACTAGAATCAATTCTATTTCTTGTTCATTTTGACGTTCAAAAGTGCCTTACTTGTGCCTATTTGAAATAAATGATTTGACTTTGACAAAACATACAAAAAAAAAATGTTCTAATCCTGGCAACCCTGTCATGAAATGACAATTTTTAAGGTTCTAAAAGTGATGATGTGTATTTAACAGGGCTCCGTACTAAGTGTCGACATAAGACGAATTAATTTAATGACCAATTACGGGAACAAACGTTTTATTTGGCCTTCTAAGTAGGTTTTTAAAGTGTAAAATAAAATTGCATGGGACATTGAGTTTTTGTTCAAAGCTATATGTATTTTTAAATAAAGGAACAGATGTTTATAAACGAGCGTTAAATTGCAAGTTCAGTTCACTTAACTGTCAACACTTTTACAAGCTACTACACTAAACATTTGAAAGAAAAAAAAACAATAATTGGTTAATTAAAGCACAAGAAAGTTATCACACGCAACCGACAAAAAAAGCGGCCTTAAAAAAAACAATATAAAAACAAATACCTCAAAGTCACGTATGCCATGTTCCATCATAACCCTCAAATGCAACTGGATACGAAGATTCACTTTCACTCAACCTGCATTAACCCATTTAAGAAAAAAACTAACGTCAGTTTGCGCCACCTGAGATTTCTAACAAAGGGATGTTTAGACCCTTTTCTTGTCGACAATTGTCTATTTAACCCTTTCATTTTGGGGCAGGAAGTATTCGGGACACCTGCTTAGAAAGTGAATCCATGGGTACAAAAAATCGGGTAGATGATTTATTTAGTTTATTGATCGAAGACAATTACTTTGAGTGAAATTGATAGTGGGAATCTTTGCCTCAAGGGTTGGGTTACGGAAACAATTGACTAAGTTTTTAGTTTATTATGCACAGCAAAAACGTATTATTACTCAAGTATTCACAATATCGGTGATTAATCCACATGTGGTCGCAATACAGCAGTTAAAAGAATATTAATTAAGTTTTTAATGTTCAGAATTACCGGTGGCTATGCAAATTTTATACAAGAATAATTCTAAACGCAGTCATTCTAAAAATATCATTAGTTAATGGAAACGGAATTCATTTACACGCAAAACTTACCGCAAAAAGGTACAGCTAGCGGTATTTTCAGAAGAATCAATAATACATGAGTAGAGAAATGTGGAATAAAAAGCTAGTAAATGTTAAATACATCTTGTTTAATAAGAAAAATATTCGCTGTTCACACGCATATTAAATAGACCGTCTATGGTCTAAGCCCTCTTGCAACAATAATGTGAATTATTTTTTTTGCACGCCATTGTGACAATTCGGCACCTGAGTATTTGAATGCGGCATTGTATTTAGTGACTACATGATTTATATTTGCATACGGTTTTGTATGAGGTCGTTAGCGTCTACGGTTCGGAAAGGAATCGAATGGGTAAGGATAGATTGTTCGCACGGCTGGCGGCAGTTGGAGGGTTATAGAATTTTAATAAAATCTTTTCGGATAGGGATGTACGTAGGTTTAAGAATGTGCCTAATAATTGCTAATTGAAATTCCTCGATTATGTTTTTTTTTAATGGGTTGATAATCGTTTCTCAGTTTAGGTATGAAAATAAATTTCTGAAATGGGTTTTCGTGATTTTGAATGGCATGTGTGACGTAGACATTTTTAACGAACTTCAAAAAAAAAAAGAGGTTCTCAAGTCGACTGTGTGTTACCTCAGAACTTTTCTTTGTGAACCGATTTGTATGATTATTTTTTAATTTGTAGGCTAGGGCTTCTCATGTAGTTTTGGAGTTATCCTTAATAATGTTTATTTCATTGACTTCCGGCTACATTGATTATGACGTTCACATTTTTATGCATATACACGGATTGCTCCGAGATTTCTCCGTATTTCTGATCCGATTTCCTTGATAATTTTTTTGTTTGATGCGGTATATGTACCGTCAAAGTTTAATTCAGTTTGGCACAGTAGTTTTTTAACATGTATCGTAGTAGTGTGTTTTCTGGGAGGGCATCCTGAAAATAGTGAGACAATGGTCAGGATGTTATATTATAAGCTCTGTCAGACCGAGAATTATTCAAGCTTTGGTCGTACTGTGTGCAAATAACATCGACGGTTCTCGAAGCTGGATGCTGCTTACATCTCCCACCCCAGATTTTAGCAAAAGGGGTGATAAAAAATATTATTATCAAACTTAGCTTGCACATGTCGACCCAGGTACATTTCCAAACAATAGCCCTTACCTTTTTATATGCAAAATTATTTCGGTAACCCAATATGCAAATGGGTTAACCCATTGCTATGCAAATTTTCTCTTTTCAAAGAATAGTCAAATGATTTTGGCTTCGGATCTATAGTGGAGGATGTTGTTAGATCCGATCAATACGCTTATTGATCACTCTAGTGATTTATTGGCTTATACAGTTTGTTACTTTTTATTTTTATGTTCATGCTCTGGTTCTGTTAAAGAGGGCTCATGGCTCAATAATAACAGCCGCACCGGTTTGTTTGAAGGTTATGCTACGCTTGCCGCGTCGGTTCGTGGATGGATCACCATACCTTGTAAGGCACGTTAAGCCGTTGGTCCCGGCTGTCATTCGTAGATTTGACATTCAGGTCGTTAGAACCCCGTAAGTCTGCCAGGCAGTCGTACCATGCCATATCGAGAAACCATGGAGCGTTTCGCTATTTTAGATTTTCGTCCAGTTATTTCGCATAACCTTTAAACGCCAGAGTATAAACGCAAGCGCGTGCCCTCCACGCCAAGTTACAAATTTATTTCTTCTTGTTATCATGAATTTCCCAAAGTCCATAGTGTCTTTTAATTTATTTCATGTCATTAAATACGTACGAGAGCTTAAATTTTTAAGATATCAATATAAACACTCACAAAAGTAATGATTTAATTGTTTATTTCGTGTTATAGTGTTGTTGCCATTGTCACATATTTGTGTCGTCGTACAGGGCATGCGCTAGTTAGTCACTTATATCTGACATTGGCGTTCAAAAGGTTAAATGTATCCCTAGCGCTCTTTCAAGAATAGAACATATCAATCCGAATAATCAAGTAATGTGGGTGCAAAACTTTCCTCATTAAAAACACGCCTACATAAAACAGAACAATAAAAACTCCTTATAAAGCTAAACCATAAAATAACGATGTCAACATCATATCATGTTCAAATCACAATAATTATTTCAATAAGTACAGCATTGAAATTGATATTAATAGCCAACTCAGTGGCTAAGCTTACTTGATTATTAATATAATATTCAGACTAACGATTGAAATGAAAGCTGATATTGAACTAAACGGAGGTTCAAATTAGTTATATTTCCATTGGGAAACTAAATATTCTAGATATTTGTAATTAAAACTTCCTGGAGTCAAACCACCTCAAATAACAATAATATTTTTAATATTACGTCAGTGTGAGAAAGAGTTGACTTTTCTCTTTTCCGATGTGAATGAATATTAAAATAATTCTGCTATAAGTGGTGGTGTTTGGCCCCCTATTTTTTAATCATGGGAAATCATAAAATGACTTCTCCCGCTCTGGGTGGAGCGAAAGGGAGTGTCAGACACTTACTGACTAAAACCCATCCATGTTCCTTCCTTAGCCCTTCATGTTCCGGGGTAGCGGTAACTCTTTCGGACATGTGGCCCGGTTAGCTCCCTGGGTTATAAGGGTGGCAAGGACTATGATTCTAGAAAAAAGAAAATTTTTTGGTCGGTTATGAAAAAAAACAGCGTTTATAGAAAAGAGACCTACGCGGGGAAAATGTATGAATAGGACATTTTTTTTAATAACTGCCAAAAATTTCAACGCAGTTGAGTTCAGAATCGTGTACCTACTAGGTACCTTTGAAATTTAACACTAATACTTAAAGAATTATGAAGACTTAAATAAAACGCATAGGTATGTAAGCTATATTAAATATACTGCTTTAATTTTTTTTTATTTGAGGCTGGGCAATCATCAAATGACTCCTCCCGCTCTGGGTGGAGTGGAAGAGAGTGTCAGACTCTTACTGACTAAAACCCACTCATGTTCCTTTCTTAGCCCTTTATGTTCCGGGGTAGCGGTAACTCTTTCGGACAATCCCGCTTAGACTCTACATACCTAAAATACCTAATAAAACACCACAATACGTACCCAACGAAACAGCTAATCACAAACTTCCTCATAATAATAAATAAGTAAGTGAATAGGTATAAAAAAGTCAATTTTCCGGTTGACCGGCCCCCACATTTGGTAGTTTTTACCCCAAAACTCGTGTCCCTGCCCACCGCCTTTGTTATTCACCCTTGTAGAGGGGACGATTGGCTATCGCATGCAATTTTGGAAATATGTATGATTGCCATTACAATTCGATAATAAAAAAAGTTGATCTTTTTTATGGAAAATGGTTAGTTCGCGTCTTTTCTCTATGGATGGCTTTCGGAAAAAATGTACTTAACATTATTTCGGTTCCTTTTTTATTTCCTTTATCTGGTTCCAGCGTAGTAGCGGTCAGCTTCCCTGGGCGGTCCGAATTCAGACCGCGGTCTGCCTTTTCTTTTCTTGGTCTATATTGGTATACATATACATATAAATAAATTCTACTTCAATCCTTGACAAACAAGTAAACAGCCTCAAGTGAGCACGAGTAACTTAACTAAACATCGTAAAATTTCTTAGAATTTACCAATTAAATGTCTGCTGTTAGCCCTGGTATAGGTAGATACACGTGTAGGTATCCCAAAGTACACTAAGGCGTGCCTTATGTAAGTGAGGAAACGACGGGTGTTATTTATTTCCTTAATTAAATGTAGAACTAAGGAGTTTTACATACACGTGTCGTTTTCGTATAAAGTTTTGTAATTGTGAGTAGTTTGGAGAAGTATCGGTAATTTTCAATCTGACTGGTAATCATTTATAATTTTTTTTATGGGAAAGATGCTGATAACTTACTTTATAACTTTTTCTATTTTAACTGAAAAAATATTAGAAAGAAAAAATGTTTCTTCTGCACAAACAAAACGCACATTTCTAAAAAATAAACTTATTAACTAAATACACCCGTGCAAAGCGGCTAAAATACTTCGTATTCAGAGCCATTAAAAACATTGATGACCATTTTTTTTCCAATAATTTTTAATTTCGGTATCCAGTGACGAAAAACGCATCAACCTATATAACGAGAAAACCGCTTTGTTGAAATTACTAGTGACGCCCCCAATCCAAATAACGCAGGGGTCAAGAGCAATATCGATTGTTGCACAATAGATAGCGTTAACTAACAAAAAATCCTCGAATAGCACGATAAGCCGTTAAGTCCCGGCTGTCATTCGTGAATCTTTGACAGTCGTTACGAGTAATCAGAAGCCCGAAGTCTGACAGCCAGTCTTACCAAGGGGTATCATATTACCCAGTTACTGACGGGGTTGTGGAGGTCAGATAGGCAGTCGCTCCATGTAAAATACTGTTATTCAGCTGCATCTGGTTAGAGTGGAAGCCGACCCCAACATAGTTGGGAAAAGGCTAGGCAGATTGATTGATTGAATAGCGTTATTATTACATATATTAATGAGTTAATCCTTTCCATGAGCGTCGTATAAATATATAGCCACAATAAAATTATTGATGCATAGAAAAACACCCACAAAATAATATGAGTTATCATTCAAGGCTTTATTACAAATTATAAATATTTATTATGAATTTATGATTTGTTATAAATTCCACGTGGGCACAGACAGACAACGGGCGGAGCATAATATAATGTAGTGATGTGCCTACTTGATATAAAAATAACATTTGTGACCTATCGGTTTTTCTGACATTTATGTAACAGTGCTCACTCAATTTTAGTCAATTGATTTGTGTTAGCATGTCTGGAAATGCTAACAAAAAAGAAGTATGAAGTGACTAATTATCGCAATAGATAAGTGTCTAATCTCTGAGAAGAAAATCAGAAACAAATAACTCTAGATTATTTTGAAAATTGGTCAAAATGAAAATAAATCGGTAAATATACTACTGCAAAAATAAAAATTGATTAATGTAAACAATTCATAACTTTTAGAAACCCCTTTGTCCTCAATTTTTAACATTTGAAAAACGAACGATCTCGCTTCTTTCGAATCGTATTCGAATATCTTTTGAATTTAGAACTATTCATAACGTTACAACGTGGCTCATCACTACACAATATAGTCTCAAAAGGAAGTTGCATACACACTACCGTTAGACGTATAACGTATGCAAAACGTGATGTCATAATTTACTTATAATACCTGACAGTTTTAGCTACCGACATGACAGCCACTCCTTATTAAAATTAATAATATTGCGAGTGATGGGACAAAGAGACGTTTAGTATTAATTGACTGGTGTGTTTCTTCGTCTTTTCGTGTAGTTAGTGACTAACCTGGTGTCAGAGTTTTTTAGCTGCCCATGGGCCTCTGACTTAGCTTCACATGCTGTTGAGAAATATCTGTCAGACATACCGGTTTCCTCACGATGTTTTTCCTTCACCGATTTTTAAGCAAGTGATAATTATACAATACGCACATGAATCCGTAAAATCAGAGGCCTTGGGTTCCAAGACTGTTGTGCTGATATCTAAAACGTCGTGAAGTTACTTTTTCATCACCACTGCTCTTAAAATGTTACAGTCGTGTTATTCTGTAAAAATCTCACCGTAAAACCGTAAGTGCAGTGAGTTTTAAGAGAGCTGTCAATAGTGACATTTCCTTGCAAAATGTCGAATGACAGCTCACTTCACCTAAGTTATCACGGTGAGTTTTATATAGAACTAGCTTCCGCCCGCGGCTTTGCCCGCAAAATATGTAGACAAATTATACACATAAACCTCCCTCTTGAATCACTCTATCTATTAAAAAAAACCGCATCAAAATCCGTAGCGTAGTTTTAAAGATTTAAGCATACATAGGGATATAGGGACAGAGAAAGCGACTTTGTTTTATACTATGTAGTGATACACCCGCAGGAATATATTCCAAAAGCAAAAGTTTGAAAACATATGACATCTATCAACCCGCACTGGGCCCGCGTGGTGATTACTGTCCACTGTCTCTTAAAGAGAGGAGACCTGTATACCAGCAGTGGGAACATTATAGGCTATGATTATAGGCTATGATTATAGGCTATGATTATATGCTTGGTTAAGATAATAATAGAATAAAACAGTAGGATAAAGTTACAAAGTTGCGGTAATTACATAATCAGTACAAAAAAATTGATTAAATATGAATAAAACTTAACGGCTATCTTCCATGTAAGCGCCAATTAAGTTAGAATAGGAATATTTCATGCTTCAATTCTTCATACTTTCAGAACATTAAAAAACTTCGTCAAATACTTTAAAGTTCCTATGGCTAGTGAAGAGAAATACATAATTTAAAAAAAAACTTGAAAAAACAAATTACTCAAATAACATACCAAAACCGGAAAAAATGTTAACCAAAAAAAAGTTAATTGTCACAGACCAGAAAAAAAAACGAAAAAAGAACATTTTGTAACGGAAAAAAAAATGAAAAACTCACTTACTCGGCCACCCCATAATTTAAAATTGCGTCGCGTGATCCGAACGCCATGAATGACCGAGGGTAACCACCCCTGTCCTACGGTGACGCCCATTGATTTTTTTCTATAGTGGGGAACGAACAGCCCCCGATAGTTCGAACATCTGTCGGTTTCTTATAAGATTTTTTTTATTAGAATAAAAATAGAAGTTTTTGTTCCGGTCGAGGTATTTTTTTAAATTTCTAATTCGACCGTTACGTTTGTTTTGTTCGTAATTCTATTTTTAAACGTGTTTTGCATGTTCGTTTTTTGTTAGGTAGGTATCGACTTTTTTTTCTGTTGCTTTTGAAACGAATTAAAAATAAAATACAGCTTGGTTATTGCTTGTTGCTACCTATTTCTCCATTCAAACCATCAATTTTTGTGTCGAAAATATTCAGTATTGTCGTAGCTTTTATTCACATCGCCTCAGTAACCTACCAAATTACCACTTTCCAGATTTTTATAGTCCTTTTAACTTCCACTTCGTAACAAAATAACTTTCAATCCGTGAATTCATTTTGAATGTGTCCAACTTCCAAGGATTTTTACCAGAAATTAAATAAAAGTCCACGATTGTGTGTATGTAGACAATGCCTATACGTTATAATTATGTCTGCAGGAATAATTGCTTTAATACCTAGTATTTGCAACAAATACAGTCATCATCTCTCATCATGCGTTTGCTCGTAATTTTCTTGATTGGCATAAATGTTTTGTTTTCCAGCCCGATTCTTAAAAGACTGGGCATTAAAGATACTCAGTACACTTTTCGTTTGATTTTAAATTAAAATTGGTTCTTTTTTCGAAAACTCTTTTCTTTTCACCAGAATATCCTTACGTAACCGTTATCCCAATAGTTACTCCATTATTCCTACAAGACATAAAGCGTTATCTTTTTCTCATTGCAGATCCGACCTCCAGGACCAGCAACGCCATCTATCGACTTTTCGGTGAGTATAAATTTGACACTTTGTAGGAACCCTTGTCCTTACAAGTTCGGTGGCGTTGCGTTTCTTTTGCAATACTAGCGACATCTGTTGGCATGTTTGAAGAGCTAATTTTTGCATAAGTTCTCCTGATCTGACACGCAGCGTCGTTGTAGGCGCGTAACAAAGTTGTTCAAAGTTAGTCCACGATACAAAGTTGTACAAAAAGTTACGAAATATTTATTTTAAAAGAGCAGTTAAATAGAAAATGGTGTTTATTTGTAAGTGTAATGATTTATAACTATTTTATGTAAGTACCTACACAAATGCGAAAAAAACAATTGACGGAAAAACAATGAAATGGTTAGGTACTGTAATAAACGTACAATAATAAATTATTATAATAAAATATTATTATAATTATTATATAAAAAAAATATATATTATATTATTATTATATTTTATTATAAGATTTTTTAGATATTTTTTTTCCTTTTGTTCATTACTTTTCCTTTTAATTATTTTGTAAATGACTACATTATCTTTAGTTTAAGAAAACTGATCTGTGTTACAAGAAGGTCGACTCCTATCAGACATGATGTCCTAAGTTTAGGGATCGACCTGAAGTTTTGGTAAAATAAATCAATTTCACCAACATTTAAGAAACAATAAATCTAAAACCTCAGCATACCGCTAGGTAGAACATTCTGTTTTAACGATTTATAGATCCATAAGTTTTTCTCATCCATTGTTTAGGAGATAATTTGCTACGAAAAAACCTTTACAATCGATCTTTTATGATTGCAGTCAGCGCACGCCTACCTTTTTACGATTGTGCAAAAAAATATGACTATCTACAGCACCACAATCAATGGGGTATTAAACAAGACAATGCAATTTATTATCGACTTTTATTACTTGATCAACTGCTAAAATATTATATTCTTCGCTACATATAGCCATTCAGCAATAATATAATTTTCGCAATGAAGTGTTTATTGCTATCAACATATTTATTGATTTCATTGTTCTACTAATGACTAAGGAACACCTTTCCTATAAAGACTGTAATATGCCAGCTATTAGTCTTGTCCATTCAAGGGTATAATACGATTATAAAACTGCATGTTTTTAATTAAAACAGTTACATAAATTCTTATCGTGTCAAATAACGACAAAACATATTAAATTTCTTAGTTATTATTTACCATTATAGTACTGACACAACTGCCGATAAAAATATAATAATAATGACGACATTGAATTTCAATGGCACCACTTTCCGTAATTGCAAAAACAATAAAAATGTCACACATATTGACGTAACCCGGAAAAAATCAGCATCCATTTTCTTATAACGTCGATCTAGACTCAATTGTTTGCCGCAAGCGTCTGGCAGATCAAGTTTTTAGAAACGGCAGCAGAATTCCATAGAATCTGGTTCAGTCACGCCAACTTAGCTAATGAAATACAATTATTTTGCAATCCATTGTCTCACGCTATAAAACTATAAATCTAACAGAAGCCTTTGACACAGTTGAATTTGCAACAAACAATGTTGCTTGCGAACCTTGTCGGATAGTCTACGTAACAGATTATGTTGGCACGTGTACTGCATATATAAAGCAGGTATCGATACGTCGTTGTTTTGCGTCAGAAACTTGCTTCGGTGGACGGGGTCTTTCAAGGAGCGGTTATTGGACCACATTTTTTTTCATTTCATTTCATATGTGACTAAGTGCTGACATTATAGGCCTTAATTAAATCCATTATTCTCGTCTGTTATGAATAAATCAATGTATGGATCGACTGTGTCCAATCAGTTATCAATAAATAAACTGTGTTTAATTATGAAGGATAAATCGTTTGTGTTGGTATTTTAGGAAATTGTAAGAACAACCACTGTATAAACAGTTAGATCATATTTTATTATAAGCTGACAAAACTAAGATTATTATCGCCAGTAGTTTATTGTATTTAGATTTATATAAAATAGTGGCTTACTATTTACGATTACGCGAATATAATAATTTTGTCAAAAGGCATAGGTACCTACCCTACCAAAAGTTTTGTCGGAGTACTGGCAATTAGAATTCTACAATAAATTAAACTGGTAGTTATACGAGTTGACAATTGATTCCAATAATATAGACAACGTATAGTTGCGATAAACAAACGTATATAAAACATGATGAACTTTAAAAAATGACATAAAGCAGTACTGGATACATTAAAATACGGTTTTTACATCATTGGGATATCAATAAAAGTCTATCATAGACATAATTATTAAAATACGGTTACAAGAAACTAATTTGCATATTAACATCGCACAAAATGACATTAACTTGTAGATAAATAAACTGAATGATCATCATAACAATTACGAAGTTTATAATCCCATAAATATTTAACTTACAAACATCAGCCATATTGCCGTCAATTAACCGATTGGTTGTATTGATCAGATCAAAGTTTGCAATATCATGAGTTTTATTAGGTTTCTTGTTCTTTTTATTTCATGTTTTCTTTCAAGACCACCCATTTGAACAAGAATATACAGTGTCTTACAGTCTTAGGTTAAACGAGGGACATACTTTCAGGTTGTATAGTACTCATGAAAATCAACAACTTGGTCCATGGGACCATTTGAAATGTGAAAAAAAAACAGCTGTTCCATACATTTTGACGAATTACGCGAACATGAATGTACTGAACAGCTGTTTTTTTTAAGGTGATTTCAGGTATAATTCCATAGTCAAAGTTGTTCATTTTCATGAGTATAGTACCCCTTGAAAGTATGTCCCTCGTTTAACCTAACATACTGTATATTTATGCCAGTTTGAATAGAATATACTTACCTACTTCTTGTGCTACGGTTCGCTGGTCTATCCGAATCTCATCCAGATCGTCCCGCGGTCTTCGTGTCTTCGCGTTTCCACTGCTAGGAAACAGGGCTTCTCTCTGTAAGATGGATTTGGCCATAATCCACTACGTGGGCCTAGTGTGGTTTGGTGCATGTCACATGTCTTTAATTTTTTTGGTTCTAAAACATGTCCGGTTTCCACACGTTGTTTTCCTTCACCGTTTTGAGAGCACTGGTGATGAAAATAACTGTCAAGGTGTGGCTAAGTCACGGTCGTTACCACTGGGTGACCACTGCTCTTTAGGGCCGTCGACTGGAATGTTGCCTAACTGTTTTTGGCTTTATAATTTCAATTTCTTCATCACCACTACAGTCTGATAAAGGGTTTTTTTATTCGTGAGGTTCGTGACTAACCTGGTGTTAGAGTATTTATGCTGCCCATGGGCCTGTGACTGACATAGCTTCACATGCTGTTTACAAATATCTCTCAGACATGCTGGTTTCCTCACGATGTTTTCCTTCACCGATTTTCAACGCGATAAAGGGTTAATAATCTGCAAGTAATTCTCAATCATTAAAAAGTGAATCGATTTCTTGATGCAGCATGCACCATGATTTGCAAAAGGGTTCGGCTTCCCATACAAGATTTATCTCATTAACCTTTTAAATGTTGAACAGTGATTGGTACAAATCAGAAATGCGTGGTAATGTTGTCAATATGAATAAAGAGTTTCTTTCAAAAAGTGCTTATTGGCTGGACTGGATCACAACAGATTTACTTTTATGCGAAAATATTTATTTAAAAAATCAAAGCACGTTAAGCCGTTGGTCCCGGCTGTCATTCGTGGATCTTTGAAAGTCGTTACGGGTAGTCAGAAGCCCGAAAGTCTGACAGCCAGTCTTACCAAGGGGTATCGTATTTCTCAGTTACAGACTGGGTTGTGGAGGTCAGATAGGCAGTCGCTCCATGTAAAATACTGGTATTCCGCTGCATCCGGTTAGACTGGCAGCGGTGTTTAAGTTTTCATGAGATTTTTAAAGCGATCGGCTAGAGTGATTTGACAAAGAGAAATCAAGGGTAGTTAGGACAGCGCAGTGGTCAGATTTATAGTTTATAGTCAGCAACAATTTTTCGGCAGTGATTACATAATTCTATCTTTTGATACTCGCAGTCCACTGTTAGCAAACTGTTAGACATACGCGTCTCCTAAACTGTTCTAGTTTTTTCAACGTTTAATGCATTACAGTCTACACCAGCTTCATTTGTCTTTTCCATAGCGTATCGCTGGGAAATAGTTAGAACCGTTGACTTGTATAATTATATAATTATACATTTAAATCATTCGTTCAAACATTTTTAGCTAAAAATTTTGCTATTCGAACTCAAATCAAATCAACTGACGCAGTGATAAGATCATTAGAAAAACTATTATTTAAAATTCTAGTTTTAATGTTTTATCTGTATCAAAGTTTTTAGGGTTCCGTTCCTCAAAAGGAAAAATGGAACCTTATAGAATCACTTGGGTTATTGTAAGCTCGCCATAGTGAAAATTTGCCACAAGTAAAAATTATAGTAAACTTGCCACAGTGACAAAATAATTCACAACAGGTACAGTAAACTCGTCACAGGTAGGTCAAACTTGTTTTGGATGTACCGTCCATAAAACGATATTTGTTCAACATTATTGTTTAGTAAAAGTAATGTAGTCTCCGAATAAAGAAAAAGAAGAAAACTGTATCAAAAAATATGATCCATGGGCCATGTGGCCGAAAATCAAAATTTATAGAGTACTTTCGTTGACCTAGAACTATGAAATTTGGCAAGTAATGACTTCATAAACTACAAGTTCAGGTAATCTGAAAAATATTATGCAATTAAATCATAAAAATATAGTCTTTATTTAAAGTACGTTATCAATACGAACAAGTTTGTACGGAACCCTCGGTGGGCGAGTCCGATTCGCACTTGTCCGGTTTTTTCCACTGCTTTACAAAATAGTTTTGAGATTCCAATGATCTTTAGAACAAGTTATATTCTAATTTGTATCTAATATTAATATAATATTAATGAATTATAGTATTTTTATAGCCACCAAACTCTTTAATTTCATTATACTGTGTATTTCACAGAACAGATAACTGTGGTGTATTTTTATCAAGACACGTGCCATTAATTATATACCCATTTAATATTTTAATTACATTAAAATTAAAAATATATTTCATCGTTTTGTACAGAGGCCAGCACATCAAGTTACCACAATCTGTCAAATTTCTTTGGTAGTATTTCAACTTTATTGCAAAGACATAATGTTCATTTTTAATTAAGAAAATTTGACAGTTAGGGATAGCTTGATGTGGTGGCGTCTGTACTTTAGACATAAGGTGGATGTCCAATTTTATTACTGTTTTGAATTATTTATGAGAGTTTAACTACATACTTTGATACTTACGTTACAGAAAATTCAAGCTGTCAAATTAGTTTGTTGCGTACCGAGACTCCTCCGTGCCTCGAAAAGCGCGGTCCCGGCTGTCATGTGTTGTATCTTTAACGTCGTTACGGGTCATCAGAAGCCTGGAAATCTGACAGCCAGTCTTACCAAGGGGTACTGTATTACCCAGGTAATATTCTAGTATTCAGCTGCTACCGGTTAGACTGGAAGCCGACCACAACATAGTTGGGAAAAGGCTCGGCAGATAGATTGAATGGTGGTATGATATGTTATGGTGGCTGTGGTGTTACGGTCTACAAATTTCATAGAGAACAGAATGTCTGAAAGCGTGTAGCTCGCCTAATCTTCTAGATACACTGGCTAGCACACAAAGTCTCAATTTAGACATGTCCACTGCTACAAAAGGTGACTGATTAAATTCAAGCTGATTGATTGAAAATTCATTGATGGTGTTACGTTTTATATTCACTTCGTTTTACCCATTTATGGACAGCAGAACTATTATTAACGACACATAAAATATATACCCACGCCCACTTCCATGGGGTAGGCAGGACCTACAGAGCACCACCTGCTATGGGTCTTAAATACTCCTTTTGTTCCGTTTACGTTCTTGCATCTATCATCTGCAAAATTGCATGAGCATCAAAATTGCTTCAAGCCATACAAGCTCGTTTCAATTGAAGTTTATAGGTACCTAATTCTCTTTGCATGGTAATGGTAGGTTATTTTATAGCTTATAGCGGTCATTAGGAATCATTCTTCTAAGTTGAGTGTTTTTAGTTCTCCGACATTTACAAATGCTTGGGTGTAGCTTGAGGTGAAAATGCGTTTATATTTTTTTTCATCCTACCTGAATTAAAATAATAAACAATTATGAATGAAGCGACCTTTTTAAGCAAAAAGCAAGGAACAATTAATTTATATATTGCTTCTTAATAAGATTTATGCAGATACGTTATTTTACGATAAGTCCTCATAATTCTCGCGAAGTTATAAAAATTAATCACCACATAGAATGAAACATAGTCTCGCGTCTGTCTGTCCGAACGCGATAACTCAAAAACTCCTGAACGGATTTTCATATGGTTTTCACTAATTATGGATGAAGTGATTCACGAGGAAGGTTTAGGTGTATAATTCATTAAGGTTTTGTGTACATTGGCTGAAATATGTCGATGCCTCGATGGTTGTCGGTGGTGTCAGAAAAAAAACATGCCCGTTAAGAGCTTTGTTTTCTAGCCTGCATCAATACAGTTTGTCTAAGAAATTATTAAATAATTTGGCACACAAATAGTTCATATCATGCATTTACAAATAGCATACTTTTAATCCTGGTACTAAAGAGGTCAGCACATCAAGCTACCCAATCTGTCAAATTTCTTTGACTGATTTTTAACTTTATTACAAAAGTATAAGGTTCATTTTCAATTGGGAATATTTGACACAATGGGGTTTAACTTGATGTGCTGGCGAGTGAACATTCCTATAGGATGGTTTCCGACATCCTCGCGAGCGAAACCGCTGGCGCAAGTCAGAAGTTATATAAATAAATCTAGTAAGAAAATATGGAACCGATTTAAAATAAAATTCTGACAAGAGTCTACCAAAAATGTCGTGTCTTATTAGTTAGCAATAAATCCTCTGATAGCTTAAAATAATTCATCTCTAATAATCATGATTAAGTATTAATATTATAATAAAGAAGCTTTACTGTATATTAGAATTATTACAAATCAGATAGCATAATTTATCACCAATTACCAACTGTACATAAGTGTCATAAATCATTTATAATTAGCCTCACTCAGTTTCCTATAAATCAAGAATAAGAACTATGTAATTATTTGATTTACCTACTATATGGCTATCTCGAACATTCCTTTATATAGTTTTAACTTAACAAGGGGCATTGGGTTTTAACCGACACGGGAATGGAACCCGTTAAGGTCTTGTCGCAAGCAGCTTAGCAGAAATAACTTGATTACGCTTGACAGAAAATCAGTTAACGTAACCAGTTAAGTTTGATCCGCGAACAGCGATAGTGTGACCTCGATTTCTTCGAGAATTTGCAGAACTGTACGGAGGGAGGGAGACCAACATACATTTGTCTCGTATATCTCCTTTGATAGCTGGTTGTCTGATAGAAATCAGATTGGATTTCATTGGCGATTGTTGTCTGACTCATGGCTGTAACGGCAAATATGATTTATATCCGACGATAATTTTATAGAAATCCACAGAAATGTTACAATTGTTGTTTATTTGTAACACTTTGTTGAGTGTCTGAAGTTGGTAGTTGAGGACGGAAGTGTTTAAACAGCTGCGAGGCTGTGAAGTAACTTGTACTAGGGTTTAACCGTTACTATGGTAACGGTTAGGTCACCAAGCTTGATAGAATTGTTATACTCTTTTTTTTGTTTGCGGGGGGATCCTTCAAAAGGCGCCTTGTCTTTTGGGGAATAGGGAAGTGACAAGGGGGTGTGGGATCTTAAACCCACTAATACCACCCCGCTGATCACCTCTTAAAAGACCACTCCGGAATCTTTGTGCAACGCCTGTCCCTAAGGATATTTAGGAAATTCTTCCAATGCAACTTTGTTTTTATTATAGTGTAAAAAAAAACTTAAATTACGTGTATGATCATCATTTTAATAACAATTACAGAAGATTTCAAATCATGTTAGATGATCCGTGTCAAGATTTGGTGGTACATTTTTTAGTACAATTACAGCGCTGATAATCAATCAATTAATGTTTAATTAAGGGCGAATTGCACTAAGCAATGAAGTGAACGCAATCAACATATAAACCCCAGTCAGTGTAGTTTTTCTGGAATATTGACAATGACAGGTCTTCAAATTGGCAGTTAATCAGCTGTTTTTTTTACCCATTTCAGTACAAAGTTTTTTTTAATGTCTTTGTAGTGCAGTGGGTATCTATCTACAATATTTATGGTGTACAGTCGCCAGCACATAAAGTTACCACAAACTGTCAAATTTTCCCAATCGATTTTGAACTTTACCGTCAAAGTTTTAAGGGTTTAAAACCTTTTGGAGATATTTGACAGTTTGGTATAAAATACCATTGTCTGTACTCCCTAGATCTTACGACATTCAATAGTTTATTCTACTGGACTACTCAATTACTCCTAGCTTTACAATACTTAATCCTGAACTACCGATAGCTCAGCCTACCTTGTATAGTAGCAGGAATAATGATAGTTTTAGCCATTTCGGTAACAATAAATATTTATGGTCAATTTCTTCGGTACATGGAGTACCTTGTTTGTAGGGCAACATAGTTTTATTACGGAATTTACGTGGAGTTTTTTTTTAATGCAGTGTTATAGACCGAGACTACTCAATTAAAGTGATTAATCATTTAATTAACTTTATTTTTAAACGAGGCAACGCTACCAGCTTTTGGGAAAATCTTCGTCTTCTTTTCGTGTGGTTAGTGACTAACCTGGTGTCATCATTTTTATGCTGCCCATGGGCCTCTGAATTAGCTTCACATGCTGTTGAGATAAAATGTCAGTGATGCGAATATTTTTTTTCATGAACTATGTTAATCTAAGTTATCTTCCCCCTTTTTTTCGACATGTACAGAAGCCAGCTCATCAAGTTACCATCTGTCAAATTTCTTTGATAGTTTTTCAACTTTATCCCAAAATCTTAGGGTTCATTTTCAATTGGAAAAATTTGTCAGTTTTGGGATAGCTTGAAGTGCTGGCGTCTAGGCGTCTATACATACATCCTTTCGCCAGTTATATTACCATTATTACCCAAGACCTATTACTAAAAGGGTGAGTTTCGAGAAATCAGCCCGGCGGGAAAGTCCTTTAAAATCCAGAAAGCTGGTCACCCTACAAGTCCCGTACCTACGACTGCATTTTACAATGGCTACTGTAACCAGTCGATTAGGTAGCTAGTCGGTCTTGGGCCATATTTGGGCCCACTGATAGTTATAATGCTAATAAACAGAAAACCATACTGTTGTGGGCTTTTGGCAGCACAGTTAGATTTAACTAGTTGGGCAACGTGGATTTACCTGTGGGAAAACTACTTTTACCTAAACTAAAAGGATTGGGTTAGTTTATGGAAACTGCAGTGCTATCACACTAATATTATAGAGGCGAAAGTTTGTGAGTGTGGTTTTGTATGTTTGTTTCTTCTTGACGCTCAAACTGCTCAGCGGATCTGGGGGCCTAGACAAGTGTCAATCGCTCCGTGTCGATTCGATTTCGAAAATTGTTGATCGAACAATTCGTTATCTCAGCAATTCGGATTGTCAAGAACGCCAATTGTCGACGCATTTGTATGGGAATGTTGATCGAGTTTCTTTACACAATTGCACTTAGCGATCGAAAACGATTGATCACGTGACATTTCAAAAGCTAATGCCAACTCCATACAATTTATCGAATTTCGCTATCGTTAATAAAAATGTGACTGTATGAAATACATAGTAGGTAGTATATGTATAGGCCCGCTGGATGAAATTTTGCTCAGAGATAGATTATAACTTAGATGATGTTTCCGTGGGATAATTCCCGACAACTACGCGGGCGAAGCCGCGGGCAGAATCTAGTACTGTATAAATCTTACCGTAAAAATATAGGTGAAGCACAGATATATCTATATTTGTGAAGTGAAGTGAACTTAAAGGGAGCTGTCACTAGTGTCAATCCCTAGCATTCGGTGGAACGACATCTCACTTCATCCAAGTTTTGACCGGTCGTTTTTGTAATTTGCTTTCATTGTTATTTGGTAACTCTCAGTACCAGCCCGCAGTCGAGGCTGTCGTCATTTTAGGGCAATAGACTCTTCTTAATTAAAAAAACAGTCTTTAACACACCTGGTGAAGTAACGGAGTAAGCAGAACATGGTTTAACTTATACCTTTTGAGAATACCGTCATGATGTTGGGTTAAGGTATGTTGATGTATACACTCCTTTGGATATTTTTTAAAATGTTTATTGTTGTTGTTTTGTTGTGTTGTACTATATTATTACGATATGTTATGTTAACAGATGCCATTCATTGTCGGTTAATAATATGTTAAAAGGAAATGAACATAAAATCTATGATGATTCCAGTAAGTAATTTATCACCTATTGGAATTTTATTATAATAAAGATTGTCTATTGACCACTAAGTATACATATATTATACAAAAATTATATTTATATAATACGTATAGCTACACTTATTAGAATAGTAACTACCTATCTTAAATATAAAACTGTTGGAGCTGTTATTTGGATTTCATTATCTAAGTACTTGCATGAGGAGCTCGCAGTTAATTAATAACAGCCGCACGGGTCGGTCCTTCAGGTTACTACGCTACGCTTGCCAAGGTTGGTCCGTGGATGGGTGTCCATCTTTACATACTTACTGTGCCTCGGAAAGCACGTTAAGCCGTTGGTCTCAGCTATCATCCGTGAATCTTTGAGCCAGAAGGCTGTAAATAATCTGACATACAGTCTAACAAAAAGGTATCGTGTCACCCCGTTACTGGGTTGTGGATGTCAGATAGGTAGTCGCTCCATGTAAAATACTGGTATTCAACGTTAGAAGCCGACTCGAAGGCTAGGCAGACTAGATTTTTTAATCTAAGTACATGCATAAAGTGACAATAAGTTTTAGGTACATTTTCGTCCACACAGCATTTCATAATTCTTCTGCCATTATCCCAATTTACTTGAGATGCAGCACATCTTTTATTTATCACATGTTTCCTTTGCCATTACAGATAATCAATCTAATACGACAAAGTAACTTAAAAATATGCTTATCCTATACCTTACATGTTACACAGTACGGTGGTCCTTGTGAACTCACTCAGTGTACAGGTGAATATGTCTATGGTATCTGCTACCGTGTTTTGTTTCCCAACAACTCATAGTATACACTTCATTCTACCGAGCAACCCATCAGGTACCCATGTAATGGATTACGACCACAGAACAGAAAATCTGTGAAAGCCATAGAAAGGATGTGTGCCCCATTATTACGTACGCTATGCGATTATACCAATAATACAGTGTCTTAGTTTAAACGGGGGAGATACTTTAGGAAGAGTACATGAAAATAGACTACTTTTACAAAGGGACCAAATCAGAAATATGACAAGAAGAACGAGCTGCTCCATACATTGTTCTCATCGTTGGACAAAATATATAGGCTAGGTTCTTTTTCTCAGCGGTATTGTCCGAAAGGGTTACCGCTACCCCGGAACATAAAGGGCTAAGAAAGGAACACGGATGGGTTTTGGTCAGTCTCCCTGCCGCTCCACACAGAGCGGGACAGACTCTTACTGACTAAAACCCATCCAAGTTCGTTCCTATTTGTTCCGGGGTAGCGGTAACCCTTTCGGACCCTTAAAATATATTTCTCGTTTAACCTTAGTCATGTGGGCATATTACTTACGCGTAATTTAAGTGCACCAAATAAAACCTAGGTCCACAATACCTTCATAAAATCCCAAGAACTGCTGCCCAACTGCACCTGGCTCAGCTGGCACTAGGTAGGCAGTGTTGCCAGCTACAATGCATTAGGTATTCAGCAGGCAAGGTCGCCAGTTAATAAAATATCGTTGGCATAAGAAGCACTGTCGCGGAATGACAATCACGATGACAGTTAGTGCGAATTTGAATTTTAGTGCGGTCGGAACATGAAGGCGATGTGTCCATTGATTTACGGAATAGGCTGGATTTGTAACTGGTTACTTACCATAAGTACTGCAGAAAAAGAAAACCAGAGGAAAACCAGCATGTCTGAGAGATATTTCTCAACAGCATGTGAAGCTAAGTCAAGAGGCCCATGGGTAGCTTATAATCTCTGACACCAGGTTAGTCACTAACCACACGAAAAGAAGAAGAAGTACTGCAGAGCCTAGGTTAAAATCTTTTTTGAAACCTAACTGGTTGGTTAGAAAATGACTGGCAGCATTCGACCTTTAAAAATGATAGATTAATTTAAATAGGTTTTAATAGAAAAGCTCGTGGCTGAGTAACAACAGCCGCACGGGCCGATCCATCAGGTTAAGCTACGCTTGCCGGGGTTGGTCCGTGGATGGGTGGCCATCTTTACATATATACCGAGACTCCTCTATGCCTCGGAAAACACGTTATGCCATTGGTCCCGGCTGTCATCTGTGCATCTTTGACAGTCGTTACGGGTCGTCAGAAGCCCGAATATCTGACAGCCAGTCTTACCAAGCGGTATCGTATTACCCAGTCAGTGGGTTGTGGATGTCAGATAGACAGTCCCTCCATGTAAAATACTGGTATTCAGCTGCAACCAGTTAGACTGGAAGGCGACCCCAACATAGTTGGGAAAAGGCTCGGCAGATTGATTGACAGTTTGTGAGGATGTATGGATGTTTGTTACTCTTTTACGGCAAATAATTACGGATCTATATTGGTACACAGATAGTTTATAATCTGGATTAATACACAAAAAAACCATGGAATTTACGTCGCGCGCTCCTGCTGAGGCCTCCAGCCATACCGGGTAAGCGGGATTGTCCGAAAGGGTTACCGCTACCCCGGAACATAAAGGGCTACGGAAGGAACATGGATGGGTTTTAGAGTAAGAGTCTGGGTGGAGCGGAAGGGAGTGTCCCTTCCGCTCCACCGCGGGAGAAGTGATTGGAGGATTTCCCAACCTCAAAAAAAAAAAACCTATACTGGCTATGCCAGTGCTGACCGTGACCCGAGTTCGATTCCTGGATCATGCAGTATCTGCGCTTTTAAATTTTCTTATTTTATCATTACCATACTACAGTTAAAAAAAAAAAAGTACCTACAACAATAATGCTATTCCAATTGGAACTAGCACTATTTATTTACTTTATGACGTATACAAACATGAATCTCATACCACCATACCATATGAAGTGGAAACACACCGATCCCTTAAAGGGGTCATTAGGTATGCACAGTGGTCGTATTACGAGGTAACACTGTGCATATTTGTTCGCCTGGGTTCCGCATGCGGTCGTTTGCATAGATATAGGCCGTAATGCACTTTGTATGAAACGTCTACATAAGGAGTGATTTTGTCGCGTTTAATTGATTGAAAATGGAGACCGCCTTGCCTTAGAGCGGACTTCACCCATGAAACTGAACTTGATCAGTTCATAAACCACGTTTAAAGGTTGACAATGACAGGTCTTGAACGCGGTTTAGATGTGCTGGTCGCTTTCAGTGTCATCGGCAATATTCGCACTTAGAACTAAAATTTGAAGACATGTGATATCCACCAATCAGCACTGAGGCCCTGTGGTGGAGGCAATATCCCCGTGGTGAGAAAATTATAGGCTTTTATGTTTTAAGTATGGTTGATTATTATTGATCGATAGTCTAGTGAAATTGACAGAATTGATAAAAGGGGAAAATACAAGGTACGTAATTGAATTAATTTTTTTTTTTTTAATAATTTGACAACTCTATTGGCCTAAAAAATGTAAAACTGGTTTCTGCAATTGGAGAAGAGTTTTTGATTTCCTATACTTATATAAAATCTTTCTTTCTTACTTCGTGTGGTTAGTGGCTAACAAAATAAAACAAAGTTTTTTGATTTGGTTTGTAGATATGTAAGATTCATCTCCAGGAACTCTGTCATCATTTGTCACGTATCTGCCTTCATTATACAGTAGATAATTAGTGAATTTCCCTAATTAACTAAGTCCCAAGAAGTCCTCTTAATTCTAGTCAACTCCTGACCTATTAAGCAGTGTTAGAAGAACCAATTAGTAGCTTAGTCATTACTATTGGTAGAGTGTAGACTTATAAAACCAGAGGGTTTTTCCCAGGGCGACCATGATTTTTACCTTATCAGTACAGATTAGAATAGCAGTCTAAACCTTACGTTTTCTACCGGTCTACATTTTTATTTAAGAGTAAAGAAAGAAAGAACGACACATATTATTTGGGACACGCATAGGGAAAACAAAAAGTAAAAAGGAGTATTTAAAACTATAAAAAATATCATTAAAAACAAAAACATCGAAAAAAAATTACCTATACGAATCAAAAAGGCTCTTACTCAGCATACATAATCAGCATAAATCTTAAGCAGCATAAAGAATTTTTGGTTCACGGACATGCTGGTTTCCTCACGATGTTTTCCTTCACCGTTTTGAGAGCAGTGGTGATGAAATTAAATACACAAAGTAAACCGCCTGCTTGGGTTCGAATTCACGACCTACAACTCGTAAGTCGAGGCCGACACCACTGGGCCATCAGCGCTCAGCATAATGCTGCGACATTAAAAAAAAAAGTTCCGTAACGCTGGTATTCTGACATTCGGCTTATATCTCCATAAAGTCACGATATTCCCTTACACAATAACATGGAAAAAATCTTATAAGGGCTAAAGATTGTACACACGAACTCATTTAGCGGGATGTGTTTTAGATCTTATCGTGAGCTCCGAGCTTTATGATCGCCGATTATATAGAGCGTGGTGTAATAATGAAATGTATTTTGCGTGATGGTTAAGAGCGAGAGACTATAATTATGTTAAGGAGTAAGCGCCTGGGTAGCCCGCAAAGTTCAAATTATCAAAGTTTTTGCAATTTTTGTCAGTCTGTCTGTTTGTTCAGTCTAATCACCGAAACGGCTGGGCCAATTTTGACGGGACTTTCACTGGCAGATAGCTGACATTATAAGCAATAGCTTTGTCTAGTTTTATTTGAAAAATGTATTAGGGTCCAAGCAGGGGAAGCCGCGGACCTCAACTAGTCATTACAAGATGGCTGACATTGTTATAAGCCACAAAATGAATCATAATCAGGCAAACAAACCCACACAAAAACATCAGTCTCACGTAAATCATTTAAGACCTTGACAGAACCCTAGGTATGTACAGTCGCTAGCACATCAAGCTATCCCAAACTGTCAAATATTCCCAATTGAACATGAACTTTAACCTATTGTAATAAAGTTGAAAATCGATCAAAGAAATTTGACAGGTTGGAGTAGCTTGATGTCCTTTGTGCCTAACTACCTACAATACTTATGTAGGTGGTTAGGTCTTATAGCCATAACTAATCAGCAAACAGATTAGTCGCTTTGCTCAAACGTGCCGGCGATGTGGGCTGATTTTAATTATGTTATACCCTTGAAGGAAACGCTATAGGAACTGGTTTTTGTTGAATTATGTTCTAAGTACAGTCGCCTGCGCATCAAGTTGAAACAAACTGTCATTAAATTTTTGATTTTAAACCTTACAACGTTGAATGATAAGTTCAAAATCGATTGAGAAAAATTTGTCAGTCGGTTATTTGATGTGCTGGCTGACTGTACAATAAAATTGCATTGATGCTGTAAGTGGAATGGTGGATTGGTGGGTAAAAGAGAGGTTGCCTAACGATGAGGAACTAGGTTCCAGTCCAAGGTAAGACCGGCAAACTATGTCTGTCAACTTAGGCTCGTCATCATCTACCTAGCCTTTTCCCAACTATGTTGAGGTCGGCTTCCAGTCTAACCGGATGTAGCTGAATACCAGAACTTTACATGGAGCGACTGCCTATCTAACCTCCACAACCCAGTAACTGGGCAATACGATACCCCTTGACTACTAAGACTGGCTGTCAGATTTTCGGGCTTCTGACTGTCAAAGATGTTCAAAAGACAGCCGGGACCAACGACTTAACGTGCTTTCCGAGACACGGAGAAGTCTCTGTATGTAAAGATGGTCACCCATCCACGGCCAACCCCGGCAAGCGTAGCTTAACTTGAAGGATCGATCTGTGCGGCTGTTCGTAGGTACTTAGCCACGAGCTCCTGTGCTAAGTTCCTGTGTTCAGCTCGTATGCTTGCAAATAAAATTATTGGGCGCTGAGCCGTATCAAACCTACAGAATAACTAAACGTTTTGTCATCAACATTCAGCTGGAAGATTTCCATTGCTTGACACAAGCCTCCCTCCAGCATCACCATCACGGGCCATTACCAGATCAGCTATCTATTCCATAAAGGTCTCACTGAAGATACTTCGATGAAGTGATCTGTCATTTCACCTGATGGATTGAGACTACTGACAGCTGGCTTCAAGCTCACGTCACGTCAATTTTTATGAGATTTTTACAGAAACCTTGTCAGGGACTTACCGACATCCATACTGCGCATTCCAGTACTTTCTGTTTGCCATGGCATAAGCTTCTCCTGTATGCTTTAAAAAGTAGCCCTTATTATTACTTTAATAATGCTCTTTTTTCTAAGTTAAACTATTGAATTTTACGCTAAGAATTCTCGTGCCATATTCAATAACCTTCAAAAGTGAGGGAGTCCTCAACGCTGGAATGTCATTAATGCCAGCCATACTATAGTGGAACAAACTTATTTTACCACCTCTCGCAAAATGACCAAACCTTAAGTTGAAGGCGTTAAGGTTTATAATGGAATGGTTGTGAGTTTTGTGATGGAAGAGTTAAGTTGGTAATGTTATAATAGTGCAAATCAGTCGTCGTGATCAAGGTATTACATTGTCGTGTAATGAATGCGTATGCAGCTCAGAAGTGACGGGTTTGAACTCGTGTTCTGTACTTAATAGCTGAGATGGAGAGGAAATCTCGTGTTTTGGGAGCGAAAGAGAAGGGAAGAAATCCTTAGTGACTCTTCTGAAGCAAATTTTGGTAAAAATTATCATTTGATGAAACTAATGTGAATATACAGGGTGTCTCATTAGCAGATGTCAAGTTAGAATCGGGGGATAGGTCAAGTCATAATAGTTATAAAAAAAAAAAATTAAAGCTCGGGAGGTTCCTGCACATCATGGCGGGCGGGAGGAAACGCCCGGGTGTCACCACTGCGAGGATCGCCCAGAGGACACGGTAGAGCACACGGTGCAAACCTGCCCCGCTTGGGCGGAGCACCGCCGTGTCCTCGTAGAGGCGATCGGCGGCGGCGACCTCTCGCGCCCGGCTCTGGTGCAAGCCATGGTCCGGGGCGAGAGGGAGTGGGAGGCAGTCACCTCCTTCTGCGAAAAAGTTATGCTCGCGAAGGAGGTGGCGGGATGGGAGAGAGAAAGGTCCTCCCGTCCCAGCCGCCGCAGGAGGCGCCCCGGGCGTCGGGAACCACGTGACGACTCCCGGCCACCGTAGGCGCGGGCCTGCGGACGGTGAGTAATGGGTGACTCACCGTCCGATCAGCACCAGACCCGTGCCGTACGGCGCGTATATGTTCCACGCGCGCCTCAAAGAGATGTCAGCATATGAGGGGGAAGCGGGATTGTCCGAAAGGGTTACCGCTACCCCGGAACATAAAGGGCTACGGAAGGAACATGGATGGGTTTTAGTCAGTAAGAGTCTGACACTCCCTTCCGCTCCACCCAGAGCGGGAGCAGTAATTGGATGATTTCCCAGCCTTAAAAAAAAAAAAAAAAAAGGCAGTAAAAGCTGTGCAAATTATTAATCTATATCTTCTATACATATAATAAAACAGTAAAAAAACTGTGTCTGTACATTGAATATATTAAAAAAATAATAATTGAGGGGAGTTTAGAAACAGTAATAGAGCATGAATCCAAAAAAAAAAACTTGTCTGTTTGTCTGTATGTCTGTTTGTCTGTTTGTTTGTACACGCTAATCTTCGGAACTACTGGACGGATTGGAATGATTTTTTTTTTGTTGTATAGGTATTAAGTCTGGGCAACATATAGGCTATAATTTATCTTGGAAACTTGAACACCTGATGCAGAACCGCAACAGACCAGCTAAACTATAAGAGATACAAAAATGATACCTTAGCAAAAATTGTTCCACGTGATTAGCATTTTCTGCTGAGAGAATAAATTTGAAGATCTGGAACACCTGATGTGGAACTCCAAGAGCCCAGCTACACTGTAACATATATAGGAACGACGTCTTAGCAAAAGTTGTTCGGTCTGATGGGCATTTCCTGTTCACTTATAAAAATCGAAGATCTGGAACACCTGTTGTGGAACTCCAAGAGCCTAGCTACACTATAACATTATATAGGAATGACGTCTTAGCAAAAGTTGTTCGGTCTGATGGGCATTTCCTGTTGACTTATAAAAATCGAAGATCTGGAACACCTGTTGCGGAACTCCAAGAGCCTAGCTACACCATAACACATATAAGAATGACGTCTTAGCGAAAGTTGTTCAGCCTGATGAGCACTCTCTGTTGATGTATAAAAATTGAAGATCTGGAACACCTGTTGTGGAACTCCAAGAGCCTGGCTACACCATAACACATATAGGAATAACGTCTTAGCACAAGTTGTTCAATCTGATGAGCACTCTCTGTTGACTTATAAAAATCGAAGATCTGGAACACCTGTTGTGGAATTCCAAGAGCCTAGCTACAACATAACACATATAGGAATGACGTCTTTGACGTCTTTGTTGTTCAATATGATGGGCATTTCCTGTTGACTTATAAAAATCGAAGATCAGAAACATCTGATGTGGAAATCAAAGCTATCACTAATTTTACTGTGTAATTATAAAATAACATAAACTGGGAGTACCTGCACGCGGTGAAGGCGGTAACAGTTTAGGACTGATTTTCGATGACGATGGTATATCATTGAAAATTTGTCTCTACTGGCCAAAACTCCTATTTATTTTTTTATTTTATCGTATGAATATGCCTTCGGGCTTATGTTGTTTGAGTGTTTAATTTCCTTTTCCATTTATCTTCGTGACACTGTAGCCTACCCGGTAACGCAGGGGAGCAGTCATTTTAATTTAGATTTTTATTGATCTTCACAATAAAACTATGACCATGCCTAGAAAGAGGTCAAATCTTTCCCAATGTTCCAAGAGAGCTAAAAGATTAAGGATCATAAGATCCCAAGAATCTACCGAAGAGCGTCAGGAGAGACTTGATGTTGTTCGAGAACATTAGGCTGCAACTCGCTCCGTGGAAACCTCTTCGGGTCGCGAAGCACGCCTGCGTTCTCAGCGTATTCATTAGGTCTCTAGAGACCAGTGAAGAATATGATGCGCGACTGACCGCTGATCGTGAACGTCATGTATTGTCTCGCGAGTCAGAGACGTTCACGGAAAGAGAATTACGCTTGAGTTCCAAGCGTATCTACGCATCGACTTCTAGGTCTCTAGAGGAGGAATATAATAATGGAATATAATATAATAATACCAAAATGAAAACGATGACAAATGGACTGTATGTTTTGGTGGTTGTTGGAATGAAATAAAACTAAAGCTCAGTGTGCTAAAAGATTTAAATGGGAAAAATGATAAAAAATAACATAAATGGCGACCCCGTTGTCGCTGGCATAAGCAACAGGGTCCGCGTACGAAGTCGCGGGCAGAAGCTAGTTTAGAATATTCGGTAGGGTTTTTCCTCTACCAAAAATGTTCTAAATTAGTGACATTTTCTTCAACAAACTGAAGCAGTGGGCTTTAAATTTAACACAACATTCATTTTCACAAGAATATTTTATATTTAAGTATATTTATTTTATTTTATATTTTATGAGTATTAGCTTTTAAATGTAATTATGTAATTCAATAAAAGATTTTATATTTTATATTACATATTCAAAAAAAATATGAAAAAAGAAAGATTGATAGCACTTTTTTTTAACTTTTCTGATAAATATTATGAATTGGCTTATTACCCAACTCCGGGTTGACATCGACTTCTGGGATACCCTTTATGTTACGGTTAAAGAGTATTTTTCTTCTACGTGGGTATATAAGTATTTAGTACTCTTCAGTCCTACCTGTTGAAAAGTGATACAATTATCTTTTTGTTATCTTAAAATAAAGGACTTAATCTAAAGGACAATAGTGTTACTACTCACTCATAACAAAGGAATACTTGACGTACTATCACGCGTAGGTACTGAATCATATAATTCTGTATAAACTTGACATCATATTTTATGATTCATTGCTCTCAACACCCAATACAACAAAGGATGGTCCGATTTATCTGAAAGGCATTAATTAGTCGTTTTCGGAGAATTTAACAGATGTTGGTAAATCCTAACTAATGTTACAAAGTAACCAACTTAAAAAGTAAGTTGTTGTATGTTCGTTTTATTTATTATAGTAGGTATAGTATTAAATTTATTTATTTAATATAATTAGATATATATTCATTATTATATTTATAGTTTGTATATACCTATTCGTAATTATATAAATACTAGCTTTTGTCAGCGGCTTCGCCCGCGTGTTTGAAGGAAACTAACCGACGAGAACCATATATATTGCCGGGATGAAAAATAGCCTATGTGCTATTCTAGACTATAATCTATGTCTGTGCCAAATTTTATCCAGATCCATTCAATAGTTTTTGTGTGAAAGAGGAACAAACATCCATCCATCCATCCTCACAAACTTTCGCATTTATAATATTAGTAGGATAGGATTTACACTTAATTTCTTATTGCACCTACCACTGTTTATCTCTGCATCACCCGAAGGTTGACTGGTAGAAAATGCCTATGGCATTAAGTCCGCCTCTGTACATTGCTGTACTAAAAGTATTCAATAAAATAAAATAAATAAATAAATAAGTTTGTTTGTTGCCTCTTCACGCCTAAACCACTGAACCGGTCATCCTGAAATTTTGCATATACGTTGTCAGGAGTATAAGAACGGATATAGGGTACCGATCATCCAGAAAAAAAATACTTTTTTCAAGAAAAACAACAATAACGTTCTTATGATAATCTGTTATGAATAGTTCTTTAGTAATAGTGACCCGCCCCGGCTTTGCAATGGTACAATGCAGATATTATTGCATGGCCGAAGCTAGTAACGATATTTTGAGATTACAGGACATTCTTCTTAAAAATGGTAACGTATTTCATCTTAGACTGATTTTTAGTGCCATTATTTTCCATGGAATATTGACACTGACGGCTATTGCCCGCGTTTTAGATGGGCTGATCGCGTTCAGTTTCATTGGTAAAATTCACCCTTTAGTCTTCGCAACCGCAGACAACGTTCTGTATGAAAAGCTAGACTGTAAAACTGTATTCAGTGGTCAAAGTATGACAGATTTATGGTTACGTCTCCCGTCTCATGATGATAGATCAATTAATTTTGTTACCTATGTAATTACTTTTAAAGACTCATAAACTGACTATACAAGCAGTTTCCAATAACAATGACAAAATTCTATTATTATCTCAAGTCTGACACAATAAGTTGATTCCCATCACGTCATGACCTTATCATGACTAATGTCAAGCAAGTCATCATCCTGGCATAATACCTTACAGGATGACCAATATAACTTGACATTCCAAGCGTTAGTAGCGATGGCAATATCAATGAGAGAAGTGCAGGCTCAGAGGTATCGTCCACGACTTACGAGTATGTCGTGAGTTCAAACCCGGGCAAGCATTTTACCTTTTTTTTTGAGGGTGGGAAATCATCAAATGACCCCTCCCGCTCTGGGTGGAGCGGAACGGAGTGTCAGACTTTTACTGACTAAAACCCATCCATGTTCCTTCCTTAGCCCGTTATATTTCCGAAGCGAGAGGGAGTGGGAGGCAGACACCTCCTTCTGCGAAAAAGTCATGCTCGCGAAGGAGGTGGCGGGATGGTAGAGAGAAAGGTCCTCCCGTCCCAGCCGCCGCGGGAGACGCCCCGGGCGTCGGGAGCCACGTGACGACTCCCGGCCACCGTAGGCGCGGGCCTGCGGACGGTGAGTAATGGGTGGCTCACCGTCCGATCAGCACCAGGCCCGAGCCAGACGGCGCGTATATGTTCCACGCGTGCCTCAAAGAGATGTCAGCATATGAAGGGGCCCCTCAGGGCCAAGCCTGCCAGGTAAGCGGGATTGTCCGAAAGGGTTACCGCTACCCCGGAATATAAAAGGCTGGGAAATTATCCAATGACTTCTCCCGCTCTGGGTGGAGCGGAAGGGAGTGTCAGACTCTTACTGACTAAAACCCACCGATCTTCCTTCCTTAGCCCTTTATGTTCCGGGGTAACTCTTTCGGGCAATCCCACTTAGAGTCCAGTTCAGCCTATCCCAGCCACATTTTTAAGGTCGGCGGCCCATGTAGCTAGGGATGTCCCACTACACTTGCCGATACACTGATGTATAGTTAACTCCAACATTAAACCAAGAAAAATGGCCGCGCAGTCATCATAATTATGACAAAGGATGACGACCGTAATTTCTAAGAACCAGTTCTTCAATAATTTAAATAATTAAGACCAATGTAATCGTGAACGTTGCCTGTTCACATCAGCCCTCAATTTGCCTTCATTGCAACTTGGCTCCTCTCAGATATTTCACTTTATATAAAGACGTTCATGTCTATGGTTATTAGATTTTAATGTGAAGTACTTTTGGAATTTATTTAGGGTTGTCTACCTTTTTAATACATTTTTTTTTTTAATTGGACTGTTTCTGGATTTGTGTCCCATGGTCTCTTTCTAGGCTAGGTTCTCTCTACCGTGTCAGCGGAATTGTCCGATAGGGTTACCGCTACCCCGGAACATTAAGGGCTAAGGAAGGAACATGGGTGGGTTATAGTCAATAAGAGTCTGACATTCCCTTTCGCTGCACCCAGAGCGGGACGGTTCATGTGATGATTTTACCACCCACAAAAAAAAATTAAAACTGGGCTCTCTGTTAGATGTCATATCTTTGTTTTTTCTATTAAAGTAGATGTGCCAGTGTACAGAACTGTTATAATTCATATCGCCAATATAACTCTCTAAGTTCATATAACCCGACGGAATGACTATTCCATGAAATCATGACATTTGAGGGCGATTCTAACCTAGAGAGTTGTATTGATGATTCCAATGGTTATATTTCTGAAAATATGTTTAGATCAACATACAACTTGACATTGACCAGCAAATTGCAAAAAACGGTATGAAAATTTGAATTTCGCGGACGATTCTGGCGCTTTCACATAAAGTTCTGTCTTTAAGTTATAGATATATTCTAAAAAGCAATATTTTATTTTTCTTTACAAACTTAAACCGTGTCCAAACAGCGAAGGCATGTTAAATTTATTATTTGGAACATTTTTGTTCTTCTCCCTTATTTTACATTAAGGCTGATTACGGCCGGAAAGTAATCTCAAAATAGTGCCAGCCCTATTGGAGCTAAAATAAACGAAACTTGATCCGGACTAAGAGTTTATTAAATGCAGTACTGAATGAGCTCTTTATACAGAAATGTTCTTGATAATTATAGAATGTAAAGGCGATACATCCATTGGGTACGTAAATTAATTTAAGTAAACTTAGTCTAATTTGGAAGGTAAAACGGTCCATTTGGACAGGGTTCATTTAAAGAGATTCTTATAGGGTTTTTTAAAAGGATGGGAATTATTAAATGACTCCTCCCGCTCTGGGTGGAGCGGAAGGGAGTGTCAGATTCTTTCTGACTAAAAACCATCAATGTTTCTACCTAAGCCTTTTGTGTTCAGGGGCAGCGGTAACCCTTTCGGACAATCCCGCTGACATTCTAATAGGATAGAGATTCTAAAAGAAGACTAGATTAAATTGAGCTTGGTATAAGATGTGATTTTTTTGTGAAATTACAAACGATTTTTGAAGGAAGTAGCTTATGTACAAAAAAGATAATGGATGTATTGATGGGTGCACGACCACGTCCTTGCGCCACAAAGGCTGAAAAGTCGAAATAGTTTTTTAAAGTGTGTCGTTCCACTCAATGCCAAACCATCTAAGGAAAGACTGAAGCTGTGGCGAGACAGTGCTTCCTTACCCACTCCATTCGTCTCACCTGCTGAAAGTCTCCCTCCTGGGTGCGAATTTTCTTGGCCAACCTTCAAACAGACTCCGGACCCAGGTTGGCCGAAGCAAGGAAAACCTGCTCAGGTGGGGATTCATCTATACAACTCCGCCTTGGAGTGTAAATGCTGTGCTGTTCCACAAACGATGGGACACTTAATATCGTGTGTCCTGCCGAATGTTCGTTACAGGAATGATGGACGCTAATGATGGCGCCAAATACATACGTAGCCGAATTCTGGGCCGAGTCCATTTAGATTGCCATCGACACGCTAAGAAGAAGAATGGGTGTATTCGCCTGCTAGATACGTATGGTTTGCCAATAATGAAACCAAAGCTATAGGTAGTCAGAACAATCCCTTTATCTTCAAAAATTAAATGCACTCTGCACTCTTCCCCTCACTCTTGCTCTTTTCGTGTGGTTAGTGACCTGGTGTTAGAGTTTCTGTGCTGCTCATGGGCCTCTAACTAGCTTCACAAGCTGTTGAGAAATATCTCTCAGACATGCTGGTTTTCTCACGCTGTTTTCCTGCACCGATTTTAAGCAAGTGATAATTATACAATACGCACATGAATCCGTAAAATCAGTGGTGCGTGCCTTGGGTTCGAACTCGAGACCTATGACTTGCCGGTCACACCACTAGGCTATCACTGCTACTGCTATTATATTAATGTCATATTGATTTACTTTTGGCTGAAAATCAGCAATATTTGAACGTCTTAGTTACTAATGTCAACTTCCAAAACGAAAACCCTCCATCATTTTCTGGAATACGGTGAAAAACGGTGGCTTGGGGTCGAGACCTTTGACTGGGCAGTCCGACGGTCACACCTCTAGGCTATTCTGCTATGCTGCACAACAACAAGTAGAAAAAAAACCATGTTCCACATAATTATGCCACAGTAACGGTCACCATTAACTAGCATATCGTTATAATTACTGCATAGTGTTAATTGAGGTCACATCCATTGAGCCAGGGACACAAAATAAACAGTTTGTTAAGCATTAGGGTCATCGCGATCAAATGCAGTTCGTGCTGACTAATTGTTAGAATTCATTACGAAATTGTGATATACGCTAGTGAGTAGGTACAATGTACTATAATACTAGTGTTAATATAGCATAGCGAGTTTTGTTAAGGAAATCTAAGTGACAGCGCAGGTGGAATGGACCATGGATGAAATGACAACTTTTCAGGCACGGCGTGCTGCGCAGGCGCTGCTGCTACAGCTGCGACCTCAAGCAGCGAACATATAATAGCTTTATCGGCAATTGACTATTTGAAACGGTCAAAAATAAAATATGAAATCACATAGAAAAAAGACTGCTCGTCCTAAAAACTTCCATCACCGTACAGAAATTAAATATTATGCGAAGATATAATTGTAAAATTGCATTTAATGCTAATAAGTATTCCATTTGATTCTAAAAATCTGTGATGTCACATTGAACAATATTTCATACAAATCACGTACAAATTCCGCGTTTTGACAGTGCATAAAAAGTAACGTTATTGACTACCCTTTCAAATACCCAATTATATTTTCGAGCCGTTTTGGGTTGAAACTCTAGGGCCGGTGGGGTCCAAGTGCTCTAGTTTGTTTAAATAAATCTCTAAACGGCTAGTTGACACTACCCGTGACCCAAGAGTTGTCATCATAGGCCAAGGGCTTAGCATTGCCATACAACATGGCAATGCCGGCAGTCTTTTGGGTGCATTAGGTACCAGTCGACAGCGATGTGGAGGAATTTTCCGACGTCATTTTTTAGTTAGTTATTAGTTTTAAATACTTGTACATACACAGTACCTATATTGTTTTTAGTTTTGGTGTTAGATTATATATTATATATACCATTTTAATTATAATATTAGAAATAAAAAACTATGGAATTAGTAAGTGACAATTTCTTCGAGCTTTTTTTGAACAGTCACGCTCGGGTATGTGACGCTGAAGCGAGTATACTCGGCTCTAGCCATTCGGTGACTGTCTATCGTATGGCCATTAACGCACACCCTTTTTTCTTAAAGCCAAGGGGCCTTCAAACTGAAGGTATAACAATACCTATACCTACCTTAAATAAGTCTTTAAAAAAACTACCTATGGGGTCACACTACAATTTTACTAAATGGTGTCTCTTAATGTGAGTGAAAACGATGACAATTGGACTGTATGTTTTGATGGTTGTTGGAATGATATAAAACTATAGCTCAGCGTGATAAAGGATTTAAATGGGAAGAAATCATAAAAAATAACATAAATGGAAAACACAAACCAAACATTTTTGAAAGATACAAAACAAGCGAAAAAAAGTAAAATAAAAACATTCAATTGAAAAAAAAATCTTATACAAAGTTTGCACAACCAAGGAGTTCGCAACAATGAGCTCAAATCCAGGATTGGAATTCTCGGAGTCAGAGGTGCACGTAATACCTGTGGTATCTACACCTTCATTTCGAGAGTAAGTTATGTTTAAGTCCCATGTAATAAGGGCAAGGCTATTGCCATATGTTGGGATCGGCTTCCAGTCTATACGGATACAGCAGAATACCAGTATTTTACATGGAGCAGCAGCCTATAGACTTCTTCTTCTTCGTGTGGTTAGTGATAAACCTGGTGTCAGAGTTTTTATGCTGCCCATGAGCCTCTGACTTAGCTACACATGCCTTTGAGAAATAAATAAATAATATCTCTCAGGCATGCCGCTTCCTCACGACATTAAGTTAATTAGTAAATTTTAACTATACTGTCTGATAGACAAGACTAATTACCTAATATTATGTGCCAAACTCATAATCTTCTTCTTTCGTGTGGATAGTGACTAACCTGGTGTCAGAGATTTTATGCTGCCCATGGGCCTCTGACTTCGCTTCACATGCTGTCAAGAAATATCTCTCAGAAATGCTGGTTTCCTCACGATGTTTTCCTTCACCGATTTAAGCAAGTAATAATTATACCATACGCACATGAATCCGTGAAATCAGAGGTGCGTGCTTTGGGTTCGAACTCGAGACCTTGACAGTCCGACGGTCACACTACCAAATCATCACTGCTTTTTCAGACAGGTTGTCAGACATTCCTGCTTCAACATAATTCAATTAAAATATCACCGATTGATTCAAAATACAATGTTTTATTACCAATCAATAATCTATTCTAGTTAAAATAAAATATCCTCATATCGGAACAACTCAATTTATCTGACACTATCAGCGTCATGCTTTATTTTAATACTGTTGTTGTACTTAACTAGTTTATTACTGCACTAAGTCCACTATACTTGATTTATGTTGATTGGTTTGTTAGGATATTAATTTATCATTAGATAAAAATAAAGTCTTTCATAATCAAGGCAATGTATGCGATACTTCATAATAGGTTCGAAATCGAGATTCAAGAATCTCGAATTAACAATACCGTTATTGTGTACTTACTTACTAAAAAAAAAAGATCTATACCATTATGCTTTTGACAAACTAGACGTTTAGACGTTAGCGTTACAAATTATCAGTAGATGTATGAAGAATAAGATGTTAAGTTTACTCTACAGAAGCAGCATAACTCTTTTTTTTTTTTGAAACTGGGAAATCATTAAATGTCTCCTCCCGCTCTGGGCGGAGCGGAAGGGAGAGTCAGACTCTTACTGACTAAAACCCATCCATGATCCTTCCTTAGCCTTTTATGTTCCGGGGTAGCGGTAACCCTTTCGTATAATCCCGGTGAACAAGGTAAACTTTGCTTGCGCGATGCAGAATTTTTGTGACGTCATTATGACGCGCAGCTTGCATATTATGGCGATGTTGATACCGCTACAACTCTGTCGTCCTTGTGAAAAAAATTTAACATTCTTAATATTAATAACGATATTCTTGTTTCTTTCAGGTTCTATACGGCCAACTTCAGCCTTAGGCCAGGATCCACAGAGAAAATTAGGTAAGGAGAGGTAAGATTAATAACAATAATATGACACAATAATACTTTAAAATAAGCGTCATTCATGATAATTCAATCTTTTAAACTCAATTTCAAAGTATTACAGGCATTCTTTAATTGTCAATGGGTTGGTCAGTCATAAAGATGAAGCTAGTTCCCCGAGCCAAAGCAGTAGGTACCTATGGAAAAGAACAGACAAGAATTTCCCTTCGTTAGGCTATACGATCATAATTCATAACTATACTGCCATCATTTTTTTAAAAGAGCGCCTATGGGCCTGTTCCTCGTAAAAAAACATTGCAAAACTTCGATTTGGTTGGCGTGGATGGGTGACCATCTTTACATACCGAGACTCCTCCGTGCCTCGAAAAGCACGTTAAGCCGTTGGTCCCGGCTGTCATTTGTGCATCTTTGACAATCGTTTCGTGTCGTCAGTAGCCCGAAAATCTGACAGCCAGTCTTACCAAGGGGTTTCGTATTACCGAGTTACTGGGTAGTGGAGGTCAGATAGGCACTCGCTACACGTAAAATACTGATATTCAGCTGCATCCGGTTAGACTGAACGTCGACCCCAACATTATTGGGAAAAGGCTAGGCAGATTAAAATAATAAATAATCATGAAACTGATTGTCCGATGAAACGTGACAAAAAAGAATTATACCAACAAAAGTGACAAAAAAGATCGCATAATTTATTCTGTCTGCCCCTTAATTATAGTTTTACGTGAAGATTCGCTAACGGTCTATTGTTTATTCCGGATTAATTAGTAACTTAATAAACTGGCAGCTTTATTAACAATAATTAGTGTTATTAACAGCTATTGAAAGTCCTTTTGCGTTGAGAATTTTTTATAATTATGATTTCTTATCATGCGCTCAGATGATTAACAGCATTTTTGATTTTTGTAATTGCTTCATATAGCCTTTGGTTACCTGATTTCACTTTAGACTTTCGCCATTACACACAGATGCTTTTAAACGTTAATGACCCATTACTTAAAGATGGTTCCAATTTAAATTATTGATGAAAAGGCCAGAATGTTGTGGTAAACCAGCCATAAACCTACTATTACTTGTTACTTTGCAATGAAAAAACAGATTACTGATGTATATTTTTTAAGATAACTTTAATATAGTCAATTTTAACTATACTGTCTGATAGACCAGACTAATTACAAAATATTATATGCCAAACTCATAATCTTCTTCTTTCGTGTGGATAGTGACTAACCTGGTGTCAGAGATTTTATGCTGCCCATGGGCCTCTGACTTTTTTTTTTAAGGCTGGGAAATCATCCAATGACTGCTACCGCTCTGGGTTTATTTTTTATTTATTTATTCATAACAAATTTACATTTGTGTCGAACAGTGATTTTTACAAAAACGGTAAGTAGTAATAAACAAACACAAGTAATGGAAATAGTTTTAAGCATTGGCATCATCGTCAACATTATGAGTCTTAAATATTATAATAATTCAATATAAATTATAAAAATTAAAATTGTCCACTTTAATCATTTCAAGATTTCATGCAGCAAAGATCAAATACATAGGAATCAAAATAAAATAAAGAAAAATATAAATCATGTCAAAAGTAAATCAAATAAAATCATGTCAATGTGAATCAAATAAAATCATGTCAAATAAAAATCAAATAGATTAAAAATACATCAAAATTAAAATTAAAATCAAATTGTTATCAAGCCGATTATAAATCAATTAGAGTCATTTACAATACATATTATGTTCGCATATTAGTTTGAACTATTATTATCTTGAAGAAACTCTTCTATGCTGTAATAACATTTCCTCAATAACAATGTCTTCAATTTTCTCTTGAATTCACTAGGATTCATAGAGTTTTTAAATTGTACAGACAGTTTATTGTACATATACACTGATTGCACTCTTGAGGCATGTTTAACGACATTAAGTTTAGGCTGTATAAAATTAGGTAGATCCTTTCGTCGAGTTTTTATCCTAATATGCCTCTGTTCCTCAGTTTCAAACTTATGGATATTTTTTATGAAATGACTGAGCAATACTAGGATATAGAGGCACGGTACTGTGAGAATTTGCAGTCTTTTAAAATGATCCCTACAAGACTCAGTTTGTTCAATGCGAAGCATAGTTCTCAACGCTCTTTTCTGCATAACGAAAGCAGCATTAATATTATATTGGTAACTGTTGCCCCAGAACTTTATGCTATATCTAAGTCTAGACTCTATGAGTGCAAAATAAACCATTCTTAGGTGCGCAATAGTTAATTCATCCCTTAGACTACTGAGAGCATAGCAAGCACTACTCATAGTGTTTGTGACCATTTCCAATTCTTTCTTCCAATTCAAACCTGAATCTATCTGTACCCCCAGAAATTTTACATTGTCTACAATATCTACTTTGCTCCCTAATAATTGTACTTTGACGGTGTCCTTGTGCTTTGTAGTCGATTTGAATACTAAACATTGCGTCTTTTTAAAATTTATTTTTAGATTATTCATAGTGAACCACCTTTCAAGAGCACATAAGATAAAATTAATTTTCTTTTCTAAATTTTCTATAGTGTCGCTAGCTATAATAGCGCTTGTGTCATCGGCAAACACTACCAGTTCAGTCTCATTTGAAATACTTCTCATGTAAGCTATCACATCATTTATAAATATTATGAAGAACACAGGGCCTAGAACCGATCCTTGTGGTACGCCTTTATTTATTATAACTGTGTCCGATTTGTGTAGTTTTTCATACCCCTCTTCTGTAATCCGTCTAATTTCTACATACTGCGTTCTATTGTGTAAGTAAGATTTGAATAAATTTAACACATTTCCCCTAATTCCATAGTAGTCCATCTTTTCCAGAAGAATGGAGTGTTCCACAGTATCGAACGCAGAACTTAGGTCGAGGAAAAGTCCTGCCACTTTTAGTTTAGCATTCAGCTTACATACCACATTATCAATTAACATGTCAATGGCATCAATTGTCCCTACATTATTTTGATAACCAAATTGTTGGTCGGTTATAATTTTATGTTTATGCAAATGACATACAAGCCTCACTTTCATAATTTTTTCAAATATTTTTGAGCATACCGGCAACAGGGAGATAGGCCTATAATTCCTTGCCTCGGTTTTGGAGCCTTTTTTATGTATAGGTAGTACTCTAGCCAGTTTAAATTGATCTGGAAAGATACCTTTATTTATATATTCATTCATTGAATCTGCCAAGGGGCTAGCTAATAAATCAATGTTTTCTTTGATGATAGTCATAGGGATTTCATCATGGCCAAAAGACGATTTACTATCCATATTCTTAACTAATTTGAAAACTTCGAAAGGTGTAACAGGGTCAAAGACCATATCCTCCCGTACTTTTATCCCATGATTCTGCAGACACTCTATTGCTGTACCAATACCACTCATGATATTATTTGTATTATTACAGAAATTATCCAATTGAATATTAGCAACTTCTGTGGCATTTAGAATTATTTGATTATTATCCATAAGTATCAAATCGTTATTTACATATTTTTTAGGATTCCTCTTACTATTTACAGTTTTCCATATAACTTTACTAGAATTCTGAGCTTGATTTATTTCTGTTCTCACTGCTAGTCGTTTCGCATATCGTACTACTTTTCTATATACCCTAAAATAATGACTACGATATTTTTCTATTGAATTATCACAATTATTTCTGTCAATAAAATTAAGAAACCTTTTCATTTTACTAGATACTCTTATTCCCGTAGTTAACCACTTTGATTTGTTGCTGGTTTTTGTATTTATTCTTATTTTCTTTTTATTAAATGTTTCAGAATGTAGTTCACTTAGTTTATCAATAAATGTACTTGCGCACCAATTTTCTTGTAATAACTTTTGCCTAAAACAAGATTTGGTCACTTTATTATATAATCTTCTTTCAATGTATATATTACGCTGCACTTTCTTATAAGCCACTTTTTCCAGTGATAGTGTACAAAATAGGCCCGCATGCCCATCAGACAAGCCATTGTGATCTAAGTCAACATTTTTAATAATTGTGTCATCAATATTAGTCAATATATTATCTATACACGAACTTGAATTATTGCGGCGAAATGTATCTGTGTAAATCAAATGTCGATAATTGTAACATGTCAGGAGTGATAGAAAAGAATGTCGTTTTGAGTCATCTTTTGATAAATTAATATTAAAATCTCCACAGATTATACAATGTTTATTGATGAAATGTTGTAACAGCTGTTCAAGTCTCTGCATAAAACTATCTAAATTACTATTCTCAGGAGTTCTATAGCAACAGATAATATAAGTATTAGTCTCCAAATCGTTTATACCACAAACCTCAAAGCAATTAATTTTATAGAGTTGTTTACAAATTTGTAAGTCTTCTACTTTCTTATCATTCAATGCCAATATCAAAGTACCTCCACGTTTTTTATTTAATCTAGTGTTATAAGAACTCAGATTATAATTAATTAAACTAAACTGAGCTACTAATGATTGGTTCAAAAAATGTTCACTTATACAGATAAAATCTATTTCTTTATTCAATTCACACAAATATATTTCTAGGTCATCCTTCTTGCTGTTTACTCCACATAGGTTTTGATGGTAGATGTTTAATGTTTTGTTAACGGTGGGTGGAGTGGAAGGGAGTGTCAGTCTCTTACTGACTAAAACCCATCAATGTTCCTTCCGTAGCCCTTTATGTTCCGGGGTAGCGGTAACCCTTTCGGACAATCCCGCTTAATGGGCCTCTGACTTAGCTTCATATTTATGCTGTTGAGAAATATCTCTCAGGCATGTTTTCTCTTGATATTTTCCTTCACAGATTTAAGCAAGTGATAATTATACAATACGCACATGAATCCGTGAAATCAGAGGTGCGTGCCTTGGGTTCGAACTCGAGACCCATGACTTGGCAGTCCGACGGTCACACCACTAGGCTATCAATGCTGTAACAAATTATTAATTAAAATATACTCACCTGGGATTTGTTTACTCAAAGGACAACAACCACTTAATTAAATTCAATGTTTTTACTCAGTGATCGATCGACTTCCGCTAAGAACAGTCGCGTCGCACACGCTCTTGCGCTAGTTTGTGTTCGGGTATAGCGCTGACGCAGCAGCATACCGTTCGTTACCTCTAGCCGTGCGCGGTCGCCGCGATGACCCAGTTACCAATTGTATTGCACAATTATTTGTATAAACAAAGTGTGTGTTGTGTGGTGAAGTTATAATTCTAATAATTATGGCTTCTTCATCATCAATTAAAATTAAAACTGAAACGGAACATCTGTTGTATAAATATTATACTGAAGAAAAGTTGGAACGCGAAAAGTTGCAAACTTTGGTAAATGACCTGAAAAGTCAATTAGAACAACTTAAGCACCAGCTTAAAAACATCCAGGAGCAAAAAGTTGCTGACCTAAAACAGAAAAATGTCACTACCGACCAACCAATCGAGTATGAGACAGACGAAGAGGAACTAGCAAAGGAAACAGAGTGGGTACGACAGAAGAGCAGAAAAAAAAGGAAATTGAACTCATCATCACTGTCCTCACCACCTCAACAAGGAGCCGATTCCAGCCAAACACCCAAAGACAGTGTTAAAGCAAGGAAACAGCCTACACCACCACCTATAGTAGTGGAAAATGTTAAAAACTACCAAGAGTTCTACGATCTTCTTTCCACTAATGTAACGAAAGACTCGTTCATTACGAAAATGATGAATGGAGAAAAGGTTAAAATTAACTCTTTTAATGATGAGTCATACAGATCCATCACCAAGCTATTATTACAAAATAATTGCTTTTGGTACTCGTATGAGAATAAACAAGACAGACCGATCAGGGTGATGGCAAAAAACCTTCATTCTTCCTGCCTGCCAGATAGAATAATTGATGACGTGACCACTCAAGGATATAAAATAGAAGATGCGGTCAACAAACTGAGTTGGAGGAGCAAAGAGCCACTCAATATGTTTATGCTCTCATTCCATAAAGATGAAGACATAAAAAAAATCTACGGAATTAAGTCCATACTGGGTTGTAAAGTAGACATACAACCGTTAAAAACATCAAAGTTAATCCCTCAATGCAAAAGGTGTCAAGCATATGGCCATACACAGAAATACTGTTCCAAAGAACCCCGGTGTGTGAAGTGTACAGGCAAACACCTAACCAGAGAATGCAATAAACCAGCAGAAGCAAAACCAAAATGTGTTCACTGTGGTGAGCCCCACCCAGCAAACTATAGAGGATGCATAGTAGCTAAAGAGCTACAAAACATTAAAAACAAAAATACCAGAAAGAATGTGCCGATACCAAACTCTCAGGGTCCAAGTACAAACAAAGACAAAATTCCTAGTGTCACCAAACTAGCTACCAAAAGTGTTTCGTATGCACAAATGACAAAAGGAGTCCAATCTTTGCCACAGTCACATATGAAACCAATGAGCCCTAACATGGATGAGAAGATTAATAAAATTATAAATCTTTTAACCACGTTTGACGAAAGGCTGAAGAAACTTGAAGGTAGCACTAAAGTACCTACCAAACAAAAAAGCAACATAAATGGCTAACTCACTTAGAATTATGGCATGGAATGCAAATGGACTGCTGAAACATCAGAATGAACTGACGGCAGTCCTAAATATGGATAGTATTGATGTATGTCTTATATCAGAGTCACATTTCACTAAAGAGTCTCATGTTCAAATTAAAGGGTATAAAGTATACCATGCATTGCATCCCAATAACACATCAAGAGGTGGTAGTGCTGTCATTATAAAAGAGAATATCCTTCACTATGAAGAACTCAAATATGAAAAAGAAGAAATACAAGCTGTGGCCGTCTGTGTCAAAACGAAATATTGTTCTGTCACCATATCAGCCATATACTGTCCACCTAGGTATTCACTAAAAACAGATCAGTACATGACTTTCCTAAACGGTCTTGGAAACAGATTTATTTTGGGAGGCGACTTTAATGCTAAAAATACATTTTGGGGATCTAGACTGACAACAACCAAAGGAAGAGAGCTACTGTGCGCAATTGAAGAAACACAGTGCAAAACTTTATCAACAGGAAAGCCCACTTATTGGCCTACTGACACAAAAAAGATTCCTGATCTTATAGACTTTTTTATTTATAAAAATTTATCACCGCATCTTCTCCGCATTAAAGAAGGTTATGATATGAGCTCAGACCACTCACCTATAATACTTACTCTAAGTGAGACTCAAATGTTGAAAGAAACCTACCCCACATTGGTAAATAAGAATACTGATTGGGCAAGCTTTAAAATGGACTTAGACTCTGTAATAGATTTAAAAGTTCCACTAAAGAAACCAGAAGATTTAGATCGGGATATCAGCCAGTTTATTACACAAATCCAACAATGCGCCTGGAAAAACACGCCTACCTTTAAGATGAAAAACAGACTTACCTACTACCCAGCAGAAATCACAAAACTCATAGCTGAAAAGAGGCGACAGAGACGAATATGGCAACAAACAAGATTTCCACAAGATAAAAGGATTCTGAACAACCTTACAAAACAACTAAGGAGTGCAATTCAGAAGTTCAAAAATGAATCAATGAGCAGTTATCTAAAACAACTAACCAGCGATCGCTCGACAGATTATTCTCTGTGGAAATCCACAAAAAGTTTAAAAAAGCCAATTATGCATATTCCACCTATCAAAGACTCTAACGGGCGGTGGGCAATAAGCAACGAGCAGAAAGCTATTAGGTTTGCACAACATCTGGAACTCATTTTTAAGCCGAATGAAGAACAGGAAGACTATGCCTTGTTAGATGAAACATCAATTAATAATAATGAGCAAGAATTAAAATTCGTAACACCTAGAGAAGTATACAACGAAATCAAGCGTCTTAGTCTAAAGAAATCACCTGGCTATGATCTTATTACTGGAGAAGTTCTTAAAAACCTCCCACGTAAAGCCATCGTAAAACTGACGACTCTTATCAATGCTACGTTCAGACTTAAGTCTGTACCTGATCTGTGGAAAGTTGCGGAAGTTATAATGATACCAAAGCCTGGTAAACCACCTCACGAAGCGACATCATATAGGCCGATCTCCCTGCTACCGGTCATGTCAAAATTATTTGAAAAGCTCTTCTTAAAACGGCTAAAACCCATCATAGAAGAAAGAAAATTAATCCCTGACTACCAATTTGGATTTCGGGAAAAACATTCAACAGTAGACCAAGTACACAGGATTACCAACATTATTGAAAAGGCTTTAGAAGAAAACAAAGTTTGCTCAACGGTCTTCCTAGACGTAGCGCAAGCATTCGATAAGGTTTGGCACAAAGGGCTTATTAACAAACTAAGAAAAATGCTCCCTAAACAGTTCGCTGACATCTTAGAGTCTTACCTATCGCAGCGTATGTTTAGAGTACGACAAGATGATGCATATTCAGAACTCAAGCCGATAAAAGCTGGAGTACCGCAAGGAAGTGTCCTAGGTCCCGTCTTGTATTTATTGTACACTTGCGATATTCCTGAGCTAGAAAACAATACCATTGCGACATTTGCAGATGACACAGCTATAATGGCCACAGGTGTTACTCAAGAAGAAGCAGTGGAAAAAGTTCAAACAGCCGTCAATATCATCTTTGACTGGACAAAAAAATGGCGTGTGAAACTTAATGAATCAAAATCTGTTCACATAGACTTCACAAACAAAAAGCCAAATTATCATCCGGTAAACATAAATGGTCATGTCATACCATACGAAAATACAGCCAAATACTTAGGCATGACATTAGACGCAAAGCTTCGCTGGAAAGCTCATGTTAAAAAGAAACGCGATGAGCTAGAGCTTCGCTACAAGTCGATGTACTGGCTGATAGGAAAACATTCTTCGCTGTCAGTACACAACAAAATACTCCTGTACAAACAAGTCCTCATGCCTGTATGGACTTATGGTATTCAGCTTTGGGGCTGTACCAAACAAAGCAACATCAAAATTATACAGCGTTTTCAAAATAAAGTACTCAGAGGAATCGTCAATGCGCCCTGGTACATTCGAAATGACGACCTTCATCGGGACCTTAAAGTAGCCCTCGTCACAGATATAATTAAAAAGAACGCCGAAGCTCATGAACGAAGGCTTCACCATCATGTGAACATCGAGGCTATCCAGCTCCTCGACAACACGGACATAGTGAGAAGACTAAAAAGGACAAAACCTTTTGAGTTAATTTAGTAAAGTGTTAGTTTAATGTAGTGAAATGAGTGCTACCCATAAAGAACACAAGAACAAAGTGTCTTCCCCTTAATAGAGACAATAAGAAAAGTGTTAATGGACACATTCTTAGGCTTAGTCTACCTAGCAAATTAAGTCAAAATTTAATTACTCATTAGCTTTAGTATTAAGCTAGATTGTATTTTTTATGATGTTTCTGTATTAGGACACATCATTCAATAAAAAAAAAAAAAAAAAAAATGTTTTTAATCACATTAGCCCTGCATTAGTTAATGTAATTAATATTTATACGTTGTGCCTGAATCTCTATTAATGGACATTGGACAAGTGATGTCCAGTCAGACCATGTCGTGTCCAAGAAATCATTTACATTGGCGTGTGCGTCGCGGATGCGCCAAACATGGACATTTATAGGCATAATGTCACACTTAGGGATGTTTTGTTTGGAGTCTGTTTGTCTGTTTGTGTGTTTGATAGCACTATTATTAATATACACTTGATTAGGTACTCTTATCTATCATATTACAAAGGCACCAAATGTGAGAATAAAATTATACACGGTTAAATTTAAGTCGTTTTAATCCCCTTAAGGGGTTATTGTACTCATTATAACGAGCAACTTTTACTATGGGACCGAACCTGAAATCGCGAAAAAAAAATCAGCTGTTCAGTACATTTTGACGAGTTAGGCGAACATAAATGTACTGAACAGCTGATTTTTTTTTCGCGATTTCAGGTTCGGTCCCATAGTAAAAGTTGCTCGTTATAATGAGTACAATAACCCCTTAAGGGGATTAAAACGACTTAAATTTAACCGTGTATACAGAGCGCCAACGATGCACGCAGGCGCCAAGTTCATTGAATTATTGCCTTAGTCGTCCAGTTCTTCAAGGTGTAAAAATTGCTGAAAATTAATACTCTACTTTTTTGACTTAAACACTGGACCGATTTAGTAATTTTTTTGTGTTCTTATCGTCAGAAAAAGCCATGACAAGTTTGTGCTTTAATTTATTGTCTACTAGCTTCCACACGCGGCTCCGCCCGCATAATATGTCGACATAACACAAATTATACACATAAACCTTCCTCTTGAATCACTCTATCTATTAAAAAAAACTGCAACAAAATCCGTTGTGTAGTTTTAAAGATTTAAGCATACATAGGGATATAGGGACAGGAAAGCGACTTTGTTTTATACTATGTAGTGATATGTGTTCTCTAAAAAAAAGCGAAAGGTCACTCATTAATACTCACTGATTAATCACGAAATCTCGAAAACTACTGATCCTACGAAGATGAAATTTGACACAGAGGTAGATTATGAGAAGGTGACGTCAGCTAAGAAAGGATTCAAGGAAACTGCTCCCGTAAAAGGGGTGAAACATTGACCCAGGCGGGATTGAAATTATTACGAGTAATATACGCACTGTACGAGTATCTTTGTACGACCTGCAAGTATTTGTTCCGGGTCTGGGTGTTTTTCTATCTATAATATGTATGTATTTACAAAAAAAAAATGTATGTTAGTAGTTTATCAGCCGTCTCGTTACCATAACACAAGCATTAGGTTGCTTAGCTTGGGACTATATATGGCGCTGTGTGAAATGTCCAAGGATATTATTATTATTATTATCTGTCAGTTCGTCTGTCACTAAATTCAAATCACACCCAAATGTTTATTCCAGATTTCTTAGTTTGTAGCTAAGATCAATTACCAAATTACCTAGCAATTACCTTTATTAAAAAACAATTATCCTCTGTTACATATACTCAAAATTACTATTAGCCTTGACTGTAGCTGTACACAGGGCAGCACATCAAGTTATCCCAATCTGTCAAATGACTTTGATAGATATTGAACTCTATTCCTAAAGAATAAGGTTCATTTTTATTTGGAAAAATTTGACAGTTCGGGATAGCTTGATGTACAGGCGTGCCTACACAATGAAATATTTTTTGTACCCTTTTTTTATTGTATTCCAGAAAATGGTGGAAGGTTGTCGTTTTGGGAGCTGATATAACTAACATTTTGACGTTTAACCTTTAAAGGAAAGAGCATAAACGCACGTGTGTGCTTCTAAAATTAAAACTAAAAAAACAAACACAACTTTTTATATAAGTGTCATGTATTGTGTACATCTTTTGTTGGAGATCCTAAATAAATAAAACAAATAAAATTATTTCTTCTTGTTATCATCAATTGCCCAATATTCATGGTGTCTTTTAATTTGTTTCACGTCATTAAATACGTACTAGAGCTTCAATTGTCACTTATTTGTGTCGTTGGCGTACAGGGCATGCGCCTGCTTGTCACATATGTGTGACAATGGCGTTGAAAAGGTTAAATATTAATGATTTTAAGCCAAACGTAAATCAATTTGACATTAATAAAACACGATAAAATATCTCCAACTAAGACCACAAACGAACCCACGGCATTTAACTAGTCAATAAATGCAAGCCCGGTGACAATTACTAAGTAGCATTGAAATTTGTTCTAGCTAACTCGGTTTCCGAGATTTGCGCTCACAGACCCACGGATAGAATCCGGAAAGGCATGCAACTTGTTTAGTTTACTGTATACGGTCAGCAGATATGTTTTTTCTCGTGAAGTGAACGACTGTATTTTTGAGAGAAAATATTTTATTGGGTCAAACAGAAATACTGCTTCGGTGGTCTGGTAGTCGAAAGCACGACTGCTGCCCTTAGGGTACTGGGTTCGATTCCCATGTCAGGCAAATTGTAACTGAGGGTTTCCAATCAGGATTTTTTTAGGAACAGCCTGAATTCTGGATCCTGTTCCGGTAAGTAGACATTAGCTCGCATGACATGCGAGCTAATGTCTACTTACCGCAAACTTTACCTTCTGGTAAAATGTAGAGGGATTTAGTATAGTAGGGGTTGGTAAAAAAAAAACCGGCCTAGTGCAAGTCGGACTCGCGCACGTAGGGTTCCATACCATTATTGTTCTGTTTTTCTTTGTTTTTGTTGTTATTGTAGCAACAGAAATACATCATCTGTAAAAATTTCAACTGTCTAACTATAACGGTTCTTGAGATACAGCCTGATGACAGACGGTCGGACAACGGAGTCTTAGTAATAGGGTCCCGTTTTACCTTTTGGGTACGAAATTCCAAAAATGGTTTGGTTGATAACAATAATTTGGTTTTCAAGACTGGCCTATTAACAACTGTTTCTCAGCCTTTCAGGATGTCTTCTTCGCCATGTTTAACCAAAACCATTGCCTCCATTTCTCAGCTAACCCTACCGCCTCCACGGCCAGCGGCGCAATCAAGATCCCTGTTCGATTGAGTTATGATGACTCGCGAGCGGCAGCGGAATGTTACCGCGGCTGTCTGACACTACCCTTACGATTTTATCTACAGTTGCAATAATAGATTGTGGAGGCTTAGCCGCTTGATTAGGTTAAGGTTATGTCGGATGATAGCTTGCAACGTTGCAATTAGAAAATATAACGTTAATACTGTTAAGGGTACCGCAGACAGGCGCGTGGCGACGACGGTGTGACGGAATTCTGGTAAAACAATCTCCATGAAGTTTTAATAGAATTTGTTTTATCGTCGGGTCACGCCTGTTTGCGGGGGCCTTTAATTAGGTACAGTGCTTGGATGTAGACTGAGATAAACCACTATAACATGGCTCGCTCCTCCAAAATTCAAAACGTTTGAAAGTATTTTGCTGCCTGCCTGCTACTGAAGATCAATACTTACAACTACATACAAACTCTTGCGTAACGGTGTGACTACATTAAGCGGGATTGTCCGAAAGGGTTACCGCTACCCCGGAACATAAAGGGCTACGGAAGGAACATGGATGGGTTTTAGTCAGTAAGAGTCTGACACTCCCTTCCACTCCACCCAGAGCGGGATCAGTCATTGGATGATTTCCCAGCCTTAAAAAAAATGGGTGTGACTACATACATTCGTAGTTTGTCTATACCTACAGTCGATCTCATACAGAGAACCTTAATATAATCTTTGGCAAAAAAAGTCCCAGTAAAGTAAAACTTAAATAAAGTTGAATCCAAATACTATAATTGGTCATAAAATATAACTCCGACATACTAACTAGGCGGCGTAATTTCCGTACTATAAAAAAAAACCAAATAAAATTTTCACTATCAACGATCTGTATTATAATGGAACGTAGACAAGTCTGATAGTGTCGTAACTATAGTATTGACTAACAATAGTTGATTGTGGACAACCTTGCCATCGATTGGAACGAGCTAAGGGTAACTATACGTTGATATTGGAGGCAAAACCAACTTCAAAAAAAAATTGTACAAAGTGAAAAATAACTTTAATTTCGAAAGTCTTTGACAACGTATATGCAAAATTTCAGGATGATCAGTTCAGTGGTTTAGGTGTAAAACGCTAACAAACATATGACCTTACTTTCGCAATCTTCTTCTTAGCATGTCGATGGCAATCTTAATGGACTCGGCCCAAAATTCAGCTACGTGTTTGGCGCCATCACTAGCGTCCGTCAATTCCCGTAACGTGCAGGCGACAGGACACGCAGGACACGATATTAAGTGTCTCATCGTTTGTGGAACAGCACCACTTTCGCATTCAAAATATTAGTTACGAAGTTAGGATGCAGCATGAAAAGTAATGACACAACTATGCAAAGTTCCACCGTGTTAGATTTTATGTTATGTCTCAGATAATATATGTGAGTAGTTTTTACTGAAGAGCTCTTGGCTAAGTAATAACAGCCGCACGGATCGATCCGTAAGGTTAAGCTACGCTTGCCGGGGTTGGTCCGTGGATGGGTGACCATCTTTACATATCGAGACTCCTCAGTGCCTCGGATAGTTACTGTCATTCGTGGATCTTTGACAGTCGTTACGGGTTAAAGAAGCCTGAAAGTTTGACAGCCAGTCTTACAAGTGGTATCGTGTTACTGACTGGGTTGTGGAGGCAGTCGCTCCCTGTAAAATACTGGTATTCAGCTGCATCTGGTTAGACTGGAAGCCGACCCCAACATAGTTGGGAAAAGGCTTTGCTGTTAGATAGATAGTTATCACTGAAATTGAAGTTAATGATTCTATTATTCTTCTGCAGTACCTATCACGTTTTCTCTTTCATTATTCTATGTTGGATGACCTGAAAGACATTCTTCAGTAAATTGGATTCATCTTTATGTTAACCTTCCTATCTGAACTTATCTTCTTGCATATATCCGGTGGCATGTCCATTTACCAGATGAAGTCATGTTCAGTTACGAGTAAAAATATGTATACAGTTACTTTATTTCAAAAACGGTTTCCTCTTTAATGAAAAAATTGTATGAAGATACATTCCATTTGCATGCACACATTGCATTTTCGAATCCATAGGTTTACCATCTTCTTCTTTTTGTATGGTTAGTGATTAACCTAGTGTCAGAGTTTTTATGCAGCCCATGGGCCTCTGACATAGGTTCACATGCTGTTGAGAAATATCTCTCAGACATTCTATGGTTTCACACATGAATCTGTAAAATCAGAGCTGCGTGTCTTGGTTTCGAACTCGAGACCTCACTGCTTAGTTAGGTTAGGTTTACCATAACATCGTATCTCAAAATAGATTGGTTATTCTACGAGAAAATCGCTTCTGAATATTGGTACGTGTATACAAATATTATTGCTCGTGACTGTTCGTTTCAACTTTCTTTAAACTCTCCACCTACAGCTTGCGTAACAATCTGGGTTTACCCTTACAAAGTACGATGATATCAGTAACAATCATGGATTGTCGATACTTACCTGATTGTACTTAGCCGATCAGGAACGCTATCGACATTTCAGGGTTCCCTAACGATAAGCCGTCGTTCAAGTTTTGAGCTAGATTGTTTGGTTCTTTAGGAGTTGAATTGTAATAGTCTACATACTGGCATGTATTCTATACAGGGTGAATTTTTCAACTTGGCTTTGATGGCCAAATCCGAAACGATGAGTTCAAAAGCGAAAAAACTTTTTTACAAAAAATAAAACCGACTTCCAAAACAAACACTACAAAGTGACAAATAATTTTGATTTCGGAAGTCGGTGTCTTCGGTTTTGTATTTTCATTTTTTGCCACCGACTTCCGAAATCAAAATTATTTGTCACTTTGTAGTGTTTGTTTTGGAAGTCGGTTTTTTTTTTTGCAAAAAAGTTTTTATTTTTCACTTTTTAGTTGTGGTACCTACCTACACAACCCCCCCCTCCCTCCCAAAATTACACTACCTGGTATGTAAATTACAGTGACAGGAACTTATTAGAACATCGTCCACATATATTAAGTAGGATTTTTTAGATTTTTGTTGATTTTTCAAAAACCGCTTATTCGATTTCGATAAAATTTATATGGGACCATTTGGGAAGTATACCCTTTCCAACAAAAAAAGAATTTTTCAAATCGGTTGGCAAGCAACGGAGTTATGCGCGAACAAACATAAAAAAAAAAAAATACAAACATCCGAATTGAGAACCTCCTCCTTTTTGAAGTCGGTTAAAAAGTACTTAAAAGAGTATCAGGCTCGATTTTGATGAAAACTAAAACTGTATCATATGATTTTGAAAAATCAATATTTCTAGCCATGTTGTCCATTCATCATTCATTTATCATTATTATTTTTGTCCTAGAAATCTTGTTTAGAACTGAGAAATTGGTCAATTATATACCTTTTCTTTGAGGGTGGGAAGTCATCCAATGACTTCTCCCACTCTGAGTGGAGCGGAAGGTAATGTCAGACTCTTACTGACTAAAACCCATCCATGTTCCTTCCTTAACCCTTTATGTTCCCAGGTAGCGGTAACCCTTTCGGACAATCCCACTTAGTCAATTATATGTCTAAGCTGTTATGCCACTTCTTGCAACATAAACCATGAAACCTGACACTGATCTACCAATTTAAAAAAAAACATAGGAAAATTTTAATTTCGTGGTTTTCCATGGCGCATTCACCTTAAGTCTTCAAAAGCCATTTGATTTAAATATTCTCTAGGTCTTTCAAAGGACTACTTAAGTAAGTACTGGAGCCCGAATAAATACTGCTAGTAATAAAATCAACGATAAGGCGATAACTATGTGTAAAACCCTTAATTAAAATTTATATCTAACAATTACGTGAACCGAAGTCTCTAAGAATTATCGAAACAACATTTATATTACATCGGTATGCCAATCAATTAACAGAATTAATAACATAAGTCTAAGCTTTAACAAAACGTAATTAAGTACATAAAGTAACTAGTGATTTAGTCAACTATTTGGCTTGACTTTCATTCGGCCTTGCAAACTTAACGACGTCAAGGCGTTCCGTTGGCAATGTTATTGTATAACTTATGTTGGTTCCTATAAGTTACTGGCCGGTATTGTATCAACCCGATTTGTTGTATTTAAATCGAGCATGGTCCTAATCTCAATATTATTATTGTATTCCGTTACATTGGGAACTTCTACAGCTGTACCTTGGTAGGATTTTTCTGTTACTCTTGATTAGTTTTTCAGTTAGTCAGTCTTTTCTTTCTTTCCTTGCCAATAGTTTGTGCAGAATCCTATTTAATGTTATATATGTGAGTTTGTGAGGATGTATGATGTTTGTTACTCTAAAGTCGATGTAGCGTTGGAAGGCCTCCCAGAAGGTAGACCGATGACCATGTAAACTTGTCTGGAAGCGGTGGAAGTAGCACCTACCGAACCGAAAGAGCATTTTAACCGAAAGACGTTCAAATGCTCCAGCACTGAACGTCTTTCGGTAAATAAAATAATGTGTCCGTACGCAAAATACGCACATTGACGTGGAGTTGCTGATACCAGCCCGTATTCTTTTTTTTGTTGAGGGTGGGAAATCATTAAATGACCCCTCCCGCTCTGGGTGAAGTAAGAACTAAAATCCGTCCATATTCCTTTCTTAGCCGTTTCTGTTCCGGGGTAGATGTCAATGTTAACGTAAATGCAATATTATAATGTTTGTAAATATGTGAGCACCATGTATTTATGACAAAATTAATTTTAACTGCCATTTTTGCAAAGTGCAAAGAGAGAACTCACTTTTTTTGGTGTAGTACTTTTATTGTGGGTGCATCGTCTTCACATTATATAATTAATGTATACAAAACCTTGTAAAACATTTTAAAAGAGTAACGGTGGAGTTTCTTGCCAATTCTTCTCCATACGATACTACCTTTTGGAAGGGGCGACTAGAATCAATTCTATTTCTTGTTCAGACGTTCAAAAGTGTGGCTATTTGAAATAAATTATTTGACTTTGACTTTGCACAAATTTCCAGGCCCTCTGACTCTCATTCAAAATACGAGACATTATCCAAAGAGCATTATTCTACCTGTGTCTAGGTAATTAGTTATATACAGATGTATTATGACTGTATGAAATATGTGATTAGTAGTGAGTCACAAAGATTGCTGTGTAATAACCAAAAGGTATGTTTTATATTGTACTTATATCTCAACTCGTATAGAAATAGTGGGCGTCATTAAAGGATGACTGACGGTTAATATTAGTAGCTGCATTAAAATCAGGGCCATACTGGGGAGACTTGGATTTTGTAAGTGAATTTTGTGAAGTTAAAATAGCTGTTATTTCATTTATAACGAGTAGTATATCATACAACGAAGAAGGAGAAAGAGTCCATGACATTCTTAAAGAACTTAACTAAATTTCAGTTCAAGTAATCCAAGTTGGTAAGCGGGATTGTCCGAAAGGGTTACCGCTGCCCCGGAACATAAAGGGCTACGGAAGGAACATGCATGGGTTTTAGTCAGTAAGACTCTGACACTCCCTGCCGCTCCACCCAGAGCGAGAGGTGACATTTGATGATTTCCTATCCTAAAAAAAAAAATAGAGGTGCACTAACATTTTATATAGGTAGATCAAAATCATTTGGTGATTTCCTATCCCCAAAAAAAAAAGTAATCAAGGGTGACAAAAACATAAATAAGGATGATGAAGAATAGTTTTCATGTGACACTGAAGTGCACACTGCTTTGTCCATGTTCTAATATCTAGCCTTACACCATCTGCCTAGCCTTTTCCCAACTATGTTGGGGTCGGCTTCCAGTCTAACCGTATGCAGCTGAATACCAGTATTTTACAAGGAGCGACTGCCTATCTGACCTCCAAAACCCAGCAGCACGTGTATCTAGCCATACATGTGCGGATACGGGCCTGACCTTTTTAAAGGACACCGTTTGAAAGCTATCTGACGTTTCTACAGATGTGATTGTGCCTTAAGAATGCTTTTTTTTTTCATGCTGTATTATAATATAAAATCTCATCAATATGTCGTGGCTAAGTACTAACAGCCGAACAGATCGATCTATCAGGTTAAGCTACGCTTGCCGGGGTTGGCCGGGGATGGGTGAGCATCTTTACAAAAGGAGACACCCCGTGCTTCGGAAAGCATGTTAAGCTGTTGGTCCCGGTTGCTATTTGCATTTTGCCAGTGCATCTTTGATAGTCGTTACGGGTCTTACCAAGGGGTATCGTATTGCCCAGTAACTGGGTTGTGGAGGTCAGATAGGCAGACGCTCCATTTACAATAATGGTATTCAGCTGCATCCGGTTAGACTGGAAGCCGACCCCAACATAGTTGGGAAAAGGCTAGGCAGATGATGTGGTGTGACCGTCAGACTACCATATCATAGGTCTCGAGTTCGAACCCAAGGCACGCACCTCTGACTTTTCAGATTCATGTGTGTATTGTATAATTATCACTTGCTTATAAAATGGTGGAGGAAAACATCGTGAGGAAACCGGCATGCCTGAGATATTTCTCAACAGCATGTGATGCTAAGTCAGAGGCCCATGGGCAGCATAAAAACTCTGACACCAGGTTAGTTACTAACCACAAGAAAAGAAAGAACTACTTCAGAATCATTATCCTTTGTAGGTCGTGCGGCTCGTGTGGGTTCCGTAACTACAATCTGTGTAACAATTTGTTCGTTTTATCTAATACGAATACATAACGTTCAATATTTATCTACATCTGGCGCCAGTACCGGTTCATGTTAATCACTATTCTATTATTTCTTGTACAATTAACTATTTGATTTCATTGCTATGAATATTTTAATGGTTTTGTGCAGTCTCTTGTTGTAGGAGCTTGATTTGTTAAGGCCGACTGTTCTCGTATAATCATCATTATCAGCCTTTAATGTTCCCACTGCAGGGATATAGGCCCCCCTCTCTGTGGGAGTGGGCAGGCCCAGTGCTGGTTGATGAATTTTTGTCTCGTAAGATTACTTCTAACTACAAGATGTCTTAGACGACGAAATTTTTCCAAGGATTTAAAAATCTGGCTTTGTTATCCTTCATTATAATTGGATATTTAACAGGGTAGTTAATAACGTTACTATTTATGAATTGTCAAAACGCGGAATTTGTACGTGATTTGTATGAAATATTAAAATGTGACGTCACATACCTATTTTTGGGATCAAATGGAATACTTATTAACATTAAATCCAATTTTAAAATTACATCCTCGCATAAGATTTCATTTCTGCACGGTGATGGAAGTTTTTAGACGAGCGGTCTTTTTACTATGTGATTTAATATTTGATTTTTGACCGTGTCAAGTAGTCAATTGGTTTATTGACTAGGGTAAAGAAAGCGTTATTGAAAGCCCATGCACATAAAAAAATTGGTAAATTGTGAGTTGGTTACCTACAATTTATCGATTTTAAAAAGATTGACAAACAAAAGCGCGAGTACCTACCGTAAAACAGCAGTAGGTAAACAGTTAGTAAGAAACATGATACCACGCCGAGTCCATTAACATGAAGGGCGCGGAACCTAATCGCATTGATCATGATTTAAACGACATTTCAAATAAAACTGTTTAACGAAAGACCATTAAAAAAAATCATAAATTGGTCCTAATCTACCTGCCTACCGAAACTAATAAAATAATAATGGACACCAACCTAACGACAACGGAACACGAAAAATTAACAAGCTTGTCCGTGAATAAAATGACTTTATTGACTTGAATCATTAAACTAACTCAGAGGCAATTTTTCTTTCTATGGCTCTAGTTAATCCAGTTGTTGGACCGGCTCCCAGCGCCCCCTGCCGGGAATCGCGGCTACATGAGCAAATAAAATGCTAATACGCCAAGTAAAATCTGTTTTGATTAAATTTAAAGCAGACAAGACAGATTTTTTTCCTTAATGGCTTAGGGCCGGTTCTATAATCGGTTCTTGGTCGCATTAATAAACGTTTAATTAGTAAAACAGCACGCAACCAGTTTAATGAAATGGAAAACCCCAGGTCGTGTTTGAACTTACGCACAGCGCGACGCTGCGGCGAATAGACGAACTAAATTTGAAAAGCAACCCCTTTCACTCAGTGCTGCCACCCCTAAGGTGAAAGGTTACGAACGCTTTTCCATCGTAAAAGTTCCGCTATTGCCCGCTAGGTGGCAGCGACATGATACGTCCCGAAGCATTCGCATAACAAAGTATGCATGTGTGCGTGATAGAGCGAGACCGCGAGTGAAAAATAAAAAAGGAGTAAAATAGACAGCAATATGTGTGTATACAAAGGCGTGGTTACGTGCATGCAAGCATTTTTTTTATCGCAAAAATGGCCGGAACTTTACAGTTTTCGCATTAGACCATAAAGTCGCAACTGCATTAGACGCGCCAGAGCTTGAACCTTATGTGAGCTACATAAGGTCGAAAATCAAATATGAGCTTTGTTGAAATTGCGTTTAGACTCTAGAATGTAGCAAAATAATTGGCGTCACCGGCGTCGCGGCGTCACTAGAAAGAGAGAATATAACGTAGCTAGCGTCGCGTCGGAGCAGTGCCCACCGACGACCGTTAGAAGGAGGGGGATGGCTAGTTGGCAAACCTGTCCGTTAGAAAGAGACGTCGCGAAAAAAATTTCCGAAAAAAGCTGTTTTCATTAAAGGTGCGCGCCGCGATAGAAATTACAGAAACATGGGCGCGGTTTAAAAAATGTCAGGGGCGCCTGCGCCCTCGGTAAAAAGGCCGGTGCGGAAGTAAAGGGGGAAAGAGACGTTGTTAGTGGCATTATGTGACGAGTTGCAGTGGTGACGCGCGCCGCGAGCGGTCGCCACCGGCGCGTACCAACAAAAACAACAACCGCTAATTATTGCGATTAATAAGCAAATACGGTTCGGGTGCACCGGCCCCACTAGTGATGTCCCATCGTTACGAAACGGTTCCCAAACGTGTGCTGTTGTGTTCGTTCTAAGTTTAAAAATGTTTCAAAAGGTAAATATTCGAACTGACACTTGGAAAATAACCTCGAATTTCGAGTGAGGCCGATGTGTGGCGATGTCGTGTTGTTTGTTCGATATCGACTGCAGCGCGATGACTGTGCCATTTTCCCGCTAAAACTGGTAATGAATCGAATTCGAAACCGCGCTTTTTTCGTGTGCCCGTTGTTGAACAGTGAAAATTGGTAAATGTTCGACTAACTGTAAGAACTGTTGACGCGAAAGTTTTAAAGGGAATTTTACTAATGGTGAAACCAATATGAAAATCGACGCTCAAAAACGAGCGAAATAATACAGGCAAAACAACAAATGGTACAGCAGGACGAGCAACGGTTTCTAAAAGTAAATAAGTATTGTAATAAATACGATTTTAACGTAGCAAGAATATTTGGCGGCCATACATTGTAGCATAATGTGCTAAATGCCAAAATAGATGCAAGCAAACATGAGAATGTCGTCTAGATAAACTAGACATTTCACTAAACATTTACACCTAAACTTTATTTACATGCACCTGAATTAGAAAACGCTAAAATAAATAAATGTTGATAGCGAAAAACGTTATCTCTTGAGTCTAGTATTTTCTTACGGATAAACTAAAGTAAATATCATTATTTGCACTTAGCGTTACGTAAGATATTTTCTAAGAAAAACACTTATAAAAAATATTTCGAAACTATCTAAAAACCAAAAACAAAACTGTAAGAAAATCAGCATTAAAACCTTTTTCTTTAAAAACTAACATCACAAAAAAAAATTAAATATCGAACTAAAATAACTGTTAAAAATAACTGTTATTTTAGTGCATTGTAAATATCACGGGTGTTATATTTTAACAGATGGATGAATAGAAAGCCATTTTTACCACTAGTGTGTGACATTGTAGGCTTGTAGGTAAAATAGGAAAACAAAATTATGTTTATCACGAATGGCAGTGTCGTAGCATTATCTTACTGATATTGTGTCAGGTGAGAAGTGATAAAATTGTGTAATTTTAAAACTTCTTTGTGTGTTATAAATACACTAGTAGATAATATATTCTTTAGAACACAGTTTGGTTTCGTAAAAATGCGAAGCAAATACCTATCTCTCGATTGGGATAGTTGTATGAATTGTCAAAAAATGTATCCAGGTATTAAAAATTCGGTGACATTATCCCATTCATACACTTTTATTCTAGGACTAAAATAGGATTCTTATAACATAATCAAGCCTAGTGCACGAGAGAGTTCAAATTTTTCCAAGTTCAGTCTCTCATACATTTTCTGAAAATTAAAACAAGCTGCTTTTGCACTCTTTTTTTTTCTTTTCCGTCGTTTTATTTTCAAGCAAATCCAGTGCAAACGTGAGTAAAAACCATTTTAGAAATTGGTAAATTATGTAATGAAACTCCCTTTAATTCTGCTTTCTCTAATACTTAACGATAGTAAAAATATATTTGCATCCACCATAAAACAACGCGTTCATAACCAAGCTGTGAGAAACCCATATTTTTCCTACAGTTTTATAAGTTCAAATATTTCTATAAACTAAGCTCAAAATCAATTAAGGCACAATTCGAGATAATTTAACTATTTTTCTGTTATTCCTAGCAGAGCATATCAGATTATGTGCATAGAAAATAGATGAGTTAATGCATTTTATCATTCTGTTTTATAATATGTAACGTCATAATCACGTGCATGTAAAATGCAAGGAAAAAACATCATGAAGATCAACCAGTTATTCTTTGCGCTCAGCCATTTCCTCGTTGTAACCTGTTTTAGTATTAACTTGGCAATTAATAGGAGTGCACTTTATAGGAGGCTAATATTTTATAACGATATCATAATCTTTGTTTGAATGTAAAATCTTTTCCTGGTAAAAAGAACCAACTCCATCTTCGTCAACGAGACCACCGTACCACATGTTGTGTTATAATATAAAATCAATTTTTTATTTAAACAGATGGCTTAATGGCCCTGTTTAGTCAACTTTCAAAAGACTCTCATCAAGATATATTTAACTGTACTAATTAAGTTTATTACATAGAAACCGTAAGGGACTCGGTCGGTCTGCCCAGAAAAACCAAGAACTGTAGAATAAATTAGCCGTAACACCTGTGTCCACATACAACGCATTGCATTAAATCATTCAAAATTTCCTATAACCCCAAAATCAGGTTTTTTAAATCACGAAGATAAAACCAGTCGAATAAACATAAAATGATAAAGCTGGCTGGTTGGACGCAACTACACGCCGAATGCTCTCTAATCTAACCAATAGAAATTCGTAAATTTGAATTTTGAATTGCGAACGTGGGCTCGCGTGTGGGTGTTCGTACTCCTATACCAACTGTGTAAACGATTTTCTCTCTCGATTTGATAATCAAATTTTATTCGTCATAACAACATCGAGAAGGCAACACGAATAAGGTCTTTAAACTCGAGACCTCCATACTTCCATAGGACCTACTCTTTGATCTTGCTTGATTTACAAAAATAGGTATACTTGTGAAATTTTATTGGGATCAAGTATTTGGCAGAGCAATTTTGCATGTTTATTCATTTCTGGGGATTTCATATCGAAATCTTTTGCTCAATTTTGTACTTCATTGCTTAAAATTCTGTTCAGTTCAGAATTAAGTACTTACATGAACTTAATAATCTCAAAATCGCTCCGATAGAGTCCGATTCAAGGATAGCTTGGCGTAAATTCAGAGACTTGGTAAAATATAATTCCGTTCATTTTACCAATTCAAGCCAGCTCCATAACAAGCTGAACAGCTCGACTGAAAAATTAATGATAAATTTTAATTAAACACTGACAATAAGTTATCTTTATTAACATCTCAGGTATAAATGTGAGCTTCGGTGTCGAGTAAATTAAACCGAGCAATATTCACTGATCCGTGAATACGCGTCAATTAATAATTTTCAATGTCAGAAGAGCTGGGGCGTTTGAACGCCACATGGCGTGGTGGATCCCATTTAACTGAAGTTAAAGAGAATAAAATAGAGTTTTCTTTATTAAATTTTCAAGTCTGCTCTTCTTGGCTACGTGTACTTACAAAGTCTGACACTATGCCACTTATGCCACTATTGCATCGCCCCGCGATTAAAGACACACATGCGTTACGCGGCTCAACTACCGATGATCTTCCGTCTCTATCAGTCGCATCGTAACCATAGTGCGTTCTCTGTCTACACGCACGATCTGATGTCGGTCGCACGTCGCGGTTCGGTCATCATATCCCTCGGCTCCTATAGCTATCGCATAGGAGCTAGATTGGCGCGTCGTGTATTCAAAATAGGAACGTTAGTAATGGAGTGGTGTACGGTGGGGTGGATGTGTGTGTGCGAGAGAGCCAGCGACCCTCCCCCGCGCCTCCGCCCCCGCTCGCGACGCTAGCCGAGCGAGTGGCGCGCGTTTACACAATCCGTTGGTTCGGACCGCGGGCGACACTCGCGTTGGATGCGTGGTTTCTTCTTGTGACGACGATCGACGCGCGAACACGTATCGTCAATTGTTTTTTTTTTATAACATCTTGAAACTCATACGAGTTCAGCGCTCCCTAAGCGGTTTTGGAACTTCTTATAAGAATTCAAGTTCCAATAATATCATAAAAAAAGCTAACAACAATTAATGATTTTGAGCTTCAAATATTTTAGTGCGGCTGCCATAGTGATTGAAATATTGAAGAAAGGCAAAATTTTAATTTTCAAATGGAATTTAAAATCTGAAGTTTTCTTTTTTCTGGAAAATATGAAAATACAGTAGGATATTTTAAAGAACTGTAAATGTTGTGATAGTAATAATTTACGAAGTGACGATTAGTGGTACAGTGTCAATGGAACATCAGGCGCAAAAAGTAGTGCCAGCGACAAAAATAGAAATAAAATTTAGATTTTTTTCATCGGCAACATTTTTGGTGAGTATTTTTTTTCTCCTTTTTATTTTTTTATCGTATTTATTTTAGGCGTCTTTATATTTCCATGCAACATTACCGACGGATACGCGCATTTTTATACAGATAATAAAAAATTAGTTAACAATTGTAGTACTTATCTGGAATTTATACTTTTAATAAAAATCAAAAGCTACGTTAAAAAGTGATAGAATAAAAAGACGTTCTTTTCAATCGTCACCGCACGCAGCGTTTTTTGTGAAAACTTTTTTTAGCTCAAAGTTTAACCAACAAAAAATGGGCTGATGTTTTTGTAAATGAATTAAAACGGCCGTAAAAAAACAGTTATCGAGTAGTTAAATTGTTAGCTTGGCAACATTTTTATCAACAGGTTAGTTAGCAAGTAGGTATTTAGTAAAAAAATACGTATTTCGGCTTTTTTGTTTTTAAATTGATTGCAGAACTTTAAAAAAAAAACTAAAAATATTTTACTGAAATAAGTGTGTTCTGAAATTATTTTACACTTACTGGTTTTATTCGAAATTCAAATAAGCAAAAAAAATACAGTTGGCACTTATCAATCCGCTTAGCAACAGTATTGCTCATGATAAAGCCAGTCACATGTTTTTATCACACAACGACGATTTAACATACCTACTGGTCCCTTATCGAGTTCAAATAAAGGACAAGAAATATTTCAAAAAAAAGAACGCTGTACTTATTCCTAACTTAAAATATAAATATTGTTTTTTTTTTAATTCATTCTATCCAGCCTGCACTGTTACTAAGCTGCATAGCTAGTACTACGTTACATAACAAAAAAAAAACGAAAACATTTATTTTATCATATTATCGCGTTGTCATACGTAATCTACTGCCCCAAATTATCTCTTTCACCTTTCAACTTATCGATATGTTTTTGCCAAAAGGTGATTTTTCATGTTATTGTACATAAAGGCTATGTGCATGATATGAATGCTAATTTTAAATGTTCATATGTCAGATATGGACACACTGAGTTTTGTTATACCTATACTTACGTATAACACGTTGTACGGCCTTATCAGTGTTGCTATGGCGGAATTGGTGTTTAAAAACCTAAAATGTTGATACGTTTTATACATTTTAAACGCTTTGATGCATATAATTGATGCACCTTTATAATTGTCTTTTTTCACATTTTTTAAACTGTGGTAATACTTTTCATTAAAATAGCCACAGAAAAGCGGTTTTCATTAAGTAATAAAAATGCTCACCGGTGACTTGTGACTGACACTACATAATACACTTTGATTCAACTTATTATTAACGGTCATTAACAATGAAAACACGTGATAGATATTAATAAATAACAATTTACTTATAACTTGTGCCAATAAAGGAACAGTTATTTTATTCTATTCTACAGATATTTCCTAACGTTAAAAATGTAAAAACATATTTTAGAAAACCGCTTATAATACGTAGTATTTCATAGATGTGTGGAATAGTTCCTTAAAAAGTTACTTAAAAAACACAGAACATCAGGCTTATAAACCCGAAGATTTAGACAGAGGTGTACCTGAATTACATCCACATTTCGCCAGTTAAGTTTCAGTACCATGTAATAGAGGACGAGCCTATTTCCATCAACCAGACACAGACGCAGACTCCGGGCTTCTGTTTAAAAACTACTATCTCAAAATACCTAGTATTTATAATCTGTACCAAAAAGAACAGTTACTTTAACACGTTTGTTACGTTGACAAAGTGTCAAGTTGACAGGTGCCCTTTAAAACTATATTTTTCTTACGAAAACGTTGAAGTCAGTTTAGTTAACGTTTAAAACGAAAGCGGACTCAACACTTTCACCAACCAAAAACGGATAATGACTGCAGCAATCAATAAACATCTGTTTTGAGAATGAGTATTTCGAAAGATTCGTGTATTTTTTTTACAAAAACGTAGTCTACAGTGCTGCTCCGAGATATGCAATCGTACACCCACATGTAAATAACTTTTTATCTCAGAATAATTTGGGTGTGTGGCACGAAAAATAGCGGTTATTATAACGTTGTAAACGTGGAATTGTTAATTTAATTTGGCCGTGGGCAACCTTTTTTATTTACAAATTCGGCCTTAAGGCTTATCGTGACTCCGTGTTGGACAGTCTTGGTCCTTATCTCGAGACGTTTTTTTTTAAAGACAATCGATTTTAATTTTTATTTCGAATTAAGAACGGTAGATGATTGATGTCGGCTTGCTAATGGCCAGTCCGTCCGTACGGTAACGCACTCGTTACTCCGCCATTGTAAGGAGTTATAAAACGTTGTGTAGAACACAACTGAAACGTGTGTTTTTTTGCTCACTTTTACAATTGTTAATTAGACAATTTATCTTAAGTCGGACGTTGTAATTGGTGTAGTTACGTTAAATCGAATCAAGTTTAAATGATTACCAAGTATGGTCGTCCGTATGAAGATATAAATCAGATACTCGTTGCTTGTTATTAATATCTGTACGCCTCGGGCGACAGGCAGGATCGTTAGTCACAAAGTGCGGCCCAGGTTCAATTCCCGGCTGCTAATTATTATTTATGTGTAACTCTTATCTTTAGCCAGCGGTCGCTAGGAAGTGTTGAGGAATGTTGAAGTTTCTTCGACTTGCTCACGATTAAACGAAGCAGGCGTTGCATAAAAATGAGAATTACACCTGCATTTCTGCCTAACCCAGTCGGGAAATCAATCAATCAATATCTTTATTGTGGATCATAGGTAGGTAAAATGCAGGCGTACTCATATTATGTTTAGTTATTGTTGAGTTAAGCTCAATAAAAATCTGATTTTAAAATGTCTCTACTCTCTAGATAATGTTTTAGACAAATGAGTTCCTATAAGCGATAGTTTTAATTTAATTGTTAATACAATTTGTTCAAAATACTTATGTTTGCACTATAACGCCTACTCGTATTTTTATTGCAATGTACACGGATGCATCTCACTGCTTGCGGCGAACGATTAGCTGTTAAGAATTAGTTTTATAAGTACTTACCTACGTCTAGTACAACTTTTGTTATTTTTTTCTTCGGTCACTTGTCTTTGCACGGAATACAGCTCTTAAGTTTTCGGAAGCATTTTATTTTCAATAATCCTGGATAGAAATCCCCAACATGGTCCTAACGAGCGGATATAAATGAAGAAACAATAATAATCAGTGGAAATAAGAAAAATACGGATTTTACTGGAATATTGAAGACTATTGAAGTAGTCCGGTACGCGGAGTCCAAAGGTCACAGGCGAACATCGACTTGGAAATCTTGATATATTTGGAGTCTGGAGATTTTGGATAGCTAGATGTGGATATATACAGTGTTCAGACGATAATCAGTATATTAAATAGTACCCAGTACTCTTAAATAGGTTTGTTTCATGGTAATTCGCGTAAGTTTCCGAAAATTGTTAAGGTCAGTACTACCTACTTTATTCACTTTGATTTTAACCAGACAATTACTTTATTTGCAGTTAACTGATTGTGATTACATTGTTAAAACTAATCAGAACTAGGTGTATTGTTTATCATTATTGTGATTATATCAGTACATCATTAAGCAGTATTGTAGTTTTCAGCTAAGTTTTTATTAGTGTAAGTTGGTTTAAAACAATTTGTTAGGTAGATTACTATTAACAAATTATTGTACTTTAACTTTTTGTATTTCAGCTGCAAGAGAATTAGGTATTATTGTTAGGAATTGTACGTTATTTAATTGTATCTTTGTATATTTCAGTGTAATACCGGTTTCTCAAAATGGCTGACAAGGAGTTAATTAAAAGAAGGGCAAGTTATAAGGGACGTTTGACAGCTTTCTGTAATTACTTCAATGATTTGGAAGATTCGTTGAATCCATCACAGGTATGCGAATTGCAACTACGTTTGGGTAAGATGGAAAATTTATTTGTACAATTTGACGAGATTCAATTAAAATTGGAGTGTTTAGTTGATGATGTCAGTAGTCAACTCCAGGAGCGAAACGAGTTTGAATCCATTTATTACAAGATCTTTTCAAAGGCTCAAGAGTTACTTACACGTAATTTAAAAACAACTAAGGATGAGGATCCTTTGGAAAATGATAACTGTACGTCACGAACGCGTAATCGTAAGCTTGTTAAATTACCTACCATACAACTGCCAAAGTTCAGTGGTTCATATCAAAAATGGTTGGAGTTCCACGACACGTTCTCTAGTTTAATACATTTTAATGATGAAATAGATGACGTCAACAAATTTCACTACCTTAGGGCTTCTCTCGAGGGTTCAGCTGCTGTGGTGATTCAATCTATTGAGTTTTCTGCCAGCAATTACACTGTCGCATGGAAAATATTGTGTGAACGTTTCGATAATAAGCGGGTTTTAATACAAAATCATGTAAGTGCATTATTTAATCTCGAAACAATTAAGAAGGAGTCATCTGTTAGTTTAAAACGTATTATTGATTCTGTCAACAAAAACTTGCGTTCGTTGGAATCATTAGGAGAACCAACAGATCGTTGGGACACGCTCTTAATTCATATAGTTACAAATAAATTGGATTCTAAAACTTTTCGAGAATGGGAAGAATTTAAAGGTGGTATAGATAAAGAAAAGTCAATCAGATTAGACATGCTTCTTGGTTTTTTGCGAAATCGTTCAGACTTATTAGAAACTATTGAAATGTCACACAATAGTTCTAATAATAATTCTTCTAATTCTAGCAATAAACATAAAAGCTTGGTGTCTGTGGTCAGCACATCAACTAATCGGCCTAATCCTGGTTCCAATTCACTGAAATCGTGCCCGAAATGCAAAGGTGAACATAACCTCAGTAACTGTTCACAATTTCTAGCTCTGAGCAATGAGCAGAGATTAGAGTTACTGCCACAATATAAAATATGTTTTAATTGTTTCCGCACTGGCCATTACGCCAATCATTGTAAATCAACTGGTTGCAAAGTGTGTAAGCGCAAGCACAACACACTTGTTCATGTTACAGATCCTAAAGCTAAGTCGAATATTAAACCATCGACTACCATTGGTGATGATGAAAGCCGTGAAGCTACTGAACCATTGGCTAACAATAACATCACATTATCGGCACAAGTCACATCGAACGCGAACGTACAAATTAAAGGAGAAGTTCTATTAGCCACTTCATTATTAAAAGTTTATGATGACAATAACCGCGAATATCTCGGTCGTGCCATTCTTGACAGTGGCAGTACATCGTGCCTAATAACAGAAAAATTCTGTAATTTATTAAATTTACCGACAATCAAAGTTAGCGAGTCACTGATGGGTATTAATAACTCTAAGTCACCAATTGGTAAAATGTGTTGCGTTGCAATAAAATCATTAAATGAAAACTTTTCTAAAAATATTTGCTGTTTTATCTTACCTTCTATCACTGATGAAGTGCCCTGTCGTCAATTAAATCTTAGTGAATTAAATATTCCGAGTGATTTGTGTCTAGCTGATCCTCACTTTTACACACCGTCTCCTGTGGACTTAATTATAGGTGCAGATGTTTTCTGGGACCTCTTGGGCACAGAGAAGATAAACCTGGGTATTGGAAAACCGGTACTATATGAAACTAGACTTGGTTGGATAGCTTCAGGCCCTATGCTACATAGTGGTCAAGTTCCGTGTTCTCTTCCTGTACTTTGTAATTTTACAAATATTAAAAAACCCGAAACTACTGTTTTAGCGGATAGCTCAAGTACTGATAATATTCAAAACCTTTTAATGCGTTTTTGGCAACTTGAGGAAGTAAGCCATCAGTCATCAGTATTTTCTCATGAGGAGAAAATGTGTGAAGAGCATTTTATTCAAAACACAACACGTCTCAAGGATGGCCGTTTCTGTGTGAGAATACCTTTAAGACAATCACATGGTAACTTAGGCGACTCTGTTCATAGAGCTAAGCAGTGTCTGCTTTCATTAGAGCGCAGGTTTAAGAGTCAGACATCATTTAAAGCACGTTATTGTGATTTCATGAAAGAATATGTTGAGTTAAAACATATGTCTAAATGTGTACCTGACTCACAGAAACTTGCATATTTTATACCTCACCATGGCGTTGTGCGTGAAAGTAGTTTAACTACAAAACTCCGAGTGGTGTTTAACGCTAGTAGTCCCACCACCTCAGGAGTATCACTTAATCAATCACAAATGATAGGGCCTACTGTACAAGATGACTTAGTATCAATCCTTCTTCGGTTTAGGAAATATAAATATGTCCTATCCGCAGATGTGGAAAAAATGTACCGCCAGGTAATAGTACACCCAGATGACAGGCATCTGCAGCAAATCTTATGGCGGAATGATCCCTGGAGGCCTATGGAAGCCTACCAGTTAAATACGGTTACGTACGGTACCGCTAGCGCACCGTATCTTGCCACTAGGTGTCTTAGACAGGTAGGGCTCGATTGCACTGACAAAAAAATTGCTGCAATTATAAAGCATGATTTTTATGTAGATGATTTGCTTTCGGGAGGGGATACAATTGACGAAGTCCTTGAGATACGCCATAAGGTAACCGCAGAGCTGGCTTCGGCTGGGATGCCGTTACGTAAATGGAAATCTAATAATTCACAAGTGTTGTCTGATCATACGGATCATTCTTCATTAAGTTTAAACATTGGTTCAATGGAACCTTGCAAAACGTTAGGTCTAAGCTGGCATACTGAGCCTGACGTGTTATGTTATTCAATTAATCCCAATATTAATAATGCCATGACCAAGCGCGGAATACTTTCTACAATTGCTCAGATTTTTGATCCGCTAGGTCTATTAGCTCCTTACATTATTGTTATGAAAACTATAATGCAAAAACTTTGGGTACATAAATTGGGATGGGATGATCAGTTGCCATCTGATATAGTGAAAATTTGGTCCAATGTTATACGGGACTTACCATTGTTAAACACATTAAGTATTCCACGGATTGTCCTTTGTGATTTATATAAAGATATAGATATCCACATATTCAGCGATGCGTCGCAACTTGCATTCGGTGCGTGTCTGTATGTCAAAAGTACAAGTCATGATGCTAATGTCCTGGTACGTTTACTTACAGCGAAAAGCCGAGTAGCTCCAATTAAGCCAACTACGATACCAAGACTTGAGCTTTGCGCGGTGTTGGTTGGTGTTCGTCTTTACGAAAAGGTGATTTACGCTCTTAGAGCTCAAGTCAGAAGTGTCACCTTTTGGACTGACTCGACTGTTGTATTAGGCTGGCTTAAGATGCTACCACACAAATTACAGCCGTTTGTGCGCAACCGGATCGCAGAAATATTGGACAAGACAGCCGTATGCTCATGGAGGCACGTCCCTACAAATTTAAACCCAGCTGACCATATATCACGTGGAACAGATGTAAGTCTTTTGCAATCTTTAGATTTGTGGTGGTCGGGCCCTGAATTCTTGAGATATGACATCTCGAAATGGCCTAGTAATCCTACAGTAACAAATAAAAAACTTCCTGAAACTCGTTCCGAAGTTTCTTTACTTGTTACATCTGCCAATCCACGACCCGTTATAGAATTTGATAGATTTTCAAAATTCATTACTCTTCAACGGTCGGTGGCATATGTTTTGAGATTTATAACTAATCATCATAAAAAGGAATTACCTGAAGATCAATTCTTCAGTACTAATGAACTGAATCAGTCATTAAATTGCATAATAAGACTCTCGCAAAAGGATTCATTTCCAGAATACACACTTTTACTAAATAAAAAGGATTTACCAAAAAAGAGTCCATTGATTAATTTAAAGTCTTTCTAGACGACCATAATTTAATGCGTGTTGGAGGTCGACTTGAAAACTCTCAATTTTGTTACGATAAAAAACACCCTTTATTAATACAGTCCACTCATGTTGTCACAAAATTGTTGTTTGAATTTATGCACAGAAAACTCATGCACGCTGGGCCACAATTGCTATTAGCGTCTATTAGAGAAAATTATTGGCCAATAGGTGGTAGACGTTTAGCTAAATCAACTTATAATAAATGTATTTTATGCTGCCGTATGAAGGGACGGGTAGTCTCTCCTCTCATGGGTGATTTGCCACAGCAGCGCTTGATTCCCGGGGGTTACCCCTTTGAAACTGTAGGTGTGGATTATGCTGGACCAATTATGTCCGCCACTAGGCAAGGACGTGGTTGTCGTCTTACTAAAGTATATGTTGTTCTTTTTGTATGTTTCACTACTAAGGCGATACACATCGAATTGGCAGGTGATTTAACAAGCAACAATTTTTTATCAGTTCTGCGTAGATTCGTTTCGCGTCGAGGAAAACCTAAACACATCTACTCTGATAATGGAACCTCGTTTGTTGGAGCATATCACGAACTTGGTCAGTTCATAAAGAGTAATTGCAATTCGTTATCCTGTGATTTAGCAAACGAAGACATTAATTTTCATTTTATCCCTCCTTATGCTCCTCACTTTGGAGGTCTTTGGGAGGCCGGTATCAAATCTACTAAATATCATTTAAAGAGAGTATTGGGCAATTGTAATCTTACTTATGAGGAGCTGAACACTGTGTTAGTTCAAATAGAAGCCTTACTCAACACTCGCCCACTCACCCCACTCTCATCAGATCCCAACGATTTGCTGCCGCTAACGCCTGGACACTTCCTAATCGGACGGCCACTGACAGCATTACCTGCACCTAACCTCGAGGACCGATCCGTGACTTATTTGACCAGATACCAGAGGATAGAGCAACTCCGTCAACACTTCTGGTCTAGATGGAGCAAGGAATACGTGTCAGAGCTACAGCAGCGAGTGAAATGGCGATCCTGCACTAAGCCATTAGAAAAGGACACCCTTGTGCTCATTAAGGACGAGAAACTACCTCCCTTGAAGTGGCGACTGGGCCGAGTCATGGCTGTTTTCCCTGGACAGGACGGCATCAGTCGTGTCGCTGATATCAAGACGTCATGTGGAGTGGTTCGGCGAGCCTTCAGCAAGATTTGCCCGTTACCTGTATCTCATAAAGAAGATTCTGGTTGAGAGACGATCTCTCAACGCCCGGGGGGATGTTCAAAATACTTATGTTTGCACTATAACGCCTACTCGTATTTTTATTGCAATGTACACGGATGCATCTCACTGCTTGCGGCGAACGATTAGCTGTTAAGAATTAGTTTTATAAGTACTTACCTACGTCTAGTACAACTTTTGTTATTTTTTTCTTCTGTCACTTGTCTTTGCACGGAATACAGCTCTTAAGTTTTCGGAAGCATTTTATTTTCAATAATCCTGGATAGAAATCCCCAACACAATTTCATTCACTCCTTTATATTTTATTACGGAGGTTGAATCTTATTACTTTTTTCTTGTCATAATTATAATATAATAGTATGTAATATTTTGGCAGAATGAAGATAATAATGGCACTTAAAAAAAAATAACAGAGACGTTCGAAATTTAAATAAACATGTAGCTGAACTTTTTAATCATAATTATTATAATTATGAGACAGTAAGAGGTGTGGACAGCAATTTTTTTTTTGTGTATTCCGCCCGTGATTTTTAAACTATTACACAGCTAGCACCACATTGCTAGTAATGAACTAGGCATTTTAAAGTTTGGAAACGTACCAGAAACATGAAAAGCTGTCCATAGAAGTTCAATTTTGTATTAACTTGAACTATATTTGTCAGAACCATACCGGACACGGTCAGTCACCCCTTATAACATCAAAACGTGGATATTATAAAGGTGAGGACACAACGGCTCAACGTTGGCAGTTTAATTATTTTAATATGACTACACCGTACAAATCCATAGCTACATATTATAAATTAAATTCTATTTAAGTATGTAGTTTGGTATTAGGTAGGAAGATAGAATGATAGTCTTCTTCTAAACTACGAAACGCATTTTAGTGCTGTTTTTACCATCACTTATAGGAATATTAATGCTATAAGAAGCCGTGTGGGGTGAAACAGGCGTAGATCGCCAGTAGCTTAAAAATAACAATAGCTTATTTAATTTTAAAAACTTGACAACTGGTATCCTGAAAATAAATAAAACGAATTTAACTTTGAATGCAGCAAAATAATCCCTTCATTGCGAGACTCACAGCTCGTTGGCTGAATAACACATTTACTCAGCCACTTCGTAAATTAAATTAATTATCAATCGGGCACATCAATTTTATTTACTAACAACTTGATAGATATAAACGTTTATACAATACAAGTAAATAAAATTGTAGTGTATGTTTGTAAAGACAAAATAACAGGTTTTTACTAAATATACCTAAGTACAAAATAATGTAGGTGTATACGGAAACAAAAAAAAACGATAAAAAATATTTTACCTGTCTGTTTGGCCCGGCTAATGGCTGCGCCGATTTTGACGGGACTTTCACTGGTAGTACTTATACTGGTAGCTTAATTTATTTTGGAAAAAGAGTTAGCGTCCATGGGGGCACGTCATTGGCAGTAGCTACTTCAATAAAAAATCTATATCTAAACAAATTTTACATGATGTGTTTGCTGTTTGTATGAACGCGCAAACAAGAAATGGCACGCGGTCGAAGTCGCGGGCCGAAGCTAGTTGTAAATAGTTTGGTGGGCCATTTAATTTAGTCCATTAGTATGTATATTTGTTTGTGTGTTTGTATGTTTATTTATAATTGTTTACGTCGCAATAACGTTCGCACTTAGTTGTGTTTATGTCGTTCATTTGTTACATTTTATGTAGCGTGCAGGAATCACTACATAGTAGGTATAAAGCAAAGTCGCTTCCCGCGTCTGTCCTTATGCCTGTATGTATCTTTAAATCTACACAACGGATTTTGATGCATTTTTTTTAATAGATAGAGTAATTCAAGAGGAAGGTTTATATGTATAATGACATGCAATTTCCGTCATCCACGCGGGCGAAGCCGCGGGCAGAAGCTAGTGATTTTATATAACCACTAGCTGACTCGACAGACGTTGTCCTGTCTAAACCATGATACCTACCTACCCTACCTACCTACCCTACCTACCTACCCTACCTACCTACCCTACCTACCCTACCTACCTGCCTACCTACCTACCCTACCTACCTACCCTACCCTACCAACCTACCCTACCTACCTGCCTACCTACCTACCCTACCTACCTACCCTACCCTACCAACCTACCCTACCTACCCTCCTACATTTTCTCACCTTTTAAACCTTCCCTGGACTACGACAAACATTTCAACACCAAAATCAGCTTAATCGGCCCAGCCGTTCTCGAGTTTTAGCGAGACTAACGAACAGCAATTGATTTTTATATATATAACCATTACATAGCAGTTTTTATAAACACAGCAATAAACGTATTTTATATGGTTTTTACTTTTAGTAGGTACGTAATTTAATAATATATTTTGTACTTTTAGAAGGTACCTATTACCTCGTCATTATGTACTCCACCCTAATTTTTACTAGACTAGGAAGAAGCCAAAGAAAAATTATATTTAACAGTCGTATGTATTACTTTGTAATAAAGAAATAAAACGTCCAACATATTTATTTTACTTATTCGTTTGTTCAAAAGCTCGAATTTCAGTCCCAACCAAAACAGGAAAAGCCTAAGGATAAAGAAGTACCTAATAATTTAGTCATTTTATTTATGTTCTTAATTTAAAATCAAGTTTTTATTATAGGCTAAGTTCACACGTAAACACCTACAAGCCAATTTTGTATTGAAAACATAATACTTTTGACATTGCAAAAGTGCTTTGTGTAAAAGGTCGTGTGCATTTTGATGAACCTTTGGATTTGTTGTGACTTACCGAACGATGACTCAGAAATACCTTTAATAAACCGCAGATACTTGTAATAACTATTTTCTTGCAAAAAAATGGTAAAACCCCACATAAAGAATCTTCTTGATTGGTAAGGTACCTACTAAAAAATACGTTGAAATTCATATTTTATTTGTGGCTAATTTACGAAAACAAATGATGTATCTGTATTTATTCAACACTCTATCAAAAATACTTAATACAGCTGTCCAGATATTTCCTTTATTTTATTTATTATTTTTAGATATTATATTAAGAAATTTCCTTTATTTATTAGCTTCATGATTTTGTTTGCGTCAATTCTAGTAACGGGAATTTCAAAAATATTGTCGTATGTTACAGATACATAGGTACACACGGCTACACATCAAGCTATACAAAACCAGTTTACGCTGGTCTCGCATCGTACGGAAATCCTTTACAATGCGAGATCAGCTTAAACTGGAAATGTATAGCTTGATGTGTAGCCGTGCGTACAACATTGTTTCTCGCCCACAACACCTAAATAAACGTTCAAAAATGACAGCCCGAGTTCATGTGGTCGCAATATGTTTATTTTAAGAGTTGCATTACCTCGTTTTCAAATAATATTCAACATGTGCTACGTATTATTTGATTCCTATATTTTTTGTTCCACCGAGTCAAAATCCTTGATATAAAACTTAAAAACAGAACATGCCTCCATTTTTGGTAGCCATTTTTTTCTTAGAACTTTTTGGCGGGATAAATCTACTTTATCATAAAGTTTATTTAAAAAAAAGGTGCATTATAGACATAAATCTTAGGATCAGTAAAATAAAAGTAATAAAATCGGGCATTTATAGTCATGTTGTATAAAATACAACTATTGCTTGTCATAACGACCAGATTAATCGATTTATATTTTTAAACGATGTAAACTTAGGTATATTGCCGATTATATTTCTTTTTTTATAAAAACTCTTCGGCACACCCACGTTAATTCTTAAATCAAAAATATTATATATTGATACTGTGGTTTTATATTTTTACTCTGTATTTTTTCTACTTTTTTTGGTAAGTGATCTAAAGGAACTCGTAGTCATTCAAGTAGTAAACGTTCAAATGTTACCAGCTATAATAAATAAATTAGTGCTGGTAATAAATAAATAATACAACCAATTTCCGCTCATTTTAACACCACAGGACACTAAAATATAATTATTACCTACCTAACAAAAAACCCAATTATATTTATCTAGCTGGGTGATTTCTGGGTGCACAATTGCACATGCGATGTAATAAATTACTTCTAATAAGGCTATCAATCATAATACCAATCACTAAGATATCAATCTAAATTCTAAATTCATAAAAGAGATTTAGTGCTAAGTACAACAATTTTATTACAACTTCTCTCTTACCTCCGAATACTTAAACAGCACTTAGCTTTAAGACAATCATTAAGACTAGAAGATTGTGGTTTGTTCAATGATAGTTCCAAATGACTGGTTGACACTTTCCGTGACCCAAGGACTGGCTTTTACCTTGGCCAGAACCATTGCAATACAACTTCGTCCGCGTCAAATTTCTTGTTCCTTCGACAAACCGCGTCGTATCGCATCGCCTGCCCGCACTTACTTCGTTGTTGGTTAGCGCACTTCCCGACTTTTTTTTCATATTTGCTCGGGTCCTAAGGGACGTCGCATTATGTGTTATGGTTCATCGAGAATTGGGCTATCAAAGTCAAAAATATTTTTTCACATTCGACCACCAGTTTATATAAGTATTAATAGTATAGATAGATTGATTAGGTATATTCCAATTTAATTCTTGATGATATTTCTATCGCTTCGATACACTATACAATAATAGAGAGATAGTATGAGACTAACAGCGACTAAAAATTGAGTAGCGTCTCAGAGTTCGGCTGTAAGTGTTTCATAAATAATATTACGCAATTAAATACAATAATAATTATAATTAAGCTACTTACCTTAATGATGGCTCATTAGCAATAATTTTTACGAAAGAATGAGACGGTGATAGAGGTATTAGCTGTTGCGTGTATGCCTGAACTATTGGATGGATGCACGAACGTTTCGGACATAAAATATACTTAATGCAATAATATTTAGGTGCTAATTTAAGTCTATAAACTATAAATTTATTTTAATGAAGGAGATTTGCATCAATCTGCTGATTGACAATAAAGTTCTGCAGGTCTATTCTGTAAAAATCTCGCCGTGAAAATTTATGTAAAGTGAGTTGTCATTTCACCTAATGCTAGGGATTGTCACCATTGACAGTTTACTTCACCAAAGCTTTCACGATGAGATTTTTAAAAGAATAAATCGTCTATTTTTTTTGTGACTAGTTTTTTGTTTTGTTAGTATGGACAAACCCTGATGAATAAAGCAAATAAGAAAGCTTTGCAGTTTTAATTACTTGATTTAAATGATGATTAATATTAGTTTGCCATAGTTCTTGAAACTAAATCAATTAACGTTTCATGATAGCTAGTGTAAAGATTGTTTTTAATAACTTTTGTAAAAAAAACTTTCATCCACGTTATCTTGAATAAATTTACCAAGAAATGAGTTGTAAACGGTAAAAAAATCATAAATTTACTAATGAACTACGATTTATTTTAATAAAATTATAAATTTACTAGATTTTCTCTCCAAAGAACATAAATAAGTAGCATTAGCATATAGAATGATTTTATTTTAGTAGTAAATCGTAAATCATGAAAAGTACATAATGTTAACATTAACATGACGTGTAGAAATATATTAATTTAATAGTTATAGTTATTTACATATTTATCTGTTCAACGAATAATGCAAATAAATTTTAAGAACATATAAAATAATAATCCTTGTTTTATGGAGTATTATTTTATTTATTTATTTGTAATTATTAAAGCGTCACCGAATGTAATACTTTGACCTAACTTACTTAGGTACCCAACTAACCAAAGTAAAATATGTATGTAGGTAGGCCCTTCTTATTAAATCGATTTCAGTGTTTAACGTATATTTTATCTATTTTATGTAAGTAAACTTTAACGTAACTGGAAAATATCTAATTCTAAACTTAAGGAAACAAATGATATATTTTATGCATGTCTGGTCACATAGATTATATTGCATGATTATTCCGTTTAGGAGTTGAGCAAAACCCTTTCTAATACATGTGCATTGAAACCACACCTTAGGAATTTATAAAAAGATTAATTACCGTTCTACATACCTAAATAAATAATTGCACAAAGAACATTATTTAAAAAATAATTAAAAGAATAAGACACATCTGACCGTAGCTTTTCTTAAAAAAAACCTGCAAAAATTAAATTATCCCTATTTTTATGACTGCCTTTGTGTCAAAACTTTTAAAAAGTTTTCATTTGTGTATAGCCCACCTTAATCGTCAGCTAATCACGTCGACAACCTACTGGCCACTTAAAAAGTTCACACTAAGAATAAAACATTCTTAATTCGAATTTCCCAGAACGTAGGTACTTGATCGCGAAATTGCTATAAGTCTACAACAATATTGCAATCGCGTTCAACGACGCCAAATGACCACAAAATATCGGTTTGTGATGAGTGATAAATGACCAATAACTCTATAATAATACGCTAGTCTATGATATTACGGCATGCGGGCGGTGGTTACTTGCTACCGTCTAGAGTAATTTCTTGTTGATCGTCAAACACTCTGTATTTTGTCGTAGAGTAGTTCATTCTGACGTTGCCAAGGTCATCTTGGTGAGTAATATGCGAGCTGTCTTGTTATAACTAGCATATTTTTATTTTTTTATTCCTTTTATAAGTTTTTCGATGTCGGGGTGAATTTAATTCTAATTTTAAATTTAATGACGTTCGAAAATGAAATGGCCCTTATATAAAATTCCTCAAGCAACTGGATACACCGTAATAAATTGCATAGTTTCAATCTCAATACCCATAATTAAATCGAGCTTCGTATTGCGTTGTTATTAGTGCAGCTGAATTTACGGGAAATTATTAAATAATTGAAGGAAATTAAAAACTCATTACTGATTTCTAGTGTCTATTAAGTATATCATTAACTTAATAGACACTAGAAATCAGTACGGTACGGTAGGTACGGTATATTTACTATGATTCCTGCAATTCGCAATTTCCTATAAGTTTGAATTAGTTTATTATGACTATTCTGATTATGATCTGCTATTAAAGTTTTTAATAACGTAGTACCTTTACCCCATTTATAGTTTTAAATACATAGCGGCTAAATAACAACATTTATAGTTTTGATATTGTTGAAATTACTGCACTTTATATTTATCATTCTTCAAAATGTATTTTCTGTAGAGATAAAAAAAAACGCAGACGGGAAAGCCTGTATAAAATTAATTCCTATTTCTTATTAAATAGAAAGAAGTTTTCACTACTTATTTTTTATGTGGCTCAGCTGTTCTGCAACTTTTCCAAAAACAAAATAATTGCAATATTCTAAATATGACTTCCAAATCTGTACGGAACGCACTACGTATTAAAATAAAAATATTTGCCCAAATAAACGCCAAATAACTCACAAAGGAACATTCGTACCAAGTAAACATTTCGTTAAAAATGTTTGCTAAATTTTTGAACACATTAATCATCGCAACACTGTTTAATTCGCCAATATGCCAACGTTCGCCCAACATTATATGAAAACATGTTGCCTGCCAGTGACTCATGTGTGGTCATTGCCGAGAATAGAATAAAATGACATGGCGGCACATAACAACTAAAATGTATTACGTAATTTTTGAACTGTCGTGACCGGAGAAAATGCGAAATGTAATTTACTGATTATTACGTATTTACACATTAATAATTTTTATTTATTATTCCATTTTCCAAGTCTTGTTTAATATATTAAGAACCACGATTCTCTAAGCAATTTTTTCATTTCCGAAGCAGAGTTCAACCGGTATATTCTGTAAAAATCCCACCGTGGAGTGAGCTGTCATTCCACTTACCACTAGGCTGACAGCTCACTTCACCTAAGTTTCACGGTGATATTTTTACAAAATGGCAATGCAGTTCACTTAATTAAAAACCAATTTAATAAACAATTCAATCTAACAACTGTTGATGAGACAATTGTCAATCCAAACCGATTTTAAATAAGTTTGTTCCTATGACACTGGTGAATAATAATAGCTTGATAATAACAGGAAATAATGTTTGAAAATTCATTTAGAACCGGCACGAAGTGAACGAATGACTGTAGTGTGAACGAGATTGATATAAATGAGCAAAAATTTGTGCTGGCGCACGCGATTGCCATTGTTCTTAGGTTAAACAAATTAGGTCTAATAAAAGAGGTGGTAGTTTATTTTTAATCTGCATGCCAAAAAAGTGTGATAAAAATATAATTAATATCTATCATGGGAAGTCTTTGTCGGTGCAATTAAATGCTCTAAGGTGCAATTATGTGACTATAATGCGTTAGTTAGTTTTATAGGCTATGTAAAGACTAAGTTCGAAGGGATGTGAAATAATTTCAGACGATTTCGAGCGAAAATATGTTACCCATAAAAAATCCATAATATAAGAGAAAATGATTCTGAAATTTTGCTCCCACTCAAAATGTAATACCAAAGGGTGTTTGAAATTTAACTAGCGAACCCTAGCAAAGATTTTAAAATTCAGTAATTGACGTAAACTAGTAATAAATCGCAATTAGACTGACAAGAACAATGTTAGTATGGCTGGCTTGCCTAGCTACATGTTTCTGTACAGTTTAGGCAACACAATTACTGCCTCGTACCAAATAATTGGGTACATTAATAAGATTCTTATCTCTGTACATAGTTACGTCACTAGTCTGAAGCACGTGCTCCGATTTCTGCCCTATTAAAATTGTTCAAATATTAGAATACAAATTTAATAAGAAAGCCGTTTTGTGCAAATGAAGTCGCTCGTAAGTCATGTTCATGTAATTCAATCGATCATTATTTAATTAAAATAAAATAACACTTCCTTTCCAAATATAATCCTATAACAACATCACAATCAATAGACAACGCAAAAAAGGAAATCGATCAACCCATAGATACGGAATGCGACCGCAAAAAATACAAAAAAGTTTCTATCAAAAGTTCAAAATTAAAAATAATATGACCTCATTCTTGAGACTCTTCTGTTGTCTATGCCCATTTTTATTCGCCCACTTGTAAAAGGTTAGATGTTCGATTCTGACAGGCAATTAAACAGACAGGGAAATATCTCAAGTGCATTGTCGGAATAGTGTTCTTTTTTCGAAATAATTTATTGCCTTGAGAACTATCAAGGGCGTTGCGTGACACTTAACAAATGATATTTTAATGTTTTTTGACCTTTTCTATTCATAACTGTAAATGATTTTTACGTACATTTTTGAACTTTCGAATTGTTATTGTGTTGTCTCAGTACTTCTCTTCAAGCAGTACTTATTAAACAACATTTTAATCACGTCATTCAATTGCAATAAAACTCATTTGAGTTCATACCCCCTAAGGCTTTCAATTCTATGATGTCTTCTTGACTCGTAATGTTAAATTGAAATAAACAATAATCAACTAAACAAATACAAATTAATTTCAACGTATAATAACGTGTCATTAGCGATCAAATAAAAACTTTACGATTATGACAATTGCACTTAATTAAATTTTATTCATAGGCAGAGTAAACGCAATTCTTGTGGCTGATTGTTCGAAGAAGAATTCAAGCATAGGTTGGCTGTCAAAACACGTGTGACATAAAGTAACAAGTAATTCATTACTGTCTTCGACATACAATAGAAAAGAAATCCATAGCCCACGGCTCCACAATGGGGTACAATCATATTAAGTACCTTTTTATTACAAACACAAAAGTTGTTAACTATTGTGAAATAATTTATAGAGTTGCGTTTTGGAGTGCTCTTTTTTTTAATCTGTGGTTTGATTGTAAACTTTTTCATCGTGTTCCTTTTTTGAAATGTTATTGAGACATCTTTTAAATATTAATGTTTTTAGAATTAAGTTTACGAGTTTTTTGCGGGTTTATTCTTCTTCGTTTTTCTCTGTTTCAATATTAATTTACAAGCAACGCTGTTATCGTCGCCATATTGTGGGCATTTCTACGAAGTCAGCTTCGGCAACTTGATATTTTAATAAAGTTTTGAGATACAATGTAGCCCCGTAAGTTCAAGGCAAACGGCATCACATTTCATACTAAACCACGTTGTATGAGAACGATTTGTTTGAAAAACATAAAATATATTTTTATTAAAGTTGATATTTCTCGTTCCGAAGTCTATTTGATAAAGGTTTTATAAATTATTATGTCGTGTTTAATAGTAATGTAACATATTTTATTTTCTCACGGCATTATTTTTCATTCGAACTCGAACAGTAGCAGAATAAAAATATATGTATTGCCTACATAAGATTGCAATTTGCAATCCGACATTAAATTCACTGACAAGTTGGTATTTGTAAATATCAAAATAAAATGCTTCACTAAAATAATGTGCAGAATTTATAATGTACAACTGTTTTCGCATGCAATGCGATTACGACGCGCGAACATCGCTACGGGTTAACCCTTGAAAAGTCGATGCAAATTCGCGCATAAATAAATAATGTATGTATGTGCCCCGCGCATAGATATCAGCAAACGATAACTCCAGTTAGACAAAGATGGATGGTCAAATAAGATTTGTTGACACCTTTGCGCGATAAAATTTTTAAAAAATCATCTGTCCCGTTCGGCCGCGCGTAATTGGACGTCGGAATGTACGAGAACATCCAACTTGATTGTCTGTTTATGGCTGCAAGAGAAATCATCGAAATCACGTTTTATAACCCTTAATAATCAAACCCTATTTTATGGGTCGTACCGACCTTATTGATTTACACGTGCTGCTAAGGCGGCTACCGATAAATTTGCTGTTGAATAATTAAATTTATATGCCTTCAGTAATTACTGGTGGACATAAAACGTCAAATAAAAATAAAATCTCATTAAAAGGAATGGTTTATCCATACATGAGGCTGACGACAATTAAATGGCGATGAAGGTTGGCAGCGCTAACTGTTTAACTGTCGTTTTTAAGTGATCCTGTCACGATATCTGCCGGTGTTCTGTAGAATTCTCATCGTGAAAACATAGCCGAAGTGAGTTATCATTCCACCTTATGCTAGGGATTGACAGCTCACTAAAAACTCACGTACGTTTTCACGGCGAGTTTCTTACAGAATAGCGCTGCTGCTGAGTTTTTAAAAAATGGAACATAAAATGTTTAAGCATTTTTTTTCCGCTAAAGGTTTTACATAGATATTGGAACTAGATAGTCGATTGGACACGTTTCGCGAAATAGGTATGTATTTGAAATACCTGATTGCTGACTTGGTATCGTTTGACATAATTTATGGAGCTTACCGTAATTTTATTTAAACATAGGATTTAGATAAAGCCTTTTAAGTCGATGTTGATTTTACCTAAGGTTAAGTCAAGTGGTTACTTATAGGGTTACTTTGGCGCTATAAATGTCTTGGCAACGTTTGTCATGATAATACTAATTAAGTTTTTTTTTTGTTTCAGATTTCTCTCGGACATTTTATTGTGCTGATGGACAATTAAAAAGGTAATTTTGTCTTTTTTGAAAATATTTTAAAATGTGATATTTTAATTTGTAATCAACTCAGAATTACGTTTGACCTAAAACTTCGATACACTACGAATAATTAATTAATTACTTTGGAAATGGTTTACATCTCTATGAACTAAAAATAATCTTGGCACTTGGAACACACAATATGCCTCAAATTTTCAGCATGAATCGGACTGCCCGCATTAGCCCAGCGGCTAAGGACGCTACTTCATTTGCAAGTGAACGTGGCGTCGCAGGCTCGATTCTCAGCAAACGCTTGTAGTTTTTGGGCCTTATCGAAGCTACATGTTGTTCCATACAGTATGATAGTCAAATCAAGGCCAATATAAAATGTTCCCGACACGGTCGCGTCTTAGATAACATAATATCTTCAACGTATCACCGAAGGGGCCTACATTTTTAAATGTCAGAATCAAAAAAGTAAATAGGAATAAGTGTAAAAATAAAACTTCTCAAATAAAAAAAAAAAACGACTATGAAGTTTTAATATTACAGTTCTCATTTGACGCTCTTCTATTAATAGTCGGTTACGCCCTTTTCCTTATGAGTTTCATGACATACGCGTGTTATCTTTAATCAATAAGTAACCTTCGTGGAGAAAGTTTGATAAAAATAATTGATTGATCGAAAGGTAAAAACAAGGTCCTCACAGTTATCGACTTCGATTAGATACAGTATCGAAAGAATTTCACCTTAGTTCGACTATGACATTGTAAGGTTACATTGCTATGACTTTAGTCTGAAACTATGTTTTTTGTTACACACTTTTTGCTCTGTCATTTTTATAAGGTATCAAAAAAACGGTAGCGTTTTAGCAATGATGAATTGCCTGTAGTAAAATTGATTGTAATGTTGTTTTCGTTTCTTTGTTCTTTTTTTATAACCGTTGGTGGTATTTGGACTTGAATCTTTTATGCTCGCCAACGCAGCTTATTCGCTTTTTTTTTCTAAAATTATGCTCATTTAATATTCAAAAATATTTAAAGAAAAACACAACAAAATGCTGGTAATAATTCATTCGTTAATACAATGTTTCACCCATTATCTGTATTTCTTTGTACGGCACAGCCGTAGCCGCTCTAAACCACCCTAACCCTTTAATGCCATACGGTGTCTTCAATACCCCGACTTTCACATCCTTCCTGTTTTAAATGTATTCATATCGCATAAAAAACCTAATGCGTATCATTTGACGGTGTCTAGACAAAAGCCCACTGTCTATTGTCGGGTTAAAAGGATTTTTTTTTGCTGTCTTCGAAATTGGATCGGAAGATGCAACTGATAGTTTGCTCAGCATGAATGGATATTACTTTCGGTTTTCATTTTGTGATTGTTAACGATATTTTTGGCTTTTTTGTTTAGTCGTTTGTTTAAATGGGTTAGTAGGTGATTTCTCTTTGAGTTGTTTTTTGTTAAGTACTATTGTAGTTGTGGATATGGTATGAAATGAAATTAAACGCATTGAATTATCATTTTTGATTGAACGTCACAAAATTCGTTCGACAGCCGTAATTTTACAGTTAGAAACAGCATACATTGTCATTTTAATTCCATCCAAAAATTTGCTTCAAACCTCACCTTGTTTACAGTAAACCAAAAATATATCACCAAAATCATGAATGCGTTTTGTAACGCAGACATTAAACATTATTGAATGAAAGAGCATTGTTGGTGGCTCGTTAACTTCTCACCGTCACCCTTTCTACATCATCTTACAAACCACCACAAAGTGTACCATTGTCCCATCCCTTATCTCTAACAATAAACTACCGTATATTTAAAAATCGAAGCTACTTTGAATAAAACATCCTATTGTCATTATTATAAATATTATGCTAATGCGATAAAGAAATTTTTTGACTTCGGTCTTCGAGACCAGGTGTCGCGTTTAAAGGGTTGAATCGACCCTACGTGTTCAATCATTTATTAAGATTTGTTCTATTGTCTACCGCCATTCCCATGCATAGTTCATAGAATTTATGTGAGAAACGTTACTGATATGACCGTATTCTAATACACACGCTTCCTAGCCTTTGAATAGATTCAAGACGGTTCATTGGTCATTATTTTATGGATTAACGTTAGAAATAGAACTGGGGAATGGATCTTATGATTTATGATGGTTGAATCAAATATTTTTGTAAAAGGATTAAGCACTCCTAGTATTTTGATATTGGGTCATAAAAATATCTACACGTGTTTGGGTTTTTAATCTAGATTTTATTATAAATATTTTATAGTTTTATTCTTTCCTCTTCATCGTGTTGATGACAATGTATTAAACTTTATTGGCCACTTTAGAATATTAATCCTAAAAAATCTGATTCAAAATAATAAAACCCATTTTATTTTTAATAAAATAATAGTCCTATTAAAACAAGCCTTTTTCGAAAAACGAATAAAGCCGTAATAGGCCTTATGACGGTTTCCGCAGTCAGCGAGGCGATGCCGCAAAAAAAAAAATAACAAGTTGAAATGGAAAATTAAACAATTATCTGCTTACTGTCTGTCTGTTTTGTGGTAAATCTGTGTAATTTCTGTAATCAGATATTGTGGTAAAGCCGTTGGTCCCGGCTGTCATTCGTAGATCTTTGACAGTCGTTAGGTACGGGTAGTTAACCCCAGTCTAACAACCAGTCTTACCTAATGGTATCATGACATGTTATCCAGTTACTGGATTGTGCAGTTCAGATAGGCAGCTCCATGTAAAATATTGGTATTCAGCTGCGTTTAGACTGGAAGCCGACCCCAACATAATTGGGAAATGGCTAGGCAGATTGAGTTTATGTGGAAGTTGTTATAACAAATGTAAAGTTGTTTACTTTTGTTCTTATTTTTTCAAGTTACTTTTGCCTCTGGCTTTGTGCGGAAATGATTTTTCTGTCTTACATGTCGCTATTGCTAGGAAATGATTTTGAAAAACCAATGCAATATTTAATATTAATTAATATTTGTTAAGTACTTACATATTTTTCAGTATAATATCTTCTAGGCTGTGAGGCTTGGCAGGAACCTTTAGTATGCTATTATGGTAATTATTTTAATTTAACAAGCATTATTATATTTCCTTCAGTCAGTTGCAGTAACAAAGAAAATACTATTATTGCTCTCTTATATTATCCTACTACTATTATAAAGGCGAAAGTTTGTAAGTATGGATGTATGGATGTTTGTTACTCTTTCACGTAAAAACTACTGTATAGATTTGGATGAAATTTGACACAGAGATGGTTTATATCCTGGATTAACACATAGGATATTTTTTATCCCGGTAGAACATTCCTGTGGGATAATTTCCGACCTCCACGCGAGCGAAGCCGCGGGCAGAAGCTAGTTAACAATAAATTCTAGCTTTTATTGAATTTAATTAAGAACGCAGCAGGACACCAACCTGCCATATTTACATAATGTTTCAACACAAATATTTAATAAATGGGCATTATTAATAATGCCCATATGTCGTTTGGGACCGGCTTAAGAGTTCACCGAACTAGATCAATAGACAAAGGACATGGTGTTTAATAATTATACACACGAAATGTTCTAATTCTTTGTATGAGTTACGTTGTTTCCTCTCAATAATTACCTTTATCATTTGAATACATCCTGCTGTTAATTTAATGTACGTGGCTGAAGGATAATTCTAATTCCGTTGTACCTACACTAAATTGTTGATTTGATAGGTACATCTCAGAAACTGAATAGTAAATTTAAAGACACCGCATACATTGTAGAACACACCAGAAATACCTGTCGATTGGTAATTGGTGTTGTTTCCTCCCCCATTCAATTCCATTCCATGTGTTTAATTATATAATTGCTTTTATAAAGAAAAGTCGAAATTACAGTTTTACGTCGACGAGCCGCGGTTACGACAGTTTTGCACTTATCTTTGTTGCACGCAATTTTGAAAACAAGAAGTTCCAGTAAGTACTTGATATTTTTTAAAATGTTTCTTAGGCGGCGACACGATAATTGAGAACGATTAACAAGAATTTAGAGTGGAATTTCATGAACGCGACACGTTTAGGCTCATTATGAGAAAAAAGAAAGATAAATAACTCTCTGCCTCTCACAATAAATCTCTCTCCTTCTTAATATTTGTAATCTTTTGAAATAATAACGTTTTTAAAGCTTAGCTGTAACCGAAAAATAAATGTGTATTATTAATCATGCCCTATTTTTTATTATTATTCAATAACATGACAAGATCATAATCAATCTGTCAACCCTATAACCTATACCTATTGAGATGTTCTACATTACAAAAAGTACTTAATAGTAAATTAAAAATACCTATTATTTTTAATATCGAACCGGCTATTTTTAGCTTATTAATATCATAACAGCTAACAAAACAAAAAAAAACAAGAAATATTTAATTATTATAATATGACATATCATTACGCCTGTAACTCCCCGAAGGGTAAGGCAGCGTATTAGGTATCTATGGCACACCTACATTTGACCAGATATGTATAAGTCCCATGTAATCAATATGATAATGTATTGTCTATGAGTCATTATGCTATTTTTACCGTTTTATTGCACATTATAGAAAAACCACTCGCTAGGAAGGATGTGGTGGCTATTATTATTTTATATCAGTATATTAAAAAGTCTTTAAAACAATATTACGTATATTAAATGCGTCGATGTAGGTAATTTTGTAACAATTACTTATGCAAGATCAAACTGTATTCTGCTGTTATATAAATACTTTATCAGAAACGTCAGTTATATTACAAACATTATAATTTGCGAGATACTGTCATTTTAAAACATTATTTAAAAAAAAATAACATTCTATTTCTTGAACGGAATTCTCTATTAATTCTAAAATCAAAGATTCAAATTCTCGAACACGTCGCTGTACGTTTAAATTTAAACTTCGAACTCTTTCACGAGTACACAAAACGTATGTTAATAGCCCGCCTTACACATATGGCCGACGAACACAGCTGTTCCTATACTATTCTTATGCAAAACAGTATTTCGTTTTATTCCGTTGTACTAGAAATAACCAGTAGTACTGTACTAAAAGCACGTAGGGGCTCGTGGCTAAGTAATTACAGGACGGGTCGATCCATCAGGTTAAGCTACACTTGCTGGGGTTGGTCTGCAGATGGGTGATCGGCAGATTGACAGTATTAAAGACACGTGGAAGAGATAGTAGCTGCAATACAGTTTTTTTTTTGACACATAGATAATAAATGCACGTGTTCAAATATATTTTGCTGGCTGTATGTTCAATGACCTTTGCCACAAAAAACTAGACAACAAAAAAAAGCAGATAAAATCGAAGACCACCTTGAATTTAGGCGCGCCAAAGTTTCTTCAAGTCCTTATTTATTTAAAAACATAATAAGTTACTATTAAATGCACTTTATTTTGAAGAACGCAATAAACATAATTTGATACATATTTCTGTAATGCTATAAACATTAAGTTACGATAAAGACTTGTACATATTTAGCAAAAAATTTAATGTTTTTTTTTTGGGTTTTATGTTAACATTAAACATTACATTTATTTTTTAGTTTTATTTCAGTGATGGCTGAATACGACTGTACTTTAATTTTTTTATTCCTTAAAATGAAATGTGTGCGAATAGCCTACTACATTTTTGTGAGGGAGTCAATTCGCACGCCAATAAATAAAATGTGTGCGAATCGACTACAGAAAAAATGATATTTTTTAAAGTAGTCGATTCGCACGTTTCGTGCGAGTTAAATTCGTGCGAGTCGTCCAATAAGCCTTTTTTTCAAATCCGACTGGTTGTTCTTGAGATTATAGTGATTAAACAAAAAAATAAATCTCTTCAGCTTTTTATTTAATTTAAATTAACAGCTCTTCTAACCATCTTTTTCTATAAAAATCTGACATCAACAACGTGGAATAATTTGATGGAAGATATGCAGTTTTTATTTATCAAATAAGAAAAAATAGAAATTGCAAAAAGCATGAAATATTAATCAACATTAAAAAGAATATAATTATATTTCTCACAAAATGAACCATACCCTGTAAACAAATCTTTTCTAACCAAAGACAATTGCACGTTTTTTTTTTTCAAAATACCTTATGTACGAAAGAGGTTATAATATCTATGCTCTTTCCGTGTTACCATGTAGGTTCATTGGCTGGGCCATAAGGAAAAAAATACAAAAATTGTAGTGTGACCAGTATGTGTTGCGCAATTATTATGTGTGAGTATTTTTAGCTTCGCCTAGCTTGTTATTCTTGAGTCGAAATTGGTTTAGTCTTTAAACATAAATAACTTAAGTGTGAAATTATACAAAATAACTATTTGCTGTTGGCTAGCTAAAAAAACTAAACGAGTTAAGAGTAGCGATCCACTCCTGCTTCGCTTGGTAACACATGAAGATTTTGTGAATTTATATGTATGAGTTTATAATTAATATGATTTATACTTAAATCTTTCGGAATCAATTGTCTTAATAATGGTGTAAACCCCATCAATATCCATTGTGTAGTTTAGAAGAAAATCGCGGTCATACATACAGACATAAAAAGCGACTTAAATTAAAAAGGTATTTAGCGGCTTGTTTCATCATACAGCTTTAAGCAACAAAAAACTTGGGCAAAGTACCTAATAAAATTATAATACAAAGAACCAAATGTATGCACTGACACATTATAATCTTAATTAGTCTTAAATTCTTTCATTATTATTATTTTTTTTTTACTTAAAACTATTTCAGATTGCAATACAAGAATTTTAGCCAATTAATTACTAACCCTGAAGATATTTAAAGTTTTTAATTTATTTGAAATTGCAAATTAATTCACGTCAACATTATTTTTTTAATTTAATATTTTCTTGAAATTTGAATGAATGTCGCACTATTAGTGTTATTTATAGTTTTCATTTATTCGAAATGCGAACAATAAACTCTTTGACGTCAGAAAACGAGTTTATTAACATGTTATTCATTTAAATTAAAATGAGTAGAATAGAAACCGATCAACTTTTTTTAAGTGAAATTGATTCGTTTAAATTTTTTTCAGAGATGTTATAATAAGCGAATATTTTTTGACACGTGTAACATTATTTATTATTATTTTATAATGCCATTGTGTTTAGGTATATTGGATTTTTTTAGGGTTCCGTACCAAAATGGTGCCAATGGGTCTCAATTACTAAAGCTTCGTTGTCCGTCTGTCTGTCATAGAGCTGTATCTATTGAACCGTAATAGGTAGACACTTCAAATTTTGACAGTGTGTACTGCGTACAATGGCTGTAACAACAAAACAACAACACAACAAACAACAAATCATAATGCCTATTTCTTTTTTATAAAAAAAAATGTATGTAATAAAAAAATATCCAAAGTTAAAATTTAAATGGGTACATACAAGAAATATGTTTTTTTTAATGTCTCCGTAGTGTGCAGAGTTTATTTCCGAACTGTACACGTGTCCTGTCGCATAAAACGTCCGCTTCATGTGTTATGTCACTTAATTTGGTGGCTTCCTCAATAAAAATTTATAGGCGTTAATTAAAGGGGCTAAGGAGACCACGAGAACGTGATAAGCGAACGTTTCTCACTTTTGTTTTACAAAATGCCTTTTTTTATACTTATGTTACTTTCTTTTTTGCGAAAATGCGCCCTTGTTACAGCTGAAGGATGTCAGACGCAACACATAAAATGCTTTAATAGTAGCTGTTGAAGAAAACGCTTGATTTTTTATGAAGATAATTGTTTTTGTGCAGTTACAAGGATTGGGTTTTTTAAAGGCATCCAGACAGGCGTTACTTTTAGTGGAGCGTCGTTGTTTGCTAGTGTTATCTACTGGGTAACAACGGACAACGAAAAAGTCGCAAAAGTTATAGAAAGTTACTTAATGTTTACTTGCCTTTTTTATTTTATTACGTTGGTAGAATATTTTTATAACACGCGTTTATTTATTTATATCTTTTTTTAAAAAAAAAACACCATCATCAGCAAAAAATAATAATCCTTTCAATCAAGTTATATTATTAACATCAAAAGTAAGGCTTCGCAAAATTATTCGTATTTAAAAATAACTCGATTCAATTATGTCAAAGATTTTAATTAACATTTCGTATCGTTTCATTTAATTGGAGATCGGTATCTTATATCGTCAGAATTATTTAAAATTCTTTAAGTTAACCATTAAACAAAATACGTGACTAAAGTTTTTTTTTAATTACATGTAATTGTATACAGGGTGGTGCGATTACTAGATAACTCTTTTTGCTGCGAATACATAAACATTAAAAAGGTGTAATTATGGTTAAACAACCATCTGTGATATTCCTTAATTAATTTGGTATCTTTTCTGCGAAGTTTGAAGTTGAATACTTCAGAATTTACATTGAATCATTTGAATTGAAACATTTTTTACCTTTATCTTTTATTGCCCAGTTACTGAGTTGTGGAGGTCAGATAGGCAGTTGCTCCATGTTTTAAATACTGGTATTCAGCTGCCGGCCCCAACATAGTTGGGAAAAGGCTAGGCAGATGGATAGATGGATCTTTTATTGGGGTAGGTCCTAATGGAAGAAAATATTATTGGTTCACTTAAAATTAAGCATAGATTTCCATATCTTATTTTGCCCGCAGCTTCGCCAACGTAAGGTCGAGAATTATCCCACGGGAAAGTAATACCGGGATACAAATTATCCTATGTCCTAAGCAATGTTATAGTATATCTGTGTGTCAAATTTCATCCTAATCCGTTCAGCCGTTTTTGCGTGATTGAGTAACAAACATCCAATCATTGAAACTTATAAACTTTCACATTTATAATTTATTTGAGGGTGGGAAATCATCAAATAACCACTCCCGCTCTGGGTGGAGTGAAAGGGAGTGTCAGACTCTTATTGACTAAAACCCATCCATGTTCCTTCCAGAGTCCTTTATGTTTCGGGGCAGCGGTAACCCTTTCGGACAATCCCGTTTAAATTAGCTCTAAGTAGAGCATTATCCTAGGTAAGATAGAAAAATGTTCTATAAAGCGAAAATGTACAAGTTACACCACATAAACAAAGGAATCCAAACGCACCATAAAATCAATGTAAGTGTTTATCTTCAGTGGTTGTCTAGTACGTGTGCGCTATCTTAAAACGTGAACTTAATCTTGTCTGTCTGTCTGTTTGTTTGCGAAAACAACTGATAGTAACAGCGACTGTACGTAGGTGGTTTGTACAACGATTAGTTTTGTTTTAGACACTGTTGTTGGAGTTGTTGGTTTTGTTGTTGTTGTTGGGTTTAGGCTGGAAAAATAGATATTAATTACTTACCTGGTTTGTTGTAATTATAAAGATAATGCTATTGCGTTTCCATTTTAATAGACATTGCCACTGTTTCCAAGGACCTGATTTTACAGTTTTTTTTTTGTAATGTGTTTTTTCATGATGCAAGCACGTTGAAGGCAGACGAACGCGATGCGACTATAGTTTCTATGAAAACTTAATAGAAATTGTATTACTAGAATCGCGTCGCACCGTCATACGTCGCTCCCGCAGACAGCTGCGGGAGCCTTAATCCCCTGGTAATTATTGCCTGCCCGTCAGTTATTGATTTTGACAGTCGTGAGTCAGAAGCCCGAAAGTCTGACAACCAGTCTTTCCAAGAGTTACTCTGTGACTGGGTTATGGATGTCAGAGAGGCAGTCGCTCCATGTAAAGTACTGGTATTCAGCTGCATCCGGTTAACTAAGCAGATGAAGAGCAGAATTATTTAATGATGGGAAAATATCCTGTTACAATAAAATTTATAGGACAATTATAAACAAAGGGGAAGGGCCAATCAAACTAGGGCAGTACCTAAAACCACGTCATGCCGTGATGTAATACAAAGTAGCCAAGTGTTGTTGACAGCTCATAAATAATATTAGGTCATTGTACTTTATTAACTTAATTAACTACTGCTAGAAACGGAGCTCGAATGTATCCTTGACAAAGTATTTTAGTTTCGGGTTGTGAAAATATGGTCTTTGTGATTAGAGAAACGATACTGGCTTCTTGAAATTGTTTTAGTTTTTATTTGACGCTAGAAAATGGATTACCTGCATGCAATTTTGACCACCTGGGCAATAGATTATTTTGTTTTACTTATTTTATATAATAAAGATGGGTTTACTGTAGGTCATTATCCAAAAAAGTAATTAAAAAAAAAAACTGGTTTGGTTTTTTTGTCATGATTATGATTTATTAAAAATTGGATAATAATTATAATCATTTAGTCCATGATAAAGTCTCTTTGATATCTTAAATTACGGTAGCCCTAAGACCCTACAAATCCTCATTAAAAAAATTAAGCTGGTCATTGTACGATATTTCCAAAACGTCATACAAATAACAACATGAAATAAAAATAATCCTCAATACTTCATGCCCATTGAGCATTACCCCTCAGTTAAAATAACGTTAAGAATTATTGAAATATGGTGGCTATTCCTACCCCCGTGATCAGTCATTGCGCAGGCGTGGCTATCGGAGCTATCGGACTAATCGCCCCCGCTGTAGAACAGCCGCCATCTTGCATTTCCATTTTTTTTAATTCCTTTTTCATTCGCACTTAGCGCTAGCGCATTCTGCCTTGTTTGGGTTGATGGATCACTTGCATGAATTATTGAATACGATTTTAAATATTATTACAATTTCTATGGTAATACGTAATTTTTTCATGATAAAAGTACTCGTGCATTTTCTCACAATTAGCGATGTATAAATAAAGAAAAGAAAGAAAATACGTTTATTTGCGTTGTTAGTTGATTGTTGTTAATAAAACAGTGTTATAATTTCTTACTTAGCTTGTATTAAAACTGTTACTGTGTTTAACTAATTAGAGGTTAAGAAGATCAATATGTTTCAAGTTTAGTACGGTCAGACAAAAAAACGTTATTAATTCAGGTAAAATAAGGTACAATTTACCAAAGCTCTAGAAGTTCTAGATTTCGATGTTGTAATCAGATTACCTTCTCCTTGGCGGTCGGCTTTCCAAAGGTTCGTTTTCAACTTTTTTCTCGCGTTATTTTTCACGATACGCCGCGATAAAACCTGTATAAAAATGTGGAGCGTGCAAGAGCCTATCACGAGGCGGCATCGCCATTTTGTCAGTTACCGTGTTTTCACGTTCAACAATAAGTACTTTTTGTAAGTACGCTGTGAGGTCAAAAATGTGGAAGAAACTAAATTCCGATGTTGTGTAACCAATTTTGTTCAGTTTTTTTTTCACATCTTTGACAGGTACTGACCGCAAATAAGTTTATTCTTTCGAAAACTGACAAAAGATATGTTTTAGGTATCTGTTACAAAGTATTATAAAACAGTGAAGGCAATTATTTACACAGATATTTATAAAACTATTAAGAGGCCTTGATATAAAAATTAATATGACATGAACACGTGAAACTAATTATATTAATTTAAACAGCAATTAATTAAGTGGAACACGTGTATTGTGGGGTTTTTTTGTATAAACTCGAACATTTTAATGGTATCAGCGTGTTCACTGTCAAAAAAAACTTACGAATATGAAAACACTAAAGATAAGTAAGTAATTAAAAAAAAATCTTTTAACATTAATTACATGTATAATTTAAAATTTTTAACTTTTAACATAAGGTTATGTGAAACGTCAAGTTATAACTGGTTTATTGTTTACTAATTGATTATAATTCTATTAGAAACAGACGTTGTTATTCTCTATATAATAATTATATTTATTATAAATAAATTACTTGTTTACTTGCTGTATTTCTAGAACACACATGCATCCATGTATATTACAATAAATACATATAATACATGTATTTACTTGTTTTTCTCGTGTGTAGATAGATAACGAGTGAGCGATCATTTGAATTAAATTGTTATTGACAAAGGACCTATTAATTATTTATAATATTTTTTATAATTTCGATGACAAAAAAAAATAAAAAAGTACCTAACAAAAAAAACCTTTTTTTTCGATAAATTCTAAAAGTTGATTTTAGGACAAAAGTAACAAAAGACAGGTTGTATTAAGGTCAAAAGTAAAAAAAAAAACTGAAACGTCAAAGCTTGTTACAAAATCATGTCGATTAACCAAATACTTCTTACATTTCAGATGTGTCGGAAACACGAGATCAACAAAAAGGGGAAAAAAAATTGAAATACCACCGCGGCCAACCTGTTGTATGCTCGGGGACATTTGGTGAGCGCTCCATATTATTCTTTATCCTTTTCTGTTCCAGTTTTTTTAGTAAAAAATGTAAAAAAAGGACATAAAAAAATTGTAAATAATACGATCCTTTGAAAACGAGATACGAGTGGGTTGAAGACTGTGGTGCACTGAGAGATTCGTGGGTTGATTTGAGATTGAATTGTAGTGCCTACATGATATCAAGACTTTTTAAGTCTTTGTAGGATGTTTGAAATATTCACAATACATTTACTTAGTATAACTGTTTTTGTATCAGCTGAGCAAAGGCCACATAACTACCAGTGCTTGCGATCGACGGTTAATGTCTAGCTCGTTCCACCATCTTCCCTGCAGATATTTTTTTTCAATTAATATTAGTCAACGACCGTTTTTGATTTACGCTCATAAGTTTTTCTTCAAGATTTCACATACTTATTAGTATACCTACACTCATAAAACAATTTATCAATGAACTTATGATACTATACTAAATTATCGTCAGAGTTTCACATTGCACTATCATTTAATCTCGTTATCTGCTAATTAAATGATAAAAGATAACCGAAGAAGTGGAAAACAAAGTCACTTTGTTTTTAGAATAATTTGATCTTTATGCCTGTAGTTGGTTTGCTGAATATTAATTAAATAAACGGTAAAATTAGTACAAAAAGTGAATAAAATAAAAATGGAATGGTTAATTTTTAGCAAAGCCTCATTTTAACAAACTTTAGAGAATGAGGATATTCTCAATTCAGTTTTTTTTTAAGTAACGAACTCTGAATTCATTCATTTTTATAATCTGATTTTTAAAAGGTTAAAGTTCTGATGAGTAGTTTTTGAGTTCGTTTCAATAATACCTACATATTTTTCCTCTTATTGTTTTTTGATGATGTTATAATAACTTTCTATCACTGTTATTTGATTTAATAATGTATGTGGGGTCGGTACCATAACTTAAAAGTAAAAAACAAAACCGAAAATCGTCAGTGTCACTGTTTTTTGTAATTTTTTGAAAGTTTACCGTGCCATTAATTCTTGTTATGCAATTTGAAATGTTATAATTTAAACCTAAGACTACAGTTCAGTTTATTAACTATCAAATTACGCAAAAAAAAAGTCTTTGAAGTGGTCCTCAAACGTTAGTCACACATAAGTTTGTTATACAAGTCTATATCGAAGAAAAATAATGAGGTTAATAAATAGCCTTGCTATTGTTGTGTCTCAGTCCTTAGCACGTATCTGAACGGACAGGACCACTCCAGTTGAGGTTAAGTGCAGGTATCGTAGAACTTTTTTTTTTTTTTTTTCGAGTGCCCTCGGAAATAGTTATAACTTTACTTTTGAAATTGGGGTTAGGATAAAAGTTAATTTGCCTCAGCTCGTGAAGGGTTACATTTTTTGTGGATATGTATTACACGGAATTAATAGTTTTGTGTTGTTTTTTTTATTAAGACAGTTGTTCGTTTAATGTGTGTGGTGTATAATAACGACGGTTTCTGGTACTTTTTACTTTAATAAATCTTTGGCTGAGACGTTTTTATGCGTGCCCCTTTAAATATTTTTAGGACCATACAAGAAACGTCATTTAATACAATATAATGCGTCATGCATATCCCTTTCATACATTATAAAGCTCATCTTACAACAATTAAATGAATCATTCTGCCTTTATAGCCATTCAAACGGTCAAGACCCCGGATTCGGAATACAAAATTATGTTCCATCTTTAAAAATTTGATCCAACCCTGTTTTACCGTATCACTTGCAATTTTATAAACATTAACATTTCATAATAAAAATAAAATGCGTATTTTCCTTGAAACAACCTCAATCATTGTTAATTTGATTACTTTTTGTCACTACAAACTTACGGACGGACAGACAATCACGGTTGATATGTTTTAAATTATATAGTGCTGTTATAGCAGGGGTATTTTGCTATCCATTCATTGTGTCGATTCATTGAAGTTTGTGTCTTATTTTATAAGGGGATAGAGTAGTTTTTTACTTGAACTGTTTACTGGGCGATCAATGTTTCAAAGAAATACATGTGAATGCTCTACCTGCTGTGAGTTAAGATGTATGGAAGGCTGTATGCAACACTGTTGCACTTTTATATCTTATTCAACGATGATTTCTTTAAAACCTTTGAAAATATACATACCTGTCACTGTGAACCGGTGTTTGTCTGTAAGGACGCTGTGGTATCGACAAATTATAATAACTTAAAACTTCAAAATTTTAATGAATTTTGGGTGTTATTAAAAGTCGCAGAAACAAGGTTTAACACAAAACTATTACAAATATCATTGGGATGGGGATGATTTTTGTGATCGTCTCGTTTCTCGTAGTTACTTTTGTTGTACATACCTATATCTATGTAGATATAATAGTAGCTCAAAATCACAACATTCAAAAAAAATATAAAGGAGAATGGCCACTTCGGTATATTATGCAGACAATATTAAATAGGTACTTATTATATTAACAGATAAGAAATAAAATCACGATTTCAAACCATCATAGTTCTATCTAACATAGAAACATCACGGCACCTGCTCTCTCGAGACCGGTTAGAATAGAGGTAAAAAATAATCTTTTTCATTTTAAAAACAACCATTTTTAAAATACTCGACCGTGGGACTTCGCTTTGTTTACAGTTTTGTGTTTATGTTCCAACACTCGGTGATGACAAAATGTTTAAAAACTCTGTGTACCGATAAATAACGTTTCTCTATGATTGTTTTTAAAGAACAAAGTTTGGATCACGTGTTGTAAAAATGCATAGGTTTTAGTAAACATATTTAAATGCAAATGCATTTATGGATGCACAAATCCAAAAAACTAACGCTTCACAATATTTTCATTCTCGTTTTGATTATAGTGCGTAAATTAATAAGGATTATATTTCAATGGCTGCAGTTTCTTATGAAATTTCAATTCATAGCTACAGCAGTAATTTTATTTAGTTTTCTAGGTGTTAATTTAATTTATTGCTATATTCTCATACTTAATGGCGGTTTAAGTTACATAGTATGCAAATAGAGATTGGTATCTATTGCGCAAATTGTTTCAAGCAGTCTTTATATGGTCACAGCGTTGACGGCCCTTACTGACCCGGCAGGTACCCACAAGTAATGTTGCCTATTTAGATATAAGCTGATAAAAATATGCCTATAATTATCGCCCAACTGCCTTCCCCATTTGTTTATCTATATGCCGCTCTGCGGTCCCATTAGCCGCATGTTTCAGATAAAATGTCTATTTGGAAACTTCCAAACCTTCCAAGGGAACTGTTTGTAATTAATTAATTTTTAATTTAACTATAAAATATTCCGTTGGCTAAGAATCATTCAGTTTTGATCGCAACCGGTTCGTGGACGTTTGGTGGCATCGGCCACGCCCGCGACCGCCATATTCAAATTTTCAAATATCGAATATTTTTCCGTTTTTGCCGGCCGGCGTTATAACCAGTTTTTGTTTTTTTTCTTCCATCACTCTCGAGTCTCGAGCAACATGTGAACGATTTAAGACACTATCGAGTCAATCGTCCTGTGCACCGAACTTCGGACATTCACGAACGATTCTGCATACAAAAAATGATAAAGGACATGGCTCAACAAAGAGTTAGGTCATGCAGGTCGCGGCGGGCGTTGCACGGCTGTAAAAAATAACGCAAAATCATCGCCATTGCAAAAACACGTATCCATGACTCATATATTTTTATACCTTTACGGAACGACTAATAAAGGAAATTTGTTGTCCGCCCGCCACTAACAAGTATGTCGGTCGTTTGGATACAATGATTAGCTGTCATTTGTCACTTTTCGTGTCTTGTGCGACGACCGAGCATTGAATGTGACACTGAGGCCATTAACGTGGACTGAAAACTAAATAAATTGTGTAATTTGCACCTTCACGTAAATTCGTTGACTTATAGTGATGAGGTGGCTGGCATATAAGCATGCGCGGTAAAAGGCCGACCTTGGGTAAATAGATAAAGAATTAATTAGCAATATATTTATACGAATAGACTTAGTGTTTTACAGAGCGTTCTTCAGACTTGCATTTTAAAACTAATTATTTCAAAAGTCATTGCATAGGCTTAACGTCTTTAGCTATGCGGTGATTAACAATAGGCGTTCGCAAAAAGTGTAGCAAGCAAAAAGTAGCGCCATCAAAAAATATCGACTAGGATAAACAGTCACAAGTTGACCGTGGCAAGGTCGCGGGGATTTTGAACTTGGAACAAAAAAATATTCCATTTGAATATTGCATTCGGCTCGGCTGATTGATGGGATTTCTTTTCACGGCACGCGATTGATTCGCATTGTTTTTTTTTCGGTTGCTCCATTCACGCTGCATTCTCATTTAAGAACTCCTTTAAAATTACAATCAATTGTTATTTTATTCTTAAATCTTTTTTGTTGCAGGCCCGTACGTTTAAATGCGGGTGTAACGACTCTTAAATTGTGAGTTATTTTTAAGGTTTGCTTATAACAAAAATGCATAAATTATCTGGCCACACGCCAGAACCCTTGTGCGTTTTGTGAGAAAAATAAAGCAATTTTTAACATTTGCTTTTTGTACGAAGATGTGGAGAAAGAAATTCCACTTTATACGACGCCCCCGATATCCGTTATGCATATCGGCCTTATACGGGCCCTAGAAGAGTGTCGGTCGTCTCATTGTCTTTCTGTCCGTCATGAGTGAGTCACGCCATTGTTGGGTTACACAATAGATGTCTTTGTGCATTGTGCCCCGGGGGACCCTGATGTTACGTATTTTGTAATAATTAGTCAACTTCTATTTGACTCACAAATGATAATTACTCATGCGCCTACTTTCTAAATTTTAATAAAGATCCAGTTGCGTCAATCTTATTGATCGACCGCGGAATAAGTTTTTGTGTGATACGTAACGCAATATCTCACACGGCACGCGTTTGGGGGGTCACCCTAACGTTGTGAAGGGCAAAAAATGCAGAAAGGGGGTCCGTCCAGTATAATAGATATGCGAAAACTCAATCGCGTTCGCTTCTAACAATAAAATCCAATGATCTAAGTTCGTAAATCGGTCAAACGATTTCGACCCCTAAGCCCCCGAAATACGGAACACAGTTTTTGTTATTCGATTATTCGAAATCTATCCCCTTTGGAGTATCTAGTTGTAGGCGGGAAAAGTGGTCGTTCGTTCAGATATGTCAAAACAAATTACCGGTATACTTGTGTATGTAGGAACGAGCACTATTTTATCTCGCTCTCATCTCTTAGGTGCGAAAAGGACGAAATATTTATGGATATTGAACATAATTTATCACCAGTTTTCCCCTTTTGGCGTTTATCGATGTGTGGGCTATGAATAAGGAGTTTTGAGTTGTTTTATTTTATTTTTATATTTGTGTGTTGTAACGAGAATTTATAATAAACGTTTAAATGTAAAATGAGTTGAAAATATTTTTACTATGTCTGATATTTGAATACACTCTAAAAGTAAGGCTATCTATCAGTTGAAAAATCTTTAGAAGAGTTTTTATTTAAGTATTACCTAGGTAGCTAGGTATATATTAGGTTTCTAGTATTGTTACAAAAAAAAGGGATTTTGATTGTTATAACCCACCATGAAAAGCACGTAATTTCACGTATCACGTCCAAAGAATTCCTAAAAAGAAAATTATTCGGTCGAACAGCACATTTGTTATAATTCCCACAAGAGCAGTTATATAAATTGCTCCAAATCTTCAACTTAATGAAACTTCCACCACAAATCATTGCGTCACGCACCCCTAAAAATTCGACTAACGCATTTGGTACCTATATCGAATAATTTATCGAATAGTCGAATGAAACACGTAATAACCGCTATCGGGTGCAATTACATCGATAAACGTTTAAAATTGTAAATGTCTGATAATAATTACGTTAGCCGCGATAATTTGCCGCTTAAATCGAATAAATTTCACGTTAGCGACCATGATCAGATAGCTGTTGTTTTACAAGATGGCTGGTCAAATGTGTTGATTTTTTTTAATAATAAAATTAATAAAAATACATGAGTCTATTAATATGATCAATAGAATTCCAGCAAGTCTAATTTTAAATGAATTTTATGCGAATTATTCGAAAAACCGGAGAATTCAAATAAAGAACAACTAAAAAAATTTTAACGAAATTGCTCACTAGTAATTCAAATAACGAATGATGAGTAGAGTGGGTGGCGACGTTCGTTGATGGGGTAAAAATTACCCCCGAGGGGTAAACACCCTATGTAGTGATGTGTGTTTATGTGTGGAGGAGGGTTTGATAATGGCGTATTTCCTGCCTACCCCACACAGTTCTCGTAATGTGAAATTTTGCATTGCACGCACTTTAAACAATTTATTCGGTAGTTGGATAAAAAAATAAAAACTTCCTTTTTTGTAGTCTGATCATTCGTTCGTTCATTCCACGTAGTTTTTTTTTACTTCTGAAATAATCAGCATATTTAATGTTAACAGCCCATAATAAACATTATGACTTCACAGTTCAACAGTACATTGTACAAAAATATCACTCTGTAACATTTTTACGTTTTTATTGGCAGCCATAAAAGTAACATATAACTTACAAAATGGCCGTTAAAATGCAACTATTAAACGCCTCCCTGAAATAACCCGAAAACGAGTGTTTGCATTTTAGCGGAACGAGTGAATGCATTTCATAGCAGTTTGTATACAAAAAGTGTATTTAAAATGTTTTCGTTATGGCTGACGGTTTTGTATTTATTTAATATTTGTTTAAATGGAGACTTTGTAAACTTGTATAATAATTCTGATTTCAAACAAAATAAAATAGAGACGGGCAATTAACCGGGTTTAAACTCGATTCCTGGGCTTAAACCATATTGATAACCCATCCGTAAGTAAACTAAAAGGCCTACACAAAATAGGTTCCGATTCTTCTACAGTACTTTTCTGTCCATAAAAATTAAACGAGTGAATCCATTAGGAAAACATATTCAAATTTAGCACGTAGGGAGACACAGCACTAAAATGCGCGTTCACAAGTAATTACACTAATGTGCGATGCCCTTGTAAACAGTTTTAGGGTTAACGGCGTCTGTGGCCACAGAACAGATAAAGAGGTTTAACTGTTCTGTGTCTGTGGCTAACGCAATAAAAATTACTGTACCCACTGCGACATGCCCAGAGTGCAAATGAAATTATTGTCTGTTAAAATAATGGGATACAGAGAATCTTGTAGGAATTTCTCGCTCTTTTAAATTTTGCTCGCTTATCTATGGAGCTAACTGGCTGAAAAGAAAAAGTATGCACAGATAAAACAGTTATTTTGGGCCTTATATTCATACAATGCTGATTAAAAATAGTGCCTAAGCTCAGAATGCAAAAATAAAACACTCATTTTAATCGCCTATAAAATTTAAATATGGAACGCGCGGGAAATGTCCCCGCCATAAACGCACGCATGCATGCATCGTCTTTTGGCAAGGAACTACTTTTTACTAAACCATTTCCGAGCACAATAAGGATCCATTCAAGGCAATAAACCTTATTCGGGTAATTATTTTCACAGAGTCACAACCCTATCTATTCATTGTCTGGTTTCTTGCGTTACACGTTTTGAATTATTTATTTGCGTTAATATCAATTCTGATGCGACAAAAGGCCTGTTAGTTGGTACGTCTGTGTTGGTAGCACTGTCGATTCGTGCGACCAGACTGGCGAGAGCCATTCACAGTCGTCCATATTAGTGATGTTAGTTAGACGTAGTGTGCCGTTACCTAGCTCGGGGGGTCATCTTAGGTTGGTTATTGTGTACGCAACGGGCGTCAAACGCGTATTTATTGGACATTCGCAGCGCTGCGTCAGGCGAAGAAGATACAGAGTTAAACTGCCAACTGACACGCGAGCATTAAGTACTCTGTATCAAGTTTCGCCGGATTCCGCTCGCTACTTGAGTTATACTGTGTTGTCGTGTGTAGGGGCACTTATGTGCGTCGCGTGGAGTTACAATTGAGTCGTTCATACATATTTAGTCGGCATTAATTTCGTCGAATCGGATTAAATGGCGATAAAACGTAACTTTCACGTACATTTTGCGTAAACATTAACGTGACGCGTGTGTTGTGTGCTTCTGTTGGTTGATTGTACGTAATCGGTGAGCTGGATATTTTTGTTTTTTTTTTTTCTCTCTTTTTTTATTTATTTATTTATTCAATGCACAATGTAAACACCCAATTTTACACGTTAAGCTTAAAAACTAGTGATTACATGACCCATTTTGTAAATTATCAGCAATGTAATTATTTTTTTCGTGGATAAAAAAAACGTTGGTACAGACGCCAGCACATCAAGCTATCCCTAACTGTCAAATTTTCTCAATAAAAAATGAACCTTATGTCTTTGAAATAAAGTTGAAATACTATCAAAGAAATTTGACAGATTGTGGTAACTTGATGTGCTGGCCTCTGTACCTAATAATTATTAGTAATTTAGATTAAATTTTTGAAGGAATTATTTCGTTCGACTAAAATTTTCAGAATACAAAGTTACTTATTTAAAAAGTAATATTCTCCATTCTGTTTCATACAAAGCGAAGATAGCATAGTATCTTAGGTACCAACTGTATAACGTATCTACATAAATATGCAATCTCTCTCACTTATCATTGAGATAATGTTTCCAGTGCCTGATAACAGGTTTAAAATTATAGAAATAGAACATTTTAAACTTATTTAAAAGAGGTAAGATAGTATTTCTTCAGTTATCTTAATCAATTCAAGAATATCGAAAAATAACTACCATGTAGTTTCATACAAAAACGCTTGGTTTATCAATGTTAATGTTATGTATTTACTTATTAGATATTTTAATTGTTCCAATAGTATAAAGTAGTATACCTACTCGTACCTACAGGCTATACTATGAACACTTAATTCTAGAAAGCATAGAGTAAAAAAAATATTTCATAGAAACGGTGAACGATGTTAAAATGTAAGGAAAAGCTAATAATCACGCTAATATTATAAAGGCGAAAGTGAGTTTGTATGTTTGTCCGTCCTTCACGCTCAAACGGCTGAACGGATCTGGATAGAATTTGGCACAGAGGTAGTTTAAGACCTGGATAATTATATAGGATACTTTGTATTCCGGTAGTACGTTCCTTTGGGATAATCCACGCGAGCGAAGTCGCTGGCAGCAGCTAGTTTTTTAAATAACTGATGAAAGATTTCAAAGCAGGGTGTTCAGAATCATGTACTGAATCCATGGTAGATAACAGGTTGCGCGCCGATGTCCCTACACCCTGTACCTTTCACCTGAAATATTGCGAATAATTTTAAAGTCAATTCAAAATAGTAGAGGCTAGCACATAAAGTTAAAGCGGGATTGTCCGAAAGGGTTACCGCTACCCCGGAACATAAAGGGCCACGGAAGGAACATGGATGGGTTTTAGTCAGTAAGAGTCTGACACTCCCTTCCGCTCCACCTAGAGCGGGCGCAGACATTGGATGATTTCTGATTTCCCAGCCTTAAAAAAAAAAAAGCAAAGTTACCACAATCTGTCAAATAAAGAACATATTTCTTTGATCATTTTTAACTCTATTACAATGTTGTAAGGTTCATTTTCAATTGGCAAATGTGCTGGCGACTGTACCTTATAAAAACCTATGCACCTATTTTTTCTTTTAAACAAACTTAGGCACAACCGTTACCCAGCCCAACTACCTAAGCATTACATAAAGCCCCGTGTACACAAGGCGTGTTAACATTACAGTAACATTCATAAAGGTGGGGCTAGATCCTCTAAATCCCTCTCATTTTAAGGATTTGCAGTTGAAATTAGTTCGCAAATCTCCAGCTTACCCACCCCTGTTACAGATGTAGATGAGACATACGGATAAATAGCTCGAGCTATGGCCTGGCTTATTGTTTTGGTTTTATTGTCGGGGAAATTGCGTGTCTTAGGTTGAAGTAGGGTTAGGAAAATGAATGATGGAATGATATTATACTTCAAGAGATCTTGGCTTGACGTGAAATGTACCATAAAAGATTAATAGGTTTTTTTTAAGAACCCGCACTGGGCCGTGGTGGATTATGGCCCTCTCCTATACAACGGAGGTTTGTGTCCCAACAGTGGGAATATATAGGCTGATTATACTGTATTCATACTACATTTTTTTTTTATTGTTGCAAGGAATGCATTCTTTGCCCGTCTTAGGTTTTAATAGAAAACATTGTTTAGTCTCTAGTCGTATTGAAATAGGTAGGTACGTTTTTTCCGATTTCAAATATTTTTCTCTAAAGAGGCAATATCTTAGAGCATTTAACAATGCTCTAAGGGCAATATACATACATCCCTACAAAATAGTATCACTATAGTGTAGTCCCAACCTTAACTTTTTAATCGAATACTGTTTAAAAATAACGAAAAACGGTTATTTTTTTAAAAGCTATTCCAAATTTGAAACGTTTAGCTTCAAACAGTTTTACGCTAATACTCAAATATTAGTCTGTCTGTCTTTCTAATTGTTTGCCGTATCAACATAATATATATTTTTGTTTTAAACAAAGACTGTTTACATACATTTTAAGTGGAAATGTGTTCTCTAAGTGTCACTATTAGCCAGTTCTTATTGTGTGTGACTATAGAACCTATTTTTCTGTTGCTAAGTAACTGTGGAGACTGAATGAATTTTACTCAGGCAGAAATTTTTCATTGTCTCTATTAATAATCGTGTTGTTTTATGGCTAAAGGCAGATTTCACCGATGAAACTGAACGCGATCAGCACTTCTAATCCGCATTTGACAGCTGTCAGTGTCATCATTGTGGTGAAATATTTATATTGACAGCTCTTAATCGCAGTTTAGATTTAGTGGTGAAATTCGCCCTTACTATTTTAGATATCTTTGCTGTAATTAAGGAGGAGTTGTAACTTTGTAAAGCCTTGAAACTCGTTACGAGTAGTCAAAAGCCCGAAAGTCTGATAACCAGTCTGACTACGGGGTGACGAGTTACCTAGTGACTGGGTTGTGTAGAGCAGGTAAAAGTCAGGCAAAGGCTCTTCTAAAGAAAATGTGCCAGAATTACACGACAAGTGTTGAAAAACACATAACTACAGTAGAACTTGCACAAAAAACTAATAATTAGGACTGGTACAGACACCCTACCTTTGCCATGTGTCGAAACATCACTGGCTAAACGCATTGTAACTTAATAATCATAATAAATAAGACAGTTTAATGATACCATCTTACAGTCCACCACCAATATAAAATGATCCGTCCATCATACAAAAAGTATATAAAGTAAAGGTTAAGTTAAGCTGGTTGCCAACCCACCCTTTGTTCTCCTAATTATAAAGTAGGGTGCGGACAGTTTGTGTTATGGCTCATTAAAAATGAACTTTAAAGTACGTGTGTACGTCGCCTTAGGGTACTCGCCTAGTATGCCATGTTTTATACATTTAAGGGTGCTTAAGGCGAATTTTACGTGTAATGAAACGTTTAAGAGCTGTCAGTGCCAAAATAATTGTGGCTCCTGACGGCTCTTGAACGCGGTTTAGAAGTGGTAATCGCGGTTAGTTTCTTTGGTGCAATCAGCACTGAAACGTACACCATCCCGTTTGTGTAACGGTTAAATTAATGAGTGTCTGATCAAATTAAAAACCTTTGATTTCACATTAAAATCTACATTTCCTAATTCCGTTCTAATTCATCGTTTCCTAAGAAAAAATAGCCGCGCTTGGTGGAAACTTGCTACTGTTGCTATGTACAGGGGTCAACATCAAGCTAAAAAAAATGATAGATTTTCAACTTTAGACAGAAGAATAAGGTTCATTTTAAATTGGGAATATTTGACAGTTTGATGTGCTAGCTACTAAATAATGTAAAAATATCCGGAATATAAAGCTGTTTCTTTATCATACCTTGACCCTAAACCTACAGGCATACAAAATTATGGGAATCAAATTTTCTTACTTAGAGAAATACTATTACAATATAATTCATTTGCAAATCTCTACTATTATTATTATTTATTACCATTTTATTCATCCTCCCTAATCCGAAACTGGTCCAGCGAGTTCTCACGAAACTTTATGGTTCGAATAAAAAAAAAACAAGACACGGTAACCTTCAAATAAGATGAATTTCTTATGCAAATGGCCGACTTCCCACGGGCTAAAAAATTTGCATACCTAAAGGGTTGGTTATCCCCAAGAACTTGGCACAAAATATGCAAATCTGCAAATACCTTAAGTAATTATGCGAGATTTGACAGCTGCTGTTTTTTTTTATTCGAATGCTAATTCAAGATGGCTACCGAATCAGGTGGGTAGCCTTGGGAGCCCAAGTTTGGAAGTTTATTTGATACATTTTGGGACCTCATGGCAGTTTGAATTGAATTACAATTATATTCTCTTGTGATTTAAATTAAATGGAAAATGTTAATATGCGATGATACAGGAGAATTTATTCAAGATATTTTTATTTAATTTCTTGCTGCGGCCATTTTATTTATGTAAAACAATTTAAGAAGACGTAATTTATTATCATCTTTATGAAAATTGTGTCTTTTATTTAGCACGATTATAATTTCAAGAAAAGGAGAGAAATAACATTAAGAAGATGACAAGTCCGTGCAACAAGAACGGAAGAAGACATCAAGAAGACTTCAGCAGACTGTCTCCAAAATGGTGATTGCCACTAGCGAGGTATAGAGTTCCTACGTATTCTACCACTGTAGGAACTTCATACCGTGCTCTTGGGTACGCCAATCTTCTCCAATTCCTCATCATCACACCATTAAAGAAAGCATCTACATCATCGTTCAAGACTATTGAAGCAGATGATTACTTGAAGCTATTTTTGATTTTATTTCTATGTAGCGTACCTATTGTTAAATTCGATATTTTGTTGATTTAAGTCTGTCTGTCATTCTCTTAGAGAGCAGGGCCGTGTCCCAGCAGTAGGAATATTATAGGCTGATTGTGTTATGTTATGTTAAGTCTGTCTTGCGAACTATGCAGCCTATGATTATGGGCATAAATGTACAGACGCCAGCACATCAAGCTATCCCTAACTGTCAAATTTTCTCAATTAAAAATGAACCTTATGTCTTTGCAATAAAGTTGAAATACTGTCAAAGAAATTTGACAGATTGTGGTAACTTGATGTGCTGGCCTCTGTACTTATTGTGTATTATTGGAACGAATTTCCTTATCGCGCGTTGCGAAAGGGGGCTAGACGGAATTAAGAGCAAAAGTTGTAACGACACTTTTTTGGAGTAAAATAATCAATATTTTTTGATTGGTTAATTGTGGATCAGATTTTTTTGATGTTATAACTTAAAAGAAATAAAATTGTATTACAGTTCCTTCACTAATTAATCGAAAGGAACTTAGTTCCGGGTGTCCCTTGACACCTCTCAAGTTTTAATTTTCAGAAATGTGTGAAGTGTCTATTTTAGCTAAGGTTTCTTTAGGTTTCTCCATGTCACCCGACGGAAGCACCCAAGTTCGACACGTGGTAAAGTCGTAGCCGATGCACAAACCTAACTGTGCTATGTCCCACATTAATCTCATCTAGGTATTCTGTAAAAAAACTTAGGTGTGTAAGTGTACCTAAGTGAGGCTGAAGTAAACAAAGGTGTGCTGCTTGCTTCCCTCACTCTCATAGTCCGATGAGGCAGCAATCCGACACGAGCAGGGAGAGGCGCAGGGCCAACGGCTTCGGGTATTTTTGAGGCACGGGGGTCCACCAGTCCACCATGTACGAAGCAGAGCGGGCTACCTAAGCATACATTGTATATTATAATTATGATACATCGGCCTTTAGAGAAAGACATAAATACCTATGAGTGAAAGAGATGACGGTATCCAAGCCGGACTTATTAAAAATTCGAAGTGACATGAACAGACGGTATCTATTACACATCTATAACCGCGATTTCGTCTGCCATCCAGGATGTGAAATAATCTTTTTTTTTTTGAGGGTGTGAAGCCATCGAATGTCTTCTCCCGCTCTGGGTGGAGCGGAAGGTAATGTCAGACTCTTACTGACTAAGACCCATCCATGTTACTTCCTTAGCCCTTATTTTCCGTGGTAGCGGTAACCTCTTCGGACAATCCCGTTGAATGAGAAATAGCCCATGTCCGTACCCAGGTCATGGTTTATCTGTGGTCCAAATTTCATACAAATCCGTCCAGCTGTTTTTGCTTGATTGAGCAACAAACAAAGAAATATAATATTACTCGTAGTTAGGGTACCAACGTGCATCTCGTGTCACAATTATGTTGGGGTCGGCTTCCAGTCTTACCAGTATTTTACATAAAGCGACTGCCTATCTGACCTCCACAACCCAGTCAGTAACTGGGTAATAAGATACCCCTTGGTAAGAGTGGCTGTTAGAGTTTCGGGATTCTGACTACCAGTAATGACTGTCAAAGATCCACGAATGAGTCGAGATCAACGGGTTAATGTGCTTTCCGGACCATCCACGGACTAAACTCGGCAAGCGTAGCTTAACCTGATGGTACGATCCGTGCGGCTGTTATTACTTAGCCACGAGCTCCTCATGTTAATAAATTATTATTGTTTAATGGCCATTGTCCTGTACCTAATCTAGATAGTTTATTAATAGCTCATCATTATTCATTTGATGTTTATTTCCCCATATTCAACCTTATTATGATCAATATTTAGGAAAACTGAAATGTACTAATTCTATGAGTGCATATGTAACAGGACAATCCATTAAATCCTTTTTTTTAGAATCAGTATTGCCGTCCAACGTGGCAAGGCTGCCAGTTGGTCGAACGATTTTAATTAGTAAATTTTTTATTACATAAGGTCTCTCTTAACGTCGTTGGTTCCGATTAATAATATACAATATGCCCTAAAACGGGCCAGAAGCGGGTGGCATTATATTTGATTGTTTCCTTCAAAGGAACTATCTAGTCTGGATAGTTTCTTTAGCTTTTGTAAAGGAACTACTGATACCAAAAATTCTCAGTAGTTCCTTCAAAGGAACTGCTAAAGGAACTATCTAGTCTCTGTAGTTCCTTAAACGTTTGTAAAGGAACTACTGATACCAAAATTCTCAGTAGTTCCTTCAAAGGAACTGGTAAAGGAACTATCTAGTCTCTGTAGTCCCTTTAGCTTTTGTAAAGGAACTACTGAAACCAAAAATTCTTAGTAGTTCCGTCAAAGGAACTAGTGAGCACAAACGAGCCTTTTGGGCACAATTCCCATTGACAGCGATGAGGATGAATTTTTAGATGGCCAATGACATCTTTCTTTTTTCCCTTTATACTCATATATTTTTTATTATATATTTTTATTCTACTTCTGACAGAATTATAATCATTATAATTAATAATACAACTCTTTGTATTTACATTTAAAAGCTAAATATTCATAGTAATATATACAGAAATAATAAGTATATAATCAAAGAGCATCAAAAAATTCTTCCACATCGCTGTCAACAGGAAAAGTTCCCAAAAGGCTGGCAGCATTGCCGCTTTGTATGGCAATGCTGATTCTTTGACCAAAAAATAGGCCAGCCCTCTGGTCGCGTGAAGAGTCGATCAACCGCTTGGCGATGTCTCGGAAAACGTAGTGTGCACTCGGACCCCATGGCCCTAGTGTTTCAACCCCAAACGGCTCGAACATGTAAGTCCCAATAAGGTTGGAGTATTTGCGCCGTTTGAGGTTTTCTGCACCTGCAGCGGCTGCACCAGCACAGCCCGCCGTACTAGAAAGGTGGGATGGCGCAAGGGTGTCGACACACGTTGCGTCCCACACCAAAGGCCTACCCACCTTCCAAGGCATCAGTGTCATTCCGTCTGGTCTCTTCCCATCGTCGCGTGCCAAGCCCTTAGGTTCTAAAACAGCTGGTACCTCGGCGGTGACAAGAGCACGACGGATGATGTCATTGAAGCTGGCGTGCCGTGCTAACCGGCCTGCACTCTTACTGCAGGATGGGCCATGGTGTCCGAGGCAGTCGACATCTTCACCGCATTGGCAGCGATGCGGAGCCACGCAAGGAGCGCCTAGACGCAGACAGGTAGCGACCCGGAAGGTGGTGTCACACAGCATGGTACCTATGTTATGGCTTTATACACCATGCAATTTTAGTCGTATTACAACGGCAACCCAATTCATGTAACCATTGACTAATCATTCATAAAAAACGCCTAGAGGTTATTTAGGTCGGATACATCAAATGGACCACATTTGTAAGACGACTAAAATTGCACGGTATACCTATACTTGTACAGAGGCCAGCACATCAAGTTAACCCCATCTGCCAATTTCTTTGATAGTTTTTCAACTTAATTACAAAAGCATAAGGTTTTAGTTTGTGTATTGTATTTTAGATTAGTGGACCATTTACAAAATAAACAAGGGATGTCAAAAATATAATACAACGTCTCTTGGTCGGGAAGGTATACGAAATCACATGGAAAAAAGACGTCTTATAAACTTTCATCACCGCACAGAAATGAAATATTATGCGAGGATATAATTGTAAAATTTGTTGTTAAGTACTCACACTGGGTGTAGGACGGATCAGTAATCCCCAATTTCGACAATTTACGCAAATGCAATACATTTTATTTTTTTGTTAATGGCATCTCGTAGTTCAACCATAGGGTTGACTGCTGATTAACCGGACTTGCCTGTGGATGCCACAATAAAATTGTAGCCTCCAGCCAGGGCTTATTAAAACTTACAAACTAAGCGAATACACGCTAAGGGCACGCCCTGTGGGGTACGGACCTCGGCTTAGGGTGTCGCTGGGAGCAAGGCACAAGCTGGATCGGGCGTAAAATGCAACACAGTACAACATCTACATCAAAAAGCATCATATTATCTGTAGTTAGGTATCAAATTCGCCAAACATTTTCCTTAACAAACAATACATTATCAATAACAGCAGTATTTTAGTTATTTAACTGTCAGGTCTAAGCCATTATCACTTTATTGCCAACTCTTATCTGCGACATGAAATAAATGTAATAATTATCGTAAATTCATGTAATTATAGATTCGGTGTTGATATAACACGAGTTGGTATAAATGTGGGAATAAATATGTATAATTAATCGTTATTGGTGTCATGTTTCATTGTGTTCTTTGGTTTATATTATAGGAACTTAAATGCTGTCATTACTTCTGCGTTGACTTGTTTTGGGTTATCTACAATCATGTCTCGGAAGAGCAGTGATAGCCTGGTGTGACCGTCGGATTGCCAAGTCATAGGTCTCGAGTTCGAACCCAAGCCACGCACCTCTGATTTTACAGATTCACGTGCGGATTGTATAATTATCACTTGCTTAAAAATTGGTGAAGGAAAACATCGTGGGGAAACCAGCATGTCTGAGAGACATTTCGCAACAGCATGTGAAGCTAAGTCAGAGGCAGTATAAAAACTTTGACACCAGGTTAGTCACTTACCACACGAAAAGAAGAAGAAGATGGCTCAGAAAGCATTTCAAAAGTCCAGCAGACAGTCGCGACAGAGCGACGCGACTCTAGTTGAACAATTGCTATTAAAACTTGGGGCGTCGCACCGCGCCTTTCTGCGGAAGCCTTAAGATCTTGCTGTATATCAAAGATCTTTGACAGTAGTTACAGGTATGCAGAAGCCTTAAAGGTTGACAACCAGTCTTGCCAAGGGGTAATCCATTACCCAGGAACAGGGTTGACTGTAGGTCAGATAGGCCCGTACACAAAATACGCGCATTGACCAAGAGTTGCGGATATCAGTTCGTATTATCTATTAGGCAGTTGTTTCACACTCAAACTCAAAGCATATATTTCAAATAAACCAATTACAGGCACTTTTGAATTATCAAGGGGTCGGTCAGTCAGATGAAGCTAGTTGCCCATTCCAAAGCAGTAGGTACCTTCATTTAACATACTGATACCCATTCAGCTGCATCCGGTTAGACTGGAAGCTGACCTCAACATAATTGAGAAAAGGTTAGGTTTAGGATGGGACAATTGCGGGTAAGTAGGACAAACAACGAACCTATCGTCTTCAGTCTTTCAAATTTTAACTTAGAATTCTCAATCCTGATTTGTCACCATAAGTAATACTTTTGGATATTCATTAATTCTAAATCAGTCTATAATGTGTTCACTGCTGGGACTCAGGCCTCCTCTCGGTGCGAGGGAGTGGGCCTATTGGGTTAATCTACCACGCGGGTCCAGTGTGGTAAGTAAATGTCACATGTCTTCGAATTTTTGGGTCTAGGCCATGCCGATGCCAAAGAAAACCATCTGTCTAGATTCGAACCCACGACTCACAACTTGTAAGTCACCACAGATACCACTGGCCCACTACGGCTCAATCTGTTGGATAAGAAAGTTTCTAAAGTACCCGCCACGAGAAGCTATAAATTATGTAAACAAACATCTTTTACTAAGTAAACATTTTATACTGCGAGATAATAATAAATTGACTATATTCAATCGACATGAAATATAGACGGGTTATATGAAAGTAAAAACCTATTTAATTTAGTCGGATCATATTTTAACGACGCAAAGCGCTATCGTTTGTGTTTCTTGGTACCGGAACGCGTCCGTCGCAGGGATTGTAAACTATCGGGACGCCATTTTGAAATAAACGCGTCATTCGAGTTTCGAATGCGTACGTAAACATCTGAATCTGACGAATAATTATTCTTAAATAATATATGTTAATTAATATTTGTTACTTAATAATTTATTAAATCTTAAACAAATTCATTTTTATTGTTGGTCCAAATGTTGTGAACTCCTGAACACTTGTTTACAAAATTTATAGCTTCTCATGACGGTTACTTTAATTCAGTAGGTACAGACACCAGCACATCAAGCTATCCCGAACTGTCAAAATTTCCCAATTGAAAATGAACTGTATGCTTCACTACAGATATATAGTATAAAACAAAGTCAATTTCTCTGCCCCTATATCCCTATGTATGCTTAAATCTTTAAAACTACGCAACGGATTTTGATGCGGTTTTTTTATTAGATAGAGTGATTGAAGAGGAAGGTTTAATTGTATGATTTGTCGACATATTATGCGGGCGTAGACGCGGGAGGAAGCTAGTCTGTCATAAAGTTGAAAAACTATAGAAAAAAATTGACAGATTGGGGTAACTTGATGTGCTGGCCTCTGTACTTCTCAAATCTTATGGCATCCGTTGATGTGTGTAGAAGGAGTGACGATATGAATGAGATCATCGATAGGAGTGTCCGATATAATCGCTACCTGTCATTAAATTAAGATTATCATACGAAGTACAGTGACCAGCATTAATATCTTACACTTACGCTAGATTTAAAAACGGTTTTCTCCTCAAGTCATGATTAAAATTTTATGTTACCAACAGTTTTATCGAAATCATATTTACTGTTATGTGAGTAATTGGTCTTTTCTCAAAGTTGCCAGATTTATTTTTCGAAAAAAAATTTTTTTTTGCCGCTGCACTGAACTATGGTCGTACCATGTATCCCGTACTGGACTCTGTTACGACGGCCCTGAGAGAAGCCGATAACCGACGGACATGGAATAACAAACCTAAATTCAGAAAGCCACAAAGGCCTTTCAGGGACACGGCCTTCAGTAATTGGGTATTTGAAATGGTAGTCAATAACGTTACTTTTTATGAACTGTCAAAACGCGGCATTTGTACGTGATTTGTATGAAATATAACAACGTGACGTCACAGATTTTTAGAATCAAATGGAATACTCATTAGCATTTAATGCAACTTAACAATTTTATCTTCGCATTATATTTAATTTCTGTACGGTGAAGGAAGTTTTTATGACGAGCGGGCTTTTTTCCATGTGATTTCTTGTTTTATATTTGACCGATTCAAATAGTCAATTCCACTATCCTTTCTACTTCGTCATAGCATGCATAAGTATTTATTATATTACTAGCTTCTACCAGCGTAAATTATCCCACAGGAACATACTAATTCTCTGCCCTGCTCTAAAGTTCTGCCCTGATTGAGTAACAAACATCCAAATACATCCTTACAAACTTTTACTTTTTAGTAGGATTACGTATTATAATTGTAGTGATATTTATTTGGAAGTATGTATGTTGTCTTAGTGTATGTTTATATTTTAATTCGTGAATTAGTTACTTTTCTGGTTGGTTTACAATTTTTGTTTTCTCTTCTACTGGTACGCACGTTGTCTACCTACGTATCTTTTTATCTATTTTCCTATCGCAGGTATGCTGGAAGATATTTCTTCAGAAATAAGCATCACCTTTAAACGTATTTTTCTGTTCCTTCCTTGCATATTAAGAAATGTTTGCATAAATGGTTAAATGGCTAAGTAATTAGGTATGTAGTAAGCGACACAGGAGCAAAAGATATTTATGCATTTAACTGTACATATCCTTACATTACATAAAAAAATTAAAAGGAAAAAAATGGACACCGTTAAAATCTTCAAAGTTAATACATAGTAACAGGTTATTGATTATATTTAACCAGTGACACTATCATGCCAACGGCTTTGGAGACATAATTGGCTTTTATAATTATGTTCTTGTTACAGTTACATACTGAAATAAATCGTATTTATAATAATAATAATATATCATTTATTTAAGGTAACAAAAACCCATACATATACTGTGGAGAAAACAATACGACCATAAATGAAAACACTGACAATACTAATGAAAGGCCTATTTTGGAACCATCAATTAATAAATCCTAACACCGAAATTTAAATAGTATTTTTTCAAACAAACTAAATTATAGGTAGTGGTGGACCGACTACGGGTTTTGCCAATCTTTGACTAGCTATAGTGACTTAACTTTTGGATGTATTTGATTGAATTTTCGTATGCAAGCTGGGGACAGCATTTAATATACGCAGTTTAATTTGTGATCGTATTTTAGTCTCCACTTTGTATACCTTACAGACTATCATACATATTTATAAAAACCACAAAAATAAAAACTATTGTACACGAAGTGACGGTGTTGTTTTGCGCTGCGTAGTATCGCGTTTCGGAATCGCCGATACACGACACTCTTCGGCCAAAACTCTTCCTTGAGGAAGGTCTCTTTACAATGAGTCGGAGCTCGCACCACAAACGACTTTTTTTGTCGCTGGGAAATCATCCAATGACTTCTCCCGTTCTGAGCGGAGCGGAAGGAAGTGTCAGACTCCCACTGGCTAAAACCCATCCATGTCCCTTCGTGAACTCTTTATGTTTCGGGGTCGCGGTAACCCTTTCGAACAATCCCGCTTACCACAAATGACTTGAAATTCGTATTGTGGCGCAACTCCAGCTTCTCGACACTAAAGGTCCAGCTGGTCTTCGCTCGTACATACTCCACGACCTACTCAACCTTTCTGGTGCTATGCTCACATAGCGCTATATTATTTTCAGTGCATTTACGATGTTGATGTTCCTACACGATTAGGTTGATCATATTCAGGAGCTGAATGACCACTTCTTAAATCAGCATTATTTTGATATTACTTCACAGTGACATAGAGATAGCACTATTCGTCCTGTTTAGCTCCGTGTCATCCTCACCCTTTTTTTAAGGATGGGAAATCATCCAGTTACTCCTCCTGTTCTGTGTGGAGCGGAAGGGAGTGTCAGACTGACTAAAACCCATCCATGTTCCTTCCTTAGCCCAATGTGTTTCGGGGCAGCGGTAACCCTTTCGGACAATCCCGCTGAAGATTCTCACCCTAGAATTTAATTAAAATAATCTATACTAATATTATAAAATAAAATAAAATTTGTAAGTTTGTAAGTTTGTATGTAGGGGGTAATCTCCGGAACTAATGATCCAATTTCAAAAATTTTTTCACTGATAGAAAGCTACATTATTCCTGAGTGCTATAGGCTATAAATTATATTTATATCATACATATTAGCCGAGCTATCGCAATTTTCGTCTAGCAAGTCGGAAAGAAATACCTCCGAAAACAGAATTATTTGCAGTATTGCCGAGTATCATAGGATATATTTAATGTTAAAACAAGAAATTTTCCGCGGACGAAGTCGCGGGCAGAAGCTAGTACTGTTATAAAGGAAATGGTGGTTCAATGATAGGCCGCTCCTTGAGTGTCGCCACATCAATCCTGTGCATCTCGCATTCAGCGATTCCCCCGACCTTCACCAGGTCATCAATGATGGGAGGCTTACCAAGTTATCTTAAACAGTTAGGGGGATAGGGACCTGCGCTATTCCAGTTTCTTTCGATGTTTGCAATGTGCAATAGGCCTATACAAAAAAAAAGAATAACGAGTATCAAGGTTTATTGAAAATCTACCCCTAAAGTATTGAAAAGGGGTAGTCAATTTTAAAGGGGATTTTGCAGCGTATCTTGGTACCTAAAACACAAAAAATTTATAGAATTATATTATTATATTTTATAGAATTAAACTATATCTAATAGTATCAAAAACTATTGTGCATCATACATTAAAATATATCAATTTCGAATTTTAAATTCTCAATAGAAATAAAAATTCCTAATTTTAAATTTTATATTTATTTCAATATTGCGATATAACCGAACTTCATACGGGCGTAGGTCGCGGGCAAAATCTAGTAGGCCTATACGCAGATAAAAAAAAGCGCCTATTGGCAATAACTATAGACCTCTACGAGCTAAGAATGTATAGTACCTATAGTATAATGGATAACCTTTAACCCATAGCGAATAGCAGAAAATCAGCAACTAAAAGTCCGAGTAACTATCAGATCTGACATCACACTAATATTATAAAGGCGAAAGTTTGTGAGTGAGTTTGTATGTTTGTCCGTCCTTCACGCTCAAACGGCTGAACGGATCTGGATGAAATTTGGCGCAGAGGTAGTTTATGACCTGGAATAACACATAGAGTAAATTTTATCTCGGTAGTAAATTTTATTTCCTTGGCATAATTTCCGTTAACCACGCAGGCGCAGCCGTTGGCACGAGCTAGTGTTTTCTATAAAGATTTCGTGACGTAATTTCGGTTTTGATGTCATTTTAAATTTAGAACTGAAAATTTTGAATGACTCTTCCCGCTCTGGGTGTAGCGAAAGGGAGTGTCAGACTTTTACTGACTAAAACCCATCCATGTTCCTTCCTTTGCCTTTTAGTTACGCGGTAGGGGTTACCCTTTCGGACAATCCCGCTTACGTTTATACATGACAATCTGCCTAGCCTTTTCCCAAGTATATTGGGGTCGGCTTCCAGTCTAACTGGATGCAGCTGAATACTAGTATTTTACATGGAGCATCTGTTCTCTACAGCCAAGTCAGTTACTGGGTAATACGATATCCCTTGGTAAGACCGCCTGTCATACTTTTAGGCTTCTGACTACCCGGCAAGACTGTCAATAAGATCCACGAATGACAGTCGGGACCAACGGCTTAACGTGCTTTCCGAGGCACGGAGGAGTCTCGATACGTAAAGATGGTCACCCATCCACGGACCAACATCTGACATTACACTATGTAGCAGAAAAAACATTCCCACATACATACATATATCAATAACTTTTCATAAATACATAATACAAAGTATTTTCAACAAAAAATAATGGATTCCCAAAGTTGATGTCTCCTTCCAAGATCCAATAGATTTATAGCATCGATACGTAGTTTACATACATTTATGTCCAACGTTGATAAAATGCGGTAAGTTGATTATTTAATATGCCATCGTTCAGGGGGCCAACCATCACCTCTATAGCAGAATTCTTTTAATATTACTTCAGTGCGAGAAAGAGATGGAGCTATACCTCCTATATAGCTCCATCTCTTTCCCACAATGAAGCAATATTAATTTATCACTGCTCTTTGAGTGGTTAGCCTCCTGATACAGCCATTGGTCTTTTTTGTTAGATGATCTGCAGTAACTGAGGAATAACTGTTATTCCTTTCAATAAATCTCTATTTTTTTTTCTGTGACTTTTAATACGAGTATTGTAATAGGTTTGTAACAGTTTTAATTAAAGTTCAATAAATAAATAAATCTATGTTGGGGCTGGCATCCAGTCAAACCGAGTTCAGCGGAATGCAATATTTTACATGGAGCAACTGCCTATCTGACCACGATAACCCAGTAACTGGGTAATACTGGCTGTCAGATTTTCGGGCTTCTGACGACCACACGTCGAACACAGCTAGTGTTTAATAAAAACATCAACTTTCTTTAATTCTTCTTAAATCTATTGTGTGGGTTGATAAAAGAAGATCTATTTGAATTAAAATACTAGCCTAGCTTTTAAGAAATATTTTCTAATACATATTTGCTCTACTTATTAGCCTTGTGCATATAAATAAGTGTTTAACACTATACAGGGTGGAATTTTGTAATGCCCCTGGAGGGAAAGTACTCTTAATACCGTAGATAGAAAATTTTACTCAAAGGAAACATTCCTTTATTTTTGAATAGAAAGAAAACTGCATTCAAAGATTTCCAAAAAATCGCTTGCCACACCCGGGAATCGAACTGACTAAAATCTGCAAAAAGTACACACTGTACTTTTATTGCCGCGATCGTTAGTATGAATTATAAGGATGAAATCTCTCGAACAAACTTGATAAATTAAATGACAGGAAAACCATGAAATCTTTAATTATTTACAAAAAATTGTAAACTAATTAATTAGTTGCTCGAAATGGGCTCCATTTTCTTGGATACACAAATGTATTCTTATTAATAAATACCTTTAATACCTAGATTGGTACAAACGGCACAATCAGATGGCCTGCGAGATCACCAGATCTCACCCCTTTAGACTTATTTTTTACGGGGATATGTTTAAAACCAAATTTACATTAAATCTTATGCGAATGTAAACGAGTTGAGAGTTGAAGTTCAGAATACGATTTATAATATTCACCACAACACGTTATTAAAGGTTACAAGAAATGAATTTGTTAGAAGAATACATTTGGGTATCCAAGAAAATGGAGCCCATTTCGAGCAACTAATTAATTAGTTTACAATTTTTTGTAAATAATTAAAGATTTCATGGTTTTCCTATCATTTAATTTATCAAGTTTGTTCGAGAGATTTCATCCTTATAATTCATACTAACGATCGCGGCAATAAAAGTACAGTGTGTACTTTTTGCAGATTTTAGTCAGTTCGATTCCCGGGTGTGGCAAGCGATTTTTTGGAAATCTTTGAATGCAGTTTTCTTTCTATTCAAAAATAAAGGAATGTTTCCTTTGAGTAAAATTTTCTATCTACAGTATTAAGAGTACTTTCCCTCCAGGGGGCATTACAAAATTCCACCCTGTATATAGAGTAGTAACAAATAAATAAAACCAGATTCGAATAATAAAATCGAAATTTCATATTCGGAATTCGATTTTTATGCGATTCGTCTGCGGCGACACTATCATGTCTAGACAACGAGAAAACTATTTTTTTTAATCCACTTTTTATGCAAAGGTATCTATGAAAAGCCAAAATGGAAAAAAAGTTGAAAGTTATCTGAAAGCAGCTTTTATTCAATCATTCTACTGGTTGACACTTCCTATCTTTCTTCTTTTCGTGTGGTTGGTCACTAATCTGGTGTCAGAGTTTTTATGCTGACCATGGGCCTTGACTTAGCTTCACATGCTGTTGAGAAATATCGCTCAACTGTGACACTTCCTATGATCCAAGGGGTGGTTTTTACCATGGCCAGAGGCTAAGCATTGCCATGCAACGTGGCATTGCCGCTAGTCTCTTGGGAATATTTAATATTAAAAGGCGAAAATTACTCTGTTTCCCGAAACCTCTGACGCTGCTTTTGATCCTGGATAATATCTATTAAAAATAAAAAAAAAAAATACATTCAGGCGAAGTCATAATCATTTATTGCATTCGAAAACATGTATGCTATAAACAAAGACTGGTCATACAGAATATTTATTTTATTAATTTAAAAAAAGAATATACATAATTATATATGTATATATTCTGTATGGCCAGTTTACACAATACAGGCTAATATGCGTCATCGTAACTATGACCTTTCCTGGAATTTCAATGTTCCATTTTCAAAAAATATAACCACAAACACAATATTATATTTATGGATGTTCATTATTCTAATACCTTTACACAGTATAAAAAAAGTCGCTTCCCCCCATCTGTCCCTCTGTACCCTTAGATCTTTTTAATTACGCAACGCACTTTAAGTGGTTTTCATCAACAGATAGAGTGGTTCAAGAGGAAGGTTTATACGTATACAATAACTAGCTTTTAGTCGCGTGATAGTATCTACATAGCACCCGTAGGAAGCCGGGGCGAGTCGCTAGTAAATAATATCATAAGGCTGAACACTTTGTTTTTTTGAACGCCCTAATCTCTGGAACTACCAGACCGTTTATTTTAATTTGATAACCCAATTCTTGAGACAGGTTATAGGCTATTTAAACGTCACGATACGGTCCTTAGGAGTTGAGCAAAAAGACAAGGAATCAGAAAAAATACCAAGCGAAAACGAAGTCCCAACCGCGGGCGTTTGATGCGACGCGATGCGATGCGGTAGGTTGTGAGAAACAGGAAATTTAAGGCGGTCAAAGTCGCGGGCAGAAACTAACACTGTAAGTACCGCCATCTTATCTTTACACAAGAATTCACTTTTTCGAGCAATCTCATGTTCTATGAAAGGTGAAGAAAAACTTTTTACTGTTTTTTCCCATTACATTGCGCTGTTAGTTATTGGTTTTCATCACGAAATGTATTTGTGGCAGGAATGCGTACAATTATATTGTGTGAACGGCGATTGGTCAGGCTATGTTAGATTGTAATATTCGTTTTGTTTTGTTTTTCTCAAGGAAATTAAGTAAATGTTCGTAAAACGCCCACTGTTGAATTTGTGGCAATTAGGTGATTATTTTTTTGACGAAATTATACCTTATTTTGTGTGGTTAAGTTAAGACATGTTTGAATTGGAGGTATTATTGTTCGACTTTAGGAACTTAATTTGAGCCGATTGTGGTGATGATTGTATAATAAATACAAATAAAAAAACTCGGCGTTTCATATCCAGGATTGTTCTTGTATTTAGTTAGGTACAAAGGCCAGCACAAGCTACCCCAATCTGTCAATTTTTTAAAATCCTATTTCAACTTTATTACAAAAGCATAAGGTTCATGTTCCATTGGAAAAAAAAAGAAATACAGTCAGTACCTGCGCAAACTTAAGGTGAACAGTATAGGGCAGCCCGTGGTAAAATTATTTTTTCTTAATTTTTCCATCACCGATCCACGGACCAACCCCGGCAAGCGTAGCTTAACCTGATGAATCAACCCGTGCGGCTGTTATTACGAGAACTGGTTACATTGTAGAAAAAAATGAAAAATGTATGTCTTACATTATAGGAAGTGTCCGGACTCCGGAGTTTCTTGTCCGTTCTTCTCCATAGGTACCTACTACTAGCTTCATCTTTCTGACTGACCGACCCCTTGACAATTCATAAGTACCTGTAATTGGTTTATCTATACTAATATTATAAAGAGGAAAACTTTGTTTGTTTTTTTGGTTGTAATGTTGTTTGGCTCAAAAACTACTGGACCGATTTTAAAAATTCTTTCACCGTTGGAAAGCTTAGTTTTCTAGGAGTAACATAGGCTACTTTTTATCCCGGGAAAAATAACGGGTCCCACGGGAAAGACCACGGGAGCGAAGCCGCGGGCAAAGTGCTAGTTTGAAATAAATGCTTTGAGTTCGAGTTTACAATTTATAATTTTTTAATTTTAAGGGTAACACAAACTATGAGTGCCCCACATAACTCTTCACAATTCGTACAATTTATGTAATCTTATAAGTTTTCAGTTGTAAATTTACAAATATATTACAATTGCGTGGCTTGGAGTTTTGTAGTGCAGACACTTGTAATATGAGCAAATTTTGTAAACTGTAATTTCGAATTGTAATATTGTATAGTTTTAGGTACGAATGTAGGCAAAAATGTGAATTTCTTGGACATCGAGACACCTTTAAATTAAATTTAGTTATTCGCATCTGAAACCAAATGCGCGTGTTTGTATTTAAACGTGACGATATTATCGATGATGTCTACAACATCCTAATAACACAGGAACGTAAAATGATGGGAAACATAATCTTCTTCTTCTTTGCGTGTCGAATGTACTTTTTTGGATGTTGTTAAATTTAATGCGCCTAGTACCGTCAAGTGGGGTGAGTCGGGACGAAATTTTAAAAGGGATTTTAACATTGAAATAATATAGTTTGTTGCTAACAAGGGCACTTTATTTTTAACTAGCTTCTGCCCGAGACTTCGTACGCGGACCCTGTTGCTTATGCCAGCGACAACGGGGTCGCCATTTATGTAATTTTTTATCATTTTTCCCATTTAAATCTTTTATCACACTGAGCTTTAGTTTTATTTCATTACAACAACCACCAAAACATCATCCATTTGTCATCGTTTTCATTTTGGTAACCGCATTATTATATTCCCCACTTGTCTCTAGAGACCTAGAAGTCAATGCGTAGATACGGTTGGAACTCAAGCACAATTCTCTATCCGTGAACGTCTCCGACTCGCGAGACAATACATGACGTTCACGATCAGCGGTCAGTCGCACATCACGTGCCCCACTTGTCTCTAGTTTTTAATTATAATATAGTTTAACACATAACTGGTCCTTTTTGGCCAGAAACTATTCTATGTCAATGTTAAAATCCCTTTTGAAGTTTCGTTCTGATTCACCCCGTTTGACTGTAGGTAGCCACATTGATCGCGGCATCAATGGCATTCTTTAGTTCATCTGAGGTGCAGGTGAACAGGCACTCAGGAGACTCCAGCAGGTGGGGCATGGTCTGGTCAGAAGCTCCGCGCACTGGGTGTTGGGTGGATCAGTATTCCCCCACTTCGATAGATTGTGTCTGCAGCGGCCTACTTGGGTACGCAGTCGATTTAAAGAGAGGTAGAGAGATAGAATGAATACCAGTACTGTACATGGAGCGACTGCCTAACTAAGTCAAAGTCAAAACATTTATTTCAAATAGGCCCAAGAAAGGCACTTTTGAACGTCAAAAATTAACAAGAAATAGAACTGATTCTAGTCGCCCCTTCCAAAAGGTAGTTTCGTGTGGAGAAGAATGGGCAAGAAACTCCACCGTTACTCTTTTAAAATGTTTCACAATGTTTTGTATACATGTATTATAATATTATAATATGTGAAGACGATGCACCCAGAATAAAAACAATACACCAAAATGGTGAAAAGAAGAACGCATGTAGCAGTGAAAAATAAACTTAATTAGGTATGTCATAAGTACATGGTGCTCACATATTTACAAACATTCTAAAAGTTAACAATAATAAATTAATCAATGTGTGAGATGTTATTCCAATATAATAAAATAATATGGTACAAATTATAAATTATTACCTAATTTACTTAGCAACCAGTTTGATTTTGTCTAGACACTAGATTGTCCTGTAACTGATCTCCATAACCCAGTTAGTAACTGGATAATGCGATACCCCCTGTAAGACTGGTAAGACTTTTCAGCTTTCGACTACCCGTAACGGCTTAGATAGAGAACTTTCCATATAGGCCATTATAGATCACGTCCGGTAAGCACAATGGTACATTTATATGGAAACATAATGAAAACATACATTTAATGGACCTATACGTCCATGATACATCGTCACGTAAAAAATTATAAAACACACATTCCGTTTGAATTTTTGTCATGGGAAAAAGTCCACACCTTGAAAACTACGCAGTTAAATAGCAGTAAAACCAACCCAAAATACGGATCCTCATTTAAAACCCATTAAAAATCCAGTTAAATTACAATATACATTATTATAAACATGATAATCTCATAGATATTTAACATAGTGAAGCTTTATTATCGCGTCTACGGTACCCTAAATACACGTGGTGACCAAAACTGGGCAAGTTCAACGGTCTCTACTCATTAGTTTTTGATCACACCCTCATAAACAACTTAACGTCATATGTCCCACATGCGCTTCAGACAAAACTCAACTTTAAATTCAGGTAGGAAAAAAGGTTTTTGAATAACATGTTTGGGGAAGACTTTTTTATGCGTTCGTATACAACTGGTTTTCTACTTTTGGACGCTCGAAAACTCGAAATGATAAAATTCCTCTTTCGAGCACCAATAGATTAGGAAATTCTCAACTATAAGTCAGATAATATGTTTATAGGGACGGCTCTGAGCAGGTTTTTTTTTAGATAATTTCGTTTGAATGTTTAAATAGTTAGTATTCTTGAATCGTATAGCTCCGTGGAAGAATGCCGGCTTCGCTTCAATTTGCATTGAATTGATTTCGAATTAAATATTCTACAGTGAAAACAATTGAGTTTGGCAATTTACGATACTCTTTGTTTGTTAATCATTGTGTTTAGAGAAACGTTTTGCGATGACTCACGGGGTAACTGACGAATTGTTATTAGAATATGAACTAGAGGTTTTTTTTTAACGTTTACCTAACTAATTTACATGCTCATAATAATTTTGACACCATAAGATGGATTACATCTAAGTACCAATATAAAATAAGGGTGCACCTTTTTTTTAAGGTGGGTGATCATCAAATGACTTCTCCTAACTAAACTAAGACTGACTAAAACCTATCCATGTTCCATCCTTAGCCCTTTCTGTTGCGGGGTAGCGGTAACCCTTTCGAACGATCCCGCTGAATGGGCAAATATTGGCGTGATGTTTTCTTACGTATTATGGATTACAAATACCAAAATTATTGTTTTAAGCACTGCCTAGTTTTAGTCGATATTATTCACATTATGATTGAATATTGCTTGCATTAGGTACGCAAAACGTGACGTTCAAAACTGCCTTTCTTGTGCCTATTTGAAATAAATGATTTGACTTTGACTTTGCAACACAACACTAATTTCATCTTTTTGTTTTTGTATGTACGGTATGTTTCGAAATATATATCCAAATTAACGTTTTTCTTTCCTTATTGACATTAGATAAAAAGGTTTCAAAAACAAAGTTGAAGATAGAGAAAATCTATAAATATGAGGTGTTAGGATGAGCAAAAAATATAATATGAGCTGTTCCATACATTTTATTGAGTTACGTGTGCATAAATGTATGGAACAGCTCATATTTTTATTTTATCCCATAGTAAAATTTGTTCGTAACGATGAGTACCTACAATGCTCCCACGAAATTCTTAGTAATTTTTTTAACACCTTATATATTTAATATAATAAATAATAATAATAATATCCTTGGACATTTCACACAACGCCGTATCGTCCCAAGCTAAGCAACCTAATGCTTGTGTTATGGTAACGAGATGGCTGATAAACTACTTATATACATTTTTTTTTTGTAAATACATACATATTATAGATAGAAAAACACCCAGACCCGTAACAAATACGAGTACTTGCAGGTCGTACAAATATTTGTTCCGTGCGGGAGTCGAACCCGCGACATGCTGCGCAGCAGTCAATCGCTCAACCGCTGCGCCAACCGTGTCGTCTAAAATGTACCTTTATCTTATATAAGTATATAACTATTCTGTGCGTGTGTATGTCACTGAACTCCTCCTAAACGGCTGGACCGATTTTAATGAAATTTGTTGTGTGTGTTACAGTAGCTTTGAGGATGGTTTAGATTTAAAAAAAAAAATAACTCTTCTGTGCGTGTGTATGTCACTGAACTCCTCCTAAACGGCTGGACCGATTTTAATGAAATTTGTTGTGTGTGTTACAGTGGCTTTGAGGATGGTTTAGATTAAAAAAAAAAAAAAATTATAAGGCGGAACGAAGTTCGCAGGGACAGCTAGTATAACAATAAAGGAAGTAACGACCCATAATGTATTCTGCTAATCATCCGAATGCATTGCACACGGGATGGTTCGCTGATTGAATAATGAATACTCAATCATGAGAAGGACTGAGGAAAATCTAATGGAAATATGTATTTAAAGTAACTAAAGAGTACAACATTATTGTAGAATACGTAATTATCTATATCTATACTAATATTATAAAGAGGAAAACATTGTTTGTTTGTAATGAATAGGCTCAAAAACTACTGGACCGATTTTAAAAATTCTTTCACCGTTGGAAAGCTTAGTTTTGTAGGAGTAACATAGGCTACTTTTTATCCCGGGAAAAATAACGGGTCCCACGGGAAAGACCACGGGAGCGAAGCCACGGGCAAAGTGCTAGTATACTATATTTATATACACTTGGATGAAATAAATACGGTAACATGAATAAAGTAGTAGCTTTTTTTTTCTGAATGTGAGAAATCATCAAATGTCTCCTCCCGCTCTAGGTGGACCGGAAGGGAGTGTCAGACTCTTACTGACGAAAACCTATCCAGGTTCCTTCCTTAGCCCTTTATGTTCCGGGGTAGCGATAACCCTATCGGACAATCCCGCTTAATAGCCCAGTAGCTAAAAGGATATTTTAAAAAGGAAATAAATAAGGACTTTTTTTTTCTTGCTCTTGTTATTAGATTCGACAGTTAAGTTCAATGATCAGGCCAAGACAACAATATATGTAGGTAAGCTACTGCGATCACCATTCGTCCATTAGCAATACCATCTATGACTTTCATGGAGCCATTACGTTCAGGAGATAAAAAAAGTGCAAAATTATAACCGACTTTAAACTTTATTAAACACTGTTTATCACTGCACACTGTCACTTTATCTGGGGGATGACCATCCTCATCTTCTTCAACAATCTGCTTTGGCGTTGCACAGACACTTTTGACGCTTTAGTGGCCACGCCATTTTCCAAAGAAGGAGTACTCTACACAACATAAGAGACAGGGTTCAATTATTACGCGCCACCCACTCGCGATGCAAGTGGAGAGCGCGTAGGCTTGTGTTGGCGTCAACGCATTGTACAAACAGGATCGCGCTTGTTAGTCAAATGTAAATTTTGATGGGCAAAGATTTAATTAATGTCACAATGAGAGTTCAGATTAGCTATGTATGCGATGATACAGTTTCGTAACTCGTAGATCTTAAAATCCAAACACACAATCATACTCTAACACCCTACGGGAAGTTAGAAAGGCTCTAAGTGGAACGAAAATATTCGATAACGTCTGTGACTAGAGGCGCTCGTCGTTTGTAATACCATAAAAAATTCAGTTTAGTACAACATAGCGTGTGTACAACGCTCGTATGTAATCAGTAAAACACTATATTTGTCTAGCAATTTAGCTGTGTTAGCACCAACACGCTACAAGTTAAAATAATCATTCAAATGTGCATGGGAAACTAAACCTTATCTCTTATACATTACAACACTGACTTGGGTATTGCGAGTGAACAGAAACCATTTCTTTGGCTGACTTCCTGCAGCAGGCGGGTATCATCTCGCACGTCGGCTGGTGTACACAGTCGGGGATGGCGTCGTACGGTATGTAACCGTCGCACACGCGGGCCAAGCACGTCGGGATCATTACACACGGCGGATCATGCCTACACACCATCTTGGTTTTAGGCCGGACCTGAGTAGCCACCTCCTCTTTTGCTGTCAAAACTATATAATTCCTCGTACAAATCGGCACTTCCGCACATTTAGGATTATGAGGACATTTAGAAGATGGGATGTTCTGTTTCTGATTCTTCAGTTCCAATAAACACAGAGGTACATTCTCACACATGGGTACATGAACACAAGAGTTCTGAAGCTTCGGATTGAGTTTTGTATTACAGCAAGTCCTCACGACCTCACAAGGAGGATTATGACCGCAGATACTTTGTACAATTTTCTCTTTTTTTGGTCGTTGTGTCTTCTTTTGCTTCACCTTAATGACTGGTTGAAAATTTTCATGACTATCGTCAGAAGTGAACGGCTGTTTTTGGACTTCAGTGGGCGATAATCGATACTGACAGTTTTCAGCTTGCTGTCTTATTTTATCTGGTGCTAACCAATACTTATAACTCTCAATAGATGTTGCCTGGTGTTTCTCTATTTCATCGGACTCACAGCTGATGTAATCGGTAGCCTGCTGTAGTCGCGCGTCAAATGATGAAGACTGGTTATGAATACCATAGTTTGGGTTCATGAATTGCTTCGATATAAAAGACATTTGAAATTGACAACTTTCATTCTTCGTATTGGTGATTTCTGGCTTAATTTCCGTTGTCTGTGGGAGGGACTGACAGCCAGCATCCATATTTTGGCGTTGTTCCATCTCAACCGACGGATGAAGGTATTGAGGACTTCTTTGCCCCGTCAACCGTCTTGAATTCGTATCCTCGTAACAGAACTTGTTGCTCTTTGTTTCTGTAGTCACTGAATACATGTCCATAGTATCTTGTTGGTTAGGAGACGGCAGGTTGAGGCATCCGTTTATCAATATACACGGAGGGTTATGAATGCAGAGTATTTCACCATTGTACTTACTAGATAATTCTTTCATGACCTCGTCATGATTAAGTTGACATGGTCGGGGCACTTCGGAGCCTGGTGCAGGGGAAAGATTTTTAGAACCAGAGTCGCTTTTCTTTGGAGGACACTTGCAAAATATTTTCTTTTTAGCTGTCTTAATTTTGCTGGGCGATGAACATTGAGTTACTTTATTCTTATTCTGACATGTTGGAGATGGACAACAGGAGCACATGTCTACCTTTTGTTTGCGCTCAGGTTTTGGTGGTGGAGGACACCTCTTTGGCGTATTGCCACTAGCATCTGGACAACAGCAAGAGGAAGACTCAGTGGAGTCAGGTTTACACGGGCACGGCTTGAACGGTGGTGTGTTGGTGGATCCTTCGTTCCTTTTTGTAAGCTGTTGATTAGCCGGTTGCATTTTGATGTTAAACTTATTCACTATATATTCCCAAAAACCGGAGCACGCAGTGCCTATTTCGAATCCGCTGCTTTTTAAACTTGTAGTCAGTGGTGAACAACCTCTGCTCTTACGCTGGTTTTGATCCGAACAATCATTTGTGTATATTTGGAACGGAGATTTTGGGCCTACCTTTAGAGGGCACTGTTGCTCTATACGGTTAAAGCCCTGTCCTTCATAACGGTCGAAGTAATCTTTCCCTATGTCGGGCTCGATGATATTTTCAGGTTTATTCCGCTTCCCTTTTTTTCTTTTAAAAAACCTATTAGTTTCGATTGCCTCGGACGATGATGTCAAGTTGTAGGTGTTGTCAGGAATCCCGTTGCCGACCGCCTTGGATGTTGGTAACAGTTCTCGGTATATTTTTGTGTGTTGGCATGGAGGTGCCTTGTTGAGAACATTTCCTTCGACGACATAAACAGGTTGGGTTGAATAGCATTGCTGTCTTCTACCAAATTTCCTTATTTTGACTCTACGGTTGTCGCTTGTCTGGCAAACGTTATCAATGTTAACGTTTTCAACTGTGTTTTCCTTTATAATTGACATTTGTTTAACATTATTATTAGAGCTTCCGAATAAGTTGGATAAGCAAGGTTTTACTTTGTGTCGTATCACAGAACATTTTGATTTTATTGTTTCAATTTGATCACCGCCGTCTAATATTTTATACTTTTTGTTTTTGTAGGATTTTTGTACCTGTATTCCAATTGTTAATCCATTTTGACTGATAGCTGTGGTTACCGAGCCCCATGTTTCTCTGGAGCTATTTTCTTGGACTGGAGGTGGGTGACCGTTGCATGTTTGATACTGCGAATCTTTTCTTCTTCTTGGGAAAAGTTTGCTCATGGGAAGTTTGCGTTGAATCTTGGTGCGCGTGACCAACGTGTGTGTGCCTTCGAAGTCTGAACTATCTGAATGGATCTCTGTTGCATCAGGATCGTAGGTCCGTAGATAGCCGTCCGGCACCATAAACATTGTTCTTTTTTTTTATTCCTTTTCGAGGCATCGAGGTTTTGATTCACTTTCCACGTCTGAAATGATTTACCTCATAATAAAAGTGTTTAATTACATTTTTTTTGAATTTTTTTTACACCACAAAGTCACTCAAAGTTTGTCAAACTGAAGTTTGATTGAGAAGCTGTCAATATAGTTTTTCTGCTAAATTCTGTCGGGTATTAATACTTATTGGTTCAGTTATAAACTCTTTTGTGGTAAAGGTATATAAACGACCTATTAAACGGTTTTATTGAATAACTAGCGTCTGGCCGCGATTTCGTTCGCGTGAAATTGCCTTGTTCCCTCGAGCACCGTGTTGCATCGCATCGCCCGTCAGCGCTATTTCTACAACTTCGCCTAACGTTCTTTCTATTTTATCCGGCTCCTGAGTTTCAAAGCGTGATGTTATAGCCTATAAAGTTTCCTCAAGAACTTGACTTTATTATTAAACATTCGAAGACTGGTTATGAATACCATAGTTTGGGTTCATGAATTGCTTCGATATAAAAGACATTTGAAATTGACAACTTTCATTCTTCGTATTGGTGATTTCTGGCTTAATTTCCGTTCTCTGTGGGAGGGACTGACAGCCAGCATCCATATTTTGGCGTTGTTCCATCTCAAGCGACGGATGAAGGTATTGAGGACTTCTTTGCCCCGTCAACCGTCTTGAATTCGTATCCTCGTGACAGAACTTGTTGCTCTTTGTTTCTGTAGTCACTGAATACATGTCCAAACTTGACTTTATTATTAAACATTCATTTAATTAAAAAAACTGGATGTTCTGTCGTACAAGCCATGCGAGGCCGAGGCCTAACAACCTAAAAAAAGTGTATCTTAGTATTAATAACTAGCTGCTTTTTTTCACCCGCTGCACGGCTCCTATTGGTCGTAGCGTGATGTTACATAACCTATAGCCTTCCAGATAAATGGACTATCTAACACAATTTTTAAATTCGAACCAGTAGAGGTTTCAGGTCCAGAGATTTGCGCGTTCAAAACTTCAAACAAACTCTTCAGCTTTATAATATTATTAAGTATAGATTTTACCAAATTTGATTACTGTACCTATAGCTAGCAGTATTGACTGATAATTTATATGCGTCATTCTTCTTCTTTTCGTTTGGTTAGTGACTAACCCGGTGTCAGATTTTTATGCTGCCCATGGGCCTCTGACTTAGCTTCACATGCTGTTGAGAAATATCTCTCAGACATGCTGGTTTCCTCACGATCACTCACCTTCAGCGATTTTTAAGCAAGTGATAATAATACAATACGCACATGAATCCGTAAAATCAGAGGTGCGTGCCTTAGGATCGAACTCGAGACCTATGACTTGGCAGTCCGACGGTCACACTACTAGGCTATCACTGTTGACTCACTAGGATATGCGTTATATGAACCGTATAATATATTAGTTAGTACTGTATAATAGTTAGTTAGTTTATAATATATATAATATTATTAGTTAGTTATTAATAAATAAATTATTAGTAATAAGAGGAGCTCGTGGCTAAGTACCTACTAACAGCCGCACAGGTCGATCCATCAGGTTAAGCTACGCTTGTCGGGGTTGGCCGTGGATGGGTGACCATCTTTACATACCGAGACTCCTCCGAGCCTCGGAAAGTACGTTAAGCCGTTGGTCCCGGCTGTCATTTGCGCATCTTTGACAGTTGTTACGGGTCGTCAGAAGCCCGAAAATCTGACGGCCAGTCTTACCAAGGGGTATCGTATTGCCCAGTTACTGGGTTGTGGAGGTTAGATAGGCAGTCGCTCCTTGTAAAATACTGGTATTCAGCTGCATCTGGTTAGACTGGAAGCAGACCCCAACATAGTTCGGAAAAGGCTAGGCAGATGATGATGACTAATAAATAAATTGATAAATATAATTCTGCCAACACAAACAAACTCAAAAACCATAAAGTTCTCGTCAAAAGACCGAACAGATTTTAATCACGTCACCAAAACATTCACAAAACATAACGATCTCAAAGGGATTCCTCACATTGTTAAAAAAAAAACCAGTATTTCCCGCTTGGAACGGCCCACAGGGGCTAAAACAAAGAATTAAATGTTGTATGGTATTAAATGGTGTATTAACGAAGGTGATACGTCATAGTTCATAGTTACGTTGCACGGAACAACTGCTTTTTTAGTGCAAAGAGTTAGTTTTGATACTTATTACCTAAGTAGGTAGGAAGATTGGGTAATTTCAAGGCTAACGACCACCTCTTATAGCAGTATGTGAGAAAGAGATGAAGCTATCTATACTTACTAATATTATAAAGCTGAAGAGTTTGTTTGTTTGTTTGAACGCGCTAATCTCAGGAACTACTAGTACGAATTGCAAGAATTCTTTTTGTGTTGAATAGTCCATTTATCGAGGAAGGCTATAGGCTATATACCTTCACGCTACGACCAATAGGAGCCGTGCAGCGGGGGTGAAACCGCGGGGAACAGCTAGTACAGGATATATAGCTCCACAGCACAGCTATTAGCTGCTAAACTATTCTGCTAAATACCAGTATTTCATATCCAGCACCTGCCTAACTGATCTCCAGAACCCAGTTATTGAGTGACGCGATACGCTTTTGCAAGAGTGATTGATAAATTTAGGTCTTCTAACTACCCAAAACGACTGTAAAATATCTACAAATGACAGCCAGAACGACTTAACGTGCTTTCCGAGGCACTTAAGGGTCTCGGTATGTAAAGATACCACCGATCCATGGACCGACCTCGGTAAGAGTTGGCTATCCTGGTAGATCGACCTGTGCGGCTATTGTTATTTTTCTACGAGCCCCTTATTACCTATAGCTTCTAACCGCGACTTCGTACGCGGACCCTGTTGCTTATGCCAGCGACAACGGGGTCGCCATTTATGTTATTTTTTATCATTTTTCACATTTAAATCTTTTATCACACTGAGCTTTAGTTTTATATCATTCCAACAACCACCGAAACATACAGTCCATTTGTCATCGTTTTCATTTTGGTAACCGCATTATTATATTCCCCACTTGTCTCTAGAGACCTAGAAGTCAATGCGTAGATACGGTTGGAATTCAAGCACAATTCTCTATCCGTGAACGTGTCCGACTCGCGAGACAATACATGACGTTCACGATCAGCGGTCAGTCGCACATCACGTGCCCCACTTGTCTCTAGAGACCTAGAAGTCGATGCGTAGATACGCTTGGAACTCAAGCGTAATTCTCTTTCCATGAACGTCTCTGACTCGCGAGACGTCATTCCTATATGTGTTATGGTGTAGCTAGGCTCTTGGAGTTCCACAACAGGTGTTCCAGATCTTCGATTATTATAAGTCAACAGGAAAAGCCCATCAGACCGAACAACTTTTGCTAAGACGTCATTCCTATATGTGTTATGGTGTAGCTAGGCTCTTGGAGTTCCACAACAGGCGTTCCAGATCTTCGATTTTTATAAGTCAACAGGAAATGCCCATCAGACCGAACAACTTTTGCAAAGACGTCATTCCTATATGTGTTATGGTGTAGCTAGGCTCTTGGAGTTCCACAACAGGTGTTCCAGATCTTCGATTTTTATAAGTCAACAGGAAATACCCATCAGACCGCACAACTTTTGCTAAGACGTCATTCCTATATGTGTTATGGTGTAGCTAGGCTCTTGGAGTTCCACAACAGTTGTTCCAGATCTTCGATTTTTATAAGTCAACAGGAAATGCCCATCAGACCGAACAACTTTTGCAAAGACGTCATTCCTATATATGTTATAGTGTAGCCGGGCTCTTGGAGTTCCACATCAGGTGTTCCAGATCTTCAAATTTATTCTCTCAGCAAAAAATGCTCATCACGTGGAACAATTTTTGCTATGGTATCAATTTTGTATCTCTTATAGTTTAGCTGCTCTGTTGCGGTTCTGCATCAGGTGTTCAAGTTTCCAAGATAAATTATAGCCTATATGTTGTCCAAACTTAATACCTATACAACAAAAAAAAAATCATTCCAATCCGTCCAGTAGTTCCGAAGATTAGCGTGTACAAACAAACAGACAAACAGACAAACAGACATACAGACAAACAGACAAACAGACAAACAGACAAACAGACAAACAGACAATTTTTTTTTTTGGATTCGTGCTCTATTACTGTTTCTAAACCCCCCTCAATTATTATTTTTTTAATAAATTCAATGTACAGACACAGTTTTTTTACTGTTTTATTATATGTATAGATTATGGTGGTTAGTTTATTTAAGAATCTATGTGTATCCTAAATAACAATAAACTACACCTGGAAGGAGACAATGCAAAGCATTTCTTTGGGGCATAGAAAAATCTAGACCAAATTTTTAAAGGTGACGTCGTATAGATTTAACCAGTTATGCCTAGAGGATTATTAAATTTTATTTTTGAGCAGCATTATTGACTCGGTGTTAGTTTAATATATGGTCGAGGTAAAACCATAATATTCAGTTAACAAACCGCAAGCAGACAAAAATAGAAAATACAATAATTTCCTCTTGCCTTAAACACAATAATGACCGCATATTTTAGACTTTACCCATCAGTACAATTCTGAAAAGACCATAATGAATAACAAATCCTATTATTTCAGTCTAAGAATTATTCTATTTTGATTCTCACAAGACCTCATTCTTACTTCAACAATCAAGACAGCACGGTCGCACTATACGTGACGTCACACTATAAAATAAAAGGATTTGGATAAAGAATCAAGCTGGCTGAATGCCGGAGCACGTAGGTAGGTACGTCGTAATGAATCGAAAGGGTTAGCTGGTATAATAGGGGTGCGGCCCTACGTAATCATAGGTGATCTAGCGACGGCTGCTTTATTGTTTAATAGGTGACTGCGACCGGTTGCGGGATCGAATTTGAATAAAATTGTGGCGTTTGATGCGATGTTGATGTGAAGTTTTTTTCAACTGGAATGGAACGTTCATTATGATTATCTATTTCGGTTACTTCGAAAATCTTTTTGATTTTTTTAAATACTTAACCTTGGATTTTAATGTTACTCAAGACAGGAGGATAATATGAATGAGTTGTCCCTTTTTTTTTTGAATCAGTCTTAGGGTGACCTTAGACAATCAATCTTACACCAGTTCAATCCGTGATCTTGGCTTAATTGATCATGGTACTTAAATGCTAGTTTAACGTAGAATATCCATTTTATTGCCTTAATCAGATGCCAAATGACTGACTTTGATTAAAGTGATGGATAAAACCCCATGGAGATCTTCCCGGGGTTTTACTTCATTAATTGACTTCAATTTAGTTCAAAAAAGATTTAGTTTTTTTTTTTTAAATCATTTTTTAATCTAGAAGATTTCAACAACGCTTTCAAAGTCACAACTCACACACAGCAATCGTCGAAAAACTGTCGCCGCTATAAGTTACATTATAGATTTATCCTTTTTATTTTTTGTGACTAAATTGAAAATGGTCGGTTCAGCTATTAAGTTTGGGTCAGTGTTGAGATGAAACAATTATGTGTGCCTATTTATAGGGATTCATTGCTTTTATTTTCTATTATGGGTTTCACGTAGATTATTATTGTAATAGAAATTTTAAATTTAATTCTTCCTTGTAATTGTGTTAGGTATATATTTCGGGGTTCTTTCTTTGTATTAATTTATAAAAATAGGCATGAAATCGATGATTGTACAGTCAGTTACAAGTTTAAAGTAACAAATGGAAATTGACAGGATTATTATGTCGCAGTTATTAGGAGATTTTGTATAGTTGTCGCGTTTTAGCGTGACTATAGCGGTCAATGACCCAAATCCATTTGATAACAATATAAAAATTGAAATAAACTCTATTACACATCTTCTAGGAAAGGGCAATGACCACTATTGCCACTCAAAAACACGACAATCTATACTAATATTATAAAGCTGAAGAGTTTGTTTGTTTGAACGCGCTAATCTCTGGAACTACTGGTCCGAATTGAAAAATATTTTTGTGTTGGATACTCCATTTATCGTGGAAGGATATAGGCTATGTAACATCACGCTACGACCAATAGGGACCGAGTAGCGGGTGAAACTGCGCGGTAGCAGCTAGTTATTAGATAAAGTGTCACCTACCACAGACGATCACTTGACCGTACCCTTCGCTTGGTGGTTTCACCTATAGTAAGAGTCATGAGAAGCTATAAATTTTGTAAACAAGTGTTCAGGAGTTCACAACATTTGGACCAACAAAAAAAATGAATTTGTTTAAGATTTAATAAATTATTAAGTAACAAATATTAATTAACATGTATTATTTAAGAATAATTATTCGTCATATTCAGATGTTTCCATTTCTGTGTGAAACAAACTTGTACGCATTCGAAACTCGAATGACGCGTTTATTTCAAAATGGCGTCCCGATAGTTTACAATCCCTGCGACGGACGCGTTTCGGTACCAAGAAACACAAACGATAGCGCTTTGCGTCGTTAAAATATGATCCGACTAAATTAAATAGGTTGTTACTTTCATATAACCCGTCTATATTTCATGTCGATTGAAAATGGTCAATTTATTATTATCTCGCAGTATAAAATGTTTACTTAGTAAAAGATGTTTGTTTACATAATTTATAGCTTCTCGTGGCGTTCACTTTAGTACCTTTTCATACAAGGAAGGAAATTTAATCTGGGTTTTTCCATATTTTTAATTAATTCTGACGTTTATCAGAAAAAAACCGTACCTTTGTATTTTGCGGTTTTATAATTTCTAACATAACCATTTTATTAAGGCCGTCGACATCCACGGCATAGCAAAACAATAATTCAGGGAAGTAAAATATCATATATTTTATATGGTACGTTTATAAATTTCCGTCCGCTATAACATAATCTGCACGTTTTTCCATACATTTTATAGACGTCCACGATTATATCATCACGTTAGAAATTATAAAAATCCACATTGAAATAAGTTCTGAGACGTAACGAACAAAAAAGATGTTTTAATTATTAATACCGAATATTATCTGTTTCAAAATAATCCCGGGATGTCACATCACTATCTGTAACTAACCCTCCACAACGTACTACAAGTTATAAACGCGAAACACGTGTGTATTAAAACAAATATTATTATGAAACACTACGCCAGATTTCATACACACAATGTGTTTTTGTCTTAACTCTCCCCCGCAAAGAAGTCAGTTGTCCACCCAAATAAATATTCAGACAGCCCTCGATTTCCTCTAGAATTCTTCGTGAAATGGCATTTTGAACTTTATAATCATAGAATTAGAGTGTATAAAATGTTCTGGTATCTTGAATTATAATTACGCTGCGTGCTAAATTTTTTATAAAAATATCAATAGATTTCTTTCCCAAATTAGAGTGCTGTTTCCAATATTATTTGCTCCAAGTCTTATAAATAAAGTATCGTATTAAACGCTGTTTTATTTAAATATTTTGTAACGAAAAAAAACACTATGACATGTTTCATACGACTTAGCAACAAAAAAAAAAAGAAAAATTTCATTCAAATCATTCTATTAAAAACACGATAAATTTAACTCACAAATGTATTTTGAACCTGGATGTTTTTTTTTTCGTAAATTATGAAGCTATCATGTGTGTTGTCCCAGTATGTTCTTGCAAAAATGTTAATGTCTTTAATAAATTCGTTTTATGAGTCGATATGCGTTTAAAATGCTGTTGACATCATATCGCTTACTTACTATAGGCAGTAATAATACGGGCAGGAAGGCATATAATACATATATCAGGCTTCTAATATATTCATAGGCTATTAGTCAAGACACACCTCCGAAATGAAGTTGTCTTAATAACCCATTTGACGCCAAATATAACCCACTAAAAAAACTAGTTTAACTTCAAAAGCGATCTGTAGATATCGAAAATTTAAATAGCACGTAATCTAATTTCTAAATTGAAATGTGCTTTTTTCTTCTAGTTTCAAATTCCATTTTAAAAAAAAACCTAACGTACAAATACAAATATTTAAATTTGCTGACGTTTAAATGTAGAGTTCGAAATTCAAGCGATGGAACGTCAATCGCGAATTTAATTTGATTGGTTGAATCCCCACGAGTATTGCCGAGGATCCCCGAAACGGGGGAAATCATGGAAAATAAAATTTTTATTGCATCATACGTGTGGCGTGCCATTTTTCGTTGAGCCGTGGCACCCTAAGCTTTGTGTGGAGTTTGTATGAGACCGTGTATGATTTAGGGATGTAGGAAGTTTGGTTAGTAGCGTAGGGGATGTGTGGGGTAACCAATCGTGAGTCGATGTCCCGATTGATTGGCAAAGGGCGATTTGGCAAAGCTCCCCAGTGTGGGGGCGCGCTCGGATGTTTTTCGCCACATGTGGGAGGTACCCGCTGTTGTGTGTAGGTAGATATTTTTATTGCATGTTAACCTGTTACTGCTGTGCAAAAAAAAAATTGTGACGTGAAAAACTATAGGAGTCTCTGTGATTGAAAATAGATTTTCGGTCATATTTCTTTTTACATGACGTTGAAAACTAATTAAAAATAAAACACCAAATAATAGAGCCTCCTTTTAGGAAATTTTAATCAATTTAATTGCTAAATTAAAAAAATACAGTTGAGTAAGTGTATGAAAAAAACCAGTAGCTCAGTGCATAAAATAACAATTATCATAATATTATTATCCTATTTGCCTATTACGTTTAAATTTAATTAAAATGAATTAATTGAAACACTTAAAATATAGAAACTATTATTGCTATTTTAATAATCGCATCAAATTCTGCCATATTTAGAGGAGAAATGGCACCAATGGCACGTGTGCCAGTTCCTCATACCTGCCCTATAATATAAAATTCACAAAAATAAAAAGCCTTAAATTTAAATAAAAAGAGAAAAAAGCCTCACCCTTAAACAGCCAATCAATCGAACTCGAGCCATAAATATTAATTTAATGATTTTACGGTAAATTTTACGGTAATAAAAGTAGCCGGGTAATAAGGGCTTTGACAAACACTATGAACGTTCATATGTAGCTACTGTTACGCTATAAAACCTTATTTGACCATAAAAGCTGAAGCATGAAGCTTTATATGAGTTTTTTTATTGTATTAAAAGACCTGATATATTGTTTTTTTTTCTATTGGTATGGTTACAAATATTATAGAAATAAGGGACAGTTTTTTGGTAATGAAAACGCAACGAGGTTTTATGAAATATTAATTAAGCTTGTATAATTCTTGTGTAAGTATAATTAAAGAATGCTAAATATATCAAAATATGATACTATTAATGTATTTGTGCCCTCTTTATTCTTATTAAAGTTCTTTGCACCTTATACGCTCAGTACCTTCAGACAAAATTCTCGTGAGACCAAAAATTTAAATATTTTTATTGGAACCGATTTAAAAAATACCAAAACACATTGTCGTATATTTATTGAATCAACCGCTACCTGAATTTATCTGTACAAAATTAACATAACCCTTCTAAGTAACAAGGAGTTTCTGATACATAGAAAATTACGAGACATTCCAAGAATATATTGAATTTAAAATTAAAATGTACTGTTTAGCATAAATATACGAGTAATCAATCGAAGCTCGATGTGGAGTTGTATTGTGTTACAATTCTCACGTTTGTACTGCGGTGCTGGCGTGGCGTATGCTAATTGTGTGAAACGAAGATTATTTGAATTTCGAACTTATTTTTTCTGCATGCGTGACGAGGGTTGATAGTTTTTGATGCTGGCGTATTTGAATTTCTTTTGTTAATGTTTGCTACTGGGAATAATTAAGAGGGATTGCTTCCTTGGGAAATGTCAATATAAAATGTTACGTAAGCTCCAAGACATGTAGATAAGGACTGGCTCTTAAGTCTGCCTCGTTGGGCTAGTGGTCACAAGCACTGAGCATGAGATCCGGGGTTCGATTCCAGGTCGGTCGAAACTGTTATTGTGCTTTTCCATCTGAAATTTCTCAGTAGCAGCCCATAATCTGGTATTTGTCCTGATAGTGGCATCCCATGTGTGTATTATGGGCACTACTAGTAAAGGACGACCTAGCCTAACTACTTTAAAACCAATTAAAAAAGTAGGTAGGTACTTATTTTTTACAACATTATTAATTATCCTATCGTAACATTCTTGAAAATGGGAAACTTCGAAATAAAAATCATTTCAGAAAAATGCAACGAAGCTCCCAGATTTGGTATAAAATAAACAATCGAACTAATTTATGCAACTAAAACCGCTAATGTTCCATATTCAATCATAACTCCGGACCATAGACAAGTCGCTTTTGACATTATAAACCCACTCGTACGTTTTGTTTCACCTAAATTATAATTTATAGCCGTCTTAAAATGAATAAGTACGTTGTTTTTATAACTAGAATAATAATAAATAAATCATGCTAGGCATTTTATGAAAAGGATTGACTAAGATATTGGATAAAAAATATGGAATTCCAATTGTCTTATTCATCGAGTCGACAGGTATTTTAATACCGTTCTAACTGGCGATAATGACTACCTACAGAATAGTGATTGAATATTATTTAAAATATTTGTAAGGCTGGTCATCTTGTGGTTAATCATTGTCAGTGGTTTATTATTCCTTATATTTTTGCCGGCTGTCGCTGAAAGACAGCGCTAAGGCTCTGTGTCGCCGACCTCTGATTTTACGGATTCATGTGCGTATTTTATAATTATTACTTGCTTAAAATCGGTGATGGAAAAAGTCGTGCGAAAACCAGCATGTCTGAGAGATATTTCTCAACAGCATGTGAAGCTAAGTCAGAGGCCCATGGGCAGCATAAAAACTGTGACACCAGGTTAGTCACTAACCACACGAGAAGAGAAGAGAAGAGAAAAGATATAGATACGGAGCGATGACCGTTTTGCGCGGATGTGACGGTTTTCTCTCAACAATTTTTTTTTGTTTTTTTTTACTGCGTTATGTTTGTCGCAAATAAATATATTTTCATTCTTCCTTATATTTCTTGCTAGCGATCCACTACGGCTTCGCACGGGTGCAAGGTGGATATTAACAAGAAAGCTAGTTATACAATACGTATAAACCTTCTTCGTGAATCATTTTGTTTATTGATGAAAACCGAATTAGAATCCAATCAGAATTATATAAAAGACCTAACGCTCCTTTTGTTTTGAGGGAGCGAAATCATCAAATGCTTCTTCCGCTTTGGGTGGAGCGGAAGGGAGTGTCAGACGCTTACTGACTAAAACCCATCCATGTTCCATCCTTAGCCCTTCATGTTGCGGGGTAGCGGTAACCCTTTCGGACAATCCCGCATAACCTACTTATGGGACAGATGGCCGGGAAGACTTTGTTTTATACTATGTAGAGATGAGTCTTTAGTCCCGACAAGTAATGTGACTTTTTCAAATTATTTGTAATCATTCTATTCAAGTTTAACTTAGACTTTACTGACATGAGGGACAACATCGTGAGGAAACCTGCACGTATAGTTAATTTATAAACCTTTATTATATTCATACAAAAAAGCCACCAGAATACTCTTGCTTCAAACGGGTGTTTTTGTTCGAGACGGGATTTCAAAGTTATACTTCAGCTGATCAGAGAATGCGTTCCTGACACCCATCACTCAGCCTATCGCAGTCTACTGCTGGACGTAGGCCTCTCCCAGGCTGCGCCACAACACCCTGTCCTCCGCCTTCCGCATCCAGTCTGTCCTAGCCACCTTCTTAAAGTCGTCGGTTCATCTAGCTGCATGGATTATGGATTCATGTGCGTATTGTATAATTATCACTTGCTTAAAACTCGGTGAAGGAAAACATCGTGAGGAAACCAGCATGTCTGAGAGATATTTCTCAACAGCATATGAAGCTAAGTCAGAGGCCCATGGGCAGCATAAAAACTCTGACACCAGGTTAATCACTAACCACACGAAAAGAAGAAGATCTAGCTGGGGAGCGTCCGTCACTACGCTTCCCGGTACACGATCTCCACTCTAGAACTCGACCTCGTCTGTTCCACCGGCCAACGGACGCCTCGCCATCGCTTTTCTCTTCCAATTTCAAAATTGAATTCAAAATTTCATAAAACAAAAAATAAGTTTTTAAATGAGCCTCCAAGCCAAAAGCAATGTTTCCCAATAACAATAAATTGTTAAAAAAAAATAATGCTGGCTGGTATAAATAAATTAAATGTTCTAAACATGAGATTTCTTTATCGGTGATAGTAAATCTTGTCAAGCTAGCTGTAAGGACATCTCTCAATGCAAGCGAGTTTTAAGAAACGACGAAAGTTACTAACTTTACAGGCAAACATTAATATTTTTTATAAAAAAAATCTTGTTACAGAACTAATAATTGAATTTAATTTCCAGTAACGTTGCTTACAGCAACGTAAAGTAAATAGTAATTTATTTACAGAAAAGGCAATATAATAATTATCGATTTACAAACGATTCAATAATATTGCTACTAAAAAGCAATTCTTTTATAGTGATACTAAATAGGTACGTCATAATCAAATTAATGGTTCACATCCCACTGTAATTGCTAAAACCTCTCAGTGCCATCTTTTCCATAACATGCTGTCATTTAAAAGATACGCATTATTACCTACCTTTATAGCTACCATTGAGTTAAACTGGTACTATTCACCAGTTCCTATCTTTCCGCTTACTAACCCGTTTACAGCGCGACCGGTCCCAACGGCCAATAATTTTAATCTCAATGTTCAAAATTCTAAATTTGAAAAAGTTGACGGCCAGTGAAACTAAGAAGAACCGGTCCAAACCGGTTATCCGGTATTGTAATAGCTTATACGTTTATAAGGCAGAGTAATAGATGGTAATCAGCCTTGTCTTAACGTTATTACTGGGACGTAATGAAGGCTGTTACTGATTTTCTAAAAATATCATGTGTTGTTGTTGTTGGTAAAGTAATTTTGTATATTTACATAATATTATGGAATAACATGTGTTGTGAAACACCACAACACATGTGTGTTTTATTACACTATTTAAGTATTAGGTAATTCGTTTTTGTTTTTGTTAAAAGCCAATAATAATTATGTTTTTTTTACAAAGCTAGCTAATAGGTAATGTTTTCTTTTGTTTCTTTGTTTAAAAGAGTGTCCATGGAGTTTCTTGTCCGTTCTTCTCCATAGGTACCAACTGCTTTGGAATGGGCCACTAGCTTCATCTTTCTGACTGACCGACCCCTTGACAATTCAAAAGTGCCTGTAATTGGTTTATTTGAAATAAATACTTTGAGTTTGAGTTTTCAATATAACATTCAATCAGATACAAAATTAAAAAAAAAATATTAATGAGAACATACATAATTATAATCTGCACTAAAATAATAAAGCTGAAAAGTTTGTTTGTTCGAACAAACAAACTTTTCAGCTTTATTCTCCGAGTTTCTTGTCCGTTCTTCTCCATAGGTACCAACTGCTTTGGAATGGGCCACTAGCTTCATCTTTCTGACTGACCGACCCCTTGACAATTCAAAAGTGCCTGTAATTGGTTTATTTGAAATAAATACTTTGAGTTTGAGTTTTCAATATAACATTCAATCAGATACAAAATTTAAAAAAAAATATTAATGAGAACATACATAATTATAATCTGCACTAAAATAATAAAGCTGAAAAGTTTGTTTATTCGAACGCGCTAATCTCTAGAACTACGAAACAAATTCGAAATTCATTTCCAAGTTCTAGAGGAATATCAAAGGCTTTATTTCATTTTGAAATCATTGGTGGCCCAGTGGTAGCGGCCTCGACTTACGAGTTGTAGGTCGTGAGTTCAAACCCAAGCTGGTGCTTTACTTTGTGTGATTAATTTCATGACCACTGCTCTCAAAACGGTGAACGAAAACATCGGGAGGAAACTGTACTACAACCAAAAATTCGAAGATATGTGACATCTGCTAACCGTGTGTCCCGTGTCGTGGATTATGGCCCACTCCCTCTCTTAGAAAGGAAGCCTATGTCCCAACAGTTGGCACATTAAAGGCCAAGTATGTAATACACAGTTGATACGACAGAGGGGCTTTCCTTTAAACAGCTAATACTAGGGACCATTTTCAAGCTCTGTACCAAAAATCAATTAAATGCAAGCAGTAGTTTAGTAGCAAATGATTTTTTAAGTTTTTGCCCCGTTTGAACACGATGTATCTTTCCTAACAGCGCTCCGGCGCGCGCGCGTCGGTGCCGCTGCGTTACAAGGTCAGTTTTTATTTACAAAGGGTGGTTGCGTTTTACTCTGATTTGTAAGCTATTTAGTTTGTTTGAAAAAATAAAAACCTCAATTTTATTGCTTTTTATTTTTATACCGTACCGAGTTAATACTAAACACGTATAGTATACGTAGTGTAATTTAATGCCCCTCTGTCATATCAACTCTGTATAGGCTTTATTAACTTGCACATGCTACGGCCTACGACTTCGCGGGCAGAATCTAGCTGCAATTAAAAGTCATAAATTGGTTTATTTTTTTTATTTTAATAAACATAAATCAGAGGTAGGTGTGTACAATAATCGATTTTTACAGTAACTGATAATATGTAAGAGTTTTTAATACTTTTAATAAGGTACTTCTAACATGAAGCGACCAAGTAATTTATGACTAATCATAATAAATTGCGACTTTAGTTACGTTAAATAACCGACAAAAAAAACCGTTACACTGTACAAAAAACTGGCTACATTATTTTTAACACTTTATAAACGAGAAAAATAATCACGAAGCAATTACTCGAAAGACCGTAGAAAACTTTATCCCATCGCAGATGTATTAAAATTAAACAATTACAACAATGCGCTTGCTAATATGCAAATTGGAATATATGCAATACAAAACACTCACCAAATATAATGACTGACTAATAAAATTCTCGAAAAAAGGAGCAGATGTTCTTGAAACAATAAAAAAAAAACAACAAAAAATCGTCCAACTTTTTTATACTTAACAATGACAATTATTTTTTTTTACTTAAGAAAAAACTGTAACCCTACGCTGCCGTTTTTTCGTAACCAACCTAGAGTATCTAGAAAAAATCGTAGGGTCACATTAACAAACGCATATGCAAATAAGGCCCAGAGAATTCGTGCACGAAATATGGTATTAAAAACAACTGCATTTAAAGGGTTAAAACTTTAGGGTCCGAATGGATGCGGCACGCGGATGAATTTTTTTGCTCCTTTCAATAAAAAATATACTGGTTTTAACAACGTAATAATAGTTTTTGCATTGTATTATTATTTAGAAATTAAACCTGTTTAAAAGGCTTACCAATTACATAAAATTGCCGCACTTTTTGAAACTGTTTATTGGGTTTTAATCGTTTTAATCCATTTCTTTTTGTGCCCGGCAGCTTTCTGTTTAGATAGTAAAAAAAATACATTCACTTATTTAGTGTGAGAGACAGAGACGAGGAGAAAGAGACAGAGAGTTATATTTTTTTACTCCCTCATTTATAGGAATGTGAGGCGTCCTTGAAAAACTCAAAATTTCCGCCCAATAATTGAATCGCCGCAAAAGAAGTTCAATCAATCTGCCTAGCCTTTTCCCAAATATGTTAGGGTCGGCTTCCAATCTAACCGGATGCAGCTGAGTACCAAAATTTTCCACAGAGTGACTGCCTACCTGACCTCTACAACCCAGTAACCGGGTAATACGATACCCCTTGGTAAGACTGGCTGTCAGATTTTCGGGTTTCTGACGACCCGTAACGACTGTCAAAGATGCACAAACGACAGCTGGCACCAACGGCTTAACGTGCTTTTCAAAGCACGGAGGAGGCTTGGTATGTAAAGATGGTCACCCATCCACCGACCAACCCCGGCAAGCGTACCTTAACCTGATGGATCGACCCGTGCGGCTGTTATTACTTAGCTCCTCCTCAAAAAACAAATGATTATCGACAAAGCACACTTTCATTACAGGGTAAGCACCCGTCGAAGATCAGTGCATAATAATGTACCCATTGGCTTGTGGGTGAGGGGTAATAGATCAAAGGTAAAAGATAAAAGATAAAAAGCTCATAATAATAGCGATGTGTTTCTAATACTGCTGGTATTCTTTTTTCCAAAGGATTTTTACATGATGGCTGTGGATGGAAGTAACCATGCGACTAACCGTGCTTTTGAACTTGACTTCATAATTCAAGTTTAATGGAGATACTGATTTAGATCCTCATGAGTCTGGAGCCCTGGTAGCTGACGCTGTCAGACTTGAAGTTAGCATGGACTTTTTTAATAACAGACATTTACATTAAAGTAAATTATTTAAAGAAACAAAAACTCGACTGCATAACAATATTGGTACCAATTAAATAATTGATTGATATTGAATTGGTACCAATTTATTTTCCAGTCGGGTTTTAAAATTGATTTGTATTGATTGATTGGTATCAATCAATTATTTAATTGGTACCAATATTGTTTTCGTTAACAATCAAATAATTGACTAAAACCAATTTACGAAAAGCATGACCCTTCGGGCGGCCGGATAAAACTACACAGAAGGCTACATATCAGATGATTTGAACGAAACAAGGAAAGAAAGAAATAAATCGGGACGCTCACAAAAAACTATACAAGTAGACAACGTACAACCATATCAATCATATTTCCATCATCATCATCATTCTCCTGCCCTTATTTATACCTCACCAATAACTGGTGGTCTACGCAACATGTCTTTTTCTTCCATACTTCTCTAGTAGTCGTCATCTTGGCAGTCACTTCCATTCTAGCCATATCATCTTCCACACAATCCATCCATCGTTTCTATGGTCTTCCTCTACTTGAATATCAATCTTATCTGATTGGTGATATAATTCAAAATAGAATAGTTTATGACATGTTCATATCGATCATACTTATAAGATAGGTAACAGCCTACTTCCAATCCTTACCAATCTTGTAATATAATTCTTCTATACTTATGTATGACACTGAACTCTGCCTAAACGACTGGACCGATTTTGAAGATATTGTTTGTGTGTGTTACTTCCTTGGATAGTTTCGATTCAGAATTAGACCGGGTAGGTGGCGCTACGGGCATGAGAACGTCTCTCGTTCTCGTCTCTCGTTAATATTGGATATATGTCTGTACTAGCTTTTGCCAGCGGCATCACCCGTGTGTTTGTAAGAAATTATCCCACGGGAACCGTAATTTTTTTTTCGGGATAAAAAGTAATCCTATGTGCTATTCTACACTATAATCTGTCTCTATGCCAAATTTCATCCAGGTCCATACAATCGTTTTTGCCTGTAAAATTAACAAACATCCATCCATCCATCCTAACAAAATGTCGCGTTTATAATATTAGTAGGATGGGATATCCCTAGGATACTGCTTCCTCTTAGTGTGGTTAATGACTAACCTGGTGTCAGAGATTTTATGCTGCCCATGGGCCTCTGACTTAGCTTCACATGCTGTTGAGAAAAATATCCCACCGACATGCTGGTTTCCTCACGATGTTTTCCTTCACCAATTTTTTGTTACACGTGTATGAATCCGAAATAATCAGAGGTGCTTGCCTTGGGTTCGAACTCAAGACTTATCAAGACTTGGCAGTCCGACGGTCACACCACCAGGCTATCACTGATCACGGATACTGCTGAAACAACAGAAAATCGCTGATATAACTTATAGCTGCGCAACTCTCTCGAATAGTGACGAATCTTGAAGCAACATTTCATCACGCCAAGTGAATCACTCTTCGAAATACTGTAATTTACTTCCAGTAACACTGAACGGAACTCTTAAGAACGCGTTACGATATGAGGAAAACGCCTTACCCTAGATTTCTAATGGGCTCGATGAAATTGTTATTGATAATACTGAATCACGTTATACAAGGTGATTTTTAATTCACTATTAACCTTTCAGGGCGTGATAGTACCCAAAATATGAGTAACTTTTACTATGAGATCAACTCTAGAAGATCGAAAAAAAACGGTTTTTTTCATTCGGTCGCTTAGTTCATAAGTTTTTTTAAGCCTTGGCTGGAGGCCTCAATTTATTGTGGCAACCTTGGCAAGTTCGGTTCAGTAGCAGACAAACTACGAGATGCCATTATAAAAAAAAAGTAGGAATTCGGGGAAAAACGCCAATAATACAAGTACAAACGTGCAGTCGAGGAATGAACAGGTTAAGCACTATTTTTTTTCCAAACTTGCACAGACCAGGAAAGCATGCGCCGTTACCAGCATATCTTACTGGGTTGGGCAGAGGAATGGATGAGGTTTTGAAATGTCGGTCCAAGTTCTCATTGCTGTTGGAGCAGATGATTCTTGGAGGCTGTAAAGCCACAGATGTAACTTAATCTAAATAATGTTGCATAATACAGATTTTTTTTTCTACTGAAACAAAAAATCGGCGCTAAAATGTTTGAGACTCAAACGTTTCATCATCACACAAAAATATTTTAAAGGCGAAAATTTGTGTGTGTGTTTTTAAGTGTTTATATGTTTGTTCCTACTTCACAGTCAAACGGCTGATCGGATCTGGATGAAATTTGGCAGACATATAGTTTATAAGATACCTTTTATCCCGCTAGTAAGTTCTTGTGGGATAATTTTCAGATGTCAAAAATTATCCCACAAGAACTTCGCGGGCGAAACCGATGGCAGAAGCTAGTATTACTATAAATTATTATATTACTATGCTGACTATAAGTGTCTATGCTTTATGGAAATACAACTAAAACGAAGAAGTCAAAGTCAAATCATTTATTTCAAATAGGCACACGAAAGGCACTTTTAAACGAAAATGAACATGAAATAAAATTGATTCTACAAAAGTTACTTTTGTATGGAGAAAACTGGGCAAGAAACTCCACCGTTACTCTTTCAAATTGTTTAACAATGTTTTGTATACCTACATGAATTATAAAATTATATGTGGAGACGATGCACCCAGAATAAAAATACTACACCGCAAAAGGTGAAAAGAAAAACGAATGCAACAATGGCAGGTAAAATTAATTATGTCACAGACAAGGTTAAATTTAAGTAGTTTCAAACTTCATAAGGTCATTGTACTCATTATAACGAGCACCTTTTACTATGATACTAAACCTGAAATCACGAAAAAAAAAATCAACTGTTCAGTACATTATTGCTCGCCTGATTTTTTTTTTCGCGGTTGCAGGTTTTATTCTTGTATACATTACGATTCAAAGCATATTATTAAATGTCAGAAATTTTTACTATTCGTGCTAAAAATATAGGATCTATTAACTTTAATTTACGGACATTCTCTCTTAGATTATCACCGGTTTTCCAATCAGAGCATCTACAAAACTTAATGTTCTACTTAAGTATTACTTAAAACTTAATTTATTGAAGTCCGGACCCACCCACGGTTATAATGGCGTTATTATTGCATCAAATGATACATAAACGTCAAATTAGAGACTTTTCATATTTAAACTTGAAGAATCTATAGGATTTGGAATTAATTGTAACGGCTTATTGGTTGATTCGTACGAATTTATGCGCCCGATGCGGGCCAACCGACTCTTATAATAACGTACAGACGCCAGCACATCATGCTATCCGTAGCTGTCAAATTTTCTCAATTAAAAATGAACCTTATGTCTTTGCAATAAAGATGAAATACTATCAAAGAAATTTGACAGATTGTGGTAACTTGATGTGCTCTCTGTACAATCCAAATTATAGGGTCACTTTAAATTATCTAGATATCGATGTCGATGGCTAAGTAATAACAGCCGCACTGGTGGATAAAGCATGTTAAGCTACTCTTGCTGGGGCTGGTCCGTGGATGGGTGACTATCTTTATATACCGAGACTCCTCTGTGCCTCGGAAAGCTCGTAATGCCATTGGTCCCAGCTGTCATTTGTGCATCTTTGAATGCTGTTACGGATAATCAGAAGCCCGAAAAAACTGCCAGCCAGGGGTTTCGTAGTTACCAATGTCCATGTTAATCAAGAACCACACAGTAAAAAATAGAAAGAAGATCGATATCCTAGAGTTTAGCTAGCTAATTTACTTTAACCCTAATAACTAATTTTGTCATTGTGGTCGGGTGGTTCTCTTACATATCATGTAAAAAGATCTCTCTGCTACTAATTAATAGCAAGAACATTAATTGTTGTTCATAAATTAGCAATCCAGATTTCATTTTAACTAAGATCTACATAAAAATAATAAATATCTAGATTAGTTTTATAGTTCTCTAACGAATCCTTTTTATTACAAAATCATTTTTATTGCTGTTTTATGTCTTAAATAAATAAATGAACTAACTTATTTGTATCTAAGTTGTAGTCTGATAGGTATATCAAACTACAACTTAGATGAAAATAAGATATGTACAGAGGCCAGCACATCAAGTTACCACAATCTGTCAAATTTCTTTGATCGTATTTCAACTTTATTGCAAAGACATAAGGTACATTTTTAATTGAGAAAATTTGACAGGTATAGCTTGATGTGCTGGCATCTGCACATACAGTTTGTAATCAATGCTACTAATAATTCTTAATTGTATAACTCTACAGAGTGAAATTGAATTCATGGGCATTATCTATATCTATAATCTATACTACTCTGTCAAGAAAGTACCGGGAAAAGATCAATAATACACAAAATATCTGTTATTCATCCAAATTTATTTTATCACCTTCAAAGTATGCTCCTTTAGAAACGATACACTTGCGCCAACGAATAATCCATTCATCAAAACATTTTTTAAACGCTGTTTCCGGAATTGAGTTCAGTTCTCGCCGCGAATTCTCCTTTTTCGGTTTCGGTTCAGTTGGAAGGCGCCACTCCGAAGCTTGTTGACTAGTTTGCATGTCAAACTCGTAAACCCACGTCTCGTCACCAGTAACAATGCGTTTCATGAATGTTGGGTCCGAACTGACTCGTTCTAGCATGTCCTCGGCGACTTTCATGCGATTGAGTTTTTGGAGAAAATTCAGATCTTTTGGGACTAGCCGAGCAGCAACATGTTTCATACCCAAATGATTAGTTAAAATGGTACGGATCGACTCGTGAGATACAGAAAGTTCGGCGGCTATCTCTCTCAGAGTTGAATGGGGATTTTCAGTCACTATTTTCTTCACTTTTGCGATGTTAACTTCAGTTGCAGACGTTGACGGCCTACCAGAGCGAGGCAAATCTTCCATCACATCTCGACCGCTTTTGAACGCTTTGAACCACTCATAAGCACGAGTTTTTGATAAAGTCGATTCACCGTAAGCCTTCTGTAACATTTTCAGTGACTCCGAACACGAAATTCCATTGGCGATGCAAAATTTAAGACAAACTCTTTGTTCGATATTTTGTCCATTATGAAATTCGCAATACACACTATATATGATATTACTAAAACCAGCACTGTATTTAATACAAATAACAGATGCAACTCAAACTCCGCGCCAAAATGGAAAACAGTTGTGCCAATCTAACAACTACAAAAAAACCAAAAATTTGAATTTGGAACCATAAACAAATCATCCATTCCCGATACTTTTTTGACTGAATGTATACAGGGTGGAATTTTGTAATGCCCCCTGGAGGGAAAGTACTCTTAATACTGTAGATAGAAAATTTTACTCAAAGGAAACATTCCTTTATTTTTGAATAGAAAGAAAACTGCATTCAAAGATTTCCAAAAAATCGCTTGCCACACCCGGGAATCGACAAATGTATTCTTCTAACAAATTCATTTCTTGTAACCTTTAATAACGTGTTGTGGTGAATATTATAAATCGTATTCTGAACTTTAACTCTCAACTCGTTTACATTCGCATAAGATTTAATGTAAATTTGGTTTTTAACATATCCCCATAAAAAAAAATCTAAAGGGGTGAGATCTGGTGATCTCGCAGGCCATCTGATTGTGCCGTTTGTATCATGGATTGAATGGATTGGTATTAAAGGTATTTATTTAGAAGAATACATTTGTGTATCCAAGAAAATGGAGCCCATTTCGAGCAACTAATTAATTAGTTTAATTTTTTTTGTAAATAGTTAAAGATTTCATGGTTTTCCTATCATTTAATTTATCAAATTTGTTCGAGAGATTTCATCCTTATAATTGATACTAACGATCGCGGCAATAAAAGTACAGTGTGTACTTTTTGCAGATTTTAGTCAGTTCGATTCCCGGGTGTGGCAAGCGATTTTTTGGAAATCTTTGAATGCAGTTTTCTTTCTATTCAAAAATAAAGGAATGTTTCCTTTGAGTAAAATTTTCTATCTACAGTATTAAGAGTACTTTCCCTCCAGGGGGCATTACAAAATTCCACCCTGTATATAAAAGAAAGTCGGGTTTGTTCCCTCCATTATAACTCGAGATCTGCTGGACCAATTTTCATGGTTTTTGTTTCGTTGGATTTGTCTCCGCCCTGAATAGCAGAATACTTTTTTTTTTTTTTTTCGATCAGCTGCTGATTTTCCTCCTATAGGGTAGGTAGGTAGGTAGGTAGGTAGGTAGGGTAAGTAGGTAGGTAGGTAGGGTAGGTAGGGTGGGTAGGTAGGGTAGGTAGGTAGGTAGGGTAGGTAGGTAGGGTAGGTAGGGTGGGGAGGTAGGGTAGGTAGGTAGGGTAGGTAGATAGGTAGGGTAGGTATCACAGTTAAGACAGGACAACGTCTGTCGGGTCAGCTAGTTTTATATAAAAGATAACATGCAGACAGAAAGAGTTACTTTCGAATTTATAAAAAGTATAGATAGATGTTTATTACTCAATCACGCCAGAACGGTGGTAAAGTTCTGGGTAAAATTTGGTACAGATATAGATTATAGTCTGGAATCGCACATAGGATACTTTTTGTCCCGGCGGTGATACATTCCCATGGGATAAATGTTGACCTCCACGTGAGCGAGCGAAGCCGCTGGAAGAAGCCAGTTATGACGTTTGTTACTCAATCACACAAACACGGCGTAACGGATTCGATATTTATGAGATAGTTTATGACTTGTATTAACACATAGGATACTTTACTATCCCGGTGATACGTTCCCGTTGGTTAATTTCCGACATCCACGCGAACGAAGCCGCCGGCAAAAGTTAGTGATGTATTATATTAGACTCCGCTATAAAATTAGCACTATTCCTCATGCCTTAAGTATTTTTTTTTGGCAGCAGTGATAGCCTAGTGGTGTGACCATCGGACTGCCAAGTTATTGGTCTCGAGTTCGAACCCAAGGCACGCACCTCTGATTTTACGGATTCATGTGCGTATTATATAATTATCACCTGCTTAAAAATCGGTGAAGGAAAACATCGTGAGGAAACCAGCATGTCTGAGAGATATTTCTCAACAGCATGTGAAGCTAAGTCGGAGGCCCATTAGCAGCATAAAAACTCTGACACCAGGTTAGTCACTAACCACACGAAAAGAAGAAGTATTTTTTAGGGAAGTACAAAAAAATATTCGTTCGAAATCTTTGTCCAACATCACTAGATCCAATTACAACCCTTTCGTCAAAATTGGTTAAAAGAGCCCGCATTAAAAACCATTCTAAAGCGTAGTGCACACTGCGAGTGCATTGTTTTAATTATTTTGTGAGTCACTAAGAACAATAGACTGATTGTTCGGGCGCCCCGTGTAGTATTATAAAAAGGACTCTTTTATGCAAATCAATTTTGTACGAATTATTATTTTATTTTTTTGTTTTTTGTTTTATTCATGCGGGCGATGCACGTGTGGACTTGCCTTTCGAATTCGTGATGTGTTTTTTTATAATTTTTTTAACGGCTTTATTTGTCGTAGGTTCCATGTGTTCGAGATTCAATTTTAAATGTGAGTGTATAAATTCTTAAAGCTGAACGAAATCCAAGTTATTGGTCAGTAGAATTGAACGTCGAAGTTAAAAATTAAAACTCAGTCACCTTCACAAAAAAAAGTTCTATATAATTGTTTTGGCAAAGAGATCCCTCAAATATTTCTGCTTACCCACTGAAAACACTAGTGAACACAACAAAAAAAAAGAGAAAAACAAAAACATATATAAAACTTAAAAAGCAACTGTTTCCGCCCGGGATCGAACCGGGGGCCTTGTGCGTGTGAAGCACACGTGATAACCGCTACACTACGGAAACTTGAAAGTTAATGCCGAAATACCAGTTCTGTTTGAGAACACAGCAGTAAATTTTATGTTATCATAATGTTGAAGAGAGGGTCATAAATTACATACAAGTGTGTTGTAAATATAAAATATATTATTAGTATCATTATCGGGGGGCATCGGGACTATGTCTTGAGCTATTTTTAAACGGTTTCTGAAGTGCCGAGGTGTGATAACATACATAAGGCAAGATTCACAAACCGCACTTTGAATTTGTAAGAAAAATAAGTGTTTAATTTGAATCATCATTCTCCTGCTCTTAGCCCAATTTATTTGGGGTCAGCGCAACATGTCTTTTTTTTCCATACTTCTCTATTAGTCGTCGTCTCGGTAGTCGCACCCTTTCTGGCCATATTTATTATTTATTTATTTATTAAAACTTTTCGCATTACAACAAAGGCGAACTTAATGCCTTAGGCATTTTTTACCGGTCAACCATATCATCTTTCACACAATCCATCCATCGTTTCTTTGGTCTACCTACTTGTATAATAGAATCTTATTTTTATATGACGTGTAATGTTCATAATTATTGAAATTTGTATATGTACCTATGCAAAAGTGGGCAAGCGAATATGAGCATTAATCTATAAAGAATAATGGTCAAATTTGTATGCCCACTTACTTAGTACAGACGCCAGCACATCAAGCTATCCATAACCGTCAAATTTTTTCAATTAAAAATGAACCTTATGTCTTTGCAATAAAGTTGAAATACTATCAAAGAAATTTGACAGATTGTGGTAACTTGATGTGCTGGCCTCTCTACAAAGTTTTATCAAAGTGCAGTTTGTGAATCTTGCGCTAAGGTATTGTTAGAACAGAATGGGGACAGTTAATTTACTGTGTTTCTAATTGGAGTAGTAATTTCTAATTAGATAGCTTCCATTGTAGGAAGTAGTAAATTGCTTATTTGTGATATTGGGTAGACCAACGGTTTAACACGCTTACCGAGTCACGGAGAAATCTCGATACGTTTCTAAAAATAGTCACCCATCCACAGACCAACCTCAGCAAGCGTAGCTTAACCTAATCAATAGACTACTCGTAACGACTGTCAAAGATCCACGAATGACAGCCGGGACCAGCGCGCAACGGTTTAACGTGCTTTCCGAGGCACGCAGGAGAATTGATACATATAAAGATGGTCACCCATCCACAAACCAACCTCGGCAAGCGTAGCTTAACCTAATCAATCGACCCGTGCTGCTGTTATTACTTAACCACAAGACCCACTTCTCTTGATCAAGATCTTAACAAACTGATTAGATCCTATTAATAAGAATATTAATTAGTTTAATTATATTACCTTCAGAACGTGATCAAAATAATGTCAGTCAACTCTTAAACTGGTTCGTTTAAGAGTTGACTCTATTTTAAATCACTTCATCAAGTGATTTAAAATAGAGATTATTTTATTAGTTATCTTTGCCGTGTCTTAGAGGAGCTCGTGGCTAAGTAATAACAGCCGCACGGTTCGATCCATCAAGTTAAGCTACGCTTGCAAAGGTTGTTCCGTGGATTGGTGACCATCTTTACATATCGAGACTCCTCCGTGCCTCGAAAAGCAAGTTAAGCGTTTGGTCCCGGCTGTCATTCGTGGATATTTGACAGTCGTTACGGGTCGTCTGAAGGCCGAAAGTCTGACAGTTAGTATTACCCAGTTACTGACTGGGTTGTGGAGGTCAGATAGGCAGACGCACAACGTACAATTTCATTTAATAATTAAGGTCAAAACCGCTTTTGAAATGTTCATCTTTATACATATTTTTGAACGTGACTGTACGTACAACGACAATCCTATTAGGGCGAATTTCACCATTGAAACTTAATGCAGCGCATAAAGTACGTTTAAGATCTATCAGTGTCATTATTGTCTATGGAAAATTGAAACTGATGAACGCGTTTTAGATACGCATTCTAGCTATCCGATGGCAGTGATGCCAACACTAGCTAGATTAAATCAATTATTATCAGTAATAATTATTTAAGTATTGATTAAAAGTTTACGACTAAATTAAATATACTTAAATGTTAGCTATTTTACAGTTCAGACCACCCAAGGTGACGAAATCACATGTATGTATATAAACTTTATACATATTTCAATTGACAAAGTATTTACTTGCGTTTATATAAACACTAAAGCGGCAACGTTAGTTCGGTAATAAAAACGCCAAGAATATTTTATTTATTATATTAATGACGTTTCTGTCGACAAACTGTCATCAGAGGTGAAACTGTACATCTCTAGTTTAAGGCAAAGACACCAATTAATGCACCTTACTTTACACAGCTAGGTCTATCAGTTATTTCTAAGCAATTATTACAACGATACATTATTTGTATGGACCTCAACATTTTAAAAGAGTAACGGTGGAGTTTCCTGCGCATTCTTCTCCACACGAAGCTACCTGGAATAACCGACTAGAATCAATTCTATTTCTTGTTCATTTTGACGTTCAAAAGTGCCTTTCTTGTGCTTATTTGAAATAAATGATTTAACTTTGCTCATATTATTGAGGATAACTAACAAAATATACCTTAGAACTAATTTTACCTCTTATTGGTGACATGCTCACACGTAAGTGTAGTACTTACACAAGTCCACAATTTTGGAAAGCAAGACACGTGTAATATGTAACATTCTCAAAAATCATAATATTTATTCTTAAAACTGAAAAAATCTGGTACCCAATACAGTTGCTAAAAATCTGAAACCATAATTTATTTCAATAAAAGCGAATGGTTTTCCTATCGAATAAATAGAATGAACGAAAAATACTCCACACATCTCTCTATTACGGTATAAGCAAAACATGTAGGTAATCAAAAGTCAATCAAAGCGTTCATTCCGCACAATGATTGACGTATTCCACGTTCAACTGTCCGTGATTGACACGGTGGGCAGTACTGCCGTACACCGTGCTATTTGAAATAAGAATAGTTCGATTGAATGAGTGAACGATTTCAAATAGGACTACCTATTTAGAGGAATGTTCTCCTGAGTCATTGTCCTCTTGTATGAAAATCATAAAATCAAATTCAAAATCTTGAATAATAATAATAGTTAATTTCAGACCAAGACAGTCCATAGAGTGTTAGTCACAGGCACTTAAGAACTAAGTTAGTAATACACAGAATAATAAAACAAACTAACTAAACTAACATTAAAATTATCCTGTATGTAGGCAAACTCAAACTCAGAGCATTTATTTCAAACTAGCTTCTGCCCGCGGCTTCGCTCGCGTGGAGGTCGGAAATTATCCCACAGGAATGTTCTACCGGGATAAAAAATATCCTATGTGTTAATCCAGGATATAAACCATCTCTGTGTCAAATTTCATCCAAATCTATACAGTAGTTTTTACGTGAAAGAGTAACAAACATCCATACATCCATACTTACAAACTTTCGCCTTTATAATAGTAGTAGGATAAACCAATTACAGGCACTTTTGAATTGTCAAGGGGTCGGTCAGTCAGAAAGATGAAGCTAGTTGTAGTAGGCGGATCCAATTCCTCCATATAGGACTCTCTAGGTTTTCTGCAACCACCCTCAGGTAGCTGTTGGGACTGCCCTCACTCTTCGCATCAGCGATGCTGCTCTTTTCCTAATTATGGCATAGTAACCGTCCACTTTAAGACCAGATCAGATAAAGTATACAAAAATACAATAAACTTCAAGCAATTCACGTTACCGACAACATGTCTCCTTACCTTAGTTCAATCGCAGCGATCTTAATGTCGTCGCCGACTTTATAGCATTTGACGCTTTCTTCGCTATAACTGGCGCCTCACACTATGTGCTATGAATTTTAACTATTATTTACTACACAATCCCGAGCTTTTTGATACCATTACACCAACACGTAAGGCGAAACGTGTGTTAATAAATATAAAATGGTGGGACGACAACTGGTTCACCTACCTGACTCTAATCGTGATAGTCCAAAATGTCAACGATTTTATGGGTGTTGGGAGACTCGCACTTGGTGTTATGTACTGACGCCTTTCGGTACGTGGTATGAATAAAAAAGTATATAATAACATGTACTGGGGGCCTAGACAAGTTTAGTGTCAAACGCTCCGTGTCGATTCGATTTCGAAAATTGTTGATCGAACTATTCGTTATCTTAGCGATTCGGATTGTCAAGAACGCCAATTGTCAACGCTTTTGTATGGGAATATTGATCGAGTTTTGCTACACAATTTGACATTGTCTATTCATTTAGCGATCGAAAACAATTGATCACATGACATTTCGAAAGCTTATGCCAATTCCATACATTTCAGATTTATCTAATTTCGTTATCGTTAATGAAAATGTGACTTTGTCTAGGCCCCCTGGACTAGTAAGAAGTACAGAGGCCAGCATATCAAGTTACCACAATCTGTCAAATTTCTTTGATAGTATTTCAACTTTATTGCAAGGATATAAGGTTCATTTTTAATTGAGAAAATTTGACAGTTAGGAATAGCTTGATGTGCTGGCGTCTGTACCTACCTGATGGCGTTCACCTTCGGGATTCATCTGGCGATGGTTTTTGAACATCGCATAAGATTTATACGGATTAAAGTAACTAGAAGAAATATTTTCACAGAAGCGCGAAGAACTTCAGTAGGATCTTTCTAACATCTTCATCTTCGAAGCTTTAAGATAGAACAATATATATTTTATTTGCTTTTTCAACTATGTCAGGTTCGGCTTCCAGTCTTACCGGATGCAGTTGAATACCATTGTTTTGCACTTCCTATCTGACAACTCGGGTACTCGGCAACAGTTTGTAAGACTTGTGTGGATGTCGGTCGAATTAATGAGAAGCGATAAATATTAAATACTGTCAATGCGCTCTTTATTATATTTTCTGCTAAAAAAATAAGCCAAATGATGTAAAGACACTACGCAAATAAATACCTTCTTTATTTCTAACTAGCTTTTGTCCGCGGCTTCCACTTCGTGGATGTCGGTAAATAACCCACTGGAACGTACAGACGCCAGCACATCAAGCTATCCCTAACTGTCAAATTTTCTCAATTAAAAATGAACCATATGTCTTAGCAATAAAGTTGAAAAACTATCAAAGAAATTTGACAGATTGTGGTAACTTGATGTGCTGGCCTCTGTACAACCCGAATTAAAAGTTATTAGTAAGTATTAGTATACATATATATACTTTAGGTTATAAACTATCGATGAGATAATTATATGTAAGATAAATGGATAAAATATCTATAAATAAACATAGTTTTTAATATAATAACTTTTTTTTCAAAAATATTCATTGTACAGTTTTGATTTCTTATTATTTTAGATTCTTCCTCGCATGATTTATTCTTCGAAGTTCTTCGAACATCGATAAATGGGACATCTATCTCCTCTCTATCCTAATGTAATCCGATTGTTTATGCTCCTCGCATTTATTCGATATGAATCGTTTTCCGAGTCGAGTCACTCGATTGGTCCATCGACCATCAGACCAGAGACAAGAACTTTAAGATATTGTAGCAATATGTTACGGCCAGTCCGAGGAACAGCATGATGGGAATAGAAATTACTATTTTAAAAGCAGTAAAAGAGACATTGATTATGCCAATGTAATCAATGTTTATATTTTACGAAAATAATATCACGGGGCGAGAGGGAGTGGGAGGCAGTCACCTCCTTCTGCGAAAAAGTTTTGCTCGCCAAGGAGGTGGCGGGATGGGAGAGAGAAAGGTCCTCCCGTCCCAGCCGCCGCGGGAGACGCTCCGGGCGTCGGGAGCCACGTGACGACTCCCGGCCACCGTAGGCGCGGGCCTGCGGGCGGTGAGTAATGGGTGACTCACCGTCCGATCAGCACCAGACCCGTGCCGTACGGCGCGTATATGCTCCACGCGCGCCTCAAAGAGATGTCAGCATATGAAGGGGCCCCTCAGGGCCAAGCCTGCCGGGTAAGCGGGATTGTCCGAAAGGGTTACCGCTACCCCGGAACATAAAGGGCTACGGAAGGAACATGGATGGGTTTTAGTCAGTAAGAGTCTGACACTCCCTTCCGCTCCACCCAGAGCGGGAGCAGTCATTGGATGATTTCCCAGCCTTAAAAAAAAAAAAAAAAGACCCATGTCAGCCTTTATGTGCGGTCAGCAACTTAAGTTCATCAACATTGTCACGTTTACACGTAATAAAAATTGACCAAGAATGTATAACGTGTTAAAAAATGAACTGAAAGAATTTTGTGGGAGCATTGTACTCATCGTTATAAACAACTGAGATGAACCCTGAAATCGCCAAAAAAATATGGGCTGTTTTTTTCTTCTCTCGTGTCAGTATTTATGCTATGACCATCTGGAAGGAACCAGGTTTCAATTTGAAGGGTACTGATGAGATTACAGACACGAGATACTTCAGCTTCATCTCTGGGATGATAATGCACCTATGATGTTGCTATTGCTGCTATACTGGGACTGCAGATTAGGTATAGCAGGTGTCTATGATCTCTAATGGGCCGCATGTGTGATTGCTAAGTCACGGAAGGGGCCCGTTAGGGCCAAAGCCTGTCGGGTCAGCGGGATTGTCCGAAAGGGTTACCGCTACCCCGGAACATCAAAGGATAAGGAAGGAACATGGATGGGTTTTAGTCAGTAAGAGTCTCACACTCCCTTCCGCTCCGCCCAGAGCGGATGTTTCCCACCCTCAAAATAAAGTCACGGAAAAAAAACATAAATAAACTCAATCTAGGATGCATTTTCTTGGAAATCTAAATGGACTCGGCCCAGAATACGGCCACGTGTTTGGCGCCATCACTAGCAACCATCGGATCGTTTACTAAAGATCTGCGCAGGAGCCGTTTAACCAAGAACTCACAAAAATTGAATATTAAACAGCCATTAATATCTCCACAATACTGGACAGTTACAGGAAACTATTAAATTTATGTAGACATTTACGATGTACCATCAAAACGCGGGACTTTCTGATTATCACATGTTTTCTGATATTGTAGGATTTTTTGTACCATGTCGTATATTTGTATTAATTTATTTGACATGTTGACTTCATTACGAAGCTGTAGGTGTGTTTTAACTGTGTTTTATGTATTACTAGCAAGGTTTTTACAATTTGACAAAACATCAAAATTTCTTTATTATATGTTAGGCTAGCACTTTGATACTCGGGATAAAGGAGCTTAATTCCCTCTAGTGAAAGAATTTTCTAAAACGGATCAGCAGTTCCGAAAATTTCACTCTACTAACAAACAAATATCTCTTCGTAGTATTAAAAAAAATATACAAGGTGTTAAAAAATTAACTCTAAGAATTTCGTGGGAGCATTGTACTCATCGTAACGAACAACTTTTACTATAGGATGAACCCTGAAATCGCAAAAAAATTATGAGGTGTTCCATACATTTATGCTCTTACGTGAGCTCAATAAAATGTATGTAACAGCTCATATTTTTCTCGCGATTTATGATATTATGATATGATTCATGACTTAACAAACCCATGTTTTATGCTACTTAATTAAGTATCAGCTTTAAATTAATTTAGGCGTTTCTGTTTGTTTGTGGCCAGAACTGGTAAACTATTAAAGTCAGATTTCACAAATGAAACTGAATGTGATCAGCACATGTAAGCCGAGTTCAAGAGCTGTCAGTGTCATTATTCCGTGAAAGGTTCCTGACCTACCTAACTGTCAAATTTTCTCAATTAAAAATGAACCTTATATCTTTGCAATAAAGTTGAAATACTATCAAAGAAATTTGACACATTGGGGTAATTTGATGTGCTGGCCTCCGTACTTTGGCTAAACGCTGTTCCTGTCACTCTTGCACAACTTCAAACTACAAGTGCAAGATAGAGACAGGAACATGTCTAATGAGGTGCCGTTTTAAACTGCCTAACCATAGCTACACTATGGAATTCTTTAGTTTTTGTGAAAAAGTGTCCTGTGGCGTCCCATCTTGTATCGGCACGATTTTTACTAATTTGTAGTTCATGGGAATCAGATGGAAAAAAGCGAATAATTCTTTCACCACGGCTTGAACATAGCAAGCTACCCATAGACCTTAACCATAGATTCAAGAAATATAACCATACATTATAGTATTTTGAGTCCAAGGAGTTTCTTGCCCGTTCTTCTCCGTAGGTACCTACTGCTTTGGAATGTTCAATTAGGTTCATCTTTCTGACTGACCGACCCCTTGACAATTCAAAAGTGCCTGTAATTGGTTTATCTATCTTCTATATAAATAAAAATCAATTGCTGTTCGTTAGTTTCGTTAGAACTCGAGAACGGCTGGGCCGATTTAGCTGATTTTGGTGTTGAAATGTCATAGTTAAGACAAGACAACGTCTGTCGAGTCAGCTAGTTTGAAATAAATACTTTGTGTTTGAGTTTTGTGTTATCTCTACGGCATAAAACAAAGTCGCTCCCCGCCGTCTGTTCCCCTGCACGCTTAGATCTTTTAAACTCCGCAACGGATTTTAATGCGGTTTTCATCTATAGATAGAGTGATTCAACAGGAAGGTTTATATGTATAGTTTAACTAGCGTTCGCCCGCGGCTTCGTCCACGCGGTAGTATTTACATTGCACCCGTGCGAAACTTTTAGCGAGCGGGTCGCTGGTTTGTGATAAGCAAGTCTTAGAGTCAAAGACATTTTTTATATTTCTATGATCCTAACACAAGACTACTGTACCTATCGTAATATATCACTAAAAAGATTTAGCTCTACTTGGTGTTCCACAAAAATGTTTAGCGCTAAACATAAGTACATGTATTTAGTGTAGATATAGTGATGCAAGCGATTATATAAGGTGTTAAAAAATTTGGTCTAAGAATTTTGTGGGAGCATTGTACTCACCGTTTCGAACAACTTTTACTATGGGATGAACCCTGAAATCGCGAAAAAAATGTAAGCTGTTTCATACATTTTATTGAGTTACGTGTGCATATAGCATTTTTTTCATGTTTATTCAAACCGTTGAGCTTCAAAGACAATATTTTAATATAAATAAATCACTAAACCCATAAACTGTAATCTGTTAATAGACGAAAAACTCGCTAAAAGATTCTAATAAACAAGTAATAAAAACAGTATCTAGTCAACATTGCCGCATAATTTAGTATCCTCCAAAAAACTACTGTAGATTTTATAAACACGTATTTTACTCTCATTAAAATTCTATCATCCAATTTAGGTTGACCCTCCCTGCATCATGGATCACAAACATTTTTATTTCTGTCAAAGTCTTTTTAGGACTAATTCAGCCGGTGCTTTATAAAAAATCTCGCCGTGAATTAACTGAAGTGAGCTGTCAACATTGTCAATTCTGAAGTGCTTATTCTGTAAAAAATTTCACCGTGAAGACGTAGGTGAAGTGAGTTTAAAGTGAGTTGTCAATAGTGTCACTCCCTAGTCTTCGACGGAACGACAGTTCACTTCACGCACACTTCACTTAAGTTTTCACGACGAGATTTTTACAGAATCAACCGACTGCATCAGGTGGAGTGACAGCTCAAATCACCTTTTTTTTTTGAGCGTGGGAAATCATCTAATAACTTCTCCCGCTGTGGGTGGAGCGGAAGGTAGTGTCAGACTCTTACTGACTAAAACCATCCATGTTCCTTCCGTAGCCTTTTATGTTCCGGGGTAGCGGTAACCCTTTCGGACAATCCTCGCCTAAGTTTTACGGTGTGATTTTTACGGAATAGTTCGGCAGGGGTCTAAAGGGATTGGTTGTAAAACTAATTTGGTCTCGCTTCTTATATTATCCAACTTTAGAGCCGTGGTAAGTAATAAAAGATTTAAATAGAAAATAGATTTTAAGACCTTTTTACGAGCGTGCACGGCCCTAACAGACGTCGCAGCGTATTTGGTTATGTTAAGTAGGTGAAAGTGAAGTGCTGGGTGTAATAAAGTTTATTGTGTACTAAATGGCAGTATGTGAATGCAACGCTAACGTTTTACTGTGTGATAATTCCATTTCACATTTACTTAAAGGCTTTCACGGTATTTAAATTCGATTCTAGTTTTTAATTTACTGTCAAGGTACTCAAACCAAAAAGTCTTAAAGTCACGATCGTAATAAGCTACAAAAAATAAAATCGTACAGGATTTCGGAAAAAGTCAATCTGCCTAGCCTTTTCCCAATTATGTTGGGTTCGGTTTCCAGTCTAACCGGATGAAGCTGAATATCAGTATTTTACATGGACCGACTGCCTATCTGACCTCCACAACACAGTAACTTGGCAATACGATACCCCTTGGTAAGACTGGCTGTCAGATTTTCGTGCTTCTGACAACCCGTAACGACTGTCAAAGATGCACAAATGACAGCTGGGACCAACGGCTTAACGTGCTTTCCGAGGCACGGAGGAGTCTCGGTATGTAAAGATGGTCAACCATCCACGGCCAACCCCGGCAAGCGTAGCTTAACCTGATGGATCGACCTGTGCGGCTGTTAGTACTTAGCCACGAGCTCCTCAAGATATTCAAACCAAAAAGTCTTAAAGTCATGATCATGATAAGCCACAAAAAAAATCTGACAGAATCATTTCGAAAAAAAGGATATTCCAAAAAGATAAAATCTCACGAATTTCGGTCCAACGCTTTTTGACATTTACACCCAAATGTACGCTAACTTTATTAATGTACCGATGGCGGCAACGATAAAGAACTTAATTCAAAAGAAATTCCAAATTCGATTTGTAACCGACTTTCGAATTCGCATCATAAATCGTTGCTTACCTAAAACGGGACGATTTCCATTCGATTTTACTCAGCTGATGCATTCGATTATGGAATTCGGTATCGTAAATCGTGGATGTGCCTCGGGTATCGAGTACTCGGATAATTTCCGAAGCAATTCGTTTGACAGGTGCCGCAAGCGATAGCATTACTCTGTTGCATGTCTTTATTCGGGCTTATTTCGCCGTGTTCACTATGATACCGTGCCGTCTTTTTTGCTGCAAAAGGATGCATTATTTGTAAGAGTTTATTGTGTTTTGTTCCTTTAATGCACGTCGTTTAAATGCAGTTCGATGTGTTTATTTGTACGTGTTCAAATATAGCTTTTGTGACCGTATTTTAAACGACGTTTGCACCTTTCTGTGGTGGACCAATAAGTAGTGAAAATTTACGGTCTTTGCATTAGTTATGGGTCCATTTGCTTTAATATAGGGTGACCAATAAATGCCATTTAAGTAACGTAACATGTCGCCAGTGTTTTCTTGCTTTTTTCTAATTGTTAGGTTGTCTTATGCTTTTAGTTTAAATGCGGCGAAAGATAATAAATATCTTTAGCACAACTCAGACACGCCTTGAGCTGGTTTCTGTCCTCATTTTCGACCTGAAAATCAATGTTCCCTATGACACCTTGATAACCGTATTGTGCGCACGCGGCACGACCGCGTCGTCGTGTTCGGGTGCAATCGGACGCGCTCGTGACGGCTCGTGTCATTACGCGCCTGTTCGGTCAGCTTCGTGCGCACCCGTTTCGGCGTTACGATTGTACGCGTCGAGTAGGGTCAGCAAAAAGACGATTGGAGTAATCTTTATTTTTAATCTAATTGGAATGGATCTTTGTCTGAGGTATCCGCGACAGGCACTGAATGGTCACTGTGACAATGCTTAAGGGAGTTCTGAGGACATCTTTCTGCAAAGATGATGGTTCGAGTGGACATCATGTAGCTGGAAGACTTCACCTTGAAGATAAGCTTTTTTACTAAGACGCTCTTTGCGCTATATCTCTGCATAATTCCTAAAGCAATATGCTTTGATTCTAGCAAAGATTGAAGATATAAACCTAAATCATGTATGCACCGATGAAAGGACTTATTTCCCAACCCTACCACCACCATCGCATTCATTGACCATAACTGTCAAAATCGTGCACACGATTATTAACATTGTTGCATACGTATAGGGGAGGTAATTGCATGCATATTTAGCGTCGTTATTAAAATGTTAGTTCGTGGGTGTACGGCTAATGTTTGCCTGCAATCGTTTTGATAAATTGCCGTATATAATGATATGTAAGACACGAACGGCGTGACCTTTTGGCTTAGATTGGGCCTATTATCGGCCTCCTATAGGTAATTGACGGTAGGTAATAATTAATTGTGACATGGCCTTTTTCTGATATGTTTATTATTGGGCTCTATAGGTTCTAGGCATCGTTTGTGTTTTGTCAAAGATACAATACATTTCTTCATAATCATGAAACACCTAGTTCGAGATCGAACATCTCTCGTCGACGCGTGTATAACGCGCAGCTACCGAAACTTGTCAATAGTCCTCAAGTTTTGTAAGATAAAAACAGCGCCGCGGATTGTAGGATTATAGGAGCTCTAATAAATCCCTGTGTGCATACACCCTTGTACCGGGTAAAGATTGGTAAAGCGTATCACAAATAAACCTTCAATTTTTTTTTTGCGATCTGTACTAATATTATAAAAACGTATTTGTTTGTATGTAGAGGGTAGTCTTCGGAACTAAAAAAAATTTTCACGAATAGAAAGCTATATTATCCCTGAGTGTATCGTAGTCCACTGCTGGAACACAGACCTCGGAGTGGATTGTAATTTACCACGCAAGCCCAGTGTGAAAGCGGGATTGTCCGAAAGGGTTACCGCTACCCCGGAACATAAAGGGCTACGGAAGGAACATGGATGGGTTTTAGTCAGTAAGAGTCTGACACTCCTTTCCGCTCCACCCAGAGCGGGAGCAGTCATTGGATTTCCCAGCCTTAAAAAAAAAAAGCCCAGTGTGAGTCGATAGATATCTCATGTCTTTGAGTTTATGGTTGCGGGACATGTTTCCTCACGATGTTTTCCTTCTATTTAAACAAAGTAAAACTCCTACTTGGACTCGAACCTACGACTCGTAAGTCAGTGCCGTTACCTCTGGGACACCACTGCTCCTCTGCCTAGCCTTTCCCAACTATGTTGGGGTCGGCTTCCAGTCTAACCGGATGCAGCTGAATACCAGTATTTTGCATGGAGCGACTGCCTATCTAACCCCCACAACCCAGTAACTGAGTAACACGATACCCCTTGGTATGACTGGCTGTCAGATTTTCGGGCTTCTGACGACCCGTAACGACTGTCAAAGATACACAAATGACAGCCGGGACCAACGGTTTAACGTGCTTTCCGCACGGAGGAGTCTCGGTATGTAAAGATGGTCACCCATCCACGGCCAACCCCAGCAAGCGTAGCTTAACCTGATGGATCGACCTGTGCGGCTGTTATTACTAAGCCACGAGCTCCTCTGCCATATTTTTACCATTCTAATATTATACAAAAGACATCTGCCCTCATAAAACTAGAAAAGTGGCATAATCATTATAGTTAGTGAGAAGACATAAAAATTATATCAAAAATGATTTACATGAAAATACAGTTTTATGTAGTTTTTTTTTATTCATTCACCATTTTGTGAGGTCGGGGAGGACTATAAAATGAAATATTAATAGGCGTTTTAACATTTTATAGTTTTGGTTTAAAGTAGCTGGTCACATGGATTTTACAGTATTAGCGTTGTTACTTTAGCTGATTTATAACGATATGATATGGAATTAGTTTTTATGATTTGTTTAAAAGAGTGCCCACGGAGTTTCTTGCCCGTTCTTCTCCATAGGTACCTATTGCTTTGGAATGGGCAACTAGCTTCATCTCTCTGGCTGATCGACCTTGACAATTCAAAAGTGCCTGTAATTGGTTTATTTGAAATAAATACTTTGAGTTTGAGTTTGAGCTCGGAGTCATGGCCCTCGCAGACAGGTGCGACGTGGTTCTGGTAGAGCAATTTTCCATTAAATTTTCATAGAAATTGTTCTGCTAGAGTTGCGTCGCGCCTATCTGCGGCAGCTTTTAAGTATTCCTATATATTAAAATTTTGGTGCAGAAGTGATATTTTTTGAAGCTTATAAGTAACTATACTTACTCTGTTAAAAATACAACTTCACTTGAATGTGCCCTGGCGGTTGAGAGTATGCTATGCCTACTCTAATGTTTCGCTGATAGTGGCACGCGTGTTGGATCATATAGTTCCCTTCAAAATGGTTGAGCTGAATGGTACCAATCCATGCATCATGTTCGCGAACGGGCTTTATTAGTAGGGACTGGTCACCTCTTAGCTGCAACGGCTTATTAAATTTTTTTTGAATGTTTTTATTTTTGTTTATTTCTATTACGAACGCTTATAACGATCAACATTCTTCAGACATGTATAATTTCAACATCAATGATGTAACCAATATTTTATATCCATGTTTTAGAGTGTGTCCCTGAAGTTTCTTGCCCATTCTTCTCCATGGCAACCCACTATTCTTTGGAAATGGCAACAAGCCTCATCTTTTTGACCGACCGAACGCCTTGACAGTTCAAAAGTGCTTCTTCTTTCGTGTGGTTAGTGACTAACCTGGTGTCAGAGTTTTTATGCTGCCCATGGGCTTCTGACTTAGTTTCACATGATGTAGAAATATCACTCAGACATGCTGGTTTCCTCACGATGTTTTCCTTTACCACTTTTTAAGCTAGTGATAATAGTGCCTGTAACTGGTTTATTTGAAAAAAAAATATTTTGACGTTGAGTTTATCATTTTCATTATTTTTAAAGACATCTGGGAAGCTCAAACAATTAAAATATTGAATGGATTACATCTTTCTGAAATTTTATTTCGTAACTACATAATTATAGTAAAAGTTTCTCCGTTCCGAAGTTAATCTGATAAACTTGATTGATTGATGATTCGCTTGCCCATGCGCATGGATACGTGAATTCCCAGGTTGAGTTAACTGTAATCTTAGCTCAACTTAATATACTTAACTTTTACAACAACCGTGGAATTATTGAACCCTTTGTTTGTACCATTCTCAGATAATCAAGATGTTGTATACTTTATTATCATATCTTATTTTAATTATAATATGAGAATATATATAAGGTGTTAAAAAATCAACTCTAAGAATTTCGTGGGAGCATTGTACTCATCGTTACGAACAACTTTTACTATGGGATGAACCCTGAAATCGCGAAAAAAATATGAGCTGTTCCATACATTTTATTGAGTTACGTGTGCATAAATGTATGGAACAGCTCATATTTTTTTCGCGATTTCAGGGTTCATCCCATAGTAAAAGTTGTTCGTAACGATGAGTACAATGCTCCCACGAAATTCTTAGAGTTGATTTTTTAACACCTTATATTTAGCTCGCGAATATAGTCTTTTTCCGTAGGTGTACATAGGAACAAGTATGAATCGAATAAAGTAGACTTGTTTTTTGGTCAATGCTGCCAGTCTTTTGGTCAATGCTGCCAGTCTTTTGGGCACGTTTCATATTACTCTATTTTACAGCTCCGCTCCTCTCCTCTCCGCTTCAGTAAGTAGACCCTATTATGCGTTTTTTATTTAAAATATTCCTGTAACAGCTTGGAGCCTGGACTTCTGTCCGATCTATAGGGAGTAATTACTTGGTTCCAATAAGATTTAAAAAAGAGACTGTCCCTGACACAATGAGAGAAAGAAATGATGCTCTATAAGCCGTCCTTTTTCCAAAATTCAGTACAGTACAGTAGTTTCCTATGTGAAGGCCCACCTGGTCTTCACAGTAGTGAAGACCAGGTGGGCCTTCACATAGGGAGCTTCAGAGGTAGTGCTCGTGTAGTGTGTTGTGTTGTAGGGATTTAAATCCTACACAAACAAACACACAGGGCAGCAGCTATTGAATTATATTACTTTTAAAGAGCATATGCGTTCAGCAGCACGGCTACTGTCAGACTCCATCATTTTGAAAGGTCTAATGCTATCAGTTATTTTCTAACCAACCTGCCCTAGATTCCACATAAGGTCTCACCCAGGCTCTACAGTACTATACACAACATCATTATCGTTATTTCAGCCTTTTTATAGACTTAACACTACAATTTACACATTAAGGTTTTCCGTTACAATTGTACACACAGTCACACATACACATTGTGTTGTGTTGTGTCGTGTCGTTGTCGGTTGTTGAGTTTTATAGTAGAGACACTAGTAATTTCGAGAAATTTGTAAATTGTAACTTGTAAAGTTTTGTGGTATACGGCCCGTTGGCCGACCAGACCGGACCAATCCGGACCCATATCCGAACCAATGGCCAGTAGACCAGAGTCCTGACTCTCAAACAAAGTCAAACTTCGTTTCTGATGTTGTACTTCAAAGGAACTTCGATCGCAGCCGCTCCACAGCGCCCTACAATGCTGAACAGTGCTCCACAGCGCTCCAAATAGAAGTTACCTGTTATCAAATCAGTTAGATCTACCCAAATCAACCGATTTCATCACACAATACAGTTGGTTTCCTTTCATGAGGTATAATCTAATTTATATCGTGATGTACTTGAATACGATATACGATGGATGCTAATGTGTAAACATTCGTGGACTGGTATGTTCGTCACTGCGTGTAATGTTCTGTGGCGGGCTCGGATGTACAGCTGGGCTGGATGGGGCTGGAGTGTGGTTGGGAGGTGAATGTTGGGCGTAGAAAGGAATCTAGTAAATGGATTTTTTATTAAGTATATTAGTGTTAGATTATAACTTTAAAATCCATAGATTTTAAAGCAAAACACCAAATAACTTATGGTGAATAAGTCTATGCGGCTTCGAAGGACCGTATGCGGGAAGTTAATTTTTGCGGATGTAGATTTTAGCGTGGTGAATTGTTGGACGACACACAGAATTGAGCTTGAGGGATATGAGGTTATGAGAAATAGGAATGGATGGACTTACTTGTGAACCTTCTAGACGAAACACGTGGATTCAAGGACAGCTAGCTTAGCAGACGTCTCACGTGCTATCTGGTTTTCTTGCTTTTCCATGTGGTGCACTTTCACTTGTTCTTGGCTATGGCCAAAAACCATAGAGAATGGATTTTTGAATAAAATTTTATTAAACTCAAGAGTTGCGTTAACGTTCCAAAGTGTATATTTTCTTTCTGTTGTGAAATGAAAGATCAAGAATCTTCATTGTTTCACAAATAATAACTAGTATCTATAGAGACCGGGGAAGTCTATTTTCTTACAATAATCATGAAAGTTATATTATTTCAAAACTTATTTTTCAACAGAAAAAGGTTATTGCCATTTTAATTACAAACCCTTGCCAATGAACGTTCAAATTCCTTTATTTATAATTTTCACTAAGAAAATGTACTTCAAGGTTTGATAGCTAAAAATGTTTAATTTTTGTCAATCTTCTTAAGATATAAAATAAACAACCTAAAACTAAAATATATGAAGTATATAAGGGGGGGCATCAAAAAATTAGTCCTCATCGCTGTCAGTGGGAAATGCGCCCAAAAGGCGGTCAGCGTTGCCACGTTGGATGGCAATTCTGTCTATATTATTAGAAGACTATAGATTATAGAAAATAATCAGAAAAATAACAGGCACTTCCAGTAACTGTACATCATGAATATTGTAGAGGCAGCGACCCGCGATAGAGTCATTTCCTGATTTTGATGTCGCAATACAATGTGCCACGTCAGTATATCGAAGGTTTTGACATCTTTATTAGGTATATAAAATTAATGTGTTCGCAGGTAATATTATTATTTTTATGCCACTTTTATTAAGGCAATGTATGTGGGAACGATGTTCTTTTAAAACGGGTAGATTTATTATTTTTGGTCGCGAGTTAATTTTATATTTTTAGGAAAGTGTGCTTTATCGTTGATGCCATCTAGCTACTTAACATAATCAGTTGACATAATAGTCAAAGGCAAACCAAATAAGGAAATCTATTTATTACGTTTTATTCGTTTTCTTAGAACACATTTGTTTTTTATGACAAAAACGTTTTTAGTAACGACACAAAATTAGTAAATTATATTATATATTATCTCCTTTTACAGCAGTATTATTTTATATAACTTCAGTGTAAGAAGATATAAAGCTATACAGGAGATATAGCTATATCTCTTTCTGAATGTGAAGCAATTTAAGAGGAGGTACGATCTCATCTGTATTTACTAGATTTAATCAACAACGTAATCTTCATATCAACAACGTAAATAACGCAATGAATATTGTTGACGTTAATTGCAGTCTACCCCGCTTTTCCTGATAGGTATGTGTGGCCAGGCCCTAGGTCTAAAATCTCCTGATGGTCTTCAAAGTCAAAGTCAAATCATTTATTCCAAATAGGCACAAGTAAGGCACTTTTGAACGTCAAAATGAACAAGAAGTAGAATTGATTCTAGTCGCCCCTTCCAAAAGGTAGTTTCGTGTGGAGAAGAATGGGCAAATGTTTAACAATGTATGTATTGTATGAGTTATAAGTTTATAACATTAAATGTGAAGACCCAGATGCACCCAGAATAGAAACACTACACCACAAAAGGTGAAAAGAAAAACATATATAGTAATGGCAGGTAAACTTAAGTATGTCATAAGTACATGGTGCTCACATATTTATAAACATTCTAAAAGTTAATAATAATAAATCAATCAATCAATGTGTGAGAAGTTATTTCAACATGCGAATAGTATTTTACAAATAATCAATTATTACCTAATTTACTTAGCAACCAGTTTGATTTTGTCTAGACCCTAGATTGCCCTGTGGAGCAGGACCAGCATGTTTCCAAGCGTCCTTATCCTTTATATAGTCCTCTAATTTGTAATATGCTTGTTTACAAAGTGTATACTTAGTGTACAGTATACTTAGTGTTACTTCATAATCCAGTTGGAGATAAGTTAACCAGATTGCATGTCATGTATCTAACAAAGGCTCGACGCAAACGATCCACCGGCCACAGTCACCAAATAATAGCCAGACTCATCTTCGAATAATATACTAATTTAACAAACATTGCTTATTATAAGACACTCCTTGAATAATATTATGTAATTTTATAAGTTTTCTTATCCGTCCAACAATTAACAAATAATAATGGTTAGTATTACTTGGTATCCCATTGATAAACACTCAAATTGGAAAAAAAAATCTAAACATTTATGATGTTTAATTTATTTATCTGAAACATTGACATATACTGCACGACAGCAACAGAGCAAACGAGGATGTGGCCGGTAGGAGCGATGCCTAATTCCGTCTAATTTCATCCTATAAATGTGACAAAGTTATTGTTGCAGCTGTCAGAGTGACACCACGTCACATAAATTAAGTGAAATTGTGGTGGAAATATTACAAGCTCCTGGCTAAGTAATAACAGCCGCACGGATCGATCCATTAGGTTAAGCTACGCTTGCCGAGGTTGGTCCGTGGATGGGTGATCATCTTTACATATCAAGACTTCTCCGTGCCTCTGAAAGCACATTAAGCCGTTGGTTCCGGCTGTCATTTGTGGATCTTTGACAGTCGTTACGGGTCGTCAGAAGCCCGAAAGACTGACAGCCAGTCTTACTAAGGGGTATCGTATTACCCAGTTACTGACTGAGTTGTGGAGGTCAGATAGATAGTCGCTCTGGTGGAGTACTGGTATTCAGCTGCATCCGGGTAGACTGCCGGGAAGCCGACCCAAACATAGTTGGGAAAAGGCTAGGCAGAGATTGATGCTAACATAAAATGTACTGAACAGCTGATTTTTTTTCGTGATTTCAGAGTTGGTCCCGTCGTCAAAGTTATTCATTTTCATGGGTACTATACTATACACCCTGGAAGTATGTCCCTCGTTTAACCTAACACACTGTATAAGCAGCACATATAAATTGGTCGAAAACAGTAGATAAGTTATTTCAATGTCCAAAATGTAACGCATAGTGTGCGTGGTTCATGGTGCGTGACGTCATTGCATCGCCCTTTATTTATGACTACGGTGTACTGGCCACATGGAATTAGGAAGGGAATTTTAGGACACTTGAGTATGAAGAAGAAAAATGTTCCTTCCCACACAAAATGTTAGAGAAATAAGAAATATGCAGTAATTTGGTGCTCAATTGGGTATTTGAAAGGGAAGTCAATAACGTTACCTTTCATGAACTGTCAAAACGCGGCATTTGTACGTGATTTGGATGAAATATAACAATGTGACGTCACAGATTTTTCGAATCAAATGGCATGCTTATTACCGTTAAATGCAATTTTACAATCATAATTATCTTTGTATAATATTTAATTTCTGTACTGTGATGGAAGTTTTTAAGATGAGCGGTCTTTTTTCTATGTGATTTTATATTTTATTTTTGACCGTTTCAAATAGTCAGTTGATTGATTTCTATTATTAACTTTTTAAACTGTTTGTAAATATGTGTGAGCAACATGTATTTATGACATAATTAATTTCACCTGGCATTGTTATATGTGTTTTCTTTTCACCTTTTGTGGTGTTGTGGTGTATTTTTATTGTGGGTGCATCCTCTTCACATATAATAGTTGTTCATTTTTGGTCACGTGACTCGTCGAAATGTAGGGAACAGCTGATTTTTTCCACGATTTGTAGATTATAGCCTGGAATAGCACATACGCTCCTTTCATCCTGTTAGTATGTTCTTACGGTTCCCGTTGGATCTTTTCGGACTACCACGAGGGCAAAGCAGCGGGCAGAAGCTAGTCACTACATAGTATAAAACAAAGTCGCTTTCTCTGTCCCTATATCCCTATGCATGCTTAAATCTTTAAAACTGCGCAACGGATTTTGATGCGGTTTTTTAACAATTAGATTGATTGAAGAGGAAGGTTTATGTGTATAATTTGTCGACATATTATGCGAGTGAAGCCGCGGGCGGAAGCTAGTATATTATAAATGCGAAAATGAGTTTGTTTGTTTTCACGCCAAGCGGCTGAAGAGATTTGGATAAAATCTGGCACACAGGTGGATTATGGCCTGGGTGAGGACGTAAGCTGTTTTATACCCTTTTATTTTGAGGACATTATCAAATGACTCTTATCTTAAATGTAAATATGATTATATTTCTTGTAACCAGTAAATGTTATGTCTCCAATTAAAACCAAGTTAGTATAAACTGAAATATCAAGATACCTCCTCCAAATCAGTAAAACTTTCTAGATACTTTTCAACATTATACTTCCTCATTTCCCTACTACATTTATCTCTTTACTTTGCCGTCCGCACACGCAGCCTATTGTCAAATTTTATTGGTCAAAGTGTTATTTACACTTAGATCTTATCAGTTAACTGTGATACCATGAAACAGCCTGGTTAGTTAGCATCTAATTAAAATATCGTTAACCTTTGGTTATCTATGGGCCGTTAATGGGTTTCATTAAAAAGTACGGTTTAAACTTTAAACCTTCATTAGCATGAGGGATTAATTAGATAGGAACAGATTAATTTATTGTTTTTTTTTTGTAAATGTGTGTGTGAAGTGGCTTAGTAGCCGTCGTTTTTCTGGCTAAATAAGAATTGACTATTTGAATCGGCCAAAAATAAAATATGAAATCATAATAATATAGACAAAAGACCGCTTGAATTAAAATCCTCCTTCACCGTACAGAAATTAAATATTATGCGAAGATGTAATTGTAACATTGCATTTAATGTTAATAAGTATTCCATTTGATTCTAAAATTCTAAAATCTGTGACGTCACATTGTTATATTTCCTAGAAATCACGTACGAATTGCGCGTTTTGACAGCTCGAAAAAAGTAACGTTATTGACTACCCTTTCAAATACCCACTTGCATATTTATGCATTCAGCCTATAATGTTCCCTCTGCTGGGACACAGCCCTCCTCACTGTGAGAGGGAGCAGACCATAAACCACCACGAGGGACCACTGTGGATTGGATATCACATGTCTTCGAATACTTGATTCTAGGATATGATGGTTTCCCACGTTGTTTTCCTTCACCACCTCTCACACCATTTTGAAAGCAACGGTGATGATACTAAATACACAAAGTAAAATGTCTATCTGGGTTCGAACTCCCGACCTACAACTTGGAAGCCGGGGCCGATACCACAGGCAAAGTACTGCTCTTTAAGTCAAAGTCAAAATCTAATAGGCACCTGAAAGGTACTTATGAACGTAAAAATTTACAAAAAATTATATACATAATTAATTCTCGTTGCGCATCTTAAAAGGTAGTTTCGTATGGAGAAGAATGGGCCACAAACTCCACCGTTACTCTTTGAAAATATTTTACAATGATTTGTTGATACATTAATTAAATATAATTATAATTGTGAAGACGATGCACCTAAAAAAATACTAGGTACACAAATAAATATGAAAAGAAAAAAATACAAATAATATAGCAATGATAGGTAAATTAATTATGTGATAGATTCACATAATTATTTAGATAGCCTACTGTGTGACCGTCGGACTGCCAAGTCATAGGTCTCGAGTTCGAACCCAAGGCACGCACCTCTGATTTTTCGGATTCATGTGCGTATTGTATAATTGTCACTTGCTTAAAATCGGTGAAGGAAAACATCGTGAGGAAACCGGCATGCCTGAGATATATTTCTCAACAGCATGTGATGCTAAGTCAGAGGCCCATGGGCAGCATTGAAACTCTGACACCAGGTTAGTCACTAACCACACGAAGAAGAAGACATAATTATTTAGAAACATCCCAAAACTAAAATTTCAACCAGTAATTCGTCTATGTGTGTGTGTCGTGACCAGAGGGCTGGTCAATATTTAGGCCAAAGAATCAGCATTGCCATCCAACGTGGCAACGCTGCCAGCCTTTTGGGCACAATTCCCACTGACAGCGATGCGGATGAATCTTTTGACGCCCTATGAGCTCTTCCCCTTTTTTTCCGCTTCTACATAATAGAAATATTTTTTAGTTTTAGGTTGTAGGTTGTTTTCAATGGATTGATAACTTTTATCTGAAGAGTAAAAAGGCGGTTTGACATATTTTCTATACAAAAGCTGCATACATGTACAGAGGCCAGCACATCAAGTTACCACAATCTGTCAAATTTCTTTGATAGTATTTCAACTTTATTGCAAAGACATATGGTTCATTTTTAATTGAGAAAATTTGACAGTTAGGGATAGCTTGATGTGCTGGCGTCTGTACATAATGTCATATTAAAATTTATTCCTGCAACAAAACGTCTGCCTATTGCAAAAACAGCCCTTAATAAGTAAAACATAAAACAAGAATAGTTGAAGAAAATTATTTTGCACAAATCTGAGCAAGACTTGTTGCTATTTTTGATTGAATGTCAATCTTTCATTGTTTATAATGACAGACAAACGTAGAATGTTAAACTGAAAAGTCATGTTTATTAAACGAGACTATTTGTTTGTCTCTAATGTTTTAATATTTCCTAGTTGTTTGAGTGTTTGTTTATAGTTTTTGTATAGAAGGGACAAAGTGGAAATTGTCCAGTCCGGCGACGAAAATAATGAGTTGTCATTACAATGAAGATGGATTGGTATTTGTTGTAAGCCTTGTAAGAACCTACTTTCTTCTTGGGAGTGAATAGTATAGCAACAGAATTGATACTAATGTTATTTACATAGGAAAACAAAAATATTTTTAAGAATCCTTCCGTCATAACGACTTTGACATACATTTAGGCAAAAGTGGTATATTCGTTTTTTAAATCTGTTGAAGATTTCGATTAAAATGACCGGTTTATTTAAGAGGAGCACGTGGCTATGTTATAACACCCATATGGGCCGAACCACTTGGTTAAGCTACCCTTGCCGGGGTGGGTCCGTAGATGGGTAACCATTTTTACATAACGAGACCCCTCCGTGCCTCGCAAAGCATGCTAAGCCGTTGGCCCCGGCTGTCATTTGTGGATCTTTAACAGTAGTTACGGGTCGTCAGAAGCCTGAAAGTCTGACAGTCTTACCAAGGGGTATCGTGTTAACCAGTAACTGGGTTGTGGAGGTCAGATAGGTAGTCGCTACCCCAGAACATAAAGGGCTAGGGAACATGGATGGGCTTTAGTCAGTAAGAGAGTCTGACGCTCCCTTCCACTCCATCCAGACCGGAAGATGTAATTAGATGACTCCACCATCAACAAAAAAATTCAAACTACGGGTTACTAAGAAATTCCTGATGGAAAAACCCAATAACACCTCATAATGAGGCTCAAAATTTCTAAATTAACAGCTAGACAATAGAAGGTATAAATCATACTCTCCCGACTTATCTAAGTCCATAATTTCCGAACTTAATGAACCGATTGTAACAAGTGATCCACTTATTGTGAGCAACGAGATTGATGCTCTTGCGCACAAAAACATGATAAGCGCTAGATTAGCTTCGGGCGGGAGCTTCACAATCACAACGGATAATACTGTTAGGAAGTACCTACCTAACTACACGGATATAGAGAGTTTTTGTTCTAAAATGTGTTGTTATTATTGATATTGTGTTATCTACAGGGTGAAATTAAATTCATGGGCATTATTTTAAGGGGTCACTGTACTCTTGATTATGAACAATTTTCACTATGGGAACAAATCTGAAATCGCGAAATAAAAATCAGCTGTTCTCTACATTTTGACGAGTTATGCGAGCATAATGTATGGAACAGCTGATTTTTTTTCGTTTTGCTATTGATTTGCTTCTCTTTTGATTTGCTTCTCTTTTCATTACACATTGATATCTATACGGTCACGGTCTATACGGTTTTTTGGTGTGTTTTGGTTTTACGGTTGTGCATTTTTGTTTATTTACGTAACATTTATCCAGAAAATCAACTACTAGGTTCTCTCCAATACATTGCTGAAACAACTGGAAGGTGTCCTGATGACAACTGGATTAATACAGTTCCACAGCTTTCACAAAACACATGAGGGACCCACTTTTTATCTTGGTTCAATCTATCTAGCCTTTTCGCAACTACGTTGGGGTCGGCTTCCAGTCTAGATGCACCTGGATACCAATATTCAACATGGAGCGACTATCTGATCTCCACAACCCAGTGACTGAGTAACATGATACTCCTTGGTAAGACTGAATGTCAGACTTTCAGGCTTCTGACTACCCGTAATAACTGTCAAAGATCTACGAATGACAGCCGAGACCAACGGCTTAACGTGCTTTCCGAGGCACGGAAGAGTTTCCTTATCTAAACATGGTCACCCATCCACGGACCAACCCCGGCAAGCGTAGCTTAACCTGATCGATCGACCTGGGCGGCGGTTTTTGATTAGCTACGAACTCCTCTTTTTATCTTGAAATTATCGAAGATATTCAGTTTCGAGAAGTCATAATGATGGTGGTAACAATGCTATTGCTGTTGTAAAAGGCACTAAGCCCAGGTCACCACAACCTATACTGGCCATTTACCATGAGCCAGTTCCCATAACTCAAATGGAAATAAAAAAAATAACTCCACCTAATCTATGCATACAAATGCATTCTTAAAAGAACGCAGCCGATAAAGAACTAGAATAATTAGTCCCAAATTATGTAAACATAATTAGATGAACCAAACTAGAAAATGTAAATGAATGATAACAAGTAACGGTTCATTCGAAAATTTACCTGTGTTAAGAGATTGGTGTGGTCACCGTTGAGAGAACAGTAGATAAAGTTATTGTAACAAGGTATGGTGGAGTACGCATCGCTTATAGAGGTTGCTAGTGACAGCGGATAGCGTTTTTAAGTTCCCTTACCCAGGTAAAACGGGACCCTATTACTAAGCTGAATTTTTTAATTACAAATTTTGACATGTATGTACAATTTAAATTTTATTTTTTCTTGACTGTATAGTAAGCAAAGATAGTTAGTACCTTTCATTTTTGACATTTTGTATGGTAGTTAATTAGTAAATTATATAGCTTTTTCTTTTTAATTAAATTCAATTAAATATTTCTACACCGGCAACGGTAGCATATGTGAAACTATTTTATATTGTAAGACCTGAATGTAATTACCATATACTAAGAAATAAATTCTATTCTATTCTATTCTATTCTAAGACTTCACTGTCCGTTTTTCACCAGGCTGTATCTCATGAACCGTAATAGTTAGAAAGTTGAAATTTTCACAGATGATGTATTTCTGTTTCCACTGTAACAATAATTACTAAAAAATAGGATAAAATCAATATTTAAAGGTGCTCCTATACAACAGACATGATTTATTTGCCGTTTTTATAGATAACTAGCTTCTGCCCGCAGCTTCGCCCGCGTGGATGACGGAAATTGCATATTATTAAACATATAAACCTTAAAAACTGCATCAAAATCTGTTGTGTAGTTTTAAAGATCTAAGCATACATACATGCAGACAGGACAGACGCGGGAAGCGACTTTGCTTTATACTATGTAGTGATTGTAGCCTTCGTGTGTGTGTGTGTGCAATGTAATTGAAGAATTGGTGAAGGTGAACTGGTTTTTTGGCAAGATGGAAGGCCTGTTGAAGGCGACACAGGTAGTCAGGATATGAAAGAAGAAAAACCAGATGTTGAAGCATCACTTGAGAGAATTTTAATTCAAGATATTTTATTTCACATAAACTTTAATAGGCACGTATGAAACGTCAAAAGCTGGGTGCATGGTTCCAATAGATCGTTTGATATGGAGAAGACTCGGCAAAGAACCCATATGGTTTCAGGACCATATATTAGGATTTCATTTAGCTTTAAGTCATCAACAACATTCAACAACAACAACATTCAAACATTTTTTGTTCAATGTCTTTAAATAAATAAATAAATATACTATCAATGGCCTAAGCTAGGCTGAGCGGGTTAAAAGTGAAGGTGTACCTAGAATATGATTCCTTTGGCCACCGAAATGTGTCTAGCGAAGCAAAGTAGATGTGCAGAACCATTGTTTAGCCAATTGTAAAGCACAAAACTACAATCTTATTAAAAGTTAGTCAAAGAAATCCTGTCAGAAATCTTTGATAAAATAACTTTGTGCTAGGCGATTTACACACGGTACCGCGCTCCGCCGCGGTAGGCGGTGAAGCGGATCTCATGTCGCATTGGTCCCTAAGAAATCCGTTGATGCCTAACACACGTACACCGCCCGACCGCGCGGTAGAGCGGTGCTCGTTTCAACCGCAAACTGCTCCTACCGCGCGGTCGAGCGCTGCCGTGTGTTAATCGCCTTACGTCGTCGTATGTAAAATATCTTCCAATAAGTTACTGTAGTGCATTCTGTAAAAATCTCCGTGAACATGTAGGTGCAGTGAGTTTAAAGTGAGCTGTCAATAGTGACAATTAGGTGGATTGACAGCTCACTTCACGCTCTCAAAATGTTTTTTAGCTGCTTTGCACGGGTGTACTTAATGACTATTTAGTTTCTTTTTAGAAATGTGCGTTTTGTTTGTGCTGAATTTTTTTTTCTTTCCTTCTTTACGTCATCTAAGTTTACACGGTGAGACTTTTACAGAATCGATCGAATTTTACAGAAGTTAGCTGTATAAAATAAAAGCCTTTATTCCAGCTCTATTAACTCTAATAATTCCTTTACCCGCTCCCAGTCGCACCACACAATCCATAATTAAATAAACGCACAGAAGCGATGATTTTTATCTCCTAACAACTACCCACATAAGTGCATAATAATTCTTTGTGTGATTTCGATCATCGTACGCACATGTAATTATGAACCATTTGAGTTTAATTACTTAAAACAGCCCTTAGGTATCTAAGGAATTCGCTGTTTTGGGTAATTTTGGAATAGGTATCGTATTACACAGTTACTGACTGGGTTGTGGAGGTTAGATAGGCAGGCGCTCCATGTAAAATCCTGGTATTCAGCATCATCTAATCAGACTGGAAGCCGACCTTAACATAGTTGGGAAAAGGCTAGGCAGATTGATTGAGTAATTTTGGAATAGGTGTAGTTGATTACCGGAAGGAGTGCCCCCTAAAGGTTATACCGACGACCCTAGACGTTGCAGGAATCTGCTGGATGTGGGCAGCACAAGTCAAGTGGAGGAGGAGATTGAAGTCCAGCAGAGACTGGTGGAATGGTGATGCTATGCTCAAACTCCATCAGCATTTATGTCAATAAATCCATTTTCAGGCACTTTTAAATCGACTAGGGATAATTCAGAAAGATGAAATAAATACGCATTCCAAAGCGTAGTATGATTCTTAGGAGAAGTACACGTAAGAAAATCCTTAAATTGACACTGTTTTCAATATTATTGTTACACAATATTAGTTATATAATAATTATGAATGCTTGAGGTCACTTCTGTTGTCTTGATGGTCATCACCTGGGAGGCTGCCACCACCTCTTATAGCAGTATTATTTTAATATGACTTTACAGTGATAAAGTAATACTAAAATAATATTATATCGATAGGTTAGGTCGGTAGGTTGGCAGTAGTTTAATGCTTACACAAAAAAAAACAAATGAAGATTATTCCGAAGAATAAACTCAAATTTCCGGTTGCCTAGACAATAGTGTCAATCGCTCCGTGTCACTATATCACTTGTGCCTAGTTGTTAATCGAACAATTCGTTATCTCAGCGATTCGTATTGTCAACGCCACTTTTCTGGGAATATTGATCGAGCCATTCGATTTCGTCATCGTTTCGTTACACAATTACATATTTTCTAGCACTTGACGTTCGAAAATGATATATCACGTGACATTTCGAAAGCTTATGCCAATTCCATACATTTCAGATTGATCTAATTTCGTTATAGTTAACAATAATGTATCTTTTTCTAGGCCCCCCGAAGATCACGGATGCATAGCAATTAACTACACTTCCTTGCATTATTTTCAACCACACTCTATTTTATCCCAGAATTATTAGACTCACGTTTACGGGTAGACAGTAATTGTTACTAACAGTCCTCCATTACACATTTCTTAGAATGAAGTCGGCACTGATTTAGCGTTCTCGCGAAAATGACCACGTTAGTCTACCACTGTTGTTACCTCAATTGTTTTTTTCCCCAGTAATATTATGAGTTACTGTCCAAAGCGGGTTCGAGTCCCGGGAAGTGAAACGGTAACAAAATACCGGATATGTCGTGGGCGGTCACTGTGCGCATTGTCATACAAAAAGCTTTTGCTTTTGTAGTGTGGCTATGATTTTTTATTGGTCGTTGGATACGATGAAAAACTTTTTTTGGTCGTAAGTTTTCTGCTCGTGAATACGGTTTTTCTTTAGTTTTATGTTATGTAGTGTATGTTGTTATGTATAAGGGATTACGTGGAATTCTCTATTGTTACTTGTGACAGTGTATTTCTGTTATTATTAATGGGTTTAGAGAATTGTGGCTATATTTAGCAGGTCTTTTTTTTTCTTTGAGTTTGGGATATCATCAAATGACTCCTCCAGTTCTGGATGGAGCGAAAAGGATTGTTAGACTCTTACTGACTAAAACTCATCCATGTTGCTTTCTTAGCCTTTTATGTTCCCTTTCGGACAATCCCGCTAACCCAGCAGGCTTTCTTAATGCTGACATTTCTTTGAGGCTCACAGCACACACATACCGGGTCTACCAGGACCACAGCAGGTCTAACAATATTCACAGTTGCGCGTGGTTAATTTAATAACAGCCGCACAGGTTGATCCAATAGGTCAAGCTACGCTTACCGGGGTTGACCGTGGATGGGTGACCATCTTTACATACCGAGACTCTTCCGTGCCTCGGAAAGCACGTTAAACTGTCGTTTGTGCATCTTTGACAGTCGTTACGGGTAGTCAGAAACACGAAAATCTGACAGCCAGTCTTACCAAGGGGTATCGTATTACCTACCCAGTTACTGTGTTGTGGAGGTCAGATAGGCAGTCGCTCCATGTAAACTACTGGTATTCAGCTGCATCCGGTTAGACTGGAAGCTAACCCCAACATAGTTGGGGAAACGCTCTTAAGATTTTTTTTATACAACTCTGTTCCAAGTTTCATCGAGATCCGTTCATCTGTTTGAGCGTGAAGAAGAGACAAATATATAAACACACACACTCACAAACTTTCGCCGTTATAATATTAGTGTGATTGTTATCTTTTTTGTCCACAAACATGTAGTCACTCTATGCAGTTCCCCATAAGCGCTATTGTCTTGGATAATGCTATTAACAAAATTATTGTTTACCTCTTCTATAGCAGCCTAGCTACTTATTACTGAGGTTTCGACGCTGCCCTTTCCGGCACACTCTGTTATGCTGTTTTTAATTAACTTTTTATTGTCAGTGTTATTTTTTTGTGGGACACTTTTACATTGTTAAGTGGTTGCTCATTCGGAAATAATTTTTCCGGTAGTTTTGATAGCTGCGTTGATTCTTGTGGCTTGATGTGTAGTGGTTTATGGTTATTTCTGATTGTATGCTTTTCATTATATTTTTAAGTGATTTTTACTTTCCTTGGGTTTTTTTATCGTAAAATATATTTTTTTTTGAATGAATTCAAACCAAAAATTCCTTCGGAATACCAGCGTTGCGGCATTTATTTATTTCTAAAATATTGCTGCGTTATGCTGAGATGGGGTCTTTTCAGCCTCGTACAGGTCTTTGTTTCTTTTTTCATAATTTTTGTTAGTGACTTAACTTTAAAATGTTTTTTTTTAACATTCTCTTTTGTTTTTATTGTATTTCCTGTGCGTGTCCAGAATAAAATATATTTTGTTTCTTTATTCGAACTAGGCTTAAAAACAGCACTTTTTTAAGGTCAAAATTACATAAGAAATTCCCTCAAAACGCCCACCCTTCACCACTTCTTAGTGCTTTAACTGGGAAGCAGGAGTGGCGCAACAAACTCCCCAGCAGCACAGCTCTCTGTTCAGTTAGAGGAACTTGATTCTAAAATATATAAAGTATACAGTACAGCATGGAAAGTAATTAACAATTCGAAACACAACACATTAATTGAAAATTATTTGCCATATGTCAGCTAGCACATAGACCCACAAACAAAATGATTTTGAAAATCAATTAGGATCTGCATTATTTCTAATTAGCAACGGGAATAACCCGTCAAATATAATAACTATATTATTATAATAATAAGATGTTTTGAACTATACACTAACTAAACAATTTATAGTTTAGTGAAGTGCCTATAGAAAGTCTATTAGTATATCCGTTATTCACATAATATATTTTATTTATATAAATAGCGTTGTTTAACTGGTTTTAATACTCATGCGTTTGAAATCTTTCGTTTCAACCACAATTTCTTAATATTTTCGATGTTGTACGGTAAAATACGTATAAGCTTTAGTTGTATAATAAACTAGCTTTTGCCAGCGGCTTCGCCCGCGTGTTTGTAAGAAATTATCCCACGGGAACCGTAAATTTTTCCGGGATAAATAGCTTATATGCTATTCCAGACTATAACCTATGTATCTTTGTGCCAAGTTTCATCCAGATCCGTTAAGTAGTTTTTGAGTTTATTCGTTACAAACATACACACAAATCTTGCCTCTTTATTATATTAGTATAGAAAAAGGTTTGCTTATAATTGACATAATATAACATCACGCTTGCAATCTCCAAATGGTAAGGCAGCGGTGTATGTACTTACAGTTCGACCACATTTTGCAAGCTATGTTAAAAAAAAAGAAAAATTCCAAAAAGAAAATAACCCGATAACGCTTTGTTTGACCCGGGAACCGAACCTAGTACCTCATGCTTAGCAGTAGCACTTACCAACCACTAAACCATCGAGGCAGAATTTAACTTATCATTTATCTTCACATACAAGCTAAGTCAATTCCGATCACAGATTTCTTCCTGGTCAGTTCGAAATGTTCGAGTACCACACCGCTTTAGCTGGTTAGAAAGCTTTAGCCAAATGATTTTCACCTTAAAGTTGGATGGGATAAGGTGTTTTATGTGTTTGGTGGGTGTCAAAAACCAGTTGGTAAAGTACACACGAGGGTTCAACAACCTTTGGAATGACGATTATGAATTCTTCGCGCGTAGGTAGCGGCCGAAATGATAGGCTGGCCCTAGAGACTACAATAGTCTATAAATATAGAAAAAAAACATAATCTATTACAATCGTTTGTTATTCTAACACTAGAGTTACTTTGTATGCTTTCCTCTTCCCTCATTGTAGGATGAACACACGATATTTAGATGAAGGATTTTCACAAAATAAATAACAATTAAAAAAAAAACACTTCTTTTTTTATCACGCACCGGAGCGCTTGGTTTAAAAGTCAGTCATGAGTTTATCACAAAATAAAAATAGCAGTTCCCTGTTGCTTAACATCATCATCAACCTACAGCAGTCTACCGTTGGTCAAAGGCCTCTCAAATTGTATGGGCATGTTATGCGAAGGACTAAGGAAATGGATGAATAGATTGTGTAAAAGATGATATTCCTAGAAAAGGAGTGAGTACCGAGATGACAACTAATAGAGAAGTCATCTCATCATCTACCTAGCCTTTTCCCAACTTTGCTGGGATCGGCTTCCAGTCTAATCGGATGCAGCTGAATACCAGTATTTTACATGGAGCGACTGCCTATCTGACCTCCACAACCCAGTAACTGGGCAATACGATACCCCTTGGTAAGACTGGCTAATAGAGAAGTATGGAAGAAAAAGACATTTTGCACCGACCCCAAATAAATTGGGATAAGGGCAGGAGAATGAATGAGTTTATAAACTCTATAGCCTATTGCAGTCCACAATGTGACATAAGCCTCTACCATGCCACAAAACCCTGTCCTTCACCTTCCACATCCAGTCTGTCCCAGCTACCTTCTTAAGGTCGCCTGTCCATCTAGATGGAGGGCGTCCTAGCCTACGCTTGCTGATGCGCAGTCTCCACTCCAGGACTCGTCTGCTCCACCAGCCATCAGTCCTTCGACAGACATGGCCAGCCCATTGCTCCCTCAGCTTGCTATATCAGTAGCTCTAGTTCGTTATCTCAATCAATCTGCTTAGCCTTTTCCCAACTATGTAGTGTCGGTCTTCCAGTCTAACCGGATGCAGCTGAATGTCAGTATTTGACATCGAGTGACTGCCTATCTGACTTCCACAACCCAGTCAGTAACTGGGTAATACAATACCCCTTTCAGGCTTCTGACTACCCGTAACGACTGTCAAAGATCCACGAATAATAATAATAATATCCTTGGACATTTTCACACAACGCCATATCGTCCCAAGCTAAGCACGAATGGCAGCTGGGACCAACGGCAACGGCTTAACGTGCTTTCCGAAGCACGGAGGAGTCTCTATATGTAAATATGGTCACCCATCCACGGACGAACCCCGGCAAGCGTAGGATAACCTGAAGGATCGACCTCCAGTTCTTAATCTCTGCTTAAATAATCTAAATCCCAATCTTTTAAAATAACATGGAGTCTCTACAACCCCAGAAATAGTAACATGTGATGACGCGAAAACATGTAAATGAAATACTAAATGATTTGGATATAGGTATGAAATACTTCGAATATGAAGGTGCATCGATGTTACTGACTCCTTCTTTTGGCTGTGCGTTCTTTGGGAAGATACTGCTAGATTGGTGCGTATAAGGAACACAATGGGATCAACTTATGTGGAGAACAATGTTGTAAGTGCTGATGATCTTGAGATTTTGAGCTACGTGCGTCAATCGATTGTAATAGACTATTCGAAACGGTCAAAAATAAAATATGATATCACATTGAAAAAGACCTCTCGTTTTAAAAACTTTCATCACCGTACAGAAATTAAATATTATGCGAAGGTATAATTGTGAAATTGTAATGCTAATAAGAATTCCATTTGACTCTAAAAATCTGCGTCGTCAAATTGTTATATTTCATACAAATAAAGTACAAATTCCGCGTCTTGATTATAAAAAGTAACGTTATTGACTACCCTTTCAAATACCGAATTCGGGAACTGTTATTTGTGTTTTGTTTAAACATCGGAAACAGGCATGCTTTTTAGATATTTGTCAACAGCGTGTGAAGCTAAGTCAGAGGCACCATGGGCTGCATAAAACACAAACAACAAAAATGAATCATCAAAAAAAAATTTTTTTTTTTCCTGATGATTTGTGTTCATTCATTTATAAAAACTCTGATACTAGGTTAGTCACTAACCACAGAACAAAGAAAGAAAAAGGATCGTTTAAATAATAATTGATTAATCGAATAACATGTACACGTCTTGCTTACCCGAATGAAAAGGCAGAGGTGTACCTTTCAGGATAGTCCGATAGGGTTACCGCTACCCCGGAACATAAAGGGCTAGGGAAGGAACATGGATGGGTTTTAGTCAGTAAGAGTCTGACACTCCCTTCCGCTCCACCCAGAGCGGGAGGAGTCATTTGATGATTTCCCACCCTCAATAAAATAAAGGCAGAGGTGTGCCGATAGACACTAACATTTCACCAGTTATTTGAACAACGGCCGTTGGTCCCGGCTGTCATTCGTGAATCTTTGACAGTCGTTACGGGTAGTCAGAAGCCTGAAAGGGGTATCGTATTACCCAGTGACTGACTCGGTTGTGGAGGTCAGATAGGCAGTCGCTCCATGTAAAATACTGGTATTTAGCTGCATCCGGTTAGACTGGAAGCCGACCCCAACATAATTGGGAAAAGGCTAAGCAGATGATGATGACAGTTAGCAACACTTCAGTTATTCATACAATAGATAATAATAGGTAGCTATTCCTGAATGCTTTCTTTAATAAACTCAAAAGAGTTTTAAAAACTTAAGTGTTATTCGACTTGTGTTGGTGACTGCACGTACCGTCTCCAGCACATCAAGCTACTCCAATCTGTCAAATTTCTTTGATAGATTTTCAACTTTATTACAAAAGATTAAGGTTCATGTTCAATTGGGAATATTTGACAGTTTGGAGATAGTCGTTTTCTTTAACTCTCTGCACCGTGGTCCTAATTGAACATCCAATTAAATTTTACGGACATATGGTATCATTAAAGATTGATAAACAAAATAAAACTATTCATGCAACGAATTTCAATACTGAATAGAAACCGGTCAGATATTTGAAATCAGTCCACTCTTAGTCATTGGTACACTCGCCAGCCTCTTCAACTGTACAGCCCATCTGCTTCCAACGATCTAAGTAACGAAACCCATAAAATAGATAAGATAAGCTACCACGACTTCTCCAGTTTCTGCGCAATCTAGATTTCTGGGTCTAATTCAATACACGATATCCAGTCCGTAATACCAAGTTTACACCCTGTATATGACTTTAATAGTCTCACACAACTGATTATAAATAATATAAGGCGAGTAATACACAGCACACGGCCTGCTAAGGAGTTCACACTGCAAGATATGGCTTTATCTAAACGACACACTTTATCTTAGAAAATCTACCTGAATTATTTATAAATTTAATCTTAGATTAAAACGGTTTTACTATAAACTTGGGATCGAACGTCTAACGGAACTTTGGGGTCATAGTTTGTTAGCTGTGATGCCTGTGCGCATCGTAAAGGCACCGCTCCACAGCGCGGCCGACGGCGAGGCTACGCACGTAGATTACACACACACGCACACGCACATATAATTTGATATGTATATGTATAGGTACTGTGTGTTAGGTTAAACGAGGGACATACTTTCAGGGGGTACAGTCGAGTTCATTAATATATTGGCCCTTTCAGGCTTCAAAAATATAAATGACCGTCAAAAAAAATCATAATATTGTGACAACTATAAGCATCATTAAATTGTGGTCAAGATTTAGATTCATTAATATGTGACTGGTTTATCTCAGTAACATGTATACAGCCAAAAGCACATTATTATATGAACAACATTATGATCATATTATCTGAACATTGTAGGATTCACAATTATGTATGCACACATGAATACAATAATATCTAAACAAGTAAATGTAATTCAAATTCAACCTTATTACTTACGTCATAAAGATTTTAATAGCAATCTTAAAATTGCACGGTCAAGGAGTTTGCAACATTATTTATCACTGGCTAGATTAACTTCAAATGACGTTATGTTATGTTGAACTGTTCATGATCACATATTATTGCACAATGCACAGCATAATATTATTGAACCGTTCACATGAGGATATATTTTTGATCTATAGGTTCTATAGAATTTATTGAGCTTTCCAAAGCTCACAATATTTTGAATCCTTGACAGTGCCAATATATTAATGAACTCGACTGTACTATACTCATGAAAATGAACAACTTTGACAATGGAACTAACTCTACCTGAAATCACGAAAAAGAAATCAGCTGTTCAGTACATTTATGTTCGAATAATTCGTCAAAATGTATGGAATAGCTGATATTTTTTTCACATTTCAGAGTTGTTCCCATGGATAAAGTTGTTGATTTTCATGAGTACTATACAGCCTGAAAGTGTGTCTCTCGTTTAACCTAACACACTATGTATTGGGTGCTAGCTGACATGTTTGTAGCAAGTAATTTCATTTAATTTGTTGCTTTTCGATCCAATTACTGCATTGAATCAAGTTATCCAACTGGACAGACAGCTGTGCCACTGGGGAGTTTGTTGCGCCACTTCTTCTTCCCAGCTAAAGTACTAGGAAGTTGTGAAGGGCAGGCGTTTTTGGGGACTATCTTATGTGATTTTGACGTTCCAAAAGTGCTGATTTCGTATGACGTTAATCTATTTCGATTTATGTTTTTTTTTTCTTTTACTAAAACTTCTGTGGCCACAAAAATATTTTACTTTCTTTAATTATTTATTTAACCATCTATGAACACACATAAAACAGACAAGAAGAAAGGAACTGAAAATACTTCTCATCTATATTTCGTTTTCTTTTTTTATGATTTTACTTTTGTGTGAAAACGTAGGCTTGACGAGATCTTCCACTGCGAGTTACTAAGCTACGCATTCACATGGCAAATCTCTCCCAGCATATCTCATGTAACAGTGGACGACGAACTTTAAGCGGTGGCAGGGCATAACGACCACAATTTAAGTTTTAGTACAAAGTAATTGCCTTTCACACTATTTAGGGCTTTAACAGCCCTTAAATAAAGGCTTTTTTTGGTTGTGTGATGTCAAAAACCATTTCGTAGACATGTTTTATGGTTTTTCGATTTTTGTCGTTGCAAATTAGACGTATCTTAAAAACCTAAGTTGTTGGGTCTGGTTTCCCATGTTAAGAATTTTTTTGGACATTAATTGACCATGTGTTGAATGTTAACGGCCTGTTCTTCGTTGTTTAATTGCAATTTATTGGTTGTGGAGTAATTTTAATTGGTTTTAAGTCAGAAAATGGAAGATAGTTACGTATGTGCTAATGTTAGAGGTGCAAGAAAGAGGTGGCATTCATGTGTTGAATTTCAAAGGAATTATAACGTAATGGTTGTTGATAAAATATTTTTTATACTCATAAACTGTAAAGTGACATTGTCTTATTGTTTTTATTATTATTATATAGCATGTATAATTAATAATTTGACATTACCTATTATTTTACTTATTTAATTTATATTGAATGACAATTTGATATTTATGTTTTTTTTTAATTAGATTAATGTGCTGAATTTTGTATGCCTAAACGGCGGGACATAGCAGATTTACCTGTAACCAATTTAACATCCTATGAACCTATGAACGCAATAAATTATTTGAATTTGAATTTTAACACTATATTAAGTACCTAATACATAATACATCACGCATGTATTGCCCGAGAGGTTAAGCAGAGGTGTATCAATAATACAACTTCGCCTATTATGTTTAAGTTCCATATAATAGGGGGCGAGCCTATTCCCACCAACCGGGCATAAATCCAGACTCCGGGCATCTACTGAGAAATAGTTGGAAAAACCTAATAACATTTTGCCCGACCCGAATATCGAACCCCGGACCTTATGCGAGGAAGAGTATTTCGCTGGTCCCATTATAGTTGGGAATAGGTTGGAGCAGATTGACTTCGTTGGTCCCAATCAAAATGACGGAATCAGGTGTTGTTTATAATACATTAACCAAAAAATTAAATTAACTAAATTAATAAAGTATTTTGTAACTGTCATTGGTTACGACTTCCAACAAGGCAGGTACCTGGGCCTGCGAAACTACGAATAAGTGAATAAAAGTTACGATCAAATATTTTCATATTTTCATGTCGTCGCAGCAATGGCCCAGTGGTAAGAGCCACCGACTTGAAGGACGTAGGTTCGAACCCACAACTATGCACTATCGTGCTCACTCACTCAGTGAATACATTCACTCATTCAGTGTTTTGTCCATTCATTTAATCTTATCAACCCGGACATGTGACATCAACCCGGGCCCGCGTAGTCGATAACGGCTCACACAGCTTACACTTTACAGTCCCTCTATGGGAACATTATTTGGCCAAATATGCTTATGTTTCACCAATCTTATCATCTCCGGTACGTTATTATGTAACACGCCACGAAGCTTTTCCCCAACTTTAGTAAAAAAAAAAACAAATAATATATCACTGACCAGTGTGCCACTTTTACTTAAATACAATATCTATTCGATAATCCCATAAACGTGTCATATGAGAGAAAACTGTACAACGTAGCGCTACAATGGTGACATTAATTTAACACACGGGTAGGGCTGGTGCCCATTAATCATATAAATGTTGATAGGTTAAAATAAATCGCAAATTGAAAAAATATATACTTTTCAAACAAAATTAAAAAAAAAAACTTGAGAGGTGTCAAGGGACACCCGGATGGAACGAAGTTCCTTTCGATTAATTAGTGAAGGAATTGTAATTTCATAAGATTTTTTTTCGTCTAGCCCCCTTTCACAACGCGCGATAAGGAACTCGAATTAAATTACACTCGTATAGGTAGGTATGTAAGTATCTAATTAATTAGTTCATCCGACACCACAGTCACGAAAACAAACAATGCCGCGACGGCGACGCCGCGCGCCGCATGCCGCCACCCTGCGTTCAAGATACATAAACATAAATAAAAATACATACGCGATTTTACGCGAAAGATAAATAGGTTAGGTACAAACTAACTACACAAATAAAGACACGAAAAGCGAATTGACTTTATTTATTAACAGTAAACGGTAAAATTTAGAAATACCAAACTAGGTACCTAAATATGCAGTTTACTAAAATTATTCTGAGAAACCTATTGTCTCGTGTCGGATCCGACTTTACAAAGATGCACAACCGAATTACGCGGTTAACTTAATAAAAATAAGGTCTTAATTCGGTCCAATATTTTCATAGAGAAAAGCTCGTCCAAATAATAATGAACTCTATTCGTCCGACGAAACGATTCATTTTCGACCGACCGACAAAAAGTGTCGTGACACAACTTTTCGTAAGAATTTTTTCCGTCTAGCCCCCTTTCACAACGCGCGATAAGGAACTTCGTTCCAAAAACAATTCGCCTACTTTTTGCAGTTGTTTCATCCTAATAGCTTATTCGTTTTAATTTCATTGATGCAAATGTTATGATCCGTGACCCCGGCAAATGACCGCTGCGCGACAGTTCTTTAAAGTACAGGTTGCTATGCTTGTTTCTACCATTTTAAATAAATCCGTAGATAATAACGTTTAATGGAAAATGTCTTCATGAAACGAAAATGTGAAAACGTACTCGTAGGTATATGTGTTAAATAAATGTCACCATTGTAGCGCCACGTTGTATAAATAAAACTATACACCATTGGAAAAGTTGTAAAATTTCTATTTTATTGACCATTTACCATCTGTGAACATAGGCCTATAAATTGTAGACATCCGACATAAGAAAGGTGTGATTTGCGCTATTAGACGTGGCTAGACAACTTCAGCGGCATTTTCCCGGCTTTTGATTATCGTCAGCTGATAAGATCTGATTGGTTTATATGATAGATAAGTGTCTATTGCTGAACATAGGCTTTCAGTTATGGAAGTCGATAATTTAAAGATAGTTTCTAGTCTCTTTCATTTCGTGTGGTTAGTGACTAACCTGGTGTCAGAGTTTTAATGCTGCCCATGAGCCTCTGACTTAGCTTCACATGCTGTTGAAAAATATCTCTCAGACATGCTGGTGGTTTCCTCACGATGTTTTCCTTCACCAATTTTTAGACAAGTGATCATTAAACAATACGCACATGAATCCGTAAAATCAGAGCTGCGTGGCTTGGGTTCGAACTCGAGACCTGTGACTTGGCAATACAACGGTCACACCACTAGGCTATTACTGCTCGAGTTTCTTGTTTCGACTTTTAATGACAAGCTACTCTGCTCGAAATCTAGAGGTCATTAAGACTTCATATTCACTTTGTAAGACTGGCTGTCAGACTTTCAGGCTTCTGACTACCCGTAACGACTGTCAAAGATCCACAAATGACAGCCGGGACCAACGGCTTAACGTGCTTTCCGAGCCACGGAGGAGTCTCGATATGTAAAGATGGTCACCCATCCACGAACCAACCTCGGCAAGCGTAGCTTAACCTGACGCCACGAACAAACATACCGCCTGTAATACCGCTGTTAAAAATAGGCTGCCTGTAATACGCCTGCATAATAGGGCTATATAACACGCTCATTTATCAGCTTTAAACATTATTGTTCTTAAATTAGTGAGGCGATGAAATCTCAATTGAATCAGCACAGTATTCGCCTTCGAGTCTGGCGCCTTCCAACATTCAAAATTTAGTCTGCATCTTAGAACCTTTCAAAGATACAAATAATAGTAAGAAAACATGGCCGCTCGCTGCAAAAAAACTACAAATAACTAACTTGTTATTCTTCTAAACCTGGGAAGTGTTAGCGCTGCCCTCAAAGGGGCTAACCTACACGACACTCACATACTAAACCGGGGACTACACAGTTTAAATGCGGCACCATTCAACGGTTTCAAATCGCCCTGTTTATGCCAACACGCTTGTTCGAGCTTTCTATGCGGACATACGGTGGACTTGGATGGAGAGCTTGTTGGGAGCTGAACAGCTGAACCTGTTGACAGTTCACAGTTTCCAATTTCACCTGTAGGACGTGGTGAACAATGGGTTTATTTAAGATCTCTGATTAATTGAACATTTAAAAAACGATCAATCTTTTAAGAATAATAAACTTAAAAAAACATATTTTGTTGCGTTCAATAACTCAAAATCAAAACAATCAATCTGGCTACCTTTTCCTAACTACACACATCAAAAGTGTCTAGGGATCAACATATATTTTTGCAATAACTTTTCTCTTGATTGATATTAATTTAAATTTTCTTTAAGGATTCATCAAATAAAGTGTTTTCGTTTGTCACAGTAACGATAAACCAAGTCACCTTTGCATTAATAAAGAAATTTGCCATTTTCCTAATAAAGGGATTTTTGACATTTGAACCACTAACATTAAAGTTCGAAAAAAAGACTGAAATAACAGTTTTCTTTAAAATTTTATTGGGTAACTTAAACAATTAATAATCCGTGTTTCTACCGCGAACACTAACAACACAAGAACATCGGTTTGGCATACTCAAAATGAGTTCATCCAAATCACGCTGTGGAATGGCCGCCCATGTTCGTTGCAACAACAAAAAAAGGTCTTCTTGCAACTGGATACCCTCCATATTCGGCAGAGCTCTTCTCTGTAGCATATCCCATGCATGCTCAATCGGGTTCAAGTCTGGCGACTGAGCAGGCCAGGGCAGGACATTGATGTTAGCTGCGGCGAGAGTCTGTCTTACAACTCTTGCGGTGTGCGGTCGTGCATTATCATGCATTAACTGAAATAAGGGACCGATTTGCACTTGTAGAGGAACGATGACGTCAGATACAATCGTCTCAGCATAAATTTGAGCGTTGAGGTTGCCTCTGATCCAAATCAACTCAGTTCTTCCGCCGATCCAAATACCCGCCCATACCATGATGGTTCCACCACTATAAGGATGGACTTCCTGGCAGGATTTTAATCGCTGTTGGCGTCCAGGGGTTCTCCAGTGTCGTATACGTCTTGTATCCGGTCTCATACCAAAACGAGACTCATCAGAAAAGCACACGAAACGCCATTGTTCTTCTGCCCAATTTCTGTGTTCAAGAGCCCATTGATATCGAATCCTACGATTGTGCATTGCTATAGGTGGTACCCGTAGCGGTCTTCGGGAATGAAGGTTCACTTCATGCAAGCGGTTTCTGACTGTTTGGTCGCTAATTAAGTTCCCTGAAGAGTGATGAAGCCTCACGGCTAACATCATGGCGGTTATTGTTGGAGCTCTTCGAGTTAAGATTTGAATGTATCGGTCTTGTCTCCGTGTGGTGCAGCGATACCGTCCTTCATGGCGCTCAGCCACGGTACCAGTGCTTCGGTAACGTGTCCAAAGTCGACTGATAACACCTTTTTTTGTTGTTGCAACGAACATGGGCGGCCATTCCACAGCGTGATTTGGATGAACTCATTTTGAGTATGCCAAACCGATGTTCTTGTGTTGTTAGTGTTCGCGGTAGAAACACGGATTATTAATTGTTTAAGTTACCCAATAAAATTTTAAAGAAAACTGTTATTTCAGTCTTTTTTTCGAACTTTAATGTTAGTGGTTCAAATGTCAAAAATCCCTTTATTAGGAAAATGGCAAATTTCTTTATTAATGCAAAGGTGACTTGGTTTATCGTTACTGTGACAAACGAAAACACTTTATTTGATGAATCCTTAAAGAAAATTTAAATTAATATCAATCAAGAGAAAAGTTATTGCAAAAATATATGTTGATCCCTAGACACTTTTGATGTGTGTATGTTGGGGTCGGCTTCCAGTCTTACCGGATGTAGCTGAATACCAGTATTTTACATGGAGCGACTGCCTATATATAACATCCACAACCCAGTAACTGTTTAATACGATGCCTTGGTAAGACTGGCTGTCAGATTTTTAGTCTTTTGACGACCCGTAACGACCGACAGCTTAACATGCTATCCGAGGCCCGAAGGAGTCTCGGTATGTAAAGATTGTCACCCTTCCACGGCCATCTCCGGCAAGCGTAGCTTAACCCGATGGATCGACCTGTGCGGCTGTTATTACTTAGCCACAAGCTCCTCTCACGAACTCAAACTCAAAGCATTTCTTTCAATTAAACCTATTACAGTCACTTTTAAATTGTCAAGGAGTTGGTCAGAGCAATGAAACTTTTTCCAGTAAGTGTCTATTCAATAAGAACTAACATTATTAATGCACTACACATACAGGATGTGATGCTAAGTCAGAGGCCCATGGGCAGCATTAAAACTCTGACACCAGGTTAGTCACTAACCACACGAATAGAAGAAGAATACACTTAACATCACGCCTATAATCCCAAAAGGTTAGGTAGAGGTGTACGTAAACAGTGTACCCTACACCATTTCGCCAGTTAAGTTTTGTGTCCCATGAAATAGGGGGCGAGCCTATTGTTTCGCAGCTTGCGACCACTCTACCAAGAAGGCAATTCATTGATTATTTTTACCCAATGGGCAATGATAATCAAGAAAGAGGCAAGAGCCAAAGAGGCAATGATAGTCTAGTGGTGTGACCGTCGGACTGCCAAGTCATAGGTCTAGAGTTCAAACCCAAGGCATGCACCTCTGACTTTTCGTATTCATGTGTGTATTGTTTAATTATCACTTCCTTTAAAAACGGTAAAGGAAAACATCGTGCGGATACTGCGGCCTACACGACCTCAACAACATAAGCTAAGTCAGAGGCACATCCATGGGCAGCATAAAACCTGTGACACCAGGTTAGACACTAAGTACACGCAAAGTAAGTAATTACCCAATCGCAACACGTGTCAAGTCAATTATTCGAACTAAGCTGAAAATCAGCATTTTTGAACATGAAAATTACATAAGACAGGGTCCCGAAACGCCCACCTTTCAACATTTTCTAGTGCTTTAGCTGCGAAGAAGTGGCGCAACACTCTTCAGTAGCATAGCTGTCTCCTTAGTTGGAAGAACTTAAACTAGGTTTTTTTTTTGGGAAATCATCAAATGAAGGGAATCATGATTGAATCCTAATTTTTGAGGATTTCCCAAAAAAAAAATCAGACCCTTAGGTACTGACTTGAACCCTTCCACGTTCCTTCCTTAGCCTTTTGTGTTCCGGTAACCTTTTCGGACAATCCTGCTGATTGGACTAAGTCTAAGTCAAGCAATCATTCCAAAGTTACTAGCAATAAAAACAATTTCTTTTGATAAATATTACTGGAAAATATAAATACTTTATTTTTATTATTTTTTTCCTAATCCCCAGCAATTTTAGAATACCAAAACTAACGTCACAAAATGTAAATGAAATATCCAATTTATTTTTACGACATCTTTGCTGCCCAATTTGGGGTACCGTGCGTCAACACCGTAGAATACCTCGCCGCTAACTGTTTTGTAAAATAAGTGGTTTTAACTAGTAATTCGTATGCTCACCAGGCCTAGCTGTGATGTTAAAACTAATTTTATATCGCTTGCCTACCCACTGAATTCTTCGACCCCGCTTTGAAAGCGACACGAATAATAATTCAATAATTGGCGGCTCGGACGAGATTTTCGTCGGCGAGATTTTTGTGTTGGTTGAATACAAATAATATGTAGTAATGGATAGACTATTGATGTGTTTGACTCCTAAAACAGTTATGGCGTCATCTTTGTTAATCTTTGCCGGTAGCCAGATGATGACAGCGTTTATGCAAATGTGTTTCTGATAGCTATCCTTCCTATGTTATACAGCTGTATCTGATCTGATTGTTACTATTTAACTGCCGCGGCTTCGCCCGTGTGGACTTTGAAGTTAAAGTCAAAGTTTTATTTGTAAAACATAGGTATAAATATGGGTGTTATTAATAAATAGGTACAGATATCTCTATGTTTTGTTAACGGCGTAAAAATATCAAATAAAAATTACAATAATTGTAACATTATAACTATCAAAGCTAAATTGTATGCTAAAACAAAGTTAACAATATTTTACGCAAAAAAGCAAGTATAAAAACAAAAAAGAAGGAAATTTTCTCACTGGTAAGAGTATCATAAAACCAAACGTAGATCGCTCCAACAGGAAGATCATAAAAGCAGAAGTTCGATGCCTAAGGGGATCCTACTTCAAGCCCAAAGAGCTGATCGGAAAGCTAATGGCAGTAGTAGTCAGTATCATATTTCAACATGAATTATGTTACCCAGATTGTGTAACCATATTCTGATTTTAAACAGTGGCCATGGAGTTTCTTGCCCTTTCTTCTCCATAGGTTCCTACTGCTTTGGAACGGGCAACTAGCTTCATCATTTTGACTGACCGACCACTTAACAATTCAAAAGTGCCTGTAATTGGTTTATTTGAATTAAATGCTTGAGTTGAGTTGTAATAATTGTTCTCTCTTGAAAACCACCACACGACATGTACAATTGCGAAAAACCTTGCGGAAATTGAAGCAACAATTTCGGATACTCACTAAAACAAATTCGGGCCAAACTCCAAACTAGTATGTAGCCCATATTAGTAAGTACCAAACTGGTCTCCCAACTAGTTTTGCAACTAAAACTAACCAACTAAAAGTGCAACTAGTTTACAATTGAAGCGGGAACATGTCCCGGGTCGTGGGGTCAGGTCGCGGCGACGAACCGCAGCCGACCAAGGTCGCCAAACTTATTCAAGGTCAGCAGTGCTAAATCTGTAGGACTATTGCAAGGGACTATTTTAGGTCAAAGAATCAACATTGCCATCCAACGCTGCCAGCCTTTTGGGCACATTTCCCGCTGACAGCGATGAGGACGAATTTTTTGATGACCAATGGGCTCTTCCCTTCTTTTTTTCCTTTGCTTACCTGTGCACAAAATATATAAGGTGTTAAAAAAATTACTCTAAGAATTTCGTGGGAGCATTGTACAGACGCCAGCACATAAAGCTATCCCTAACTGTCAAATTTTCTCAATTAAAAATGAACCTTATGTCTTTGCAATAAAGTTGAAATACTATCAAAGAAATTTGACAGATTGTGGTAACTTGATGTGCTGGCCTCTGTACCTACTCATCGTTAGCAACAACTTTTTAAAATATGAGCTGTTCCATACATTTTATTGAGTTACGTGTGCATAAATGTATGGAACTGCTCATACTTTTTCGCGATTTCAGGGTTCATCCCATAGTAAAAGTTGTTCGTAACGATGGGTACAATACTCCCATGAAATTTTCGGAGTTAATTTTTGAACGCCTTTTATATTTTAGTTTAAGTTTGTATATTGTATTTAAGATTTGCGTATACATAACATAACTTTACGACTGTAATCCTCGAAGGCTGAGGTAGAGTTTAACTATAGTGCACAGATACATAGATTTGTGTTCATAAATTCAAATACTTAAACAAATTAATCTGCGTGACAAAACATAATTAACTACCTAAGGTAATTTGCATCGTAAACGTTACTGTAAATAGAAGCCAATTTATTTTGATTAACACTTTGAGTTTCTTGTTCCGTTTGAATGTGCTGTCAATAATTAATAAAATCATGTTTGTTTAAAAAAAACCAGATCTTTTCCTCTGTCCACTTATCTAATACTAGGTAGGTACGTACGGTTTGAGTTTTTTCCTTAAGACAAACTTCATTATTATTCATCTCATCACTTGAACTTGAATTTTTTAAGCTACTGGTATTCTTGTATGTAATCCAATCAAAGATCGAAGAAAACCATGGATAACTGATTAGGAAATATAATTAATATAGAAGAAAAATATTAGTAATTCACAAAGTTCTTAATGCTTAGGCATAATTATGTCGTCTCACTATTGACATAAATAGATGAAGTAAGATAAAATCATTAATTAAATAATCCGGCAAAGAAATAGAGTTATAGCTGGAGAGTTAGCAATCTGAAGCGGTACAGGGCTGCCCATGTTTGTCAAAAGACTAATGGCCATTGGAGTAGACGAGTCCTGGAGTGGAGACCACGTGTAGGCAAGCGTTGTGTGAGAAATTCCCCAGGTCCCCGTAGCTCACCGTCCGATTAGGACCAGACCCGTGCTGAACGACGCGTACGTGTTCCACGCGCGCCTCAAAGAGATGTCAGCAATTTGGAAGCGGCCCGTTAGGACCGAATCCTGCCGGGTAAACAGGATTGTCCGAAAGGGTTACCGCTACCCCGGAACATAAAGGGCTAAGGAAGGAACATGGATGGGTTTTAGTGGGTATTAGAGTCTTCTTCTTTTCGTGTAGTTAGTGACTAACCTGGTGTCAGAGCTTTATGCTGCCCAAGGGCCTCTGACTTAGCTTCACATGCTGTTGAGAAATATCTCTCAGAGATGCTGTTTTTCTCACGATGGTTTCCTTCGCCGATTTTTTTGTAAGTAAGAATCTGGCACTCCCTTCCGCTCCACCCAGAAGGGCTTCCGCTCATTTGATGATATCCCATCCTAAAAAAAAGACTTCCCCAGCAAGACGCATCGATGACCTTAAGAAGGTGGCGAGGACAGACGGATGTGGAAGGCGGTGGACTGTATTCTGTAATCCTTCTTCCTTCTCTCTCAGCACTGGACTTGTGCAGTCTAAGGTAATTCTTAAACCTCCTAAATGACTAGCTTCTGAGTGCAATAGTCCAGCACATCTGCTATCTCCAGATAATTATAAGCCCAGTTTATTCTCCCATTCTCAAATTAATAAAATTTTAATTATATTGAATGCAGACTCAGGTAATGTAGACGAGGAGATGGCAATTTCACTTTATTACATAAACGTTAAACGCCAAAGCAATTTCCTCTATATATCAAGACAGATTTGCGGCTGTTGCACTTAGAAATACAATTACAACCAACAATTACTCAACAGTTAGAACATTTATAGATGACACGCCACGCAATTCTCACGAGGAACTTAGTTTGATTAGAAAAATACAAGATAATAATTATTGTTTTTTGTTGAATCTTGATAGCTGTGATTGTGCAATTGCTGAGCAATATACAAACACAAATGCAATGCTGGATAGTGTTGCAATATATTTTTTCTCATACTTTATTTATAGGGATTAAACACAAATCCTAAATACACTATACAACCTCAATCCATCTGCCTAGCCTTTTCTCAACTACATATGTTGAGGTCGGCTGACAGTCTAACTGGATGCAGCTAAATATCAGTATTTTACACGGAGCCACTGCCTATCTGACCTCCATAACCCAGTAACTGGGTAATACTGGTAAGACTGGCTGTCAGATTTTCGGGCTTGTGACGACCCGTAACGACTGTCAAAGATGCACAAATGACACCCGGGACCAACAGCTTAACGTGCTTTCCGAGGCACGGAGGATTCTCGATATGTCAAGATGGTCACCCATCTAGAGACCACTACTACTACAGGTACTTTCTCTCAAATAAACCTAAGAATAAATCAAACTATAAGAAACACTTTTATAGCTTAAATTATTTAATGCTGGTACCAACAATTCCCAAGGGCAATATCAGTTAAATTTTATAGCCTGAAAGATGTCTCAACCAACAACGACGACATACAGAAATATTTAATTACTAATGATGTATTATACGACGAAACTCGTCTCGTCGAAAGTCTCGGTATGTAAAGATGGTCACTCATCCATGGCCAACCCCGGCAAGCGTAGCTTAACCTGATGGATCGACATGTGCGGCTGTTATTACTTAGCCACGGGCTCCTCAAATAGACTATACAACCTAAAACTAAAAAAAAAATGTATTTATGTACAAATAGTATTTTTTTTCTATTGCCGAGTTGTCTGTGAATCCCCATCTGATCAGGTTTTCCTTGCTGCAGCCAGCCCGAAAAACCCGGTTTATGGTCATCATCAAGAACAAAGTTTTCAATCTATGTCAAAGTCAAAGTCAAAACATTCATTTCAAATAGGCACAAGAATGGCACTTTTGAACGTCAAAATGAACAAGAAATAGAATTGATTCTAGTCGCCCCTTTCAAAAGGTAGTTTCGTGTGGAGAAGAATGGGCAAGAAACTCCACCGTTACTCTTTTAAAATGTTTCACAATGTTTTGTATACATGTATTATAACATTATATGTGATATGTGTTCTTGAGTATTGAGTGGTGTCAGTATACCCCTAACCAAATTTATCGGAGGTGGATGCAACACATCTTTTTCTTCTTTATTTACTTCATCTCGGTAGCCGCAACCTTTCTAGCTACATCATCTTTCACACTATCCATCCATTGTTTCTTTGATCTTCCCGTACCCGTATAGCCGTACACATTTCTACTCAAAACCACCTTAACATAACAACATTATAAATAACTTTTCTTTGGAACTGACCCACTTAAATGCATTTTACGTGGTAGAGAGGATAGGACAATCATTATTGCTTGTAAACATTGCCTGAACTAAGGAAGGAAGAACAAAATATAAAACAATATAACTAACAAGCATGGTCACTTTGGCTTACTCATAGCCGTGACTAAACGTTTTACTCACAACTTGAGCGCATTTGATAGTTCACTAATTAATGAACGATTGTATTCAATTCTTCGTCGAAAACTATAAATCATATACTTACTGTATTGTACATGTTTAGTATTAATATTTTAAGTCTTTTTAGGTATGTAAATGTTATATCCATGGATATATTTTTCTAAATAAATGACAGTAAAAAGGTAGCAAATGAAATGAACACAATGTATGGATGGCATAGTTCACACAATGAAGCTAGGGATGGGTTGTTCAAATTAGTGACTAATTAAAGTCTTCAGTTCCTATTCAATCCTTACTTAATATTATACATGCGAAAGTATGTTTGTTTGTAACCTTTACACGCCTAAACCACTGAACCGATCATCCTGAAATTTTGCGTATACTTTGTCGGGTGTATAGAAACGGACTAAGGGCATCTTACATCCCGAAAAAAAGTATTGTTCTTGAGGAAAATAACAAAAACTTTTTTATGATAATAGATAGCGCCGCGTGGCTTTCGAATCATGATTGAATTATATTATTGCAAGCAGAGTACAACTCGAAGTTATTGATAAATTCTAAATTAACGCGAGTAAAGCCATAGGAAACGGCTAGTAGATTATAAATTAAAGTAGCTGTTTGTGTGACCGCGTTGTTCTTCTAAAGTTCGCAACGGTTTTTCATGCGGGTATATATTATTTTATTATTAATAAACTTACATAGAATAAAGGAACCTGAAGGTTTTGTCAGGTCGTTGAAATCGTGCGAAGCTGCGGCGGGTCACTAGTTACTAATAAATTAAGTACGTCGTAAAATTTTAATTTCTACAATCTAATACAATAACAACTTATACATACTTAAATTAAAAGACTATCTAACTAACTATATATACAAATAAATCCAAAAAAGACAAAAAGGACACTTAGGCGTCGAAGTACTCATCCGCATCGCTGTCATCAGGAAACGAGCCCAGAAGACTGGCAGCATTGCCACGTTGAATGGCAATGCTAATTCTTTGGCCAAAGAACAATCCAGCCCTCTGGAAAAATTAAAATTTTAATGTCAAGATTGAATTGAAATATTAGTATGTCGTATCTCTTTTCTTTGCAGGTTCTTGGAAGATTTTCTTTTGTTTCGTTTCTTTGCTTGTGTGTTCATTTGTTTTTAGTCATGTTTGAGTAGTTGTGGAAGGTTTGAGGTAGATAGCTGACTCTTTCTTTTAATCAACGTCTCCTTTGAATGTAGAGATAATCTACAATAACAAGGCGCGCCACTCCAAATTAATGTTTTAATGTTTGTAGTCACATCCTTACGAAAGAGTTTGTATGTAGTTGTAAATATTTGTCTTCAGCAACATGCGTCGTGAATCTTGTTGGCGCTTTGTGATTATTATCACAGACACTTTCAAACGTTTAGAATTTTGGTAGAGCGGGCTATGTCATCGTAGTTTATGTGAAAAACATCGTGAGGAAACCAGCAAGTCTGAGAGATATTTCTCAACAGCATATGAAGGTAAGTCAGAGGCCCATGGGCAGCATAAAAAATCTGACACCAGGTTAGTCACTAACCACACGAATAAGAAGGATTAAATTAATGATTAAATAACCAATTGATCCTGTAGATCAGCTAAATTAACAATAGTAGTTTAGCTTCCTCCATCTATTGGAAAGTGCTGTGGTTTCAATTGGCGTGCATTTGGCGCGCAATTTGTTACTGCGACGGCTACATGTATTAATCGACTCCTGCGCAGGTTGTGCAGCTTCCGGTATAAGTAGACGTGGCGCATAGTAACTTGTTCAAAGCCGTTTTTATTTAGATGCGCTTCTAGTAAAATAATAATTTTTGCCCGACTGCAGAATTTAGGGTAATGTTTAACGTTCCTTTTAACACATTTCTAAATCACAAATCCAGGCGCGACCATGCTGCTACTGAGAAATTCCTAATGGAAAAACCCAAAAACACTTTACCCGACCTGGGAGTTGAACCCAGGACTTATACTCAGCAATAGCAGTTGCGACCACTAGACCAACGACACAGTCAAATTATGAAAGCGCTCAATTTAATATCTTTCATTGACAAAATAGTATACTTTCAGAATTCTTAAAATCCTTCATTCCTAACCGAGTTATTTTGTTTCATAATAAAGTGAATTATAAATCTTGACAATTCTTCCTGAATCGTATTAGAAAGTAATCTATTCGCTGGTGGTTTCAATCGGCATTCATTTGGCGCACAATTTGTTACCGCGACAGCTACGTGTATTAATCGGCGCATGCGCAGCTTCCGCTATAGGCGCGACGCACAGTGGAGCGGACGGCATCTGTGGAAAGTAGAAGAGAAAAATTAGAAGTATGTTTCAAATTTGAATTTGATTTGACTATGCTACGGTGACGTTTTGGTAGCATTCCGTGTATGGTAAAAAATATAACAGAAAGAGGAACATTTTTCTGTTTTAACCCTTATCTTCCTATCCCTATATACTTACAGTTCAGTTTTAGTTTCATTTGTGAAATCCACACTTAGTTATTGAGTACGTGCTACGCTGTGTAGTGTGACGCCCTCCAGTTAGAGGGACGGCAATTTTAAAAAGGTGTGTGTGGACACAGAACTACGTTTTATGATGCAGTTTAGGATACGCATGCCCAATTGTGGGCTGCGATAAGCTGTGTTAGTTGATAGCTCAGTGTACGCTCCACCTACCTGCGCACAGGCACTTAGTTTAGTCCGACAATATAGCTTATTGAATACAGTGTTGTGACGTCACGGCAGCCATTGAAAACAGCGCTCAATAGCGTAAGGGAAATTGTTTTCACACGACAACTTGTACTACGGTGTATGTGTTGCGGTCCAATATTAATTAATCGTCAAAGTATGGTTTTACTAGACAAGTAGACGAAGAACAACTGACAGCGCTCAATAACGTCCCAAACGCCAAACACCGAATGAGGTGTACGTGTTGTGAGTAAAGTTTGGTAATGGTCACTTTATGGTCTTACTAGATAAGTAGACAAAAAAGCGCCCAATAGCGTAAGGGAATTTTTTTTCACACGACAAGATGTAATACGGTTTATATGTTACGGTAAACGTTTGGATGTTCGGATGACGTCAATGTATGGTCCAACAAGTAGAAAAATAATAACCACTGTGAATGGACTGATGGAGTTACTTGCCCGTTCTTCTCCATAGGTACCTACTGCTTTGGAATGGGCAACTAGCTTCTTTCCGACTGACCGACCCCTTGACAATTCAAAAGTGCCTGTAATTGGTTTATTTGAAATAAATAGTTTGAATTTGAACTTTCTTTGACACCGTGTTTTGTCACACATTAGCCTTTTTCCATTTGGCTATGAATTTGGCAATTATGACGGGTTACATAGTAAAAATAACGAGAGCCATATGTAATTATGTATATGAACTAGCTTCTGGCAGCGGCTTCGCCCACGTGTGGATGTCGGAGATTATCCTACTGCACCATACTACCAGGTTTAAAAGCATTCAGGTTATAAACTAACCATTTGCCAAATTTCATCAAGATCCGTGCAGCCGTTCTGGCGTGATTGAGTTACTAATATCAAAACTTTCACATTTCAACATTAGTAGCTGCTGCCCGCAGCTTCGCCCGCGTCAATGTTGCAATTTTTTCATACAAACTTTGATAACCCTTTACGGGGGGAGTTACCTCAAATCTTTCTTAGCTGACGTTTCCTACTCATAATCTAACTCCGTGCTAAATTTCATCTTCGTAGGTCCTAGGAGCATAGACAAGTGACAATCACTCCGTGTCGATTCGATTTCTAAAATTGTTGATCGAACAATTCGTTACCTCAACGAGTCGGATTGTCAGGAACGCTACTTGTCAACGCATTGTATGGGGATTATAAATCGAGTTTCGTTACACAATTTGACATTGTCTAGCACTTAGCGATCGAAAACGAATGATCACGTGACATTTCGAAAGCTTATGCCAATTCCATAAATTTCGGATTTATCTAATTTCGTTATCGTTGATGAAAATGTTACTCGGGCTAGGCCCCCTGTAGTTTTTGAGATTTCGTGATTAAACAGTGAGTTTATGAATGAGTGACCTTTCTCTTTGATTTGCCATAATTCTTACATTTACTGTAACACAATATACACGTAATGTTTTATGGAAACAGGTTCCAAGTAATATATCTAATGTGTGAACCTTCTTCACTGATAAAATATGAATGCTTGAAAGTCGAAACATGGGTGCAAATATCTAAGGTCAAAATTATTGTGTGAAATGTATGACCTCCCGGCCTGTAGAAGCCTGTTGTCATTCAGAAGTCATTAAGAATAGACAACGCCATACAACATGGCAATTCTGCCGGTCTTTAGGCCACTTTTCCTGTTGACAGCGATGCAAACGATTTTTTTGATGCCCTATGATTCGGCTGATGACGAACTTTTTAATTTAAAACATTGATGTAAGTAAGTAATCAGTATTTTGTCTGTGGTCGCTCCATTGTCCATGTCCGAGATACTAATTGTCACTGGTTTTAATTTTTCTGAAAACGAAGTTTTTTAGCTGCTTTGCACGGGTGTATTTAATGAGTTTTCAGTTTAAGAGTTTTTAGAAATATGCGTTTTGTTTTTTATGCTTTCTGGTTTCTTAAACAAAGTTACAGTTTCGCGTTGATGCCTTTATCTCAATCACATACAAAAATCCTGAAAAAAATTAAAAGAGTTTCTTGTCCGTTCTTCTCTTTAAGAACTTACATCAATGGGTAACTAGCTTCATTTTTCGCACTGACCTATTTCCTTGAAAATTGAAGCGCCAATTTCACTCATGAAACTGAATGCGATCAGCACATTCAAACTGCGTTCAAGACCTGTCAGTGAAAATATTACACAGAAAATAATGATACGAGCTCTTAAACGCGGTTAATGTGCTGATCGCGTTTAATTTGATTGGTGAAATCCGCCCCAAAACTAGTTTAATTGAATTAAATGATTTTTTAAACTTTGAATTTGAAAGGCATTTGTTATAGAGATAATTGGCAGGTAAATTTTCTTTCTTTCATAAAATCATTTCTTCCAAAAATCATCTATTACGAACCGGAAGTGTACCTAGTATTAACTTGTTACTTAATTACAACTTCCAAATTAGTCACCATTTTAAAGTTGGATCAAACTGTTTTCTCAAACAACAATTCGTGTTTAGAATCATCAAGTAATGTAGATTTACGTAAGTTTAACATACGCACATGAAATGTAACACTTTGTTAACGGTTTTAGTGCATTGTGGGCGTATTCAAATATGTGGGCAGGGAGCGGCCATAAGCTATGCGGTACTAATGAGAAGTGGCTTGTGAATGGTTTGAGGCGAGAGATTCATCATTATCTACATAGTGACTTTAAATTTTTAAGATTTCTGAGCGATAACTTTCTATACAACTAAACAATTTTGTTAGCAAAGTACCGAAATACATTTAAAAAGGACCGGCTTCAAAAAAGACACTACAAAGTGAAAAATTACGCTAATATCGGAAATACAACAAAAATAAATCAGCTTCCAAAAAAAAGACACTACAAAATGAAAATACAAAACCAAAATCAGCCGATAGATCAGCGCAAGCGCCGAAGCCAATCAGAGCGTTACATTTATGTAGGTAATACTCGTAGTAGTCCATACGAAGGGTTAGACAGATATTTATATCTCTGGTTCAGTTATCTGAAGCATCTACATATATTTCGCCAATTATATCAACCCCGCCTGGTGACTACCCCAACCTGTCAAATTTCTATGATACTGTTTTCAACTTTATCACGAACAAATAAAGTTCATGTTCAAATAGGGATATTTGACGGTTTGGAATAGTGATGTGCCTACTTTTAACGAAATAATGGCACGTGTGATCTTAGAACTTAAATTAAGAAAATATGTGGATACATATAAAATTACCGATCCTTTACCGCAAAATATCGTGAAACTATAAAAGGAATGCTATTTATCGTACAGGCTTTGTAAAATCATTAAAACTAATCAGTGTGTTCTTCACACTTCTTATAAAAAGTTTGTCGTAGTAATTTAAGGATGCGGAGAGAAAACCTATTTTATTTGTTTCTGTCTTTTATGTTAACTAAAGTGTGTATCTATAAAATGTTTGTTACTGTGGTTGTATCTCTGACATCGTGATATGTCGTTAAATTGTTATAAATTATTAAAAAATACTGGACACGATTTTTTTCTTTCTTTGCGCCAAAAAAAACAATTAAGTAATTTACGTCGATATATTGAGTTAAATTGTACCATGACGTCAAAAGTATGTAGATTTTATACTTTCTTCTGACGTCTTCTTTAATGCAATTTATTTAGGGTTCCGTATTTAAGAAGGAACCCTTATATTTTTCATTAATAAAATATAGTATACCTGTCTAATATTTTTTTAATCTAATGGATTGACTAAATATAATTTCTTTATTTTTTACTCAGGCATCATCCATACTTTTTATAAAAAAATATTCTTAGATTCGTAGATTATCTGTAAATATATAATAGACTTGACCATGACATGACCCTTCTTTTGGGCCTCATTCATATGAGTACTCGCTCTGTAGCGTAAAAAAATAGACTCATTTTTGCATGACTTATTTCCCAATTCTCAAACAAATTAAATTTGTTTTATCAACCATTTAACTTTTATGACTTTCATAAAATCCCCGTAATGCCTTTTAACCCTCAAATGCACTATAAACACACAATAAACACATAAACAAGTGAGTAAAACAAACGGACAGAGCAACACGCCTCTCTTTCACCAGACCGGTGGTGGCTTCGAACAATAAGCAGTAACTGTCAACAATGACCGCTAGACATTTTACCGGGTAGAGCAGTAAATTTATGTAATGTTGTTAATGAAATATGTGGATAATAATTGCCGTGTGTTCGTATGCTTCGTGACGTTAAAACGGTATTAAAATTAATAGGTAGTGCTACTGTAAATGTTGTTACTGCTCAAGCCTGATTGGGAGATACCGTGATGTTTTGCGTTGTTCGAATGTGTCGGAGAATTTAATAAAGTTTTGAGTATCAGCTCAGCTGGAATAATGCTTCTTCTTTCTTTTTCGTGTGGTTAGTGACTAACTTGGTGTCAGAGTTTTTATGCTGCCCATGGGCCTCTGACTTAGCTTCACATGCTGTTAAGAAATATCTCCCAAGCATGTTGGTTTCCTCACGATGTTTTCCTTCACGGATTTTTAAGCAAGTGATAATTATACGACTCCCGGCCACCGTAGGCGCGGGCCTGCTTACGGTGAGTAATGGGTGACTCACCGTCCGATCAGCACCAGGCCCGTGCCGGACCGCGCGTACATGTTCCACGCGCGCCTCAAAGAGATGTCAGCATGTGAAGGGGGCCCTCAGGGCCTGCCGGGTAAGCGGGATTGTCCGAAAGGGTTACTGCTATCCCGGAACATAAAGGGCTACGGAAGGAACATGGATGGGTTTTAGTCAGTAAGAGTCTGACACTCTCTTCCGCTCCACCAGAGCGGGAGAAGTCATTGAATGATGTCCCAGCCTAAACAAAAAAAACAAAAAAAAAAGTGATAATTATACGAAACGCACATGAATCAGTAAAATCAGAGGTGCGAGCTTGGAGTTCGAACTCGAGACCTATGGCTTGGCAATCCGACGGTCACACTACTAGGCTATCACTGCGGGATTAGCCTTAGAATATGATATACACAGTACACAGTTTCTCCGAAGGGTTAGGCACATTTTGTCAGTTATTTTTAAGTCCCATCTATGGCTATGGTTCCTTATAATGTAAGAGGGGGAGCCTATTGCCTGTAACTGGGCAAATATATATTTTTATAATATTAACTAACTACTGCCAGCGGCTTTGCTTGCGTGGATGTCGGAAAATATCCTAAGAAAACGTACTACGGGGATAAAAAGTATCCTATGTGTAAATCCAGGTCATAAACTGCCTCTGTGCCAAGTTTCATCCAGATCCGTTCAGCCGTTTGAGCGTGAAGGACGGAGAAACATAAAAACTCACTCACTAACTTTCGCCTTCATAACATTCGTGTGATTAAACTCGAACCAAATCATGCGATGCAACAAAATGTATTAGGTACTTAATAAAAAAAAAATGGTATGTATCAATTTATCTAAATTCGTTGTGATCGTAATGAAAAAGATTTTTTTAATCAAATGTATATCGTTCAGAACCACTTTTTTATCGATGCAATCATCAAATCAGTCCTCCCGCTCTGTATGGAGGAAATTAAGTGTCAGACTCTTACTGACCAAAATCCATCCAAATTCTTCCCTTTGTGTCCCGAGGCAGTGCAGCGAGCAGTAACCCTTTCGGACAATCCCGCTGACCCTCAGCAACCAATTAGCCCAGCATCGACAGATAACCTCAGTCACTTAGGTAGTCAAGCAGTTAAATTCTTTATTACTCTTTTGTTGATCATATGACCCGTTCTTAAGCCTTGCGTGATGTCCATTAAACCTGGTGCAATAACTGTATTTTCTATACGTTAGGATCGTAACCCCTGCTTTCATGTTTTAGAGTAATAAATGTAAATTAATTTAAATACCGCAATGTACAAGAGGACGTCTTACATTCGTATTCAGTGTCCATTAACATTAACGAGTTAGTAACTGGCTATTGCTGAGAGTGGCCGGTTTAACTTCATACTGGTCGCAAACTTGGGGTTAGTGACAGCTGCCAGGGTTGCAGCACAGCTGAAGGTACACGGATGGGTTTTATTCAGTAAAAGTTTGACACGCCCTTCCGCTCCGCCCAGAGCGGGAGAAGTTATTTGATGATTTCCCACCCAAAAAAGGGGTATGTGACAAAAATATGACATTCATGAACACACTTCCTTATTTAGCCCTAATTTTTCGGATTCATGTGAGTATTGTATAATTATCACTTGCTTAAAAATCGGTGAAGTAAAACTTCGTGAGGAAACCAGCATGTCTGAGAGATATTTCTCAACAGCATGTGATGCGAAGTCAGAGGCCCATGGGCAGCATAAAACTCTGACACCAGCTTTTAATAGATATTATTACTTGCTCATTACTCTTATTTATGTATTTATAATTCTAACGTTTTTATTCATAATATTTACATAACTAAAAAGACTCAAAATATTAATAATAACTATGTTGTTCAAGTGAACTAACATTGTTTTTCGAGACATCGTCAGGCGGTTGGTCGACTCTTCGCTCTTCGTGACCGGCCTATTTCTGGTCAAAGAATCAGCGGCATACAACGCGGCAATGCTGCCAGCCTCTTGGGATCTTTTCCTGTTGACAGCGATATGGATGAATTCTTTGCTGCACTTTGATTTTTTTCTCCTTCCGTTTTATACACTCATTACTTGGTTCTTAGTAGCAGCTCGCAGTGTGGATTTGTGCCCAGTTGATGGCAATAGGCTTGCCCCCTATTATCTGGGACTTAAACTTTTTTTTTTTTAAGGCTGGGAAATCATCCAATGACTGCTCCCGCTCTGGGTGGAGCGGAAGGGAGTGTCAGACTCTTACTGACTAAAACCCATCCATGTTCCTTCCGTAGCCCTTTATGTTCCGGGGTAGCGGTAACCCTTTCGGACAATCCCGCTTACCCGGCAGGCTTGGCCCTGGGGGGCCCCTTCATATGCTGACATCTCTTTGAGGCGCGCGTGGAACATATACGCGCCGTACGGCACGGGTCCGGTGCTGATCGGACGGTGAGTCACCCATTACTCACCGCCCGCAGGCCCGCGCCTACGGTGGCCGGGAGTCGTCACGTGGCTCCCGACGCCCGGGGCGTCTCCTGCGGCGGCTGGGACGGGAGGACCTTTCTCTCTCCCATCCCGCCACCTCCTTCGCGAGCATAACTTTTTCGCAGAAGGAGGTGACTGCCTCCCACTCCCTCTCGCCCCGGACCATGGCTTGCACCAGGGCCGGGCGCGAGAGGTCGCCGCCGCCGATCGCCTCTACGAGGACACGGCGGTGCTCTGCCCATGCTGGGCAGGTTTGCACCGTGTGCTCTACCGTGTCCTCTGGGCGATCCTCGCAGTGGTGACACCCGGGCGTTTCCTCCCGCCTGATGATGTGCAGGAACATCCCGAAACATCCATGTCCGGTGAGGACCTGCGTCAGGCGGTAGGTGAGGGCGCCGTGACGCCTCTCTAGCCACTCCTCAAAGAGGGGCCTTACCGCCACTATCGTGGCGTGCCCTGCGCTGGGTTGCGACAGTCGCTGATTCCAGGCCGCCATGAGATCGCGCCGGAGGTCCGTCCGCTCCGCCGCAATTTGCTGCGGAAACGGAGTTTCCCCCCGGCTTAGTACCTCCGCGCGCCACTCGAACAGGCGCGCGAGGACTATCGCCTCCAGATCCCACGGCGGCAGTCCGGCAAGGAGGCTTGCCGCCTCGCCCGAGATCGTGCGGTACCCCCGGATAAGCCGTATGGCTACCACCTTTTGGGGCGCGTTCAGATAATGGGCGGCTCGCCGCCGCAGTGAACGCGCCCACACCGGGGCCCCGTAAAGGGCCATGGACCGCACGACTCCCACGTAAAACCTCCGGCAGGAGGCGTTTGGCCCCCTCAAATTGGGCAAGAGCCGCTTGAGGGCGGCCCCAGTCCGTTCCAGCTTGGGGGCCAAACGTCGGAAATGCTCCACGAAATTCCATCGGCTGTCGAGGTCCAGACCCAGGTATTTCATCGTGGTCTCGACGCCGATGTGAACCCCTCCTATCGTAAGTTGGGATCCCGATGGTGGCCTATTCTGAGGCCCATGAAAGGACATGGCCTCGGATTTGTGCAATGCCACCTCGAGACCCAACTGCCGGATCCTCTCAACGACTGTCGCAACCCCGCGTGTCATCGCGTCGGCCGCCGCCTGATGCGACCTCCCCTGCGCCAGGACCAGCGTGTCGTCAGCGTAGCAAACCACGCTGACGCCGTCAGGGAGGTCGGCCCGCAGCACCCAGTCGTAACCGATGTCCCACAGGAACGGCCCCAGAACCGATCCCTGCGGGACACCGCACGACATCTCTCGCCGGTTCCATTCCCCATCGCGACCGGGGTAGATGACGGCTCTGTCCGTCAAGTACGCCCCGACTATTCGACGGAGGTAGGTCGGCACCCGGTGATACCGGAGTGCTTCCCTAATGCAACTCCAGGGCAGGGTGTTGAAGGCGTTGGCGATGTCGAGTGACACCGCCACGACGACCCTACCCTGGGACACCGCGTCCCCCGTCGTGAGGGCTCTAACGCGCATGATGGCGTCCACCGTTGAGCGCCCCTTGCGGAAGCCAAACTGGCAGTCCGCAAGGTCTGGCCCCGTCTTTCCAAGGTGCCCGACGAGGCGGCCCGCAATAATTCTCTCGAAGAGTTTGCCGACCTCGTCGAGCAGCACTATGGGCCGGAATGCGGACGGAGAGTCCGCAGGGCGCCCTGGCTTCTGTATGAGGACCAGCTTCCCCGTCTTCCAACGGAGCGGAAACTGGCCTCTCTCCATGCATGCGCTTAAGAGCGCCTCCAGTCGGGGCCCGAGAGCCCCTGAGGTCAGGACCCAGGCTTTACCTGGCAAGCCGTCGGGTCCTGGGGCGGTATTCATGGCCTTGAGCCTTCCAACCGCCGCTCTCAGATCTACCTCGGTCACTTCGGGGATGTCGTCGTCGTCCTCGTGGTCCGCTTCGGGTGGAGCCATAGGCGGGGGAGTATGCTCCCTCCGTGAAGGGAACAGAGCGCTCACCACCTCCTCCACCAGCTGAGGGCGGAGACTCTGCGTTAGTGGGGGGGCCCAGGTGCGGAGCTTGTTCCGCACCATTTTATATGGGCGCCCCCATGGATCTCTGTCCAGAGTCCCCACCATCTCCTCGCGGGCCAAGTCCTTGGCCGCGCCGCTCTGTACCCCTCGTACAGCTCCACCTCCGTGGCTGCCGCATCCGAAGGGCGGATGCGGAGCCTGCGGTGCCTGGTGTACAGGTGGCGCACCTCGACCCACGCCTTGCGAAGTGCTTCCACCTCTTGCGACCACCAGTACACCTGACGTCGGGCGCATCCTGGCCGGACTCGGGGCATTGTCACGTCACAGATTTCGGACATGGCCTCCCGGAACCACTCTGCCTCGTCGTTGATGTCGGCAGGCCTGACCGGTGATGACACCCAGGCCTGCACGATCGAGGCTTCCAGGAGGAGCTCCCGGTCCAGCTGCTTCAGCGCCCACCGCGGACCACTCGGGGACTGTCGGACCGGCGCGCTTGAGGTCTGGGTGGAGACGTCAAACCGGATATACCGGTGATCGGAATAGGTCTCCACCTCCTCTACTACGCGCCAGTCAAGGACGCACTGTGACAGAGTGGGGCTCGCGAACGAGATGTCCACAACGGACTCACCCCGCATCCGCACGCACGTGGGAACAGAACCCCGATTGAGGACGGCTAGGCCTGCTTCCAGAGCCCAGTCCTCCACCATCCTACCCCGCACATCCGTGTAGCGGGAACCCCAGGCCAGGCTTTTAGCGTTGAAGTCCCCGAGCACTAGCACGGGGAAGGGATGGCTTCTGGAGACGACGACACTCAACTCTGTGAGAGAGTTGTGGAACTCGGCGAGAGTTCGGTTCGGAGAGTAGTACACTCCCACTACCACAATCTCTCCGAACCGTGCTGCGACGCACCCCTGTCCCTTCGAGACACCCTCGAGGGACGGGGTGCCGGCGGCGGCCGACGAAGTTATGGCCACTGAGCCGCTCAGGTCCTCCACCCAGTTATCCCTGGGCGGGACAAAGTACGGCTCAGCGACCACGGCGATATTGATCGACCACTGCGCCATGCTCTGGAGCAAGAGGTCCTGAGCACAGGCGCAGTGGTTGATGTTCGCCTGGAGGAGGCGGAGTGGGGCCATCACTCCTCCATGCTAGTTTCCCCCTGGGTCCCCTGCGAGGGGCCCCCAGCAGTGGCAGTGGGGGCGGCGGCGGCAGCAGTAGCGGCAGCGGCGGCAACGGTGGCGACGGTGGGGGTGGCGACGGCGATGGAGGGCCTGCCTCTTCTCCTGGTTGCAGCAGGTGGGGCGCAGGATTTGCTCCCCGCCCGGTGGTCGGCCGGCTTGCCAGCAGCCGCGCATGCGACGCAGTGCGGCGCGGCGTTGCAGGAGCCGGCCGTGTGACCGGGCTGACCGCAGCGGAAGCACAGAGTGCTGCGGTCCACCTCCGAGGTGCATTGGACACCGACGTGGTGCCCAACGTGGCAACGGTAGACCTCAGAGGTCTGGGCTCCAGCAGTTTAACCTGCGCGCTCACCCAGCCAACCAGGAGTCTTCGGCCCTCCACTATTTTGCTGGCCGCCGTCACGGGGCAGCTTACCGTAACGGTTCGCATGCCCGTGAAGTCAGGGCGTATGGTGTCTGCCTTGATTTGATCGGCGAGACACCCGCCCGTCCTGACGACGGCGGCCACTACCTCTCCCTCCGTGACGGAGTCATCCAGGCCCATGATACGCATGTCTGCGCATTTCACGGGCCTGGAGACCCGAGCCTCCTCCGCGTTGAGGGACGCCCTTAGCTTCTCCGCTAGGGCGTCAGCGGTGGGGCCACTCGACGCACCGGGGATCTCCAGCATGCGAGCGCCGGTTGCCGTCACTCTGTGTCGGAGGCCCCCGGTGATTCCCAGCTCCTGGAGGTCCACCGTCGCCCTCGCTTTTGTGAGCACGTCACGGTACGTGACGCCCCTTTTGACCGCGTCCGGCTGTAGTGTGATGACTACAGCCGCGGTCTTTGGGGCGCGGAGTCTCGCCGCGACGGCTCTCTCCTTGCGGCGCCGCTTCTTTTGTTTCCTCCTCGCTGCCTTGGCCGCCTTTTTCTTCTCCCCGACCATCTGCCACTCGGCGTCGGTCGCGGGAGGCCCCGGAAGCCGGGGAGAGGGCTCTGGGACCCTCCCCTCCTGCGCCGGTGGGGACGTTTTGCCCTTTTTGGCTTTCCGGGCCGGCGTTGAAGCTTTGCCGGACGGTGCCGGTTTTGCTGGCGCCGGAGCTTTGCCGGACGGTGCCGGTTTTGCCGGCGCCAGGGCTGTACCTGTCGGCCCAGGTTTCGGGGCGGGAGATGCCGCAGCGGCCGCGTACGAGGTCGCCTGTGGGCCCAGGGCCGTTCCTCTCGACGTCAGGGGGGGGCGCAAGACTATGCCCTCCACGACGGAAAACCGCTCCTGGAACTGCGCCTGGAAGGCGGCCAGCTCCTTGCGTACCAGGTCCAGGACCCGGTTCTCCGCCGGCTCGGTCTGGCTTGGCCCCTGCTGTTGTTGTTGTAGCTGCTGCGGCGGGCGGCTCTCCTCCCGGGGGGCTTTGCGACTGGTGGCGGCCTTCAGGCCAGCCAGGTCTGCGCGGAGCTTCCCGTTCTCCTCCTGTACCGATTTCAAGGCGGCCGACAGGCGTGCCACTTCCGCCCGCAAATCGGCCACCTCACTGGCCGGAGGCCCGGCGCACCCGGCCTCCTTAGCCGCCGCCATGATGGAGGCCGTAGCCGAGACTATGGCCTTACTTCTTGAGGCCCGAACCCTCTTCAGGGACACGTCCCGGATGGCTGCCTCCACGACCGCCGCAAATTCGTCTGTGCGGTCCGCCTTAGGACCGCCAGCCGCTCCCGCCTCGTCGCTGGAGGGCCCCGAGGCGACCGCTTGACCGGTCTCCGCGTCCTTTTGGGGACCCTCTTCCAGCTCTGCAGCCTCCCGGGCAGTGAGCCCCTCCCCACGCCTCGCTCTCTGACCCCCCCCCTTTTGCTGGTGGGGATCTTTCGAGCTGAGGCCAGCTCTCCCTCAGAAGACGACCCCTGGCCGTCCTCTGACCTTGGCCGCTTGGCAAAGAACCTTCGGTTCTTCGCTGCAGCGGCCAACTCCTTGGCGCGACGGGAGCTCTCTGAGCATCCCGTGCTCGCGCCGCTACTAGCTGACCCCGGCGAACTTCGTTCCGCCTAACAGTTATTTTTCTTAAATAAAAGATTTTTTTTAAATACGTTACTCCTTATTACATTAGCTACCTGCCAATAAAAGTCTTGTCAAAATCGGTCCAGCCATTTCAGAGATTAGTCGAAACAAACAGACAGACAAAAATTGTAAAAAAAATATTTTGGTGTATGTATTGTATTATTACATGTAGTAAAAACGGTTATTTTAATATTACAAACAGACACTCCAATTTTATTTACATGTACAGATTACTATGTATGACACATGCTCAACTTAAATTTTACAGCAATGGCAAAATATTGATTTTTGAATCTATTTTTATAAAAGAATCCATTGATTTCAAAAGTTTGTTCTTCTTCCTACATGTCAAAATAATGTAACATAGTATAATGCATAGATAAGATATTAATAACATAGACTTTCTCAACTGAAACCAGACATTACCTTTTAGCTAGGCGATTAATCCTTGCATTCACATTCGTACATTACATGGGTTAATAAATACGATCATTAGATGTATAAACCGGGATAATTAAGAGGAGACATTACCATAATAAACGCCTTTCAAATGGCTGGTGTTGCTAGCCGGGGGAAAATATTATTAGTTGACTTGTTTTAGCCGAGTTTGTGGTCTAATTGACAAACTCATGCATGTTTACGACAACGGTCGTTTGACGCGAAGCTGAACGTACACACGGCTACACATCAAGCTATACAAAACGCTGGTCTCGCATCGTACGGAAATCCTATACAATGCGAGATCAGCTTAAACTGGAAATGTATAGCTTGATGTGTAGCCGTGTGTACAACCCCATATTGTTTTCTTTTCAATATAATTTCACAAAGGCCTGTCAAAGTCATTTTAAGATCAAAAGATATGAGAGTACCTGTAGTGAATCTCAATCATTATAATTGTTATGTATGGATTTTGTTCAAAACTGCGTTTGTGTTTGACATCTGTTACAAAAAACTTGTCAAGATGAAACGTGGTACAAAATATGTAGGTTCCATCTAGACAAGTATTCTTCTTTTTGGCGTGTCGATGGCAAAAACAATACGAATAGGTTAAAACCTAACCTGTTTCCCATGATATTCAATCTGGAAGTTCTTGGCAGACTCCTGGGTGACTCTGCCGCCAAAGTCGAGCTGGTACACCTGGCTGTTCTCGTTCCACATGGGAACTATAGTTAAACTAGCTTTCACCTGCGTGATAGTATCGACATTGCACCCGTGAGAAGTCTGGGCGAGTTGCTAGTATATTTGTAATAAATAAGAGGTATTCAACTCAGAGCACTGATTTTAACGGCACTGGCAGTGATCGAATGCAACCAGAGTTACTTTTCTACCAACATGAATAATGTAAGGTTCCGTTTTGCAGACAACATTTACAGTACGTGTGAGATTTTTAAACAAAAAAATTGTCCGGGCGGAATCTGTTCTTACCCAAAAACGCTTCCGCTTCCAACACACACCACACGACATACCGGATTCATTGATATTAACCAAATTATGTTTGCCAATAGGCGCACACTCTTTATGTTTCGTCGTATAATACAACATTAGTAATTAAATATTTCTGTATGTCGTCGTTGTTGGTTGAGACATCTTTCAGGCTATAAAATTTAACGAATATTGCCCTTGGGAATTGTTGGTACCAGCTTTAAATAATTTAAGCTATAAAAGTGTTTTTTATAGTTTGATTTATTCTAAGGTTTATTTGTGAAACTACACAAATAAACCTACCTACATAGTGTGGAGGAACTCGTGGCTAAGTAATAACGGCCGCACGAATCGATCCATCAGGTTAAGCTACTCTTGCCGGGGTTGGTCCGTGGATGGGTGACTATCTTGACATATCGAGACTCCTTCGTGCCTCGGAAAGCACGTTAAGCCGTTACGGGTAGTCGAAAGACTGACAGCCAGTCTTACCAAGGGGTATGGTATTACCCAGTTACTGACTGGGTTATGGAGGTCAGATAGGCAGTTGCTCCATGTAATATACTGGTATTTAGCTGCATCTGGTTAGACTGGAAGCTGACCCCAACATAGTTAGGAAAAGGCTGGACAGATTGATTGACCTATCTACATATATAGTGTGGCTCGGTATTGTTGAATTAAAATTAGGTACCTAATGAGCTTTGAGACAGAAATACATACCATCGCAAAGTGACATCGCCACGAGAAGTAAACATGACTGGCGAAATGTGGGTGTACTATAGATCCACCTCAGTCAACCCGGACTCCACCAAAGCGGAGACGGGACGAGCGGAGAGGAGATGTGTGAAAAACGAAATTCTATTGGTTGTTTAAAAAACTCCGCTCCGCTTTCTCGTCTCCGCTTTGGTGGAGTCCGGGCCTTCCTTTCCGGCTTTGACAGGCGTGGAAATTGTATGTTTTTTTTTAAGGAAGCACCTAGTGTGCGTTATAGGTATCTATATAGTTGCTAACAATTTTTGTTCATTTATGCCCAACAATATATTGATACATATTTCCACTATCACCAGTATCAACAACCCTCCGACATGACCTACGTCGCAATATTGTGGTATCGCAAATGCAAACATCGCTGTAAAGAACTTTCGTAACAACGAACGTCGCAATCGCAAAGTTTCGCAACAACGAACGTCGCGATCGTAAACTTTCGCAACAACGAACGTCGCGATCGTAAACTTTCGCAACAACGAACGTCGCGATCGTAAACTTTCGCAGTAACGTACATCGCGGCAATGAACTTCGCAATTATGATTTACACCCACCTTGAACATATAGCAATACGGTATGGTTCTTAGATACTATTACTACTAATGTTAATGTGGTTAGCTCACATTCTTTAAACTAGTTTGTAAGACAACAGGAGATGCCACTAACAGTATAGTTTCGCTTAATAACAAAAAGGTATCTTCTAGCTCCAAAAATAACTGTAAAAAAGGGGCTAAGCAGAAATCCTTGACATTATTTCATCAAAATATTCAAGGTTTTTCTTCCAAACAATTAGAGATTGAATTGTTCTTAGAAAAAACAATGTATGACATTATTTGTTTTACTGAGCACTGGTTAAAAGATTACGAAATGTTGATTAATTACGAGAATTATAGTTTGGCCAGTTGCTTTAACCGCAAATCAATGCTGCGTGGTGGTTCACTAATCCTAATCATAAATTGTATTAAATCAAAAACTCGTGAGGACATAGTTGAACTATCAGTTGAGCATAGCATTGAATTGTCTTGTGTTGAGCTGGATAAGCATGTTATGGTGTGCGTTTACAGACCCCCTAATTATCAAAACTACTCAATATTTGAGGCAGTAATGGAAGATGTTTTGGCAAAACTTGCTTCCAGTAATAAATCAGTAGTTATCTGTGGTGACTTTAACATTAATATTTTAGAAAATAATTCAAACACGAGTAGACTATTAAATTTGTTTAAATCATTCAATTTGTCAAATGTGTTTGTAGAACCCACCCGAATAACTATGTCTACTGCTACTTGCATTGATAATGTTTTTTGTTGCTGCGACTATTTAGATAAAGCTATCGTTAATTATCTCCCTTCCGATCACAGTGGTCAAACTGTAACTTTTGAGTCCAACACACCAATACAAAAAATCCAAATACAATCCAGACCCATAACAACTGTTAATTTAAATAAATTTAATATCGCCTTAAATTGTAAGTTAAGTGCTCAAGCAAAAATATAAATATTTTGTATAAGGAATTCTTTATGGTAGTGCAAAACGAGTTTAATAATTGTTTTAAGAAGACCACTAAAACTATAAATCCTAAATTTTTATTTAGTGACTGGGCCACTAAAGGACTCAGGAAAAGTAGGGAAAGACTTTTCGAGCTTTATGGCCTTAAGCCTTTTATTAACACAGAATGTTTTAATAAGTATGTTGCTACCTACTCAAAAATTTTTAAGAACACTTGTAAAGCAGCTAAAGCCAAATACATTAGCAACAAGGTAAAATCAGCTGAAAATAAAATAAAGACGGTTTGGAAAATTATCAATAATGAAACGAACAGAAACAAAAGGCATAGCTCTGATTACATTCTGGAGACGTCATGTGGTCCCATTTGTGATAGCAAAGAAGTTGCTCAAGAATTTGTAAATCTCTTTACCAGTATTCCACTAAAAACTACTGAAACCTTAAATTCATCGCCTTCCCTCTCTTTTGATTTACTAAAGGCGAACGTTTCAGCCTGCTTAATTGAATTCCACTTTAAGCATATTAACCCCATAACAGTAATTAAAACTTTTAAACAAATCAAAATAAAATTAACCGAAGATCTTTGGGGAATGTCTACTAAAGTCTGCACCTCGATCATTGAGACAATAGCACCTTACTTAGCCTTAATATTTAATTTATGTGTGGATCAAGGCATCTTCCCGGATTTAATGAAATACAGCAAGGTAATACCACTTTTCAAATCCGGGGACAATAAAGATACCAATAATTATAGACCCGTATCCGTGCTGCCGGTTTTCAGCAAGATCTTTGAAAAGATAATGCTTAACCAAATGCTTAATCATTTTTACACTAATAAAATCCTTAACGATCAACAGTATGGTTTCACCAAAGGACTTTGTACAACTGACGCCGGTGTGACCTTATTAAAACACATTTTCAATGCGTGGGAAGAGGCTCAAGATGCCATAGGAATCTTTTGTGACCTCTCCAAGGCATTTGATTGCGTTGATCACGAAACCTTGCTGTTGAAGCTAGAGCATTACGGGCTTGGAAAACTTGCGCTTAGTTTAGTAAAATCTTATTTAAATGACAGACAACAGCAAGTTCAAATAAAAGGTGTCAATTCACTCGGTTTAAAAGTAAAAATGGGTGTGCCACAAGGTTCAATATTGGGTCCTTTCCTCTTTTTAGTATATATTAATGATCTTCTCCATTTATTAAAAAAACAACCGCAAATGGTGTTATTTGCTGACGACACTTCTTTAATTTTTAAGATAGATAGACGTGCTAAAAATTTTGACGACGTAAATAACGCCCTACTGCAGGTCCAGAATTGGTTCACTGTAAATAATTTAGTATTAAATGGAAAAAAAACTAAGTGCATTAGATTTTCTTTACCGAATGTAAAAAGTAGTGATTGTGAGATAGTATTGAATCAAGAGAAACTAGAATTTGTCGATAAAACTGTTTTCCTAGGGATCACGCTCGACTCAAGGCTACAATGGGGTCCTCATTTAACATCTCTTGCAGGACGGCTAAGCTCTGCAGCATATGCTGTCAGAAAGATCCGTCAATATACTGATGTAGATACCGCGAGACTGGTCTATTTTAGTTATTTTCATACTATTATGTCTTACGGTATTTTACTTTGGGGACGTGCTGCAGACATTGAGTCTATTTTTATTCTGCAGAAAAGAGCTATCAGAGCCATTTATAATCTACGTAGGCGCGATTCTCTAAGGGAACGGTTTAAGCTTATTAACATCATGACTGTACCTTGTCAATATATCTATGAAAACATCATGTATGCAAGGAAAAATCTACATCTTTTTAGTAAAAGAGGTGAAAGACACAATTATTTCACTAGAAATAGGGACCAATTAGTTCAACCAGGTTTCAGGCTGGCTAAAGTAGATTCATCTTTCATGGGGTACTACTGTTTAAAATGTTACAATAAAATACCTCCCAACATTCTTGAACTTAATGAAACAAAATTTAAATCCTGTATAAAACGCACACTATGCAGCCAAGCATATTATACATTGGGAGATTACATCGCTGATAAAAACGCTTGGGTCAATGCTATTCCTGCTCCACAAGGGCGTATCACCTAATTCATTAGACTTCTTAAAAAACTGTTGGAGCTGCGGAAGATCAACAACAATAAAAACTATATTTGCATTGTATAAATTCAATTTCTTAATATTGTATAATTGCTTAGCACATATGTGAGTACAATGTACCTAATATAAAGTGACCATTTACTGGGTACGTCTTTCATTGACTTGAATGTGCTTTGGCGGCTGAGAGTATGTCATGCTCACTTTAATGTCTCGCTGATGGTGGCGTGTGTGTTGGATCATTTAGCTCCCTTCAAAATGGTTGAGCTGAATGGTGCTAATCCATGCGTCATGTTCGTGAACGGGCGCTGTCGGTAGAGACTGGTCATCTCTTAGCGGCCATGGCTTGTTTTAATTTAACTTTTGAACTTTTTTTTTTTTACATTATTTTACATCAGATGCTTTCACCGTTCTGCATCGTTCTCACATGTATAATAATAATAATATGATCTATGTAACCAATATTTTGTAACCATATTTTGTTTAAAAGAGTGTCCATGGAGTTTCTTGCCCGTTCTTCTCCATAGGTACCTACTGCTTTGGAATGGCAATTCAAAAGTGCCTGTAATTGGTTTATTTGAAATAAATACTTTGAGTTTGAGTTGAGTTTGAGATAATCTTTTTTACTGATTTCAGAAAAGGACTTCATGCATTTTTGATAGTTATTCAGATTATCCCTTCAATCAATCAATCAACTCAGCCTATCGCAGTCCACTGCTGGACATAGGCCTCTCCCAGGCTGCGCCACAACATCTTGTCCTCCGTCTCTCCCAGGCCTTAATGTCATCGGTCCATCTAGCAGGGGGACAATACATTTCCCAGCCTTAAAAAAAAAAAAAAAGTGGGGACAACCTACGTAGGAGTTTCGATTATTAACATTCGAACTTGCAGCTCTTATTATAGGAGAGCTCTATCTATGGCTGTTATGTATGTATATTAAGGCTCAGTTTATTGACAGCAGTGATATCCCAGTGGTGTGACCGTCGGACTGCCAAGTCATAGGTCTCGAGTTCGAACTTGAGGCACCTTTGATTTTACGGATTCGTGTGCGTATTGATAATTATTACTTGCTTAAAATCGATGATGGAAAACATCGTGATGAAAACAGCATGTCTGAGAGATATTTCTCAACAGCATGTGAAGTTAAGTCAGAGGCCCATGGGCAGCATAAAACTCTGACACCAGGCTAGTCACTAACTACACGAAAAGAAGAAGTGGCTCAGTGTATCAGAAAAAACGAAATCGGTAGATCTACTTAATGATGTCTAGAATAAAGCAAGCTTTGTGAACAGTAGGACATAGATCAGTTCCTAACTATCATCTTGGCCTGAAACACAGGTTTAAATAAACCTAGATCAGGCAACGCACTACATTACATTTGTAGCTCTATTTTTGACTGTATCTCATATTTGTCATACCATAGTTTATATCCAGATTTCTATAATTCTATTTAATAGACCTAGATTTATACATACCTACTACTGATCGATACATACAATTTTTATTTTTTCTGTGAACTTATTATTATTTCAATAAATTTTATTATTATTTATTATTATTATTATATCTCGTCAGCCAGGAAGTGCTTAAGCCGAAACTTTTTCATGAAGTAGTTAATTTTTGTTATGATGTTGATGATGTAGTAAAATTATAGTTAAATGGTGTATGCCCTCAGAAAGTACTTTTTTCCTGTATTTTATAAGTGGAGACCTGTAATTGGCTTTCAGTCTAATGTACAGAGGCCAGCACATCAAGTTACCACAATCTGTCAAATTTCTTTGATAGTAGTGCAACTTTATTACAAAGACAAAAGGTTCATTTTTAATTGAGAAAATTTGACAGTTAGGGATAGCTTGATGTGCTGGCGTCTGTACTGTCCTTGGTCTGTTTGTTTTAGCTATAAGTCTCCCACAGATAACATTATCTAAATAAATAAATAAAAAAAGCACGCAACGTTGGAGAAAGGTTGTACGTTAAAGGTGTACGTATATTATTATGTTTGTAATTCTCAATGAAATTCTCCCACACCTTTCCTATCAAGAAATATTAAATTACAGCTAATATAATTTCACAACCTATCGACTCCACATTAGCCCTAAGGCGATTGTCATATCAAAACTGTCAATAAATTCACTCATTGACAGCTCAGCCAATTATCTGTTTTAGGGATGGCCCCAAACACATGATTATACATTTTAAATTCCGTTTATCTATTTGCTGTCTACCCGTCATGTGTAATAAATTGGCTAAAAGTGCGTATACGCACGGTGCGTAGTGTCAAAATTGCCCCGGGGATCTGAAGCACCTGTTTTGTATGGTCATAAGTGCTAAGGAGTTGATCGGACGTTTGAAGGATAGTGACGTTTTTTTTTTTAGAGGCATTTGCGGGTACTTTTTTGTTTACGACTAGGCACATTCAAGATAAGTCATTTGTTATTTCCCATAGCACCTTTTTTTATTTGAAGGTGGAAACTCATCAAATGTCTCCTCCCGATCTGGGTGGAGAGGAAGGGAGTGTCAGACTCTTACTGACTAAAACTCATCCATGTTCCATCCTCAGCCCTTTATGTCCCGGAGTAACGGTAACCCTTTCGGACAATCCCGCTGTTCATATAGTGCCTGTAATTTTATTTGTCGTTTAATTGAATCGGTTATTTAATAATTTACAACGGTCTACGGGGGATTGCTCGCTTATGTTGAAGAGATTTCATTTGTTTTATTTAAACTGGATGTACTGGTAGTTTTTGCTAATATTCATCTTGAAATAAGGAATTGAAAGGTTGTTAGGTAATATGCTTGGACTAGGCAATTGGGTTTTAGTCAGTAAGAGTCTGACACTCCCTTCCGCTCCACCCAGAGCGGGAGAAGTCATTGGATGATTTCCCAGCCTTAAAAAAGAAAAGGCAATTGTCAAACTGAAATATTATTTCGTATATTATTATACCTTTTCCCATAAGGGAGGTGTATATTAAATCTACATGTCCTCAGTTATATTTAAGTCCAAAGTAAGTCACCATCGGGTAAAAATTCCTGAGAAATTCCAGATGATAAAATCCGACCCGGGAATCGATCCCATGACCTCATGCTCAGCTCCTTTGAACTCTAGACCAACGAGGTACAGTCCGCGAGGTATAAGCTGAGCTTTGCATTTGTGTGAGTGTACATGGATAGTGTAGGTGTGATAACCGGCCTTAGGCGCGGCGCCATTTTCGCCCGGTGGTTTAAACTGATTTTGGGTAACCGGCCTGAGGCGCGGCGCCATTCTGTCTCGCTGCGCTCCTCTCACTCACACTAATGCAAAGCTCAGCTTATACCTCGCGGACTGTAGTAAATTATAATTATAAGGTAAATAAATCTCTTGCTGGATTTCGTGTAAAGGAATGAATCTTTTCTCATTCGTTTAGATAATTTCTCCACAAAAACAGTGTTTTTTTATTCAACCCTTGGGCAGCTAACGTCCAATTTGTTCCTGCCTAAAACAAAATGAATAATATCGATCAAAGTGCGACCGTTAGACTGTGGGCGTGTTTTTGTCACTCCAAGCGAAGGTAATTAGAATTTCTACGATTGCATCCACATTATTATAAAATGCTATTGAATAATAAAGTAAATAAGCATAAATATAAATATTGATTGGTCTAATTATCTTAAGTAGCGTGAGGGATTTCAACGCTTTTAAAATTTTCACAATTATTAAGTTGCTAAATACATCACTAAAGTTTTGGAACAACCCTAGTTTTCAAAGCTTTCGAAGCTAAGTCAAGATGCCCATGGGCAGCTTAAAAACTCTGACACCAGGTTAGTCACTAACCACACGAAAAGAAGGAAAGAGCATTATGATTCGTTCATTTGGACAGCCGCTCCATAACTGCCAACACTTATTCCCTGACCCTCAAGATTTTGTGTGTGTGAGGAACCCACCCAAGGTTGGCGACCTTGGGTGGGTTCCTCATTAATTTGGTGTTCATCCAGATCCTCTTTGCTTGATAACTTACGTTTCAATCAATCTGCCTGGCCTTTTCCCAACTATTTTGGGGTCCGCTTCCAGTCTAACCAGATGTAGCTGAATACCAGTACTTTACATAGAGCGACTGCCTATTTGACCTCCACAACCTAGTGACTGGGTAATACGATGCCCTTTGGTAAGACTGGATGTCGAACTTTCGGGCTTCTGACGGCCTGTAACGACTGTCAAAGATTCACAAATGACATCCAACGGCTTAGCGTGCTTTCCGAGCCACGGAGGAGTTTTGTTATGTAAAGATGGTCACCCATCCACTCATCCATTTTCTTCCGGGGCAGAGCTAACCCTTTCGGACAATCCTGCTGACCTGCGATGTTTTCCTGCATCCGAATTGAACATACTTTCAATCACATTCCAATGGTTGTGAAGGATATTCTTAATCCACTGCTTCATATATATGTCAAAGTCGCTTGCTCAACAACGTAAATAACGCAATGAACGGGATTGAAATCAATTATTGTAATTTTTAGCGGGTTACGCAATTATAACACAGGTCTGTGCGAGTCTAATCCAGGTATTAAAAACGTGAAATGACCCAAGAACAGCACTAAAATAATCCAGCATTTTACTTAGTACATTAACAGCCGCTTACATAAACATATAACCTTTTCCAACACTCATATCTATAAACAGGGTGTTAAAACTTTAATGACAGCTCCGTACGTTGCAAAACTATCAAATTTTATTAATACCCTGCTAATTTGTGTTCTCGCCGTAAAACCTCCGTTTACTTCATCTCCGAAGTCCACGCCTTTCAACAATTTGTCCACTTTATTATTGAATAATGTATAGTAATAACCATCCAGGGCAATCACCATAAAATGACATGACACGGTTAAAAATTTGATAGGTACTCAACATTAAAAATACACTTACACACACACACATACACATTATTCCAAATGCTAGAACGACAGTTATTTAACTCTCCTAATAGTTATTCCAGATATTTTAATGTTATTGCACGACAAGAAGTAAATTATATGGTAATAACCGCGTCGATATTAGCTAATATCTATAAAAACTTTGTAAAAAGTGTGAATGTCAAACGTAAGGGCTTAACCACGACATATGACATTAACAAGTAACCATTTAACAGTTATGTTAACAAAATACGACGATAATATAATGTTAAAAAAGCTTTGAAGAAATTCGTTACGATATTCGTTTGAATCTATAAAATCATAAGTCAGAGCCGCTGTAGTGCTCAATTGATAAGAATTGCTCTTTTATCTCTGTTTTAATTATCGTCAATAGGTATCAGTTAGAATAAATTCAGTTTTAAATACACCTGTTTCGATAAATTTGTGAGTAACTACACAATAGCGCAAGCAGGTGTAGTCTTACGTCCGCACCTTGTCTTTTTTTCAACAAAAAAGTCCGTTAAAGCGACGTTTTTTCGGTTCGATTTTCGTAATTTGAATTTGGAACCGTGAAGATGGCCGACTAGATGACGTATTTATTAATTCGTTTGGACGCCGTCGAGCCGGCCGACCGATTCTTGTTGGTAATCGGAACCGATTAACGAAATCGGTTTTATTATAATCGATGGTGATTGTGAGAGCTCTCGATGTGAGATGCGCTGATTAATTTACTATTATGAAATCAATTTTCAACGGATCGAGTGTGTAGGATTAAAAAAAATGTAATCTATTCTGTTGTGATATTACATTATGCCTTTCTGGACAGAAGGGATCAGTGGAGTTTAAGCTGCTTTTCGACCTACGCAAGTTACTGATAGTCAACTGAGAAATCAGGTAACTTATAACTATGGTGTCCGTAGGCGAAGGATTGAGTACAATCTTCTAGTTATTTACGCGTTCATGTTGAATTCATGAAGATAGAAACAATTTAAGGTTGTATAAGGCAGGCAACGCACTCGTTGGGTAATCCGACGTATCTATGAGGCATAGGCTTGGCAAATACACCTGGTCTCCGGCCGCCATGTTGGTTTAAGCCAGCGGAAGCCAGGCCTGATTTGGTACTGGCTATTACCTACCTTTGTCCATTTTAGTATGATCAAAATGTTAATTGCTAGCGTGAAATAATCAGTCGTCTACACGTTTGGGTCTGTAGGTATTGAGGTTTGATATAGGAAATTAATAATTTTTGAACAATTACAATGTTGGTCCCATAGAGAAAGTTGTTCAGTTTAAAGGTCTCTACCACGCTCCTAAATTTGACCACACTTTTTATATACACGCTGTATACCTTACTCAAAATTCAAACTCAAAGCATTTATTTCAAATAAACCAATTACAGTCACTTGTGAATTGTCAAGGGGTCGGTCACTCAGAAAGATGAAGCTAGTTAAGACGAAAGCTTGGTAAGATAAAACAAAACTTACAATACAGTATTCCAATGATTCTCAGAGCTCTGTTCCTCACAACCATATGAATACAAGGTTAAGTTAAATTAGCTAGTGAAACTTAACATAATAAAACGAAAAAAATATAATAAGATAGTGTGGTTAATGGAAGTATGAGTAGAAAATCTATTTTTCTTTTCTTGTATCGTGTTCAATGTTGGTAGCCATCACGTATGTGGAATAAGCACAAAACTAAATTCTAGTCTCCGTAAGAACTTATAATATAAAGCCGTCATTCGAAAAAAAAATTATACAATCAAATAATCAATCAATCTGTTTAACTTTTTGCCAACTATGTTGGGGTTGGCTTCCAGTCTAACCGGATGCAGCTGAATACCAGTATTTTACATGGAGCGACTGCCTATCAGACCTCCATAGCCGAGTCAGTAACTGGGTAATACGATAGTCCTTGGTAAGACTGGCTATCTGTCTTTTGAGCGTCTGACTACTCGTAACGACTGTCAAAGATCCTCGAATGTCAACCGGGACCGGCTTATCGTGCTTCCCGAGGCACGGAGGAGTCCCGATGTATAAAGAAGGTCACCCATCCACTGACCAACCTCGGCTAGCGTAGCTTAACCCGATGAATCAATCCATGCGGTTTTTTTTTACTTAGCCAAACTATATAATCATGTTTTTTTTGTATTAACATTTGTTTCGACATCGATATCTATAACGTCTGCGAAGTTTTGCTTGCTCATAAAAATTTAATTTGAAACCACATATGGACACGGCAAATTTTGCTATATTAATTAATTACTTCCTATAACATTTGCAGCAAGTTAGTGATATTTTCTATTTACTGACAGTTTCTTGGCTATATAATTAGTAGTCGGTACAAGAAATGTTACGATGCGACATTGTTTCCTTTCAAACTCCAGAACTGTGGAAACCATTACAGAATATTCGATTCCATGTAATAGCATATCCGTGTAAGTCCTTCCCATAATCTGAGGCTTAGCATGTATTGTGCGTTTTACTAATATATCCCTGTCTGAGATTAATTACAATTAACGATACAGTACAAATGTATAATGTTTCTCCATATATCATTGTTTGATGGTCCGGTTGCTGTGTTATACGGAACCTTAACCATCTGTTTCTGTTACTATGTATTACAACACAGCGCATATCGTCTGTAGGATTTGTTTTAATATCTATTTAGGTTTTAACTCGCTATTGTTTGCATGTTTCATTGTCATTCGTCGGTCGTTAGCCTTTCGGGCTGCCGACAAGTAACGGCTGTCAAAGATCCATGAATGACATAAGACCACCGGTTTTCCGAGGCACTAAGGAGTCTTGGTTCGTAAAGATACTCACCCATTGTCGGACCACCCCTTAACATGTGCATCGATCCTTTTTTTTAACAATGGCATCTCGCAGTTCAACCGCAGTGGGTCGTTCCACTCACTGTCGAACCATATAAAGAAAGACTGAAGCTGTGGCGAGACAGTGCTTCCTTCTACCCTTCCATTCGTTCCACCTGCTGAACGTCTCCCTCCTGGGTGCGACTTGCCTTGGCCAACCTGAAAGGCTTTAAACAGACTCCGGACCCAGGTTGGCCGAAGCAAGGAACCTGGTCAGATGGAGATTTACAGACAACTCCGCATTGGAGTGTAAATGTGATGCTGTTCCACAAACGATGGGACACTTAATCTCGTGCCCTGTGTTTCCTGTCGTATGCACGTTACAGGAACTGATGGACGCTAGTGATGGCGCCAAACACGTAGCCGAATTCTGAGCCGAGTACATTTAGATTGCTATCGACACGCTAAGAAGAAGAGACCGCAGGGTTGTCTACTGCTAAACCGAGCTTGCCTGTGGATACCACAGTAAAATTGCAGCCTCTAGCCAGGGCTTAATAAAACTAAGCGGCTATCCGCTAAGGGTCCGTTCGGCTGTTACGCAGCCACGAGCCCTCCACGCAGGTAAGTTGTAGTAATTTCAATGTTTTTTTTTAAAGGTCTCCTACTAACAGCCGCACAGGTCGATCCATCAGGTTAAGCTACGCTTGCCGGGGTTGGCCGTGGATGGGTGACCATCTTTACATAACGAATTTCCACAGTGCTTCGGAAAGCACGTTAAGTCGTTGGTCCCGGCTGTCATTTGTCCATCTTTGACAGTCGTTACGGGTCGCCAGAAGCCCGAAAATCTGACAGCCAGTCTTACCAAGGGGTATCGTATTGCCCAGTTACTGGGTTGTGGAGCTCAGATAGGCAGTCGCTCCATGTAAAATACTGGTATTCAGCTGCATCCGGTTAGACTGGAAGCCGACCCCAACACAGTTGGAAAGAGGCTAGGCAGATGATTAAAGGTCTCTAAGTGCCTTAATGAGTCTTCCCAACCCGTTCCCATATACACCTCTTTCACCACACCTTCAATTAGCACCAAGAACTACGATGTTATAAATCAATTCCCATTTCTAAGCTTCCCATAGCACATAACGGTGCGGGTCCATTATTCACTGCGGGTCCGCACGCCGTGAGTTGTCGCACTAAGTTTTATAGCGAGGTCTAAGGTCATCGTATTTATGAACATACATACGAGAGAACGCAACTTAATAAATTGTTTTCTGCGTTATTATATGATTTATTGTTGATGGGTTTTGGAAAATGGATTTTGTGCGAGAAGTTGTAATAGTTAAAGGAGATACACAGGTTTAGGAAATCATTAAAAAGTTACTGTTTTGTTGTACTTCGAAATAAGCGGGATTGTCCGAAAGGGTTACCGCTGCCCCGGAACATAAAGGGCTACGGAAGGAACATGGATGGGTTTTAGTCAGTAAGAGTCTGACACTCCCTTCCGCTCCACCCAGTGCGGGAGCAGTCATTGGATGATTTCCCAGCCTTAAAAAAAAAAGGCTTAAAAGGCTAAACTTCGACTTGTAAATGTAGGAAAAAAATACAGGTGATTTTTAATTCACTATTAACCTTTCAGGATGAGAGTACTTATGATTGTAAACAACTTTCACTATGGGACGAACTACGTATTGACAAAAAATATACAGCTGCTTCATACATTTTCATCAAGTAAAAATTGTATTTTTGTATGAAAATCCGATTGTTTTTCGATATTTCAGAGTTGGTCTCATAGTAAAAGTTACTCATAATGATGGGTACTATCACGCCCTGAAAGGTTAACAGTGAATTAAAAATCACCATGTATACGTGTATAACGAACCTTTTCTCCCTGGTTTAAATGCTGATACGACTCTACGACAGAAACAAATAGTTTAAAAAAACTAAAAAACACGCTTTTTATAGAAAACCGAACTAAAAAATAGAAAATAAATTTTACTTTTTTAAAAGCGTGGGGTGCTTTTTAAGATAATATTCACCACCACCATGCACCCAACTATTTTTATTTCCTACTTTTTCGTTCAAATTAATGTATTGTCATCGGTCCTCGATAAATCTACAAAGTTTAAACGAAATCTGGCCGTTTAAAGTGGGTGAAAATCGCGTCTAAAGGAGTCGGTTACAAACATACATACAAGTGAAGGTAATATAAAGCGTGTAAAAAAGTAGGTATATATAATGATCTACTACCCGTGCGAAGTCGGGGCGGGCTCCTAGTATCCTGTAATAAAGCACAATAACGCTACTTACACGCCTCGAACTCAAACGTCTTGTGCAACGGCCGCTGCGGTGGTTTACTCGCTTTACATGTTTTTGTCGCACGACGCGGACACATGTCGGTCGCCGCGACTTTTTTGTCGCGTGTTTATGACCCGGTTCGGCGGGTGTGCACGTCCCCTTATAGCGACGACCACTTTTTACCAACAATCGCCAATTACGTGAGGCATACGAAATTCATTGAATGATTTCGATTCTTTTTTTCCAAAGTGGCGTAGTCTCTCCTTGATACTAATAGGCTATTAGCCGATATGGGTAGTTTATGTTGAAATAATGCTAACTGCTCGCCATCTTAGTGTTTATAGTTTAGCTAGAATAAGCCTTTCTTGTTGCAATAAAACTTTTAGGGCTGGGCCATATTAGATGCAGCTGCGGTGCGTGCGTTGACTTCTACGCGGGGCACAGCGGGTTTAACAAGCATTGCCCTTAGCTAGAGTTTAGTCTTGAGCTGTATGATCCTGGGATGGATGTGTCCGTATTGCCGTGCATGCAGGCATTTTCAACGGAATCGAAACGGGAGACCACAATCACTTATATGCAAAAACCGTGGCACACAACAAAACAAAAAAAAAACAGGATGACGCTTCCGCAGGGTTATGCTCGTCAAAATTTAGGTAAATTTTTCCTGGACTCTCGATTTGTGCCTAGATCAAGAGGCTCAAATTGAAAATTTGAATTTCGCGGAGTTCTCGCGCATTGACCAGTATCACACCGCCATCTTTCAAACTTCAGGACGTTACTACTAACGGTGCGTCCGTGTCTACGCGCGCCTCAAAGAGATGTCAGCATCAGAAGGGCCCGTTAGGGAAGCCCGCCGGATCAGTGGGATTGTCCGAAAGGGTTACCGCTACCCCGGAACATAAAGGGCTAAGGAAGGAACATGGATGAGGTTTCAGTCAGTAAGAGTCTGAAACTCCCTTCCGCTCCACCCAGAGCGGGAAATTCGATGATTTCTCATCCTCAAAAAAAAGCTGTTACTAAGAAATAAGATTATCCCCTTGCCTTCAAGTAATAGCATTAATAGTCAACGGTTACTGTGGTCTCCATGTATGGGATAAATAGCTATTGATACTAATGTATAGTGATCTTTCACCTATGCGCCTCCAGCATATGTAGCCTGGTTGTACCACGCCATTAACGTTAGAACGAGATAAGAATGGCGGGAATTCAACGGGATTGTCGGCAATAGTTGTACCTGGGTAATTAACTGCATTGGGTAACTGGCTGGTCCACAATTTTAGAAAAACGAAGGCTTTGTACAGCATTGCCTTGGTCAGTCTTTGTACGATCGCCAGCACGTCAAGTTAGCACAAATTGTAAAATTTTCTTAATCGATTTTGGACCTTATCATATAATACCCAAATTTGACAGTTTGATAAAACTTGATGCGCTGGTGAGCGTACCTCACATAAGTATTTGGGTGTAATGTATCAAGATTTTAAGCATTTTGTTTCAGTACAGTATTGTCACCGAGTGACGTCCATTCGCCTGGAATAAAGGATAGTGATGGTGCAATTACCAACATCGCCGTGATAGTGAAAATTTTTATGACGTTCTCGTTTGAGCGTCTGGAAGCAGCAAACGTTGCGTTCCACTTGCTGAAGATCCCTACCTAAACACGAGTTGCCTTGGTCAACCTGGAAGTCTTTAAACAGACTCCGGACCCAGGTTTGCAAGGAAAACTACTCCCACACTTTTTTCTGCCCCCAAACTGCGTTGCTGAGTCCTGGTTTACCAGACCTATGATTTTCGGAATATTTATAGCTAGCTGCTCCCGCGGTTTCATTCGCTGCTCGGCTCCTATCGGTCGTACCGTGATGTTAGCCTATACCCTTCCTCGATATATCCAACACAAAAAGAATTTTTCAATTCGGACCAGTAGTTCCAGAGATAAGTGCGTTCAAACTAACAAACTCTTAATAATACTAGTATAGATTATAGTATTAGTATAGATTACAGGGATTTAAGCCATAAGAGTTTTATGCGTAACTGAGTCTATGGGATGGCAATATATCTGCCATGCCTCTATGGTATGGTTAAATCTATGGTCAGCACAGACAAGCTCCTAACTTCTACGTAAAAGTATGTACATTAACCCTAAAACCTAATTAAAATTTTCAACATGCTACAGTGAAATAACGTACTAAAACAAAGCATTTTACAAGGCAGTAAGATGTTTAAACTAATAGCTAATTTAATTTACCAACGATTTAAGTGCCTGTCATCTAATAGAGCATTAACAAATAACCTTTAGTTTGTGGGTAGTTTGAGACACCTGACTTTTATATTGCAGTGTAGACTATACTTAAAATAATTACGAACTTTTAACACCTTAGGATCGCGCTTAAGTTATGCCAAAAGGCGCGGCGCCTAATGGCGGCACGGCATGGTAAAGTATTTTTAGGCGTTGAATTAAAATGTAACTTAATAGTATGGAATTAAAGTTGAAATTTCATTGTTCGCATTAAAGTGCTGCCAATGGGCGCCGGTCTTTTTATCCATGGGTTTACCGTGAGTTATGCGAGCATAATGTATAGAACAGCTGATTTTTTTTTCGCGCTTTTAGATTTGTTCCCATAGTGAAAGTTGTTCATAATGATGAGTACAATGACCCCTTAAAAATCATGCCCATGAATTCAATTTCAATATATACCTACGTATATATTTAGCTTTTATAACCACGCTAAAATTATACTCATGATAGATTATGAGTAAACGATGGCTGAACAGTTTATATCCAGGTAGACAGTTTGACAACACGTTGAATCCATAAAAGTTAGTATAATAATAAACACAATATTTATTATTTTGATGATTTTACCACGGAACATGTGATTTATTGATTATCATGTCATTGCTACATTAGTGTCATCGACCCACGAAGATATTAACATATTTTGTTGCTTATATTTTATTTATTATATTATATACCTTTATTTGTTATGTATTAATGTTTCTGGACATCACACACTGTTGGTTTTCCCCAACTATGTTGGTGTCAGCATTCAGTCTAACCGGATGCAGCTGAATACCAGTATATTACATGGAGTCACTGCCTATCTGACCTGGACAGCCCAGTAACTAGGTAATACGATACACCTTGATAGCACTTGTTGTCAGACTGACAGACTGCCAAAGATCCACGTGCTTTCCCAGGCACGGAGGAGTCTCGGTATGTAAGAATGGTCACCCATCCAAAGACCAACCGCGGCAAGCGTAGCTTAACCTGATGGACCGAAACTTGCGGCTGTTTAATTACTTATCCTTAATTACTGTTAATACTGTAGTTGTATATTTGTAATCGTCCATTTTAATTTCAAATCCAACACCATCTCTCATTGTTCTACTAATATAGATTTTAAAGTAATGGTACCAAAACACAATGGGCTTCGAAATGAGTTTTTTTTCTTAAAAACCAAAACAAAAATGTAAACAATATTTTTAAAGTATAAGCAGGTTGCATTGTTTTATTTTTAATTCTATGTATTACATGTTTCGCTTGCTGTAGGTAGTTGTAATATGCTTACTTATATCAAAAGTAAAAGTTTAAGTTAAAGTGAAAACTTATATTAAAATTATATTTTGTTTAAAACCAACGACGCATAACATTATACATGGTGTTTTTAAAGTATGTTAAATGACTCAACGTTCGTTACTACAAGAGTAGGTAAAGTTTTGTAGAAAAAAAAACTGTTACATACACACATGAAAATAATCCTCATTAAAACGAGTAAGTACTGGCTCATAGCAGATCTGTGACCAAAATTATGTAGGGTTGACCAAATTAGGAAATATTATTTTGTATAAAAATTACCGAGTGTCTAGGGAGGAGCTCGTGGCTAAGTGATAACAGCCGCACAGGTCGATCTATCAGGTTAAGCTACGCTTGCCGGGGTTGACCGTGGGTGGGTGACCAGTTTTACATACGAGACTCCTCTGAGCCTCGGAATGCAGGTTAAGCCATTGGTCCCGGTTGTTATTCGTGGATCTTTGACAGTCGTTATAGGTAGTCAGAAACCCAAAAGTGTGACAGCCAATCTTACCAAGGGGTAGCGTATTACCCAGTTACTGACTGGGTTGTGGAGTTCAGATAGGCAGTCGCTCCATGTAATTCAGCTGCATCCGGTTACATTGGAAGCCGACCCCAACGTAGTTGGGAAAACACTAGGCTGATTGTTTTGTCTCGTTATTCCATTGGTCACAAGCGCTACTGCTAAACATGAAGTCCTGGATTCGATTCCCCAGTCGGATAAGATTGGGTTTTTCCATCTGGAATTTCTAAGTAGCAGTCGAAAATCTGGATTTGTGCCCGGTTGAAGGCATAGGTTCACTACTTGGTATTACTTGGGACTTAAAACATAACTGACAATATGAGGATGTACCTACTATATGATTACTCGGCTTGCCAACGCAACTTAATTATAACAATCTGCCTAGCCTTTCCCAACAATGTTGTGGTAGACTTCCAGACTAGCCCGATGCAGCTGAAATAGAGCTTTACGTTGTACAACTATCTGACTTCCACGATACTCCTTGGTAAAAGTGGTAGTCAAACTTCTGACTACCCGAAATGACTTTCAAAAATCTACGGATGAGAAACTTATCCACGTATCTCTTGCGTTTAAAAACCTAGACATCGATGGGTAAATTAATGTTTGTAAGGACCCCTGATTTTCCAGATTCATGTGCGTATTGTATAATTATCACTTGCTTAAAATCGATGAAAGAAAACATCGTGAGGAAACCGTATCAGAGAGATATTTCTCAACAGCATGTGAAGCTAAGTCAGAGGCCAATGGGCAGCATAAAAACTCAGTCAGCCGCAGACAGCAGGTTAGTCACTAACCACACGATGAAGAAGAAGACCTCATTTGTTGCTGCCAGTTGGATATATGTGATTAGGTACCATTCTCCTTCTTCGCGTCGCTAGCTCGACTTGGTTTTTCAGATTTTTTTGGTCCAAAACTTCGCCACTTCCACAGTGTCGACGGTGGCAGCAGAGATCACTTTGGCTGCATATTTTGGGACATCGAAGGCAGGATAGGAGGTGGGGCATAGCTCTACATCCACACGCTACTGCCGTTCCGTAGAGGTTGCCCCACTTTACGAAGTTGGATTTAATTTCCGGTTTTTTTAGCGAGGAGCTGCGGTATTATTTTTCATAATGCAGCATTATGCTGAGGTAGGAGCCTTCTTGGCCTCGCACAGATTTTTTATATTCATTTTAATATAATTTTGTTAATTTAAATTGCTCCTTTTATTTTTATTTTTAAGGTCTGTATTTCATATGCGTGTGCCAAATAAAATATTGTTCTTTCTTTCATTTACTTATGTGTATACCGGTAATACATAAACAGGTTATGTGTCAACTAGATAATAAAAAAAACTATTTTAATTTATTAGCTTTTTCGCGAAATCATGAGTTCTTTTTCTATCAAAATGAATAAATCTTTCTTTTATTAATTAAAACCTAACACATCCCTAGCGCATGCGTAGTTTCAAGGTTGTAAAAAAACACGCGCCTTAGCAACTAGTAGATTCTGTGTGAAGATGACGTAACCGGTCATTGACCCTTTGTTTTTACAAATGGCGCCAGAAGATATGGTGTGTTCAGTTAATACTGTTCTAATTAATTGGAGCCTGAGTCGAATCCCATGGCGCACTATGCTCTGAAAACAATGTTAAAGGATTTACGATGAGTTTTATTGGGATTCATGACTTTGATGATGTGCAAATAACGGCCTCGCGGAGAAAAAACTGACAGGTTTGTGACATACTGCTAAGGATCGCTACTTCTTTTAAGCTAGGAACTAACTTTGTTACTAACATAGGAAAATAAATATCTAGGTGAAAGAAAGTAAAAGCTATAATAATAAAATTGACAATAACATTTACTTTTTTATAAAATAGGGTTAGACATATATTCTCTATAGGTTAGATAGAGGTGCAGTTAAAGTACTTAATTACAATTAATCATCCGTCCAACGCAATAACTATAAAATAAATTTTGATACTCAACAATTAATGCACAAACACACACACATTTAATTTTATCTTTAAGTTGAGATAATTAGATGATTCTCTCTTTTCTACTTTTAGAGAGCACTATTATTGTCATGATAAAAGATTATCTATTCAACTAGGTTGACAGTTCAGGGTATGTCAAACGAAATTATATGTTGACACCAGACTTTTACGGCTCATTATTCTTATAACCTAGAATTCAATAAGCCATATTACATTCATGCCAAAAACCTGCAACAAATATGTCGTAGTGAGACACACGGTTACAACAAAGCTCCTTTTGTTATATTATATATATATAAATATTTAAATAACAGGCACAATCAAATAAATGAACAGCGGTTGAAAGTAATAAAAAATACGGAGCTGTTCCATACATTTATGCACACGTACCTCAATAAAATGTATGGAACAGCTAATTTTTTTTCGCGATTTCAGGGTTCATGCCATAGTAAAACTTGTTCGTAACGATGGGTACAATGCTCCCACGAAATTCTTAGAGTTAATTTTTAACACCTTATATACAAAGTGGAGACAACAATACGATCATAAATTAAACTGCATATATCTAATGCTGTACCTAGCCTGCATACGAAAGTTCAATCAAATAAATCCAATAGTTTGGTCACTATATGTAGCTTGTCAAAGATTGGCCAAACCCATAGTCAAACCGTCACTATTATTTAGTTTGTTTGAAAAATCACTTTTAATTCCTAACTTTCAGTTGTAGGATTTAATTGATAGTGTATTATAATAACCAAAATAGTAAAGTATACTATACATTAGTATTGTCAGTGTTTTCATTTATGGTCGTATTGTTTTCCTCACATTGTATTTATAAATAAAATGTTTTTGTAAAATGGTATTAAAAAATATTTTTATAAATTATCACATACTACAACAGAAGTGTTATCAATAATTTGTAACTTTTTTTTTTGGTCTAGCTCTCATTCGCCAAATGTGCTGAGTATAACGTGTGATGCAACTTAGTTCCAACAACAGCTCACACATGCCAAACTTAAAAACATCAATTTAAAACTAACCCATGAAGTAAAATTCTCATCTAGAAGTAACACATAACTTTACCTTAAAGAGAGCCGATCCTAACATGACAATAACGAATAAATACATCTTAAAATTTCTTATAAAGACATGAACATTAACATACCTACAAACAATTTATATTAACATCACAATCTCGAAACAGCTAGCTAATGATGATATAAATTACGAATCTATGGAAAATGTGAAATTTCATTGTTACGAAATTTTTGTGTGGGCCATGAGAAACGAGACATTACAAACGCAATTTCGATGTAACGCTTTCTTAGTCTTTTATTTTAACAAAAGCAACATCTCGAAAAGCATAGTGGGCTCTCGGACCTCATGGCTTTAGTGTTTCAACCCCAAACGGCTCGAACATATAAGTCCCAAACAGATTGGAGTATTTGCGCCGTTTAAGGTTTTCTACACCTGCAGCAGCTGACCCAGCACAAACCGCCATACAAAGAAGATGGGATGGCGCAAACAAAAGCGATACCAAAAATCATTTATTCAAACTCGATTGAAAATCAGTAAAAAAAAATGATGGCAGTCTATGTAATTTCAGCTCGAAAACTACTGAACCAATTTATACAAATGCATCATCAATTAATGCTAGTCTTCTGGGCACGTTTCCGAACGACAGCGATGCGGATGAGTACTTCGACGCCTATGTGTCCTTTTTGGTTTTGTAGTTATTGTTATATAGTTGGTTACAAAGTCTTAAGTATGCTCATATAAGTGGTTAATGTGTAGAAATATAAGTTTTTCTATTAAATCGTGTCTCATTTCATTCGCCATCGCACTAAATATCCGCTACCTTCATAGCCCAGACCTATCACTGACGTAATAAATCGAAACAGCCATGTATTCTAGTGCCGTTGACTTTAATGGCTTTTAAAAACGTCCAACACAATGTTTATGGATAACACTACATAAAAGTAGAAACCATACTTTGCTAGAAAGTTGATAATGATACCTATATACTTTTACTAGTGGGTAAAGTTATAGTGGATACTGGCTGCTTGCTGTGGCTTCGCCTGCGTGGATCCTAATAATTTTTCAAAAATTAAAGTAGCCTAAGTTAGTCCTTATAACACCTGCTATCTGGCAGTGAAAGTCCCGTCAAAATTAGTTCAGCCGTTTCGGAGATATGCCGAAACAAACAGACCGATAAACAAGTAAAAAATGTAAAAATGATTTTTTGGAACGAAATTCCTTACCTATCGCGCGTTGCGAAAGGGGGCTAGACGGAATTAAGAGCAAAAGTTGTATCGACCCTTTTTTTGGTGTAAAATATGATGTTTTTTTAATCGATATTTTTTGATTGGTTAATATTTTAGATCAGATTTTTTTTTCATTATTATAACTTAAAAGAAATAAAATTGTATTAAAATACCTTCAATAGTTAATCGAAAGGAACTTCGTTCCATCCGGGTGTCCCTTGACACCTCTCAAGTTTTTTTGTTTTAAGTACTTTACTTTCATACGAATTTAGTAAAAAGCTGTTATTTTGTCATTACAAACATACACTTCTATTTTATTGGTTGTATGTAGGTATACATGTTTGTGTATACATAGATAAGCTGAATAGTGTGGTCACTTGACCCAATAGATCATGGGGTCGGGTGAGGTATTTCGTAACCTTGAATATTCTTCTTGTTGGGTCTTTAAGTGTGGGTTTTGGAGAACAGCCTTTTGTTGTGTTATTGCGTATTACGATACAATTGAAAAGTAGTTGGTCAGTATAAACTAGATTCGTAATAAAAATACGGCAAACTTTTTTGTAAACATTTTGTATATTGACGTATTGTTCTGTCAGCATCCGCTCTCTTAAACTGCTAAAATATCTTCATTGTTAAGTTGCGCTTCAGCATCCAATTATCATTTTCAATAACGAAAGGTTCCATATAATGTGAAAGTATTACTGTAGCCGGGGGACCTAGACAAGTGTCAATCGCTCCATGTCGATTCGATTTCGGAAATTGCTGATCGAACAATTCGTTATCTTAGCGATTCGGATTGTCAAGAACGCCACTTGTCAACGCATTTCTATGCAAATATTGATCGAGTTTCGTTACACAATTTGACATTGTCTAGCACTTAGCGATCGAAAACGATTGATCACGTGACATTTCGAAAGCTTATGCCAATTCCATATATTTCGGATTTATCTAATTTCGTTATCGTTAGTGAAAATGTGACTTTCTCTAAGCCCCAGAACATAATATGTAGTTATTTCACACTTCTGGATTCAGATTCAAAGATAATATCATCTCTTTACTTTTAGCCCCCGATTGTCTCGTGGTCGCAAGAGCGGTTGCTGAACGTGGAATCGCGACATCAGTTTCGGGATCGGGCCAAGTGTTATTGGGTTTTTCTATTAGGAGTTTGTTAGTGACAGCCCGGAGTTTGGAAGTGCCTTGGAAAGCACGATAAGCGTTGGCCCTGCGCCTGATCTCTCTCAGATCGTGTAGGATTGCCGCCCCATCGGACTATGCGAGTGAGAGAAGAGAGAGTGCAACTGTCTACTTGGAAACTATAATGAATGTGCCCTGGTGGCTGAGAGCATGTCATGCTCCCTGTCCCTCTCACTGATGGTGGCGCGTATGTTGGATCATTTAGCTCCCATCAAAATGGTTGAGCTGAATAGTTTTTTTTTAATCTTGTAATTATGGACGCTTTTATTAAGTTCTGCATCGTTCTCACGTGTATATTTCAACATGAATGATAATATGTAACCTAGTTTTTGTAAACATATTTTGGTTTAAAAGAGTGTCCATGGAGTTTCTTGCCCGTTCTTCTCCATGAAACCTACTGCTTTGGAATGGGCAACTAGCTTCATCTTTCTGACTGACCGACCCTTGAAATTTCAAAAGTGCCTGTAATTGGTTTATTTGAAATAAATGCTTTGAGTTTGAGTTTGAGTTTAATAATCTCCTGCGTCGAGGGCCGGTTTCCACTGATTGTTCGCCGTGACCGAAATTTGTTCCAGAGGACTATACTTCTCATCTTGCCAACCCATCATTAATTTGTCAAAAGAAGCAGTCGTTCTTGTTTGTATTTCTGCTTCAAAGCAGACACATCCAGACCTATTTGATGATATAACATGTTTACAAAATATGTGTGACGTGCCCCAACGACTCCATCTTTTAACCGTTTTTGAAAGGCATTGCTAGAAAAAATGTTACGAAGTTGAAGTCAGAGGTCTGCAACATTTTTTGAATTGCATAATCCGTTTGTAATTTTCCCACTGATGGGACGCAGGCTTAGATATATTTCATATTTCTATGAACGCAGATCTCCTCTGACTCCTCTTTTCAAGACTCTTCGAGAGGGAGTGGGCTGTAATCTACTACGTGGGCCCAGTGCGGGTTAGTAGATGTCATGTGTCTTCGAATTGCTGGCTTTGCTAGCGTGGATGTCGGAAATTATCCCTACGGAACGCACTACCCGGTAAAGTATCCTATGTGTTTATCCAGGTCATAAACTGCCCCTGTGCCAAATTTCATCCAGATCAGTTCTGCCATTTGAGCTTGAAGGACGGACAAACATACAAGCTCTGTCACATACTTTCACCTTTATAATATTTGATAAAAAAACAAATAGGGGGGGGGGGGGGATATATTACTTTTCCTTTTTTCTATTGATATAGATCTTGAAAATTGAAAATAACTAAGGAATATTTCCACATTGTCTTCTTCTTCTTTTAATCTTCTACACTACTAGGTAGGTATCAATAGTGTAGAAAGAGGTTCCTCTCAAAAAGAGGAAATAAATAATTTTCTGCACATTGTCACCAGACATTTTGACATGCTATTGCTAAGCACTTACTTAACACATAATTATTCACACTCCAAAGATTCTTTCAGCCGTCACTGGCAATTTAGCATATCATCATTAGGATTTGACCAACTTTAACAATATCGACAGAATCCGTTGTCTTTATTCAGCAATATCAACAGTATACGTTATGTCTTCCTTATCCAAAATGTAATCCACTTTGTTTATACACACATAGGCTTTGCTTTAATTCAGTATCATAAAATCAATGTAAAAGAAACTAATCGGTATATTTCACCGACTCAAGCTCACCACCATATTTTCAACGGGGTTGTCTGAAAGGGTTACCGCTACCCCGCACATAAAGAGCTAAGGAAGGAACATGGATGGGTTTTAGTCAGTAAGTGTCTGACACTCCCTTCCGCCCCACCCAGAGCGGGAGAAGTCATTTGATGATTTCCCACTTTCAGAAAAAAAATAAAGCTCGCCACCAAAGGTTTGCCACCCCTGCCTGCCCCTGCCGGCGTTAGAAGGGTTGGTATTTTCTACCTGCGCGATTTATGTGACCCTTGCACCTGTGGGGTAGAGCCTGGAGATTAGTTATCATGTTTTGACTATTATTTAAAATTGTATTTTGTGTATTAAAAGGTTTCTTTCTCGTTAGTTTTAAGGATAAATAAACACGCAGTTTATAATGAGTTCTATGTAAGGAGAGCTTTTATTATACTCATTATTATTTGGGTCATTTTATTCGTAATTTTAACAGCAAAATTATTGATAAATATCAATGTAATAAAGAATCTACAACCTTAAGGATCAGCCCTTAAGCTTTAAGCTTTTTCACCAATTAAACTGAACGCGACTAACACACCTAAACTTCGTTTAAGAGTTGTCAGTGTCAAGATTGTTGGAGAATATAGACACTGAGGGCGAATTTCACCTATGAAACTGAACGCGATCAATACATAAACCCCGCTTAAGGACTGTCACTAATTTCTATGGAATATTGACATTGACAGGTCCTGAACGCCGTTTAGATGCGATGATCACGTTCAGTGTCATTGGTGAACTTGACACTAAATCAGCAAAAATAAATGTGAAGTATATTAGAGGTTTAAACTAACGGCAATTAAAGTAACACAAACTCGAAGAATTATCATAAAAGTTCCATTAATATCTGTCTAGTAATTTCAAGCCTTGCACACACAAACAGGCAAAAATAACAAAATATTTATTATACCTAACACTAATTTACTTTTGACGTATGGAGTTGAAAGATTTACACATTTCTATAAATTAACTAATAAATCTTGAGATTAAGTTTTTTGAGTAGTCAATCGTAAAAATGTTGGCTTAAAAACTGTCGTAAATCAATTAATGTCGAAATGTAGCACATTTGTAGGAAATTAGCAACAAATAAAGGGTGGTCCCACTTTAGCGTGTAATTGTAATGTCATGTAAATGTTTACCAATCTTAGAATAAAGGGTGGTCCCACTTTAGCGTGTAATTGTAATGTCATGTAAATGTTTACCAATCTTAGAATAAAGGGTGGTCCCACTTTAGCGTGTAATTGTAATGTCATGTAAATGTTTACCAATCTTAGAATAAAGGGTGGTCCCACTTTAGCGTGTAATTGTAATGTCATGTAAATGTTTACCAATCTTAGAATAAAGGGTGGTCCCACTTTAGCGTGTAATTGTAATGTCATGTAAATGTTTACCAATCTTAGAATAAAGGGTGGTCCCACTTTAGCGTGTAATTGTAATGTCATGTAAATGTTTACCAATCTTAGAATAAAGGGTGGTCCCACTTTAGCGTGTAATTGTAATGTCATGTAAATGTTTACCAATCTTAGAATAAAGGGTGGTCCCACTTTAGCGTGTAATTGTAATGTCATGTAAATGTTTACCAATCTTAGAATAAAGGGTGGTCCCACTTTAGCGTGTAATTGTAATGTCATGTAAATGTTTACCAATCTTAGAATAAAGGGTGGTCCCACTTTAGCGTGTAATTGTAATGTCATGTAAATGTTTACCAATCTTAGAATAAAAATAACTTAGCCTAACTAATACTATTAACATACTAAAATATGGCGTCGAAAAATTCCTTCACCTCGCTGTCGACTGGCAATCAATCTGCCTAGCCTTTTCCCAACTATGTTGGGGTCGGCTTCCAGTCTAACCGGGTGTAGCTGAATACCAGTATGTTACGTGGAGCGACTACCTATCTGACCTCCACAACCCAGTAAGTGGGTAATACGATACCCCTTGGTAAGACTGGCTGTCAGATATTCGGGCATTTGACGACCCGTAATGACTGTCAAAGGTGCACAAATGACAGCCAGGACCAACGGCTTAACGTGCTTTCCGAGACACGGAGGAGTTTCAGTATGTAAAGCTGGTGACCCATCCACAACCAACCCCGACAAGCGTAGCTTAACCTAATAGGTCGATCTGTGCGGTTGTTATTACTAGGACACAAGCTCCTCCAATTTACCCGAAAGACTAGCGGCATTGCCACGTTGTATGGCAACGCCGCCTGAAATTAAACTGTAAGATATAAATATCCGAGTTTATTTTTATCCTCTATAACAAATAATCAGATTGAAAAATAACTTAATGATGGCCACAACATGCACTGGTTTTAATAATCTATATACATATAATAAAACAGTAAAAAAACTGTGTCTGTACATTGAATATATTGAAAAAATAATAATTGAGGGGGGTTTAGAAACAGTAATAGAGCATGAATCCAAAAAAAAAAATTTGTCTGTTTGTCTGTATGTCTGTTTGTCTGTTTGTTTGTACACGCTAATCTTCGGAACTACTGGACGGATTGGGATTTTTTATTATTTTTGTTGTATAGGTATTAAGTCTGGGCAACATATAGGCTATAATTTATCTTGGAAACTTGAACACCTGATGCAGAACCGCAACAGACCAGCTAAACTATAAGAGATACAAAAATGATATCTTAGCAAAAATTGTTCCACGTGATTAGCATTTTCTGCTGAGAGAATAAATTTGAAGATCTGGAACACCTGATGTGGAACTCCAAGAGCCCAGCTACACTGTAACATATATAGGAATGACGTCTTAGCAAAAGTTGTTCGGTCTGATGGGCATTTCCTGTTGACTTATAAAAATTGAAGATCTGGAACACCTGTTGTGGAACTCCAAGAGCCTAGCTACACCATAACACATATAAGAATGACGTCTTAGCGAAAGTTGTTCAGCCTGATGAGCACTCTCTGTTGATGTATAAAAATTGAAGATCTGGAACACCTGTTGTGGAACTCCAAGAGCCTAGCTACAACATAACACATATAGGAATAACGTCTTAGCACAAGTTGTTCAATCTGATGAGCACTCTCTGTTGACTTATAAAAATCGAAGACCTGGAACACCTATTGTGGAACTCCAAGAGCCTAGCTACAACATAACACATATAGGAATGACGTCTTTGACGTCTTTGTTGTTCAATATGATGGGCATTTCCTGTTGACTTATAAAAATCGAAGATCAGAAACATCTGATGTGGAAATCAAAGCTATCACTAATTTTACTGTGTAATTATAAAATAACATAAACTGGGAGTACCTGCACGCGGTGAAGGCGGTAACAGTTTAGGACTCATTTTTGATGACGATGGTATATCATTGAAAATTTGACTCTACTGGCCAAAACTCCTATTATTTTTTTATTTTATTTTATGAATATGCCTTCGGGCTTATGTTGTTTGAGTGTTTAATTTCCTTTTCCATTTATCTTCGTGACACTGTAGCCTACCCGGTAACGCAGGGGAGCAGTCATTTTAATTTAGATTTTTATTGATCAGGTATCTTCACAATAAAACTATGACCATGCCTAGAAAGAGGTCAAATCTTTCCCAATGTTCCAAGAGAGCTAAAAGATTGAGGATCATAAGATCCCAAGAATCTACCGAAGAGCGTCAGGAGAGACTTGATGTTGTTCGAGAACATTAGGCTGCAACTCGCTCCGTGGAAACCTCTTCGGGTCGCGAAACACGCCTGCGTTCTCAGCGTATTCATTAGGTCTCTAGAGACCAGTGAAGAATATGATGCGCGCGACTGACCGCTGATCGTGAACGTCATGTATTGTCTCGCGAGTCAGAGACGTTCACGGAAAGAGAATTACGCTTGAGTTCCAAGCGTATCTACGCATCGACTTCTAGGTCTCTAGAGGAGGAATATAATAATGCGGTTACCAAAATGAAAACAATGACAAATGGACTGTATGTTTTGGTGGTTGTTGGAATGAAATAAAACTAAAGCTCAGTGTGATAAAAGATTTAAATGGGAAAAATGATAAAAAATAACATAAATGGCGACCCCGTTGTCGCTGGCATAAGCAGTCGCGTACGAAGTCGCGGGCAGAAGCTAGTATATAATATATGAAATAAAAGTCGAGAGGTGTTCGGTTGGAGAGTAGTTCCCTTCGCTTTATCTTAAGTAATAAATAACAAACATAATAAAATAAATATTAAAAACGTTTCTGAATTAATGAATGTAAAATACTTAAAGAATTTGCAGCGCAAAATATGATTTATATGAGTTATACGGTATTGTGGCATTTTTCTTTTTTCTGTTGTGTGGTTCTTTTTGCTATTTGTTCATACAATATATAAACATATTTTATAATATAATAAGTCAAATTAAAATCCTTCTAGCCGTTTAGACCATAGACCGTGCCAATGAAATATACATACATACTCCCGAAAAACACTACCCTGCTTCTGAGGCAGTTGGGTAAAAAAAATCTCGTAACGGTCACGATAATTATTATACTTTGTTAAAAGACTTTAAAAAGGGAGGTTCTGTATTCGACCCGTATGAATGCATGTATGTAGGTTTGTTTGTATGTCTGTGATTTTCTCAAAAACGAATGAACCAACTTTAATGTTTTTTTAATTCATTCAGTCTAGCACTAATTCGCCAAGTGTGCAAAGTAAAACATGTGACGAAGAACGTCGTCTCAAGCTTTATCTTTTAATTTAAAAAAAATCTATAAATTTTACCTTTAAGATTTCCTCATGTGCAAATAATTCTATCTGAATTCAAAGTATGAGAGTGTTTAAAGTGTGGATAAGGTCGTAAGCTACATACAAATGTAATATTTTTTTCTTACTTGCTGTTTATATAAAGATGTTTGTGTAACCCAAAATCAATCAAACTTTTAGGTACGCCTTGAAAGTAAACTCCCAGACAACTTCCGTTTGTTGTTCCAAATTAAAATACCTAGAATGGCTAATGTAAGTATCTTAAAACTTGAATCTCAAAACTCTACATATTATGAAAAGAAATGCCAGTTTTTAAGTGCTGTTAAATCTAGTCCAAAACTGTAACATACATTTAAATAGCATTTTTTAGCAATTTATATATTAGCAATAGTGATGCTGCCAAAATAAATAATATATAATATGTTCGAGCCGTTGGGGGTTTAAACACTAGGGCCATGGGGTCTTAATGCCCACTATGCTTTTCGAGACATCGCCAAGCGGTTGATCGACTATTCACGTGACCAGAGGGCTGGCCTATTTTTTGGACAAAAAATCAGCATTGCCATACAACGTGGCAATACTGCCAGCCTTTTGGGAACTTTTCCTATTGACAGCGATGTGGGCGAATTTTTTGATGCTCTTTGATTATTACACATATTAGTATGAATATTTAGCTTCTGAATGTAAATACGAATTTAGTTGCAATAAATATAATAATTATACTTAATTATATTATTTTATATAATTTTCTATCACTAAGTTTTAAAATACGAAATAAATGTTAGTTGCACGCAGCACACATTCCTAAGTTGCAGTGGCTTTAGTTTTTATGTAGGCCATATGTAAGTGGGTGCGGAACAATAGTCGAAAAATTCCGAGCGAGCCAAGTCGCGGGTAAAAGTGGCCACATAAATAAAGTTGCAGTGGTGACCTACTGGCAGGCGTGGGCTATATGGCCCATTCACCATTTTCCCATAGATAACTACAAAATTTTGGATTTTTTCCCATTAATCTTCCCTACATAGTATAAAACAAAGTCGCTTTCTCTGTCCCTATATCCCTATGTATGCTTAAATCTTTAAAACTACGCAACGGATTTTGATGCGGTTTCTTTTAATATATAGAGTGATTCAAGAGGAAGGTTTATGTCCAAATTTGTCGACATATTTTGCGGGCGAAGCCGCGGGCGGAAGCTAGTACTAAATAAATGCGAAAGTTTGGATGGATGTTTGTTACTCAATCACGTAAAAACGGCTAAACGGATCTGGATGACATTTGGCACACAGATAATTTACAGAATAAATTAACATATAAAATACTATTTTTCACAATATTTCTTTTATTACTCACACATTTTTCATTTCACTCTGGATCCAAATCTGAAATTAACGTAGACGAAGACGCGGGACGAAACTAAAAGTGAACTTTTGTATCTATGCGTAGGCACACCTTATTAAAGATGCACAAACACATTATACTTGTTCTACACGTCAATAAATCGTAATATTTCCTAAGTTATTAGGTACTTACTTAAAATTACAATATGGAATTTATTACACAAGAAACCAGCGATACAGCTTGTAAGCGTCTATACATCTAAATTATGTTATAAACTAGTCTTTAATTTCTGTATATGTAAATATTTGATAATAAATAAAGAGAATGCACATAAAATACGATAAACTAAAGGTAGAGTTTGATAAATATTGCTTTATTGCAAACTAGCTTCTGCCCGCGGCTTCGCTCGCGTGGAGGTCGGAAATTATCCCACAGGAATGTTCTACCGGGATAAAAAATATCCTATGTGTTAATCCAGGATATAAACCATCTCTGTGTCAAATTTCATCCAAATCTATACAGTAGTTTTTACGTGAAAGAGTAACAAACATCCATACATCCATACTTACAAACTTTCGCCTTTATAATAGTAGTAGGATAGGTTAATACGACATGTTTATTACTGGCCACTAATAAAATGAAATACAACCATACAAACTTAATACTATTTAATAAATATAAATGGCCGCTCATAACTACATACCAAAAATATAAATAATATTTTAGCGGTAACAGATTAAAAAAAGAAAATTCTAGAACAAGATTTGAATATTTTGTTCTTTAGTCAGTTCAATATAGCTCAAAGTGCTCACTGGCCCATTCCTTCATTAGTATGTACATCAAAATATAGTTCAGCTAATGCTATTTCACACTCACTGAACCGTAGTTTCAGGTTATCAGCTTTCTCAAGCATGTCTTACGTATCTTCAAAGTTAACCTCAACAACTGCGGCCAATTTCTGGAACGATAATTAATGTGACGAACTTTTCTTTTTTTTGTGATAGTTTATTGTCAATTTTTTAAACTTTTTTTTCGGTTCTGTTTGCACCTAAGTATTTTGTTTGATTTGCAAAAAAAGTCTCAGTTCATAGCATAAGTTACTATTCAAAACATAATTTCACAAAGAAGCACATCGACCATAGTCTTCTTCATTTCGTGTGGTTAGTGACTAACCTGCATGGTGTCAGAGTTTTTATGCTGCCCTTGGGCCTCTGGCTTTTTCACATGCTGTTGAGAAATATCTCTCAGACATGCTGGTTTCCTCACGATGTTTTTCTCCCCCGATTTCTAAGCAAGTGATAAATATACAATACGCACATGAATCCGTGAAATCAGAGGCGCCTTGGGTTCGAACTCGAGACCTATGACTTGGTAGTCTGACGATCACACCACTAGGCTCTCACTACTATCTTAATGTGGCTACACTACAATCAGTTGTGTATGGACATTTAGATAGAGAAATGTATGGTACCGGTGGAATTCTCCAAGATTTTAGACAAGCCGACCGTAATGTGAGCGGACCGCAGCGGACATAGATAACAGAGTCTTATATTTTGTGGAATTCTGGGAGTGATTGTTGATTACGAAATAAATAGGGCTGTGTGGATGTACAAAGTAGTTCCTAAGAGATTCTGTAGAAGCGAAATAAAACGTTTTGCATATTATAAATTTTGTCTTAGATTTCTTAACTATTCTTTATTGGTAGACACTAAATTAAAATGTATAAAACATTGTGCTAAAACAATTACTTAATATACAGCCTAAAACTAAAAAATATATCCATTATGTACAAGTGTTGCTGTCAGTGGGAAATGTGCCCAAAAGGCTGGCAGCGTTGCCACGAAAAAACCCTCTGGTCACGTGTAAAAAAAAGTCTTAGATTTTTTTTTTTTAAGTAAGTTTCTGAATTTCCATTATAGAATAGTTATTTGCTTGACAATATAATATGCTCTCTCAACAATAGGGATGATGACTAAATTTTTTTTAGTCCATCAACTAGGTTATCAAAAAGTAATGGACACGTATTTTTTCTTTTTTTACGTAATCGAATGAATGAATGATATATTTATTTGCAAGAATATAGGTAGCTACATCAGTTCTTAATATCTATGAGTTTCACTATATTCGGCATTAGGTACAGCCGTGCAAATATTTAGATTTTAAATTTTTGTTAAATATATAGCATGCAGTACATATTTAGTAGTAAGGATAATATTATATTAAGTAGTTTCATAATTAAAGTTTTGATTACAATTCAATTAATACAATTAAATACAATTCTATTCACTAATAACAGTTTATATTAAATAATAATGATGTCATGCCAATAAAAAATAGTCAGAATAATAAAAATATTTAGATAGACTAATCGAAAGATTACGCCGATACATTATGTTTAAATGTGGCATGACGTCACACCGATGTATATTTTATACTGAGTTGTGAAGTAGCGCGCCCGCACTTCCCAACTTTAATGAGTGTTATCTAAGTATTTTTTCTAAAATATTTTTTAGCGAAATCTCATCACTGTTAAAAAAGTTCAAAGTTAGATTTTCATAGCCTACAATGGCATCAGGAATATAGATTCTCCTCGCTAACAAATCAGTCTAAAGAAAGGTATTCGGCCATTTTGAAGTATACTTTCCAAATAACGTCAGCACGACCATTTTAGCTAACTGAAAGCTATTCAATACGTCAATCCTTGAAGCATGCACTCAGGTAATTTATATCGTAACAAATCTTGTACAGTCAACAAAAGAATTAAGTAAGCGGGCAGTTTGTTACTAATTTCAATCTTTTTCGTGCGTATTTTTTTCGAGGTAAGGAAAAATCATTATGACTCCTCCCGCTCTGGGTGGAGCGAAAGGGAGTGTCAGACTCTTACTGACTAAAACCCATCCATGTTCCTTCCTTAGCCGTTTATGTTCCGGGGTAGCGGCAACCCTTTCAGACAATTCCGCTTAATTTCGTGCGTATGGACTGCCTTGTTTGTCTAGTGCGCAAGCGCTGCTGGTGAGCTTGAGGTCCTGATAATAAGAGGGGAGACTATTGCTATTGCAGATTCCGGGCTTTTACTGAGCAATTCCATATGGAAAATCCTAATAACACTTTACTCGACTCTGGAATTGAACCCAGGATCTCATGCGCAGCGGTAGTGCTACCACTAGACCATCGAGACTGACCTTTATTTTGTCGATGGTACAAACATTACCATAAACACAAACTTACAGACAGACAATCCGTTCTGTGTATGGTCGATGTGGAAGTGATTTCACATTGTAGGACATGCGCAGGAGACGGCTCATTGAGTTGTCTATCACAGTTTGAGGATCAAGATTTTATTGTATCGGTGGAGTAGGACAAACTAGGGATGTAAAACAGTGTTGTAAAACATTTTAAAAGAGTAACGGTGGATTTTCTTGCCCATTCTTCTCCACACGAAACTACCTTTTGGAAGGGGCGACTAGAATCAATTCTATTTCTTGTTCATTTTGACGTTCAAAAGTGCCTTACTTGTGCCTATTTGAAATAAATGATTTGACTTTGAGTTTGACTTTGATGGGTTTAGTAGGAAGCCCAGCACTTTTAATACCCAAGAAAGTAAAAGAAAACTTATTTGAACCTAGGTCAGAATGAATTTCGAAAAAATCTTGCCAGGGTTATGGATTCTAATGAGAAACCGCTGCCCCCGAACTCACGGGATTAAGGAAGGAACATGGATGGGTTTTAGTCAGTAAGCGTCTGATACTCCCTTCCGCTCCACCCACAGCGGTAGAGGTCATTTAGTGATTTCCCAGCCGTAATAAAAACTGAATTAAATAAGTAACTACCTAGATACATTTTATAGTTTATGTGGTTTGAGTGTGATGAGGGAATCGCTTTTTATTCATTACTTTTAATTTGCCTCTCATCAGTGGCAGAAACTCGTGGTTTTTCAACAATGTTACTTCTTGAAGACTTTTGTCTTTACCTACTCTGTAAGGTGAGAGCTTTCTCCTTAGGTACAGACGCTAGCACATCAAGCAATTCCAAACTGTCACATATACGCAATTGAACAAGAACCTTATACGATTGTAATAAAGTTGAAAATCTATTAAAGAAATTTGTCAGCTTGATGTCCTGGACTCAGTACAGTCAAGGCTTAATTGACACTAAATGGATCCGGGAGAACCTTCGCCTTAACGATAATATTTCAAACCGAGGGGTCAAACACCACTTCTTATTGCAGTATTAGTTTTATATTGCATCACATTGGGAAAGAGATAGAGCTATACCTCGTGTATAGATTTAAAATAATGCTGATCTTTGAAGTGGTGGTCGGCCCCCTGCTCGTCTATAGATTAATGGCAGTGCTCTGCATAATTTTAACAACCGGAAATCATAAAAAAAAACTAAATTGACTCCACAATAAAATTCTGAAGGTTTAATTTTCTGAACTTTTAGTTTAACTGATAAGTCATTTTTTATTATATAGAAGTTTGTATAAATTAAAATATTTGAGATACCATATAGCCCACGCGTCCACAGTAAAAGATGACAACACACAGTTTTACATTTAACATACATTATCTTAATCACTTATCTACTTAAATAAATCAGAATTTAAATAATACATATAAATTAGAATTAACGAGGTACAACAATAATATATCAATTTTCTACACGCCTTCTCTTGTCATGTAGGCTGGCCAATTCTTAAGAGCCATTAAAAAAAGATGGATTTCTATACTGCTTTAAAATATCTAAAAATGGTTTGAAGTTAAAATCAGATTTTTCTACAGTGTGGTGAAAAAAAAAAAGTCGGAGATCTAAATTGGTAAATAAGAAAGAGAGAAAGATAATAATTATGTTTATTTGCTGCAAACATAACATTACTAACACTAGTTTGTAAGCTCGCTTTATACTAACAATAATGGATGTGAATCTGAAAATAAATGAGTATTATTATTATAACACAAAGAAAGAACACAAACATAAAAACAAGATTTGCGAAAATATGCGTCACATCGGCAAACGGCCATCGCTCAGCATAATGCTGCTCTATGGGAGACAGAGCCACTCATTTGCTTCAATATCGGTGAAGGGAAACATCGTGTGGAAACTAGCAAGTCTGGGAGATATTTCTCAACAGCATGTGAAGCTAAGTCAGAGGCTCATGGGCAGCATAAAAACTACAGAAGAAGAGCACAGACCTGATAAAGCAGCTGCTGAATAGGTCGGTTTGGGTTGGGTAGATAGTTAAGAAGAAATAATTGGAGAAATATCATTTAGTTATTTATAAACAGATAACGATAATAATGATCTATGATTAGATGCGATAATATTGGGCCAATTTAATTAAATTAACAGCTGAATCTGTGCCGTTTGAACAACGGTGAATTTCTCCGAAACTGATCGCGATCAACATAAATAGCCCAGATTAAGAGCTGTCCGTTTCTTTATTTTCTATAGTATATTGACACTGACAGGTATTGAACGCGGTTTAGTTTATATGCTGGTCGCTTTCAGTTTCATTGGTGAAATTGGCAGAAGTTCATGTACAAGCTTTCGTCACACATCCTTACCAAATTACAAGAAAGTTCTATCGCGGACACTGGCGATTTTTTTAACTTTTAACCTTATTACTAAAGCGATCAGGTCGAAAAATGTTCAGCAGCAAAGGCACCTAACTGGCATAATCCGTGCCTGCTGATATGTCAACCACTAATATTTTTAGTCAAACAACTTGTTTTTTTTTTATTTGTACCATAAAATTAAAAAGATTAATTTAAACAGACCATAACTTTAACAGATTAAATTAGGAACATGCAAATATTTTCCATGAAATATTGTCAGAAGATTAATATTTCCTTTCCTTAAAAATATTTAGATTAATTTAAATTGACCATATCTCTAATTTATTACATCAAATTGACTATATATTTCGATTTGAACATTGTCAAATTAGTTATTTCTTAAATTAAGTGTAGTGTCGGGTGTCGGTGTCTTTTGTGTCCCTCGTTTTTTTTTTTTTTTTTTTTGATCATGGCATCTCGCAGTTCAACCAAAGGGTTGTCTACTGCTTAACCGGGCTTGCCTGTGGCTGCCACAAAAGAATTGTAGCCTCCAGCCAGGGCTTAATAAAAACTATACCTAACTTACAAAACTAAGCGACTACACGCTAAGGGCACCCCCTGCGGGGTTCGGACCTCGGCTTAGGGCGTCGCTGGGGGGGGACAGCAAGGGACAGCTGGATCGGGGGTTTTTAAAACTACTGGCTCAGCGGCAACGCGGGCTGGCTCGAGCAAGGGTCGGGAGGGTGAGAGTGGACAGGGTCGTCGCGACGGGCCTCGACGGCGAGGACGGAACGACGGAAATTTGTATCTGTATGTTACTCTAATAGTGCTAGTAGCCGGGCTGCTCTCCTGGAGGAGAGTGGTGGCATCGTCAGGGGCAACGAGGGTATGCCGTGGACGGCGGACCTTACTGATGCGGGACGGGGTGTATCGGGAGGCGGCCGCAATCAGGGGATTGCGGTGTTTTATGGCAGTGTCAAAGAAACGCTTCGAGAGGCGTTTCATGAACTGCTGAACTGTGGGGAGTTTAAAATCTACATGAAGGTCCATGTTACGGACGTAAAAGGGAGCTCCTGAGACCTTACGGAGGAACCGGTTTTGAAGTGTCTGCATTCGATGCAGATACTTGGGTTTGGCGTGCGCGAAGACGACGCAAGCGTAAGTCATGATGGGGCGGATTACAGCCTTATAGAGACGCAGTTTGCACCGGAGTGACAATTTGCTGCGTTCTGTAAGCATGAATTGGAGCCTACCGAGAGCGAAAGCGGCCCGCGAACGGACCTGCTTTATGTGCTCTGCGAAACTGAGGTGCTGGTCGAGAGTGACACCCAGGTACTTGGCATGCTTCGCCCAAGGGATCGGCTTGCCGTACATGGTGATCGGATTAGGGGGGTTGGGGAGGGCCCTACGAATTCTCCTAAAGAGAACAGCCTGGCTTTTATCGGGGTTGACCTCGATTCTCCATTTCCGGAACCAAGCGCCGAGGACGTTGGCCGCGGTCTGGAGAGTCTGAGCTATAGCTGGCGGACTGGTCCCTGTGTAGTAAATGGCCGTGTCATCGGCGAATAACGCCAATTGGGCCTTTTTACTCTTGGGGATGTCGCTAGTGAACAGGGTAAAGATTAGGGGGGAGAGAACGGAGCCCTGGGGGACTCCGGCGCGAATCGGGTGGGGGGCGGAGAGAGCGCCCTCGATGCGGTAGCGGAAGGTGCGGTTCGACAAAAAGTCCCGTAAGATGAGCACGAGACGGTCGGGCACGCCGAGTTGGTATAGCTTATATATTAAGCCATTGTGCCAGACTTTGTCGAAAGCCTTCGCTATGTCGAAGAATTTGTGTCCCTCGTTAGTGTCAGACACTGATGTATACACAGTATTTATGTTGTAAACAGTCGGTGACACCCACGTGATATCACTCAGCTATGTGACCCAATATGGTGAGGTGTGGTGATGCAGACAGTTGGCGTACTGGGTGTTAATTTATTTTACGAGTATCTTTACTGCGGTGGAAATAAAATTATCGCAATTTCATGGTCACGACGATGGAATGGTCGAAGGCAAAATGGTCAGGCATTACATTCATTACACGCAAAACCTAGGTTAAGTGCCTTATACAAAGCTAAAGCAATGAAGAGGATGTTCTTGTAACCGAAACCAAATTCACCTTAATAGTAGACATTCCAAACAAGTTATCAAATTGTATAAGATTAAGAGGTATAAACTGATCTTATTTTTACTGTTTACAAACTCTTTTTGGAATCTTGTTAGGAAAATTAACAACACCCATTGCTGCAGGCCTCTCTTCTTATTTGCCAACCCCCACGCTCCGGTGCCACCCTCATCCAGGTTCTACCTGGGGTAGTACACGTCCTCCCATATCGCCGCCGCACGACGAAGCCTCGTCTTCCAATCCTTGGACACCACTCGGGCATTGCCAGTCCAGTAGTACAGACGCCAGCACATCAAGCTATCCCTAACTGTCAAATTTTCTTGAATTAAAAATGAACCTTATGTTTTTGCAATAAAGTCGAGATACTATCAAAGAAATTTGACAGATTGTGGTAACTTGATGTGCTGGCCTCTGTACATCTGTCATCATTTTATCTTGCTATGCATCATCCAACTCCATTTCAATCTGCCTGGCCTTTTCAAAACTATGTCAGGGTCGCCTTCCAGTCTAATCAGATGCAGCTGAATACCAGTATTTTACATGGAGCGACTGCCTATCGGACCTGCGCAACCCAGTAGCTGGGTAATACAATACCAATGATGATGACGATGAATGTCAAAGGACCAACGGCTTAACGTGCTTTACGAGACACGGAGGAGTCTCGGTATGTAAAGATGGTCACCCATCCACGGACAAACCTCGTCAAGCGTAGCTTAACCTGATGGATCGACTCGTACGGCTGTTATTACTTAGCTACGAGCTCCTACTCATACAACTGTGTTTGAATTCCTTAATTTGTTTTCCGATATCGAATACCTTTGGTGTCTATAAATCTTAATATCAAGTACTTATTTCCCATCCTAAAGAAAGTATGTACTAAATGCTTTTTTTTTTAAGGTCCCGCTCCCGCTCTGGGTGGAGCGGAAGGAAGTGTCAGACTCTTACTGACTAAAACCCATTCATGTTCCTTCCTTAGCCCTTCATGTTCCGGGGTAGCGGTAACCCTTTCGGACAATTCCGCTTATGTATTTAATGCTGGTCAAAGAATTTAGCGTGACATTTCTGTCAGCGTTTTGGGAACTTTTCCTGTTGACAGCGATGTGGCCAAATTTTTTAATGCCCTTTGATTATTATACATAAATATTCTTTTTGCAATGTTCTTAATATGTTTGTTACTTCTTCAAGCGAAAACGAATGAACCGATTGCGATGAAATTTGATAGGTATTTAACTGTTACTTTTTACACGCTTTATATTAGCTTCACCTGTATGTTTTTTTGTTTGTATATTTGTAACCGACTCCTATGGGCGCGATATTGACCGGCCAGATTTCGTTCAAACTTTGTAGATCTATCGAGGACCGATGACAATACATTAATTTGTACTAAAAAGTAGGAAATAAATAATAGTTTAAAAAAAGCGTGGGCTGCTTTTTAAAATAAAATTCACCACCACCATGCAACCCACGCTTTTTAAAAAATAAAAATTATTTTCTATTTTTTAGTTCGGTTTTCTATAAAAAGCGTTTTTTTTAGTTTTTTTAAACTGTTATTTTATCCTGATAGTCTCACGGAATCGAAGTACAGAACTCTCCTTATCTCTCTCCACCTACTTACTCTTACTCATTCCTGCCAGAGTCATAAATGGCGTATAATCTAATACAGACAACAGTGTCCCCCACCTCACAGCTCATTAATCTATAATGTTGTTGAGGGCCGTGGGTGGAAACCATCGCCTGATTACAATCTGAAGGGACTAGGTAACTATCGCAGTTATCTGGCAGATAATTTGTGCCAAATTGATACAAATACAAGGTATTCTGTGTTTGACTAATGAGATACACGTAAATAAGGTTTTGTTATTTATAGTAACTTGATTCGTGGAAAAGACAAACTGTCTGTAAAGAAAAGTTTATGTACTTACTATTAAGAAACGTCGTTTAAAGATAGCGATGATTAGCAATCTTGATGTTTTCCAAAGTTTGTAAATAAGCACATTAGTTGCTGTTTATTTCAACAGTATCTGATGCTAAGTCAGAGGCCCATGGGCAGCATTAAAACTGTATCACCAGGTTAGTCTCTAACCACATGAAAATGGAAGATTTTCTACTACTAGAATAGCTTTTTAAGATTGTAACTTAACATACGTAGACTGATAGTATGTATATTATGTCAAGTTTCGATTTAAAATTTATTATGAATAATAATAATAATAATAAGTTTATTAGCAAAAACAGTAATATGATAACTAATTTGTACTACCAATATTAAAATTATTGTCAGTTTTCCTGGCTCCTAAACTAGGTACGCAGACCTGTATCTTAGGAGTCAAAAATTTTACGGCATCAAATATAATACAACCGTGACTTTTCTGTTTGTTTACAGTCATTTTTTTTTTTAACAAATCAGATGTAGTGAATGATTGTGTTTATGTATCTAGGGATGTGTAAATGAGTGTAGTGTGGTGTGTGTGTGTAGTGAGGAGTGTATGTGAAATCAAAGTGTTTATATTCTTTTAGGGTAGAATTGATACAGTTATGATTCTATAGCCAATATATTTTCTGTCTCATCATACGTTAAGGATAAAAGCCATTTTCGTAATTTTTCTTTAATTTCATACAAGTTATGTCTATACAATGGAATATAATTAACAATCAAGCGATAAAAATCGTGGCAAAGCAATAACAGCCGAACAGGTCGATCCATTTGGTTAAGCTACGCTTGCCGGGGTTGCCGTGGATGGATGACCATCTTTACAATCGAGACTCCTCCGTGCCTCGGAAAGCACGTAAAGTAGTTGGTCTCGGCTGTCATTTGTGCATCTTTGACAGTCGTTACGGGTCGTCAGAAGCCCGAAAATTTGACAGCCAGTCTTACCAAGGGGTATCGTATTATCCAGTTACTGGGTTGTGGAGGTCAGATACGCAGTCGCTCCATGTAAAATACTCGTATTCAGCTGCATCTGGTTAGACTGGAAGCCGACCCCAACATAGTTGGGAAAAAGCTAAGCAGATTGAATCAAGCGATAAAAATGCTAACAATCTTGCTTTTAATAAGCATAGGCTAAATAGAAATAAAATAACATAACATCACGCCCTTCCCCGAGGAAAAGGTTTACTTACCCAAAGTAGGTACTTACACCCACATTTCGCCAGTAATGTTTAAGTCCCATGTAGTAAGAGGCAAGCCTATTGCCATCAACTGGGCACAAATCCAGACTCCCGGCCGCTACTGAGAAATTCCTATCGGAAAAGCCCTATAACACTTTGCCTGACCTGGGAATCGAACCCAGCACCTCACGCTTAGAAGTAGCATTTACGACCATGTAACCAACGAGGCAGGCAGTAAATAAATGGAAAATGGTGAACGTATCTCATTTACACAACTATTCCGTTAAACTGCGAGTTTCTTAAAAAAAAAGATAAAAAATGCACACAGCATCTTCAGATTTCTAGACCACCTGTAACAGTAGACCTCACAATTTACTATATTAGTTTTAATTGCCAACTCTCCTAAGAACTCAAAGATGGAAGCAGTTAGCAACATTGTTGCTGACGTCCTTAGAAGCCTTAAGATAGTTTACTTACCGTATCTGAATCGTATAAAACTGAAGTAACTGTTGAACCACGGAGGCATAAATGAATGAAGTAATACCCCCTTACTAATAAAACACACGGATCTCTTTTTCAGTCGTCAGATATTTGACTTTAGAAAGAAGAAGACAAAACGTTGAGTAACTATACTACTACAGGCGCTATACAACGTTTTTTAGTAAGGGGGTATATCTTTACTCTATACTTACATAAAAGAGGTAACATTTGTGAGTTTGGAAAGTAAAAAAAATCCAAATCTAAATCTTTAGTAGGAAGCTAAAGTACTGCCAAGTGTTATAGAGTATAAAATCGTTCATTACAGATTCGTTATTCAGTGTCTTCTGCGACAAGCTGTTTTCCAACACGGTGTTATAATATTTGTCATCTGAAAGTAGTGGCTAAATGGAATTTACAAGTAGGTCTAATTCTTATTATTACGTGAACAGATAGGAAATGTAATTAACCTATTAGAAGTCGTTTACTAATAAGAGCTCAACGCTTTTTACAGTTATATTTATTGTCGTTTCGAGAGAATTTTTCTTATGAACCTATGGGGTTCTCACGACATTTGAGAGGTTAAATAGTGAGTATATGAAAGACGAGGGCGCGTACGCAAAATACGCGCTTTGATTTGGAGTTGCGGACACCGGCCCGTATTACCTATTACATAAGGGGGAGGGTAAATCAAAGGCCTAATCAATATAACCCAACATAGTTTTCGCAAAATTCGCGTGCCGTCACCACTCCATGTGCTAACTACTCTGTGTCTGAGTAAGTGTATCGTTTAAAGAGGACTTTTATGGTCATAATTATAATCAGATTAAATTAATTTTATCGGAGAGGCTTATTAGAAATGTTATGGATATTAAAAGATTATCTCTCATTTAATCGCGTATTTTTTATTTTAGTTCTACTACTTCTAAAACTTGTAAGGTAATGTGTTTTTGCATTACAAGAGCTACTTTTTTTGTTTTAAGGCTGATTTTTATAAAATGTTTGATTGTTGTTGTGATATGTTATTATAATATTTCAGATGTCTCTGACATTATCTCGGGACAACTCGCAGAGGCCCCTTAGACCATTTTAACTGCTGAGGAGGCACTATTATTGTATAATTATTGGCGTCAACTTTATTCGACAAATAAAATTAAACTGACGTGGAAAAAATTCGCCTGTTAAATATATTTAAAATCATATTAAAATTCCAAAGCCCCATAGTATTAGCGTTGATAGTTGCAATTCAAGTTGTAAAATAAAAAAAAAACAATAGAGATTCTTATAAGATATTAAATCAATAGAAGAGTGCCGGAATGAAACATCTTGTCTCATGGGGTTTGTCCAATGAGGTTTTATGACACTTCCTTTAATCAGAAAATAACAATTAAAAAAAACTGATGTACGGTCACCAGCGCATCGAGTTATACCAAACTGTCAAATTTCTCCAAATGATTTTAAACCTTAAATCGTTGACGCTTAAGTTCAAAATCAATTGAGAAAATTTGACAGTTGTAACTTGATGTGCTAGCAATTGTACGTACGATTTTTTTAGAATATGAATCGATAGAATTTTGATAAAATAATAATTTTACATTTTAGATGTCAACCATTTATGCTGGAATTTATAAAATATTTAATTTATATTTTATAAAAAACAAAAAAAAATTAATTAGATCTCAACCATTTATACAAAGGGGGTTCAACTTGTTTCTATAACTGACTGCATGTCAAAGTTCTAAAAACTGCCGCAATTCAAAAAAAACAAACGCTGTTTCCAGATGAAGGTCTCAAATACGTAACACATTTTATGTTTTATTTCCAGCTTCAGCATCGATGATTATCCAGAACAAAAAAGCATATAGGTACCGCCGTGCACCATTTCAGCCAGCACGGACGATCGGCACTTATTCCCATCCTGCTAAGTGCAATTATCGCCTGAGATATAGCTATTTTGATTGGACCTCTTAGCATAGTTTTACTTGAAGAAGCTTCATCGTAAGATCTAGAAAAAATATGGCGAGGAGGAATTTAATCGGGATGGTTTCCCACACGATTTTGTTAAACTAAGAAATTCATGAATTTGACCTTAAACTACGGAGGAGCTCGTGGCTAAGTAATAACAGCCGCACTGGTCGATCCATCTGGTTAAGCTATGTTTGCTGGGGTTGGTGCGTGGATGGGTGACCATCTTTACATACCGAGACTCCTCCATGTCTCCGAAATCACGTTAAGTCTTTGGTCCCGGCTGTCATTTCTGCATCTTTGATAGTCGTTACGGGTCAGTAGCCCGAAAATCTGACAGCCAGTCTTACTAAGGGGTATTTATTTTCATTGACTAATTAATTATTCATATTTTTTCGACTGTTTTGCGAAATTTTCGTCATGATTTCTGGGAGAAATCGCCATCGATTAATTTAGTCATACGTAAAAAAAACATAACATCACGCTTTTAATACCCGGTTAGGCAGAGGTGTACCTACAGTACACCTATCTATACTTATAAGAGGAAAACTTTGTTTGTTTGTTTGTTTGGTTGTAATGAATAGGCTCAAAAACTACTGGACCGATTTTAAAAATTCTTTCACCGTTGGAAAGCTTAGTTTTCTAGGAGTAACATAGGCTACTTTTTATCCCGGGAAAAACAACGGGTCCCACGGGAAAGACCACGGGATCGAAGCCGCGGGCAAAGTGCTAGTATTTCATATGTGTGTGACTCAAACAGTTTTGAAGGGGATATAAATAAAAGGACAAAGGTTTTACTTAACCCTAAGGAACCCTAGAACCAGGCTTAAAAAGTAATTCAAAGAGCAATGCATCTGTCTGTCTTCATAACTCTCACTTGATTGCACTTAGGCTTTTAAGTGTTTAATGGAAAAATCCTTTGATGAATAGCAAAAGGAAGAAAAAAAAGACAGAGAAAGTTTTTTTTTAATCGCGTAAAGCTTTAAAAAGGATTGCTTGGAATTCCAGGATTATAATTCAGTCTTAATTTCTTCTTAACAAACCCAATCGGCTTTAATCCATAGTAATGAATCCCGAAAGATCCTCAAGTTAATGACTGAAAATTGTAAAATTAGGCTTGTCTATACTAATATTCTAATGAGGAAAGATTTGATTTTTTGTTTGTAACAAACAAACGTGTTTATTTGAAATGAAAAGGCTCCGAAACTACTAGACCGATTTAAAATTCTTTCACCGTTGGAAAGCTTAGTTTTCTAGGAGTAACATAGGCTACTTTTTATCCCGGGAAAATAACGGGTCCCACGGGAAAGACCACGGGAGCGAAGCCGCGGGCAAAGTGCTAGTTCAGAATACACAAAAAGCTGTTTACTTACGATATAATAATTAAGTCAGAATTAATCAGCCTTTTTTTTTGAGGCTGGGAAGTCGTCAAATGCCCCCTCTGGGTGGAGCGGGAGTGCCACTAACTGACTAAACCCATCCATGTTCCTTCCCTAGCCCTTTATGTTCCGGGGTAGCGGTGACACTTTTCGGACAATCCCGCTTACAATTAATCTGCCTTTTCCCAACTATTTATAGGTACTGTAGAGCCTTTTTTTTTAAGGCTGGGAAATCATCCAATGACTGCTCCCGCTCTGAGTGGAGCGGAAGGGGTGTCAGACTCTTACTGACTAAAACCCATCCATGTTCCTACCGTAGCCCTTTATGTTCCGGGGTAGCGGTAACCCTTTCGGACAATCCCGCTTACCCGGCAGGCTTGGCCCTGAGGGCCTGCTGACATCTCTTTGAGGCGCGCGTGGAACATATACGCGCCGTCCGGCACGGGTCTGGTGCTGATCGGACGGTGAGTCACCCATTACTCACCGTCCGCAGGCCCGCGCCTACGGTGGCCGGGAGTCGTCACGTGGCTCCCGCCGCGGGGCAGTTATGCACCGTGTGCTCTACCGCGTCCTCTGGGCGATCCTCGCTGTGGTGACACCCGGGCGTTTCCTCCCGCCTGATGATGTGCAGGAACCTCCCGAAACATCCATGTCTGGTGAGGACCTGCGTCAGGCGGTAGGTGAGGGCGCCGTGACGCCTCTCTAGCCACTCCTCAAAGAGGGGCCTTACCGCCACTATCGTGGCGTGCCCTAGGTAACCCCTAGGTAGCTTGAGTGAAACCTTATGTTGAACATGGCTGGTAAATATCTGACAGCATTCGAACCATTGAAATATGAATAGAATAGTTTGATAGATTTTTATAAATGTGAAAAGAGTCTGTCATTAGCCGCGGGGCTCAGCAGATGTATTCGTTGCAAGCAATTTTTTTCTTTTTTTTTGTGAGTACTATGTACCTACCTACTGAAAAGTTACCATTTACTGAGTACGTCTTACATTGACTTGAATGTGCCCTGGTGGCTGAGAGAATGTCATACTCCCTGTAATGTCTCGCTGATGGTCGCGCGTATGTTGGATCATTTAGCTCCCATCAAAATGGTTCAGCTGAGTGGTGCTAATGCGTCATGTTCATGAACGGGCGCCGTCAGTAGGGACTGGTCACCGCTTAGCTGCCACGGCTCTTTTAAAATTTCACTTAATTTTGAATTGTTTTTTTTAAATCTTGTAATTATGGACGCTTTTTAAAGTTCTGCATCTTTCTCACGTGTATATTTCAACGAATGATGTAACCCAGTTTTTGTAAACATATTTTGATTTAAAAGAGTGTCCATGGAGTTTCTTGCCCGTTCTTCTCCATAGATCTGCTTTGGAATGGGCAACTAGGTTCATCTTTCTGACTGACCGAACCCGTGACAATTCAAAAGTGCCTGTAATTGGTTTATTTGAAATAAATGCTTTGAGTTTGAGTTTGAGTTTGAATTATTCATGAACTGTGTGTTTGGATTGATAGTATAACAAATCCCTGCTTACACACACATAACGCAAGCTCTACCACTGGGCTCCGTCAGTGAAGGTCCCTGAATTTTACAGTACCTACTACATGTAGTCAGCACTACTTCCAACCTTTCCAATAACTCGCTCTTCTCACGTCAGCACGAGCCACTCTCATACCGACACGAGATTAAGAAGATTTCACATTGTTATCACGTTCCGGCACGTACAGTCCCTAATTTGTATTGTCCGTCCCGTTCCGGAACAAGTCGTGAGAACGGTCAGTGTTGTCTTAGACCCATGTACACATCGTGTTGGCACTGTCCACAAGACGCTGTGACTTGCGGGCTACGGGATGGGCTAAAGCGGTTTGAAAAGGATACTTATAGGCAAACTCCCCGAACGCAAGTAGTAATTCTTGAGACTAATTTGAGTATCACAATTTCAATCATATTCGCAATAGAGAATGTCTAATCCACGCGTTCATATGTCTGAAAAATGCACTTGCTCAGCAACGTAAATATCGCCATGAACTGTCAAAATGAAATGCAAATTATGTGTGTTATTTACCCATGTAAGTAACGCAATGACCCCGCTGGTGAGGTAAGGTCAAATTCATATAGGAAAACAAGATGACTGTAAATGATGGGATTAATTCTTATTGGATTACAAATTCGACTATCTAACAAGTCAACAACAAGACTCTTGGTAGATTTTTCTGTTAGACATCACACTATCAGACTGTAGGACTAAAACAACAATTTAGAATTGAAGTCTCTATTAGGAATTGAGAAAGAGTTTTCAACGATTTAATAGGAGAACAATGAGACTCTTGGTAGATTTTTCTGTTAGAAATCACGCTCTAAGACTGTAGAACTAATAAAACTAACACGAATTGAATTCTCTATTAGAAATTGGGTTCGTGTATTTTCGCCCCATGAGAAATTACCTTTACTACAGTACCTATCAACTGAATATTAAACTAATTTCAATTGCAGTATTTTCAAAAACGTTCGCATTCTACTCTGTCTTAAATTGTCAAAAATTCTTCACATATTTTTGACAAATTACATAGAAGTTGACATATATTGTCACTGAAATAAGTTTACGGCTACGAATGTACGGAAATCGGCCTATTGCTTTCTGCCAAATCTTCATCCCGCATCCACTTATGACTTGGACCACACAACATGTCTGTTTGTCCGGCGCGTTGACGGTTCGCCTGTTGACATACAAGGTCGACGCCCCCCCTTCCGGCTCCGTTCGCAAATATTCACGGCAAACATTATGAAACTGAACAGTTCTATTGACTACAACCCTGGGCTTTGAAGAGCCTTGGATTCTTGGATGAGAGTAAGAAGTAAGCGAATCCAAAGAAAAGTAAAAATTCAGTTGTTTCTATCAAAAAAGGATTAAAACAAGGAAGTGAAAAACCCATTTAAAAAATTTAAACCTTCTATTTTTAGGCTTCGAAGGTCCATATAGTGTATACCAATAAATAACATAAATAAGAATTAAGCAAACAAAAATCTGGCTAAGCAGATTTTTGTTTGCTTGTTGGGGTCGTCTTCCAGTCTAACCGGATGCAGCTGAATACCAGTATTTTACATGGAAAACTGCCTATCTGACCACCACAACCAAGTCAGCAACTGGGTAATACGATACCCTTGGTAAGACTGGGTGTCAGACTAGCGGGCTTCTGACTCATAACGACTGTGAAAGATCCACGAATGACAGCCGTGACCAACGACTTAACGTGCTTTCCAAGGCACGGAGGACTCTCGATATGTAAAGATGGTCACCCATCCAAGGATCAACCTTGACTAGCGTAGCTTAACCTAATACGACACGGTTGGCGCAGTGGTTGAGCGATTGACTGCTGCGCACTATGTCGTGGGTTCGATTTCCGCACGGAACAAATATTTGTACGACCTGCAAGTATTTGTTACGAGTCTGGGTGTTTTTCTATCTATAATATGTATGTATATACAAAAAAAAATGTATATAAGTAGTCTATCAGCCATCTCGTTACCATAACACAAGCATTAGGTTGCTTAGCTTGGGACGATATGGCGCTGTGTGAAATGTCCAAGGATATTATTATTATTATTATTAATAGTTAAGAATTGTGGAGCAAATAAAAAAAACAGCATAAAAAGTTGCCGCATAAAAGGGTTTTCAGCTATTATCTTTTCGACAATAATCACTGAATTTATGCCAGCTAACGGTAGGTACCTATTATTCAACTAGTTTTTTTATGACAACATTGATTTAGTCATCAATTTTTATATTTTTAGAATACCACTGATGCCGCGATCAATGTGGCATTAAATTTAATAACACAACATTTAAAAAAAGTACCTACTATCGACACGAAAAGAAAGAAGAATATTTTTGTTTTTCGAAATTGATACGTTAAAAGAATAAAGATTGTTTTTTTGTAACACAAGAATAAAACTCATAAATATGTGTTTCAAAATAAAATGATTCAGGATACATAAATTAAACCTAAGAAATGGCATTTCCTTAAAACATGACAAATACCGTATTATCATATATTTTATCTGACATTTTTATTATAATATTAATTTGAAATAGTGCATTGACTACTCTTTGCCGTCAATAATTATTATTTTAATTGAATTCAAACGTGAGAAAATGATTAAATCTGCCCGTTTGTATTAATTTCTTTGAGATATACAAATGGTTGATAAATGATAATGTATTGTCTTCGCCTGCGGCTTTGTCTGCGTAGAGAATTAATTTTTGATTAGATTTTAATTTACAAGTAGCTGTATTTTTTGTACAGAGGCCAGCACATAAAGCTACCCCAATCTGTCAAATTTCTTTGATAGATTTTCAACTTTAATACATAACGATAAGGTTCATTTTCGATTGGAAATAATTGACAGTGTGGGATAATTTTATGTGCTGGCGTATGTACCCTACAGAAGTATATATTTTTGGAAAGAAGTGAAAATCGAGGCACATCTATTTAAAAAATAATCACTTCTGCACACAATAAAATTAAACACTAGCAATCACACAATGAAAATAAATGATATGATGTTTATTTGTGTAGATAAATAGCTTCAAAAACATTTATACACGTCAAAAATATACCTCGTCTATTTCAATGATGCCTCGTCTAGTGCTCGTAACCGCTACTGCTGCGCTTGAGATCCCGGGTTCGATTCCCAGGTCGGGCAAAATGTTGTTGGGTCTTTCCATCTGGAATTCCACAATAGCAGCCTGGAGTCTGGACTAGTGCCCGGTTGATGGTAATAGGCCCGCTCCCTATTACATGGGACTTACAACATAACAGGCGAAATGTGTGTGTACTATAGGTGCACTTCTGCCTAAGCCTTTGAAGAATATGAGGTGTGTGATGTTACGTAAAATATGTTATGAAACTTGACGTGATCCGCGTTTCCTTTCTGACTACTCAGAAAAAAGATTGAAACAAACTCAGGGGCGCTTCACCACGTGACGACTCCCGGCCACCGTAGGCGCGGGCCTGCGGACGGTGAGTAATGGGTGACTCACCGTCCGACCAGGACCAGGCCCGTGCCGGACGGCGCGTATATGTTCCACGCGCGCCTCAAAGAGATGTCAGCATATGAAGGGGCCCCTCAGGGCCAAGCCTGCCGGGTAAGCGGGATTGTCCGAAAGGGTTACCGCTACCCCGGAAAATAAAGGGCTAAGGAAGGAACATGGATGGGTTTTAGTCAGTAAGAGTCTGACACTCGCTTCCGCTCCACCCAGAGCGGGAGAAGTCATTGGATGAATTCCCAGCCTTAAAAAAAAAAAGGGGCGCTTCACCGTTTCACGTGAGCCTGATAATTTTTGTATCCAGAATAATAATGCGTTACCAAATATTTGTCAAAAAAAAAATATGATAATCAGCCTATAACGTTCCCATTGCTGGGACACAGGCCTCCTCTCTAAAGGAGCGGGCCATAAACCACCACGTGGGCTTATAGCGGCTTGGCGGATGTCACATGTGTTCGGGCGTCTCCGGGAATCATCGGCTTCGGCGACTCGAGGTGCGGCCCGCGTGACGACCAACGACCACTTCGCAACCGATCTCCATCGACGGCACGCGCGCGCACTCCTTATTGTTACCAACACATATTGTAAACCCTATTTTAGAGATTATAATTATACTCTTAACTACAGTCCACTGTCTTAATTAAAGTCCTGAGATAGGTCCCTAACAAAATGGTCCTTCGAGCCGGATCTACATCGACGGCACGCGCGCGCACTCCTTATTGTTACCAACACATATTGTAAACCCTATTTTAGAAATTATAATTATACTCTTAACAACAGTCCACTGTCTTAATTAAAGTCCTGAGATAGGTCCCTAACAAAATGGTCCTTCGAGCCGGATCTCCATCGACGGCACGCGCGCGCACTCCTTATTGTTACCAACACATATTGTAAACCCTATTTTAGAAATTATAATTATACTCTTAACAACAGTCTACTGTCTTAATTAAAGTCCTGAGATAGGTCCCTAACAAAATGGTCCTTCGAGCCGGATCTCCATCGACGGCACGCGCGCGCACTCCTTATTGTTACCAACACATATTGTAAACCCTATTTTAGAAATTATAATTATACTCTTAACAACAGTCCACTGTCTTAATTAAAGTCCTGAGATAGGTCCCTAACACATGTCTTCGAATTTTTGGTTCTAGGACATGCCGGTTACCTCGCTATGTTTTCTTCACCGTTTCAGAGTTGTGGTGATGAAATCACAAAGAAAAGCGTCCTCTTGGGTTCGAACTGACGACCTACAACTCATATAATATAATAAAGTATTATGGTACTTTTAATATGGTATGCCTACATACTGCTTATGTATGCCTATATCTACGGCATAGCTAACATGCACACACACACTCACACAGACAAAACAGTCCAGATTAGGCTACGTATTCACACATAATCATAAAATGATCATTTAAAATCATTTCAAGTATTCAGACGAAATAATAAAGATAGACTTTACGGTTATGTTTTAGACTCCCACGTGTAATGCCACACTTGAGGCTAAGTTTACCATTTTGAATTAAATAATATCATAAGTTAGGTGGGATGAGTCAGAGAATCGGTAGTGGTTCTTGTGGGTTTTGGAAGGATAATCTTGAATTCTAGATCTATATCTATCTGCCTAGCCTTTTCCCAACTATGTTGGGGTTGGCTTGCAGTCTAACCGGACGCCGCTGAATACCAGTATTTTAAATGGAGTGACTGCCTATCTGACCTCCACAACCCAATCAGACTGTCAAAGATCCACGAATGACAGCCGGGACAGCTTAACGTGCTTTTCCGAGGCAAGGAGGAGTCTCGATATGTAAAGATGGTCACCCATCCACGGGCCAACCACTGCAAATTCTAGAATTCTTGAATTCTAGATCTATGCATTCATAATTAGAATAATTTATTAATTCAAAGCAGTTATAGCCTAGTGGTGTGACCGACGGACTGCCAATTCTTAGGTCTCGTTCTCGAACCCAAGGCACGCACCTCTGACTTTTCGCTTACATGTGCGTATTGTATAATTATCACTTGCTTAAAAAACGGTGAAGAAAAACATCGTGAGGAAATGGCATGTCTGAGAGATATTTCTCAACACGTGAAGCTAAGTCAGAGGCCCATGGGCAGCATAAAAACTCTAACACCAGGTTAGTTACTAACCACACGAACAAAGAAAGAAAAAAATTCGCCATTCAACGTGGTAATGCAACCAGTCTTTTAAGGATATTACGAGCAGCGATGTGGGGCGGACTTTTATGCCTAAGTGTCTTTCCTATAAGGGGTTATCCTATAACTTTTATGTTTGCGTGTGTATGTTTCTTTTTTGAAAAGTAAATTCTTAATACATTATTTGGAATACAAAAAGCCGACCATGTAAGTCAGTCTTGTGCAGGAAGGGTTCGGTTCCATTATCTTTAAAAACGAGCAAAAAAAATCACGTTTGTTGTATGGGAAAAACATTTATTTTGTTCTGTTTTATTTTTAAGTATTTGTTGTTATATAGCGGCAACAGAAATACATCATCTGTGAAAATTTCAACTGTCTAACTATTACGGTCCATGAGATACAGCCTGGTGACAGATGGACGGACGAACAGTCTTAGTAATAGTGTCTCGTTTTACCCTATGAGTACGGAACCCTAAAAACAATTAATTTAAATAGGTTTTCTTATTGTACTTAACTTTATACGGGGACAGTTGTGTAACTAATGGAACATCATAATTAATTACTGTAATTTATATTATAAAAAAAAATCTTCCTTTACATCAAGATAACAATAGCACAAACATGCAACTTAATTAAAAATATTAACATAACAATTAATATAATGTCTACCCACCACAATATTAAAATAATAAATAGTTACCTGACCCAAAAAAAAAATCCGGAAGATAAATTACTAACACTATAGACATTTTTCAAAAATACCGCTGCGTGTTACCTCTTAATTTAGGCTGGTTACACACGATAATAACTACTTAGTTAATTTTTAAAACGAATAAATCATTTTTCTTTTACCACATTGGTCGAGTGGTTGCAACCTCTACTGCTGAGCATGAGGGCTCGATTCCGGGGTCGAAGAATATGTTTTCAGGTTTTCCATCTGGTAAGCAGAATTGTCCGAAGGGTTACCGCTACCCCGGAACATAAAGGGCTAAAGAAAGAACATGGATGGGTTTTAGCCAGTAAGAGTCTTACTCCCGCCCACCCAGAGCGGCAGGGGTTATTCGATGACTTCCCAACCTCAAAAAAAAAAAACCAACGAGAATTTCTCAGTAGCCTGCATAAGTCTGGTTTTGTGTCTGGTTGATATAATTTTAGTCCTATTATATAGGACTAAAATTATATAGGACTAAAATTATATAGGACTAAAATTATATAGGACTAAAATCACCGGCAAAATGTGGGTGTTCCTACTATGTAGGATTTATTCGGATATTTTTTAGTATACCTCTGCCTTACACTTAAGGGAACAAGGCGTGATGTTATATAATTATATGATATACGTATATTTATTTTTTTTACTTTGCCTACACTGTCCCACAGCTGAGCAAAGGCGTCCTCCAAATTCTTCCAGACATCTTTCTCTTGAGCCACCTCGATATATAATGTTGTATTTTTTTTAACAAAGTCCGCATATGAACTACCAACATTAATATTGATGTACCTCATTACCTCGTTAATTAGGGGCGCGTGAACTTTAAATAAAGTATTTACATAATTATTGTGTCATTCAGTTTTAAGTTTTAATGTAATAATCCGTTGGATTTTTGGCATTAATTAATCATTGATTGAAAATGTAACAGAACAAAAATGTAATATCCAAAGTTCGAGTTATGTTAACTAAATCGTTGCAATTTGATATTAGTAATTATCATTATAATAATTTTGTATTGCATCATATTTATTGTTACCAGTAGGTAACCACGCTTTTGCGGACAATATTTTAGCATAAACAAATCCAGTACACTTTGCGGTTGCTTATAAAAACAAAAATGATATTAAATAAACCTTTATTGTTCTCAATTTAGCATAAATTATTAAACTTAATATTTACATAACTAAAGAATTATTAATAATAATAGGTAACAAAAATAATAAAAATTAAATTAATAATATTACTAACAAAAATAATAGAATATAATAAATGTCTGAGCATTCTAGCTGCTGCCCGAGGCTCAACCCGCGTTTATGACAGAAAATATAAAAAAAAAAAAAACATGCAAACACATCTTGCTCCATATTTCATCCCTTTACCTACTGGATGGATTTCCTAAAATCCTTTCTTAACTGACGACTCCTACCTACTCATAATCTAATTCCGTGCCAAATTTCATTTTTGCAGGTCTAGTAATTTTTGAGATTTCGTGATTAATCAGTGAGTGAATGTATGAATAATAATAATAATAATATCCTTGGACATTTCACACAACGCCATAATATCGTCCCAAGCTAAGCAACCTAATGCTTGTGTTATGGTTACGAGATGGCTTATAAACTACTTATATACTTTTATTTTTGTAAATACATACATTTAAGAAAAACACCCATGAATAAGTGACCTTACACATTTTGATGTGTATTTTTATTAAAATTTAGCAAACAAAGTCAAAGAATACCACTAGACTTAGTTTAAGATGACTCAGACTACAGATAGCATCAGCAAGATCTCAATACGGCTACAAAACCTGTCCAGGTCGTTGAATAAACAAATATCTAGAATCTAGGCATAAAATATTCCTAGATCGTAATAGGACATCAGTCCGATATGATGTCCATATAGAAATTTCTTGTGTGGTCTAGTGTATACTGGTATACGTAGATCTATAAGTACCTAGTTTTAATGATTATTTTTTTATGTACCTATTAACACCAGCACATTAAGCGTTTGGGATACCAAACTGTCAAATATTCCCAATAGAACATGAACCTTATTCTTTTGTGATAAAGTTGAAAAGCTATCAAAGAAATTTGACAGATTGTGGTAGTTTTATGTGCTGGCCTCTGTCTCTCTTATTTATTTTCGTATGATTAGTGACTAACCTACTATCAGAGTTTTTATGCTGCCCATGGGCCTCTGACTTAGCTTCACATGTTTTTGATTAATATCTTTCAGACATGCTGGTTTCGTCACAATGTTTTCCTTCACCGATTTTTAAGCAAGTGATAATTATATAATACGCACTTGAATCCGTAAAATCAGAGGTGCGTGCTTTGGGTTCGATTTCGGGACCTACGACTTGGCAGTCCAATGGTCACACCACTAGGCTATCACGGCCTCTGTACAAAATGTTTATATTGAAAATGAAATAGGGCAGTGTGTGTCTATACATATAACCTACCGACGTTTTGCGTATGCTGATTACATATATTATATTATTATATATTTTAGTTAAAGAAACCACCACTAACACACTTCCCGCTGCGTCATTGCGTTTCAATTACATAGGCAATGCATTTTACAGTTGAATAACATTCATTGCGTTATTTACGTTGCTGAGCAAATCATTTTTTCAAACATATAAAGCAATGGATTAGGAATTTCTTACGCAAGTGTGCTGATTTATTCATATTTAAATAGTGGAGTGGGTTTAGCTTAGAAACGCAGCTGTCTCGTACATATTTTAAATATAAATTAAATAGTTTAATGAGGATATTAAAAAGATAGTTTCCCTAAGGTGTACAGCAAAGCAATAAATGACACATAATCGTAAAAAAATAAATTGGTTACTAAAAATACAAACAAATAAATAATTTAGATAAAACTGTTGAACATGATACCGGACAACATAGAGAACTAACTGCAAAACGATATTTTTTAATAGCGTGTCACATAAAACAAAACTATTAAAACGAACTATTCAATAAAAACTTTACAATATACTTACTTGTAGCAAAATTACACCAACATAAAAAAAATACTGTCATAAACAATAAATTTTAATTCAACTGGAGCTCAAGTAAAAAATCTCAACGATCAACTACATAAAAATGTATAGCGAAAAACATTATGAATACAGATATTCTAATTAAAAATACATATATTATTGTGTTAATTATAAAGCTTCAATAACTGGTCAATGTACTGAGTCTTATTCATACAATTTATAATAATATCAAATGTACTTAGATACACATAAAATTTAAAATAACTAGGCAAATGCGACATTCACATGTGTGCGCCTGGGCAAACATGATTCAGAGAAGTGTACGGACAGGTCCGAATAAGAATTCGTAATTAACCGGTTCAAATGTATAGTGATATAAATTACAGTGGTACTTCTTTGCTAAGTGCGTAATGCTACCTGTAATTCATTGCGAGAAAATTATTCTGAAGATATGTAACTAGGTATTCTACATAATATTGCCAAGTTTTTGAAATAGATCTTAAAGGTCGGATAAATTAAACCGTAGAAAATTGTATTAATCAATAAATTTACTTCAACAAAACTTAATAGGCACTTTCCACATATGGTTACGTGTTCTCCATAATTTATACATTTTAAAAATAAAACAAATTACAACTTAATTTCATCTGTTCACAAGAATAGCTCGCATCTACCAAGGCATATTTAATAAGTTTTAAGAATTTCAATTCCCATAACATTAGCATTTTGCAAATTATTGACTAATTAATATGTCGAAGCAACATCATTGTAGACGGACGTAAGGATTTTAATATAAGCACTTTACTTCCATAACTTATATTGGCGGTTTTAATAATATTATGCTAAAAAGGGCTTAGTTCGTACAAAATAATAGCTGTGCTAGACTATGCTTAATTCTCTTTTAGGGTTCCGTAAACAACGGACCCATTAAATCCTACGATAAATAATTGTTGGGGGAAAACATGTATGCCTTTGCACCCTATTATCAATTGTATTTTAATTATTTTTTCTTCGGAAATCACCAATGGTTGATTTGTACTATATTCAAAATCAAAATCAAAAGTCAGTTTTTCAAACTAGGCTGAAAATCAAAGGAAGGTTTGAAGGTCAAAGTTACATAAGACAGTCCCTCAAAAACGCACACCTTCACCACTTCCTAGTGCTTTAGCTGGGAAGAAGAAGTGGCGCAACAAACTCCCCAGCAGCACAGCTATCTGTTTAGTTGGAAGAACTTGATTCTACACATACTGTCTTTTGATAATTAAATAAAAAGCCGTATACAAAAACTCAAACATGATTTTTCTAAATACAAAAAAATGTATGTATTTCCTGTCAGTGATATTTCAGCTAACTTATTTCCCACTTATTTAGCTAATACTCCCATCTAATCAATCTCCAAATCACCTAAATCTTGCAGAACCCACGTGCACACCTACTCACACATACAGCCTAGATACAAAATCGTTCTTATGGTCACCCTAATAAAGAGTGTAACACATCGGACGGACCGATGGACGGGATGCAATCAGCATGTAGATAGGCTCTCACTCGACGAAGCAAACATTGAATATTGATCGGTATATTATGATAATGATCGAATTTAAAATGTTGCCAGCGAACGTCTAATGCGCTCTTACACGTAACGCTGTCTGATATTTGTAGCGGGGAGAATGTTCTTTAGATTTAAGTGTTTTTAGTTAATAGATTTAAAATGGGTGTCTTTAGTATTTAGGTATTTGTAATTAGTTACTCATGGGTATTCTTAAGGCTTTGGGTGTAATAATAAATTGAGAAGTAATAAAAGTATTTCACCGAATGCCTACCACAAGACTGGTCACCAGTAAGGGGTATTGTCCGAAAGGGTTACCGCTACCCCGGAACATAAAAGGCTAAGGAAAGAACATGGATGGGATTTAATCAGTAAGAGTCTGACACTCCCTTCCGCTCCACCCAGAGCGGGAGGAGTCATTTTATGATTACCCACCCTAAAAAAAAGACTGGTCACCAATCTTTAAAGCGAGCATGTCCCACCAAATTTCAATAACATGGTCACCGCACTAAACGGTCCTTCGCGATCCCTACAATGTTTCTCCTATGTTAATAATTAGTTATCGTCCCTTGTTAGCTTCAGGCCCTTACTAATTGAACCTGAGGTATATGTTATCTGCTAGATGTCATTGAGTATTAGAGAACAAGTAAATATAGAAAAGACACTCGCTCCAAACGCATTGTAAAATGCCTATAGTTTCAGGGATGTAAGAAACGTTCAAAGTCAAAACTCTAAGTCAAATAACTTATTTTAAATAGGCACAAGAAAGACACTTTTAAACGTCAAAATGAACATGAGATAGAATTGATTCTTGTCGCACCTTCCAAAAAGTAGTTTCGGATGGAGAATGGGCAAGAAACTCCACCGTTACTCTTTTAAAATGTTTTACATTGTTTTGTATAGATGATTTATAAAATTACCTATATGTGAAGACGATAGTCAGGGTTGTTTTTTCGCTTAAAGCGTTAGGACATAATTATTGTAAAATTGAGTTGGCGAAAGTTGATTGTGTTGAAAAGTGGTAGGTGATAATTTTGGTACGAAGGCAGGGTAGAAAGCCAAGGAAATAAATTATTTTGCAGACTGACACATTATGTCATTTTGACGAGTTATACCTACTTATCCATTCTATTTATGTGACAGTCAAATAATTAGCTCAAACTCAAATTCTTGATTGCATTCATGTGTACATATGTAGGTGTTACATAAGTAAATAAGTTCCAACATGAAACCCGGTTAGGGCAACATATTAACATTGGATAAAAGAAGCATCCAGTCACTAGCTTTAAACAATAATAATGGACGCAGTTTAGCTGAAAGGACTCAACCCACACTATGGTCAAAAATGAGTTATTTATTGTAATTATTATAATTATACTAATATGTAATTATTTTAATTAATATCAATATGTTATTCGATTATTTATTTACTTCTATCAATTGTTGTATTTTATTAGTTTCTATTTGTGTTATTTTATTCCATTTAATTCAATTATAATTGGGTTATGAATTAACGTGGATCAGGGATCATAACACTCGTATCAATGAAATTAAAACGAATAAGCAATACTATTAGGATGAAACAACTGCAAAAAGTAGGTGAATTGATTTTATTATAAAGTTTGTTAGAAAAACGTTTTATATGATGGGCACTAGTTCTACCCGTGTGTTAAATTAATGTCACCATTGTAGCGCCACGTTCTATGAGTTTCGCTTCTGCAAAGTTTTCATATTCTATCAACTATCAGGTAGATGTCTTTAACTACTCTCCGTGTTGATATCTTATCTCTGTCGAGGCCTGTTAAGGCATCAGAGACATACAAAATAAGTGTATGGAATTCTGTTTTAATAATAATTTCTAATGTAGTTTAAAAGATAACAGAGTGACAAGTAACTTAGTATTTGAATATTAAAGACCTGCAGATGATAGTTTTGTTGCATATAAAGTGGTTTGTTTTAACGCTCTTGCGATAAAATTAAAATAGCATGAAAAATGGATAAAGCAATGTTTTAATCTAGAAAATTGTATCTACATAGCTGCTATTTATTTGATGACGGTTGCGATAATGGGTTACCCCTTTTTTTTGTTTTTTAATCTATATCATTTATGCAGCTGCTGGGGAGTAGTGGTGGCCTAATGGTATCAGCCACGACTTACGAATTGTAGGTCGTGAGTTCAAACCTAGGCAAGCACTTTACTTTAAAATTTAAATTCAAAATCATTTATTCGCAAATGGGTAAACGATGTCCAGATTTTACATTCATGTAATAGTTATCACAATCTAGGTATCACCATATTTTACCTTGCGGTATGCAAAATACAATAAAAGAAGAGAAAATACAGATTTTGTAGACTAAACTTTGTGTATTTAATTTCATCACCACTGCTCTCAAAACCCTGAAGGAAAACATTGTGAGGAAACCGTCATCTCGTAGAGCGAAAAATTCGAAGACATGGACCCGCGTGATGTATTAGTGTCCACTCCCACATTCCTAGTAGAGGTCCATGTCCCAGCAGTGGGATGCAGCTGCTTATACTTAAGACAGTGTTCTGAAATTCAGCGGCATCATATACCATACCTAACTAGAATAAGGCTGTTTTGATTCTGATAATAAGTCAATTAAGTACGTCATTAAGTATCATTGTCAAAACTTCAATGCCAAATGAATCAGCGGGATTGTCCGAAAGGGTTACCGCTACCCCGGAACATAAAGGGCTAAGGAAGGAACATGGATGGGTTTTAGTCAGTAAGAGTCTGACACTGCCTTCCGCTCCACCCTGAGTGGGAGGATTAATTTGATGATGAAATAAAAAGCACTATGAAAATTATTATTCATCAAACCTTTAAGCTCTGATTTTGCGTATACTGGTCTCATTCAAAAATCAAAATCAAAATCAAAAGTCATTTATTCAAATTAGGCTGAAGATCAGCACTTTTTGAAGGTCAAAATTATAACATTATAAAACTGTTTTGTGGAAGAAATATTAGAAATAGAAATCATTTATTTGCCAATAATGTAGGTAACAAATATGGTGTTAATTTATGGAGAGTCCCGATACATTTTGCCTTATGGCATGCAAAATTATTTAATTAATCTAATCATTGCTTAATTGCTACGTTAACATTTAGATAATATTTCTATACAATTGAGACATCATAATGACTTAGAATTACATCTTACATTTTTCGCTTACTTATAGCATAAAATAATCATCATATACTTAATGGTATTAAAAAAATATAAAAAATAAAAAAATACTCTATTATTGATACTTGACAAATGGCAAATAAAATAACTTAGTTCCAATTTCACCAATGACCACCCTGAACGCGATCAGCATAGATTCAAGAGCTGTTAATGTCAATACTCCATAGAAAATAACGACATTAACAGCCTTTAAAGGTTTCAGTCAATCAATCAATTAATTTATTTGTAAAACACATTAGTTCCCTGTGCTGCTGGGGAGTTTGTTGCGCCACTTCTTCTTCCCTGCTAAAGCACTAAGTGGAAGGAAGTGGTGAAGGGTGGGCGTTTTTGGGGGACTGTCTTATTTAACCTTGACCTTCAAAAAGTGCTGATTTTCAGCCTAATTTGAATAAATGACTTTTGATTTTGATAAATAGGGGGTGCGCTATGCCTTGTCATAATTAAGACGTATAAAGGGGATTGACCAACTTATATGGGACTTTGGCCATTTATAAACAAACAGTTCAGCTAATAATATATGTTTGATTTAACAGTTCAAATCAGTAAGAATTAAGATACAAACTTAGTTTTGTATCAAGATTTATATATAGATATGTTTTTAACATTTTATTGAAATTGGTTATGCATGAAATAAAACTCGCTTTTCATATTTATTAATCTGACTCAAATGTGATAAAAATATCGTCAAGGAACTGGGCAGGTGGATTAATATGTTCCTGATACCTTGGCCAACTTAAATACCAAATAATGGTCATTACATGTGCACAGCAACCTACTGTTCTACGGCCCACCATGCAGTTGCAGCAATATTGTTTTATGGCTGCCCTCCCTTCAGTGTTATTTTCATATAATATATATACAAAATATGTTTTGCCAAATTAATCGCAATAAAACTTAGAAAAACAACACTCACGATGCAAAGAAACAAAGCGAATAACATGATAACATGTCATTTTGATTTTGACAATACACATTATTTTAAAGTAGTGTGTTGCCAAATAAAAATAAACATAATTATATCGATAGATATGGAATCGATTATTGATTTTTTATAAAAATCAATAATCGACTCCATATTTTGTTGATCTTTAGGTATAATAAACTCTTTGATTTATCATTCTAAGGTCTTTAATAATTTATTTTAGAGTTTATTAATATTTTTTTAATCAATTGATCTTAGGAAAAGTGCGTTAAATATAGTGGAGAGATTACCCTACCAAATCGATTAAAATAAATCGATTTGAATTTCTGTTTATGCAGTTTTTGCTTGGCAACACTGAAGTCAAATCCAAAGCCAACCGACTTGGTCCCATCATAACAAATACCAAAAAAGTAAGATTTTTTACAGTGCTAATTCGTACAAAGTTATTAGCATCAGACATTTACTAAAATATGAATAAAATTATTGGTAAATTAGATTTTTGTTGAGCAGCGTGTTTAAAAATGGCCAACACTGGACAATTCCCTTTACAGGTGACAACATTAGGTGGCATTAGATTATGTGACTAAGAAACTATTTTCAATGAATAAAATACATGAACAATAAAAAATACATCAAATACAATAATATCAATAAATAGTCATAGTCAAAAATACATTTTTTTAAGTTTTAAAAATCAAACTAACCAACACAAGTCGCTACGAAACTCATTACCATCTTTGAATTACCCGACTCCACATATCCGCCGTCTAAATCCACATTACAAAAAACAAAAGAAACACTCCTACCTATCTACAAATCTGAATCTCAAGTTCACGTTTCTAGAAACTAATCATCTCACACGGAATTGCCTATAAACATCACGAAGGTGCACGTCCCAAAATTCTAAGAAAGCACGTCTTAAAAAAATCCTAGATGCGTGTGCGCATGTGCATGCGTATCACAGCTCTATTAGCATACAATGGAAGGAGTCGTGTTGGCCCGCGGCGTTAGGGCTGCCACTCGACAAATGAGTTTGAAGAAATTAAGAAGTAGTGTTTACGTGGGAGTATTTGCCAAAGTTTCCTAGTAACTTATATTCAACTTTGTGTGGTCTTCAATTATTTTTCAACTAGAAGACGTTGTGTGAGAAATAATTCTCAGCATGTGAAGCTAAGTCAGAGGCCCATGGGCAGCATATAAACTGTGACATCAGGTTAGTCACTAACCATACGAAAAAAGAAGATACAACTTTGAAACTGACTTTTTTTTTGTCTAACACACTTATCCAGGTCCCACTTAACCAAGTTTCACTGTATATAATTATATACATACATAATACATATATAAATTCAAGGAAGAGAGGTGATGAAATGGCTCTACCCTCCTTTCTTTTTTCTGTTCCTAAACAAAATTACTTATAAATTATTGTCCTGACAACCCTAGCTACCGGTCCCGCCGCGCTGTCAATCTTACGCCTACCGTCTTTGAAATTTGAATTCAATTGTTCATTGACCAAAATGTCTTCATCGTGACGGTAGTTGTGGATCATCAAGTCGCTGGCAAATTGGATCGTTTGCACCATGTGAACGTGGTTCTAGTAGGAGTGAGGCTGAGAACTTGTTTAGGAATGACGGGAGGTAAAGACTAAGATGGGATGGTGGGGTTGTTAGTGTATGAAACACTATTGAGTAGGAAGTTATTTTTAGATTTAGGTTTGAGCAAGAATGTAAATGAGTATTTAAACGGTCAAAAATAAAACATGATATCACATAGATAAAAAACCGCTCGGTACAGAAATTAAATATTATGCGAAGATAAATAATTGTAAAATTGCATTTAATGCTAATAAGTATTCCATTTGATTCTAAAAATCTGTAACGTCACATTGTTATATTTCATACAAATCACGTACAAATCCGCGTTTTGACAATCATAAAAGTAACGTTATTGACTACCCTTTCGAATACCCAATTGGCCTTATGTCATGGCTTGCATTAGCACCTTTTTCGCTTATTTTTGAAGCGTACCACTGAAAACTGTAGCGTTTAGTTACAGTACAGTTTTCTACTGCATGAAACTAAATATTGTCGACATGCTAACATTTTATACATAACTAGCTTCTGCCCGCGACTTCTTCCGCGGTAAATTTCTTGTTTTAACATTAAATATATCCTATGATACTATGATATATATATATATCCTATGATAAAAATTCTCTCACTAATGGGAACCTACAGTATTGCCGAATACTGTAGGTTGCCATTAGTGAGAGAATTTTTGAGATCGGATCAGTACTTCCAAAGATTACCGAGGTGATCTTGTCTGCTCAAATTAGTCGCCTTTTACGACACCCTGACTCGCGTTGTAATGGTGCAATTATGTATTTTTAACCCGTCTCAACACGGATAATAATAAAATTATCTTACTACTATTATATGTGAAAGTTTGGATGGATGGATGGACGTTTGTTACTCAATCACGCCAGAACGGCTGAACGGATCTGGATGTTTGGCACAGAGATAGATTATAGTCTGGAATAACACATAGGCTAATTTTTATCCCGGAAAAACGTACGGTTCCCGTGGGATAATTTCCAACAACCACGCAGGCGAAGCCGCTGGCAAAAGCACTATACAAAATACAAACCATCATTTAAAAATGTTAACGTTAATAATATAAAATTTAAGTGAGGAACCTATTTAATTTAAAGCTTCTCTAAAACGATAAAACGTCTGCACAAAGCACGTAGGAAGTAGTAATGATAGTTGAGCTCAGCGAATGTTTGAGCATTTTGCGTTTAGTAATTTTATATTATCTCGGAAAATATATGACCAATTGACATACTGTACAGGGCAAATCTTATCTCTGTGATGTCCTTGTGATCATAAAATTATTTAATTTGATAATAATCATCCAAACAGAAGTAAGTCGAAAAAATACTTTTTTAAAACATAAAACGAAATATAAAAGTTAAAATACAAAAGATAGGAATATGGTGTCGCGGACTTTTTTGCAACTTTACATTACGCTTTACTTCCCCGAAGGTTTGGTCAGAAGTGTAGGTACCTGTACAACCACATTTCGCCAGTTATGTTAAAGTCCCATGTAATAGGGGGCGAGCCTATTGTCATCAACCGTGCTCAAATTCAGACTCCGGGTTCTTACTGAGAGATGCAGATAGAAACGACCCGTGAAACGAACCCAGGACCTTGTGCTCAGCGCAGTAACGCTTGCAGCCCAATGGCTGCCGGTGTCCAATGACAACGAGGCATACCTGTGAGAATATTACCATAACTTCTCCGTACAAAAATCTGAATTTAATACTGATGGACTGTCATGATTCTTAAGTTTCGCTGTAACATTTCTCTATGGTCTTTTATTAAGACCAGTCCTAAGCCCACATAGAACAGTACCAATAATCATAATTCCACCATAAACCCGAATCCCATTCTCACTTCCACATCACATAACAACCCACATTCACGCACCCATATTTATGCTAGTGCGGCGCCGTCATAGAACACAGAATAAATGGATACAGAAGGTCAACTCCTTAAAACAAGCGAACAAAGGCGCACACACACAGCGATTCCAAACAATTGACAGTCGCGAGCGTGTTTACACTTGCTGTATGTCTGTGTGGGTGTGGGTTTTCGATCATTACGTTTACCGGACTTACTGGTCTTTTTATTCTGTGGCTCTAACATAAATACCGGTGTTTGAATACGTCATTAACGGTTCTCTACGGCTGCGAACCACACAATAGTCGCCATCACGGCTAAGCCATTTACACCACTATTAGCTATTTAGTGCAGAACTTTATGGCGTGGAGAAAACGCTGCTGGCTTTTTTTTTTCGTTTTATTGTTTAAGGAAATACGTTTAAATAATTTAAGTTGGGGTTTGGGTGGTCTAGTTGTAGGCTATTGAATAATAAAGCTTACTAGGGGCAAAGGCAAAGGGAATTAGGTGATAATTTTACTGAGGATGAGCGACATGTGCAATTTTAGAAAGAAAAAAGAAATAACGTTTATTCGCAGCAAACATGACGCACAGAAAGAACACAAACTGGATAAAAACAAGTTGAGAAAGAATATGCGATAAATAAATATGATTTAGATTATGTAGGTAATCAATTTTCTTGACAATATTAGATCCTTTGCCGTCAGAGTCGTCAAAGATAAACCTAGCTTCTAAACTCATCAAAACATTGATTTTAAATGAACTAATTACAAGGCACTTTTGATTGTCAAGGGGTGGTCAGTCAGAAAGATGAAGCTAGATAAGCCAAAACGTAGCAGGTACTTATGGAGATGAGCGTCATAAAAATCCATGGACACTCGTTTAAACAAAATTATGGTTACAAAATATTCTAGACCACTGGATAAGTGCCGAGCTGCAAACTTAAATCTTATCCTGAAATTTGACTAGGTACATAAAACAGTCTACCTAAAAATGTTTGCTTCATCAGCTCCATATCAAGATATAAAAGAAATTACGTTTTCCATAGAAATTTCCCATCTAAGCTACAGCCCAGTACAACATAATAAACAGCACACTAAACACTCCATCCATACGTTACCGATATTATTTAATGCGACCACCATATCCTGGTCCTACATCCCTTGACAAAAGAGCTATGAGAGAGATCAAGATAAGCCGGTAACACTGATAATAAACATGTTTAAAGTAGGAAAAGTGCTATTTCGCGACCACCAACCATTCGCGGTCACTTTGCTGATGGGATTTTCATATTTTATTGACGTGTCAAAGTTATTTCCTGGTAGCTCGTGGTTAGTAAGTGCTTGGAACATAAAGAGTAAGTGCCTGCGAAACAAGTATTTTAACTTAAGTAAAGAATGGGGTAAGTGCACCTTCAAGCAAGTATGGGAGCAGAAGAACTTATGTCTTTACAGTAGTATAGCATATACAGCCTATAACTTACCGAAATACATAGCTTGGAGGGTAAAAGCAGTGATAGCCTAGTGGTAAGACCGTCGGACTGCAAAGTTATAGGTTTCGAGTTCGAACCCAAGACACGCACCTCTGATTTTACGGATTTATGTGCGTATTGTATAATAATTATCACTTGCTTAATAATTAGTGAAGGAAAACATCGTGAGGAAACCAGCATGTCTAAGAGATATTTCTCAACAGTATGTGAAGCTAAGTCAGAGGCCCAAGGGCAGCATGTAATCTCTGACACCAGGTGAGTCGCTTACCACACTAAAAAGGAGACTAGCAAAGAATAAATTCAAACCATCAAAAGTCAAAATTCGTCATTTACCTCCATCTCAAAATATTAAATTTCAAAAGTTCGAAATTGTAACAAAAATAAAGGTGTAGGTATTCACATAGAACGACATGTTTCGTGCTTGTCTGACACGCGTCCGTTTTAATTAAAAAGCTGAATTTCACAGTCATTAATCAAACAACAATTTGTGGTGGTGTATGGAGAGTAGTAGAAGTATAGATGTGGCAATTATACTGGAGTTGGGGTTTCTGCCTATCCGGAGTTAAGGGCACCGTATAAGTATGTACTAAATACTACACCTCCACCCAACCTTTCGAGAAATTCAGATATGTTGTTATGTTTATAATTATGTAATTTAGGTAAATCAAAAAAAAATCTGCCTGTCTAGCCTTTTTCCATGTTGGGGTCGGCTTCCAGTCTAACCGGATGCAGCTGAATACCAGCATTTTGCATGGAGCGACTGCCTATATGGCTTCTTGTGGAAGCTAGATAGCGTATTACCCAGTAACTGGCGAATACGATACCCTTTGGTAAGACTGGCTGTCAGATTTTCAACCTTCTGACGACCCGTAATGACTATAAAAGATGCATAAATGACAGACTTAAATACAGACAAAAAAAGAAAAAGAGACTGAGGCTGAGAAGTGTTAACACTACATCCATCTAAGCAAATGTAGGCATAATACAGTGGCAAAGAATAGATACATCGCATCTGTATACAACGCTCAAAACTCTTCTATGTTTGAAGTGAGCTCGAGAGTGACAAGAATACCAGCTACCACTTGCTTCTTTAATTACAGTTAAAACATTTGACGAGACTATTTCAAGGGCCGCCTTGTAGGAACTTATGTTACTTGTGTTAGCTTGTAGTACCGGACTGCTTTTCTGTAAAATACAATATGATGTTTTCATCCTAAAAACTTCTCTTAATGACACCACAAAAATATTTTTAAGTTATTCTATAGTATATGTAAGTGTAGTTTAGCGTCTCGTTTTGTTTCCCCTTTAAAAGTTTAAGTCCCATGTAATAGGGGGCGAGCCTATTGCCATCAACCGGGCATAAATCCAGACTCCGGTTACTGAGAAATCCCTAACAGAAAAACCCAATAAAACTTTGCCCGACCTGGGCATCGAACCCAGAACCTCGTGCTCAGCAGTAACGCTTGCAACCACTGGACCAACAAGGCAGTTTGGATTTATCGAGGACAGTTGAATGCCCTGTGTAGTCCACCATTGGTATTGCCTTAATTAATTGGAAAAACTGAGTCTAGCATTGGAATCAGACGAAAATTAAATCACACACAAATATCACACTTGGCTAAGTCAAACCCAGTGCAACCAAATCCCAATTAAAATCATATTACTCAAAAAAAACGTATCAAATAAATTTAATAACGCCTAATTACTCTTGAATCTAAAAACAATACAATTAAGAGTTTTAACAAACGTATATAAAACCTGTTTCAATTGTAATTTAACTGAAGTTTCTTATAAAGTAATTAATATGACATCGTCTGATGTTTTTTTAATAACATAGCTAGAGCCGCATGCAATTACTCTAATGCATGACTTGGTTTTACCAAGTTATCTTTATAAAGCATTTACACAATTTTCGCCTTAACACTTAAACAAATAGGGGTGGTGTTATGTGCATGTTTTTTGGTATATTTGCAGTTAATTTTGTTTTCTAATTTGTGGAGTAGAGTCATGTTTGCCGAGTCTCGCGTGATGTATTCAAATGGCTAAATGGATTGTGTGTATTGTTGTGTATTTTGTGTTTTATTTAAGTAAAAGGTACTTTAGGAATTAGTCTAGGGTTGGCTGAGAAAAGATATTTCAATTTTGTTTGTTTTTTTGCTTCGCTTTGGTAATGACATGAATGGAAGGACTGTCGTTTAAGAGATTTGTAACCGTGTGTTTGACGTTGACAAGTAACTTCTTCAAAATTATACTGCATTTTTTGTCACCAGGTACCGCTGTAGATGGCTGGATGAAAAAGGAGGAAGATGGTGATGTCCAGCAGTAGACATAGACCTAGCCTAGTGGTGGGATCGTCGGACTACAAAGTCATAGGTCCCGAGTTCGAACCCAAGGCACCTCTGACTTTTCGGATTCATGTGAGAACTTATGTGTGCAATTATCACTTGCTTAAAAAAAACGGTGAAGGTAAAACATCGTGAGGAAATGTCTGAGAGATATTTTTCAACAGATGTGAAGCTAAGCCTATGGGCAGCATGGAAACTCTGACACCAGGTTAGTCACTAACCACACGAAAAGAAGAAGAAGTAGACTGCAAAAGGCTAAAATGATGATGGTGCTGTAGGTATTTCATGTAAGAAATACAGATGAAGTTAGTATTGAGTACGATAAATTAATCTTTCATCAGAAATTTTATATTTCTAAATTGTAGATAGATACCTTTTTACATCCTATATATAAACGAACACAAGGCATTAAGCAGCTGCAAAATTATTTTTCTGAAATCAATATTATGAATATATTTAACTCCATACTTTCTCCAAAACAAAGGGAAAATTTTATTAAAATCACACCTGCCTCATTAAACGTTAAAAAGCCTAAACTCAAATACAATTAGGACAATTACGACTCGACATAAAATGTCTTGACGCTTTTTGTCGTAAGTCGCAACACTAATACGCCGTGCATGGCGTATTATAGTAACTTTTGTAATAAAAACGTATGGTCGGTCTTTAAGTGCATATCCTTTACAGTTTTGTTGCTTTGATGGAAATACTTAGATTTGTTTTGCTATACAAGGTGGGTTTTTAATTCACTTTTAACCTTTCAAGAGATGAGAGTATTCACTATTATAAACAACTTTCACTATGGGAATACGAAATAATAAAAAAAACACAATCTGTTTCATATATTTTCATCGCTTACATATTGTATGAAAAATTTTTGTGTGAAAAAGTCGATTTTTTTTCGATATTTCAGGGCTGATCTCGCAAAGAAAGTTGCTCATAATCATGGCTGCTTTCACGCCGAAAAAAACAGCGATTCAAAAGTAACCGTTTTGCTAAAAGTTTCAACGTTTGAACTTCTTTAAAATCTTTTACTTTGAGTAGCATCATACAGTGCACGATAATTTGCCTGCCAACTGAAGTAATTTGCAATATATTATAGTTCGTCATGTTACTTATTTTGTGGTCTAGCAAAGGCTGAACCCGCCAAAGCATGCTCCTACTATGCTTGTCCTTAGTAGCCACAAAAATTTTGGACAGGTACCAATTGTAAAAAAGAAAAATGATAATACGACAATTTTCAAAACCCATTCCAGTCATGATCTGCCTAGCCTTTTTCCAACTATGTTAGGGTCGGCTTCCAGTCTAACCGGATGCAGCTGAATATCAGCATTTTACATGGAGCGACTGCCTATCTGACCTCCATAAATTTGGACAGGTGCCCATTATAAAAAAGAAAAATGAAAATACGGTTTCAAATCCCATTCCAGTATGATTTTAATATTCACGCCTTGACACTAAACCACGTTTACGTTAACCCAAGAAGAAAAAACCCCTTATTGCAGCACGAGCTACAGTTTTTCCCTTAAGACAACAAGTTGTAACCATTCGTTACTCAATCCCCTTCAGGCAAGAATATATCATTTTTCTGTACCAACAACCTGCCTAGGCAGACAGGCAGCTGATGTATTACCTTCCTTTCTGCTTAGATCTTCACGGAAGTCAAAAGCATCTAGGCAAACAGATTTGCTAAACAATTATTTATTGAACACACATTAATTAGCAACTGCAAAGGAATTTAAATCTTAACGTGGAGGAATAGGGGTGGGTTTTGATTGAGTGTTTAACAGCAGATGCTAAAACGAAATGTCCGATATCTAAGTGTCCGGGTGATTGCGGAGTGGGCACAGTGTGGTCACGCGACGCTGTCGTCGCGTCTGGGCGGGGCTTTATGATTAATCGCACGTGAGTACCTGGCCTTAGGTATGATGTGTACTGTAGGATATGGAAATTGGAAATGTTTTTCCAATTTGAGGGTAGTTCTTGGTAGCATGTGTCACTTGGTTCGTTTCTGGGACATTTATAGTACGTTCCATTCAATGCCTGCACAAGTAAGGGCTAATTTCACCACGGGAACTGAATGCAATCAGCTCATTTATACCGCGTTTCAGAGCTCTCAGTGTTAACGTTGATGGGTATATTGATACTGACAATTCTTGAAGGCCGCTTATGCTGATGGCGTTCAGTTTTATTGGTGAAATTGGCACTAGGTTATTACGAATCTTTTCTTCTCTCTATAGCGAGTCCATAATGATACTCGTACTACAAAACTTTATTATTACAGGATTCTTAAGTCCTGCAGCAGTTAAAGTGTCTTTATATTGCGGTAAAAACCTCTGTTACGTTCAAATTTATTTTTCAAGATAGCGGGTATCGGTTCGGAAAAAGTACCGTTCAAAACATTTTATTTTCAAGTGTCGTCAATTATCGAATGACTCCTCCCGCTCTGGGAGTGGAAGAGAGTATCAGACTCTTACTGACTAAAACCCATCCATGTTCCTTCCTTAGCCCTTTGTGTCCCGGATTAGCGGTAATCCTTCCGGACACTGTCTGAGTTACTTGTTTGCCAATTTTCCCTTTCACCTTTATAGGCTCTCAAATGTTCAAAACGGTTTAGGGTGCTATACAGGATGAAATTGAATTTAAGGGGTCATTGTACCCATTGTCATAAGCGAGCATTATATATGGAACAGCAGATTTTTTTTTTAATTTGAAATCAATGTTACCCTGTATATCTCAGCATAGCTTCCACTACAGCACACATCCAAACCAAGCCTCGCTTGTTATCTAATCGCAATCGTACGAAAGCTCATTACAATGACCACCGTGAGTTATGTGTGACAAAGGTCACTGCCACTAAACGCTATCCAACTTCGTCTAGCCAGTACTTCGTTAGCCATTTTTGTTTTGAAGAGCTAAATGATACGGAATGAAATGAAACTGTTTATTTTGTAAATAGTATATCAGAATCGCTTTTAAACGCTAAAGAATTTTCCTTTTGCATAAAATATTTATTATCTTAAGCAATATAATTATAAAAATGATTTTGATATTTATTTTAGGTGTATTTAAGTTTGTATATTATCTCAATGTATGTTTAGTCGAATGTCAGCGTCAAAATGTATGTACGTGAAGTGAGTTTAAAGTGAGCTGTCAATAGTTTTAAAGGGGAACAACAGCTCATTTCCCGCTCACTTCATCCTAAGTTGTCACAGTGAGATTTTTGATTCTCTGATCACACTTCACACTAATTTTACAAAGGCGAAAGTTTGTGAGTGAGTGTGTGTGTAAGATTGTATGTTTGTCCGTCCTTCACGCTCAAACGGCTGAACGGATTTGGATGAAACTTGGCACAGAGGTAGTTTATGACCTGGATTAACACGTAGGATACTTTTTATCCTGGTAGTACGTTCCCTTAGGATCATTTTTGACAGCCACGCGGGCGAAGCCGCTGGCAGGCACTAGTAAAGAATAAAAAAAGTATGAAAAATACTTAAAATACTTTATCACGCCTTCCACTAGATATACATCAGTTGACCTCGAAAAGTGTTAATTATTTCCAAGTGTTTAATTTATTATTTCAAATACATAAATTATATCCAACTGTACGAGATAAAATCAAAGTTATATCCCAATATTCAAAGAATCAATTTTATTTTTCTAAGTTTCAAATAAATCATTAATAAGTGTGTGTTTAAATAGTAAATTAAATCAGCTGATGAAAATCTAGCAAGATTTAAATTAATGAGATTTATTGCCCATTTAAAATGTATCTGATTTGTTAATACTGAAATGGAAACATTGGTTTTTTTTAATTGATGCCATAATACACCTCTTGCTCGTGCTAAGTAATAACAGCTGCACGGATCGATCCATCAGGTTAATCTATGCTTGCCGGGGTTGTTCCGTGGATGGGTATCTTTAAATATTGAGACTACTCCGTGCCTCGGAAAGCACGTTAAGCCGTTGGTCCCGGCTGTCATTCGTGTATGTTTGACAGCCGTTACAGGTAGTCCCAGGTATTACCCAGTTACTGACTGGGTTGTGGAGGTCAGATAAGTAGTCCCTTCAATTAAATTTGGAAAAATAATATTAAAAATCATAATTACCTACGGCCCTGTATCAGGCCTGTAGTAGTATTATCTTCTTCATCGTGTGGTTAGTGATTAACCTGGTGACAGAGTTTTTATGCTGCCCATGGGCCTCTGACTTAGCTTCACATGCTGTTGAGAAATATCTCTCAGGCATTCCGGTTTCTTCACGATGTTTTCCTTCACCGATTTTTAAGCAATTTATACAATACACACATAAATCCGAAAAACCAGCGGTGCGTGCCTTAGGTTCGAACTCGAGACTTGGCAGTTCGACGATCACACCACTAGGCTATCTCTGCATGAGATTACAAGATTATTTACACAAACTGCAACCGCATACATACAGTTGAAATGTAAATGTCAAAGAACATCATAATATTTCACCGTATGCTAACGTTACCATGCTTACGCTAAAAACATTGTCGCCAGGCTATTGCCACGAGCCCCCTAAATTACAAAATACTGGTTAATAAATACATAATTTACTTACTTACGTGAAATCTACGGCAGAAATTCAATTAAAAAACACCAGTCACTTTAATGAGCCCTTAAACGACTGTAATTACATCTTATCTACTACTATCTTGAGATTCGAAATTGAAATTTTCAATTTAATACTTTTTTTTAATGTAAAACTCTGTAAGCAGGCTTATTAAAATGCGCATATGCTTACAATAATTATTATCTAAATAATCGTTTAGCATGCATTTTTGGATACTTAGGTACTTGTATTTTTTTAAATTACATGTTTTCATAATATCATCAAGCCACGTTCCCCGAAAGATTAGGCAGAGTAGTAGCTTCTCCACTGGATCTTTGATTCATATCTAAATATTAAGGATTGTTTTATTATTAAATTAATCTTTCAAAAATTTCAAATAAAAACTTTTTTTCTTGTTGACTGTACCTTTCAAGTACTTATAACTTCAATTAGTATATGGACGAACTAAGATTATTTTGGAATGTGGGAAAAAACTTCGGGACAAACGAATAACAAATCCTACTACGCTTTAGAATGAACACCTGGCTTCTTATTTTTGACTGTCCTACTCCTTTGACAATTCAAAAGTGCCCGTTAATGTTTTAAGCAAATTAAACGGTTTGAGTTTGAATTATTCTAAGATATTTTGTCACATAACAAGTCTACTTTTTCTACTGATAATGATGCAATCTACCGGCTAGCTTTTTTTTTTTTAAGGCTGGGAAATCATCCAATGACTGCTCTCGCTCTGGGTGGAGCGGAAGGGAGTGTCAGACTCTTACTGACTAAAACCCATCCATGTTCCTTCCGTAGCCCTTTATGTTTAGCTTTGCCACCTCCAGTAATCAGAGTAACCGTAGTCCTATTGTATTCCCACTGCTGGGACACGGGCCTCTCAGTAAGAGGGAGTGGACAAAAATCCACCACATGAGACCCAGTACGGGTTGACAGATGTCACGTGACTTCGAATTTTTCGTAGTAGACCATGCCGGTCTCCTCACGATGTTTTCCTTCTTTTCAGTGGTCAGTGGGCTGCAATAATCAGAGTAATATCACAAAATTTTACGACCCATTGCCGTCCAAATACAGTCATAAAAGCGGTACATGATGGTCTTAGTGATTTTTTTAATGATACGGGCAATCCAGCTCTGTTACGGGCAATTTCTGGCCCCTATAATAAAGTTTGACCCGTCATCGCCGCTCCTAATCGTCGTAATGGCTTGCGTCCACTTGACCCCCGACTTAAATCCATTTAGGGCGTAGATAAGTGGCATAGAAAGGTACTAAGTGCTGGTGGGGAGCCAAAAGTGGCGACGTTTGCTTGTGACCCTAGGGAGATAAGTTTGAAGATGTATTGGTTCGGGTTTGGTGAAAGTGTTGGTTCAGATCGTAGTGGAAAATTGCCTTAACTACATAAATAAATGTAAAAATATATGGGAGGTCCGGCTCCAGACTTTACTCTGGTTAATTTTAGGATATACATAATTATATTGTCTAAAATGTACCACCGCCGCACTGATGAGGAAGCGACTTTTTTCGCTGAAAATACGTACAAAATATTGTAGGTCCCGTGTAATCTAAACACAATATTTCGTTTTATTTCGTTATCTGTTCAATAGAAGAAGTACCTACGATGCCCTTCTTTTTAAGATTAAGTGCCAGCGCAAACAGGGCGTCTTTTCGCTGCTACCAGGCGCTGATTCGTCTTTTGCATCTACGTCTAGTCGTTACGACAGACGTCGTGTAGAAAGCGATCATTTTCTTTGAAAACTCGGGAGAGACGGTTGTTCATCTTGTGAATGAATATTGAGCCTGTAGTTGCACTTGCTTTGGTGCTCCTGCCAAAGCAAAGTGCTCTGACTCTTGTCGTGTGTGCCGTGCGTTTAGTCGCTGATTCAAGTAGCGAGAGCGTGCGACTCCCTTAGCCTTTTTTTTTAGGCTGGGAAATCATCCAATGACTTCTCCCGGTCTGGGTGGAGCGGAAGGGAGTGTCAGACTTTTACTGACTAAAACCCATTTATGTTCCTTCCTTAGCCCTTTATGTTCCGGGGTAGTGGTAACCCTTTCGGACAATCCCGCTTACCGGGCAGGCTTGGCCCTAAGGGACTCCCCTTAATATGCTGACATCTCTTTGAGGCGCGCGTGGAACATATTATATGCACCGTCCGGCACGGGCCTGGTCCTGATCGGACGGTGAGTAACCCATTACTCACCGTCCGCAGGCCCGCACCTACGGTGGCCGAGAGTCGTCACGTGGCTCCCAACGCCCGAGGCGTCTCGCGCGGCGGCTGGGACGGGAGGACCTTTCTCTCTCCCATCCCGCCACCTCCTTCGCGAGCATGACTGTTTCGCAGAAGGAGGTGACTGCCTCCCACTCCCTCTCGCTTCGGACCATGGCTTGCACCAAAGCCGAGCCCCTTCAAATGCTGACATCTCTTGTCGTTGCGACTCAGTATCCCGAGCTTTGAAAAAATTATATGAATAATTTCGAACACAGAATGTAGTTGCGTCTAGTCGTCGAGCTGTAGCAGTCGCATGTCGCATAGTGTGCGCCCTGCCTAAAACAATTGCAGGAAGCATCCACACGTTGTTGATAGGCTGTCTCAATTAAGATTGATAAGCACTATTTTTGATGGCAACGAATTAATTCTGCTGTTTTCTGTTACGTCAATTGAACAATTAGTTCGTAACAATTAGTTACGTTAGTTGTTGGAAAATTAACTGGCACGTGAAGTTTTGTTGTTTCGTAACAGTTTTTGGGTTATTGAGAGCCGTTTGTGTGGCGGTACTCTGAAGGTCAGAGGGATATCATTTTTATACATGTACTCTATTTTATGGGCCTTTATTGCCTGAAATAAAGGATAAATAATAATAATAATAATAAAAGGTAGCTTAGAGGTAGAGCTTTAAGCGGAACTGTCCGAAAGGGTAACCGCTACCACGGAATATAAAGGGCTAAGGAAGGAAAATGGATGGGTTTTAGTCAGTAAGAGTCTGACACTCCCTTCTGCTCCACCCAGAGCGGAAGGAGTCTTTTGATAATTTCCTACCCTCAAAAAGTGGTAGAGCTTGTGTAGTGTGTTGTAGCTATTTCTATCCTACAAAATACAAATACACGGGGCAGCAGCTATTGAATTATATTACTTTTTAACCGACTTCTAATTTTTTTATGTTTGTTCGCGCATAACTCCGTTGCTTGCCAACCGATTTCAAAAATTCTTTTTTTGTTGGAAAGGGTATACTTTTCAAATGGTCCCATAAAAATTGTATCGAAATCAGATAAGCGGTTTTTGAAAAATCAACAAAAATAAAAAAAAATCCTTCTTAATATATATGTGGACGATGTTCTAATAAGTTCCTGTCACTATAATTTACATTCCAGGTAGTGGTATTAAAATTGTGTAGGTACCACAACTAAAAAGTGAAAAATAAAAACTTTTTTACAAAAAAAAAACCGACTTCCAAAAAAACACTACAACGTGAAAAATAATTTTGATTTCGGAAGTCGGTTGCAAAAAATGAAAATACAAAACCGAAGACACCGACTTCCGAAAACAAAATTATTTTTCACTTTGTAGTGTTTTTTGGAAGTCGGTTTTTTTTAACGAATTTAAGTCAAGCAGCACGCCTACTGACAGACTCTTCTTCTTTTCCTTTTAAAAAACTTATCATAATATTCTATCATTTTGAAAGGTCGAATGCTGCCAGTTATATTTTAACCAACCAGGCTCTAAGTTCCAGAAGGTTTACCTCTAAGTTACTTCCCACTCACGCAAAATTCAACAATTTCTGACAACCTATCTTTCTAAGGGGTATCGTGTTATCTAGTAACAACAACAAAAATAAAACAAAAGAATGAATACTTTTCCAAATTTCCGTCGTTCCGTCCTCGCCGTCGAGGCCCGTCGCGACGACCCTGTGCACTATCATCCCCCCGACCCTTGCTCGAGCCAGCCCGCGTTGCCGCTGAGCCAGTAGTTTTAAAAACCCCCGATCCAGCTGTCCCTTGCTGTCCCCCCCCCAGCGACGCCCTAAGCCGAGGTCCGAACCCCGCAGGGGGTGCCCTTAGCGTGTAGTCGCTTAGTTTTGTAAGTTAGGTTTAGTTTTTATTAAGCCCTGTCTGGAGGCTACAATTCTTTTGTGGGAGCCACAGGCAAGCCCGGTTAAGCAGTAGACAACCCTTTGGTTGAACTGCGAGATGCCATTTCCAAAAAAAAATAAAAAAACTTTTCCAAAAGTTACATGCTGAGCATGAAGTCCTGGGTTCGAACCCCGGGTCAGGCAAAGTGTTCTTGGGTTTTTCAATCTGAAATTTCTCAGTATCAGCTGGGTGTCTGAATTTATGCTCGTCGCCCAAAATGGGACTCAAACATAAGAGGATAGGAATTTTCGCAGAGTAGCAGCTGAATGAGAACAGCATCCGATTAGACTGGAAGCCAACCCCAACATAGTTGGGAAAAGGCTAGGGAGATGATGATGCTTTAAAGAGTATTCACTCTTAAGGAATACTCTATTATTACGGGTTGCTAGTATAAATATAGGTACAGGTTCATGGCTTGACAAATGAGCAAAGTCGTTTATTAAGATATTAAAATAATATCCACTAAATAGATGATCGAAATAAATAATAAAAGGCAGTTAAGTGCGAGTCCGAGTCGCTTACGAAGGGTTCCGTTCCGTACCACTGTACAACATACACAGTGCTATTTTCGTCATAGCTATAGAAATATAAAAAAAACTATTCCTATGATTTATAGCGGTCAGTGAAATCTTATCTGAAATTCTGTGAAAATTTCAAGTGCTATTACATTTCAGATGATAAAATTCAGCCCTGTGACAGACAGACGGACAGACCGCAAGCTGAGCCTTAGTAATAGTGGCCCGTTTGCACCCTTTGGTTACAGATCCCTAAAAACGACGACTGATACTCCCGTCACAATTAATGACAATCTTTTAGCTCGAGGACTTTTGAAAGAGTAATGTATACTTATTTACCCGTTTACGCATTTACATGTAAGTAGTACAAAGTTGTTCTTGTTAATTTAACCATCAATTAATTCTTAAAACCTTGTTTCCAATTGATTTTATTGCCACTTAAACAAATATCAACTTTATATTGGCGTGAACAAAGTTGATTTCAGAATGACTAGAACTTAAAAAAAACTGGTAAGAATATTTGAAATTGTAACGCAAACTGAATTTTATGTGTGGGGATTACAGTTAATTTTCCAAAAACACATACTTGTTTACATTTATGGAAACAAAACAGCGAATGCAGGATAGATTATTCTCAAGTCTTCTTTTATTATGTTTTAGTGCCCGGACTGCGCAAGCGTCTCTTAAATTATAGCTTGTTATTTGTCACTGCTCCCAGCTATTTTTGTCGGTATCCCAGGATTGACAATGTTGCTAGATTAAATAATTATATCTGAAATGAACGTTTTAAGTGTCTAGTTGACTAGAATTATGATCTGACTAATAAGTCTGTCTGGTTAGTCTATTTGGTATGTTATGAAGGTGGATAGATTCGGAATGAGTATTTCTTGCCTTTGGTTTCTGTGATAGAAGAAACGATTTAGGATGTGGTATAAAAAGATCAACTGAATCATCATCTTACCTTGATGTTCAGCGGGAATGGTAAGCAGGATTGTCCGAAAGGGTAACCGCTTCCCCGGGACATAAAGGGCTAAGGAAAGAACATGGATGGGTTTTACTCAGTAAAAGTATGACACTCCCTTCCGCTCCACCCAGAGCGAGAGGAGTCATTTGATAATTTGCCACCCTCAAAAAAAAATGGTCAGCAGGATTGTTCAAAGGTTACTGCGTCAGGTCACAAACGGCACAGAGTGGGAGGAGTCATTTGTTGATTTCCCATCCTTAAAAAAAAAAAAAAAAAGAAAACCCTCATAGGAGATGTCTTACAGGACTGTCATCATCTGCCTTTCGCTGTCCAAGTACGTTGGGTTCGGCTTCTAGTCTAACCGGATGCAGCCAGTTACTTTTCGGAAGCACGGAGCTGTCGATATCTAATGGATGGTCAAGAATCCACAAATCGACTTCGACGAGCCTATTTAAACCAATGGTAGACCCTTCTGGATGTCCCGCGACCCTTGCTCGAGCCAGCCCGCGTTGCCGCTGAGCCAGTAGCTTTAAATACCCCCGATCCAGCTGTCCTTTGCTGTCCCCCCACAGCGACGCCCTAAGCCGAGGTCCGAACCCCGCAGGGGGTACCCGTGTAGTTGCTTAGTTTGTAAGTTAGTTTTTAGTTTTATTAAGCCCTGGCTGGAGGCTACAACTCTTTTGTGGCAGCCACAGGCAAGCCCGGTTAAGCAGTAGACAACCCTATGGTTGAACTGCGAGATGCCATTTACAAAAAAAAAAAAAACTTCTGGATGTCATTAGCTCTCATCTCGTTGGACTGTCTCTGGGGACGGTCAACCTCAAGCCCCTTATGCCAATTTATTTGTGGTCGGTGCAACATGTCTTTTTCTTACATACTTTTTTATTAGTCGTCATCACGGTAATTATCGGTCGTCATCTCCCTTTGTAGCCATATCATCTTTCACATATTCCTCTTTACTTATAAGCGCTGCTTGAAGTTACGAGACGTTCAAACGTCTAAAATGTATGGTTAATCAGTCGTTAATCATTTCTTAACTTTAAGTACCGTTTATAATTAAACTCCTTAATGTAGAGGCGCCAGCACATCAAGCTATCCCTAACTGTCAAATTTTCTCAATTAAAAATGAACCTTATGTCTTTGCAATAAAGTTGAAATACTATTGAAGAAATTTGACAGATTGTGGTAACTATGTTCCGTTAAGTACCTATGTCTTTAATTTTATGCTAGCACTAGGTACTCGCCCGCGTGGTGTCTAATTCTTATTTTAAACAAAAAAAAAGGTAGCCGAACCAGAGCGAGTACCAGAGGAGGTCCCGTCAAAATTAGGTAAGCGATTTTGGAGATTACCCGGAACAAACAGACACACAGACCGATTTTTTATTATTATCACCGTATATACTTACTTTCTTAAGAATTTCGTAAAAAGTTGTTATTTTGACATTACGAACAGACATTTCAATTGTATTCAGTTTTATAGATTTCTTCAAGTAACTAATCCTACCATACACACAGGACTCCACAGATGATACATAACTGTCAATTCGAACACAACATTTTATATAAAAAGAGAAACATCGATTCGACGAAGAAGAAGACCACGCCCATAATCAATTATTCAGACTTATCCACACTTAGGTGTATGCCTAACCCGTTCTGACATAGATTACAAAGAAATCAAGCATGCCAAAATACTTGCAATATGATGCATCGGGATCTGCCCCAACCAACTTAAGCTGAGACATCCCAAAATAATTTACACCTCTTATTGCCTAAGCAATAGGATTGATTTTCGTTGGTTTTCTAAGTGATGTAAAGGCAAATTAATTTGGTTGTTTAAGTAACAAAGTACTGATCAATTTAGCCGGGATAGCAAGGATACATTTGTCATGTCGGTCAAATAAATCGTCTGTCGGATTGGGTACAAGCAGTGTTGATGGTCCCTGCTACAGTTATGTTTGTTTCTGTTGGTACTGTTATTAGTTATTTTGATTATCCCGGATTAAATGGTGTGCGGTTATTGTTAAGCTGGGATTTAGATCGAAGTTTGGATGTTCTGGAAGTTTGGAAGTTCTGAAAATCCCATTGTAAGGTTAGGTGACTATAATGTGAACAATAAAAAAAAAACTTGAGAGGTGTCAAGGGACATCCGGATGGAACGAAGTTCCTTTCGATTAATTAGAAGAGAGGTTATAGTGCGTACTTGCTAAAAAAAACCAACGTCACCGAAACCTACGTCACAGAAAACTACGTCACCGAAACCTACGTCACCGAAACCTACGTCACCGAAACCTACGTCACCGAAAAATACGTCACCAAAACCTACGTCACCAAAACCTACGTCACCGAAACCTACGTCACCGAAACCTACGTCACCGAAACCTACGTCACCGAAACCTTCGTCTTCAAAACCTACGTCACCAAAACCTACGTCACCAAAACCTACGTCACCAAAACCTACGTCACCAAAACCTACGTCACCAAAACCTACGTCACCAAAACTCTGAACACAAAATATCTGGCTTGCTTTCTATAAGAGAGAGAGAGACAGACAGAGAAACATGCGACGCCGCACAGCTAACAATAGCTTACTATAGCAAAAAGTGTCGTGACAACTATTTCGTAAGAATTTTTTCCGTCTAGCCCCCTTTCACAACGCGCGATAAGGAACTTCGTTCCAAAAAATATACAGTGTGTTAGGTTAAACGAGGGACATACTTTCAGGTTGTAAAGTACTCATGGAAATCAACATCTTTGTCCATGGGACCGACTCTGAAATATGAAAAAAAATATAAGCTGTTCCATACATTTGACGAATTATACGAACATAAAACTGAACAGCTGATTTTTTTTCGTGATTTCAGGTATAGTTCCACAGTCAAAGTTGTTCATTTCATGAGTATGTCCCTAGTTTAACCTAACACACTGTATATATATTAAGTACATATATAAACATTAACCCCCTTGCTAATAAACGTATTATAGGTAATCAGTCGTCAGAAATTTGACTTTTGAAAAAAAAAGACAAAGCGTTGTGTCACTATTATACAAACGCTATACAACGTTGATTTGTAAATGCAAATTTTTATCGATGAAGTATGGTATAAAGTAGCTCAACAGTGTATAAAAATGTTATTTAAACGCATTAATGACCTGCCTAGCTTTTACCCAACTACGTTGGGGTCGGCTTCCAGTCTAATCGGATGCAGCTGAATACCAGTATGTTACATTGAGCGACTGCCTATCTGACCTCTACAACCCAGTAACTGGAGAATACGGTACCCCTTGGTAAGACTAGCTATCAGATTTTCGGGCTTCTGACGACAAGTAACGACTGTCAAAGATGCACAAATGACAGCTGGGAACGAGAACGGGAGAGCACGTTAAGCCGTTGGGCTTAAAGTGCTTTCCGAGGCACGGAGGAGTCTCGTAATATAAAGCATGGTCAACCATCTACGGCCAACCCCGGCAAGAGTAGCTTAACCTGATGGACCGATCTGTGCGGCTGTTAGTACTTAGCCACGAGCTCCTCAACTCTTCAACTTCAACGCATTAATATCCAAACAAAGACGGTTATAAAAAACCTTATTGTTCTACCGTGAAATAACATAAAAAATAAAGAAATTCCTCTATAACACGTCGTGACCGCAGATCAGCCGGTGATAAACGTTTTCATTTCAATAGTTTTTACTTCAAATACATCATAATTGGTTAATAACACAATCATTGAAACTGCAATTTGCAACAATGTTGCAAACCCAAGACATAAAACTAAGAAACTTAAAACGTGAAATTCAACTTTATTTCCTGCTGCTTAAGTGCATTTTCAGTTGAAGGATATGACGGAATGATTCAGTATCGCTCGTCTTGCTAACAATCCGAAAATACACTCAGTGTATTTGAATATAGAACACAGTATTCTTAATTCAATTTGTGATGCATTGAAAAAAAAAAGTTTGACAAAATGTTGCTAATTAAAAAATCATTGACACGGTAGTACATTGCTGTATTCATTGAGTATTTAAGCTATATCACACTAATATAATAGTATGAAGGCGAATGTTTGTGTGTGTGTTTGTTTCTTTTTCACGCTCAAATGGCTGATTGGATCTGGATGAAATTTGGCACACATATAGTTTATAACCTGGATTAACACAAAGGATAATTTTTATCCCGGTAGTAACTTTACGTGGGATAATTTCCAAACCCATGCGGGTGAAGCCGCTGGCAAAAGATAGGTTGTATAATTAAAATGAAATGCTATTCGTTGACAAGCTTTAGAACGGCTGGAGCGATTTGACTATTTTTTGCCTAAATATGTTTGTAATACTTAGTTCAGGTTCAAACGGAATAAAAATCCAAAAAAAAAATCCCGGAACATCTTCCAAATCGAGAAAAACGGAACGTCCTTTTCATGTATGAATATTTTTTTCAATTGATGAAAAAAAAAAATGAACATGACACAGTTATAAACACAAATATTAAGGTAAAATCAGTACCTTTAGAAAACTTTAGGTTACCGTTTTATTCAGCCTATCACAGTTTATTGCTACGAGTAGACATAACTTTTATATACATAGTGTTGAGGCCACCGGCACTCCTTCAAATTCAAATTCAAATAACTTTTTGTGGATCATAGGTTCAGGTGTTGTGTCATAATCCCCGGTTACGCCAAAATACCCGGTTCTTCGCCTTCCGCGTCCAGTCTGTTCCAGTCGTATTTTTAAAGTCGTGGGTACAACTATCTATCAGTTCTTTTTTACTTTCGTATGACATAATGTTGGCATAGCTATTTGTCACTAAATAGTGCAGTAAACACTTTGATCTTTCATATGAATGCCAAACGTCATTTTAAGTGGTACTTTGGACTTCATACTAATCTTAGGCCTTGAAGAATGTGAAGTAACTTTCTAATATTAGAATCAAGTTCTTTAACTCGCTTTGCGGTAGGGGAAAACTGGCAGATAATATGATAAAAAGAAAAAGCGTTAGGTATGCCTGAAAACTGTGTTACAAGTTTTTGAATACAAAGCAATCTATTTCAGTTTTAAAAACACATTTATAATACAGAACAATCTTAATAACTACACTATAGTTGGACTTTTAATTCCATGTAGAAACTTGACGGTTTGAAGCAAAATAATGATACCATACGAAAACTGTAGTGTCGGGGGTAGAGAATAAATTCGTAAAAAGAATTAATGTTAAAAATAGTAGAATTTTAATAGTAGAATTTAAACGCGTATCTTCATGGCTCCCCATTCATGGTAGTGGTAGCAAACGTAGGGTTATAGTCAGTTTCCTAAAAAGCCTTATTATTACTTTGCAGAGGAGTAGTAGGTACTACAATATTCCTCTTGAAAAACCGAAAAAAAAACTATCTGAAAGACTTTCCCGATCACGTATACGCTTCATAAATGCAAAAGCAATTCATCGTTTATTATTAGAGAATGAAAATAATGTTGTTTGAACAAAAACTTAAGACACTGTTTTCGTAAAACGTCAGCACTTATGTGTTAATTTCTTTTATAATCAATGATCGGAAGATGTCACATGTCTTTAATATTGTCTATCAAATCAATTGTGTACACGAATGTTCCACCTGCGATTTTTATGAACCTTACTCCTCAATTCAGCCTATCGCAGTCCACTGTTGGACATAAGCCTCTCCCAGTCTGCGCCACAACTCCCTGTCCTCCGCCTTCCGCATCTAATCAGTTCCAGCTACCTTCTTAAGGTAATCGGTCCATCAAGCTGGGGGGCGTCCCACACCCCATGAACCTTACTATAATATTATGAAAGTGAAAGTGACTATGTGAAAGTTTGGATGGATCATCATCTGCCTTGCCTTTTCCCAACTATGTTGGGAAAGGCTTCCAGTCTAACCGGATGCAGCTGAATGCGATATGTTACATGGAGCGACTGCCTATCTGACCTCCACAACCCAGTAACTGGGCAATAAATACGATACCCCTTGGTAAGACTGGCTGTCAGATTTTCGGGCCGACCCGTAACGACTAGCGACTGTCAAAGATGCACAAATGACAGCCGGGACCAACGGTTTAACGTGCTTTCCGAGGCACGGAGGAGTCTCGGTATGTAAAGGTGGTCAGCCATCCACAGCCAACCCCGGCAAGCGTAGCTTTACCTGGTGGATCGACCTGTGCGGCTGTTAGTACTTAGCCACGAGCTCCTCAGAAAGTTTGGATGGATGTGTGTGTGGAATTGTGGACGCATGTTAGTTTGTCAATCACGCTAGAACAGCTGCTGAACGGATCTGGGTGAAATTTCGCACAGAGATAGTTTATAACCTGGATTAAAAGCTAGGATACTGTTCTTCTGAGTAGTATGCTCCCGTGGGATAATTTAATCCACGCGGGCAGCGCCGCTGGCAGAAGCTAGTAGCGTAATAATTCTTAATTGATAGATATTTTTTTATTGACAGCCGATGGGGCTGAACGACTCTGGCGAAACATGTACAGTGCTTCTCGTATCCAGCGGGTTCCTGGCTTCTTCATAAGGTCATCCGGTCCTCTCGTGGGAGACCTTTCAACCCTTATCAACGGTACAGACGCCAGCACATCAAGTTACCACAATCTGTGAAATTTCTTTGATAGTATTTCAACTTTATTGCAAAGACATAAGGTTCATTTTTAATTGAGAAAATTTGACAGTTAGGGATAGCTTGATGTGCTGGCGTCTGTACCGTTGATAAGGGTTGAAAGGTCTCCCACGAGAGGACCGGATGACCTTATGAAGAAGCCAGGAACCCGCTGGATACGAGAAGCACAGTACAGTTGATCTATTCTGTAAAAATCTCACCGTGATAACGTAGGTGATGTGAGTTTAAAGTGAGCTATCGATAATGTCAGTCCTTAACCTTAGGTGGAACGACAACTCACTTCAGTTAAGTTTTCACGGGGAGTTTTTAACAGAATTGACCGACTGGTGGAGGTCCGGTGCTTGGGGAGGCTTATGTCCAGCAGTGAACGCCATTCGTCGGAATTATGATAATGATGATTTTGTATAGTGACATTAATTTGACATACTCGTGGTTAAATTATTATTATTTTTTTGCAAACAATGCATAGATGACAAAAAAACGACGTGGGAAAAAATCACTCCTTTTAGTTCGGGATTTTTAATAAATTGTTATGTGCACACGATTGCAGAAAAATAAGAAAATGCAATGTCGGTAAGTATGAGATTTTGCCACTGGTGTTTTCATTCATTAAAAACCTAAGATTTAACCTGGGGCCCAACCATATAGTAGTATTATTTTAATATTCCTTCAGATTCGGAAAGAGATGGAGATATCTTCCATAGCTTCAACTCTTTCTCACAATGAAGTTCTATCGAAATAATCGTGTTCTTTGAGGTGGCGGATGGCTCCCTGATTGCACTCATGGGAACTTAATGACGAACCTATCGATCATAAACCACAATTATTTTTTTTTTGTTAAGTATCTAGTGCAAGTAGCGAATTACCTTACAATAAAACGCAATTCTCAAAAAAATCACATTGTATCTCACACTTTCATATCAAGCTTTGTATTATTTATTAGCAATTATCCGCCGCTTACAGCCTCCCCATACTATGATCGAAAAAGACCAGACAAGCTACTCAACACCTAAAATATCTAAGTGTACAAAAACTTAGCCTTTCCGGGCAACCTAAGCAACTTGGCTGACGTTACATTGCCCAGTAATTTAGCTGTCAAACGGCAGAGTGATGAATTGCTTAAACGTCAACTTTGTCCATTGTATCTGACTGATTATTCGGCATAGACATGAGCTATTAAATGAATTATCTAGTTTTTACTATGACTTATGGCCGCGTGCTTTTCGAGTGATTGGTGAGTTTTCTTCCAGACTACAAGGCATTGATTGAGAAATAAATTACAGTTGCTTAAACGTTCGTTTGATTTATATTGGCAATTTTGTTTTCATGTTTTCGTTGGAGTTATTTGTCGGGTCCTTCAACTTTTGCCTAGGGTGTTCATTGTGTGGGTTCTTTATCGTGGCCATTCTCCGTTTTCTTGCTGACAAGTTGTCCCCTATAGCTAAGATTTAGATAATTTACTGAGTCACAGTTACATGGTGTAGTAATTAAGATAATTTATGTAAGGACCTTAGCATTGTGTCTCTTTGGCTATCTGAAAACGAATAAAATGTTGACTCTAAGATGTGATTCTGTCTACGTCGAGATAATTAGGTAGTAACATGATGACGTCATCAGATACTAGCAAATCTAGGCTGGGCGTGCCATCACCTCCAGCAATATAGCAACAGCTGATATGGTAATACTTGTAATGCGTAGTTTCCATCCACTACAACTGCTCTTGAATCCAAAATTAAAAATGGCGACCGACAAAAAGTTTGAAGATACTGGATGAAATGAATCTACTGTCTTGGAACCAGTATACAATCAGAGATAATGGGGAGTAAGGAAAATAAAAAAATATTACTATTAAACCATAGTTTTCACGGATGTTAGTCGTGGTTTTGAAGGTTTAAGTTTAGGCAAGGTTTTGGGGTTTGCCATCAGGGGATCCCAGTAGCAACCCGGAATTTTTGAATGCGAGGGCATAAACGCACCTGCGTGCCCTCCACGCCAAGCTACAAATGTATTTCTTCTTGTTATCATGAATTTCCCAATATCCATTTTAATTTGTTTCATGTCATTAAATACGTTTCAATTTTTAAGATATCTATATAAACACTCATAGATTTGATTGTTTATTTCGTGTTATACTGTTGATGCCATTGTCACATATTTAAGTCGTTATATCGCGCATGCTTGTCACGTATATGTGACAGTGGCATTCAAAAGGTTAAGGTCCTTATGGCATGAGACTTAGACGTAACTAGTGAAATGAGGGTGTATTATAAGCACTGCCTTTCTATTCTGTAAAAATCTCATCGTAAAAACTTAGGTGAAGAGAGTTGTCATTCCACCTGATACTTGGGATTAAGACGCTATTGCCAGCTCACTTCAAGCTCAGTTCACATAAAATTCACGGTGACATTCTTACAGAATAGATTGGCAGTTATGCTTTACCTTTCAGGGCGTAGTGTTATGATATATGTTATAATTTTCACATAAATAAAATGCGAAAGGTACAGAGGCCAGCACATCAAGTTACCACAATCTGTCAAATGTCTTTGATAGTATTTAAACTTTACTGCAAAGACATAAGGTTCATTTTTAATTGAGAAAATTTGACAGTTTGGGATAGCTTGATGTGCTGGCGTCTGTACTAAGCCTCTGTAAATCGGCCAATCGAATTAATTATGGTCCCGGTTACTTGTTATTAAGTGAGGATTCTGTGTCCAGCTGTCATACGTCGCGTAATAAATAAGTGTTTGCGCAATGAACGGATTCTGCGCAAACGCACGGTGGATGTGCGATGTTTGGATATGGTGGGATTTTTTAACCTACAATGTTAGTTTGGCCAGTGGCCAAATCCGGAATTAACTCCGCCATTTTGTTTTGTAACTACACAATGACGGTGTCAATTTCACAATAAATTACCAACCCTTCTCAATGTTATTCCGATGCCAAAATCCTACTAATATTATAAACGTGACAGTTTATGGGCATGTACGGATTTGGATAAAATTTGGCACAGAGATACATCACTACATAGTATAAAGCAAAGTCGCTTCCCGCGTCCTAATGTCTGTATGTATGCTTAGATCTTTAAAACTACACAACGGATTTTGATGCAGTTTTTTTTAATAGATAGAGTGATTCAAGAGGAAGATAATTTGTCGACATATTATGCGGACGAAGCCGCGGGCGGAAACTAGTTATAGATAATTTCTGACAAACACGCGGGCGAAGCCGCTGGCATAGACTGCAGCTGTTGACAAGGTAACTGCGAACTTCATGTTCTTCTTGGAATATTTGTTGGGTATACTGAAGATTATCTATCCCTATAACTAGCTTCTGCCCGCGGCTTCGCCTGCACAGGCACTGACGCACAATGCGATTGCGATCCTCATTTTACCAGGTTTTTTTTTTTCTAATAGTTTGGCAGTTTTTGAATGCATTTTTCTTCAATTTTTTTTTCAATCCAAGAATAACTTTCCTACATTTTGCTGCATTTTATATATCTGTATTTAATACCAAATGTATTTAATAAGATACCTCATCCATTTTACATCAGCTCCTCGTCAAACCTGGGAGCGCCGTACCACATCTATTCATTACACGGCGCAAGTGTACAATCACCAATTCTATGGGCCTGTAATGACCGACCACCATCGTCAATTATCTACACATTACTGAGACCCGAATCGAACCTACACTATGTATTATGAAACCGAGGCCTCGGGCCCGATCTGAAATGTATAAAAAAGAGCAAAGTGTGAATTAAATTCGAGTACAGAGTGTTCCGTACCACCAAAACTACAGTTTAGCTTCTTATTAATATTATTGTTTGCCATGATAGAGAAAGTAACGTGTTCTGTGAAACTTTCTTTTCTCATTGCAGTTTACGTATTAGGTACCTGTAACCGACAACACTGGCAAGACTAATAAAGAACTAATAAAAAGAACGAGCTAACCACACCGGCCCTTCATGTTCCACCCGACTCTCGAAAGGACACAACTGGTTTTAAGATAACTATCTATTTAAAAAAACTATTATAAACCCTCCAAATACCATAACAACTCTTTAATTACGACTATGCATTACCTACATCACAAATATACAAGGATTTTTAGCGCAGTGTCAAAGTCAAAAGTGACACCGCCCACGCTCTTGCTTTTTCAACATCATAATGTCACGAAACTAACAACAACATTAACATTTTTCAATTGGTTCATTTCTTTTATCCTAGACTTTATTAATTATGATAGTAAAAATAACCTGCTTACTAATATTATATTTGTATGCCGATTATTGGCCGAACATACAGATCAGCTAAAATGTATAAATAACACCTTTTTGTACTTATGTTCACAAATAAAGATTGATTTGATTTGATTTGAAACTCTTTCCCAAATGTTCACTAACAAAGCCCCCATTCAATGTCCGTCAAAGACCAAGACACCTCGTAGAATTTCACAGCGCTGTGACCGAATCCCCTTTGTATACGGAACTCTAAAAACGCTATCGATAAATTGAAATGATAATTAGGTTTTTAAATAACATGCATAGAATATTTGGTAGCCTCAAGATATCTTTTTGCTTTTCCATTTTATCGGCATGTCATGACGGACTTAGGACCCGCCAATGAATATATTATATAATCAATGCTATTCAAAATGGTGATAACTTTTCATTTATTACAATTATGTGTTTATGGCCAAACTTACTCATCATTCTCCTGCCCTTATCCCAATTTATTTGGGGTCGGCGCAACATGTCTTTTTCTTCCATACTTCTCTATTAGTCGTCATCTCGGTAGTCACACCCTTTCTAGCCATATCATCTTTCACACAATCCATCCATCGTTTCTTTGGTCTCCCTCTACTTGTATAGCCCATCCACATTCACACTCACAACTTTCCTGACAACATTTTCCTCATTTCCCCGCAGAACATGCCATTACCATGACAACCGATTTCCACACAACTTTTCAGTGACCGGTGTCACTTTCAGACTTCCTCCTAGATACGCATTCCGGATAGTAAGCTTACTGTCTATCGTTAATTTTGATGTTGGGTTGTTTTAGGGTGCACCAAACTGTCAAATGTCTCTAAATGATTTTTAACCCTAATACGTCATAGTTAAGTTCAATTTCGATTAAGTAAATTTGACAGTATGTGGTAACTTGGGCTGACTATTGTACTTATTGGGAAACTATGACATTACAGATCTTTGACAGCAGCTGTTCTGACGCCATCTTAATCAGTAGACAGCCAACCATCGTGCATCGATGCGATGCTCTGCTAGAGTGACGAATATTAACAGCCAGTCTCACTATTCAACCTATTTGGCGAATCCAGTTACTTGATATAGTCTATGACATACCTCCAACAATTAGTACAGAGGCCAGCACATCAAGCTAGCACAATCTGTCAAATTTCTTTGATAGTATTTCAACTTTATTGCAAAGACATAAGGTTCATTTTTAATTGGGAAAATTTGACAGTTAGGGATAGCTTGATGTGCTGGCGTCTGTACAGACGCTAGCACATCAAACTACCCCAATCTGACAAATTTCTATGATAGATTTTTAACTTTATTCCAAAAGAATAAGGTTCATGTTCAATTGGCAATACTTGACAGTTTGGGATAGCTTGATGAGCTGGCGTCTATCTGATTAACATTGAGGTGAAAACTCTCTGCGTTATTCTGTTCTCTCAGATTTATTTGTCCTTTTTTTTCTCAGTAGCAACCCGAAGTCTGGATTTGGGTCCGATCGATGACAATAGATTCGCCCCTTATTGAGACGTGGGTGTACTATAGGTAGGTCTCTGCCTAACCCTTCGAGATTACGTTATGAGGCGTGATAAATAATAATATCCTTGGACATTTCACACAACGCCATATAGTCCCAAGCTAAGCAACCTAATGCTTGTGTTATGGTAACGAGATGGCTGATAAACTACTTATGTACATATTTTTTTGTAAATACATACATATTATAGATAGAAAAACACCCAGACCCAGAACAAATACTCGCAGGTCGTACTAATATTCGTTCCGTGCGGGAATCGAACCCGCGATATGCTGCGCAGCAGTCAATCGCTCAACCACTGCGCCAACCGTGTCCTCAAAATGCGTGATGTTATGTTGTTATTGTCTTAAGCTACAACACCACAAGTTTGTTATCCAAATTTTACGCCTTTCCCCTAATCTAAACAGGATGACGGCCATAACTTCGATCCTCATTACAAAGTTCTCCATTCTGAATATCAGCTCCTGTCATTTGACATCGCATCAACATAAACCTATTTGGTGCTACTGACACCATGCCCCGCGTAAAACAGGACCAACTCACCTTTACCGTTAGACAACCCTAAAATTATCAACAGCATACTCTATGCTGGTGAGACTAAGGTTGAAATTGGTGACGTAAAGAGTTTGGGGATGTCAGATATAAGTTTGTATTTGAGTAACAACTGCTCATTTAGCTTGGTGCAATTTGTGCGAGGTCATCAACACTGGATGGATTAGTTCAATTCACTTCAGAGAAACTCAGGGCTGACGTTCAGTGGACAGACTGCGTGATGGTAAATAATAGTATGTCATTTATTTCAGGGATAATGGATAGGTTTAGTGATCGCAGCGATGCATATTGTCCTTGTTCAGATTTAGTTAGGTGGAATGATAGTGTGCGAAACGAAATTCTTTAGCTAGATACGGAATTTCGTTTGAGTGTCGGCGAAATCAAAACGTTCATCATTATGCGGAGGAATGAGAAAAATTACCAGGAAAGGATAACAGGAAAGTTTTGAGCATGAATGTGGATGGCTTAACAAGTAGAGGAAGACTAAAGAAACGATGTATATATTGTGTGATAGATGATATGGCTAGAAGTGGAGGAGGAAGTGACTACCAAGACGACGAGTAATGGAGAACAGACGAGTGATAGATTATCACTCGCTTAAAAACCGGTGAAGGAAAACTTCGTGAGGAAACCAGCATGTCTGAGAGATATTTCTCAACAGCATGTGAAGCTAAGTCAGAGGCCCATGGGCAGCATGAAAACTCTGACACCAGAAAAGAAGAACATGGAGAAGTAAATAAATTGGGACGAAGGCTGGTTAATGATGATTCAATAATAATATATCATCATGCCTGTTATCTCAGAAGGTTTAGGCAGACCTGTCATGGCACCCACATTACGCCAGTTATGTTTAAGTCCTATGTAATAGGAGGTGAACGTATTATAAACCATAAATTACATACATTACATAAGCTAGTTTTAACTCTTATCTTGACCAGACCAGTTTCTACGTCACCAAGTCTCCATGCCACCATGATACCACCATCAGGTAGGACACACCGCGTCAAGTGTCCGCCACCCCTTACAATTAATCTATCGGGCTCGGTGGCATAATTACCGAGTGACATCAACCGGCCGGCGCCGGCGCAATTGTCGCGACCTTCCAACGTCACTGCTATACTAATTATAATTAAATTTAGAGTAGTAGGGTCTCGTAAAAATGCTATGTTTAGAGTTTGGAGTGTCAGAAACATCTGGTTGGATCGTGAAATTCCTAGTATGTAGTGGTTGTAAAACTTGGAAGTTGATTAACGCCTCGTATGCCGTAATTGAGGAGAGCAGTGATGGCCTAGTGGTGTCCGCCAAGCAGTAGCTTCACTTTGAGAATTTAATTTCATCACTGCTCTCAAAACGGTGAAGGAAAACATCGTGAGGAAGCGATCAGCCGGCTGGCCATCCGCCAGCCAGCGTGGTGGATTATGGCCCACTCCCTCTCTTAGAGAGGAGGCCTGTATCCCGGCCGTGGGAACATTATTGGCTTATTATGTATGCCGTATAATTATATTATTACAGAAACAACTTAAAAAGCTATTTTTTCTCGTCTCGATCCACGTTCCAGCAGTCAAAAGGTTAAGAAGCAGGAACTATGATAGAAAACTAACAGTTTCCTTTCGAATGAACCAGTATTTTTCGTTCTTCAAGATATTGGCGAAAAACTCCATTTTGAGACAAACGAAAAGGGAACAAAAAGTTACCAGTTTTTTTTTAGATGTGTTCTTCCTATTCACCTGTAGGTATATTGACTATAAAAAATAAAACCGACTTCCAAAAAAAACACTACAAAGTGAAAAATAATTTTGATTTCGGAAGTCGGTGGCAAAAAATGAAAATACAAAACCGAAGACACCGACTTCCGAAATCAAAATTATTTTTCACTTTGTAGTGTTTTATTTTTTGTAAAAAAGTTTTTATTTTTCACTTTTTAGTTGTGGTACCTACACAACCCCCTCCCCAAATTTTAATACCACTACCTGGTATGTAAATTACAGTGACAGGAACTTATTAGAACATCGTCCACATATATTAAGTATTTTTTAGATTTTTGTTGATTTTTCAAAAACTGCTTATCCGATTTCGATAAAAATTTTATGGGACCATTTGGGAAGTATACCCTTTCCAACAAAAAAAGATTTTTTCAAATCGGTTGGCAAGCAACGGAGTTATGCGTGAAAAAACATTAAAAAATATATATATATATACAGTCGAATTGAGAACCTCCTCCTTTTTTAGAAGTCGGTTAAAAATAATGGAAACTTTAGCTGTTTCAAAATAAAATAAAAAAAATATTTATTCATATTAAAGTTGATCAATCCAAAAAAAATTAAGATGGAAAATCATTAAATGACTCTCCTCCCGCTCTGGATGGAGCGGAAGGGAGTGTCAGACTCTTACTGATTAAAACCCATCCATGTTCCTTCCTCAGCATTGTGTGTTGCTCACAATCCATTTAACGCCAAAATGACATTCAAATAGTGCCTTAAACGCCTGAACTTCACCACTTCGTATTACTTTAGCTGTTCTGTAATCTTACCAACGTATTCCTAAAGAAATCTAGTTACGAGACCTATTTTCAGCTCCCTCGGTCAATGACAAAAGCATAGACTAAAATAAAAAAATAAATGCATAAAACATGGCGCCACATCAGGATTCTTATGTCAGGGATCGCACAAATCACGCGCACAACCATCTAAGCCGGAAGAAATATCTGTTGGCCATAAAAATATCTGCTCGACGCGACGTTGCTATTCAAAGTGTTTTGCTTCATTTGCGTGTCGTCTATCAAAGTGGGTATTTCATCCATCATCGTCTAATCGTTTGTGGTGATAGAAGTGTGGCCAGCATCAGCCATTTCATACCATCATCATCTGCCTAGCCTTTTCCCAACTATGTTGGGATCAGCTTCCATTCTAACCGGAAGCAGCTGAGTATCAGTATTACATGGAGCGACTGCCTCTCTGACTTCCATAACTCAGGGACTGACCTACACCCCTTAGGTAAGACTGGACTGGCGGTCGGACTTTCGTTCTTCTGACTTCCCGTAACACACACACACTGGCAAAGATCTAAGAATAACAGCCGGGACCAACGGCTTACCGTGTTTTTCGAGGCGCTGAGGGATCTCGTTATGTAAAGATGGTTACCCATCTTCAGACTAACCGCGGTATGCGTAGCACTCATTATATTTATAGCCCCATTTTATAGCATGAATTGTTATATTCAGTGTTCTGAAATATACGCCCAACATTTTATTGTCAAATTGATTAGGTATAAATAAATACATTTTAAATTTGGAATTTGAAATCATTCAACAATGAGAACAAGAAAGAGCTTCCAATCCAATTGAGATAGACTGACTAATGGATCGATGGTACCAAAGGTCCATTTTATATAATATTGTGTCCATAAAATACAATGATAATTAAAACATTGAAGCCATCCAATGACAACGGAAGGGAGTGTCTGACGTTTACTGATGAAACCTATCCATGTTCCTTCCTTAGCCCTTTATGTTCCGGGGTAGCGGTAAACCTTTCGGACAATCCCGTTTACCGCAGAATAACATCTGGAAAATATGCTCGTGCACTCCGAATGTGTAATAAAGATCGTTTTAGTAAATTTTGAGATTCTTTAATGTAATCGTGTTCTCATTCAACACTTTAACGAAATAACGTTGTCCACAGTTTTATTTGTGATAAATCGTAATTTTGTGTCCTAGAATCCATTTCCTTCGTTGATATGTCAAAGAGAAATTGAGTATATTTCTTAGAATGTTCGTCTATCTATTTGATAGCTTGCACGTTGTGATGTGACTATTATTTCGCTGAAAATCTTAAATAGACTATTACGAGATCCGAGAAAATGGAAGGAGGAAAAAATATGATGGTATTTTTCCTCATTGTGTTTTGTCGAGTGAGACTACCTCGTATCAATTTAATAAAATTTTTTAGGTATAACATGTAAATTAAATAGATAACTTTTATGTAAGTACACAATTTTTGTGATATACACACCTTCTTTGTTATAAAATATACATACTGTAGACTTATCGAAATATTATAGGATCATTTCACAGCAACTACAAAATCCAATTAATAAAACTAAACTGAACCTTTACAGCCACTAAAATGACAATACCCTCCATGACAGTCGGGACCAACGACTTAACGTGCTTTCTGGACCACGTAGAGGTATTGGTATGTAAGAATGGTCACCCATCCACGGATTATCCGCGGCAAGCGTAGCTTAACCTGATCGATTGACCCGTGTGGCCGTTTTTACTTAGCCACACATTACCATTCCAGTTCATCAGCCATCCCATTAATTAAAACTACAATCAAAGAGTCACAGTGCTATAAAATGTCGCACAAAAACTAATTTGTATAAATTACATTAAAAACTTCTTATAAGCTAGGTACCTACTATGAATATTAAAACAAAGGACTTGAAATATTCTCAAAGAAAACATCTGTTACTAATTATCTCGCTAATTACAATGCCATGTCGTACCGTTGACATTTCGAATAAATGTAATCGATCCCGTTAATTAACGAGCATTCGATTAATCGGAATAAAAATAAAATGTTTAAGAAATAATATTCATACTTGTGTGTGGGGCGTTTTTTGTTTAAAAACTTGTTGTGACAAGTCGGCTCTATGGTTTTGTTTCTAAGAAGAATTATGACTCGTTCTGGTTTGTCGAGAATTGTATAAGTAAAGAAAATGTTGCACGTAATTAGGTGAATGATGGTGGTCCTTCGTTAAAGAGGACCAAGAACATATACGGTTTGGTCTTTTTTTTTTGTTTTTTTTTACATGTTGTGATTAAAAACTTCACTTAAAAATAAAAAAAAATAAAAATGTCTTTCGCAACCCCAGAACATAAAGGTACAGGTAACATGGCTGTTTTCGTCAGTAAGAGTCTGACACTCCCTTCCGCTCCACCCACAGCGGGAGGGGTGTGTAATGTTTGCTATAATAACAGATAGTCTAATTTCTTATGACATAACTTACATATGATATAATTTTCATATGCTATTTATTTATTTATTTATTGAAAGGAACAACAAACAGTTACACTATAAGGACTTACAACTAGTTTAACAAAATAGCAATTTGGTTATAACGTAACCTACAACGTTGTCCACAAGTAGACATAGATGTTTAAAAAAAAACTAAAACTAATCGCTAAACTAAATGCTATAAAAACATTTAACCTAATTTCATTATGATCTAATGTTATATAATAATGATATAATTTTCACTTACTCTAATTTCATTTAGTATAACGTTCATTTTATATAATTTTCATTATGTATAATATTCATTTTTTATAACGTTCATTTGACCTAATGTTCTTTTGACCTAATTTCATGTTTAATGGTCACAGTTCTAACCTAACTGAAATGGCACCTAAACATACCTTCAAATATTCTATGCAACGTTGAGGGTAAGCTTGGTCGACGTAGCCCCGCTTCGCGGGGCTCCTACTTCTGGGTGGTTTATAAAAAATAACCACGAAGGGGATGGCGGGGTCTATTCGCTCGCTTCGCTCGCTCACCCGACCCCGCCATCCCCATCTAACCTAACCTGTCCGAGTCGGTGTGCCCTAAATTCCAGATTGTATCTAGTTTCTCCCGGTAACATTAGTTGAGGGTGGCAGGTGGAAGGATCTTTAGTAGATTTTCTAAATTATATTAAAAGTTAATTATGGATTTTGAATATTATGGCAACTGAATATTATATTAATTGAATATTATTTCAAAGGTGCATTATATAAACTGTTCATTATACCATATGAAATTAGGTAAAACGAAATTATTTCAATAATTCTTTATATCATTTGAACGCTATATTAAAAGAAAATTATATTAAATGAAATTAGGTCTTATGATCATTAGAACTTTTGTTATTATGTCAATCGTTACACACCCGAGCGGGAGGGATAATATATGATGATTACCCTCCCTCAAAAAAAAAAGTTACAGGGTAACACGATACACCTTGGTAAGACTAGCTGCCATACTTTCGTGCTAAGCGGGATTGTCCAAATGGGTTACCACTACCCCGGAACATACAGGGCTAAGGAAGGACCATGGATGGGTTTTAGTCAGTAAGAGTCTGAAACTCCCTTCCGGTCCACCCAGAGCGGGAGAAGTCATTGGACGATTTACCAGCATTAAAAAAAAGACTTTCTTGCTTCTAACAGCCAACTTCTCAAACATTAAAAAGATCTTTCAATTGAACCAGGAAGAGATACAAAACAGAGTCCACTTTCTGATGATTTACTTTGAAAATTGCCCCGCAAAGTCATAAAACACAACAAAGGATGTTCGCCGGCCGCAGTTCGCGCACACACTTAACACTTTCGTCGAAACGTAACTCTTCAGACTGGTTGTTAAATCGCAATTTGCTGTAAATAATCGATTTTTGATGGGTCCCACTCATATTCGAGTCTAGCCGATTATTTTGTTTTAAGTAATACGTTGTTGATCTTCCTTTTTAAGGTTCCGTAACCAAGGGGTACCAACGGAACCCTGTTATTAAGGCCCCGCAGTGTATCACAGAGCTGTATCGTTTGAAGCTCAATAGGTAGGCACTTGAAATTTCCACAAAGCATGTGCTATTTCGTGCTAGTACGCACGGCTACACATCAAGCTATACATTTCCAGTTTACGCTGATCTCGCATTGTATAGGATTTCCGTACGATGCGAGACCAGCGTAAACTGGTTTTGTGTAGCTTGAGTGTAGCCGTGTGTACAACAAAATAAAATAAAATTTATTTAGTTTTTTTTTAAATGTGTTTTAAATATTATACGATGATACAGAACCCTTCGTGTGCGGTGTCAGACTCGTACTTGGCCGCTTTTAGGTCATGAAGCCCATTTAAAAGTGTTTAAAATGCGATTAGCATGGTTTTAATGTCTTTATTGGTTGCTAGGCTCCCTGCAGGGTATGTTTATGCAGTATTTAAATATGTAATACATCATTGCCTGTCTGAAACCTCTTTGCATGGAACTACACGGTGTTTATGCATAAAGATTAATCTTCAATGTTTACCTGTATTTTAAGCTGTCGCAGCAGTCATTCGTAACTCTTTAACAGTCGTGACGGGTAGTTAGAAGCACAATGTCTGACAACCAGTATTACCAAGGAATATCATGATATCCAGTACCTAACACATACTAAGCGCTAAGTTTTTAAGCTCTGGCTGGAGGCATTAATAAGTTGAGGCATCCACAGGCATGTCCGGGTGATCAGCCGAAAACCTCCAAGGTAGACCTGCGAAGTGACATTTTGCAACTGGCTATCACAACGATATATATTTTTTTAATCATCACATGACTTCTCCCGCTCTGGGTCGAGCGGAGGGAGTGTCTGACTCTTACCGACCAAAACCCATCCTAGTTTCTACCTTAGCCTTTTGTGTTCCGGGGCAGCGGTTACCCTTTCCCCCTTGATCAGCTGATTATATGAAGTTATTTTGGTTTCTATTAGGGGTCTCCTTCTTCTTTTCGTACAGTTAGTGACTAACCTGGTGTCAGAGTATTTATGCTGCCCATGGACTTAGCTCTGACCCGGCTCTGACCTAGTGGTCGTAAGCGCTACATTAGCTGAAGCGGTCGTAACCAAGCAAAAGGCACTGCATGAGGCCCTCAGATCAGGCAAAGTTTTATCGGGTTTTTCCATCTAGAATTCCTCAGCAGCAACTTGGATTCCGTTATCTCGGTTGATGGCATTACGCTAGCCCACTATTACAAAAATCAATCTGCCTAGCCTTTTCCCAACTATGTTAGGGACGGCTTCCAGTCTAACCAGCAGCTGAATACCAGTATTTTACATGGAGCGACTGGCTTTCTAACCTTCACACACAACCCAGTCACTAACTGGGTAATACGATACCCCTTGGTAAGACTGGCTGTCAGACTTACGGGCTTCTGACTACCAGTAACGACTGTCAAAAATCCACGAATGACAGCCAGGACCAACGCTATCCCACTATTACATGGGACTTAATTATAACTGGTGAAACGTGGCTGTACTATACCTATAGTAGGTAAAACAGCCAACCCAACCCTTCGGAAAAACAAGGCGTGATATTATGTTATTTCGATACATTTGTCAAAATAACTCACCAGTTTACATTTAGTACGACAAACGCTAAGTGCATTCGCTTCGAATAAATCTCTTATAAATTATATAGCTATAAAACGGGCATAAAACTGCAAAGTACTCTTGGAATAAATCCAAAAAGGAATGTGTAAAAATATATTTTCGTACTGCCCTCATTTGCGGCGGGTCAACAATATTTAATGGACAAGGCTGAAACATTAACAATTAACATATGTGAGCTGTTAATTTTTATGTCAGAGCAACGTACACGAAATTCATAATTTTAGGGTTATAGGTATTCTAAAAGTAAAAATAAATCAAAAATCCAAGAATATGTGGTCCAAAGATTCATAGTTTCGAAGATAATCATTAATTTTTCTCGATGTGTGTTAGCACTATCTGAGTGTCATTAATAAATACAAGTAATTTATTTTCATTCAAACCAATCATTCATATTTAAAGCTAAGAAAATGCAACGTTGTCATTATTCACGTTAGGGTGTTTCATATTACTTAAGTCCGATGAAAATTGAAAAAAATAAAAAAATATGATTGATAAATAATTCATTTAATTGATTCTTTGATATGATTTTATTCATACCTTAGAATTATGATATATAATAAAACACCTCGTATTCTCGTGTAAACAATCAAAATATAAAACTTACTAAATTACTATAATAGTTCATTCAATCTGCCTAGCCTTTTCTCAACTATGTTGGGGTCGGCATGATGACATTTCGAATGCGTTTGAAGTCGCTAATTAAAATTAAATATCCGAGTTAATCAGACGAAATTAGCTAGGCTTTTAGAGCTGGTAATCCTCAAAGTGCAGTAAGTAATTATGTTTTACGAAATACCAAGGGAAATAACACAGAAAGAAAACATAATTTAGATGCATTCTGGTATTTATACAGTCATTTCTTTTTGGGCGTTATGTTAACATTTGCTCAGTTTGTGCAGCGGCATTTTTATGTTCTTGGGTTGCATGTGGCGAAATTAAACCTTATTTTTTTTTTTTCATTCATAAACAGCATTTTTTTATTATTTTTTGGATATATAATCAGCCTATATCAAATGTTGATACACAGGCCTCCTCTCTCGGGCCTGTGGACGATGAGTACCTAATGGGTAGCTGACCGTCCGATCAGGACTAGGCCCATGCCACACGGCGCGTACCTACATGTTCCACGCGTGTTCCTCGAAGAGATGTCAGCAATAGGGAAGGGGGCCGTTAGGGTCTAAGCCTGCTGGGTCAGCGGGATTGCCCGGAAGGGTATTATCACGGAACATAAAGGAAGGAACATGGATGGGTTTTAGTCAGTAAGAGTCTGACACTCCCTTCCGCTCCACCCAGAGCGGGAGGGGTCATTTGATGATTTCCCATCCTCAAAAAACCCTCCTGTCTATGAGACTCTGAGGGACTTAATCCACCACGCCATTCTTCATCGTTGATTCTAGGACATGCCAGTTTCCTCACGATGTTTTCCTTCACCGTTTTAAGAGCAGTGGTGCGTCAGTGAACGGTATTAGCGTTGCTGAATTTTCGGCCAAACTAATTTAATATATAAATATAAATTTAAGTACTTACTATTTTTGCCATCGAAACGCTAAGAAAAAGAAGAGCAGTGGTGAAGAAATTAATAACATCAAGTGAAATGACAGCCAGGGTTCTAAGCTCTTAAGTCTATACCACTAGGCCATCAGCGATCTAGTACTGCAGATCTATTCTGTAAAGATGTCACCTTTTTTTTTTTAAGGCTGGGAAATCATCCATTGACTGCTCCCGCTCTGGGTGGAGCAGAAGGGAGTGTCAGACTCTTACTGACTAAAACCCATCCATGTTCCTTCCGTAGCCCTTTATGTTCCGGGGTAGCGGTAACCCTTTCGGACAATCCCGCTTACCCGGTAGGCTTGGCCCTGAGGGGCCCCTTTATATGCTGACATCTCTTTGAGGCGCGCGTGGAACATATACGCGCCGTCCGGCACGGGTCTGGTGCTGATCGGACGGTGAGTCACCCATTACTCACCGTCCGCAGGCCCGCCAAGATGTCACCTTGAAGTCCCATTAGATGGAATAACAGCTCACTTCACCTACGTTTTCATGGTGACAATTTAACTGACTAGACCGGCTGGTTACAATTCATTAATGAGAAGCTGCCCCGACAGACGTTGTCCTGTCTTAACTTTGATACCTACCCTACCTACCTACCTACTTACCTACCCACCCATCCCACGTACGTAATAACCTTCTCCTGACTATAACAAACACAACAATAAAAGAATTAGTGAAATCGGTCCAGCCGTTCACACGTGATGGCGTGACCACGGGAAGTAGGGATTCATTTTTAACCGACTTCTAAAAAAGGAGGAGGTTCTCAATTCGACTGTTTATATATTTTTTTTTATGTTTGTTCGCGCATAAATCCGTTGCTTGCCAACCGATTTGAAAAATTCTTTTTTTGTTGGAAAGGTTATACTTCCCAAATGGTCCCATAAAATTTTTATCGAAATCGGATAAGCGGTTTCGAAAAATTAACAAAAATCTAAAAAAAATCTTACTTAATATATGTGGACGATGTTCTAATAAGTTCCTGTCACTGTAATTTACATACCAGGTAGTGGTATTAAAATTTTGGGGGTTAAACCCACCCCGGGTTGTGTAGGTACCACAACTAAAAAGTGAAAAATAAAAGCTTTTTTACAAAAAATAAAACCAACTTCCAAAAAAAACACTACAAAGTGAAAAATAATTTTGATTTCGGAAGTCGGTGGCAAAAAATGAAAATACAAAACCGAAGACACCGACAAAAAAGTTTTTAGTATATACAGGGTGGAATTTTGTAATGCCACCTGAAAGAATTAAAGATCTAAGCATACATACAGACATTAGGACGCAGGAAGCGACTTTGCTTTTTACTATGTAGTGATGACACTGAGCCATCACTCTACTAATAATACTAATATAATTAATGATGGCGAACCAGAAAATCCCCTACTTACCTACTGCAATTAGCACGTTTTGTTTGCGAATCAAGAAATAGAATTCATGGCCGGTCATTCGCTTCTTGGCATTGGCCTGGTAAACAATGTAGAAGAATATTTTTTGAAGAGAATGCATTGGCGAATGCTCACATAGAATTATTATAAGAATAGATGCGTTAGTTTAATTTTCAGTATTATTAATTCTTTCTTTTATGGTTAACTAACTGCTGCCAGCGGCGTCGCCCGCGTGGAAGGCGGAAATTATCCCAAGGGAACGTTCTACCGAGATAAAATGTATTCTATGTTTTAATCCAGGTCATAAACTACCGCTGTGCAAAGTTTCATCCAGATCCATTTAGCCGTTTGAGCGTGAAGGACGGACAAACATACAAACTCACACAAACTGGCGACAAATGGGAATATTTTTCCAAAAAATCCCAGTTGTCACCAGTGGTGGCGTCACCAGTGGCGACAACTGGGAATAACTCAACACTCACTCACCAAGTTTCGCCTTTATAATATTAGTGGGAAGTGCGAGTGCAGACGTAAATATAGATATGTTGTAATTTCTGATAACGGCCTCCTCCATTAAATTATTGTACTAACGCCAGCACATCAAGCTATCCCTAACTGTCAAATTCTCCCAATTGAAAATGAACCTTATGCTTTTGTAATAAAGTTGAAAAACTATCAAAGAGATTTGACAGATTGGGTTAACTTGATGGGCTTCTGTACATTGGAAACGGCAGCTACTTACGTTTTGTAGGTTGTAGACTCGAACCCTGACAGATACATTACTTTAATGAATTATTTCGTCACTGCTCTCAAAACGGTATATCCTCGTGAGGAGACCGACATGTCCTGGAACCAAAAATTTGAAAATAATATATTGTGAGGGTATCACTTGTGTTTCTGTTCATGGTTTCAACCCGGACTGGGTGCGCGTAGTGGAATATGGTACACTCACTCTCTCGGAGAGGACTCTTGGGTCCCAGCAGTGGGAACAATAAACTATCGGTGTTTCAAATTTCACCTAGATCCGTTTAGCTGATGATTGAGTAACAAACCTCGCATTTATAATTGTGCATAGTAATTTAAGTAAGATTATTTCAATTTTTCATTAACTTTTATGTGGTAGCCCCACAAAAAGAGCTTTATGTTTAGATATTCCCATAAAACCCGACACACACTTAGCCGGCATCTTAAAAAATCATCAAATTACCCACGACGGCGTGAGTGTTGCCCCCTTACAAATTGCACAGATTGTAAGTTCTTGGTAAATATTTCTGTGAGCAAACCGACCTTTTTGCTGCCTCTAAAGACACCGCGAGAAATCTCCGCGCACACTTTAATTTGACAAATTTGTAAGTCTTTACACGGCTTCACATTCTTGTGGTGGTCAGAAAAAGTTTTCATAAGACACATTCGTATATCAGCTGCCACACGGAGCGGCCATTTTGGGGAGTTTGAACGAAATTTAAAAAACGTTTTCGGTTCCTTTTTTGAAGTTCATTTCATTCAGAAGAGCGCAATATTTTTCTTTTTATTTACGACCAGCTTCTGTCCGCGGTTGGAAAGAAACCGCATGGATGTCGGAAATTGTTACATTATTGGAGTTTTAGTAAGGAACCCAAATTTTTTTGAAAATATAATATAGCCTATGTCACCCGGGGATAGTGTAACTTCCCAACAGTGAAAGAATTCTTCAAATCGATTCAGTATAGTTTCGGAGCCTATTCAATTTGCAAGCAAACAATGCAATCTTTCCTCTTTATAATATTAAGTATAGATTGATTGTCCGGGTTTACTGCTTTAAATCGATTGAGAACTAGCACCTTTATTTTGAATTCTTACAAAAAGCTATATAGGCGTGCACAGCTGTCCCATAACAATAAAAATATGGTTTATAAGACACTTAAAGATACCTTACAATAAAAATAGCTCGAAGCGACAAAAACCTGACACCTTGGATGGTGAGATACCGGAACCAAGATGCGTGTGACCATAACACCTAGGTGCAACTTTTTGTCCATGAATTAATTGCTGGCCTAAAGACCAATGGCTATGAAAGTACCGTCAATTTTAATTGTTATAATTATATGTACGTGTAGGCAATTTTTTTCAAAGTTCACATACCTGCGTTCACGCTCTTTTTCTTCGGAGGTGAGCAGAATTCCGATCGGTAGCATACCTTGTTTAGCGACTGGACGCTAAAGATCGAAAAAGTTTTTAATAAAATTATAATAATGTGCCGTGACATGCCGTCGATATCCGATGACCACTTTTGTCATATCAGTATGAGATATCAGTGGTTGAAAGAACACAAATTTGTACATAATTTGAGGGCAAAAACTTCATACGAAGAATAATAACAAAATTGTCCAAAAACCTTTTATGATTAACAATACAACGCAGCTATAATCCCAATTAGATATTTGAAAGGGAAGTCAATAACGTTAGTTTTTATGAAGTGTCTGAACGAATTTGTACGTATTTTGTATGAAATATAACAATATGACGTCACAGATTTTTAGAATCAAATGGAATACTTATTAGCATTAAATTCAATTTTACAATTATATCTTCGCATAATATTTAATTTCTGTACGGTGATAGAAGTTTTTAAGACGCGCAGTCTTTTATCTATGTGATTTCATATTGAAACGGTTAAAAATAAATTTGACCGTTTCAAATAGTCAATTGAAAGGTTAGAAAGAGGTGTATCTATTGTACACCCACATTTCGCCAATAATGTTTAAGTCCTATGTAACAAAAGGCGATTCTATTGCCATCAAACGGGCGCAAATCCAGACTCCGAGCTACTACTGAGAAATCCCAGATGTAGAACCCAATAACACTTTGCCCGGAATTAAATTTTGTAGGTAAAACTTATATCTCTCGTATTGATGATTAAGATTAGGCTCTACACAACAATTGAGCATTCGTAGCCTAGTGGTAACAGCCATGATATGCGAGTTGTAGGTCGTGGGTTTGAACTGAACCCTGACGAGCACTTTACTTTGTCTAATTAGATCACCACTGCTCTCAAAACGATGAAGGAAAACCTCGTGAAGAAACTGGCTTGTCCTACAACCAAAATTTTAAAATATGTGATATCTTCCAACCCGCACTGGTCCCGCGTAGTGAAATACGGCTCAATCCTTCTCACAGAGAGGAGGGCTTTGCCCATGGGCCTCTGACTTAGCTTCACATGCTGTTGAGAAATATCTCTCAGACATGCCGGTTTCCTCACGATGTTTTCCTTCACCATTTTATAAGCAAGTGATATACAATACGCACTTGAATCCGAAAAGTCGGAGGTTCGAACTCGAGACCTAGAATAGAATAGAATAGAATAGCATTTATATGCAAGAAAAATAAATGCTGTCTTATACTATTCTAGATATTAGTTATTAACTATTATTAATCGGTGAAAGAAAACATCGTGAGGAAACCGGCATGCTTGAGAGATTTTTCTCAACAGTATGTGATGCTAAGTCAGAGGCCCATGGGCAGCATTAATAAAATACTAACACCAGGTTAGTCACTAACCACAAGAAAAGAAGAAGAATATTTGCCTAAGACTTGGCAGTGCGACGGTCACAACCATGAAGCAAATACAATTGCTTCATGGTCACAACACTAGGCTACCACTGCAGTGGGAACATTGTAAGGTGGTTATACATATGCACGACTACATATAGGCAGAATGAACATCACATATTTTGTTACACCAGTGTAACGGCATCCTTAATGCCTGTTCACACCTTATGGACGAAAGGTGTCCTCACGCCGACAGGACCAAGAATGTGAAAATTAAGACTCCTTTTATCTCGTGTCCAGTATCAAGTTTCGTGACCGCAATACTGTAGGGGGCAGTGGAGCATAATAAAGGCTGTCCTTGTGTAACTTCTTTGAAAGAACCTGCCCTTTTTATGTGAGCTAAAAGTAATATATTAGACATTTCGATGAGAATAAAAAAGCGGTCAAATACGAGTCGTTCTCGCACCTTACAGATTCCGTACAATATTGAACAATACCGGTGGAGCTCGTGGCTAAGTACTTACAGCAGCACAGGTCGATCCATCAGGTTAAGCTACGCTTGCCGGGGTTATCCGTGGATGGGTGACCATCTTTACGTACCGAGACTCCTCCGTGGCTCGAAAAGCACGTTAAGCCGTTGGTCCCGGCTGTCATTTGTGCATCTTTGACAGTCGTTACGGGTCGTCTGAAGCCCGAAAATCTGACAGCCAGTCTTACCAAGGGTGATCGTATGGCCCAGTTATTGGGTTGTGGAGGTCAGTGGCAGTCGCTCCATGTTAAATACTGGTATTCGGCTGCATCCGGTTAGACTGGAAGCCGACCCCATAATTGTTAGGAAAAAGGCTAGGCAGATGATGACCGTACTTTTGTTCTCAGGCGGAAACCTTCAAAAGGCGCCTGGACTTTTGGGGTAAGGACCAGGAAGTGTGGGACATTTGTTAAATGTTTTACTATTTAATTTTTTTAAATAGTGAAAATTTAACGAAATTGTTTTTAATTTTTATTTTTAAATAATAATTTTATTTTTAGTTTATTGGTGCTGTTATAACCGCCATTCTCAGGGGAGTCTTTGACTCTGGGTAAATTTTAAGTGTCAAGTTATTGTGGTTCAAAAGATACAACCATGAGACAGACAGACGGATGAACGGACAGCGCAGCGTCAGTAACTTGGTCCTGTCGGCACTTTTTGGCTATGGAACCTTAAAAATGCCCGTTAATCGCCGGATTTCTTTGTTTATCGACCGTTGTCTTTCATTCAGTCTTATCAAAGATCAGTTTGAATGACCCAATGTTTCAAATGGAATATAAAGAGATTCTGGCGTGCTATATACCATTGATAGTCTGGTGCTGTGACCGTCGGACTGCCAAGTCATAGGTCTCGAGATCGAACCCGAGGTACGCACCTGAATTTACGGATTCATGAGTTAACTACGTTACTTTTTATAAACCAACATGCCTGAAAGATATTTCTCAACAGCATGTGAAGCTAAGTCAGAGGCCCATGGGCAACATAAAAACTCTGACTCCAGGTTAGTCACTAACCACACCAAAAGAAGAAGACTGTCAAAAGTTCCCAATTGAACATGAACCTTAAAGTCTTTGTAATAAAGTTGAAAATCTATCAAACAATCTGTCTAAAATCAGAGGCCAGCACAATCTGTCAAACAAATTTGACAGATTGTGCTGGCCTCTGTACATCAAACTTCATACTCTTAAATTAAGTTCCTCATTTCTCAACCTGCATACTATTCAACACATAATCTAAACAGCGCATCGAAGACCTAAGACTTGTGAATACTAAAGTGAGTAAAGTAATTAAGTGCAGTGTACTAACAGTTAATAGGCTGTGCAGCTTAGTATAACGCGGCTAATTGAAATAGACGTAAAATCGATTAGTGCAGTGAGCGCGGGCAGCGTGCAGGCACCGCCGTGCCCGACGGATTATCTCGGATTATGTACCTACGTATATGTGTAGAAAACAGATGATTTTTTTGTATGAAAAAGGAAATGGAACATCACACACTACCTGTTCGTCACTGTCTCCTACGGAGTCTTTCAATTCGGTCACCCTATGTCAGATTTCTACATTCAAATGTACAATTCTCATCATCTGCCTAGCCTTTTCCCAATTAAGTTGGGGTCGGCTTCCAGTTTAACCGGATGCAGCTGGATACCAGTATTTTACATGGAACGACTGCCTATCAGACCTCCACAACCCAGGAACTGGGAAATACGATACCCCTTAGTAAGACTGTTGTTCAAATCTACAACATATTTTCAAATTCGAATCTGTAATTCTATTCATATTTCAATAATATTCTATTCTATGTCAAAGCATAATCAGCTTGTAATGTTCCCACTGCTGTGTCACAGGCCTCCTGTAGGTGGCAGGCCGTGATCCACCTCGTAGACCCAGTCCGGGTTGGTGTATGTCACTCACTACTCACCGCCCGCAGGCCCGCGCCTACAGTGGCCGGGAGTCGTCACGTGGCTCCCAACGCCCGGGGCGTCTCCCGCGGTGGCTGGGACGAGAGAACCTTTCCCTCTCCCATCCCGCCACCTCCTTCGCGAGCATGACTGCTTCGCAGAAGGAGGTGAAAAAGAGCAATATGTGCAGCTTGGGTTTGAACTCACGACATTAGTTGTGACTCTCAACCTGGCAATCCAACCATTAGGCCAAATCGGCTATTACAAATCCCACTTAATAGAAGGCGTTTCTATTATCAGCAATCAGCTGAAAATCCAGACTTGGGCTGCTGTTGAGAAATCCTTAATGGAAAAATTCAGCAGCTTTTTATTTAACCTAATGGATCCCACACTTAGCATTCATGCTAGCCAACACGAAACAGTGAGGCAGTCAAGTTTTCAACCAATATAATTATTATTAAACAAAAGCTTTGAAATCTCACCATATACTGCAGACTCATGTAACTCTATCCCCCTGTGCGTTGCGTCTCACCTTTCGCTTTTCAATCATACCCGCTGGCGAAGGTAATTCGGGTGCGGTCCTGCCCCTGTCAGGCCATGTCCCTATCGTCGGTGTAAATACTAACGACCTTTAACGTGTCTGGGACTAATCGAAAAGTATCTTTGCATATACTGTAGGTACTATTTTTGTGACGGGTTGTGTTTTGAATTTAGAATCGGGTACTGTCTGGTGGGATTTTAAATTAGGAATCGGAACGAATGAGGGTGTTGTTTGGATTTGAATTGGTAGAATAGGTATTTTTGTTTTATCAGTTACTTTTTAAAGGCAAAAATATCATGAAGCAGGTATTAGACTAACATTCAAAAGCAGAGAAGAAAATAATGAATACCGCTTTTATAACCCATCTGTCCCTTCTAAAACCCAAATCATCTCCTATCAAATTCCGTTCACAGAAAGTTGCCTAAAATAACCCTAAAACAAAAGAACACCAAAACCTCGTAACCTAAAGCCTATAAAGGCATGCCCCCGGGCTGTGGTCCCGCGTAGTAACTAGAGAACCGTGCCATAGTCTCGAATTACACTATCCATTTATTTGCCACACAACCAACGAGTTTTTATTTGTTTTAACCCCTCATTTCACTCGATGATTCATTCGCGACAGCTCTATTTTCAAACTAGGAATCGAATTTGAAATAGTCGATTCCCGTGCGAACGCATTTGATTCGAATTGGTTCTACGGTTATGATCATTGCTCTAAAAAGTTTTAAAATAGCTTTTTGCAGTTTTCGTTTAATTTCGAATGCGTTCTGTTTTTGAATAAAAAATGTGGCCTGATTTATTTTGTAGAGTTTCGTTGCTTGGATTTTGGTAGATTTATAGTTTCGCTTGTGTAGGTACACGCTATCGTAGTTAATGCAACGAGCTCTTTTATTTCGGTATTGAAATAAAAACGTGGCGTAAATTCTATAGTAAAATAATTCTATAGAGTTAAGTAGTTAACAATAAATTATTCTCATTAATTAAGTAAGACCCTGGTTAAGCAAATCTTGAAGCCCACACGCTAAAACATTATTTAGATGACAAACGTTATGTTGTTAATTTGAATTCAAAATTTAAATTTAAATTAACCACTTTACATAAAACGCAACATCGTAAAAGGCCTATTCGCTTTTTAATTACAAAAGCATTACAAAGACAAGAAACTGGCAACACAAGTGCCGGCTAACCCTCCTACCATTTGCCACTTGCAACTAACAATTAATTCTACAAAACACTAACATAAAAGCCAGGAAATATAAACACATCATTACAGTTTTATTAATAACCCATTCGAAAGCATAAAGTGCAACAAATTATAAATGGCTCAGGAATAAATGTATACTTACTCTTTGTAAGATGGTAACATAATTGTTTCAGAAATACCACTTTGTACAGAGCAGTTTCAAATTTCAACTTTATTACACAAGAATAAGGTTCATTTTCAATTTTGAAAATTTGACAGGAATAACTTTACGTGTTAGCGTCTGTACAATGAAAACTATCTGCAGTATGGCTTTGCTTCCCTTAATCCATCCAAGGTCGGCTAGTCAGAAAGATGAAGCTAGTTGCCTTCCAAAGCAGAAGGTACTTATGGCGAACAACGGGCAAGAAACGTTACCTAAACTCTTTAAACAAAATATGGTTACAATTTTTTTCTTTTCGGAATACTTACTGCTCGGCAGACACAATATTTAGAGATAATAACATGATGGCCAGTTACAAGTTTTTGCAGATACTAGTACGTCATCACACAGAACGAATAAAATTTCAAATATAGATCTCTTAAAAGATTCAACATCACGTTACTCTCAGGCTTGTTTCTTTTGTGAAGCTTGCCGTCAAGGTGCGCAGGATTTAAGCGGGATTGTCCGAAAGGGTTACCGCTGCCTATTAAGGGCTAAGGATGGTACATGAATGGGTTTAGTCAGTAAAAGTCCGACACTCCCTTCTGCTCCACCCAGAGCGGGAGAAGTCATTGGATGATAGAAAAAGTTGAGAGAGAGGATTGTCAATGAACCTTCTGCAACTTTTCATTTTTAATAACACCCCAACAGTGTTTGACTAACGACATCCGCTTGTAATTAAGCCTGCCCGCCCCACTTCGGCTCAGCGTGAAGATATGATGGTAGATTTTAGGCTATCATTAGTGAAACAGCTACTGTGATAACGATATCAGATCGGTAATGTGAAAATGCATTTGAGGTGCATTTATTTTGCGTAGGAGTGGGCGAGGTCTTATTGATAGCGATTTTTTTTCTGTTAACGCGGTTCGCGATAGGAATTGACTGGTGGGAATCGTCACGTAACGAAAAAGGTTGAAAAAATCTTCCCTCCATTCGACTTTCGAAAACGGGGATTAAAAATTTAAAAAAACTTTTTCTCTTTTTGGCCCTTTGGTTTTTGAAAACACAGTCCCAAAAAAAAAACGGTGTAACCACGTACACAGTAACAAGAGATACCGGTGTTACCACTAAGAGAAAAAAAGGCATTATACTTAATCTATGGCAATTTTTCTCTGAAAAAGTATATAACTGGCAGACAACCAGACCTTTCTTATGAGCATTAGAATTTGTGATTACAGTTCGGTACCTTAGTAGTTCGGTGATGAATCAAAGATCGCTCTACCTATTTCTCTCCCCGCTCACGCTACCACTGCATCTTTACAGTCAGTCTACAGCTGTAGCGAGTCATTCATCATTATTGTACAGTTCCGGGCATTGTCGAGATTTTTACTCTAAGTAAATCGCTTCTTGCACCCTCCACGCTCACACTATTACCGCGTCTTTATACTCAGTCCGTAGCTGTAGCGAGTCATTCATCATTATTGTACAGTTCGAGTGAGCATTGTCCCGATTTTTATTCTCGATTTCATCAGCTCAGCGAATTCGGGTTAATGGGCAGCTCTACGTTTTATGTGTATTTATTTACTGACTGCACATCATTATGGATTTAATGTTTAAATTTAATGGATCTGCAAAGGTAAAGTTCATAGGTGAAACAGTGAAATTATATGACCTTTGAAAGTAATAGGGTTTTGTAAGAAAACGCAGACTTTATTTTCTGTTGAAACTAGCCATGAATGAAATCATAGGTCATTGACCAGGATATTTTATATCGACAAGATTAATAACCATATAAATAAGGTGGACTTCATATATGATAAATCAGTATTCCGATTACCTCAACACAAATCACAACTTACTGGAACTACTAACACGCAGAGTCCCATCACTCGTCGAACACAACTCATTCCCCTCACTAGCAAGTCACAAATAAACACGATACTCTCATACATTTACCTCTAACCAGCTCCAACCAATACCGTACATCACTAACTTCCGTGCTAAACTATAACATAAATACTATAAACACCGTTAATATATCGGATATCGATACTTATTTATATTCGAAACGCAATCCCTATGCTCGTGGACGTATGCAGTAGTCGATTTTTCAGTGTTCGCCCCTGAGGCAAGTGTCGATAAATTGTTGACTACATAATGTTTTGACATCACTAATAAATCCAGAATGTGAGACGGCTAGCGTTAAATCCGCTACCTTGCTTTAGTACAGGTGCGTTGAGAAGTGGTACAAGTCAGTTATTTATTGATTTGTCGAGCAAAAGTTTAATTTTTTGTAAATATATTCATCACCAATGTTCTCAAAACACGTGTACCCAAAGGCAACCCAGGATGGTGTAGGACTATTTCAGGATCAATCTGCCGAGCCTTTTCCCAACTATGTTGGGGTCGGCTTCCAGTCTAAACGGATTCAGCTGAATACCACTATTTTTCATGGAGCGACTGCCTATCTGACTTTCACAACCCAGTAACTGGGTAATACGATACCCCTTGGTAAGACTGGCTGTCAGATTTTGGGCTTCTGACCACCCGTAACGACTGTCAAAGACGCACAAATGACAGCCGGGACCAACGGCTTAACGTGCTTTCCGAGGCACGGAGGAGTCTCGGTATGTAAAGATGGTTACCCATTCACGGCCGACCCCGGCAAGTGTAGCTTAACCTGAATCGACATGTGCGGCTGTTATTACTAAGCCACGAGCTCCTCGGAGCTCAGGATATGGAAACAAATGATATTGCACAGTGAGCAGAAATTATTATTAGTGACTGTCTCGTTGGTCTAGTGGTCGCAAGCTCTACTGCTGAGCATTAAGTCTTAGCTTTGATTCCCAGGTCGGGCTAAGTGTTCTTTCATCAGGAATTTCTGAGTAGCAGCCTGGAGTCTGGACTTGTCACCTGTTGATGGCAATAGGCTCGCCTCTTGTTACATGGGATTTAAACATAACTGGAGAAATGTGGGTGTATTATAGGCCAGCTCTGTCTAAACCTTCAAAGATTGCGGACGCGATGTTTTTTTTATTTTTATTTATTAATTTTTCTTCTCTATTAAGAGAGTTTACGACCTTACACACGGGCCGGAACCAAGTGTGTAAGGGAAAATTTAAATTGAAAATGTGAATGATACTGTAGAAGAAGTCAGGAACTTCCAGGTGATTGTGACAGGTGTTGAGATTGGTGGCTTTTTGGAGCATGTAAAGTGTATGAAAAGGCGTGTGTAGAGTGTCAAGGCTTTGTGTGAGAGCCTTCAGTACAACACCGGTAGATGAAAGTACTATGGGGACGATATGAACCGTTTGAGCTTTCCATTGGGTTTTTTATTTTTATAAAAAACGGTCTTGGTACTTACTAGGTTATTCGGATATTGTGGTTTGAATGTTGTGTGAGTTGGGTATAGCTGTATTATTATTAAGCATTTCTTCACAAAGTAGTACCTCTTTACCCGCGACTGTACCCGAAGGCATGCAGCAAAAGTGATAGCATCTGACTATTCTCTTGATTATTTAATATCACTTTATTACTAAACACGTTTATAAATAGCGGGCGGAGCCGGGTGTATCCGTTATATTGATGCGACCGCTTCATTAGAATAACATTAACTTGCATATTTTAATATAAAATGTTTTACGTTTTTCTTTGTAACTGTACATTTTTATAGTACGTTATAGAGCTGCATTTATTCTTGGCTTTCAAATAATGAATAAGTTAGTGACCGATGCCTTCCGAATTTGAATGGAAATTACTTAGAAATTTGAGAAAAAAATGAGTAAGTAATCACGAAAAAGTTAATTAACAAAATAGGTTTAACGGTTTGCTACAATAAAAGGTTTATAAACATGCAAGTATGTTTTTTCTGTCGTCATTTTTCTGTTCAAGATTATGTGAATTTTAAAGACCATCAAGCCTATCTTATAACTAGCAAAGTGTGGGTGCGCACTGCTTAACCCTTGGGGGCTTGCTATGTGATGTTACATCAAGCCCCCATGGTAGTTATAGAATCTTTTCTCCTCGTAAGCTACTGTATAATTATCACCTCACCAAAATAGCACTAATACCATCACTAGTCGACTGCCGACTATTTCTGTTGAGTTATTAATTCAATATAGACGATTTGTTTTTTTTTTAACCGACTTCTAAAAAAGGAGGTGGTTCTCAATTCAGACTGTATATATATATATTATTTTTTTTTATGTTTGTTCGCGCATAACTCCGTTGCTTGCCAACCGATTTGAAAAATTCTTTTTTTGTTGGAAAGGGTATACTACCCAAATGGTCCCATAAAATTTTTATCGAAATCGGATAAGCGGTTTTTGAAAAATCAACAAAAATCAAAAAAATTTCTACTTAATATATGTGGACGATGCTCTAATAAGTTCCTGTCACTGTAATTTACATACCAGGTAGTGGTATTAAAATTTGGGAGGGGGGCGGGGGGGGGTGGGTGGGTACCACTACTAAAAAGTGTAAAATAAAATTTTTTTTACAAAAAATAAAACCGACTTCCAAAAAAAACACTACAAAGTGAAAAATAATTTTGATTTCGGAAGTCGGTGGCAAAAAATGAAAATACAAAACCGAAGACACCGACTTCCGAAATTAAAATTATTTTTCACTTTGTAGTGTTTTTTTTTGGAAGTCGGTTTTATTTTTTGTAAAAAAGTTTTTTTATTAACTTACTTAATCTATATTTTTCTTTCTTGTAGTTACGACTTCAGAAAACATGATATAATAATAAATAAGGTCAACAAAATACATTCACCCCAATCTCATACCCATCACTAGACAACTAAACATCGAAAAGCTGAGCACAACACTAATACACTATAAGACCGCCCTAAGCCTTAGTACACACTGTTTATCAATCAAAGTATCGGCGGGTGCGCACTCAATAACAAAGGATTACGGCGTCAGAACAGGACGGATGGGCAGCGCAAGAAGTATTTAATAACACTTATAGGTTTTAAACTATCAATTGATTGAACTGTTGTGTACTGGGGTTTAATAGCTGATTGATTGGTGGATTTGCGTATTTTTTGGCGGTAGCTTCAAATGTTTTTTTTATGGATGATGTAACAGTTTTACTAACTTTTTAATATAGTTAAAAGGCAAGCTTCCTTATGTTTCGGAAAAAGAAATGAGCCAAAAAGATTCTACGTATATAATATTAGTTTTTATATTATACTGGCGACCCGCCCCGGCTTCGCACGGCTGCCAAACTATTGTAGTGTCAGTGTAAAGTGCGAATTTGATATGTATATGTATTTTTGTATTGTATTTGTATATTTCTGTGGCATGGAGAAACTTTAAACACCAAAGATTACTTCTTGTCTGTTACTACTATTTTGCTGTAAACTTGTACTTTACTTAACCCATTAAAGGACAGTGAACGAGACACAATAGAAGTTTTATTGGTATTATTACGTCTAAAGGCGTTCAGTCCATCAAAGTGTTAATTGCATAGAATTCAAAATGTGCCAATTGCTTAGTACGCATTTAATTTCTGGAGTTCGCTCACAAAGAAATTAACTTCGTGCGAGTCGCGTATAGCAAGATTAATATTATTTAAAAGTGTTGATTCCCACATTTTGGGTGAGCATATTCGTCCAAATCGACTAATAAGCCAATATTATATGTAAGTAGAAAAATTGTATTTAATCTTCAAACCAGTTCAATATGTGAACTTGCTTAGACAGCTTCTACTTTTATCATGCTTTGTCAAAAATATCAAAATTCAGAAGCAGAGACGAATTCAATTAGGTACTCAATCATTATACCCAGAGACGCATCAGTTTTTCCGTCAATTACGTAAATACAAGTAAAGGATTAAAATATTTGAAGTCCATTACTTAGAGAATACTCATCCACCCACATTCCCATTCGTAAATTAATTCATTAATCGTTCACAGTGGACACAAACGTAGTAAAATGCGGACCTATTATATTATAGAGGCGATCGTTTTCCACATTAATATACTCAGATACTTACTTGCCTATTAATAACTGGGTGGTCTTACTAAATGCGCGAGTCCATTTGTGAGAGAAAAAACTCCGCAAGTGTATGTTGCATACGCGTGGGGTTCCGTACCCCAGAAAATAATCACCGTAAGTTTTCCAACCAGACGTTTCAAGTGGTATCGTGATAAGCAGGGTTGTCCGAAAGGGTTACCGCTACCCCGGAACATAAAGGGCTAAGGAAAGAGCATGGATGGGTTTTAGTCAGTAAGAGTCTGATTCTCCCTTCCGCTCCACTCAGAGCGGGACGAGTCATTTGATGATTTCCCACCCTCAAAATAAAAGATAGGGGTCAGATAGGAATTTTGACTAATCTAACTTTTTTTTATATACAACTTGTAAAAGTGATTCCAATATCCTATTTGCAGAATAAACAATTTCATTTCATACAGTCATCACACGGCTGTGGGATAAATCATAACGGTCCCCCAATCAACTAACTACGGTACCCTAGAACGACTCCATCTTTTTCGATCCAGCCATAAGTTTACAGCTGGTTTACAAATAAGTATGCTCTTAACGCTCACGTTTACGAACAAAGCACTTAGCAACTTTTTAGTAACGAGAAGTGACAGTTTCCATAGAAGACTTCTCATCAAGCCAAGCATGAAATGCCATAGCAGAACACTACAAACCATTAATTACATATATCCATACAAGGGCCCTAGAACTTCTCTACTGCTTTCGGGAAACGACCAGTGTGGTAACGACTCAGGTTTTTGCTGCCCACAATCAATTTTCAACTTAGTTAGTTTCTGCATAAGATAGAAAATTGATTAGGTATTGTTCGATGACAACAGCCACACATGGTTGACCGCCGTGGGAAAAGACTATAGTGTTGTGCTGACGATGTAGACGTTTAACATCAAGCAATTTCCAATTGTATGTTTTGACTACTAAAGCGTAATTTCGTCTGTCAAATTACTGGTACTTTGGACAATTAATTGGAAAGTGTCTTCAAACACAAGTGGCAATTTAGGTTCCACAACGGTGCCAAGCCCAGAATTTCATTTGACGTTTCTTTTATGTTTACGAAGATTGGTTTTAAGGGCAATGTTGCTATTTAAATGGAAATCTTTGTTATTCATTTCGGAAGTCATTTGAGTATATGGAAATGAAGATTTTATTGATAACTTTATTGAATGGAGTTGTGGGAATGTTGGTTAAGGAAGGCATGATATGCGTAATAACTTGTATGGTTTGGATTTGGCTTTGTTCTGTTTGAACATACTAATGATAAGGAGAAAATGTCATATGTTAGTATTTCTTTATTTTAATGTTAGACAAGTTACAAAATACATTGCTTCTGTTCTACTATTATTATGATTACTTTTTTTAATCCTTTATTGCGAACGCTTTTTACGTTTTGCATCGTTCTCACATTTATAATTTCAACATGAATGATGTAACCCATATTTTGTAACCATATTCTGATTTATAAGAGTGTCCGTGGAGTTTCTTGCCCGTTTTTCTCTAGAAGTACCTACTGCTCCGGAATGGGCAACTAGCTTCATCTTTCTGACTGACCGACCCCTTGACAATACAAAGGTGCCTGTAATTGGTTTATCACTACATAGTATAAAGCAAAGTCGCTTCCCGTGTCCTAATGTCTGCATGTATGCATGGTTATATCTTTAAAACTGCACAACGGATGTTGATGCAGTTTTTTAATAGATAGAGTGATTCAAGAGGAAGGTTTATATGAATAATAACATACAATTTCCATCATCCACGCGGGCGAAGCCGCGGGCAGAAGCTAGTTTAAAATATATGCTTTGAGTTTGACTTAAAAAAACCTCCCAATTACTAATATTCTTAGCTGGAAACAACGGCAAAATGATGTGACTAGATACAGTGAGTTAATTCAAACGAGGAACATACTTTAGGAGAGTGAAGTACTCATAAAAATAAACTACTTTTACAAAGGGACTCACATATATTTCACTTACGATCTCAGTAGGTACACAATTATAGTTTCACCATCATTCATCTTATTTTTCTACCACACTGAGTTCTGTGAAGAACGTTAATGCGCCGTATCGCGATCTCTTATTGTTAGGGTTAGTGTACATGATGTCACCGGTAAGCGCAGCACACTTTGCAGCACAATCGGCGTAGCTAAATATTGTTATAGATGCATAAAGCTTAAGTCGTTATGGGTCGTCAGAAGCCCGAAAATCTGACAGCCAGTCTTACCAAGGGGTATCGTATTACCTAGCTTCTGGGCTGTGGAGGTCAGATATGCTGTCGCTCCATGTTAAATACTGGTATTCAGTTGCATCCGGTTAGACTGGAAGTCGACCCCAACATAGTTGGGAAATGGCTAGGCAGATGATGATGATGATGCATAAAGCTAAAGTTTGTATTTACGACTTTGCCAGCTGGAACCATTTTATTTCGGGATAAAAATAGCTTATCAGCTATTCCAGACCATAATCTATCTTTGTGTCAAATTTCATCCAGATCCGTTTTGTAGTTTTTGGATGAAAGACTAAAAGATCCATACATCCAGATATACCTACTCACAAACTATTACGTTTACAATATTAGTAGGATACACAATTTCAGCTCATAAATTCAATAATACTCCATGCTAACACATAAGTAATCTATTGTAAGTAAAAAAGAAAGAGAAGTAGTTTTTTAAACGATATGACCTTTAGCGATTAAAAATCTACAAAACCTTGATAGTATAGTAAACGTTCACTACTTTCAGTCCTAGTCAATGCGATTACTTACAGGTATCTTAAAATTTAAAATATTAGAAACACACAATCATGTTCAATGTCTTCAAAAAAACCCTATCTTCCATTTGCACTGTATATTTTACGACATCCCAAAAATGAAACCTAAAACGAAATAGGTTCCAGGAAAACAGATTTTCATCTTATTTCACAAAGCTATTCGAATTACTACTTAAGTACTTAAGAGATAAGGTTGCGTAAAAAATCTAATAAACGCACAAACACAACGCAACACGAACGTCTAAACTACGCCTTACAACATGGCTTCTGCGAACGGTCTCGCAACTATTCGTAGAAATAATCAGAGCTACGAGTGACGTTATTATCCACACAATTATGTCTCCGGACAAAATTCTGTCGCTTTAATATGAAACTTGAATAGGCTTACTGGTACTTAACTGGGACAAGTGACAAGAGTATAATAAATATTAAAAACTTTTTTACAAAAAATAAAACCGACTTCCAAAACAAACACTACAAAGTGACAAATAATTTTGATTTCGGAAGTCGGTGTCTTCGGTTTTGTATTTTCATTTTTTGCCACCGACTTCCGAAATCAAAATTATTTGTCACTTTGTAGTGTTTGTTTTGGAAGTCGGTTTTATTTTTTGTAAAAAAGTTTTTATTTTTCACTTTTTAGTTGTGGTACCTACCTACACAACCCCCCCCTCCCCCCCAAAATTACACTACCTGGTATGTAAATTACAGTGACAGGAACTTATTAGAACATCGTCCACATATATTAAGTATGATTTTTTAGATTTTTGTTGATTTTTCAAAAACCGCTTATTCGATTTCGATAAAATTCATATGGGACTATTTGGGAAGTATACCCTTTCCAACAAAAAAAGAATTTTTCAAATCGGTTGGCAAGCAACGGAGTTATGCGCGAACAAACATAAAAAAAAAAAAATACAAACATCCGAATTGAGAACCTCCTCCTTTTTGAAGTCGGTTAATAAAATAACACGAGAAGTAATTTTTTTCATTAGAAAAAAGGAAAATTATTAAACTCATTCCTACAGCTACATATTATATAAGTAAGTTAAGTAAAGTAACGATCAATGCAAAAACATTTGCTAAAAAAAAAAAATCGTAACATCGATAGCCCCCTTAGAGCATTTAAGCTCTAAGATAGCCCCAAAACTTTAAAATTCGTTACCTACACCGCATCACTAAACCATAGACAATTTCGAGCGGCCATTGTTGTTTACATCTTTGTTTAATTGAACTTAAATGTCACGATTTTATGAAATAGTCATTCAATATTTGTACTTAGAGAGTTGTATACATGATTTTAATTATTATAATTATTCTGTAAATACATACCTATGTGTTACGGCAGCGAATCATATTTTGATCAACATACAGCCTGATGCTGAAGAGCTCGTGGCTAATTAATCAATGGCATATGGCCGATCCATCTGGTTAAGCTACGCTTGGGTTGGTTCGTGGATGGGTGAACTTCTTTACATACCGAGACTCCTCCGTGCTTCGGAAAGCACGTTAAGCCGTTGGTCCCGGCTGTCATTTGTGAATCTTTGACAGTCGTTACAGGTCGTCAGAAACCCGGAAGTCTGACCACCAGTCTTACCAAAGGGTATCGTATTACCCATCTACTGGGTTGTGGAGGTCAGATAGGCAGTCACTACATGTAAAATACTAATATTCAGCTGCATCCGTTTAGACTGGAAGCCGACCCCAACATAGTTGGGAAAACATTGAAACAGCCTGATACTGACCTGCGTGTTGCAAAAAACTTGTAGCTTTCACCTTTATAGTATAGTGGCGTAACTACACTCGAGAGCAATGAATCCGGGTCACTTAAAGAATCCTAAAAATCTCGGAAACTAAAAATGCTAGGTTAATGCAATAAATTGTATTTAATAGACAATGTAATACTCCTTAAATTAAGGTATTAAAACTTCTTAGTTATTGTAAAGTTATATCATAAAAAAATCAAATTTGAAAAAGGGCCACTTTCGAAGATGGAACTACGAAATTACAGCATTTGGTTTTGCTTTTGTTTGTAATCTGTCATTTATGTGGGTACATAAACCATGTTGATAGTGCTCTATATTCATTATTCAAGCTGAAATTATGTCGCTTACGCCTGAAGAATGCACCAGAATACTTACAATGCTGGAAAGCGGCCGGAGTCAGCGCGATACAGCCAGGACTGTCGGTGTGTCGCTGTCAACAGTACAAAGAGTTCTCCGACGTTACGAAGAAACTGGTTCTAACCTACGCAGACCAGGAACGGGCAGAACCAGGTGTACCACAGCACGAGAAGACCGATACTTGGTGAACACCATGCTTCGAAATCGCTTTCTCACAGGAACTGAACTCACAAATCAGTTTCGACACCTCGGAGGAAGTAACCCAAGTGCATGGACAGTAAGACGTCGGCTTGCTGAATCTAACTTAAAACCCCTTAGACCTGCAAACGGCCCTAAACTGGAGCGTGGGCATCGTATTTCAAGACTAAGATATGCCCAGGGCCACGTAAATTGGAGTATTGAAGATTGGTCAAAAGTTATGTTCTCCGACGAATCAAAATTTATGCTCTACAAGCACGATGGAAGACACAGAGTGTATCGAAGACCAGGGGAAAGATTCAAGCAAGCATGCATCGAAGAAAAAGTAGCCTACGGTGGTGGGTCTGTACTTGTGTGGGCCGGAATTTCTTCTGAAAGTCGCACAGAGCTGGTGATCATAGAAAACGGCTCTTTAACTAGCGTAAGATATGTGGAAGAAATCCTCAATGATCACGTTGGTCCATTTATGGTCAATTTAGGTGAGGATGCTATATTTATGCATGACAATGCCCGACCTCATACAGGTAGGATTGTGAATGACTACCTTCAAGAGATGAACATTACTCGTATGGAGTGGCCAGCGCGCAGCCCGGATATCAACCCGATCGAGCATGCTTGGGACGAGCTAGGCAGATGCGTAAAACAACGAAACCCTCCCCCAATCACGCTTCGTGAGCTCAAAATTGCTCTCACAGAGGAATGGGAGAATATTCCCCAAAATCGTATAAGGAACTTGGTGTACAGCATGCCCAACCGCGTAAACGCAGTAATGGAAGCACGAGGAGGCAATACGAAGTATTAAAATTCAAGAAAATCGTAATAAAGTTCAAAAATTTCATGTTTCCTATTTTTGTTTTAAGGAGAGATCAGCAGTTTTTTTCTTTAAGTAATTTTGTGTTAATAAAATGTATGGTGACTCATATTTTTTTTACTTTCATTTAAGGAGTATTACATTGTCTATTAAATACAATTTATTGCATTAACCTATCATTTTTAGTTTCCGAGATTTTTAACATTCTTTAAGTGACCCGGATTCATTGCTCTCGAGTGTATACCATCTGAGGCCCTTTTTTGCAAATCCATTGCATGGGGCCCCTCATTTATATTTTATACTTAATTTTGTTAACTTCACTTGAGCTCGCAGCCTCTCGGGCCGGGGACCCGGGGGCCCGTAACATTTTACAGGTCCGCAGGACTGACTGCCACCCTATAGTTACGCCACTGGTATAGTAGCTCATTGTTTAAAGTGGATATTCTGTTCCTACCTACCTATTGGGTGTAGAAACATGTTTTTAAAAAATATTCGTGTCAAGTACTGACGGAACAATTTTAATAATTAACAATGTCTACAATCTTTGAGGTAAGTTATAAAAGTTAAGTAGTAAGTTGTTAAATGTAATAGCAAACATAAATCTTTAAACAATAATGAGAGAAATATGATTATGTTGCCTGTATGCCTGTAATTATAATTAATATTCACAGTTACGGGAATGCTTAGTTTGTATTTTTTTTTTACAGAAATATTAAATACAACAGACTTCCAAAAACCCTACAAAGTGAAAAAATAATAATTTCGGAAGTTGGCCTTTAATAATAATTATATAATAATAATAATATCCTTGGACATTTCACACAACACCATATAGTCCCAAGCTAAGCAACCTAATGCTTCTGTTATGGTAACGAGATGGCTGATAAACTACTTATATACATTTTTTTTTGTAAATACATACATATTATAGATAGAAAAACACCCAGACCCGGAAAAAATACTTGCAGGTCGTACAAATATTTGTTCCGTGCGGGAATCGAACCCGCGACATACTGCGCAGCAGTCAATCGCTCAACGACTGCGCCAACCGTGTCGTCGTCTTTGGTTTTATATTTTTACTAGCTGACCCGACAGACGTTGTCCTGTCTTAACTGTGATACCTACTCTACCTACCTACCTACCTGCCTACCTACCCTACCTACCTAGCTACCTACCCTACCTACCCTACCCTACCTACCCTACCCTACCTACCCACCCTACCTACCCAACCTACCTACCCTACCTACCTACCTACCCTACCTACCTACCCTACCTACCCTACCTACCTACCCTACCTACCTACCCTACCTACCTACCCTACCTACCTACCCTACCTACCTACCCTACCTACCTACCCTACCTACGCTACCTACCTACCTACCCTACCTACCCTACCTACCTACCCTACCTACCTACCCTACCTACCCACCCTACCTACCCTACCTACCTACCTACCTACCTACCTACCCTACCTACCTACCCTACCTACCTACCTACCCTACCTAAAAATAAATAAAAAAAAAAAAAAATGTATTCTGCTATTCAGGGCGGAGACAAATCCAACGAAACAAAAACCATGAAAATTGGTCCAGCAGATCTCGAGTTATAATGGAGGGAACAAACCCGACTTTCTTTTATATATATAGATTTATTGCCAGTAACTTCGTCAGATGTTTTTTCTTTGTAATTTTTTTAAAATATTAAGTTGTGATACCCACACAAAAGTAATATGTAAATAATAATACATCATCAACATACAATAAGCGGAAAAAACCGGCCAAGTGCGATTCGGACTCGCACACCAAGGGTTCCGTACAAACCTGTAGGTATATAAGTAAAAGTTCACCCATCACGAGAATCGATTATGGTATTTTTATATTTTGAAAGAAAAAACATTTTTTTTTATTATATGATGTACTTAACTAAAAATTTACGGTTTTCGCAATTTTTCCTTTATCTGCACTGTAAGACGTTACTTTGTACCAAATTTCAAGATTCTAAGTTCACGGGAAGTACCCTGCAGGTTTTGATTCCCGTGCGAGTTTCGAAAATTTGCGGCATAAACAGCTGTATCTTTGATTGCTTTGGCTTAGAAGTTTGATTTTTTCACAGCTCCAAGGGACAGTAGACCTGAGTATTAGATATAAATTTCAGTTTGATACCTCCACGCGTGCCTGAGAAAAACAGTTTTGACAGACGGATGGACGGACAACAAAGTGATCCTATAAGGGTTCCGTTTTTTCCTTTTGAGGTACGGAACCCTAAAAATGGTATTATTGATGCTGAATTTGAGTCAGCTTCAATAATATAATTTTTCCCGATTACCACTACAGTTTTTACGACTTATAAGAATCAATCTGTTCTGTTCTGTTCTGTTATTATAAGGTTTTAACCTATTTATGTACCCATTTTATTCAAGTCTCAATGTTTTGTATGTTCCTACTATTTAAAGCACCTGCCATCTAATCTCTTCACCACCCTTGGTTGACTGGTAGAGAATGCCTAAGGCATTAAGTCCGCCTTTGTACCTTTATTGTGTGCGAAAAGTTTAAAAAAATAAATAAATCTGCCGAGTCTTTTTCCAACTATGTTGGGTCGGCTTCCAGTCTAGACAGATGTAGCTGAATACTAGTATTTTACATGAAGCGACTGCCTGACCTCCACAACCCAGTAACTGGGCAAAACAATACCCCTTGCTAAGACTGGCTGTCAGATTTTCTGGCTTCTGACGACCCGTAACGACTGTGAAAGGTGCACAAATGTCAGCCAGGACCAACGGCTTAACGTGCTTTCCGAGACACAGAGGAGTCTCGGTACGTAAACATGGTCACCCATGCACGTCCAACCCTAGCTTAATCTGATGGATCGACCTCTGCAGCTTTTATTACTTAGCCACAACAACTTGACCAAATATATATATCTGAGACGAGTCTGGAAGTCGTCCTTTTTGAAGTCTTTTAGAATAGCTAACTATCGCATTAATATTATGAAAGTATTGTATTCTTTTCTACTACAGTTAAACACACACTAGACTGCGTTGATGTAACAAAACGATGCTGTTAATGAGTACACAGAACTCGTAAATAATTAAAAACATATTTTCAGCGTTCCAAGCAGACGTTTGTTGGAAGAGATTACGTTTAATATGCAGTGGTTATGCAATATAAGTTGCGCTTTATATTACTTAGGAATTTTAATATGAAAGGAATTTATGAAATTACTTATATTTGACTTAAATAGAATAAAGCAGTAAAGTAAGCTTTAAGCAGATCTACGCGAGAAACGACGGCAGAGCAAAAATCACAGATATTTTTGAAATGCAAGGGGTGAGGGGGCGTTTAAAGTTGTGTTTGTCTGGTCCTGAACTGCGGAACCAGACAAACACAACTTTTACCCTAATATTATAGCAAAATTATTTTAATTTAATAGTAATTTCACTGAGAGAAGGAAAAGGGATAGAAAACAAAAAGAAAAAATTAATAGTAATTTCAGTGTGAGTCACTAAAAGTGATATAAAATATGTACTACTACAAAAAGTGGCGATCGTCGGCCCCAGATCTTGGCAACAGTAGGCCAAACTTCAGTGGTAATAATTAAACCATGAGCCATGACCATGGCCTAGCGTAGAACGGAGCTTCAATAGAGATGCCTAGTGATACTGAATTTATTAGCAGTGCAGCTTATTATCCCGCTGGCCAACGGCGAAGAGAAATCATTAGTAAAAAAAATACACCTTCAGAAAGCGTGATGGTCAATTCCGCAACAATGGAATCTCCTCCTATCTATTCTACACGCTGTACCGTAATTCATACAAAAAGTAAAAGACAATAGTATCTCTAGTAATACATTATTATAAAGTTGAGTGTGGGAAAAGGTTACTGGTTTGCCCACCACTTTTAATCTTCCTTTCAATTATAACGCCCTCCCAATCTTCAATTTCTTATCATTATTGTACATCAAGAAAAACGGATCGAGAGTGCCATTTACCAATAAGTGTTTAAGTCATGGAGTATGAAGAAATGGAGTGCTAATGTGTGACCCGATGTGGCATTCTGACGAGGTTGTTCTATACTCGGTATGACGTAACGCATCACTAGCATTCTAATGTCCGTATTACAGAACGTCACTCGATATTCAAGCATTGCTTGAGTCTCGGTTAAAGCCATTTGATTGGTTAAAACTAGTTTTAAGTAATGCTTGGGTCTTCAGTGCGGTTATACGGACCTTAGTATAATATAAGAGAACATCACGACTTGTTTACTCGAAGGATAAGGCAGAAGACTACCCATAGTAGATACTCCCAGATTTCGCCAGTTATGTTTTAAATCCCATGTAATAAAGGGCGAGCCTATTGCCATTAATTGGGTACAAATCCAGACTCTGGGCTGCTACTCAGATTTTCCAGATGGAAAAACCCAGTAACATTTTTGTTTGACTCGGGAATCGAACTCAGGGCTTCATATTCAGCAGTAGCGACCACGAGACTAACGAGGCAATGTAATGTCACATGAAAGTCACAAGTATACGGAAAACTAAAAGATGATGTGATGAGTGATATTATTCGAAGATATAATTGTAAAATGACATTTATTGCTCATAAGTATTCCATTTGATTCTAAAAATCTGTGGCGTCACATTGTTATATTTCATACAAATCACGTACAAATTCTGCGTTTTGACAATTCATAAAAAGTAACGTTATTGACTACCCTTTCAAATACCCAATTTATGATGCATCTTAACACTCCATTCAGTACTCCTCTTGGTACGTATTCTTTAAAAAATATTGACCATCTTTGTTCGCAGTAGTAATTGTGCTCGATCGAATGTTTATTTGTGAACCTGCGAGTGGTTCTTTTAGCAATCAATTGCAACCTATATTTAATTCTACGTCTCAATATTGCTTGTTGGTGTGGCCAGTAGATCAGCGATTATCATTGATGTGGAAGCAACTTGCAGCTCGATCATCTTACTTCTTCTAAGTACGATCCAGGCCAATCATTTTTACGGTTACCGCTACCCCGGAACATTCAATAAGAGTCTGACACTCCCTTCCGCTCCAGCCAGAGCGGGACGAGTCATGTGATAATTTACCACCCTCAAAAAAAAAGGCCGATAATTTTTTCCTTTTAGATTTAAGTAATAGTCTTGGTCTTGTAAAAATTGTAAATGACCTTCAATCTCATATTGTTAAAAAACACTGTATAAGAAGTGAAATAAATTACGGCTTGTACAGAGGCCAGCACATCAAGTTACTACAATCTGTCAAATTTCTTTGATAGTATTTCAACTTTATTGCAAAGACATAAGGTTCATTTTTAATTGAGAAAATTTGACAGTTAGGGATAGCTTGATGTGCTGGCGTCTGTACTTTACTACCAGTCGATTCTAAGATGTAAAAACTAAAATGAAGTGAGCGTAAAGTGATCTGTCGTCCCACCTAATGCTAGGAATTGACACTATTGACAGCTCACTTTAAACGTGCTTCACCAGTGTTTTTCACAGAATAGCACTATTGTATCAGACTAAAGTATGAAATAAACGTAGGTACCTTATCTTCATCATACTCAACCTACAGTAGTCCACTGCTAGATGTAGGTCTCTCTAATTGTATGCCATTCAGCTGTTGCCCTGCGAAGATCATAGCTTGGTACTGTACAGCTTAAGTAAACATGGATTTAGAACAACACCTCCGCGACTTTGTTATAAGTAAATGGCAGATACTCCTTCGAAATGGATCACCACCAACTCCACCGTGGGTAGGTAGCTTTTTCCCAACTACGTTGGGATCGGCTTCCAATCTAACCGGATGCACCTACATGGAGTGACTGCCTATCTGACCTCCACAACCCAGTAACTGGGTAATATTATCCCTTGGTAAGACTGCCTGTCAGATTTTGGGGCTTCTGACGACTGTCAAAGATGCACAAATTTTAATGACAGTCGGGACCAACGGTTTAACGTGCTCTCCGAGGCACGGAGGAGACTCGGTATGTAAAGATGGTCACCCATCCACGGACCAACACCGGCAAGCGTAGCTTAACCTAATGGGTCAACCCGTGCGGCTGTTATTACTTAGCCACGAGCTCTTTGTGCCATAATAACGTTTAGTTATTTATGGTACACATCTCTCTTATATCAATCATAAAAAAAGAAGACATGAAAGATTCGTAATAAGTTTTCAGTTTTTCAGGGCTTGTAAGAGTAATAAAAACCTTAAATTAAAACAGCCATTGTTTACCTACTCATTTGATTGAGATATTCAAATTTTTCAAATTAAATCCGTTTACTATCGCTTTTGTAAATTCCATGCTAGTTTAGTGGCCCCACAAAACGGATAATTTCCCCACAATTAATGTTCATATCCAATTATTTGTCATTGATCACGCGTAATATCTGTATTTCTTGGTTTTTAATCATTTCACACAATCAATTTGAACTTGCCTTGGGGTGTCAACAAACCGTTTATTTATAGGGAATAAAAGTACGCATTTATGAACGAAAACTTTATTTTATTTTAACAATTAATTGGTTTACTAGGCCAGGTGAGGTTTTACAACTTTTGATAATGTCTTCATTCATTTGTTATTATTTAATAATTTATAATTGATTTTACCAGCTTACGTTTGTGTATAGTATTGCAGTTATTTTTTCGATGCAATGAAAAAAAGATTATCTTTGGGAAATCACGTGACTTGTTAAAAGATTAAACTCTTTATTTATAATCGTTGCTTAAAATTAAGAGACGGTCAATCAGTCACTAATAATACATAACATTAAGCAATGTTTATATATAAACTTAAAAAATCTGCGGGGTAAATGCATTACATACAGTAAGCAGTAAGCAGTAGTTTGCAGTAAGGTTTCATTTTGGCAGTTCTACCATATTCATTGCGTTGTTAACGTTATTGAGCAGACAAAATTTTCGAACATATGAAGAAATGGATTAGCAATATCCTTCAAAATGATTCAGTTACTGATTGATGTGTTACGCGATTAGGGTGCAGGTATGATTTGACGCAGTGAAGTATGTTGTTGTTGATGTCTGGACCCTTTCACAGCTTCTTTCCTCTGTATTCGTGCGCTTTAGATTTTGGATCTGGAACAAAAACAATAGCTGTAAGAAAATCAAAACAAATCAATAAAAGACGTTAGTACACATAACATAACGCAACACCGGCTGTCGCTGAAAACTAGGCGCTCTCACTCGCATAGGTTCACAGCATTATGCTGAGCGACTGCCGTTTCGCGTGAAAGTTACGCATATTTTCCCCCACTTTCTTTCCTTCTATGATATCAGGCCTGTAATCCCGGAAGAGTAACGTAGAGATACAATACAAGAATTACAAAAGTGTAAGGTTCTAAGTATTCACTTAGGAAAATTTATCTTTATGTGCTGGCATCTGTACTTATACCATAATTTTTTTATATTCAAATCTCATGTAATGACGGGTCAACCAAGCACAGATCAGACTCCGGGCTGCCTCTGAATAAAAACTAACAGCTAATTGTAACCAAAAACTTTTTACAGAATATTCACTCAAACCAATAAAATAAATAGATGGATGGATACGGCTAATTTATGAAAAAATTCAAAGCTTGTTAAGGTAAAAGGTTGTGTGTCAATATCCCTCCTACCGTGTAAAATCTAAATATATATTAAAGGCTGTGCCACAGGTTTCTTGGCATCAATTAACTTCATCATACATTGTAACCGGATAATGAATCATTGATAATGGCGTCTGCAATGCCTTTGTGATTCCTGACACCCATTCAATGCCTTGTATAGCTTAGTATACTGCCGTATTCTAACGCTAGTCCCTTTTATATACGTTTCCTACCGCCAGTCATCATTCGATCTCTTCCTTATTGAATACCAGAGCCCTATTTATTATGAGATTATTATGCGCAGAGGAGCTCGTGGCTAAATACACACATCAAAAGTGTCTAGGGATCAACATATATTTTTGCAATAACTTTTCTCTTGATTGATATTAATTTAAATTTTCTTTAAGGATTCATCAAATAAAGTGTTTTCGTTTGTCACAGTAACGATAAACCAAGTCACCTTTGCATTAATAAAGAAATTTGCCATTTTCCTAATAAAGGGATTTTTGACATTTGAACCACTAACATTAAAGTTCGAAAAAAAGACTGAAATAACAGTTTTCTTTAAAATTTTATTGGGTAACTTAAACAATTAATAATCCGTGTTTCTACCGCGAACACTAACAACACAAGAACATCGGTTTGGCATACTCAAAATGAGTTCATCCAAATCACGCTGTGGAATGGACGCCCATGCAAATTTTAAAGAAAACTGTTATTTCAGTCTTTTTTTCGAACTTTAATGTTAGTGGTTCAAATGTCAAAAATCCCTTTATTAGGAAAATGGCAAATTTCTTTATTAATGCAAAGGTGACTTGGTTTATCGTTACTGTGACAAACGAAAACACTTTATTTGATGAATCCTTAAAGAAAATTTAAATTAATATCAATCAAGAGAAAAGTTATTGCAAAAATATATGTTGATCCCTAGACACTTTTGATGTGTGTACTAACAGCCGCACAGGTCGATCCATTAGGTTAAGCTAAGCTTGTCGGGGTTGGCCGTGGATGGGTGACCATCTTTACATACCGAGACTCCTCCGTGCCTCGGAAAACACGTTAAGCTGTTGTTCCCGGCTGTCATTTGTGCATCATTGACAGTCGTTATCAGAACCCCGAAAATCTGACAGCCAGTCTTACCAAGGGGTATCGTACCTATTGCCCAGTTACTGGGTAGTGGAGGTCAGATAGGCAGCTGCTCTATGTAAAATACTGGTATTCAGCTGCATCCGGTTAGACTGGAAGCCGACCCCAACATAGTTGGGAAATGGCTAGGCAGATTTATGCGCACAGCGAAAGTATGGAACTCTCTGCCAGCCTCTGTGTTCGCTTGAACATAAAACCTGTCTGCCTTCAAAGCAAGAGTGAACAGGCATCTTCTTCTGGGCATGCTCGCTCCATCATCATCATCCATCGCTTTCCATCAGGCGTGATCAAGGTCAAGAGCAGACCCATTCCACAATAAACAAAAAACTGACAAAACTGTTGAATTTTCACAACAAATGCTGTTTAATGAATATAAAAAATGTGTGAAAAAGCTTGCAAAATGGTCGGATTGCTGCTCGTCTTCTGTTTAGTGAAATATCATTCTTTTATAGCCCACTGCAGGGCAAAGGCTACTTCTCATACTGGGAATGAGCCCTATCCTATTTTTTTTTAGATTGTTGGTCTTAGGATTGCTATGCTGATATGGCTAGAAAGCGGTGACTACCGACATGACGACTAATAGAGAAGTATGGAAGAAAAAGACATGTTGCGCCGACCACAAATAAATTGGGATAAGGGCAAGAGAATGATGATTATGGACTTAGGATTGCTACATTCTTCGTGGCTATATCCAAACTTTCTGTTGGTCTTCTAAGCTGTTTAAGTCACCGAGCCAGCCTGTATGCTCCTTAAAGTTTTGAATGATTCTTGAATATTGATGTACAAAGGCCAACACATCAAGTTACCCGAAACTGTCAAATTTCTTTGATAGTTTTTCAACTTTATTACAGAAGAATAAGGTTCATTTTCAATTGGGAAAATTTGACAGTTTAGTATAAGTTGATGCGGTGGTACCTGCTGGTTGATGTTCCTGTACAGTTACCAGCTCATGATAAAACCAATTGGCTTAAACCGATCAGATTCGGTAAAGCGTGAGTTTGAAGAACTCTATTCATTTCATTGATACCACTTCAAAATCTGCCTACCCCAACAGTTATGAAGATGAACATAATTAAATGCAAACAAATCGATAGACCAACGGTACGTCGCACAATAGGCTCTTGCGACACCCGCGGCGTCATTGTACCGGCTTCGATTGCCGGGTGGTGCTAATGAACCACTTGTGAATTTAACATGTGCGATGTAATGGGATTTGTTGAAATTCTTGGTATTTTTCCTACCCTTTTATTTGCCTGAGTTTAGATAATACTCGGTATATTTAGATTTAGAATGCACTTTTAAGGGGCAAGGCAAATGTATCACTGAATTTACCTAGCTTTTTCTCATCTATGTTGGTGTCAGCTTCCGGTCTACTTGAGGCCACTGGATACTAGTATTTTACATGAAGCGACTGCCTATCTGATCTCCACAGCCAGTTACTGGGTAATACGATGCCCCTTCTCTTTTAGACTTCACGGATTCTGACAATACGACTGAATTCTGAATTCTGAATAACGACTATCAAAGGTCCACTAATAACAGCCGGTAACACCGTCTTAACGTGCTTTTCGAGGCACGTTTGAGTCTTGATATGTAAAGATGGTCACCCATCTTAGGACCAACCAAGGCAAGCGTAGCTTAACGAAGTCGCAGGCTCATAAGGCCTGAATAAGAAGCGTAGGCTAACTTTCATTATCAATAGTCTGATTACAAATCAATCTTCATGTTGTAATGTGCTATTAAATTCAACAAGGCTGAGACGAAACCACTATAAACTTTGATATTCCATATAAAATGTGTGGCCAATTATGTGCGCCAAGCCGGGCAAGGTAGGCCCATCGTATTAGCAGTAAAATTTTCAAAGTGACAGCGTCCATTTGCGATTGTGTTATGTTCTTGCTCAGTCAACTGTTTTAGCAGTGACAAGATATTGCTTTTACTGGTGAATGCTAAGCACACAAGTAGTTAGCTAAGACGAGTTTTCACTGGAGTAAGCTGGGTAGCAAGTTGGCCGGCTCATTGGTCATGTATGCAAAGAATATCGGATATTGGCTCTGAATACGAGGTTTGTTAGCTGATTTGCACGGATGTATTTAGTGACTAAGTTTTTTTATTGAAATGTGCTTTTTGTTTGTGCAGAATAAACATAATATTGTCTTTCTTTTTTCTTCTATATAGTCTTTTCAGAATTTCACCCACGAATGTTGGCACAAATGTTGGGCGTTATGTCTTTTGACCAAGATTCAGACAACTTATGTTGTCATATTGAGTAATGATGTTGTTCAGTCGTATAGATCTCAGTCGGTCTGTAACATTGTTACCGTGAAAGCTTTAGTGAAGTGTAACATGGTATTCCACCTGATGATGTCACTATTGACAGCTAACTTCATGCTCACTTCACCTTAGTTTTCACGATGAGATGTTAACAGAATAGATTGGGAGGTCTTCCGTTTTCATAAATATCTTCTTCAGAGGTGGGGGGAGTAAGAAATTATCAAGAAAATAAATGTTTCAGTAGTGAGTCCTTAGCTTTTGCCTCTTGTCCTTATACTGGGACTCAAATAGTGCCCATACACACGACACGCGTCAACGGCAGCCGGTGATACGCGTTTTTTGGCCATACCGGCGTACCGCTCGTATGCATGATCACTAAAAAAAGGTCTTCTTTTCGTGTGGTTAGTGACTAACCTGGTGTCCGAGTTTTTATGCTGCCCATGGGCCTCTGACTTAGCTTCACATGCTGTTGAGAAATATCTCTCGGGCTGGTTTCCTCACGATGTTTTCCTTCACCGATTATTAAAGCAAGTAATAATTATACAATACGCACATGACGCCGTGTAATCAGAGATGCGTGCCTTGGGTTCGAACTCGAGACCTATGGCTTGGCAGTCCAACGGTCACACCATGATGAAGAAAAACAGCTAAGTTCTGCTAATAATTGGCGTCCATTGAAAACACTCCTTAACACTATGTATGTTACTCGTACAAACAGTAGCGGTTTTCTTGTAACTAGTAGTAAGCGTTTTAAGTTACATTGTTTAAACCTGCCGCCTTTAGCGAGACAGTTATGTACGCATGTTACTTCATGCTAGGCGTTCGGAAAATATGTGCCGACTATGTCCACTTCCCTTTACAAGGCATTATTCGCAAGTAAAGGTTCATACACACTCGTCAGTGACGTCACCGTCACGTCAACGTTGGAAACGTTGCAAGTTGTTCGCAACAATTTAGTATTTGAAAGGGTAGTCAATAATGTTACTTTTTATGAATTGTCAAAACGTGAAATTTTTATGAAATATAATAATAACAAAGTGACGTCATACATTTTTAGAATCAAATGGAATACTTATTATCAATAATAGAAATTTTACAATTATATCTTCGCATAATATATGTAATTTCTGTAAGGTGATGGAAGTTTCTAAGACGAGCGGTCTTTTTTAGAGTCAGCTTTGTGTAGCTGGTGTCCTATGACCTCATCATCATCTACCTAGCCTTTTTCCAACTATATTGAGGTCAGCTTCCAGTATATCTGGAAACAACCTTATCTGACCTTCAAAACCAAGTTACGGGCTAACACGTACCTTTGTAAGACTCGTTGTCAGACTTTCTGGCTTCTGAACGGCTGTCAGAGATCTACATGACAGCCGTGGTCGAACTTTATCGATTGAACTGTCAACAATTACTTGCCATGAGTCCCTCCAACGACTTTTGGACTAAATATTTAATCGTGATGTGACGAATGTGTGTGCATGAACCTTTACACCGAACTAAACTTACCTTGAGTGAAATGTGGTCATATTGTGTGATGTAAGGACGTTATAAGTTAGATTTAAAAGGAATTTAATGCGATCTTCGTATGTTATTTGGCGATAATAATGGAGGAAGTGTCCTGTGTTGGAAACCGATGGCAGGAGCCCCTTTGTCTGGGACAGTTAATGTGATGGCTAGCGTAGGACCACGGTTAACTTAGACCTTAAGTAAGGTAGACGTAAGTTTCTATAAATTGATGGAGATAGCAGCTACTTAGATGTTGTTTAAATCTTTGTTAGTTGGCATATCAATAAATTTTGTATTCCATTAATGGTGTGGAAATATTAGATAGATGTCAAGCCTTACATTAGTTTACTAATTAATTGAACTGTCTCGATAGCACCAAGTCTGAATTTGAGCCCTCTTTGAATGAGACTTGGGTACAGAGGCCAGCATATCAAGCTACTAGTATCTGTCAAGTTTCTTTGATCAATTTTCAACTTTATAGCAGAGGAATGATGAACCTTATCATGTTCTATTGGGAGTATTTGATAGTTTGGGATAGCTTGATGTGCCTCTGTACATCATATCAGGCCAAAATAATGTGGATTTGCTTTACAGAATACCCCTCAGGTATACAAGTGTTTAGTGTATGTTTACCTGATTCAGATTTTGGAGAAACGCTATAATATAAGTGTTAAAAAAATAACTCAGAATTTCGTGGGAACATTATAGTTATCCATCATTACGAACAACTTTTACTATAGGATGAATCCTGAAATCGCAAAAAAGCTTTGAGATGTTCCATACATTTATGTACAGGTATCTCAATAAAATGTATGGAAATTTATAGTGTTAATTTTTTAACACCTTATATACTCGTTGACGAAAACCAGGGGTACAAAACCTTTTCTTTCAAATATATAAAGGTGGCAACATACTTTACACCCCTCAGACTTCCAAAAAAAGAAACGTCACTCGAGGTCCTACACATGCATGCTACACTAGGTTCCATTCCATTTAGAAGCTGCGCAATAAGAAAATAAGTGTTACCCTCAAGACACCGAGCCGCGCCACCAACACGAGTGGATGCATCACGAGTGGATGCATGCTCAGACAACGGTTTTTGAGCCAAAAAGCAGAGGGTTCACGAAAACTTTAGACTAAAGACGGAATTTGACACTTCATTTGAAGGATTCAAAATCGGAATATTGGATCGATTTGGCCATAATCAAAATCGGAGTATTGGATTGATGTGGACAAAATCGTCAGAGATGGAAGGTCTTTCAAATTCTGACATTATTCTTGATATATTATTCATCTTACATAATAGATTACAGTATTCAATACAAATTTCATTTTATGATTTTTGTATGTTTTTAGTAAATTACTTACCTGATTCTGCAGAGTTAATTCTAGGCGTCTCCTGAAGAAAAAGTGATTGAATGACATTCTGCGAAACTGACGTTTTGCCAAAGTGACATTATGCGAAAGTGACCAAATTTGTCACGATGACAGTGTGCGAAAGTGACGTTTTGCGTCAAACCCTGGTTATACACGTTAATTTGTCATCATCATAATGTCATTTGTCAAATGCATCTTTCATTTGACAAATGCGCCAACGAATTTTGCACCAATTTATATAGAGTTAGACATAGAACTGCGTTCCACGACAAAATTGAAAGTCACGGGTTACCCTGACGCTTTTACCTTAAAGCGATCACCGAAGAAACCATAGCCATAACAAAGAAGGCATGAGAAGAGATAGAACTATCACCTTGTTCAAGGGACAAAGAGCAAGCGTACCACTATCTCCTATAACAAAAAGACAGAACACCCTGTAGATAAGGCTAAGCCGTTATGAAAACCATTCAACCTAAAAAAAGTAAAAAATACGACCTTACGAAGTGTTATTTCTATTCTATTGTCATACTTCGATACTTATCATTACAATTATATCTCGGAATCGCCAAGAACTAAACAATGGGCGATCACGAACATACCTTATCCGATATAATCGATAACGATCTATATCGAGCGATTATATCGATTCCATTGTTGTTAAATCGATAATTGGATAAACATTCGATTCAATAAATTAGATGGCTTAGCACGGTTACATTTGGAGTCGTGATCTATTGGTAATAAAATATGTTCTGCAGTTGTCTTGTGTGAGTTTATATTAAATACTAATTGTGTCTCACGATTTTGGTTGTTTTATTGTTATAAATAAAAGCTCGAGCGCTTGGTTAAAAGTAAAAGTGGTTTCCTAATATGTAATTGATTTTAGTGAGTTACGACTCTTTGCTGACAGGCGTATTTCGTAAAGGTCAACGCAATTAATAGGTACTTTGACTAGCTTTTGCCTATGGTTTCACCCGCGTGGAAGCGAAATAATACAAGTCTAGTTTCAAATAATACATTTAAAACTCATACGAATTCATTAACCTTTTGACCGCCACAGTCGTGTATAGACGACAAACCAAAATGTGCCCAGCACGCCACGGTCGCGACTGGGCGACAAAATTAAAGGATAAATTCGGAGCTTGGCGCTGAGGGCACGCTTTTTCATTTTTGACGTGGCGGTCAAAAGGTTAATACGCAATTAAATATAATTATGATATAAAATGTAAATACCACAAAAGCCATTTTGCTATTTTAATTTAATATTTCTTTACTTATTAAAAATAAAAAAAGCACCTTCATCCTCTCTTCTATCAATTAATTTAACTTTGCTGCGCCCGACAGGGTCCATAATTGATTCTATGTTTAACATACCAACTGTCTTATTTAACATTATGGAGTGCAATAAAGTATTGACTATTGAGTAAGTTATGCCACACGAAAATAGTTTGTAATACAAACTATTTTCGTGTGGCATAATTTGGCCAGGACAAAAAGTATCTTTTGTCCTAACCGAGGTCATGGTCTACCTGTGTAAGCTTCCACCCGTTATGGCGTGAAAAGTAACAGACAGACAGTCCAGTACTAATAACAACCACTCACCGAAGGAAAAACCTCTTAAAAATGATTGGAGTCGGTTAATAATAGTGGGTGGTTAGGTTAGGTTATAATACGGGACATTTTTTTTTTGACGGTGGTATATCATCAAATTACTTCTCCCACTCTGGGTGCAGCGGAAGAGAGTGTCAAACTCTTACTGACTAAAACCCATCCATGTTCCTTCCTTAGCCCTTTATGTTCCGGCGTAGTGGTAACCCTTTCGGACAATCCCGCTTACCCGCTTCTCGGCCCTTTGGCTAAGATCAAAGTTGGATGGGAGTGGATATGGGACTTGGGACTACATATTGAAAACTTGTAGAGCCAACAAAATCATTATTAATTTATGATTAAATCGCCAGAATTAGATCAAGTCCACACACACAGTAGCCACATAGGACCAGCATCACAGCTCCAACCATTTTCTCATTCAACATTCCCATTTTCTTTTTCGCAGCATAATTTTTCTTTTTAAGTTATTTCTATACCACTCCCCGTGCGTCCAATTTTAAATGACCTGCCAGACGGAGCGAACTTCGGAAGAATTCGGGAGTTTTCGGAAAAGAGAGGGGTCAGGATGAGTTGGTTATTTTGGAGGGTAGTCAAAAACAAAAGGTTGGATGTATGGCTTGCCTTCTCGTCGGACCGGTAACCGAACCCTCTCATTTGCACCTCTTTAAAAATTCACGACGCCCTAAACAGTTTTCTAGTGATTTTTATGTTGGTTCTCTTGCATTAAAAATCGTTTAGTCTGCTCTGTGATACGGGAGAGAGCTTCAGACTGGTTGTATGGTAAAGCTTCTCATATAATGTGGTGGTATACAAGGTGAATGATGCTATACATACATATATCTTCTTTGTATGTATGAGATGTAGAGTCTTACTAGAGGCCAGCCAAAGTATTTGAGTGTTTGGTAACTCATGCCTCTAAAACAGCATTGATGAAATTCCCTGTCTTTCCCGGTTTAGCAAACATGTAAGAAATTACGAGTCCGGACACTTTTTTCAGGTTTCAGAACATAGTTCTGACTATAATTAAAAAACGTCGTACTTTTTTTACGTAAGCAGAGGAAACCTTTTTTTCACCATACATTTAAAAAGAAAACCTCCAATGTTTAGCACAACATCCACAAAAATCACCATTAAAAGTAAATTCCCTTTCAAATCCCTCCGAATCCAGCCGTAACAGACGGATTATGTGTAAGATTTTTCTAAAATTCACTGGATGAGCAGAAAAATCGTCAAGTATTCGCGTGTATCACAAGGGGGGTTGGAATAAAGAGGTTCACCCCCCGAAGGGGATGTTTCGGCATCTGTCGCGGACGACGAACGAATTGGATGTGATTTCGGCATTGTAAGTATTTTGGAATGATTGATGTTATTTGTTGGTGAGAAAATGATGAGTACTTGCTGAGAAAATTATCTGCAGAAATATATTTTTTTATTTTCTGAATTTTTTCGTTTTTTTTTTTATTGTGTTGTAGTTTTTAGGAACTTTTTTAAGGCTGGGAAATCATCCAATGACTGCTCCCGCTCTGGGTGGAGCGGAAGGGAGTGTCAGACTCTTACTGACTAAAACCCATCCATGTTAAGACGTAGTTAAACTCTAAATAACGTTTATTAAAGTACTAACTTTAATCGTTACATGTATTAATTTACTTTAAGAACAGAAATATTGTATAGTCGCGTTCTTAATGCCAGAGGTATTTTCTACCAGTCGAGTCAACCTTTGGGTGATGCTGAGACAAACTGTGGTAGGTGCAATTACGAAATAATTAAGAGCAAAAATATTTAAATATAATTATTGATGAATTTTCTAGTGTGGTAACAAAAAGTTTATCGAAAAAATAATATCGTAGTAGGTTCTCATACAGCATTTAAACAACATACATAGTTCATACCGTGACGTGGTAGAAGAATCAGCAAGTCAGCTAGATATAATAATAATAATATCCTTGGACATTTCACACAACGTCATATCGTCCCAAGCTAAGCAACCTAATGCTTGTGTTATGGTAACGAGATGGCTGATATACTACTTATATACATTTTTTTTTTGTAAATACATGCATATTATAGATAGAAAAACACCCAGACTCGTAACATATACTTGCAGGTCGTACAAATATTTGTTCCGATGATGTTTGTTTATTAGATGATGGTAGCAAGGCCACAGAATAAATAATAGTACTGACGGCACGGCTGACTGCATTAAATTCAGATAATTCTAATCATTATCTTTATCATTTCAACCAAAAGACACAAGCCTCCTCTCTCCGAGAAGTAGTGGACTGTATCCCACCACGTGGCCCAGTGTGGGTTCATAGACATCAAATGTCTTAAAAATTTTGGTTCCAGGACCGGCTAATTGGGGCCCATTAGGGCCAAGCCTGCCGGGTAAGCGGGACTGTCCGAATGGGTTACCGCCACCCCGGAACATAAAGGGCTAAGGAAGGAACATGGATGGGTTTTAGTCAGTAAAAGTCTGACACTCCCTTCCGCTCCAACAAGAGTAAAAAAGGCTCCAGTAAAAAAGGCTTTATACACACGACCAACCACTCGTAAGTCGAGACCGTTACCTTTGGGCTACCACTGCTCCTGATGATATAGATAACTCTCCCTAATCCACACGTTACTCAATTAAAACACCATTTGCCGCGTAATTTCCTTCATCCCTCTCTACCCGGGTTGGGGGGTCGGTACTGAGGTAGGGGGTGCTTCCGCGATAAGTGCGGAGTCAGGCGCGCTCGTGACACCGCATTGAGGAATGACCAATCTCGCTTCCAGCCTCCTTGTTTGTTGAACTCAAGTGATTTTAATATGACAACATGTATTCCACAAGATTTTTATAAAGAAGAATTTATGGACAGAATATGTGGTTAATATTAGGAGGAGAAGAATTGTTTTATTTGTCAATTTAGAATGGCAATGATGACGTACTTTAAGAATTTGTTTGTTGCCATTGTAGAAATAAAACTAGCTAACTTATTAAAAAATATAATACCAGCTTAATACGGGCTGTAGTAAGCTGGTATTAGGGGACCCGCAGGGCAAAGAGCATTGAGCACCACGCTTAAATTCCATGTTTTAGTTACTAATTTAATGTTAATTTTAGTTCTGTCTACATTATTTAGTAGAATGGAAAAATGGTTCAGTTAAATAATTATGAAAAGGTTAGTGCCGCCTTATAGATAATAAACATAAATAATAATAAATTAATAAATTTCTGTGTCTTTCGCTTCCCTCCATTTTGTAAATGTAAGAATTTTCTATACTTATTTTTTTTACTATTAAATTAATGAATCCTTTGATTTTATCTTACTTTTTCTGTACTACTAAATAAATAAATAATGTTTATTTATTCAAAGGTTGAGAAAAGATATATAATAAATATATATGAATAAAAAAAAATCAAAACCAATAAAAAAAACAATCAACCAATCATTCAATTTCAATTTGAAATTGTTTGCTGAAAGGCTACGAATTTGCCTTTCCCATAACATTATTTTGAAAAAAATCCATGTTTATACGATATGCCTCTCCCATCCAAAATTTCCCCATTTCCGGCTAACTTTAAAACTCCAAATCAACTTCCAAACATGCTTAAAATTCCGCGTCACCGGCAAGCTCAAGTGTTCCCAGAAAATTGGGAGCATGCACTATCTACCGATCTCTAGGCGGAGTACCGCATCCGTCACCTGAAGTACCACCTAGTACCGCGAAGTACCGCCAAGTGTACTGGAGAACGTGAAGAACATCAGAGAACACTTGAGGATGACGGAGACACTGATAGACTTGGCTTTGGACTTTTAAGTTTGAAGTCTCGAAAATAGATGTGGGTATTTATAGATTTGGGTATTTGAAAAGTAGTCAATGAAGTTACTTTTTATGAACTGTCAAAACGCGGAATTTGTAAGTGATTGTGACGTCACAGATTTTTAAAATCAAATTGAATATTTATTAGCATTAAATGCAATTTTACAATATTTAATTTCTGTACGGTGATGGAAGTTTTTAAGAAGAGTGATCTTTTATCTATGTGATTTCATAATTAATTTTTGACCGATTCAGTTAGTCATTTGGCTTTGAAGTTACATTGTGTCCGGCCTGTTAATAAACTTAATAACAGTGGGTTCGATTTTGTGTTGCGTTTGTCCCTCGTGAGATTGATCCTATCACTTCCCAGCATTTAGGTGGTTGATAGAGCTTTAATCAACACATACAAGGTAGGCAACCTTCTTAATATGGTAAGACTTTTTCTAACTTTCGAGGTTCTTGGTCAAAAACAGAGAAACTGTTTTGAAGTATTTTGAATACAAAATGTAAATAAATCATTGTATAGGTTGCAACAGAACTCCTGTCCGACTCGAAAGTGGGTTGTTAAGAGTCGTATACGAACTCATATTATAAGTTTGGTTAAACTTCATAAAAATATATTTAAAAAATGTTATCACCCACACAAAGTGTAGTCACGTGACAGAAAATTTTGTATGGGGGAGAAAAAAAAACGGAATTTTTAAGTTTAACTTGCCCATAAAAGTTCCTACAATGACACTGAACAGCTCGCTTTTGGGTTAAACACTTTTGATTTTGTTACACCCTGTATAAAAACAGTACGTAGGTGTAATTTTTAATGTAGGTAGGTACAGAACACTGGCCAATCCGAACCAGTAATAGTCTGCAGTCAAACGCCATTGGCCACAAAATTTATCGCCAATACTGAAAACATTATTTAAAAAAACAATATTCATATACCTATTATTAGAATACAGTTAAGTGCGTATCTGATGAAATCAATTTACCATATAAATCCTTACAACTACACAACAAAGTGAAGATTGATTACAACTCTATTTCTTGAGTCACAAGATTGAGTTTCAGATGATCGTATTTTCAATTGTAGTTAATCTTAAGGTGGGTACTGTTAGTTCTCACATACTTCTCACGGCAGGTATGTGATTTATTGTGAATGGAGGAGCTAGGCGTAGGAAAGCGTAGGCGTAGGCAACTCGTTACCCTGTCCCGAATACACTAGGTGCTTCGAGGCCATTAAAATATTATGTTTTGTGTCAGATTTGTGCGCGTGGGATGAATTATTATGAGGTTTTGAATATCGAAGCATTTTGGGTTAGTCAAGTAATCTTTGTTGTATCTAAGAATAGTTTTATTATGACTTAATGGAAATAATAATTATAAGTCTGAAATCAATGCTCATTGAAGAGGCTTTTGCCCTGTAGTGGGTTAACTTAACCCAATTCTGCAGTATAGAGTACCTAACACATATACTTTATTTAGCTGTCATTGCGTTTTCTTTTCTACTTTTATGGTATAGTAATTTCCTTCATCTTCTTATTGTTCTGTTTAATGTTTTACATTTTGTTTAATACCTACATAAGGTTATTTAAAAAAATGTAAAACATTTAAGAAAATAACGCAGGACTTTCGTGCCCATTCTTTTCCATACATTTCCCTTTGGAACACACTAGATTATTTTTTTTTTAACTTTTAAAACTGCTTATTTGACTTTGACTTTGACTTTGATTGTCAGTACATCTATAAGCTCTGTGTAACATTAGCTCGTAGTTACCATCCTTTAAACGTTTTGCCAGTAATATGTTTATTCCATGACCCCCTTGAGGAGACATGCTTAGGTATACATAAGTAGGCACTTTTGACACCATTCGTTACCGAAGTGTTGTTTACAGATTTATTACCACACAAAGACTATTTATATATATTATATTCACATAAAACCTCTTTTATTAAGCTCCTAGTATAGCTCAATTCTAACACCCACACTTTCCATAAACACTATTTATTCAATCGAAAAACCCAATATTTAACCTTTATTTTCATAAGTATTTCAGTCAATAAAAAAACCGGCCAAGTGCGAGTCGGACACGCGCACGTTCCGTACCTATAAAAAACGGCAAAAAAAATCACCTTTGTTGTATGAGAGCCCCCTTAAATGTTTATTTTATTTTGTTGTTATAGGGGCAACAGAAATACATCATCTGTGAAAATTTCAACTGTCTAACTATCTCGGTTCATGAGATACAGCATGGTGACAGACGGACAGCGAAGTCTCAGTAATAGGGTCCCGTTTTGCCTTTTGGGCACGGAACCCTAAAAACGATGACTTATTCGTAAACATTGCCGCTGTTTGCTAATTCCAAAACATTAAAATTTATCAAATAGAAAATTTCCCATAGCACTCAATCGTGAGCCTCATATCGTTTATAAAACATGAAATAATATTTACTTTGGCTGACAACCACACATTTACTATTGTTTATTTAGTTCCTCTTCATAAATGATATTAGCTGGTCGTTGTCAATCGCTGTCAGCCATGCCATCTCATAAATAAATCTATACATTACCGAGCTAAAGGCATGTACTAATTACGTGCACCAAGACGCGCGGCTATCAAGACGCGCGTGCGAGCAACACACTACAAACAAATCTACTAATTCGAATGCTGCCTAGTTATTCGAGTGGTCGCATGCGCTGCTGCTGTGTATGATCCTGGGTTCCATTCCCTGAACGGGTAAAATGTTATAGGGTCATTCTATAAGGATTTTGTTAGTAGCAGCCCGGAGTCAGAATTTGTGCCCGAACTGGGCACTAATTCTATTTCTAGATATTTTCGATTACAACATGAATCGAACTCAAACATAGCTGGTTTAATGTGGGTGTAAACTGTACAACTGTGCAAAACAGCTGTGATTTTTTGTTTCTGTCGATTGTAATTAGCCTACGTTACAATCTGTTTTTATAAAACTTAGTTAAAAGAACGGATGAAATTAAATGTTTGCTTAGAAAACGCGAGCACGTAGAATGCAAGGAAAACGCGTCGCGGATAAAAGTCTGGCGCGCTTGCTGTAGTTAGTGCACACCTTATAGCATGATGAGTGCGGCGATAGTACCAAATAATAATATATCTTCTTAAACCAAGTGTTAACATTTACTTGATGATGCTTGAATATTGATGTTTCAAAATGCTGTTGTGTCGTTCTATGTAGTATGTGTCTACGTAGTTGTTTGGAAATAAACCTTTTTAAGTCAAATGCGTCTACAAACACTGACTAAGTGAAGTGTTCAGGTTAAGTGATATGATTGTCATCGTGATATCTATTGGAACTCGTTTATGCGTAGGAACGATACTTTGTTTTTTTTTTGGAGAGTTTAGAAAAATATTATGTGAATCAAGCAGCAACCAACCGGTTGATCGACTCTTCACGTGACCAGAGGGCTGGCCTGTATCTTGGCCAAAGAATCAGCATTGCCTTACAACGCGGCAATGCTGCCAGCCTTTTGGAAACTTTTCCTGTTGACAGCGATGTGGACGAATTTTTTGATGCTCTTTGATTATTATACATTGTCATTATGAATATTTAGCTTTTAAATGTAACATAGATAGCCTGTAAAATAGAAATATCAGTTTTTCTCTGTTCGTAGTTTGTTTAAAACCACCATGTAATCTGGACCTGAATCACTACACTTCTTGTAGCAGTATGATTACAATATTACTTCAGTGTGAGAATGAGACGAAGCTATACAGGAGGTATAGCTCTATCTCTTTCCCACTGTGAAGTAATCTAAATAATTATTATAAAAAGGGAAAATTTATCTGTAAGTTTGTATGTAGGGGGTAATCTTCGGAACTACTGATTCGATTCCGAAAATTCTTTCTTTAACGGGATGCCACATTATCCGTGTGTGTGGTTATATTAAAAGAAAAATCTACGCGGGCGTAGTGTTGGTATTAAAATAATACTATTTTAAGAGTAACTGGTCAGCCTCTTGCTCGTTAATTAGGCATGTATCACCAGAGTAGGGTAAGTCCTAGAGTAGGTATGTATAAAAGCGTGTCCTACTAGGCACCTAGGCAAGCAGTGATAGCCTTGTGGTGTGACCGACGGACTGCCAATTCTTAAGTCTCGAGTTCGAAACCAAGGCACGCACCTCTGACTTTTCGGATACATGTGCGTATTGTATGAATTATCACTTGCTTAAAAAACGGTGAAATAAAACATCGTGAGGAAACTGGCATGCCAGAGAGATATTTCTCAGCATGTGAAGCTATCTCAGAGGCCCATAGGCAGCATAAAACTCTGACACAAGGTTAGTCACTAACCACACAAAAAAAGAAAGAACTACGCACCTTTTTTATTTTAAGGATGTAAAATCATCAAATGACTCTTTCCACTCTGGGTGGAACAGAATGAAGTGTTAGACTCTTACTGACTAAAAACCCACCCATGTTCTTTCCATAGCCCTTTGTGCTCCGGCAACTGTAACCCTTTCAGACAATCCCACTGGCGCGGCAATCACGCTGAACCGACACTACTAGGCACTTTTACCAGTTACAACAAACTGAACCAAAACAAAGAAAACGATCAACACTATGGAACAGATAACATTGGTGTTAACGCAACAAGATAAGCATGTTGATGTTGGATACACTCACAGTCACACCCACATAAACGATTATAGTTGAACATGTTGTTTGAAACCGCCTCCTTGTCGTCGCAAGCGCAGGTGGCTAGATCTGATTCTGGAATTCAAAGTAGACTGAAGTGGGTACTTCTTTATCTTTTCAGGAAATTAATAGTTTATTATTTGCCCAGGATGGATGGATTGTGTGTAAAATGATATGGCTAGAAAGGGAGTGACTACCGAGATGACGACTAATAGAGAAGTATGGAAGATAAGACATGTTGCGCCGACCCCAAATAAATTGGGATAAGGGCAGGAGAATGATGATTGTTTGCCCGGGATTTAGATTTGTCCGCGATAGCCTAAGTTTTGCCTCACATAACCCCATATTACACTTGCATTTGCTATATTTACTGAAACCAGCACATAAAGCTATCCCAAACTGTCAAATTTTCCCAATTGAAAATGAAACTTATGGTTTTGTAATAAAGTTGAAAAACCATCAAATAAATTTGACAGATTGCAGTTACTTGATGTGCTGGACTCAGCACTAATACCTCTTCTTGAATGAAGAGAAGATTTAACTTAGTCAGATATAATAGTTTCATTCATCTTCCCCAGATTGTTACCAAAAGGATCAACATCATCATGTTCATTTCAGCTGAAAGATGTCCACTGATGGACATAGCCACATCGACCGTCTCTGTGCTTCCCGCCTCCAGCGGATTCCTGAGGCCTATACAAGGTCATCGGTCCATCTTGTGGAAGGCCTTCCAACGCTACGTCGGCCATCTCATATCGAAAAAGATGAAGACCAAAAAGAAGGCCTAAAGGATTTCCTCATAAAAACGAGAAACTCTAGAAATTCTTTTTGAATTCTACAACTGTTCTGAGCCCAACATTTCTTTTTTCTGACTGTTTAGAGTCAGTTAGTCATTGAGTATAGAAGAAAATCAACCATAAAATGATGTTAACCACATAAAACATAGGAACCTTTATTCTGGCCACTGAGAGAACGCGTTCCTGACATCTGTCACTTGGACACAATTAGGAACTAATAAGGTTTAAACACGTATTCTTTTGCACTCAACAGCTTTGATGTTCATTGAAAATACTGCCTACAGAACCCCTTAAGTCTTACAGTTCGATTCTTATCTATCTAAAACTCAACAACAACCATAGATATTTATTGTACCAACGACAAGAGATTTATTTAGTATTGTGTAACAACACTAATAGCTGACAACATTAGTGTGAATGTCACAACACTACGATAAGCCCGTGGAGGCAGTCGCGTCGCACCCACATAGTACGTGATAATCGCTTAGAAATACTTGTGCTCTCTCTGATTCAAGAGGAGCGTTTGCATCAAAATTTTTAGAATCTACCAATTCAGTTGATTTTTACAAAATGGCGGACTATAATGCATACATACAGACACACATAAATACAGATGGGTTGAATGTCGAAAGCAAAGCTCACAGCATTTAGCAGCTCTTGAATTGTCTTTATAATCGGTAATTCAGAAAGATGAAGCTAGTAGCCCATTCAAAAGCGTAGTAGGTTTCTATGGAGACAAAGAACCATACGGAGATATTTTCATTCAAATATTGTTACTTCATGTATGTATTCCACAAAGTGTTACGCAGAGGTGATGTAAAACAGAAAGGCCATTCAGCAAGGCCTCATTTCTATCAGCTCTTCAGTTGCTCATGTAAAGTATATTCACTCAAACACAAAAAGACTTAACAGAATACCATTCTGTAGAACCTGAAGGGTTATTCTGCATATTATAAATTGGGAGATTACATCGCTGATAAAAACGCTTGGGTCAATGCTAGTCCTGCTCCACAAGGGAGTATCACCTAATTCATTAGACTTGAAAAAACTGTTGGAGCTGCGGAAGATCAACAACAAAAAAACTATATTTGCATTGTATAAATTCAATTTTTAATATTGTATAATTGCTTAGCACATACATTATGTGAGTACTATGTACCTAATATAAATCGACCATTTACTGGGTACGTCTTTCATTGACTTGAATGTGCTTTGGCGGCTGAGAGTATGTCATGCTCACTTTAATGTCTCGCTGATGGTGGCGTGTGTGTTGGATCATTTAGCTCCCTTCAAAATGGTTGAGCTGAATGGTGCTAATCCATGCGTCATGTTCGTGAACGGGCGCTGTCAGTAGAGACTGTTCATCTCTTAGCGGCCATGGCTTGTTTTAATTTAATTTTTGAACTTTTTTTTACATATTTTATACCGGATGCTTTCACCGTTCTGCATCGTTCTCACATGTATAATAATAATATGAATTATGTAACCAATATTTTGTAACCATATTTTGTTTAAAAGAGTGTCCATGGAGTTTCTTGCCCGTTCTTCTCCAAAGGTACCAACTGCTTTGGGATGGGGAACTAGCTTCATCTTTCTGACTGACCGACCCCCTTGACAATTCAAAAGTGCCTGTAATTGGTTTATTTGAAATAAATACTTTGAGTTTTGAGTTTTTGAGTTTCTGTAAGCATGACTTTAAAATTCGAACAGCATTAAGGTGTAGATCCACGATACTAACCTGCAATGCAGGTAGAATACAGAATGTGCAGAAAACTCACCCTGATAGCTTAGATGAAGTAAGCTTGAAGGGAGCTGTCAGTTGTTTTAATCCCTAGAATCAAGTAGTATGACAGGTCACTTCACGATCTCATCACCTAAGTTTTCACCGTGCGATTTTTTCAGAATCGATCGGGTAAAAATAAAGTTCGCTAACGAATTGTGTGAGGGCACTCGAGTCAAAAATCTGTTGAGCCTTTTCCCAACTTTGTTGGGGTCGGCTTCCAGTCTAGCCGGATGCAGCTATTTTACATGAAGCGACTGCCTATCTGACCTCCACAACCCAGTAACTAGGTAACACTGGCTGTCAAATTTTCGGGCTTCTGACGTCCCGACCCGTGAGGTCACTCAAGTTAGGTTTGACATAAACTTTGCAGAATAGTCTAATGGAGTGTAGACCTGTCAAATAACCATGTCCTAGTCACATAATGTTGTTACAGACTTCCGTTTACTAAAAGGAAGACATGTTAATGCTACCGGTGACATCCTAATGGCTGTGTTAAATATTTTCTAGAACCCAACTGATTTACGAGTTTAAAAATAAAGTTATTTATGTTGGTCACAAAGAATATGCTCGTTCAGCACTTGGAAACACAACACTACGAGTGATTTAATAGATCGCTGAGAATTTGTGTGTTTAAAGGGGGAAATGTCACACCTCTGGACCTGAACTGTCACCCCCTATAGCAGAATTATTTCAGTATTACTTCAGCGTGAGAATGAGATGGAGCAGTACAAACTTTAGCTGCATCTCTTTTCTACTTTTTTATGATATTGATACTGTTTTAAGAGATAGTGGTCGGCGACTACGGGCTTAGACTAGTGTCAATCGCTCCGTGTCGATTTGATTTCGAAAATTGTTGATCGAACAATTCGTTATCACAGCTATTTGAACTGTCAAGAACGCCACTTTTCAACGCATTTGTATGGGAATATCAATCGAGTTTCGTTAAACAATTTGACATTGTCTAGCACTTAGCGATCAAAAACAATTGATCACGTGACATTTCGAAAGCTTATTTCTTACATTTCGGATTTATCTAATTTCGTTATCGTTAGTGAAAATGTGACTTTGTCTAGGCCCCATGGTCCTTATTGGGTTCTACGAAAATTATCGTATTAATTAGTCACTTGTAAGTAATGGTTGTGATCTATTACTTACTCAAAACACGACAAAGAATATTCTAGATATTATTGACGGATTATAGCAGTCTTCACAAATAGAGATACACTTAGGTACAATGAGTACGGATCACAAGTCTGACACTAAGGCCCGTAGCACAGAGCCTCACTCAAGACCCAAGCAATACTTAAAACTAATTTTAACTAATCAAATGGCTTTAATCGAGACTCAAGCAATGGTGAGTATTAAGTAAGTTCTGTAATAGGGGCATAAGTCTAGGTTTTCTGAGAGGTGATTGTTCTTTTTTTGAGAGCGTTCGCATTCATATCTCAGTATCAATCTGTCAGAAATAAATATCTCTAATGTCCCAACATTTTTGACAAGTTCTTGAAATTGATTGTCATGTTTTGATAGATTTCGAAATGTTTTGAATTACGGGATTGGCATTCTCATATTTTCAATAATTATATTAACTCTCTCAACAAGAAGTGGCCATATTAAATACACATAATTATATTCTAATAGATAACACTTGAGTATCGACACATTTTCAACTAAATCAAATTCCAAATCTCAACTTTCTTATCCAATCCATTAATATCAAAGCAACCATCAGTTTTGAGGTTAGAATAACATTATTTTTAGAGAGTTGCTATGCCAGTCGTTTGAATGGGGCACGGCGAAGTACATCTGTTGCGCGTGGGCCGGAATAGTGTCAACCGGAGCGGTGCAAGCGCAGCCATTAAGAAACACGATGTTACCGGTGTATAACAGTCTTTATTGGAAGGTTACTTTATATTGTGAGACCTACTTAGAATGGAGGCTAAATGGTAATGCAATTACAGGTATAAAGGACAATTGACTATTTGAATCGGTCAAAAAAAAAAAATTGAAATCACATAGATAAAGACCGCTCGTCTTAAAAACTCCCTTCACCGTATAGAAATTAAATATTATGCGAAGATATAATTATAAAATTGCATTTAATGAAAATACCTAAGTATTCCATTTGATTAAAAAAATCTGTGACGTCACTTTGTTATATTTCATACAAATCACGTACAAATTCCGCGTTTTGACAGTTCATAAAAAGTATTGACTACCCTTTCAAATACCCAATTGATTTCCATATAATCATCCTTTGATAAAGACGTTACTAGGACATGCCAAATTCTTCACACATTTTTTTTTTAGGATGGGACGTCTTCTTATGGCCGCTCCTGCTCTGGGTGGAGCGGAAGGAAGTGTCAGACTCTTACTTACTAAAACCTATGCATGTTCCTTCCTAAGACCTTTATGGTTTAGAGTCGAGATAGGCATCAGACAAATAGAAAATTTGCAAGTATGACAATATGACATTATCTACCAGAATAGGAATGATGACCAAAAATGTCTCTTTTTGTCCCTCAGTTATATTTTTAAAAAATATTGGGCAATATTTTTTTCTTTTTTTTTACGGCGTCGTCAGTTCATTGATTCAAAATATGGCATTGGTTTTTACAGTGACTTGTGATATAGTGCGCCCCCCACTCATGAATGCGTTTTATCTTCATATTTTTTTATTATAAAACGTGTCTAATATTTTTTTTATTATCTGACTGATTGACTAAACTGAATTTTCAATTTAAACTGAAATTTCAATGCCTACATCATCCATAATGTTAACAAAGACTCAAATAAGCCATTCCTAAACATTTTAAGGCTACTGAATGAAAGCCTTTAAATATTCAGTTATGCCTGTAGTTTTATTTTCACTTCAAGCCAATCCCAACACAGTTAAACAACATATTTAATTAAATAATGGGACGCCAAACTGACAACGCTAGCCTTGAAATAGAAATAACGGAAAATCAATCGAACCTCCCAGTGTTGCCAGCGAATCGAAAATAAACATTTTACTGAACATTTTGTCATAAAATAAGGTTTGCGTAATTTCCGTGTAGACGCGGCTTTTCCATCGATTTAAAATGGCGTCGTTCGGAAAATAGTACGGAAGTGTTTATTGAATGAATATTGCAGCCACTGATTTCTATTTCCAATAAAATGCATTATGGCGTCTTCGATAAATAACTTTAGCTCGTTACTGGTTCCCTAGTATATTTTATATTAATAGTTTCTTGTTTATTTTATTCTTAAGTCGTATAATAAAAATCTCAGTGGCGTTTAGCAGAAAATCTAAGAATTTATTTATTTAACCATTTATGTACCTCACATAAAAGCAGACAAGGAAGGAACAGAATTATTTCTAAAGAAATCTCTTCCAGCATACCAGCAATAGATAAGTAGATAAAAAAAATGTATCCGATTTTCAAAAGATAAATACAACATTTATCCAAATTTTATTTGGTGGAAAGTAATTAATAATACAGATTTCATATTAAATCTTTTGCTTTCATTATCAGGGTATGTATTAAAAAAATAAAGCCAATTTTTCCTTTCAACAAGCATAATAACTCCTGAAGCAGAAAATCTCTCTCCTGTATATATTTGTCACCCTCTACATCTCCAAAAATCCCTATCACACTTTCTCTCACATGTAGGTAACTAAATTCCTTCAGACGTCTCCACGCCCTTCAGAGCACGTACGGCACATACGCAAGGAGTCGCAAAGGAAAATTGGTAAATATCCACGAATGAAAGAAAGGGTGGCTCCACATGTCAACGTGACGTGAGGGCGGGGCTTCACACCCTTCAATGGACTTTTCTTATTCTTACGTAATACCACCTTTGAAGAAAACGTGTGTAGGTATAAGTGATATCTATCGGTTCACTGCTTTTTTTTTTTTTTTTAAGGCTGGGAAATCATCCAATGACTGCTCCCGCTCTGGGTGCAGCGGAAGGGAGTATCAGACTTTTACCGAATAAAACCAATCCATGTTTCTTCCTTAGCCCTTTATGTTCCGGAGTAGCGGTAACCCTTTCGGACAATCCCGCTTACGGGGCAGGCTTCGGCCCTAACGGGCTCCTTCAAATGCTGACATCTCTTAAAGGCGCGTGTGGAACACGTATGCGCCGTCCGGCACGGGCCTGGTCCTGATCGGACGGTGAGCTACCCATTACTCATAAAACTTATAATTAGGGTAAAGGAAATGAATGGGAATGGCAGGTCATGTTAGCCACATGCATAATGACAGCTGGGCTATTGTCTCTACAAGGTGGGTGCCTGAGGATGGACGGTGCCGTCGACTCCGGCCCAGGAAGAGGTGGCGAGACAACCTAGATAGATACCGCAAAGGATGGCTCGAAGTGGCTCTAGAGAAAGAGGTCTGGAAGGATTTGGGGGAGGCCTTTGCTCAGCAGTGGATCAATGTTAGCTAAGTAATAAAAAAACTAAATCCGTAGCCCGCGAAAGATAGATATAAGAATATTATATATTATTTCTTTTCCATTAGTGTAGATGTATACATTTATGTTTCTATGCAGTAATTTAATATATACGGAGCTACATTTAAAACGACCAGAAAACCTATTCCGTAGAAATAAACCTAAAAATGTCGATCATAAACATCCAGCTGTGTCCCATGACAAGAACCTGAGGACCAAATCGTGGAATGCAAGTTAATTAGCAAAAACACAGCAACTGTTATTTACAATGTTGTTAACAATCAATTATAATTTAAAATATATATAATGACCATCGCAAATGTGTATTTAACATCTTACTCCAAAGAACCGGGCGGCGCCGCGGGGCTTGCGAACTTAAACCTGCGAATAACACACACATTTATTACCCAGCCTTCAAAGTTTTTGTTGAGTTAAATACCAATTTATTATACGTACATATATTTAGGTACGATCATTCTTTGTCCTTATTAAGTTACGACAAAAAAAACATTACAGTCAACCCATGTAAAAATATTGTTAATACTGGCAAGTAACTGGATACAGTCATAACAAGATTTTTAATTGACATCGTATGTACTACAACAACTGAATTTTTATAAATTTTATACGGCAAACATTTGACGTAATATCATAAAAAAAACAAATGAACAAAAGGACTGTTTACATCTCGAAGTCGAGTTCAAATAACGACTGCCATTAATACCGATTTCGAGCAAGGTTATAAATAGACTTTAATGAATAGAAAACGTTTATCAAAAGACTTGACCTGGGTCAATAAGACCCTGAGAGGTACTGGGAAATCTTCTTTATGTACTGACACGTGTTTCCGACCTTAATGGGTCTTAGAATTAACATAGAAGACGATGTAATGCAAATTTTAGAACTAAAGTTTCTCTTTTATTTGTCGTAGGCGCAACTTATGTGCTAAATATACAAAGCGGCTTGCTACACCAAATTCTAGACTATGTAAAGCGATAATATGCGCAAAAATATCATAAAGATACAATGGAGTCTTGAACCGAGAAGTCAGGGGTTAATAAAGGCTCCCTAAAACAAGCTCAACGCTACTTTAATAGAAAAAATCCTCTAAAACAACTTCACGGAAATTGTTCTACAAGAATAACGGCGCGCCTGTCTGCGGCCGCCTTAATAATGTATCAAACATATCCAGTAAATATAAACCTCTAACAATTACGCCATTTTGTATTTTAATCTTATTTATAAAAATAAAAATTAGGTTGTATTTTATACTCTGGAATCCGGTAATCCGATTACGATACAACTTTGTCAACGTATTGCTAACATTTGAGAGAAATTTCAAACGATATTTTCACAATGATATCTTCTCCAGCAACTACCTGTACATACAAAAGCATATGCTACAGACACCAAACTGAACAACTTTTACTATGGGACCAACTACGAAATCTCAAAAAAAACAGCTGTTCTATACATTTTTGGTCACTTCATCATTTTGTATGTATTTACCCTTTCGGTTACAACCTCTATAATATAAAAAAATTAAGACATAAAAGAATTAAGGCCTTTAAACTACATGGTGATTGACTAATTTGGTGTTCCAATGCAGTGGTAGCAGCAACACACAAATAATGTACTGCTATAAATCGCAAAACGAACGCGTAGCTGCATAAATGTAGTGTACGAAATCTTATCTCGCAAACTCATAATACAAGTAAGTTATTTATTTAACTGACTAATAATATTTAACTGAATAATAAGCTGTTGTATCAGCTATAAAGCTAATGGGGTCGCGGCATTCAAAGTTCAAGTTTACATACGTGACAGCCCTTTAGAGAAATCGAGGCTTTATTTAAGCTTGGAGTAAGTACGTATTTACAGAACAGTAATAATTAAAATCACCGATATAAACCTTTTTTTTAAGGGAAATTACCAAATGACACCTCCCGCTCTGAGTGGAGCGGATGGGAGTGTCAGACTTTAACTGACTAAAGCCCATCCATGTTCCCTCCTTAGCCTTTTATGTTCCGGGGTAGCGGTACCCTTTCGGACAATCACGATTACCCGGCAGGGTTCGGCCCTAACGGGCCCCTTCCTTAATGCTGACATCCCTTTGAGGTGCGCGTGGAACACGTACGCGCCGTCCGGGACGGGCCTGGTGCTGATCAGACGGTGAGCTTCCCATACCCCCTCCGCATGTAACCCGTTCATAATTACGGAATGACTATTCATTAATTCATGATATTTGAGGGCAATTCTAACTCTGTTGCCTTGACGATCCCAATGATTGTTCTTTTATACGCCCACCATCTTTTTTAAATGTCCTTTTACTATATTTAAACTTGATGAAACCATACGTTACATTTTAAAATTAACATACTCATCTAATTGAGTCATCAGCCATTTATCCATAAAGCTCTTATACGACATTTCTGAACGCTTTCTCGATTTATAACTTCCTTGGGATCGACTCACGCGCACGAGTTATGATATGATATGATGATAAATATTACCCATCTTTTTGTAAATTATTGAGTCCTTGGCCCTACGACAGGAGTTATTTTTGCGTGCATGTAAATTGCAATATAGGTTGATTGGTGATTAGAACAGTCGCCAGCTCATCAAGTTACCACAAACTATCAAACTTTCTCAATCGATTTTGAACTTTACATTCGACGTATGAAGGTTTAAAATCATTTGGAGAAATTTGACAGTTTGGTATAATTTCATGCGCTAGCGACCGTACAAACTCGTTAAGAGAAACATGAGTGAGCATGACTTCCGACTTCGAAACAGGCGGTGAATCTTTAGGACTGTCCTTAAACCAATTCTAGATCTTTTCAAAAATAACGATCATGTTATCTACGTATTTTCAGGGTCAAATTAAATTAGCTAGCAAAACTGTGGAGACGTGATGGATTTCCAGACTGTAATCTATTTGTGTGCCAAATATCATCCAAATTCAATCAGCCGTTCTGGCGTGATTGACTAATGAACGATAAAGTTTATAATGTTATATCACACTTAATATTATAAAGGCGAAATTTTTTGAGTGTGTGTGTGTGTCTGTACAGACGCCAGCACATCAAGCTATCCCTAACTGTCAAATTTTCTCAATTAAAATTGAACCTTATATCTTTGCAATAAAGTTGAAATACTATCAAAGAAATTTGACAGATTGTGGTAACTTGATGTGCTGGCCTCTGTACCTAACTTCTTCACGCAAAAACAGAATGGATCTGGATCAAATTTGTCACAGAGATAGATTATAACCCGGATTAACAAAGGCTACTTTTTATCCCGGCAAAATTTACGGTTCCTGCGGTATAATTTCCAATATCCACGCGGGTGAAGCCGCTGGCAAAAGCTAGTAATATATATATTATAGTTTATAATAATTATATATGACGTACGAAATAGTATATTACAAACACGTAAAAGATACTACCACAAGCTGGTAGTGCGGCAATAAAAGTGAAAATTCTCCGCCCAAGTGAAGTAACTGAACGTTTAACAGCGTTAATTTACCCAGCCACACTTATTAACGAAGCTAAATAGCAATTTGAGAGTTAATGATCATCAATAATGTTAAGAACATGGCATTTTATCCGCAGCTTGTACGCGGGACATCAATTAAACGTTATAAATAAACTTTTTCGACCGCCATCTTAAATTTTCGACTCGTGATCTCAGATATCGTTGTCGAAAAAGTATTTTTACGGTTATTATCGGTGTATCAAAGGTTTGAGTTGCGAGGGAGAGATTATTACTAAAGGTAAAGGTAGTTAAATTAAAAATAATGTAAAAGAACACCTAGGTTACCCAGTTATAGCTTTGTGGAGGTCAGATAGGCAGTCGCTCCATGTAAAATACTGGTATTCAGCGGCATCCGATTAGACTGGAACATAAAGGGCTAAGGAAGGAACATGGATGTGTTTTAGTCGGTAAGAGTCTGACACTCCATTCCGCTCCACCCAGAGCGGGAGAAGTCATTGGATGATGTCCACCCTCAAAAAAGAAAAAAAGACTGAAACAGTTGTGGCAACCACGTGTAGGTAGCAGCGGCGAAGCCTCTATACAACACGATTCCTATCGGCTTCCCTTTCGAACCACTCCTCTAAGTGACTATTGCCTAATAATTCGGCACATATGTGTGTGTCATTGTTTAAACAATATCATTCTAAAGTTTATGAGAACTGAGCAACTTTTCCTCCGGTTACCGATAGGTAGTTGCGCCACTGGTAGGTGGGGCAATGATATGGTCCATAAAGATAGGAAACCGTTACCGTCCATTGACCTCTATGTAACATTACCCAAGCCATAGTCATAACACACGGCGACCCATCATCAACCATCACAACGGCTCTCTTATCAGACCACAGTCCATCAAATCGTCAATTTTCTCCGCTCGAAAAAACTACAATGACCTCTTTATCCAAAAGTCACCATTCCTATCCCACAAGCTTACACAACTTGTAAACAAACGTGACCGTAGAAATACGATACTAACAAGAATTTACGACGAATCGTAAAAATCTTTGGCCATATCGACAGCCAATCTCACGAAATTTTCTTGAAACGAAACTAACTTAACTACCAACTCCAACACAATGAAATTACAACTTTACCGCTATTGTGACTAAGTACAATTTTGTGTAAAAGACAGTGGTGGTTATTGTCTTTTGTTTTTCGGTATATGTTTAACAAGAATGTGTAAAAGGGGGCAGCAAAGAGGGGGTAACGTATGTAGGCGGGTTACGTTAAGAAAAATCGTGATATACTCATCTTTGCTACTATTGGCGTAGATGGGGTCACATACTTACCTATAGCAGGGAGGTGGGTGCCATAAAAATGTTTCGATCGTAAGGGAATAGGGGACGATTTCAGGATAGTTTCATACATTGTAGGTACATTTTCAGGTTTGATTTCTGTATCGGATTGTTGTAAAATGTTAGACGAATTATTTAAAACACGTTGTTCGATAGAGACATTAAAATCGCTGACGGAATTTCGAGGACACAACAGTGGAGGAAGTGTATGCACTTACATAAAGCTACCATTATACATAACTTACTTATGTCTCAGGCAAGATGGAAGTCACATTGAACCATTTGACTACGGAGCATGAGGTCCTGGGTTCGATTCCAAGGCTCGGCAATGTGTTATTGGATTATTCTATGTGAATTTTCTGAGTTTTAGCACAGAGTATGGATATGTACCCGGTTGATGGCAATAGTATCGTCTCCTATTTCTTGGGACATAAAAATAACTGGCGAGATGTGGGTGTACTATAGCAACACCTCTGCCCAGCCCTTCGGAAAAACAAGGCGTGATGTTATGTTATATGTGAAACAGTTAAACATCAAACCAATACTAGACTTGAGCCCTGAATCCTGTTAAAAATATAGGTGACAGATAGGTGGTTTACATGCCGTGTATTGTCAGACACCATCTTATTCCTTCAGGTAGACAATCTCTAACCTAGATTCTATCGTCTATCATTCAAATCCCGTGACAAAAGTAACCCCCATAGAATCGAAGACTTCATCAGGACTAATTGCCGTTGCATTAAAAAGTATAGAAAACATGAATAACTGCTCCCCAAAAAGCAGTAGGTAATAGCCTAGTGGTGTGACCGTCGGACTGCTTAGTCATATGTCTCGAGTTCGATCTCAAGGCGCCTCTGATTTTTCGGATTCATGTGCGTATTGTATAATTATCACTTGCTTAAAAATTTTTGAAGGAAAACATTGTGAGGAAACCGGCATGGCTGAGAAATATTTCTCAACAGCATGTGAAGCTAAGTCAGGAGCCCACAGGCAGCATAAAAACTCTGACACCAGGTTAGTCACTAACCACACGAAGAAGAAGAAGACAGCACCCTAATGACCCATTCTGACAATCCCATTTCCATTTCTCTCTAACAATCCTCCCTCAATCAGAACCAGCATTCAAATAAAAATAAATAACAAACCAAACTTTTTATCTCCCGAAGATATTAAAAACCTCTTAGCGAATATCGAAGAGATTTCATTTTCAATAGATCTCATATTTTTCATACTGCGCGGATGACATATCACCGTGGATCATAATTTAGTGCAACCGCCATGAAACTTTCAACCTTATCCAGTAGAGTCAGGGTTGTTTTTCGAGTGGGGGTGTGAACAATCCCTCTGTGATTCCATACGATTTCACCCAGTAATGATTTGGTTGGTAATGAGGGAGACGCGCGTAATATTGTGAGAGTAGTCTTGGAATATAGTAAAGGTGGATAGGGAATGTTGTTTACCTTAGAGAATGGATGAGGGTGGGACCATGGGTTTTTGGGCTTATTTCCAGTATGTTCAGTAAGCATACTGTCTGGTTTGAGAAGCCATTGAGGAAACCATATTTTTCAGGTTCTACGAACATTAAGATTAAGTCAAAAAAAATAACGAATGCGTTTATTATAATATCATGGGGAGACAAAGTAAAGAATATCTACATAATAAAAGTGAATATCTCACTTTTCTTATTTAGTACTATTTAACAATTAATAGGATATGGATATTTGAAATATAGATCAGATACATAAGTTTACATACAATCTTTTTCTGAAAATATTTTAATGAAGTCCTATCCACGTTGCTACAATCCACGGAGGAAAACATTCGTTCTTCCGGAGTTTATTATTGCTGTTATTGCTTCCATACGTCAACAGACTTCTTTGCTCTTATACATAATAATATCAAAAAATATATTGGATTAACGAAATTAATCATAAACGAGGATTTGCAAGGTTAATTGGGCGTTATTTCGGAAGGAACTGGAAGGATTGTGACTTTATAAATTACTAATTTCTGCCAGCGGCTTCGCCCGCGTTAATGTCGGAAATAATCTCAAAGAAATTTACTACTGGGATAAAAAGTATTCTATGCATTAATCCAGGTCATAAACTATCTCTACAAGAAATTTCAACCAGATCCGTTCTGTAATTTTTGCATGAAGAAGTAACAAACATACAAACACACACACACACACAAACTTTCGCCTTTATATAATATACAATAACTAGCTTCCGCCCGCGGCTTCGCCCGCATAATATGTCAACAAGTTATACACATAAACCTTCCTCTTCAATCACTCTATCTATTAAAAAAAACCGCATCAAAATCCGTTGCGTAGTTTTAAAGATTTAAGCAAACATAGGGATATAGGGACAGAGAAAGCGACTTTGTTTTATACTATGTAGTGATTAGTGTGATTGTCATTCGTTCAATATACATATATGACTTTAACGTTTAATGGCTTTTTTTTTCAGGCTGGGAAATCATCCAATGACTTCTCCCGCTCTGGGTGAAGCGGAAGGGAGTGTCAGACTCTTACTGACTAAAACCCATCCATGTTCCTTCCTTAGCCCTTTGTGTTCCGGGGTAGCGGTAACTCTTTCGGACAATCCCGCTTAAGCGTTTAATGGCTTAAGAATTTAATTAAAAAAAAAAAACGACGCAAGGTTTTAGTTTGCTAGTAGTTTAAGATACTTGTACATAAATTTGTTCGGTTGTGTTCTTTTATTGAGCATTGAGAGTTTTTACTTTGATATTAAAGAGCATACGGTTCATTTTCAATTGGCAAAAGTTGACAGTTTGGGATAGCTTGGTGTGAGTCTGTACCATATTGGGAGTGAGACTAGGTATCAATTTTTGAGCCCCATTAAATAACTGACAAGCGAAGCAGCTGTTAAATCTCATCAGTCGATAAAAAACTGACACGTGTCTTGACTAAGCATAAAATTGAATAGGATTTCTAAACTTATCCGAAGGTTGCCACACCCCTTGTAAAATAAATACCTAGGTCTGGTCCTCGACAGCCGATGGAATTTCGTGGAGCATTTCCGACGTTTGGCCCCCAAGCTGGAACGGACTGGGGCCGCCTTCAAGCGGCTCTTGCCCAATTTGAGGGGGCCAAACGCCTCCTGCCGGAGGCTTTACGCGGGAGTCGTGCGGTCCATGGCCCTTTACGGGGCCCCGGTGTGGGCGCGTTCATTGCGGCGGCAAGCCGCCCACTACCTGAACGCGCCCCAAAAGGTGGTAGCCATTCGGCTAATCCGGGGGTACCGCACGATCTCGGGCGAGGCGGCAAGCCTCCTTGCCGGACTGCCGCCGTGGGATCTGGAGGCGATAGTCCTCGCGCGCCTGTACGAGTGGCGCGCGGAGGTACTAAGCCGGGGGGAAACTCCGTTTCCGCAGCAAATTGCGGCGGAGCGGACGGACCTCCGGCGCGATCTCATGGCGGCCTGGAATCAGCGACTGTCGCAACCCAGCGCAGGGCACGCCACGATAGTGGCGGTAAGGCCCCTCTTTGAGGAGTGGCTAGAGAGGCGTCACGGCGCCCTCACCTACCGCCTGACGCAGGTCCTCACCGGACATGGATGTTTCGGGAGGTTCCTGCACATCATCAGGCGGGAGGAAACGCCCGGGTGTCACCACTGCGAGGATCGCCCAGAGGACACGGTAGAGCACACGGTGCAAACCTGCCCCGCTTGGGCGGAACACCGCCGTGTCCTCGTAGAGGCGATCGGCGGCGGCGACCTCTCGCGCCCGGCCCTGGTGCAAGCCATGGTCCGGGGCGAGAGGGAGTGGGAGGCAGTCACCTCCTTCTGCGAAAAAGTCATGCTCGCGAAGGAGGTGGCGGGATGGGAGAGAGAAAGGTCCTCCCGTCCCAGCCGCCGCAGGAGACGCCCCGGGCGTCGGGAGCCACGTGACGACTCCCGGCCACCGTAGGCGCGGGCCTGCGGACGGTGAGTAATGGGTGACTCACCGTCCGATCAGCAACAGACCCGTGCCGTACGGCGCGTATATGTTCCACGCGCGCCTCAAAGAGATGTCAGCATATGAAGGGGCCCCTCAGGGCCAAGCCTGCCGGGTAAGCGGGATTGTCCGAAAGGGTTACCGCTACCCCGGAACATAAAGGGCTACGGAAGGAACATGGATGGGTTTTAGTCAGTAAGAGTCTGACACTCCCTTCCGCTCCACCCAGAGCGGGAGCAGTCATTGGATGATTTCCCAGCCTTAAAAAAAAAAAAAAAAAAAAAAACCCCTTGTAAAATGTTCTAAATTTATATCTCTAATTGTTATGGTGTACACGGGCCAGAACATCAAGCTACCCCAATCTGTCAAATTTCATCGATAGATTTTCAACTTTATACAAAAAATAATAAGGTTCATGTTCAATAGGAAATACTTGACAGTTTGGGATACCTTGATGTGCTGGCGTATGTACATAATAAAGAGTATCTATCTTCTATGTAACTTAACGGGGTTTTAAGTTTCGCCATTTTCCAAACAATATTAATGTTTTCAAGAAATTGTTATCTTACTCATCATCGTCATCCGCCTAGCCTTTTCCCAACTATGCTCGGGTCAGCTTCCAATCTAACCGGATGCAGCTGCATACCAGTATTTTACAAAGAGCGACTGCCTATCTGACCTCCACAACCCAGTAACTGGGGAATACGATACCCCTTGGTACGACTGGCTATGACTACTTATATCTAACTATCGTAATTATTTGCGGCCGCAATAACCTAACACTTATCCTTGCAACATTGTTATTTTACACGCCATAGATACTCAAAATAGGTTATAAAATTCCTCATAATCCATTTGAAAAGTATTCATAAATAAATGCGAAATTGTCTTTAAGCTACCTTGTAAATATCGGCTTAGATACGTCGAGTTAGCGAAGTAAGTATGCCATAATAGTATGTTACAGGCGATGTACGGGGGCCAGAGCATCAAGTTATACCAAACTGTCAAATTTCTCCAAATGATTTGAGACCTTAAAACGTTGACAGTTAAGTGCTAAATTGATTGAGAAACTTTGACAGTTTGTAGTAACTTGTGCTTTCGACTGTACATAGAGTGGGCAAAGTTACAGCTGCCCGGGCAGATACAAACTCGGTATTTGTACAGAGCTATTAGGTTATGCCCGGATTATAACGAGCAAAGTCATCTCTACCGATTTCGATACATTTAATTTGTTCGCAGTATCTTTACTGTGTAAAACCTGCTTGTGTTTGTGACTGTACCAAAAGTTCCTGTAAGGGCCTGTGTCCACAAGTTTTGTAACCGGTGGCAACTCTCATCTCATTAGAGTCGACAACAGGCGCATTGCTTAAAAAGCTTCAAGTATTGTCACAAAGGCGGTTACATTTTTCATAAAATACTTGTCAAAATGCCTCCCACACGGCGTCTCCGGCCCCAGGCTATGACGTAACGAGAGCTCGTGTATGGAGACTCTTAACACGAAAGCCACTCGACTCATCTATATCCCACTCTGACTCCCTAAGTCGGAAAGAGAGAGCAACACCACTACTCTCCGTCATATTTTTCCCTTTACCACCCTCGCTTTCTGAAGCGTTCTTTTACATAAAAGAGGTTCTTGAGAAAATAATAACGGGACTGCTCAAAGGGCACAGAACTTTTGCTATTTGGATGCTTTGATTTTCGACTTTGCAAAGAATTTTGCGACCACAAAGGGAATTTCGATGCGATATTAAGCAAGGATTTAATTCTCAAGTTAATGCAGTAATACTCGTTCCAATAATTTTTGTTTCCGTTTTATTTAAGTCCTACGTAAGAAGTTGAGGCAATAAGTACAGAGCTTAACTGGGTCAGTCACTTTTTTATTAAGTCAGTATTTTGTTACAAGAATCTGTATTTTCTTGTACTGTTAGGTACTGTTCTTGCCGGGTAAGCGGGATTGTCCGAAAGGGTTACCGCAATCCCGGAACATAAAAGGCTAAGGAAGGAACATGGATGGGTTTTAGTCAGTAAAAGTCTGACACTCCGTTCAGCTCCACCCAAAGCAGGAATAGTCATTTGATGATGTCCTACACTCAAAAAAAACAGGTAGGTACTGTTCTATAAGCCTAGCGAACCTAACCTTGGGAATTCACTTTAATTACACGTGAATAAATTAATTTTGATATGAAGATCGGTATAATGACTCAAATTGCTTGGATTAGTGTAATCCCCATAACAAATGGGGAGTAGTTGGTCCTGGCTACCGGCACGGCCAGCAGTGGCGACCACCTCCACACACAGGGAACAATACAAGCCAAACTACTTTGTAAGTATTTAATAGCAACAATAATACCCTTTCAATTGCTATAACAATAGCAATACAATGCTTTATTTCAATAGGGCTGGTCCTATAATGAAAGCAATTTGTAATAATTAAGCTATAAACATGTAGTTAAGGCGGATGCATAAAAATTGGTCACAATTGAGTTGTTTCAATCTTTCAACGAGATCTCCAAACGGCTGGTTTACAGTTCCCGTGACCCAAGGCTTTTATCTAGGCTAGAGGCTAATTTTAAGTAATGGAATTGTTTTGGGGGGACTAAAAATTTATATCAAGTTGGAAAATGGAATACATATATCGTTTAAGACGAAAAGAGATTATTAATTCGGTGCTATTTTGTCAGATTTGTGAAGACTGTAATATAGATAGTGCAAATTGCCTGGTTTATGACTACTGTTTTATATGAACCCGTCGGCCAACGACAGACTGAGAGATCAATGAAGAGCGATTGATGAAAACAAAATGGCCTCAGTGATGACAAACTAATTTGAGATGTCTCATAAACTTTACAATTCGCTACTGGTATCACGTTTTAATTCCCTCATAGTTTAAGAACTGCTCCAGCGTTATCATTTGCACCATTCTCTGCGACAATATTAAAACTTTCATATGCAGTAACTCCGACATATCTCATAACTTGAGAATGACAAAAACATTTCAACGCGAATTTTTCTTTAGACGAGAGATTTTATGACGACAAATGACAAAAATACTCAACGTTTCATTGTGGAACTTGGAAACGGCGCTGCGAGCATTTTTGTGCGCCCTCGGAGCCTCCTATACATGTGTACAGAAGGGCGAAGTTATTTGCCTTGCTTCTCTTCCGTCCATTTGCCCCCCGCCCTCCCCCGCGCTTCCGGCGCCGCCGCCTACCACCCGGCGCGCCCGCACGACACACGCCAAACAAATACCTACTCTAACACCTTCGCGAAAGGATTTCATTCTCGAGGTGACGCACCGACTATTTTTCTTTTACATCCAAGTACAACGTGACATCGGACGCGCGGAAAAGAATGCCAACTTTGAAATGAGAGAAACACATTTGAATTTGGAGTATTCTGTGTGTGGTTGTTGCGACTTTTTGGAAGTGCGGCGCCGGGGGCAGAGGGGCGCGGGGCGATTGCGACCGTACGAAAAACATATTTTTCAGATAACGACAATGAGAAAGGAAAATATTCAGATGAAAATTCCCCGATACGGCGCGCCGGGTGCGGCCGCGTGGAAGATATTAAGGGGCGGGCGTGTGCTACTTAACGATATTTTTCGACATGCTTTACTTTTATTGCTAACTCACGGCTCCGATATCGGATACGGTTTGTCGTATATCAAAAAAGAAACTCGATTCAGTCGTACATAAAAAAATATATTACGTATTTAGCGGAGCGAACTGAAATCAGCGAAGATAGCGGTCGGTTTCCACGTCAACGACTCCTTTGAATCATTTGGAGTCGACCATTTTCGTGGAAACAAAAGAAAAATTCTTTGACGTATTACGGGAGCAATAATATTCTGGAAATTATTATCCGAGCGGTGTCCCAGTGGGATATTAAGTAACACGATATTAACATCCCCGGGGGTGAAAGGGACAGCTTTATGGATTAAACGGTTAATTAGAGAGGGACGGAGGTAGAGGGGGCGATCTTGTCTAAAGGACGTTGGCCTCCGGGGCACGCGACCGTTGATTCGAACTCCTTTTTAATTCTTTTTTATTAATTATACTGCGACCGTGCAGTCTTGAGCGTTCCACTGATTGTAAATGTGGAGTTAAACTTTTACAGATTACAAAAGGCGCATGCTTACTTCAAGAAGTATTTGTTTGTTACTGACTATTGACTGAATACACTGAAATTTATCAATAGGTTATTATCCTACTACTAAACGAAGCCGAACCCCAACATAGTTGGTAAAAGGCTAGGCAGATGATGATGAAGACAATTATTCACTCAGGCCTTTCTGAATACCGACTAAAGATTCCATCTCCGCCATACCAAACGTAGAGATAACAATAAATCATTATCCCCATTAGACTAACATTTACATAAATCAAACGACACCAAGTATCAAATCCTATCATCCGTGGCACATTTCTTAAACGCCCCATCTTCCTCATTAAAGAGCTTTTTCTCAACTAAGCGTCGCTGCTTTTATTCCCTACTTAATGGCCGTTCGGCTCTTTCAATGTAAACTTGGCAATGAACGCCAGGGGAGAGCAAATTGGGTCAGTCTTTGACTTAATTTTTTTCCCCAAGGTCGATTATAATCAATAGGGCGACGCTCCAAATTTACGCCTGCCTGTAATTAGATTTTTGCCCGATCGATTTTAGGGTAGGTCGCGGAGAATCGATACTACTTTGTGATTTGTTACGCAATTAAGGATGGGAATTAAGTGGGACTGTTCTTTTTTTAAATTGACGATCGTTTTTTGTTTTCGCTTGGTGGGATGAGAAAGCTGGTCTATGGTAACGCTAAAACAAAGATGGCCGTCATTTTATTACGGCTGTCATGCCTTTATGTCATTATTACTAGTATGTTTTGATTTTTTATTCTTTGCGGCCAGTGACACAGCTCGTTTATATCCTCCTGCTGTAGCCTCATTATAATCGAATTCTAAATTAAATTGCATATTTATATCGTGTGCCTCATTCAACTCTTTTAAGCCTTGTTTAGTCTTATAAGTCAATGAAAGACTCAATAGTAAACAGATCGAATAACTTAAATTTTATACGCGTGTTTTTTATTGAATATAGTTTGTACTAGTACCTAAACAGCTTGTTTTATTTCTCTGTGAATTACGCCCGTAAAACCAAACTAACTGGACCCCTATAAAATTTCTTCTATCTTTGCAATCTTTATAGGGTGATTCGTTGTGATGAGTTGATGGACATTATAAGAGCTAGTGTTGGCTTTGCAACTATGAAGTGTCAATTTCGCCAATAAAACTGAACGCAATCAGCATAATCTAAACTGCGTTCAAAACCTGTCAGTGTTATTTATTCACTGAAAATAATGACACTGCCAGCTCTTAAACGGGGTTTATTTGCTGATCACGATTAGTTTTATAAGTGAAATCAGCCCTTAATGGTTGAGTTCCAGCTTCTAAGCTGAAGGCGCAGGTTACATAGACAATACTTATAAAAAATATATTACTAAATTTAATATCCCACTACAGATTTTTTTCCAAAAACAAAAGCATTCTAATAAGTCCTGCTTTAATAAATCAGACACTAAAAAAAATCAATCTGGTACGTATGGGAGCTGCATACTAATTCAATGCCGTCGCGTCGAACTGGGTGCTAAGAACAAAAGAGAAGGTGGAATTTCAATAAATCCATCCAATTCTGTATTGATTTCAGATTTGAAATTGGAAGAAGGATTAGATGGGATGTTATGATGGGAATGAGTTTTCTGGTACATTAAGAAAAAAACGTTAAGGTGCTATCACCAGGAGTATTTGCCTGTAATGTAATAATCATAGATTCTGCTGGGCTTCGGCCGTCGCAGGCCGTCAACAGTCAAAGACATAAAGGGCTAAGGAAGGAACATGGATGAGTTTTAGTCAGTAAGAGTTTGACACTCCCTTCCGCTCCACCCAGAGCGGAGCTCAATTAATGGCGAAAGTTTGAAAGTTTGAAAGTGTGAGTTTGTATGTTTGTACGTCCTTCATACTCAAACGGCTGAACGGATCTGAATGAAACTTGGCACAGAGGTAGTTTATGACCTGGATTAACACATAGGATATTTAACCAGGGTCTGTTCAAAAAGACAACCAGCAAAGCCTTCTCTAGTCTTCGCAACACCAGATTTCTGCAGTTAAGAGGTTAATCACCACCTTTTGTTAAAGCAGTATGTTTATATTACTTCACATTGAAAAGAGATGGAGCTATAACCTCCTGTATAGCTTCAACTCTTTCTCACACTGAAGTAATACTAAAAATGACTACTCTTTGAAATGGTAGTTGGCTTTGGACGCCTGAATGTTATAGCTTAGATTGACTGGATACTAAAGATAAAAAACTATTTTGATAGGGGCGTTTATTCAGCAATAGTGTAGTGTAATAGTGTTATGTTTTTATTCTGGGTGCATCGTCTTCACGTATAATTTTATAATTCATGTATACAAAACTTTGTAAATCATTTTAAAAGAGTAACGGTGGAATTCTTTGCCCACTCTTCTCCATACGAAACTACCTTTTGGAAGGGGCGACTAAAATCAATTCTATTTCTTGTTCATTTTGACGTTCAAAGGTGCCTTTCTTGTGCCTATTTGAAATAAATTATTTGACTTTGACTTTGAACAGTAATATTTTTTTATTCCTAATAGGAAAAGCAGGATTTTAAACAAACCTGATATGTTATTGACAATAACATAAAACATTTAGTATTACAGTCAAACACTAGTATTTTATAGTTCATAAAACTGGAAATTTCTCTCAGAAATAAAATGTTATTTTCTATTACTTCCTGCGCACACATACGCGTTTACATTCTGTTTTGTTTCGGAATTTTATTATTAGAATGTATGTTTTCATATTTTGAAGGAGCTTGAAATAAAAAGCTTAAAATCGTTCTGATCTGAATATAAATTACACGTAGAGAAAGTTTACTTATAAATATTTGTATAATACCTACTTTTTTTTATTAGAACGTAGAGATACATTAACCCTATCTAAAATCCAGTACCTAAGTACCTTTTTTTTGAGGCTGGGAAATCATCCAATGACTTCTGCCGCTCTGGGTGGAGCGGAAGTGTCAGACTCTTTATGAATAAAACCCATCCATGTTCCTTCCTTAGCCCTTTATGTTCCAGGGTAGCGTTAACCCTTTCGGACAATCCCGCTTTGTATCTGCCCCTACCCCGTATATTTCAACTCTACCATCGAAAACTCTACTATTCTCAAAAGAACCCATGTCATTGTCAACTATCTACTCGAGATCTAAATATCTCACACAATACAAGTCACAAGTACTGCCTACACCTAATAATACAAAGCACAATAATACTTAACATCATCATCTTGGATGATCCACTCGTCGGCCAAGCGTGTACGGTCGGCAAAAAAAGCGAGTGTATGATGAAAGGTACAAAGCCTACTTACAATATTTGTTTGGTAACGGAATGCGGTAGCTAAGAGTGCAAATATGCGTTTGTACCGACGGTCAATACACTCTCGAGTCTCGGGTGATGCTTAACCGTTGCTTGGTTTGGTAGCGTCAGCAGAAATGATTTTTGTTGATAGTTTTATGGTCAGCTGGTATTTAAAAGCTGGGGGAAGGGGTTGGTTTCTTATCACGAACTATAAGTTGAAGGGACATAAAATGGATTTTGTTATAATATGTAATAATGAGAATGTAGGGATGGATTGTGTGAAAGATGATATGGCTAGGAAGGGAGTGACTACTGAGATGACGATTAATAGAGAAGAATGGAAGAAAAAGACATGTTGCGCCGAGCACAAATAAATTGGGATAAGGGCAAGAGAATGATGATGATGTAGTAATAACGAACTGTATAGTAAAATTTATTTTTTTATCTTTTATGTATAAGGTTAATATTTTTACCCCCTTACTAATAAACGTTCTTAGCGTCTGTATAGTTACAACCCTTGTCTTCTTCTTTAAAAAGTCAAATTTCTGACGACTGAAAGAGAGAAATCGGTGTGTTATTCACCTGATATAATACTTTTATTAGATAGGGATCAATATTTTTATCATTGAATGATAATAAATAGTAGACTTTAAGTAATCTCTTTGATGTGGGACAAGGTAACCCACGAAATTCAGATTTTCTTACGTTTTTTTTTTGGAATTTGCAGTATCAGTTAGTATGTTAATTAAGTATGATTCGCGACTATGACAAGTATTTATTTACAGAATTATAACCGTTAAAATCATCAATACACCTTTATTCAAAGGTTCATTTGCGGTAAACATGATAGACGTAAAGAAAGAACTCAAACGCAAAAAATGAGAAAATTGGGGACTTGCGTCAGCAATGAAAATTTTGAAATATGGTACTTAACCGAAATCTTTTCTCATGGGAACCATTTAAAAAACCTCATCGCACTTAAATAGCATAATTAACATATAGTTATCTCGATATGTAAAGTTGTGGCCATGTAGTTTTCCCATTGACACTTTAACAGGAGAAAAAACTTCAATCACCTACTCTGCAGACCGTACCTGTCACCTTAAATTTCTCCGTCGTCCAAACATACAGGTATACGCAAATTATTATGTCTAATACAGACTGAATGGGCCGAGTCGAGCGTTAATGTGAATCCACAGAATGACTCATGAATGCGCTAGTGTTTGCGCACATGTACCCATGAGTTATGTTGGAGAGAGCCCACATACTATCATAACATATAATTTACAAGGATATTGAATGATTTTTGGCCGAATTTACCTAAGAAATATGGTTTAAACAATGCATCGTACAAGAGGCATCGGGCCACACAGTTGGATTAGCTTATTATCTTAGCGAATCTTAGCTTTGTTATCAGTAAGTGCAAAAACCTCATGAAAATAAATATACAGGGTGAAATTGAATTCATAGGCAATAATTTAAGGGGTCTTTGTACTCATCATTATGAACAACTTTTACTAAACGAACAAATCTGATATCGCTAAAACAAAATCAGCTGTTCCTTGCATTATGCTTGCATAACTCCACAAAATGTAGGGGACAGCTGACTTTTTCTTGTGATTTCAGGTGTGAACCCATAGTAAAAGATGTTCATACTGCCTGCCTATCTGACCTCCACAACCCATTAACTGGGTAATACGATACCCCTTGGTAAGACTGACTTTCAGACTTTCGGGCTTCTGACGACCCGTAACGACTGTCAAAGATTCACGAATGGCAGCCGGGACCAACGGCTTAACGTACTTTCCGAGACACGGAGGAGTATCGATATGAAAAGATCACCCATCCATGGACCAACCTCGGCTAGCGTAGCTTAACCTGGTGGATCGATCCGATCCAAATCAAACTACTCGACTAAATTCAGCGCCAGATGTAGACAGCCACTCGACCGTCCCTCATCAAGCCAGTATCGATTACTAACAGAATATTGCGTAACCAAACACTCGCACGGAAAGTTAAATTTAACTTGTAAGACAAACAGAGATCGCATTCAAATTCTAATCATCCTTAATTAAATGGATAAATATGCAGAGTAAATTGTGATGTCATGTTCATAGATACACCACACACACACATAGTCATCATTTTATGCTCGATAATCATCTGCCTAGCCTTTTCCCAACTATGTTGGGGTCGGCTTCCAGTCTAACCGGATGCAGCGGAACACCAGTATTTTGCATGGAGCGACTGCCTATCTGACCTCCACAACCCAGTAACTGGGAAATACGATACCCCTTGGTAAGACTGGCTGTCAGATTTTCAGGATTCTGACTACCCGTTACGACTGTCAAAGATGCACAAATGACAGCCGAGACCAACGGCTTAACGTGCTTTGCAAATTACCAATAGATACAGAGTTGAGAACAAACACATTCATTATAAAAGGTAATTGCTTGGACTCCAGTTACAATCCTTTTACGTGAACAAACTCGCCTCCTCTGTAATGAGCCGACTCAGGTGGCTCTAGGAATGGTCTAGGAACAATAATGTCTATCTATTAAGGCATTGTGCTCTAACAACTTGAAACTACGCATTAAGGGCCAGTTCAAAAAACTTAGTTAATTACTTGGCTTTGCGAGGCGTGTTATTTTTCCGATATTAATTGCTTTTCCGAATACTAAGGCAACTCATTGCCATCAAAATTAGCTCAATAGTTTAAGTGTGATATAAACATAACCAAGGGACAAACAAAGTTACGTTCGTATGTTGACAGCGACATTTACACTCTTTCCTCACGATGACACTAATTCAACTTTTCAACCATATTTTTTCCCAATATCCCTTTTTTATTGCAGAAAGCATCGTGAGGAAACCAGCATGTCTGAGAGATATTTTTCAACAGCATGTGAAGCTAACTCAGAGGCCCATGGGCCTAAAAACTCTGACACCAAGTAAGTCACTAAGTACACGAAAGAAAGAATGATTACAGAAAGCAATCTGTTTTTTGTTTGCAAAAGTACCTAACTATTATGTAGGCAGTTCAAATATGGAGAATGTATTTGCTTTGATTTAAGATTTCTATTACTCACAGTAAGTAGCTCATCTAAAACTAACGCCTGATTTTACAAATGAAACGGAACGCGACCATCGCATAAACTACGTTGAGCTTTCAATGGCATTTTGTCTATATAATATTGACACTGACAGCAACAGAACGCGTTTAAGATGTGCTGATCGCGTTTAGTTACATTGATGAAATTGACACTAAGTTTCTTGTCAAATATCAAACTAAAATTCCACAAAACTCAACATCAACATACCTGTATACGAGAGCTGACATGATTGAACTAATTGAAAAATGTAATATTAATGACGTACACATTTATATTAATTAAGGCCAAGCCTCATCAGTATGTACGATATTTGTATAAGTAGCGAAGCCAATTAAAATTCTGTTTCCCCTTTAAGCGGCAAGCATACACCGATGCCGTTTCAAATACCTTCAGTTTTAATGAACGAACTAAGCTTAATAGGCTTAAGGCTTCGGGTTAATAAAATGAATTCGAATGTAGGTATATTGAGAAGTAGCTCTTGCTCGCGGCTGCACCTGCATAAAGCTTGGAAAACGACAATCGGAGCGTTATAATGACGCCATGGGAACGTTCAACTGGGAAAAAAGTTCGAATGAAACCAGTGTGTCTTACACACTTAGGCCCGTATTACAGTAGCTCACCTAAGCATTACTTAAAACTAGTTTCACCAATCAAATGGCTTTAATCAAGACTCAAGCAATGCTTGGAGTAATGGAGTTGCTAAGTTAAGTAATGATTAGCGACTGATTAAACATACATATTTGACGTTTGAACGTGTCTTAAGTATAAGCAACTTTTATAAATACTTGTTCATTTTGACAGTCTGTTCCACACCCTTAAATATGAGCACACCTTTCTGATAGATACATAATACATATAATCACTAATAACGTTCTCACATATACACCGCTTTTAGTGTTATTTCATTTAATCCTCGCCAATATATGGACCCTCGGTAAAAAAATATGGTCCTTCGAGCCGGATAACACTTTAGTTAAATCTGTGTAGGTATATATTAAAACATGTTTCTTCATTTTCAGCTCCTGTCATAACACCATCCGTGTCTTCGAATGTTTTCCTCCAACGTTTTGTTTTTTTTATACATGCAGTTGTTACACATAAACGATACCTATTTATATATGTTAGAGGGTAACATAGTTTTATTCTTATTTATTTAACCATTTGTGCACACACATATTAACAAGACAAAGAAAGACTCGTACAAAGAAAGGAAAGAACAGAAAAACTCGTACAATCTTACAAACAATAATCTGTTCAGCTGTTAAGATCTGATTTATAAACAAACCCTCCAAATTCACACACATACGGACGTTCAAATATAATATTAGTAAGATATTAGTAGAATTCCTGGCTGGCATGATGAAATGTGAGGTGTATTGCTTGACATACATGCATGCTAGAGATCACGCGTTTGAACTCATGGCTAAATTACGGTTAAAAGACTTTATTAAATGATGTATACGTTTCATTAATTCAGATCTATCTACCAACTCAGCAGTTGATTATTCGCTTTGCCAATAATCGTTTTTCTTATGAAATCTAACAGGAAATCCAAACTTTATAAAATTCTAGCTTTTGCCAGCGGCTTCGCCCGCGTGTATGTAGGAAATTATCCCACGGGAACTGACTCTAATCTATCTTTGTGCCAAATTTCATCCAGATCCGTTTAGTAGTTTTTGATTTTATTCGTTACAAACATACATACAAATCTTTCCTCTTTATAATATTAGTATTGAAAAGTAATTTCCAACAAGCTCTATAAAATGAAAATGTTTTAACTTAAGTAACTCTTTCAATCAAAAAGGTTCAAAGATATCCCTTTCAAATTAAATTTAGAACACGCTACGTCTAACACATTTGAACTACTCAAAGACATCAAAAACACGAGAAAACATTCTTAAAGCCAAATGTCAAACTATCAAAGAAATGATTAAGTATTAAGTAACGCGAAAACTTTTCAAAACGACCGTGTAAAAAGGATCGAGTCGTATTAAATTCCATTATACACAGAGTAAACAGGCTAACAGGCAAAGTTACTAATTTGTCGAAAACTCTCGTAAATTAAATGCCAAATATTTTTGCCTGTAGCTCACATATTAAGTTTCACAGCTAATATCTAAAGACGGTGAGACTTGGGCCACAAAAACGGCGAATTTCGAAAGTATAGACGTGATTTTTTGCATAAGTTTATGTGCATCTTTGACAGTCGTTACGGATCGGCATAAGCCCGAAAATCTGAAAGCCAGTCTTATCAAGGGGTATCGTATTACCCAGTTACTGGGTTGTGGAGGTCAGATAGGCAGTCGCTCCATGTAAAATACTGGTATTCAGATGCATTCGTTTACACTGGAAGCCGACCCCAACATAGTTGGGAAAAGCCTCGGCAGATTGCAGATTGTGTATGAAGCAATAATGGGGCACTAGTTATGGTCACAATGCGCTAAACTCAGCACACATCTTCCAATGTAGACTGCAATTAGTGGATAAATGAAGTTAAATGACTTCTTCAGTTATATAACTATAATAATTCGCTGGTTTGCGAGAATATCGACGTATTCTCGCAAACCAGCGAATTGATGGACTTGACACTCATCATACACATATACGCAAATAATTGTCGTATCGTAGACATAAGCAGACAAGCATGCATTAGAAGCAGTGATAGCCTAGTGGTGTGACCGATGGAATGCCAATTCTTATGTCTCGAGTTCGTACCCAAGGCACCTCTGACTTTTCGGATACATGTGCGTTTTGTATAATTATCACTTTCTCAAAAATCGGTGAACGAAAAACATCGTGAGGAAACCAGTTTGCCTGAGAGATATTTCTGAGCTCGTGAAGCTAAGTCAGAGGCCCAAAAACTCTGACACCGGGTTAGTCTCTGACCGTGCTGTCCATCTTCAACTCAAAAATTAGTTCAGCTTGAAAATACGTCTGCATTTCTACAACTCCAACGATTGTTACGATTTCTTTTCTTAAACACCTTCGTCTTTTCCACGCCAACATCGCAGTACAAAGTTCATATACAGTAGGTACAACAACGACATGATTGATGTGTCATTGTTCTAAGATTAATTCCTATTATAAAATAATGGATCATTAATTCAGATTAATTACTTGTTGATGTTTTGATGTTAATTACGAATAGGACACACTACCGATATGTTTTCGCGACATTAAAACGTACAATAGTTTCCAATCTTTTTCTGCTTTAATTTATTTAAAATTTCCATCTCGCATCCCAATGAGATGAGATCATAATTAAGAGCTCTGTTTGGGTTCGAAGCTATTCGAACAAGCTCAAAACAAACATGTGTGTTCACGAAGTCAAAATTATTATACCTTCCTATGTAGACCACATTATACTCATTTTCACTAACACCGGGCAATTTTCAAATTGAAAAATATTTGAAAACATTTTTTTTATGAAATCGATATAAATAGCTTTATCCCAATAAAACGCCATCCCTGATCATCCCGCCATTTCCATGGCCCCATCGCAAAGTTCACGCGTCGAAATCAATTTGCGTAGCGGGCGCATCCGCCGTCAAAGAAAGAATTTCTCATAAGTTGGATAGGGGGCGGGGGGGGGGCGGTAGTGGGCCTACATGAAACAAAATACCATTATGTTGCGAGAAAGAATGTCTTATGTAACGTGTGAAGTGTGTGTGTGAGATATGTCACTGTTTGTCGTATGAAAATGGCTGTTTGATAAAATTCGATGATTAGGTATAACTTTTTTGTTGTTTTTTTCATTCATGGCTAGGATATGAATATCAAAGCACCTACTTATTAAGTGTTTTAGTTTTCAATTGTTTCTTTTATCAAGCTGTAGAATTTTCATACAATTATTTGATAACGAAGTTAATAACCGTGAGTACAGGCATTAAAACAAAAATACCTTACAAAAAAAAACAAATACATTTAAAAAAGAACTACCTACATACAACGTGCCCGATATTTATCGTAACATCTCTAAAAGCTACACACAAAAACACAACTCCGAAAGCTAATAGAATGCTCGCTACATATCGCAAGAATCTTCACATCTCAAAGAAAGAATTCGCAATAAAGTCCGTGTAGCCCCGCCCTCCCCCACACACGTACTCACTATTGGCGAATACAGTTATCGGAAAAATGGGGAAAATGGGGTAAAGTGGACCGGTGCGCGAAAGAGTTGGGAGGAGCGTGGGTAAGATATGTGGAGATAAAGGATACAAGTAATGTTCTACGTGTTGGAGAATATTTTTATTGGATGTTGTCTTCGGGTGTGTGTTACAAGCATTGATTACTAACCTGAAGAAATGTCTCATGCAGCAACTACTGAAAAATGTCTCTTTATTTGGTCCCCTTTGGAGTTCTACCATTTTGAGGTTATCAAAATGTCTTATTGATTCTCTTATTTAGTTTTTTAATTATAAAGGTACACCAACAGCTTTTGTATACAAAATATTACAGTAGTAGATACTAACAGTTTTGGCTTATACAATTGCCAATAACAGGTGAAACAACATTCTTAAATACAGTGTAAGCTAAAAAGAAACAAAAAGATTTTATTCTGGGCACGCACAGAAAAAAATAAGTAATAATTTAAAAACAATACAGAATAATTAAAAAAGGCAAAAAAAAAAGATTAAAAAAACAAAGACCTGTGTGAGTCCAAAAAGGCCCAAAAACTAAATTTAATGAGTATAAATTTGGTGGTAACAAACTATCTATACAGAAATTATAGTTTAGTACTAACACGTAGTGTGTTTAGTTTAGTTTCGTTTCGTCTTTGCTAGCTTTAATTGATATCTTAGTTGATTTCCAATAAATCCGTTTTTATCTCTGTTCTTAAGAAATAATATGAAATATCCAGTAAGTACCTGCATAACATTTCATATTATAATACCTAACACTTAACCGCAGCAGAGCGTGTCGGAGTACACTTAAAACACTTCACACTACACCCCTATACGAAGCAATTTACACCCAAACACTAGAAATAAATCCTAGTCTTAATTACACCCTCCTTTATAGCTTTAAAAAAAAATAGCAGCAAAACCAAAGAAAAACAGCGCGCCAACAAAGTTTTTTTAGGAAAAGCAAAGGCAGCAAGGATTATACAGCCACTTCCGAATGCAAAGTGCACTATTTAAAAAGGCAAATACATACATGCTAAACACGGTATTACACCGATGCAGAAAACTACAAAATTCCTCCTCAAAAAAAAGAAATAAAAAAAAATTAAGAATTTCCGTGACTTGATATGAATGAAGGTTCCGTCGGACTATCGCAATATTGCTAAAGTTTCATGGCGGGAAGTTTTTATTAATGGCCGCGAAGTCAGCTTTGTTCTATACCACTCCTTTTAACTCTCGCCGTGCACGAAAGTTGTAAATTTTACACTTTATAGAACCATCCTGTACACAAAATAGTACTAGTATTACTTTGCTGTTTCATAAAAGGAATTCCTTATATTATGCTTCTTTTTAAGGTTCCGTGTCCAAAGAGTAAAACGTGTCCGTACTGTGCTATTACTAAGGCCCTGCTGTGCGTCTGCCCGTATCTCATAAACCGTGATAGTTAGACAGTTGAAGTTTTCACAGATGATGTATTTCTGTTGCCGTTACAACAACAAATACTAAAAAACAGATCATAATAAATGTTTAAGGGGGTCCCATACAACAAAAACTAACGTGATTTTGATGCTGTTTTATACACAATGTTACGGAATCCTTCGTGCGTAAGACCGGCTCGCACTTGGTCGGTTTATTTTTTATTTTTGATAGTACATTCGTTAAGTTTGTATAATTATTTAAATGTTTGGTTAGCACGAAATGTCTACCTACCGCGCAGTCATTAAGAACAAAAGAAAGTAGTTTTCGATAATGAAATCGTCCTATTATGTGTACCCGATATAGATATAATAAGTGCTATTACTGAAGGCATTAATGCTAAAAGCATTCCACTTAATATGTAATTTTAATTATAATTTTTAGCTAACACGCGGCGAAATTCAAAACCGGTTTGCAGGGGCTTACTATAGCGTCTATTCAGGGGAAGCTTTTCACGGAATTGGGTCAGATGCTTTCAGTGTTGAGCCTAGGCTATGTTACTGGAATAACTCAGGGCTTGAGCTCAGTCTCTTATACAGAATGAGTTAGTTCTCGGCCCACCTGCCATTTGGAGGCTTGAATAATAAACTACGTCACATCCTAGCACATAATGCATTATCTCGTAATTCGCATAGTTGGAATCATGCAAATTCAACTGTTTTCATTTGAATAAATCGTTGGTTGGTTGTTGGTCGTTGGTTGGTTGGTTGGTTGGTATGTTTGCCCCAAATAACACGTCACACGTTGTTTCTTAGTCTCGCTAAAACTCGAGAACGGCTGGGCCGATTTACCTGATTTTGGTGTTGAAATGTTTGTCGTAGTCCAGGGAAGGTTTAAAAGGTGAAAAGTTAGGTGAGTAGGTAGGGTAGGGTAAGTATCATAGTTAAGACAGGACAACGTCTGTCAGGTCAGCTAGTGTAATTATAAAATTAGCTTACATATTTAAAAAAGAATCGGGAAGGAATATGGCACAAAGATTTTAATCTGAAATAATGCATGGGATACATTTTAACTAATTAATTGCCCACATCCACGCGAGCGATGCCGCTAGCCGAAGCTAGTGTGCCATAAGCTTAAAAAGTAATATTTTTTACAATAAAATGCATATTGGTAGTGTTGCGAGAATATGAGTCTTATGTTTCCTGCAACAGACAGCTTTAGTCAAGCAAGCACATTTAAATTTTATCTTAATTTACAAACTCAGCTGTAAAACTCAGCTTTTAACATAAATGTTAATTACACACACTAGAAGTTTAGGGAGAATCTTTGGATACGGCGAACTGTCAACAGTGTCAACTGTCACTTGTCAAAGTGTCAAAAATGTTGCCGCCAACATACGTATCTATTTGATTTAGAGCAATAACGTTCCATTTTTAAGGGTTCCGAAACTCAAAAACCGGACAAAACGGATCTCTAGGATCACTTCGTCAGTCTCTGTGTCCGTCTGTCTGTCTGTCTGTCAAGACCCTTTATGTCGGGAACGCGTAGAGGTATCATGTTGAACCTTAAACAACATAGTACTCAGGTCTTCCAAGTTAACATAAAAAAAAGTTACGGCCGTTTATTGCAGTTAAACCAATGTTTGTTCGACTGTACAATCAAGTTTAACTTTACGATGACGACTAACAAGTACCTAAAGTATACAGCCACTATTATCAGATCCATAAACATGCAACACTCGGATGCTATCACTATCTCTATCATAAATCTAACTATGAATATAACATTAAGTGCTTATCTCACTCCTAGCTTCCTATCTTTTGATAACTGAATTTGAAATAAGACCCTATAGCCGCTTTATTATAGATTATAGCAAGTCTGCATTCCTAATTAGTGGATTTCTTAGTTTAAAAATACTCTCTACTAATACTAATAATCTATACTAATATTATAAAGCTGAAGAGTTTGTTTGTTTGAACGCGCTAATCTCTAGAACTACTATTCCGAATTGAAAAAATATTTTTGTGTTGGATAGTCTATTTATCGAGGAAGGCTAAAGGTTATGTAACATCACGCTACGATCAATAGGAGCCGAGCAGCAGGTGAAACCACGCAGGAGTAGCTAGGAATATTATAAACAGGAAAGATTTGTATGTAAGTAAGTGTAACGAATAAACTCAAAAACTACTTAACGGATCTGGATGAAACTTGGCACAAAGATAGATTATAGTCTGGAATAGCATATAAGCTTTTTATCCCGGAAAAATTTACGGTTCCCGTGGGATAATTTCCTACATACACGCGGGCGAAGCCGCTGGCAAAAGCTAGTATTATATAAAATTCCTCTCTTTCTGTATAGCCTTGTCCTATTTCATTTGGAGTCAGCTCTTCAAGTCATTCTTTGCATAACGTGTCTGTTCTGGGCCGTGGGACATTTTAATATAACGTAGATGTCTATCTACTTGCGTTTTTTTAAAATGTATGAACTATAAGCTGATCTCTTTTATAACAATCAAACTAGCCGTTTCCCAACTATGTTAGGGTCAGCTTCCAGTCTAACTGGACAAATATCTTTTATAACGAAGGAGAAGATCCGCTTATGAAGGTCCATTTTCGTAAATATCTGGGTCATGGGGACAAATTATTATACTTATATTCGAAAACTCATCATTATTCTGCAACCCTTTCGGGTTATTTTATATTATTTTGGGATCATTAGTCGCGACCCTTTGCTCCTTTTTCATCAGAGGTCTACGTTCTTATGATACAGATTTCATTAGCCATATTGAAATGAATGAAAATTGTATAACCCACAAAATATTATATTATAATACATTTTAGGTTTTCCTTCGGTGATAAATTATTTTAACTGTATTTAATTAGGTGAAGTGGTGCTGATCCTGTTTAGTGCGCATACGTGTGCTTTGAATTTAATAACTACAGTTTTCTAACACTTCATATAATTAAAAGATAACAAGATAGAAAATAAAGAAAGCAACATAGTAAGAAAAAAAACATTTATTTGGACGGTAACACACGAATTACAAATAACAAAAAAAATTGTCTAAAATTCCTTGTTTATTAGAATAAAAACATACAATTTAATCACTGGTGTCAAGCAATCTTGATGCTTTATTTATTGGCATATACGAGTAGTAAGTACTATTTGTCTCTGTTAGGGGCAAGACATGAGCTTTATACCAGCTTTTTATATCCTTCGTATTTTGTTTTATATTTGTCATATATATACCTGGAACTAAAAACCACAAGTGGAGTATATGTAATACTAAAACAAAAGTCCTCCAGCTTGACCACTGCACACGAATAAAACCCCCCTTATTCAACTCTACAGCCACTACTTCCAATCCACTTAAACGAATCTAAATAAACATAAACAAACCAAAGCCGACATTGGCATAAGAAAAAATCATTTGTATTCAGGGAAAAAACTGCTTTAGTATAGCCTTTGCCTCCTCCCACTTCTTCATCCGTCTCGCTCAAATAGATTCGATATTTAGAGCGGATTGCGCCGGGTGGTTTAGATTCACCCCCCTTCCCCCCACAGCTAAGACAACCCTGTTTTATATGAAAACGATGTCGATTTATATTCTGTATGTTTCTTTCTTTGTTGACTATTTGACACGGTCGAAAATAAAATATGTAATAAAATAGAAAAAAGACTGCTCGTCTTAAAAACTTCCATCACCATTAAATATTATCCACCATTAAGATATTATCATTTAAAATTGCATTTAATGCTATAAGTATTCCTGTTGATTCTAAAAATCTGTGACGTCTCATTGTTATATAATAATAATAATATCCTTGGACATTTCACACAACGCCATATCGTCCCAAGCTAAGCAACCTAATGCTTGTGTTATGGTAACGAGATGGCTGATAAACTAATTATTTACATTTTTTTTTTTGTAAATACATACATATTATAGATAGAAAAACACCCAGGCTCGTAACAAATACTTGCCGGTCGTACAAATATTTGTTCCATGCGGGAATCGAACCCGCGATATAGTGCGCAGCAGTCAATCGCTCAACCACTGCGCCAACCGTGTCGTCAACGTCATATTTCATACAAATTACGTATAAATTCCGCGTTTTGACAATAATTCATAAAAAGTAACGTTATTGACTACCCTTTGAATTACGCAGTTGAATATGTTCTTAATAAGGAAGAAGGAAAAGAAGAAGAAGATTGAGGAAGTTGTTATCTTTCATGGTGACGTAAGACGAGCTCTGTTGGCACGAATATGATGTTTATTTGCAGCTTATCGTGCAACTGCGTAAGTGTGCCAGCCTCGGAATTTTATTAAAGGGCGCATTTTCAGTTGACATTGATTTAATTAAGTATAGTTTTAGTTTAATTAATAGGGACCTTTTAAATAAATATGAACCTGAAAACACTGTTATGTTTCCGTCCTTTTGTACAACTTGGCTATGACAAATTTTTTGACTAGTAAACTGACTGACTGGGTGATATATCATTGCACAGCTGAAACCGCTGGACCTAGAGACTTGAAACTTTGCACATACCTTATATACTAATATGCAGATACCTTATATATAATGTAGGTACCCACTAATATATAAATAACATTGGATCATACCTTTGGCTTCACCCTTCTTCGTCGTCTCATCACAGCCTTAAACTTATGTTATTCAAAATCCGTACTCATTCGTTATCTACTTGTATCCAATATCAATCCATATACTTCTACGCTTATGTACTTGCATTTCATTTACTCGATATTTTACCTCTCTGTCTGGCGCATCTTTTTTCTCTTTTCCCAGGATTTCCAAGCGCCAAATCCTACTTATAGCGTCTCTTGGTTGAGCTGAAATGGATTTTTTCTGATGTATACCACTTAGAATGTCTTGATACTTTGTCTACTTTCATAGAAATTATTATGTTAATGGGCACGACGGCTATATAAATTTTCATTATTTAATTACAAAGAAAAAAAGAGTATGAATCTACTTGGAACTGGAAAAATACTGTTTTCAAAAAATCTATCTGATCCTTTAAAAATACAATACTGAACTCAATAAACCGTTTACCTATCAATTAACGAATTCCCAAACCAAACCTTTTAATGCGCAACAATCAAACACGAACTGCAACAAAAGTCAAAACTCAGTATTTCCAATTGAAATAAAACAATGGCCGACGTTCCTAGTAAACTGAAAATGAATAGTGTTTTGTAACGCGAGCCCAAAAACTTTGTACACGTGTAGGCGCGATGCCAAAATGGTGTTTATCCACAACAGAGTCATGCCATTAGGAGTTGTTACTGGCGAAACGATCGCGATTTTTGTTTACAAGTAACTTCGGGAATGTTATGGCTGATTTACGACTGTATTTACGCTATTTCAATACAGTAGTTGTAAACTCTTGTGTAATTTCGTTACCATTAAATAAGACAGAAATATGTGTGTCAGTTACAATGATTGGGTTACTGTTGTTTATAGTCTTGGTATGCAATATGCAAATGGCATTGTTGGAAAAGTTTCTATTACATTTTATGACATGAAACGTATGCCATGTTTTCATGGCATTCTATTAGCAAGTCTTTTTTAAGTAATTAATGTTCGTTAGTTTTATTACTGAGCATTTAAATTGTCCTAGGTAACTTCCAATAAAGTAGAGCAATCTAAACTACGTAAAAACAAATTGCGAAGGCCCTCATACTTTTTTTCTCCAAGTATCAAATTGTCTCAATCGCAGTTTAGAAAGAGCGACGCGCAACGCACTCCGAGTGATATTTCTTTACAGTCCGCGACACAGCCACAGCCTCTTGGGAAATATACGACAGTCTTATAATGTGAAGCACAGATGAATTTTGTATACGTTTTACGGTTAAATAAACCTAGAAGCATTTAGGTGTGTTTACGCACTTTACTTAAAAGAACAAAAATATTTTGAACAGAAAAATTTAATTTACATACAGTCTCGTGTACAAAGTGTACATTCCTAATCACTGAGTCCTACCTTAGCTGGTATCAGGTCAGTTTCCAAATACTCATTGGATAGGGTTCCCTAATTTGTTCACTTTAAATGTATTATAAGGTTTTGTCCAGTTAGGGCAGATTTTCCTTGATAATAAACTTGAGCATCCCACAACACATTTTCTTTACCTCGCGAAATATGGCGCCCTAGTACTTATACATACATATATTTTGTTCCGCCTTTGCAAGCACGTAGCAACCCTAGTCCTTTGTCTACCAATATTAGCATGGGAGCACCATCACAACTTACCATACTCATCAATTAGTCACTTAAATTCAGACAATTTTCCAGGTACCATTGTTTTTTAAAGCTATTCAAATTGACGTCGTGTATCATTTAAGCATTATTTTTGTCTAGTCTAGTCACAAACTTTCGTGGAACTAGACGCAAAAATTCCTGAGGACATTACAGAATTCTAAATGTGTGACACTTGTAAATTGTTTTGGGTTCCTTCTATACGCTTGAACGTTGTTTCTAACTAAAAATATATACATATTTTCAATGATTTATGGTTAACTTAACACAAACATCACGCCAGTATTTCTCAAAGGGTTAGTCAGAAGTGTACCTATAGTACACCTACATTCCGCCAGTTATGTTTAAGACCCATGTAACAGGGGGGCGAGCCTATTGCCATCAACCGGGCACACGTCAAGACTTGGGGCTGCTACTGAAAAACTCCAGATGGGAAAAACCCAATAACACTACTATACTTGTTTATATGTATGTATAGAGCCTAGCACATCAACACACACACGCACATCATCTTGGCATATACTCCAATCGGTTTCGAAAAATTTATTTGATAGATTTACAACTTTATGACAAAAGGATAAGGTTCATGTTCAATTGGGAGTAATTGACAGTTTGGCTTAGTTTGATGTGCTGGCGACTGTTATAGTAGAATTCACAATGATTTAACTACTTTAAAAATAAGATCGCTTTGGGATTATGTCATGAAAAGGTCTACCTGGCATGACTTCGTAGTTCGTATAGTCTCATTCTCACAAAACCTTTGCTAATAGAAATCTATAGACTGCGACGACACGGTTGGCGCAGTGGTTGAGCGATTGACTGCTGCGCACTATGTCGCGGGATCGATTCCCGCACGGAACAAATATTTGTACGACCTGCAAGTATTTGTTACGAGTCTGGGTGTTTTTCTATCTATAATATGTATGTATTTACAAAAAAAAAATGTATATAAGTAGTCTATCAGCCATCTCGTTACCATAACACAAGCATTAGGTTGCTTAGCTTGGGACGATATGGCGTTGTGTGAAATGTCCAAGGATATTATTATTATTATTATTATTATAGAAATACCACCCAAGTTTAGCAGTGAACATTAAAATAGAATGCAATGAAGTACAATAAAGTAGTCTATCTCCTGAACAAAACGAATCACAATAAACACAATTGAAGCGAAATTAAATTACGTTATACAGCATACTATCGAAAACAGAATTAATAATAATTAAGTTAGTTATTGTTATGATTATATTAAGTTAGTAAGTTGATTGCGGAGCTTCTGACCAGACCATGGGCACTCAGGTGCAGCAGGTGGGGCCTGCTTGAGTGTCCTAATGACCGTTCACCTTCACCTTGGATGACCTAAAGAATGCCACTGATGCCGCGATCAATGTGGCTACCTACTGGGCGCATCAAATTTAATAACACCTACAAAAAGTACAATTGACAAGAAAAGAAGAAGATGAAGAAGTTCATTATCAACCTAATCTTGCATTGAACTACCACGAAACATTTACTAAGTTATATAGGAAGTTCTTAGTAGCTATTAAATTCGTAACATTTAGAAAAAGGTTTATGTAATTTTACAAGTAGTAACACCTTTGGTACCTGTGTTGTGTAAGTCAGTATAAAATGTACAAAGGAGTGACGTCATGCTACGTTTTAACATAATATTGTATAAACGTAATCATTTGATTACGTATAAAAATAAATTTTAGTCGTCATTCCAATTGCGCAACCTCTCATATGGTTGCGATTTATTATAGGGGTTGCTATTATTAAAATAACAATGTTGAAAGAGACTGGGTCCGTAGTCCACCACGAATTAAGTATAACGTATCCAGTATTAAGTATGAACACGGAAAGTCCCGTTTTCTCACTTTGACTAAATTCGGAAAAACATTTTCAAATCTGAGCACACCCACATTAAAAACACATACGGAATCCCTAGCTCAAATCGCTATTCATATTAACGACACCACTCATTCAATCATTTACCATTCGTTTTAACGATTAGCATACACTAAACGAGACAAATTTTAATCGAACTATGTTTAAGCTCTCCAATCTATCTTGACCCGCGGCGAAAAATGGAACTACAACAAATAATGTACTGAATTTGACGTATAATTGACATTTGCCATAGACAGCAGCGCCACTCCGAAATATCAAGATCTTGCTGGTTGTGTGTAACCATGCAGTTTGAATAGCAGCTTTGCCATTTTCTAGGCCCCATTGTGTGTTAATATTATTGAGTTAATTCCTTTAGCGAAAATAATAATTTATGTTACTATTTTGGAGTCGTTTACACTAGAGTTATGGGAAGCGCTTTATAATGGTAGCTTCTGGTCATTTTAGGGCCCACATAATTGTAGTATTTTTTTATACCTGGCATTTTTTTTTTATTAAAGAGTAATACGATAACCGTCTTGAAATAAAGAAATCAAGATCTATAAGCACCATAAGACTAATGGTAGAATAAACACCTGTGTCCCAGCAGTGGGAACAAAAACCGATAATATTTACTACAAATTATTTTGGTATAGATATACCAAAAATTGCACAGAGGCCAGCACATCAAGTTACCACAATCTGTCAAATTTCTTTGATAGTATTTCAACTTTATTGCAAATACATAAGGTTCATTTTTAATTGAGAAAATTTGACAGTTAGGGATAGCTTGATGTGCTGGCGTCTGTACAATCAAGTACAAGTGAAAGTTATTTGCTTAACAATTTATTTCCTTCTCTTTACCAATACCTAATAAAAAGCAGTGATAGCCTAGTGGTGTGACCGTCGGACTGCCAAGTCAAAGCTCTCAAGCTCGAACCCAAGACACGCACCTCTGATTTTTAGGATTCATGTGCGTATTGTATAATTATCACTTGCTTAAAAATCGGTGAAGGAAAACATCGTGAAGAAACTTGCTTAAGAGATATTTCTTAACTTTATGTGAAGCTAAGTCAGAGGCCTTAAGGCAGCATAAAACTCTGACACCAGGTTAGTCACTAACCACACGAAAAAAAAAGGAGAAGAAGACCAATACCTAATGAAGAAATACAATACAAAAGCTTTTCAAAAAGCACAAAATCCCACAGTATTACGTAGACATACACATTAAACAATTGAACAAAACTGTCGCAAACTCCACATCAAATACCCAGCTAAAATGTTCGAGTTTAATTCCACCATTTTGAACCAAGACATAAAAAAGTACGAACTTGAACGTACGCCGCGATATTAAACTAAGTTTAAAGACTTACGTTTTAATTTTTATTGTGTTCGTGATAAAAGTTGTAACTTTGTACAGAGGTTAACTTTGTTTCACCGGCCCCGTGTGTGTGTTGTAGAACAATAATCTTTTGTTTAAGTTCCGAGTTACCTTTGTTTGTTGCGCATGAGTTGAGGGATTACGTATGATGCGAGTTTTCTTGACCTATGGCTTTTGCACAGAAAGTCTTATTATATTTTGTTTTTTTTTCTTCAAGGGATTTCTGTTATGTAAAACCAGCGCCCGTGTATGACCATCAACCGGTTTTTTTGAGGGTGAGAAATCATTAAATGTCTCCTCCCGCTCTGGGTGGAGCGGAAGGGAAAGTCAGACTTTTACTGACTAAAACCCATTCATGTTCCTTCCTTGCTAAAGTGCAGATATGTGAGAATACGAAATAAAAGAATTATGTAAGGATCGTAGTAGGTAGTGATCTATAGATCTGCTTACCCCCATGAGAAGATGGCGTGAGGTTATCGATTTATGTAGATTGGTATCTGAATGATGGACCTGATAGTAAATCATCAAATGACTCCACCCGCTCTTACTGACTAAAACCCATCCATGTTCATTCCTTCCTGCCCTTTATGTTCCGGGGTAGCGGTAACCGAATGATGAAACCTGAATAAATATTTGAACGTAGTATCTTAAGTTTGTAATAAATCATGTGTTTGTATGACGGATGTAAATCCTTACCACATGGCACAATACATCTGGTTAGAACAAATTATGTTACTACAATTCAGTCCTCATTTCTTTTGACTTCCGACACGACAAGGAAAAGTTAAAAGGGAATCTTAAAATGGTGCTTTTCAAAAGGTTACACTCAAATAATGATATAATTATTAATTTAAATAGTTAACGCCTTAAAACCTTAAACAAAGTGTAGTACACACAAAATGTCACGTGCAAAGAATTTATCATGGCTTCCAGCACTCTTTGACCGGTAATTACATGTTATAAGCTTAACATTTACACATCTTTGACCTTTTAAATTCAGGCTTATAGTCGTAAGAATATATTGTGAATGGATAAGAACTATGGATGCAACGTACGTCGTTAAACAGTGTTAATTACTATTTATTATTTCTTGTTAATTGAATTTTTAAATAACTTTCAGGGTACACGTTGACGTGTTTCGCTCCACCCAGAGGAGAAAAAGGATCGGAAATAACAAAATTGACGGGGGGAGGAGTCATTAATTTGATGATTTGCCATCCTTTAAAAAAAGGTAAGTAAGTAAATTAAAATCCAAATTATTACATAGAAACTTTTCGAATAATGTGTTGACTCAAATAGCTAACAGAAAATCTGCTGGTACATAATTAAATCTGACCATAGATAGCTAATTTTTTTTTCAAATTATATAAATATATCACAAGGAAAATATTGTGAGGAAACCTGGATTTAGAACTGTTACAACTACCAACTCGCCTTCAGCAAGAGCTCAGAACGGTATAGCGAATCACTCTTCACCGAAAGTACTATTCGCCGAAAACACCGTTCATCGATGGTTGATGTGATCAGTGTCCTTTCCTTCTCTGTATGCAAAGACGCATTTGCCCAGCAGTGGGACAGTACCAAAAAGCTACTGTTATTAATACAAATACAGACTTGATAAACCAGTCGGTTATTTACACAAACTATAAAAAATTTACGAGGGATAACTATCTAACACATAATTTACAAGTGGATTTAAGTGTAGTTTGATCCATCTTACTACACATGAGAAAGATAAAATCGACAGATATTTAACAGCTGAATCAGCATCTGACATTGTAACAAAACATGATAAAACTCGCAGTAAGTGAATTTACATAACTTCAACAAGTTTTTTTTCAATAATAATTTTGATTTTTAATGATTTTGCTGAATGCTGCTACTTTGTAAGCCACAATCAGCCAGGATGGGAAGGTAATCATATCCTACAATATCATGCTCCATGTCATATTCTTGTTCAATATGCACTTATAAGGAAATGTTAATTTTTCACCTGTAAAAAGCTAGGAATACTTTGGATCATTTATTACGAGGTTTTATTTACCTTGCAATGTATGTACCTGTACATGTACAGTCACGAGCACCAATACGTATACACCTAGCGATTTTCGGTAGCGGTTTTCTTGTAAAATAACTACTTCAACGACGAGATTCGACATGTACGGTAAACCTATGGATTCGAATATGCAATGTGTGTAAAACATTCAATTTCATTTAATAACTAACCAGAAAACCGCTTATGAAAATAGTCAACTGTTTACATAATTTTGCTCGTGACTGTATTTTTGGGTCAAACCTTGCAGCTGATTTTTAAAGCAGTTATCATCAACCGATTGATGTGAAATTTAGCATACACATTTTGTTGGGATAACAATGCCTGGTTAGCTATGTGATGTCATTCTAAATCCAATATGGCGAACTGACCAAGATGGCAGACTAGTTATTTTTCATGTTATGGGTATCAAGTTGAAGGGTTTGCTGAAGAGAATACGAAACAAAACTTGAGGCGTAAATGACTTAAAGTTAAGCCTCAATATTTAAATATATAATATTAAAGTTCTGTGTTTAAAGTTTAATTTAGTACTTAGTAATTAGCAAAAGGTTAGGTTGTTTTTAAAAATATTGGATTTTGTTTATTCTAGTGCACACGACCCCTTATTTAAGTACGTAATTAATTATGCACCAACTATTCGTAACGGAGATATTTTCAAAGAAATGTGTTTTTTAGTTGTGTGGTCTGCCTAAGATCCTTGGAATTCATTCAAAAATTGACCGAAATCGAGAGAAACTTTAGTAAAATAGCGTGGGACATGTAGCAGTGCCAACAAACAAAGGCAGACTTAAGTGTTGTATCAGAACATACAGAATTTCCATCGCACTTCAAAAAAGGTACAAACGAATAAACATAGCAGCCAGTCACGCCGCCGATAATTTATTTTATTAGCCGCCATATTGGATTTTAACTCAATACTTCGACATTGCAGTGGTACAGTCGGGCTCAAGTAATTTTATAAAAAGTCAACTATTCGCCGCAATTTGTGCGCGCCACTGTACACAGCTTCGTCGCTCCGAGCTTTTTCTGTCACGTTCCATTTGAATTTCATTTAAACAGGACTGGATCCGCTCTGCAGGCATTGCCAGACATATTGGGACTGCTGCGCAATGATTTCTGCTTCCTCGGGTTTGTATAAGAAATTGTAGCTTATCGTACTTTCTAACGCCCTCGCTGCGTTCTTTTCTGTGAATTTTAAATGCAGTTATGTAATATCGATTTTATTATCACTTCCTAGCCTACACATAGCAATAATTGTATATTTTAACCAACTTCGAATGTATCTTCTATGTTCCATTGCATGTATATTTTTTTATGTAATGGCCACCGATTTTTACGTCAACTATGAACCGATTTTGAAAATTATTTTTATATTTATTTAATTATTTACGCATACACACACACACACTAGAAAACTGAGTTAAGGTTTAGTCGAATACCAAGGTCAGCAGGTTAGTTTTTGGTCATTGGTGGTAATTCAGGTCTAGTTCAGTTCATCCATACAGAACGTCCACTTTTTTAATACTGGACGTAACCAAGGTATAAAACAAAGTCCCTCCCCACCGTCTGTCCCTCTGCACGTTTATATCTTTTGAACTACACAACGGATTTTAATGCCGTTTTCATCAATAGATGGAGTGATTAAACAGGTACAGCAGGTATTTTTAATTAAGGATTGGCGATCTTTAAATGACCACTCCCGCTGTGGGTGGAGGGGAAGGGAGTGTCAGACTTTTACTGACTGAAACCTAGCCATGTTCTTTCCTTAGCCCTTTATGTGCCGGGGTAGCGGTTACCCTTTTGGATAATCCCGCTGCTCAATAGCAGTCTTTTTTTTTTAAGACTGGGAAATCATCCAATGACTGCTCCCGCTCTGGGTGGAGCGAAAGGGAGTGTCAGACTCTTACTGACTAAAACCCATCCATGTTCCTTCCGTAGCCCTTTATGTTCCGGGGTAGCGGTAACCCTTTCGGACAATCCCGCAGTCTGGAGTCTGGATTTGTGCCCAGTTGACATCAATAGGCTCGCCCCCTATTACATATTACTTACAAATAACTGGAAAAATATGGATGTATATCGGTACACCTCTGCCGAAACCTTCAGAGATTACAGGCGTGATTAGTTACCTACCATTTTGATTAAAAAACACCAATTCCCATAATGCGACCGTCGATTTAAAATTGCCATCCAATGTGACATAGACACTCTTCCTTTTGGTTAAGTCCTCATCAAAAGTTATTTCCTAGACACAGTTGTGCTATACTGAAAACTCTCACCGTGATAACGTAACTGAAGTGAGTTAAAAGTGAGTTGTCAATAGTGGCAATCCCTAACACTAGGTGGAACGGCATCTCACACTCGCTTCACCAAAGTTTTCACGTGGGATTTTAACAGAATCGACCGGTTCTATGAAAAATGATGGTGCAAGTGCTCGTCTGGCCGAAAGGTATTGATTTCTGAACGAACTGCTAGCAGAAAAATATGCTTACATCACACTGTCTTTGTCTCCGCCGCGGAAATGTGAAAGCTATGAGAGTGTGGAGAAGGACTTTCGAGAAATAACAAAAAAGTGTTTTTTATTGTATTTTCTTCTGTGTTTTTATTTATTCTTTTTCTGCACAGCAATGTTAATAGTACAGTTGCCATACTATGCACCTTCCATTTCAACGATTATAGGTAGCTATAACTAAAATTCAGAATTGAAATCAAGATTTTTGATTTAAATTCACCAACTTTCTTTAGAGAAAAAAAGACGAATATTAACTATCCATCTCTTACTTACGTTTCACCAGGCATAATATAACATACTAGTAATAAATACTCATAAAGGTGCATTGTGACTAAGCATTAATTAGCACTTTCCACATAACACGGCTTTCAGCTACATATTTATGTTAATCAAAACAGTAAATGAAGCTCCAATAATAAAATAAATTATGAAGTAATAAACACGACAACTATAGAAACTGGATTTAATTGAAGTGACTACAATCATTGCTTTTGAATAACTGTTAATAAACTTTATTTTATTTCCGATGAAAATATAATGTTAGTATGTCAGTAAAAGTTGTGTTCACTAAATGTGGTGAATTATTTGTAAATGGTAAACTACACACACACACACATAGATAGATCGATCGGCATCGGCAAGCGTTGTTTATCACGACCTGTTCGTTTTAAGTTAGCTTGTCGATCTGTCATGTCATATTTGAATAAATCACATTCGTTAAAAGTCCATGTTTCTGTCTCCAATCTTTCGATGTATGGATTATCCGTAACTGGGTCGGTAAAGTTCTTTTGTGATCTGTGCAAAATACTGACACAATACATGAAAAGCTATAGTCTGTGTCGGTAATTAAAAAAAAACAATAAGAAAATTGCTAGTTTATTAGTTTACCGGTATATACGCCTTCACTGCCTTAATTAGTAATTATACTATCACTAAGGAAAGCAATTATGGCTAATGCTTCTCGAAAGGCTTTTACTATGAATTTTAATGCGAATTATTTAATTTTATGCAAGCATACATTTTTTTTCAATGCATTCATTTCAAATTTGCATGTTCTGCATACATTTCTGAAACTATTATACTCGTACCAACATTATTATTATCAACTAATTACTGCGTGGGTTTTGCAGTTCCTTGCACAAGATTTAAATCTTCATTATATGTTTAATCGTAAAATTTCTTAGCTACATGCAAATTATATTGCTTATTTTATTACGGGACATTATAATTACATTGCCACATAAAATAAACTTTAAAGGTTTAACACTGTAGCTATATTACAGTTAAACGTAAATTGAAAAATGTTAAAACATAGTTCTAGATTTAATTAAGGTAAACTCAAAAATATATTTAAATGTTTCATTAAGTTAAATATATCAAAGTCAAAGACAAATCATTTATATCTGTCAGTCGCAATTTCTACAGTACTTCGATAATAAAAACATTAAATACATAAAGTGCAATTTGTAAAAGGAAATGATGCGTTTCCTGAGGTGATACGTAAACCACTTAATATTCTATTGAAACAGACAGCCGTGCAATGTGGATTTCTTGATTATAAGTAAGTATAAATCAATATTTTATTTGAGCTACTTAGTGTTTTAATACAGATGTATTTTTCCTCAGTAAAATCACCAACCAAAACATATAAATGTATACTCGGTTAAATTTTAGTCGTTTTAATCCCCTTAAGGGGTCATTGTACACATTATAACGAGCAACTTTTACTATGGGACCGAACCTGAAATCGCAAAAAAATAATCAGATTTTCAGTACATTTATGTTATCCTAACTCGTCAAAATGTACTGCACAGCTGATTTTTTTTTCGCGATTTCAGGTTCGTTCCCATAGTAAAAGTTGCTCGTTATAATGTGTACAATGACCCCTTAAGGGGATTAAAACGACTAAAATTTAACCGAGTATAACACATTATTAGTCATTATGAATTCATATTTATATATTTTGTTACTTTTCGTTGTGTAAAAATATTAGTACAAAAAGAAAACGCCCAGTCCACAATTGCATACCCAGAGCATTTCAGGATTTGGAACAAAGGACGGTGCTATACGAGCGAGCGAGAGGGCACACGTAATCCACTTATACGTCACGCGCGGGTTGTTCCCATACATTTTTACTGGAGAAAATTCGGGAATACCCTTAATGCATATTAAGCCGGGATTCCGAGTTATTTGCTATGAGGTATCGAGATACCTACCTATTGAAATGAAATTTTCCGCAGTGTGGGTTTTTGGGATAACGAAGGTTCCGCACACTTTTGTAGGTAAGAATGTGACCCTTCCCGAGTTCGGCCGGCCGGATTATTGTTTCAAGTACTATATTTGGAATACCGCAAAGTGGTTTGGAAAACGGCCGGCTATTTATAGAATTTATGCGAAATTTAATAAATGTTCTGTGGAATTACACATTTAATAGTTGCGGTTTCGACATTCACTTAGTATGATGTATTTTATCTTGTACATTTTAATGTTTATAATGAACGCCATACATAAGTTGATCGCCGGATAAATTTAAGTACTTCTAACATTAATTAATTCCTGTTAGGCTTACGATCTTTTAACGGCAAGTAGTGTATTTTATAGTGTCATTATAATAAGTGGCGAATGAAGGATCAAAACATCTAAAACGCTTAAAAGGAAGTGATAATATCGAATTACTTTGACCAGGAATTAACTGGTTCTACTTCTAATATAATCAGAGTAAGCGTAGATATAATTTGTGGTATGGCATTGCTTGGAATTCTTATCTAAATCTATATAATATTTATAAAGCTTGAAGTGTTTGTTTGTTTGTACGAGTAAATATTTGAAAAACTTGTCGTATTATAACATTCTTTTTGCATTTTATAGCCTAATTCTCCAGGTAGGTTATAAACTGCGACTCTTAGGAGCTGAGCGAAAAGAAAGAAATAAAGGTTAGCGAAAACGACGAAATAGCGCGAGCAGACGACGACGATGCGATGTAACAGGGTAGTACCAGAAAGCGGGCGATGTGATGTGACGGGGGTACAAATAATTAAGCTGATAGGTAGGTACTATGACGTAGAAACAAGTACTTGTTTTAAGAATTAAAGTAAACCGTAAATAAGTAACAACTTATAACTAACTAGCTTCTGCCTGCGACTTCGTCCGCGGAAAATTTCTTGTTTTAACATTAGAAATAAGTCGAAAAAATACTTTTTTAAAACATAAAACGAAATATAAAAGTTAATAATAATAATAATTTATTTCAAATAAAACGTTTACAAAAAGTGTACATGTAGCCAACAGTAATAAGTTTTCCATACAATTAAAGTGCCTAAAACTAAAACTAAGATTTTATTATAGGTGCAAGTAATGGTTGTGGAGTTAAAATACAAAAGATAGGAATATGGTGTCTCGGACTTTTTTGTAGAAATAATTAAGGCGAGCCGGGTTGCCATACATTGATTTCAATTTTAAACAACTGTTTAGGCAGCGCATGCAAATAATTCTGTTTTCGGAGGTATTTCTTTCCGACTTGCTAGACGAAAATTGCGATAGTTCGGCTAATATGTATGATATAAATATAATTTAGCTTTCTATCAGTGAAAAAATTTTTGAAATTGGATCATTAGTTCCGGAGATTACCCCCTACATACAAACTTACAAATTTTACCTCTTTATAATATTAGTATAGATATAGATTAATTAATAAAACAAAATTATACTATCCCAACTCTACTAAAACAAAGGCAAAAAAATATCATTTCGCTTTCAGTCTATCAACTCAGCCTATCACAGTCCACTGTACTGGCTGCACCACAACACGTTGTCCTCCGCCTTCCGCATCCAGTCAGCCCCAGCCACTTCTTAAGGTCAAACGTGTTAAGCGAGATTGTCCGAAAGGGTAACCACTACCCCGGAACATAAAGGGCTAAGGAAGGAACATGGATGGGTTTTAGCCAGTAAGAGTCTGACACTCCCTTCTACTCCACCCAGAGCGGGAGAAGTCATTGGATGATTTCCCAGCCTTAAAAAAAAACAAAGGTGTACTACGATTGTCGATATTACAAATGGTTGCCTAGGTAAGGCATCTTACTTGAATCCTTACTAATATTATAAATTCGAAAGTTACTCTGTCTGTCTGTCTGTCACCTTTCCACGCATAAACCACTGAACAGATTTCAATAAAATTTGGCAGAGAGATAGATTGCATCCCGGGGAAGGACAAAAGCTACTTTTTGTCTCAAAAAATGTCTCCCAATATTGCCATATAACCGAACGAAGTCGCGGACAATAGCTTAATAAATAAATGTAGGTACACGATTTAAATGAAAAAGTACTTTTTGATATTTTAGAATCTTGGTTGGAACCTATGTTTAATTATTTGACATACTCAAGCTATACGACTTTAAAAAAAAAGTACAGAACCATTTTTCTTTGAGGCCATTATTTTTTACAAAAACCTAGCGATATTTCATTAAAATTCGACATGTGAATACGTTAAAGACTGTGTATTTTATGTATTGAAAACAATTTTTTTTCTTCACTCGTGATTATATAGCATCTCAGTCAGTAAACTTCCCCAACGAAAGAGAATATAGCCGATCAAGTCAATCAATCTGTCTAGCCGTTTCCTAACTATGTTGGGGTCAGCTTCCAGTCTAACCGGACGCAGCTGAATACCAGTATTTTATATGGAGCGACTGCCTATCTGACCTCCATAACCCAGTCAGTAACTAGGTAATAGGATGATACCCCTTGGTAAGACTGTCAGACTTTCGGGCTTCTAACTACCCGTAACGACTGCCAAAGATTTGCTTGCTCGGTGAGGCACAGAAGAGTTCCGATATGAAGATAGAGGGCACCCATACACGGACCAACCTCGGCAAGCGTAGTTTAACCTGATAAACGATTCATGCGGCTTGTCTTACTTAGCCACGACCTCCTCCAATAACCAATCAAGTCATTCTGGCAATATTCCTTGCATGTATAAAAGACAAAAAAGTTTCCCTGACCAACATATTGTTAACCATAATTATGATACGTAAAATTTGTTGAAAATAAGTCTGTAATCCAGCTTTATTAATCAATCTCCTGAGTTTTTTCCTATGTCTGGATCAGATTTAAATCTAACCGAATGCAGCTTCTTGCCAGTCTCATTCGTACCTGACCTCCACAACCCAGTAACTGGCTAACACGATACCCCTTGATAAGACTGGTGGTCAAACATTTTGGCTTCTGACTACCCGTACAACCGCTTAAAGTGCTTTTGATATCTTTGGAGGTGCCAAAGACCGGCCTCGGCAGACGTAGCTGAATCTTCAATCGACATGAGCGGTTCCTATCAACAATATCAATAATCTACATCAATTTGTTAACAATATAACATCACGTAGTTAGTTCCCTTGGGATAACTTCCTCCATCCACGCGAGCGTAACCGCTGTCAGAAGCTAGTCTATATATATAAAAATCAATTGATGTTCGTTAGTCTCGCTAAAACTCGAGAACGGCTGGGCCGATTTATCTGATTTTGGTGTTGAAATGTTTGTCGTAGTCCAGGGAAGGTTTAAAAGGTGAGAAAAGGTAGGTGGGTAGGTCGGGTAGGTAGGGTAGGTAGGGTAGATAGGGTAGGTAGGGTAGGTAGGGTAGGTAGGGTAGGTAGGGTAGGTAGGTATGGTAGGTAGGGTAGGTAGGGTAGGTAAGGTAGGTAAGGTAGGTAGGGTAGGTAGGGTAGGTAGGGTAGGTAAGGTAGGTAGGGTAGGTATTATCGTTAAGACAGGACAACGTCTGTTGGGTCAGCTAGTAATACATAAATATCCTTCCACTAAAATAATCACAACCATTATTGAACAAGCAAGAAATGCCTGGCTAATACTTATTAATATATCCTAATCTACATATACATACAAATAAATAAAATTAAAATGTCTGTTTGTTATGACAAAATAACGGCTTTTTACTAAATGCATGTAAAGTATATACGGTACTTAAAAGAAATATTAATATGTTTTATTTTTGTCCGCCTGTCTATTTGTTCCGGCTACTCTCCGAAACGGCTGGACTGATTTTGACGGGACATTCACTGGCAGATAGCTGATGTTATATGGAGTAACTTAGGCTTCTTTTAATAAAAAAAAAACAAAAAATCAATACAAAGAAAAAAATAACATTAAGTTCTGAAGTCGGTCTTTGTTTTAGTAAACACTGAAATTGGCACCCCCTCCCTTTTTGTGAAGTAATTTAACCCCCCAAATGTGGTATGAACCCCATAGGTTGAAACGTTCGCTCGAAACAGCAATAAATATAACCGTATACAGTATACATTATTTTAAGGGGTCACTGTACTCGTTCAACAACAACTTTCACTATGGGAACAAATCTGAAATCGCGAAACAAAAATCTGCTGCTCTCTACATTCTGACGAGTTATGCTAGCATAATTCATGGAACTGCCGATTTTTTTTCACCCTGAATAAATTGTTGAGCTCTTATAAGCAAGCGGCTTCTAATAGGCGAACAAAAAAAAAAGTACATAAGTAGTTTATCAGCCATCTCGTTACCATAACACAAGCATTAGGTTGCTTAGCTTGGGACAATATGGCGTTGTGTGATATGTCTAAGGATATTATTATTATATTATTGTGATGAGTTATGCGAGCATGATGAATGGAACTGCTTATTTTTTCACCTTGTATAAATCGTTGAGCTCTTATAAGCAAACGGCTCTTAAAAAGCGAATATCTAATGGGTTAAAAAAGACTACGCGAACGAAGCCACGGGCAGCAGTTAGTTACTATACTAATATTAATTGCAGCCTGGTTCTCAGAGATACTCAGGTTAAGACCTCCTCTAATCCGTTCAGAAACATAAGCATTAACGTTCTCTTTAACGATATCCATTTGTAAATGTAAACTTATAAATAAGTATCATTTTAAGTCGGATATATTACTATTGGCAAGCATTTAATCGGAGAGACAGTAATCTTCATTATCGTTATGCTATATCTATGGATTATTAATCCTAGCTTTAATATTATTAATGTGAAAGTAAGTTTGTTTGTTTGTTACCTTTTTACGCCTAAATCACTGAACTGATCAGACAGACATGTACAGACTCCAGCACATCAAGTTATCCCGAATTGTCAAATTTTCCCAATCAAACATGAATCTTATTCCTTTGTGATAAAGTTGAAAAACGATTTCAGAAACTTGACATTTTGGGGTAGCGTGATGTGCTGGCCTCTGTACATACATTGTAAGGTGTACAGAAACGGACATAAGGTACCTTTCATCTCGAAAAAGTATTGTTTCCATAAAAACAATAATAACGTTGTTATGATAATAGATGGCGCCACGTGCCTTTCAAATAATGATTGAATTCTATTATTATAGACCCGAATTAATTGTCAAAATCTAAATTACCGCGAGTGAAGTGGCGGGCAAAAGCTGAAGGGTTAGTGTTTTTGTTGGGATGCGTTAATCTCTGAAACTAAGCACTAAGCACAAACATGACCAGCTCACTGCCATGACAGCTTGCTTACTCTGCAAGCTATGTCGGTAACTTCAGTTTTTTTTCCGTTTGTTTTTCTTACCGGTATCTATTTAGCATTTTTTTTAAATATTTTACTTAATTTTACAATACACTACATTAACTTGTATCTAACGAGCCTAGTGGTAGCCTAGTGGTATCGGCCTGGACATAAGAATAGTAGGTCGTGAGTTCGAACCCAAGCATTTCTTTTTTTGAAGTCTAAGAAATCATCAAATGACTTCTCCCGCTCTGGGTGGAGCGGAAGGGAGTGTCAGACTCTTACTGACTAAAACCCACCCATGTTCCTTCCTTAGCTTGAAATGTTCCGGGGTAGCATGCGCTTAACTTTGTGTATTTAATTTCATCACCACTGCTCGGCATGTCCTAGAACCAAAAATTTAACCGGCACTGGGCCCGCGTGGTGGTTTATGGCCCACTATCTCCCTTAGAGAGGAGGCTTGAATCGCAGCAGTAGAACATTATAGGCTGATTATGTAACGAGATTTATAACAGTAATGAACACCATAATTAGAGACAAGATTCTAGTTTTATTATACATTCTTAGGCTTTTATAACTCACTGTAATATTCCTAAGTGGTAAGTTTACGATCAGCGGGAATATTTCAAATTTTATTACAGTGTAATGGTATCTAGTGATAATAAATCAGAGTCTAGATTGGCAGTTAGTATATTTATGGTTTAATTATAATTTCGATACCTAAAGAAGTTATAAAGGCATATTAAATCAGCAATAATAATTGTCCTTTCCTGCCCCCTGAGTAAACCATAAATTCGAAGATATTGCAAACGCGCGTGCCCTCCACGCCAAGCTACTTTATTTCTTCTTGTTATCATAAATTTTCCAATATACATGGTGTATTTTAATTTGTTTCATGTCATTAAATACGTACGAGAGCTTCAATTTTTAAGATATCTATATAAACACTCACAAAAATAATGATTGAATTGTTTATTCCGTATTATTGTGTTGTCACATATTTGTGTCATTGGCGTATACGTGACAATGGCGTTCAAAAGGTTAAGTGTAAAAAAAAAGCATTATGCATGTTGATAGCCGGAAACCATACTCATATACCGTTGATTGAGTATTGCCATACAACGCGGCAATGCTGCCAGCCTTTTGGGAAGTTTTCCTGTTGACAGCGATGTGGACGAATTTTTTGATCCCTCTCGTTTTATATACTTGTACATAATTATTATACATATATTAAGTATTTTTAGGGTATTATAGAGTTGAAACAATAGATTATCTCTTATACGGCACCGTCAATAGTTATGTAGATAACTGCATTCTTATTGGCAGACGGATAACGTATCGCCCGCAAGCTGCGCCGCCATATCAAGCCATTTCCTTAGTTAAATTTAAAAAATAACTGGCATATCGATATTTCCCTTGTTCATTACCTAAATAAGAGTTAAATTCTACAGTGTGTTAGGTAAAACAAGGGAAATACTTTCAGGGGTTACTATACTCATGAAAATAAACAACTTTGACTACAGAACTATATCTGAAATCACGAAAAAAAAATCAGCTGTTCAATACATTAATTATGATCGCATAATTCGTCAAAATATATGGAACAGCAGATTTTTTTTTCATATTTCAGAGTTGGTACCATGGACAAAGCTGATTGTCGTGAGTACTATGCAACCTGATAGTATATCCCTCGTTTGACCTAACACACTATATATGCACTTTGTCGGCGATGTTATTCCTGACCCGATATTTTAGAAGGTAGCTTCTTGCCGTGACTTCGTCCCCGTGTGATGCTTGTTTTAGCATCCACATCCTCTATATTCTATGCCAACAAGTAATAATGTACTGTAGCATTACATTAGTGAAGGAATTTTAAATTATTTGAATTGGATCAGTAATTCCAAATAGCACAGTCGCCTGCACATCAAGTTACCCCAATCTGTCAAATGTCTTAGACATTTTTTCAACTTTATTACAAAAGAATAAGGTTCATTTTCAGTTTGAGAAAATTTGACAGTTGGGTATAAGTTGATACGCTTGCGACCGTATCATTAAATACATAAACTAATTTTACCTCATTATAAATTTCAATATTTTAGTTTAAGGTTATATATTGTATTTCATATTTGTTTTGGACGTTAATAATAAACAAATATTATTAAATATAGATAGATCCTGTTGATAGCAATAGGCTCGCCCCCTATTACATGGGACTTAAACATAACTGACGAAATGTGAGTGTACCTACTTTAGGTACACCTCTGCTAAACCCGTCAGGGACTACAGGCGTGATGTTATGTTAAATATAGATGTATGATTTTCTATTGATTTTAGATGAAATGATAACATTATGTCTGCTTGAGTCGTATCCCGCCGTAACGGCTTTCTACTGAAGATGACAAAGATATACCTCCCTTTACCTGCACCATTAACTAGTCCCGTCCCTCAAGACGTAGAAGAACTGTTCAATGCATGTAAAGGAATACCTTGGAAGTTTGTATACTTCAACGATAGGAGTCAACATATACGCTATTACGAAGAAACATATCCACTTAAAAGTGATATAAGAATCTCACCTTTGTTTGATGACAAAATAACCGTGACATTAGAAAAACTTTCTTCAATTTTCGGTTCTTTCTCATATTTTGAGACAGTGTAATAGATCATACAAACGGCCCATTATTGAAGATTTTTCATAATCCAGAAACGCATTCAGTAAACACCTCCCAAGTCAAAACAACATTGACCTTTACCCCGATTCTAACTCTCAACACAACACAGTATATAAACACATACAATCACACCACAAGTTGTTTATTGAGGATCAAACCGCCCCCCACTGTCCGTCACTAAGAACAACATCAAGGCCACTTCACAAAACTGAAGGAAATCAATTAAAAACAACGTTTAAATGAGTTTAAAACGATTTAAAAATCAGGCAGTGTGTTCAGCACGACACCCCGACTTGCACTGGTGAGCTAAATGAGAAAGGTTTCCCTATTTCTTCCCATTCGAGAGAGAATATAAAACTCTTTTTCGCCTTTTTTTTTACTTCCAACTTCGTCTTAATATGCCACCCGCTCGGACCTTGGGGTGACGGCTTAGGAACCGCATAGAAGGGGCAGACACAAATCTATATATATAAGGTGACTGGTAATTAGTGACCGATATTTAAACACGTGTTTGTACTCATGACTACAATCAACTTTCCCAAAGAAACTTTTTTGTATACTCAATAGTTTTATTTTTATCACAATAACAATACAACTGGCGCGCGCAAAGTTCAATGAACTTCGCGCCGATCAGCTGTCAGCAGCTATTGAGTATACAAAAAAAGTTTCTTTGGGAAAGTTGATTGTAATCATGAGTACAATCACGTGTTTAAATATCGGTCACTAATTACCAGTCACCTTATATAACATTTAATGCCACTTTTCGTTGTTATTTTATAACTCAAGAACGGTCTCACCTATCCAAACCAAATGTATTACTATTTAGTAGGTGGTTTATGTGAAGTTTCCACAAAATCGGTCGAGCGGTTCTTCATTTTGAATTTAATATAAAAATGAATCGCTGAATGTGTTGCTCGCTTAGCAACACATTCTCAACACAACACAGTATATAAACACATACAATCACACCACAAGTTGTTTATTGAGGATCAAACCGCCCCCCACTGTCCGTCACTAAGAACAACATCAAGGCCACTTCACAAAACTGAAGGAAATCAATTAAAAACAACGTTTAAATGAGTTTAAAACGATTTAAAAATCAGGCAGTGTGTTCAGCACGACACCCCGACTTGCACTGGTGAGCTAAATGAGAAAGGTTTCCCTATTTCTTCCCATTCGAGAGAGAATATAAAACTCTTTTTCGCCTTTTTTTTTACTTCCAACTTCGTCTTAATATGCCACCCGCTCGGACCTTGGGGTGACGGCTTAGGAACCGCATAGAAGGGGCAGACACAAATCTATATATATAAGGTGACTGGTAATTAGTGACCGATATTTAAACACGTGTTTGTACTCATGACTACAATCAACTTTCCCAAAGAAACTTTTTTGTATACTCAATAGTTTTATTTTTATCACAATAACAATACAACTGGCGCGGGCAAAGTTCAATGAACTTCGCGCCGATCAGCTGTCAGCATCTATTGAGTATACAAAAAAAGTTTCTTTGGGAAAGTTGATTGTAATCATGAGTACAATCACGTGTTTAAATGTCGGTCACTAATTACCAGTCACCTTATATAAAATTTAATGCCACTTTTCGTTGTTATTTTATAACTCAAGAACGGTCTCACCTATCCAAACCAAATGTATTACTATTTAGTAGGTGGTTTATGTGAAGTTTCCACAAAATCGGTCGAGCGGTTCTTCATTTCGAATTTAATATAAAAATGAATCGCTGAATGTGTTGCTAAGCGCATATCTCGAGAGCAGCTGTACCAATTTTTCTAATTCTTATTTTGTTGTGTTTGTTATTGGCTGGAGAAGGTTCTATTCAAAAAGTAGGTAGGTAGGGTAGATAGGTAGGTAGAGCAGTTACGTAGGGTAGGTAGGATAGGTTGGGTGGGAAGAATAGGCAGGGTAGGTAAGGTAGGTATCATTATAAAAAACAAGACAACGTCTGCCGGGTCAGCTACAAAATGCTCATCGAATTACTAACTAATCCATCGATATAAATTAAAAATGTCCCAAGATTGTCTTCATACAGGAGTCGATACAATTAAAAAAGGATTTCGAACGCAAACCGGTTGTATGGGTCTCGTGCACCAATTAATACGGCTTTTATCTTTTATGACATTTTTATGATGATTTTATTGCCTCATTGGCCTCGTGATGGTATGCATTGCTTTGGATCGGAGCTGCTTTGAAAATAATTTGTCGTGCTTAGGTAAGCTGATGGTATTAGGAATGCCACATTAAATAGAACATTATCACAAATTTTAAAATAACTGGGATACGTTATTAGATGCATCAACTAGAAATTAGTTTAATTAAACTAGTTTAAGGCTCTGACTGGCCCAACGTGATGCTCCAACGCGATTCTTGCAGAACAATTAAGATGAAGTTTTCATATGGTACTCCCACTCTCCCACATTTTATAAATGCTGTTTATAAATGTTTACAAACATTAGTAAACATTTTCTTTTTTCCTAACAGATATGTAGTTAAAATTGTTAACATTTCTTGGTAAATGTATTAGTGTTAGAAAATGTTTGTAAACATGTTTAACTGAGTACACCATTAGAAATTGTTCTACTAGAGTCGCGTAGCGCTATGGCGTCGTGCTTGTCTGTGGGAGTCCAGTTTTTTTTTTACACTGAGGTAGATTATGAGTAGACTTTAGGAAACTCTCCCTAAGCGGGATTGTTCGAAAGGATTACCGATACCCCGGAACATAAAGGGCTACGGAAGGAACATGGATGGGTTTTAATCAGTAAGAGTCTGACACTCCCTTCTGCTCCACCCAGAGCGGGATAAGTCATTGGATGATTTCCTAACCTCAAAAAGAAAAAAGAAACTCCCCGTAAGGGTTGTTATAGGGGATGGAAGATAATATGAAAATATTTTAACAACATTAACATTATCGCGGGCGGAGCCGCTGGCAGCAGCTAGTTTAAAATAAAATAAAATTCATTTATTTATTTAAGGTAACTTGAACCCATATAAAAATTAAAAAGAAATTTCAAAACAGCCATGCTTTTTTTTTTCTTGCACTATAAATCTATACTAATATTATAAAGAGGAAAACTTTGTTTGTTTGTTTGTTTGTTTGGTTGTAATGAATAGGCTCAAAAACGACTGGACCGATTTTAAAAATTCTTTCACCGTTGGAAAGCTTAGTTTTCTAGGAGTAACATAGGCTACTTTTTATCCCGGGAAAAATAACGGGTCCCACGGGAAAGACCACGGGAGTGAAGCCGCGGGCAAAGTGCTAGTGTTACATAAATTACTTATAGATTAATTAATTTGATTTGAGATAAAATAAACGCTTTGAGTTTTGATGAAAGACAAGCAATTCCAAGGTTCTGTCTTTTGCAGCAAGACATTCTAACCATAAACCATGCCAGCAAATATTTTATCCTGGAATCATGATGCGTCTCCAAGGACCACCACATTATAAGCTCACATTTATTGCTTTCACGCGTTAAAACAACTTCTTTATCTGAAACCCTTGATCTCAGCGTTAACAGCTGTGTATTTGCATTTATTTTGTACATCTCACGTGCATATCTTAAATCTGTCTTAGAAACAGGCCAGTGAGTAAAGATATTCAAACATAAACAGGAGATTATATTGAAGCATTCAACAATCTCGTGTGACCTATAACCTTATGTATGTCTATCTGATGTCTAAATGTCTAAACAGCCTCCCATACACGAGACTCTACCGTTAGATCAATCTGTTGTCTGGATCGTCAGATTTTAATGGTGATAAAATCTCGTAACTTTCCCAGTGAATAAGAAATTTAACCTTATGACTGCCGGAGCACAGACATACGCGCGACACAATGGCTTTTTAATTGTGTGTTTGTGTTAAAGGTTTGTTTTTCTCAATCGAAGAAAAATTTGTTAATAAGAGTATTTGTCAGTGATGATTGAAATAAAATATAAAACATTGATTAATTTACACTCTATTATTAATTATTTCTTTTTGAATTCTCAATTTTTGACAATAAGCCCAAAAATATTTAATTTGTTTCGCAATCTAAAAATGTTCTTTTAATTTGTGCGACACGTGACTTCAAACAAAAATATGCATCGTGTGACGAGATTATCTGTGGTGTGACGTCGTACTTAAATGTCAGTGTCAAATGTCAATGTCGAAGCATTGACTTTCGTGATCCCTATGTTTTTGATTACATATCATTGACCTCGAAATAATTATGATAGCCACCGCGGTGGACGTTAGTTTGACCTACTATAAATTGCGAAAAAAATACTGTTTCTATAGTGTATACTAGTAAGAAACATTTTTAAAATTTTGTTAATAACCCTAGAAATATGAATGACAATAAAATCGATCATTTTGACAACAGGTGTCAGGATGTTGCCTGGTCACTTATAATTGAATTTTCTATTAACAATAATAATCATCAATCGGACAATTAGTCAAAAGGTAGATGAATAGGTGCATGACAACTAATACCTTCATTTTGCTAGAAATTGCTCAATCCACAAATCAATAAAATACTAACAACTAACAGAACTTGAAACCACTTAACCTCTCACAAACATTTACTATTCACATCAAATAAGTAATTTCACTTCAAAGCAGGTAAAATTAAATAATGTTTTGCACAATCCATTGACATCACAATAAACTAAGTTTTCATTACTTACAATATCCGCCGGCTGCTTTAAAATAAGTTATTCAAGTTATTAAGTTTTAGTTATACCTGCTCTTTACTTATCTACACTATTATACAAAACAATTATACCGTATACACTATACCAACCTGTGTTTTATGTAATCTCTAAATAGTAGGTATAAAACAAAGTCCCCACAGTATTATGTCCCTTTGTACGCTTAGATCTTTTAAACTACGCAACGGATTTTAATGCGGTTTTCATCAATAGATAGAGTAGTAGTAGTTCAAGAGGAAGGTTTATACGTAAGTTTAACTAGGTATCACCCGCAGCACCCTTGCTAAGCCAAGGCAGAATGCCAGTAACTTATATTTTTTTGGTGTACCATTTTCAAAACGTCGTCGTTTGATGCGCAGTCAGTCTAACCAAGGACTATCGTATTGCCCAGTTACTGGGTTGTGGAGGTCAGATAGGCAGACGCTCCATGTAAAATACTGGTATTCAGCTGCATCTGGTTAGACTGGAAGCCGACCCCAACGTAGTTGGGAAAAGGCTGGGCAGATGATGATGGACGTTTGATGCGCAGTGGCACCAGGGCCTCCACCAATGAGACGGAGTCCACGGTCAGATCTAATTCTTCGTCGGTCTACGTGAAAGGGGCGGTTGTGTTAATCGCGGCGCCACCCCCGGTCTTCGTTAGTCTAGAATTAATTCGTTGATAAGACGCCGCGCCTCCCAGCGATGTTGTCTTGAGATCACAGGGTTGCTACACGGAGGAAAACTCTAGGAAAATATTTGTTTTTGGAAATAAGTTTTCTTTATTTGAGTGTATTGGAGTTTGTGTATTTCTTGAAGAGTTGAAGGCAAGTATAGGTTGATGAATATGCGAGTTAAGATTGGGTCACGTCTTAGTATTATAGATTAAAAAACCTCATCATCTATCAACGGCGTATTTTGAGTGTATTGATCCAGCTCAGATAACAGATAACTAGTAAATATACAGGGCATTATTTTAAAGGGGTCATTGTACTCATCATTATGAACAGCTTTCACTATGGGAATAAATCTGAAATCGCGAAAAAAAAGGGGCTGTTCCATACATTATGCTCGCATAACTCGTCAAAATGAAGGGAACAGCTGTTTTTTGTAAATAGTACTTTTGAAGGTGTTCAAAAAACGAGTGTCAGTATTATTTGTGACAAGGCTAGGCTGACAAACCCTCTCAGTAATAGCGTGTCACTCGTACCAGTGCTAATGCAGCCAGAAATTCAGTTCTCCTCAAAGCAAAAATGTAACAGTAATGAAAAAAGAACTTCATAAAAAACTACAAAGGGATACTCCGAAAACATTTCTCGTAATGGCACAAAAGGATTCTTTTATTTATGCACCAATTTTCCGAACGTAGCCAACCCTGAAATCCAAGAGCAAATTAAAAAGACGACCACAAGATCGCCTCAAGGGGGACAGGGGGAAATTACCCCCCAAACCGACGTTGACCCTCTTTAATGAACATTGCACCGCATGCGGTCTCGCTTCCTCCTCCAGCATCCTCGCTGGATTCCTTTTTCTATCTCTGTCTGATGGTGGAGATTTCACTGTGACATCAATTGTCTGCGTTGCATTTTATACGAAAATATTTTCGTGCGGCGGGTTCGTTTCTTTAAATATTTGAATAGGATACGTTTCTGTATGAAATGTTTTAATGCAAATAAAAACTGTAAACAGTTACGATTGGCAAAAATTTTATATTTTCATGTGAGGGTAGTATCTAGGTATTTGTAACAAATATTCATCATCTTTCGTAGATACTTAGCGGGATTTTCTAAAAGGGAACACCGCTGCCCCGGAACACAAAAGCCTTAGGAAAAAACATGGATGGGTTTAAGTCAGTAGGTAAGAGTCTGACACTCCCTTCCGCTGCACCTAAAGCGAGAGGAACATTTGATGATTTCCCATCCTTAAAAAAAGCATCTTTCGTAAGATCTTAGCTTGTCGATGGCAATAGAAACGCGTTGGTAGTAGTACATACGGGATAGGTCAAGTTGAAAATTTGCAAGATAGTTTTTACGATTATAACATTAAACATCAAAGTAAAACTAATGAATCAATTAAAAAGCTGAAAACCCCATTTATCTTCGTCAACAAATATCTCCGGATTTTAAGACTAAAATGATACATGCTTCAAAATAATGAACAAAGTACTTAATCCGTACTAATATTATAAATTCGAAAGTAACTCTGTCTGTCTGTCACCTTTCACGCCTAAACCACTGAACGGATTACGATAAAATTTGGTATAGAGATAGATTGCATCCTGAGGAAAGACATAGGCTAGTTTTTGTCTCAAAAATATCCCTAAAGGACATAGGGGATGAATATTGCGATGTAACCGAACTCCACACGGACGAAGTCGTGGGTAAAACCTAGTAGTGATATAAAACCAAGACAACACGCTAGGGACAGCTGTGAAAGAACCAAAGGAAGCCTGCCATAAATATAAAGAGCTAATAGGACATAGGGCTAGAATTTATTAGTCTTAAGAATGTGTTCATGCAACGATTATTTATGGTTTACTCAAGGCTGCTAGTGGTTACTACATAGATAAAAATATCAAAGTAATTAACTCCAAGATAAGGTCACACTGAACTGTATATACATTTCTGGATTACCTTTGAACATGATGGGACTGTGTCTCTTTAATAAGACCTTAACGAAAAGAACATGCCTGTAATGTTAAATATACCTTTATTCATTAAGTTGACATGACCCATAAAAAATATTCAATTCATTAGTTAGACCAATAATAGATAAGCGGGATTGTCCGAAAGGGTAACCACTACCCCGGAACATAAAGGGCTAAGAAAGGAACATGGAGGGGTTTTAGTCATTAAGACTCTGACACTCCCTTCCGGTCCACCCAGAGCTGGAGAAGTCATTGGATGATTTCCCACCCCACAAAAAAAGACACATAATAGACCATACAATAACTTCACAATATAAATAGGACTCAAAACAAAGAACATTGCACTCATGAAGTGCGCGAAAGTCTTCGTTAACATCACTTTCTCTCACTTAAATGAGTCTGAGATTAATTTAATTAAAGGACTACAAAATAATCAATTGGCAAGACACTATAATGTATTACAAAAGTCACCGTAGTCAGTATCCTGCCTTTATCCCAATTGATTTGGAGATGAGCGCAACATGTCTTTTCATTCCATGCTCTCTGTTAGGAGACGTTGGTAATGGTTGTCATGCGTGGATCTTTGGCAGTCGTTAAGTGTAGTCAGAAGCCCGAAAATCTGACAGCCTGTCTTACCACGGAGTATCGTAATACCCAGTTACTGACTGGGTCATGGATGTCCATCCATCGCTTCTTTAGTCTTCCTCTATTTCGTATAACCATCCACATTCATACTCAAAACTTTCGTACAACATTTTCCTCGTTCCTCCGCATAGAATTTTACTCTAGTAAAACAATTTCCATGAAACTTCATTGAAATTGTTCAACCAGAATAGCTTCGCGCCTGTTTACGGGAACCCTAGTGTTGAACACATCTTTACACCCTCGCTAATGAGACCTCGTTTAATAACATCACATAATAATTAACGATCTCATGTATAGCTTAACACTATAAAACTTCAACTTAAGTTGCACGTCATCGTGCAACATACATCGAAGAGGTTACAATGCAATATTTAACACCTCTGACTGCTAATAAGTTTTAACGCCGACAAACATTCGATTTATTTAAAAGTGAAAAATGCTTTTTTGTTCGAGTAATTAAGAAGCGTATCGATAGGGTTTTATCTTGCTTCGTGTAGACATTAAAATTACGTTGTAAAGAAAAAGTGTTTAATTGAAATTGTTTAGTTGTATACTCTTATTTTACTACGGCTAGCCAACTAGGCTTTGATATATTTGTTAACTAGCTATGCCCCACAGTTTTAACCGCCTCGTGCAGCTCCATAAGGTTCTAGCCTGACGTTAAAAAGTATAATAAATGGGCCATCAAGTGTAGGTAATAAGAATAATGCAAATCAGTCTGTTGGTTTAGTTCCAGAGTTAATTTTTTTATTAAATTAGTTAAATACCTGTCTAAAATAAACAGTAGCACAGTTACTTGTAAAATGTCACAACAGAATCATTATTTGGTTAATATAATAAATGAATTAATGAGGAGCTCGTGGCTAAGTACTAACAGCCGCACAGGTCGATCCACCAGGTTAAGCTACGCTTACTGGGGTTGGCTGTGGATGGGTGACCATCTTTACATACCGAGACTCCTCCGTGCCTCGGAAAGCACGTTAAGCCATTGGTCCCGGCTGTCATTTGTGCATCTTTGACAGTCGTTACGGGTCGTCAGAAGCCCGAAAATCTGACAGCCAGTCTTACCAAGGGGTATCGTAATGCCCAGTTACTGGGTTGTGGAGGTCAGATAGGCAGTCGCTCCATGTAAAATACTGGTATTCAGCTGCATCCGGTTAGACTGGAAGCCGACCCCAACATAGTTGGGAAAAGGCTAGGCAGATGATGATAATAAATGAATTAATATTTTGTTACAACATTGTTTTGTTATTAATAAAAACCTCAAAAATACACCATATTATGATTTATTTACACCATGCTATAGAAAAGTCCACGGCTGGACAAAGCAGCCGCAATAGCAAGCATTTAAAATAAATCCCTATACCCTCAATCGTCATAAATCAAATTGTAATTTACAGTTCTCGAAAAAAACTAGAAACAAATGACTGCGCAAGCGCATCCTATAATGCTAAGCTCTTGACCAGAGCAACAATTAACCATTTTGTCATTCAACTTTATCAACTACACTTATACGGATACTTAACCTTAAAACTCCAGTCATCTTATAAGGCCCTTTTTTTTTTATTTTTTTTTTTAAGGCTGGGAAATCATCCAATGACTGCTCCCGCTCTGGGTGGAGCGGAAGGGAGTGTCAGACTCTTACTGACTAAAACCCATCCATGTTCCTTCCGTAGCCCTTTATGTTCCGGGGTAGCGGTAACCCTTTCGGACAATCCCGCTTACCCGGCAGGCTTGGCCCTGAGGGGCCCCTTCATATGCTGACATCTCTTTGAGGCGCGCGTGGAACATATACGCGCCGTACGGCACGGGTCTGGTGCTGATCGGACGGTGAGTCACCCATTACTCACCGTCCGCAGGCCCGCGCCTACGGTGGCCGGGAGTCGTCACGTGGCTCCCGACGCCCGGAGCGTCTCCCGCGGCGGCTGGGACGGGAGGACCTTTCTCTCTCCCATCCCGCCACCTCCTTCGCGAGCATGACTTTTTCGCAGAAGGAGGTGACTGCCTCCCACTCCCTCTCGCCCCGGACCATGGCTTGCACCAGGGCCGGGCGCGAGAGGTCGCCGCCGCCGATCGCCTCTACGAGGACACGGCGGTGCTCCGCCCATGCGGGACAGGTTTGCACCGTGTGCTCTACCGTGTCCTCTGGGCGATCCTCGCAGTGGTGACACCCGGGCGTTTCCTCCCGCCTGATGATGTGCAGGAACCTCCCGAAACATCCATGTCCGGTGAGGACCTGCGTCAGGCGGTAGGTGAGGGCGCCGTGACGCCTCTCTAGCCACTCCTCAAAGAGGGGCCTTACCGCCACTATCGTGGCGTGCCCTATCTTATAAGGCCCTAAGTTTACCATTATAAGGTGACGTTATAAATGTGTGTAATAAGCGATATTCTCATTAAATTACATCTAATCTGTAAGGGTTATCGCAAGCCTTTCCAATAGTTTAGTTTAGCAGATCTTTCCATTAGCATAACTGCTGTAATTGGGTATGACCACTCCTTTAGGTCACCTGGTCACGTTAAACGATTCCCACGCCTCCGAGATGGAATCAATTTCATTTTGTAAAGCTTTAGGTTGGTCAATAAAGCATGTATCCACCTACTTTTGAAGGTGCGGTCTTGCAGTGTTAGCCCTTTTGGAATTAAGTTATTAAAGTGTTAGTCTGATATTAAACTGATATTGCTTTTAGTCACGTCAGTTTTGAAGTGGAAAGATTGCTTCACTTCTTCTCTCAAGGACATAAGAAATTAAAAAAAAAAAAAAAAAATTATAATAAATAATAATAATGTCATGTTGCTTTTACAAAAACAAGGTGAGGAAACCAGCATGTTTTTAAACCCAAACATAATCGTAGGCATGTGACATGGTAAGCGGGATTGTCGGAAAGGGTTACCGCGACCCCGAAACATAAAGGGCTAAGGAAGGAACATGGATGGGTTTTAGTTAGTAAGAGTCTGAACCTCCGCTCCACCCACAGTGGGAGAAGTCATTGGATGATTTATGAACCTCAAAACAAAAACAAGACATGTGACATACACCAGTCCGCCCAGGGCTCGCTTGTTGGACTACGGCCCACTTCTGCTGACAGTGAGGACGCCTAGAACAAAAGCATCAGTCTAAGATGTTCCTACTGGTACCAGTGAGTTTTATAGACTGATCACGCCTTTGATGTCTCTAAGATGGCTAATTATCCCGCTCCGAGTACGTAAACATACAGGTTTTTTTGTATAAATCTTAAAATGTTAATAATAGTATGAAATTTTACAAACTGGCATAAAAAGGGAGGAAAATGTAATTATAGGGCATCGGAAAGTTCCCAAAAGGCTAGCAGCATTGCTATGTTGTATGGTAATTCTGATTCTTTGACCAAAAAATAGGCCAGCGCTCTGGTTACGTGAAGACCCGACCAACCGCTTGGCGATGGGCACTTGGACTCGAACAGAATATAAATAGAAAGGTCAAAAACTGTAAAATGGTTGAAAACATCATATTACCCTTTTCTTAGCATTTAGATTTTATAATAATATGGTTATAAATGGCGTTTATGTGCAAGTTTAGAGCTACGTACCTACATAGCAGGTGCCAATAACCCGTGCGCCTTCAATTATATATTTTAATATTCAGTAGCCCACACAATAGCCACGTTTTCTTTCTACTGTCTATGAACGGCAGATGAAAGCAGCTGATGGGCTCATCATTAATAATAAGTATCGCATTATGATGTTAATTTCAAGCATCGCATTTATTAGATGTGTATCTCTTAGTTTATTTGAAAGTGGTCTAACTAGCCCTTAACCTTATCGGCGATCTGATGGACGCAAGCGCACAAGGGATTAATTCTATTCGCAATTTTAATCAATTCCTTTGTAAAGGTTGACTTAACCGGATGTTGTTTATTAATATATTAATAATAGTAATAAAACATGAATAGTGTGGGTATAATAATCCCAACCATGATTGGGTCTTCTTCCAGTCTAACCGGATGCAGCTGAATACCAGTATTTTACATGGAGCGACTGCTTATCTGACCTCCACAACTCAGTAACTGGGCAATACGATACCCCTTGGTAAGACTGGCTGTCAGATTCTCGGGCTTTACACGATCCGTAACGACTGCCAAAGATGCACAAATGACAGCCGGGACCAACGGCTTAACGTGCTTTCCGAGGCACGGTGGAGTCTCGGTATGTAAAGATGGTCACCCATCCACGGCCAACCCCGGCAAGCGTAGCTTAACCTGACGGATCAACCTGTGCGGCTGTTAGTACTTAGCCACGAGCGCCTCTTACCTACTACTATTAAAAATGCGAAAGTTTGGATGGATGGATGTTTGTTGCAGAACAGATCGATCGATAAAATTTGGCACACAGATAGTTTATAACCTGGATTAACACATTTGGAGCAGTGATAGCCTAGTGGTATGACCGGTCTACCAAGTCTTAAGTCTCGAGATCGAATCCAAGACACGCACATCTGACTTTTCGGATTTAGGTGCGTATTTTATAATCATCATGTGCTTAAAATACGGTGAAGGAAAACATCGTGAGGGAACGTGTGAGAGATATTTCTCAACAGCATGTGAAGCTAAGTCAGACGCCCATGGGCAGCATCAAAACTCTGACACCAGGTTAGTCACTAACCACACGAAAAATAAAGAAAGAACTACTATTATAGTAATATATTATCTGTTCCCTTGGGATAATTTCCAACTTCCACGCGGTTGAAGCCGCTGGCAGAAGCTAGTCTTTTATCGCGGCAATTGGTCCAGCTGATAGAGCAAACTGATAGACTGAATGATTGGATTAAGGCAATAAAAAGTGAAATTTAAAACATTCAGGAAAGGTGTTAAAAGTCTGGAATACAGGACGAAGTTCCAGAATAGCATTCGTAGAAAGATAATACTTTCACTAGGTCTCAGGATCTTAGGAAAACGAAACTCTGACAGCCAGTCTTACGAAAGGGTATCGTATTACCCGGTAACTGGATTGTAAAGGTCAGATAGGCAGTCGCTCCTTAATAAAATGCTAGTATTCGGCCGCAAACACTGGAAGCTGATCCCAACACAGTTGGGAAAAAGCTGGCCAGTTTGATTGATGGTTTCTCTATTATTATTAAAGGCCAAAGGAAATCTGACTATTTCCCTCTGCTCCGTGTTCATCCAAACATAATTACCAGTCCACCTTTACCAGTTAATTGAATCGTATCAAACACTAGCCTTAATTACTAGGTATAAGACATGATCTGTGTTTATTCTAGTGCTTATAATTACCGGGTGCCTCCATGTGGCCACTCCCAATACATATCATGGTCTGCTCGAATGGAGATTGTGTTCTTATGTTTATGTTAATGAAAACATAACTGTTTATATCTATACTTTTTTATATTATAAAGATGAAGAGTTGTTTGTTGCAACGTGATAATCTCTGGAACTACTGGTCCGAATTGAAAAATTATTTTTGTGTTGGATAGTCCATTCATCGAGGAAGGCTATAGGCTATGTAACATCAACGCTACGACCAATAGGTAGTATTATATGCATTTCTGTTTGTTTATTTTTTAGGTACTGCCCGCGGCTTTGTCCGCGACAGTGTTGAAATTTTTATACCAAGTTCCACCCCCTATTTCGTCCCTTTTCAGGGAGGGTTTCCTGAAATTCTTTCTTGGCTGACCTCGTCTACTCATAATATACCTCTGCGCCAAATTTAATCCCAGTAGATTTTGAAATCGCTGCCCCGGAATATAAAGGGCTAAGGAAGGATCAGATTTAAAAGTCAGTAAGAGTCTGACACTCCCTTCCGCTCCACCCAGAGCGGGAGGAGACTGATGATTCCCGACGCGCGCAAATAAAAATCTTTTGAAATTACGTGTTTAGCTGAGCTGAGCTGAGTGACCTTTAGCTTTTATACTTGTATTCTTATAGGTTTTAGGTCTTTCTGAGGTACTTTTCAATATCATTAACACCAGTTTTAGGTTATTAAGTCATTGACTGCCACGAAGCAGACACAATAGAAAAACTATTGTTTGTCGGACACACGGTGACCGCGTTGGCGTTCAACGTGTTAATTGACGATAGAAAGTGTTTAAATCATTTATGGAGCATAAGAGGTAAGGAAGAAAGCAGCAATGAAGGGCTGTAAAGTAATAACAGCCGCACGGATCAATCCATCAGGTTAAGCTACGCTTGCCCGGGTTTGTCCGTCGATGGGTGACCATCTTTATATGTCGAGACTCCTCCGTGACTCGGAAAGCACGTTAAGCTGTTGGTCCCGGCTGTCATTCGTGGATCTTTGACAGCCGTTACGGGTAGTCACAAGCCCTAACGTCTGACAGCCAGTCTTACCAAGGGATATCGTATTATCCAGTTACTGACTGGGTTGTGGAGGTCAGATAGTCAGTCGCTCCATGTTAAATACTGCTATATAATACTGGTATTTAGCTTCACCCGGTTACACTATTTTAACGTTTAATGGTCTATCGTTCATAGTGCTTGAAATTGGTGGAATTGAGGAGGCTCGCCCACAAAGCCACAAATCTGATGACGTTAAAACTGCTGCTCACATTTCAGTGGTCACATTTGGCCTCGAGCTGCCATTTATTAACGGTACTACGGTAATATAAAGTATGTTTTATCTGATGTAGGTAATGAAAGCCAAGACCAGCACAAATGACAGTACTTCAAAAACAATTTATTGCTACTTACTCATTAAGCACGTACCTCCTTCTTTACATAAAAACAGAAACAATACAACCATCACAAGAAAACACATATACAACACCTACACACTTCAATATTTTATTTTTAAGACGTCATTTCCCTAATAAAAGTCGGACTTAATACACCAATGAAATCGCACTTTCATTGGGTAATCAAAATTTTAGTGTTGGCAACATTGTTAGTTATTAAGCGTGTGGCGCGAATGATCGAGATGCTCTCATGAGGTGCAGACCTCCCTGGAGCGAGCACGAAGGAGGGCAGGGGCGGAGTCTGTTTTTTTTTAAATATTTTAGTAGAGGGAGACCAAAGAAACAATGGATGATACCAAGATGACGACTAAGAGAAGTATTGAAAAAGAAGACATGTTACGCCAACCCCAAATAAATTGGGATAAGGGCAGGAGAATGATGATGATTTTGCTAGGTTATTGACTTAGAAACAAGAATTGGTATGGACAAACATTTTGTCACTTTCATTTGTTTATCCACTTCGAATAATAACAATAAACAATTATGAGCTTGAATTTATCGCTTAGGTGTAGAACCTCACTTAAATATCGGATTTTAAGCATTAACGATGTCCTAAAACACGACACTAAAGTAGAGACACTAATAGGTAAGTAGATTTTCCTTGCATTCCCACTACAATAAGAAAATCTGCTGATTAACTATTAAACTTTGGCATCTTTGAAAGTGACAATTGTGGTATAAGCTTTCGTCTAACATGACGTAAGAATGTAGCTACGCCATGCGAGACAAAGATTTAATTTAAAATATCAGCTATTTAATTATTGTCTAATTAATTATGCATCGTTAAGATTCATGTAGGCGCTCGCATGACAAAACAATAAAGTGATACTCCATGTTTTCATCCCATATCGGCATGGTAATGCACTTCATAAATATTATGTTTAGCATAAATCACAATAACTTACAATGACACGCAGTTAAACTCAACTGTCAATCAATCAGGCTTCGTTGCATAGAAATTAAACGAAAATCATTTAGTAGAACGATTTGAGAAATGAAACAAGCAATAAAATTACTTGAAATACTACGCTCGTCATCATTGCTCGCAAGTAATTGATATTTAAATACGAAGGCACAATGTAATATGTAAATGATACTCTGTCGGTGCATTTATTGCAATACTATTTAACATGCAGTCCGGCCCTGTCAGATCCTTATCAGAAAAAAGAATCAAGAACGAACAGAAAATTATTTTCGAAGGTATTACAATAATTTATAGCTTCATTCCGATCGATTGCTCGTTCCTTGTAAATATTACATTTTTATGGTAAAATCTTTATGTAATTAACTCACGTAGTTTATCAATAAACTCACTCGGGAGTTAATTTACTACAAAATAATTGACTGCTGGGAGCTTCGGTAATTTTAGCGGGGAACTGATATGGGTCACGTCGCGTACATTATTTTAATTTAATGTGAGTATGTTTATGTAATTATGGGATATGATCGCGCAGTGTGTGTTATTTCAGGAGGATAATTATTATCCTACTGAATTAATCAATCATTTGCCGATTTAATTATGTTTTCATTTTTCATTTCTGAACTGCATTATTATAATGCAGTTCAGAATTGGACGTTCAAGTTCAATAAACTTCTTTATACTTTATTGCAAGTAAACTCATCACTTGCATCACTCATCTTAGAAAAAGAACTAACAACTTTACATATTAATTCTGATTACACCAACTCTCTTCTATTCACATCACGGCGCAAAACAGTTCCATAAAAAATAATCAATTTTTAATTTACAATTCGTTCGCTCGATTCGATCACGAACCGTTCACTTCCCCATTCATCTTTCAACTGTTCCACACTTATTATAAGACGAAATCGATTCAGCGCAAACGAGATCTCGATTCTCGATTCGCGTTCCCATAAATCTTTTTGCGGACGCTCGGGGCGCACCGTAACCGATTAGTAGGTGCACCACGGCTATCTGACGCGAGAAACAATTTTCAATGCATTATATAAATTATGACTTCATCGGAGAAACACGGGTCACGACTCACGAGGGTGAAAAAACAGCGAGTTGTGCGCAAATAGTAGGGCTGCGGATGACTTGCAATTTTGAGAAATTTGAATTCGATCGTATTTTGTTTTTTTGATGATCGGGAGTTGGAGAAGAGCGCAGTATAAAGGTTCAGTATGATCGTTTCTTTCGTAAAACAATATTTAGTTGTTGAATCGTTACGAACAGGCTAAATATTTGCTACTAAATAATTCTACAAGAAAATAATGCAGAATGAAAAAACTATGAAAGTCTGTGACTAACCTTAAAATGTTAGTCGACTCTTCATTTGTAGCAAGAATACAAAAGTTTCACAAAAACCTTTTATCCCAAAATATCAAAAAGAACAACGACTCTCCGCCCACTTATCAAAATTAACTTGGCCACACACGTTGAAGAAAAAAGCACAAACGAAAAAAAAAAAGAAAATCTGAAGATTCTAAATTCAAACATTCTCACGATCATGTTCGGCCATCTTCGGTCATTCAAAAAGGATGGCGTCGTTTCCGGTTCCTCCAGACGCCATGACTGGTGACATTAAATTTGATGGCCGTGACAATTGATGTAATTACTTCATTAGTCGTACTTTGTTTGATAGTGGCTTAAACCAAAAACATATGTGGTGCAGACAGCAGGTTTTGTAGACTTTTGTTTTTATATTTATATGGGAAATGGGTACCGACCAGAATTTAGTATTGTTAGGTTTGTGACTATTATTGTCTGATTTGTATTGGTTGGTGACTGTGTGTACCGCCCAACCTGTTAATGTGTCCGGGAGCATTAACCATTGTTGGGATTTGTACCGTAATTAAGTAAAAAAGAGAAAGAAAAAACTGGAAAGAAAAAAACTGCTATAGAAACACGTGCACACATTATCAATCACAAACTGAATGATTTTGAAGGATATTAATACATTGCTCTGGATGTTCAAAAAAAATGACAACTCAGCAACGTAAATAATGCAATGTATGTTGTGCAACTGTCAAAATGTTACACTATTTGAGAGGATCCGGCAGTTGGGTCTCGAGGTAGCATTGCACAAATCCGAGGCCATGTCCTTTCATGGGCCTCGGAATAGGCCACCATCGGGATCCCAACTTACGGTAGGAGGGGTTCACATCGGCGTCGAGACCACGATGAAATACCTGGGTCTGGTCCTCGACAGCCGATGGAATTTCGTGGAGCACTTCCGACGTTTGGCCCCCAAGCTGGAACGGACTGGGGCCGCCTTAAAGCGGCTCTTGCCCAATTTGAGGGGGCCAAACGCCTCCTGCCGGAGGCTTTACGCGGGAGTCGTGCGGTCCATGGCCCTATACGGGGCCCCGGTGTGGGCGCGTTCATTGCGGCGACGAGCCGCTCACTATCTGAACGCGCCCCAAAAGGTGGTAGCCATTCGGCTAATCCGGGGGTACCGCACGATCTCGGGCGAGGCGGCAAGCCTCCTTGACGAACTGCCGCCGTGGGATCTGGAGGCGATGGTCCTCGCGCGCCTGTTCGAGTGGCGTGCGGAGGCACTAAGCCGGGGGGAAACTCCGTTTCCGCAGCAAATTGCGGCGGAGCGGACGGACCTCCGGCGCGATCTCATGGCGGCCTGGAATCAGCGACTGTCGCAACCCAGCGCAGGGCACGCCACGACAGTGGCGGTAAGGCCCTCTTTGAGGAGTGGCTAGAGAGGCGTCACGGCGCCCTCACCTTCCGCCTGACGCAGGTCCTCACCGGACATGGATGTTTCGGGAGGTTCCTGCACATCATCAGGCGGGAGGAAACGCCTGGGTGTCACCACTGCGAGGATCGCCCAGAGGACACGGTAGAGCACACGGTGCAAACCTGCCCCGCATGGGCAGAGCACCGCCGTGTCCTCGTAGAGGCGATCGGCGGCGGCGACCTCTCGCGCCCGGCCCTGGTGCAAGCCATGGTCCGGGGCGAGAGGGAGTGGGAGGCAGTCACCTCCTTCTGCGAAAAAGTTATGCTCGCGAAGGAGGTGGCGGGATGGGAGAGAGAAAGGTCCTCCCGTCCCAGCCGCCGCAGGAGACGCCCCGGGCGTCGGGAGCCACGTGACGACTCCCGGCCACCGTAGGCGCGGGCCTGCGGGCGGTGAGTAATGGGTGACTCAGCTTCAGACCCGTGCCGTACGGCGCGTATATGTTCCACGCGCGCCTCAAAGAGATGTCAGCATATGAAGGGGCCCCTCAGGGCCAAGCCTGCCGGGTAAGCGGGATTGTCCGAAAGGGTTACCACTACCCCGGAACATAAAGGGCTACGGAAGGAACATGGATGGGTTTTAGTCAGTAAGAGTCTGACACTCCCTTCCGCTCCACCCAGAGCGGGAGCAGTCATTGGATGATTTCCCAGCCTTAAAAAAAAAAAAAAAAAAGCTCTGCAGTTTTTTGTCAACGTAGATTAAAATACAGTGTAGGTTTCTCGACTCTGTTGCTTTTACCGTGGTCACTATTTTTGTGGCATTTTTCTACAATCATATTATATTAATCCTTTAAATATACAAATAAAAGACTAACTTAACGTAACGTAAAGTAACTGTAACGTTGTTACAGCCCATCTCGTCTAAAATCGCCTAAAACATGGTTCACTGGATAAGCATTTCCTTTTCAAAACATACACGGTCAGATTTTAAATTAGCATCTTTTTTTTGGAATATCTTAGCTCAGCTTCCTGTACACGTACATTCTTAGTCATATTCTGAACCAGATTCATACTGAAATGGAATAATAAATAAATTGATTAATTCTTTGTTTTTGTGTTCATAAGATTGATGTTTCACTAACGTTAGTTGCAAAAATTACAGTTTATACCTTACTAATGAACTTTTGGGTTTTCAAATAAACAGAGTTTATTAAGAAATGTACTTAGGATCGTGGTTTAAATTTAAAGAAGAACCCGTTAACAATTAAAATACCTGCCTTGCGGACGAAACTATTTTAACTAACTGAATATTTTTACAGAAATAAAAATTAATGAACTGTAGAAAGTACCTGCCTCGCCAAATGACCGGTCGCATTAAGCCTTGATTAGTAAGATGTACGTAATTACCCAAATTGGTGAACTCGGACTAATTGCCATGGTACCGCACAGGATCATAAAAGAAGCACAGAGAGGTATTCAACCGCTCCAGCATTCCGTCAATAAAAATTAATCATTTCATTAAAAAAAAAGTAATAATATTTCTTCGGCGATTCCTCAACTAGTTGTGCTACCATTATTGGTGTTTACATGTACAGTCTGATACGCAATTAGCAGCTCTCACACCTTTTCTGCCGAGTTTGTTGGACGTCATTCAATTTTATCGTGTAATTAGAGTCCATAAAATCAGTAGATGTCGGCGTCAGAGGCTAGTGAAGGCGATTCGCCGGCATTTTTAGGATAGCGACCTACATTCCATGTACAGGGATGTACCCACTTAACTTTTATGAACAACAGTTCCGCTTAATAAATCTTAGTAAATAGGCAGAATTTATTACATTGTGAAAATATTTTTTCAAACACTCACTCGGGTAGCAACAACACAACATGTCATTGCATTGTTACATTCTCTGAGCTATTTATTTCCCAGCGTGAACTAAATTTTACTTGACCAGAAAGCGACCACATCTATGAAACTAGAACCACAGGCACGCAGAGTACGCAATTAGGTGCAACAATGTCAGAGATATAACGCGTACAAAGCTCTCAACGTTTATTGTCATTACCCTTTTGAGTGGACACATTCTAGGATAAAACGGGAAGATAGAAATAGCCTACACATTTCTGGGAGTAAAAAGTTTACGTATAAAAGTATAATTGAAGCGTCGCTGCGGGCGATTGCACCATACAGCGCAGCCTTGATCCAGCCCTGCGCGCTCCAGGATGCCGAGCTCACCTTCCACGATATTTAAGCGAGTTTAAAACTAAGATTAAAGTTGTCGCCGCAACAGTTTTTGCGCTATTAACAAGCGTACTCATAAAGTAGTTTTTCTTTGTCGACTCTTTAAAATAACAAGCTTAACCTTTTCGAAACCTGTCTATAAATAACAAATAGAAATCGTCGTCGAGATATTTCATGTTTTGCGTGGGAAATGTATCATTACGTTCAGTTTTTTAGGGTTCCGTAGACCGAACCTCAAAAGGAAAAATAATAACCCTTATTTGATCACTTCGTTGTTTGTCTGTCCGTCCGTCCCACAGAACAGCATCTGACTGTCTGTCTGTCAAGACGTTTTTTCTCAGGAACACGCGGGGTCCATTGCAAGCTCTCACAACAGAAGTAAAGGAAAACGACCGAACCGAATATATACCTAGTTAATTCAATTTTTTTTTGCTATTCCAAACAAACGTTTGCAGTTGGAGAATTGACCGTAACGTATATCGATGTATGTGAGAACATTTTTCAACCACAATGTTAAGTCTGTTCCAGAGATAAATTCATCCCAACGACGGAACCCTTCATATTGCGTGGCCCGATACCCACTTGCCCGGTTTTTTTATTAATTAACGAGAGTGTTCGACCGTTAGACTGCAGTTAGATTACATCTGACCCACCTCTTCCCATTTCTCAGCATGAATTATACATGATAGGTATCAAATTTACATCGCATCAAAAACACTTCGTGGCTCTAAATCGCCGATTTGGCCATGTCGGCGATTTAAACTGTAATTTTCCGGTTTAAGCGATATATTAACATAACCTGATGATTTAGTGCAGGAGTTAGGCTCTCGGTCGGATTTGTTACATAAAAAGCTTAATTATAATGTGTATGCGCATAGCTTTAAGCTGCCAAATAGTAATTTACCAATTTTAATAAAGTGTGCAAACAATTCGACTTTGATCTTTTTGAAACAAGTGTGTTCGGCAAAAAATTGTTTATCAACAAATTTCTTTAAAGCTTAATTCATTAGACTTAGTTTATAATTAGTTTAGGTGATGATCTACCAGCATGTTTTTTATTATTTTAACTATTTTTTTATTATATTGGCATTATTTGGCAGTGTGTACATTCTGTTCCACAGTACATTTATACTAGACAAGCTCTAGACGCGAAGACCTGTAATTGGCTGTCTGATTATCATACTATTATCTATGACCATTGTATTTAGCTGTAAGTCTTCCAAAGTCATTAAATAAATAAATAAATAAATAGGTCGTAAAATATAAAATCTTTAACAAAAGAAACGGAAATTGATTTACTACATGCATTTTTATTTATTGTGGAATCGGCCTGCTCTTGAACTCGATCACGCCTGATGAAAAGCGATGTATGAGGTCTATGTGCTATGTTAGGAGTTTATGGTTTCCGCTATCAGACCTTAGGCGGACCATTGTGCGTGGGCCATGGCGGCCTTCGGTGGTTATTCCAGCCTGGCCACCTCCTTCTAGAAGTTGATCACGTCTCCTAGCCTGTGTAGTACATCTGTGAAAGATCTGGGTGTTCCGAGAGTCTCTGTTCTGTCTATTGTTAGGAAGTGTATTTAGTGAACAGTGCCCTGATATGTGAGGTCTATGATGTCTATGAGCAAGCGTGCCTAGAAGATACCTGTTCACTCTTGCTTTGAAGGCAGACGGGTTATATATGGAATCCAAACACAGACGCTGGCAAATAGTCATCCGATCCAGCCTGTCTCTTGCTGTTCTCCTCCAACGCCACCCCTCAGAGGGTGCCATTAGCGTGAAGTCGCTTAATTAGTTAGTTTTTCAAGCCCTGGCTGGAGACCTTAATTTTATGAGACACCCACAGGCAAGCCCGATTAAGCAGTAGACAACCACCTTAGGTCAAACTGCGAGATGCCATTATTAAAAAAAATACGAACGTAAATCTTTATTTTCTTCACCCTTTTTTTGAGGGTGGGAAATCATCAAATGATTCGTCCCGCTCTGGGTGGAGCAGAAGGAAGTGTTAGACTCTTACTGACTAAAACCCATCCATGTTCATTCCTTAGCCCTTTATGTGCCGGGGTAGCGGTAACCCTTTCGGACAATACCGCTTACATAAAACCCTTCTCCAAGATACCAAATCCCATCACCTCGTACGGTGTTCTAAATTTCCTAGTTCAACGCACTATCACCGTTCTAAAATTAAATTTATTTAATTAAAGATAACGAACCGTGAATACAACAATACTAAAACCAATCGAACAAAGGCTACGGAGTCGCAAATTATACAAAGCATTATAAACGTGAACTATTGATATTCGAAACAATGAGTTATCGTCTTTCGACGCGCCCGCGCAACTAAATAGGGTTGCTCGTTTAGAAAATTAACAAAATATTAGCGTAAATGAACGAAACCTTTTTAACTACGAATATAGAAAGTTCTCTCAATATTCTATATTAAAACTCAGTCATTCCACAAAACCGTGATTAACAGAGGTTTAGGCTTAAACAAGGATTATACCGTTAATAACTGCGATAATAAATGACATTCCTCACGATGTCAAGCGGTTTTTTTCTTCATTTAATTCGTTCAAGTATTTTTGATGGCAAAACCGCGGCAACTCTCCTCAAGTCATTCCAAAGTGTTACCAACACTTAATTCGAATTTAGCACCTTTTTAAACGTCTTTGTTAACCCTAGCTCAATTGAACAGCTGTTCAAGAGGTCTGGTAACCCTACACCTAACTAATGAAACTGATTAGTGCTCGGGGTATTGTTTAATTGTTATAAATTACAGCGTGGCGATGCCACTCGTGCGCAATCGCAATTACATCGCGTTTTACGAACTAGTGAGGCGACCCGGCGTTGCTTTCAGATAGGAATAATTAAAATTGTCATTGCGATTTTTTTTGGAGTCAAGCCAGTGGTTTGTGACCAGTGGTGTCTCGCATTTTATTGTACAGAAAGGTTTTTTAGTATAATGAGATTTTCGTATGTATTTTGTTTTTTTTAATTATAGACCCAAATCTGACATTCACACAGACAATTTATGCCATGACATGACATGCCAAGTTTCCCCTTGATACATGTAATGATAAAAATAGGCGGTCTGTTCTCTAAAAAATTAACCGCAATAGACTTAGGTGAAATGAGCTGTCATTCCACTTGATTTTGACAGCTCTCTTCACGTAAGTTTTCACAGTGAGATTGTTAACATAGGCCGAAGAATATAAGAATTGGGGCCGATTTTGTCTGTATCTATCTGGCACCATATTTACAAAACTAGCCAGTGATGATATTTCAGTGTCTATGCTCATAATTTTCTCAGGTATTGAGCTGTCTGTCTGTACTACCAACAGACAATTGGCTCTAGCCAATGCCTCGCTGAAGTGAAATTGCACCTAACCATTTTTTATACCTGTGATAGGTTAGTCACATACCCACTATTAGGGTGACCAGTAAGGATAGTGGGTGAAATAAATAATAAATAAATATACCAATTAAAATTGTGACACCAACTTGGTAAAAAGTCACAATAAAGTAGTATTATTTACCCGGCAGACATTAATCTACCAAGCTGGTCATCACAAGTGACGTTGGCAACACATAAATATTCCATCCGCACCGCCACAGTTGCAATTGAGCAATTTTGTAATTTAAAAATCGAAACACAAACCTATGCTACGGACAGACAGGTGCATTTTATAATGAGCTACGAAAATTGCTTCCGATATTTCATTTGGCACGATACTTTGATGGACGGTCAGCAAAACGAGGTGTTACATCCAACAAACACCTTCGTGTGGGAATTCATTTCTTTTTTCAAATTATTTTTTTTTCGATTTCCCCTCGGCTTTGTTTTCTTTGAACTACTTTGTCCGGAATTCTGTTTGAAAGAAGTCGGTATGTGTATTAATGATTCCAGATTGTGTGAGACAGGTGTGGAGGATTACATTAAATTAGTGGTGAATGTGTTAATGAGTCGAGATTTATTACTGTAATCTGCTGCGGTTGTGGGAAAGTTTGCTAATTAATTGTTTATTGGTAGTCATTAGTTTATTGGTTATGGGAATGACCTGCGAAACGTTTTAGGCATCAGAATAATGCAATATTGGGTTGGTAACCGGCCAGGCGCGAGATAAATCCTGTAAATGCCTAAATAATGTGAAGCAAACGAAAACCAAAGTCACCACAGTATTGAAAAAAAATGTCGCAATGTCAATATCCATAGGTACGCTGCATTTTGGCAATCACCTTTCTGACTGGCAATGACAAAAAAAAAAGTTTATTGCAGTAGCATGTACAACTTTTACTTTTAGTAAATCTTACATAGGGACCTGCTTTAAAATAAAGATATACCTGTTTTGTGGGTATATATATGAATCAGTCAGAATCCGTCTTCTGACTGATCCATTGCCGTCCTTCTCAACCCGCGTCTACGACCTACAGGTCATAATCAAGAGAAAGACAAGAAAAATACAAAAAAATATATACGTCGTGAGGATACCTGGACGTGGAACCTGGAGCCAGGTGATCAATACTTCGCGGTCCTCTAATATCTGTCGCAGCATTAACCGAAGGCGTGTAAGCATTAAGTTTAGTGGTCACGACGCCTGCTTACGGCCCACAATACATCTGACGAAAGCCTTCAATGGGCCACTCGTTAACCCCACTACAGCAGATCGTGCGAAGTCCACTAGCGACCCCTACTACCTGTGTCTGCTATACTCAGAGTATCCTTTCGTGACTTTGAGAGGGATATCACCATGAAGAATGAGGTTCTTCGATGGCCGATATGAGGCACGCTGAAGAGGTCTGGCAGTTGGATTATTTCGTGTTGATTTTTATCACGCGACTTAAATATTCAAAGAGATTTCCATTTTTTACATACATACATAATCAGCCTTAATTTTCCCACTGCTGGGACACAGGTCTCCTCTCTAAGAGAGTGAGTGGGCCTTAATCCACCATGCAGGCCCAGTGTGGGTTGGCGGATTTTTATAATAATCATATTTTATTAACATACAAAATACACAAGACCTAAGATTAAAGACCTGTTTTACAGGAGACAATGTCTTCTCCCATTAGTTGTCACAAAAGCAAAGCAGAAAAGAGAGGAATGTCGAAGAAACGATGGTAGACTGTGTGAAATATGATATGGCTAGAGCGACTGCCGAGATGACGACTAATGAAGAAGTGTTGAAGATAAACACACGTAGCGTCGACCACAAATATATTGGAGTAAGGGCAGGAGAACGATGATGCTGATATTAGGTTAAATATTTATAAAACGTTCTTACAGATGCCAGCACATCAAGCTACCCAAACTGTCAAATATTCCCAATTGAACATGAAACTTATCCTTTTGTAATAAAGTTGAAAATCTTTCAAAGGAATTTGACAAATTGGGGTAGCTTATTGTGCTGGCCTCTGTACAATAATCATTCTATTTAGAGAGCTTTGACCCTCTATACCAACAATTCGAAATATTTGAAATCTTTTAAAAGTTTACAACCTTACGTCAGCTAATTTTGGGTTTAATCAAAGAACTAGTTTTTACTACATCAATATAAATCTTTCCAGTTATCCAATAAGAACAGGTAACATAAACATTTAATTAGGAACAAATTTTCACTTAGCAACAATAATTATTGCCATAAACCGTAATTAACAGTTCATTATTTTTTATTTCCGACAAGCAATTAGAAGCGCGAACTAATTAAAGAAATCGCTGCAATACTCATTAATGATTTAGGTAGGTGTATTCGTGATACACGACTTCCAATATTTAATTGTGACTGAATTTATTGAAATAGAATCAGTAAATAACTGTTAATTTAGAAATAAATTATAGAACATTTTTATTGGCTTCTTCAACCGTCTAAATTGTGTGAATAATACCAGTCTATTATTTTTCCACTGCTGGGCAAAACCACCAACCCCAGCAGTGGGAATATTATAGGCTGATTATGCAATGCTCGGTAAAGGCTCTTCTTACACAGGCAGCACGAGCCTTGATCACCACGCTTGCTCAAGACGGGTTGGCCATTTAAGACTTAATACTGACTGAAAGTCCAGGTTTCCAGACAGAGCGAAGATAGAAACTTTTTTCAAACTCAAACTCAAAGCGTTTATTTCAAATAAACAATTGAACTGTCAAGGGGTCGGGGTCTGTCAGTCCGCTACCCCGGAACATAAAGGGCTACGGAAGGAACATGGATGGGTTTTAGTCAGTAAGAGCCTGACACTCCCTTCCGCTCCACCCAGAGCGGGAGCAGTCATTGGATGATTTCCCAGCCTTAAAAAAAAAATAAAAGGGGTCGGTCAGTCAGAAAGATGAAGCTAGTTGCCCATTCCAAAGCAGTAGGTACGTAAGGAGAAGAATGCGCTAGAAACTCCACCATAGACACTCTTTTAAATCAGAATATGTTTACAAAAACTGTGTTACATCATTCATGTTGAAATATATGTACATGTGAGAACGATGCAGAACGAAAAAAAAGCGTCCCTGATTAAAAGATTTAAAAAAAAACACTTCAAAATAAAATAAAATTTTAAAAGAGCCTTGGCAGCTAAGTGATGTACAGTCCCTGGTGACGGCGCCCGTTCACAAACATTTCAATCATGAACCCTCAGTAGCATGTCTCCTGGCATAAAGTTGGTGACATTTTGCAAAGAAGTCACATAATCTGTCTATATATTCACCATAAATTCACCCAAAGCCAATCATAGACCGTCTCTAGCCAATGGTAGTGGACATATCCCCATGAGCGTGTCGCGTCGTGTTGGAGCGGTTTCGGTGTCCAACAACCATAAGTTAAGGAGTCCTCACACTGCGATATTGCTTAGCCATTACTTTCGGGAAGACTGTAGGTTAACAAGTCTTCCGTGCGAAGTAAAGAAGAATCTATTAGCTTAGGAGGCTAGATGTCTTTGAAGGACGTGGATGACGGACTCTTAGATGTTCATAGCAAAATATATCTTACTATAGCTTTAAGTAAACAAAGCTACTTGGGATACTGAACTTCTACGAATATCACGTTCACGTGCGTTTAAATACCACGAGGAAAACTCGCTCCTCAGTTAGAGAAACTTCCTTTCTTGCATTTGAATTTCCTCAATTTGGTCTTCCAAACCCGTGTTTTGTTTAATTTGTAAGGGGACTTTCATACATTTGCTCGAAGCTCCAATTTGATATACACAAATAATACATAGTTGTGAGTAGTTGTAGCCCTGTGGTATCCCCAATTTACGGGTTGTAGGTCGTGAGTTCAAACCTGGGCAGGCACTTTACTTTGTGTATTTAATTACATCACCACTGCTCTTAAAACGGAGGTGAAGGAAACATCGTGAGGAAACTGGCATGTCGTAATATCAAAAAATCGAAGAAGTATGCCAGCGTGTTGGGTTGCCTGTGACCCAGCATGGGTTATGGGACCCATTATAGGCTGATTATGCAAAAATTATTAACAAAAACTTATTTTCTTCTGAGCTTGATGTTCACTCCTAGATACCTTTTATCTTTCCCACAATAGGTTAGAACCTAAATAGTAACGTTAATACTTTCCAAAAGATATAAAACAATTGAGGATAATTGGGCAGTTTAGACGAACAATGATAGCACGGAAAGGGTAACGGGCGAAAGGTAAGTTCTCTCAAGCCGAGCCAAATGACGATCGAGAGATCGGGTCATGCGCAACCAACTACCAGGCACCTTAATAAAAGGCAAGATAGACACATTGAAAATCTAGTGATAATAGAAACATTGTATTGGATGTTGGCGCTGCCTGCTGCCTTTTTGTTATTGTGGAATGGATCAGACCTCGATCACGCCTGATGGAAAGCGATAGATGAGGTGTAATATGTCTTGCTGTTTATATAGATGTGTTATGGTAAATTCAGTCTCTTCTTGAGTGGATTCTATAAGAGTATCTATAATGCTGGTAAGTACCTGGTCCTAAACCAACCAGATACAGTCAGGGAAATTAATTGTGAAGAAAATTGACGCCTTACGTCTATTTGCCGTGTTTAACCATTTTATACCAACGTCTGACGGTTGTGATTTAAATATACAATAAAAATTATGTTGGTAGTGTCTTTCTTTTCACTGATTTTGTTTTTTTGTGGGTATGAAATCATCAAATGACCCCTCTCGCTGGGTGGAGTGGTATGGAGTGTCAGACTCTTACTGACTAAAACCTATCCATGTTCCTTCCTTAGCCCTTAGCCTTTATGTTCCGGGGTAGCGGTAGCCCTTTCGGACAATCCCGCTGACCCGGCAGGCTTCAGCCCTAACGCGCCGCTTCCATGCTGCTGACATCTCCTTCAGGCGCGCGTGGAACACGAACGCGCCGTCAAGCACGGGCCTGGTCCTGATCGGATGGAGAGCTACTCACCGTCCGCAGGCCCGCGCCTATGTTGGCCGGGAGTCGTCACGTAACCATCTCATACCACTGTGTGACTAATGTAATTTAAATATAAGGACAATTTAAGTTGGTAGCCTCTCTACTCTTACGACGTTTTCAATGTTGACTGATGCACTGATTACTGACTTTTCTGCCGATGAAATTTATAAGCAATAATCAACGACTAGCCGAAACACCACTTATTGGTGAGGATAAGCATAGAATCCAAAAATGTTCCCACCATCTCTGTGAGGGAGTAGGCCCTATCCAACACACGGGTTGGTAGATGTAACATGTCATAAAATTTTTGATTTTAGAACATGCCAATTTCTTCAGGATGTTTCTTTTCATGATGAACTAAACAAAAGAACATCATAATTATTGTTATCCTGTAATAGAAAATACATTTTCCCTTCACATTATTAGCATACAAGACACGCACTCGACGTTGCCTGGATGTTTACGCGCCCATCAACAAGTTTATGTCCTGGGTAAACATCAGAACGTTTCGTGGGAACACGCGCTATAACATTATTACGACCGTCAACTGATAACCACACTGGCATTTGTTTATTTTGTCTTTCAAGCTGTTGAGACTACGTTGTCATATAAACTTCAAGTCATTAAAAAAATCTCGCTGTCCCTGTATTCGATATCTAACAAATAGGTAGAGATAAACTACGATAACATGGCCCGCCCCTCCAAAATTCAAAACATTTGAAAATATTTGTGAAAGTAATTACAAAGCGCCACAAAGACTCACAACGCATGTCGCTACCGGCCTGCTACTGAAAACGAATACTTACAACTACATACAAACTGTTTCGTAAGGATGTGACTACAAACATTGAAACAGTCATTTGGAGGTGCGCGCCATTTTATCGTAGTTTTTCCTTACATCTTTACATATGTCTATCTTCAGCAGTTACCGCTGTGTGGTAGTCATTCACTCAATGAATAGGTTAGTTAGCCCCATTCGGTTTTATCCACAGACTATGTAGACACTGCTCCCACAAGAGCGCTGCGATGAGGTAGGTCGCGAAATTTAAATTTTCTTACATAATCAGCCTATACTGTTCCCACTGCTGGGACACAGCCTCCTCTCTTCGAGAGAGAGTGGGCCGTAATCCACCTTGTGGCCCAGTGCGGATGTCACATGTCTTCGAATATTTGGCTCTAGGACCTGTCGGTGTCCTCACGATGTTTTCCTTCACCGTTTTGAGAGCAGTGGTGATGAAATTATTTACACAGAGTAAAGCGCCTGCTTGGGTTTAAACCCACGACCTACAACTTGTAAGTCGGGCCAGTTACTACCGGGCTACCACTGCTCTTACGTTTTCTGCAATATGCAGGTCAGGTTGTATGTTGATTAAAATACGATTCGTGAGTGTAAAAAATGTTTTTCTAGAATTAAAATAATAAAATTCATCGATACAACTCTCTAAAGTAGAGAATACTCTATTGCTAACCTGTAAATTACAAAAACCAGACGAGTGCGACTGGAACTCACGGACGGGGTTCCGTACCAATTATCTATAAAAACGGCAAAAAAATCATGTGTGTTGTATGGGAGCCCCTTAAATATTTATTATATTCTGTTTTTTTGTGTTCGTTGTTATAGCGGCAACAGAAATACATCATCTCTGAAAATTTTAACAGTCTAACTATCACGGTTCATGAGATACAGCCTGGTGACAGACGGACGGACGTACAGCGGACTGTTCGTAATAGGGTCCCGTTTTACCCTTTGCGCACGAAACCCTAAAAACGTAGACTAGCCCAAAACTTTTGCCTTAATGTTTCTGCCGGTCATATTATGAGTAAAGACGTGTTGTATGTCTGTATTTATTTATTGAAAGTTGTATGTGCATTCCATCTGTCATGTCCATCTGGCAAATAAATATTTCAGTTCATTTCATTGGACCGCTTTTCCTAAAAAACAACAGCAGCATATATTGTATGTGTCTGTGAACACCACTACAACTATGACACCGGTTTAACAAAACCGTTAACTCCGTAACAAACGATGTAATGCCCATAAACCGGCAATCAAATTGCCTTCGACAAGGCAATTCCCATTGTCACCTCGGATGTTGAGTGCGCCATGATCAACACTTAAACAGTTAGGTTACACCTACAACAGCCATTTTGTTGCCCACACGTCTGTAAACACTTGAGTGTTGGCAGAAAACTGGGAAACTACAGATTTGTATGTTTCCAAGAAAGCAGCTTAAGGTTCTAAGAGTCAATCTCACCAATAAAACTGAACGTAATGCGTTCAATATCTGTCAGTAACAATGTTCCATAACAATGATGACATTGACAGCTATTGAAAGCGGTTTGGAAGTGCTGATAAAGTGCATTTTATTGGTGAAATCCGCTCTAACCATTATTTATACTAGTATTATAAAGAGGAAAGATTTGTATGTATGTTTGTACCGAATAAGCTCAAAAACTACTTAACGGATCTGGATGAAACTTGGCACCAAGATAGATTATAGTCTGGAATAACATATAAGCTAGCTTTTTATTCCGGAAAAAATTACGGTTCCCGTGGAATAATTTCTTACATCCACGCGGGCGAAGCCGCTGGCTAGTCTATTGTAAAACTACCACAATGGTAGAATTAAAAGTGGTGACACTCTTAGAGCGGTAACACTGGCAACTGTACTTAATTAAGATCTACAAATCTACTTCTCTAGAATTTATTGCGATGGTAATCATTCAGATTGCACAGATGTAAAGATGACCAGTAAGGCCATACCATCGTCACAATACATTTTAATAGCCAACCCTTTAACACAATTAATTTTCTTTACTTAAAGCTTTTGTTTTTATTATGCTGAGCTGAGGCCTTTTTTGCACAACCACCAATTTTTGGTAATTTTCTTTTGGCGTTTAATTTGTATATTTTCAAAACATTTATCATCGTCTAACTAACATCTAAGATAAAAGATAGTTGCACACTGATAACTAAATCCGAATACTCAGTAGCACAACACTACGCCTCGTTCACACCATACAAAACAATCGTCACAGCCCACACAGGTTGTCGCAACGGAACATAAATCCTACATTTGACACGCACTCCCTAACCTTTGTCGATATCAATCGTTTGAATATTTCGCCACAAGATTTATAGCTAATCCCGAATTTACTGCCAACACTATTGTCTCTAATTTGACTGGCGCAGAGTGGAATAAAGCTTAGGCTGTGTTTACAACTTGAATTACTTTGCATAAATGTCAAGTCACATTTGTGAGGTTCGTTAAAGCAAGGTTAGAATATCCAATTAGGTTCAGATGTGGAATGGGCAAGACTGACCCTTAGCTGAGCAATTTCGTTGTAGAACTGTCCTGTGTTTATCAAAGCAGTCATTTAATTACCACGGCAATTAAATATAATTATAGGGTAAAAAATAAGGAACCAAGAACTCGTAAAAAAATAGCAAAAGCGCTAGAGCTATTCAAAGCGTGTCAACCGAAAAATTGGCCGAATACAAGAAGTGTCATTAAAAGGACGAATCTACCGAATACTCAGGAAGTATTCGGTACGTCTCTACACTTCGACCACAGCATGTGAACACAGCTTTACAGATTAACATAATCTTATAGTGCGATTTCATAATGTTTATGTAAGTTACCCATGTTATGTTTTGTAAGATATCTGTAATTTTATTCTCACAAGCAGTGCGCGTAGGTGACTTGGTAGCGAGAAACGAAGTAAATCATTCTCAACCGGGTTGTTCTAGAAACAATCCAGTAAGTACTACCTTATTATCTTGTGGTAAATTTGGCTATAAACTGTGTGAATTTAATTAAGGTTAATGCTTTGTTTAGGGTTTTTACAGTTTAATGATCGTATAAAAACTTTTAGTTATTCTTTGATTGAGAATAGCAGGTATATTGCGATTCAAATGTAGATAAACCACTGATTTGTGTGATCTTTTCATTTCAATTATTAATTTATTTATTTCGAGTAGGTATAAGTTGTTATTATGTAAATATTTACATTTAAAATTACTTTTAAAATGCAGCTGATTTCAACAATGCGACACAAGAACTGCCTTTGTTTAGACGTAATTTTTCAATTAAATAATCATGATAAATGATTTTATTTCTGTAAATACACAAACACTTTTATATGTCATAATGTTTTCAAAACTATATGAAGTGTCCGTTTCCTAACTGACTATTCTGAGAAAATGGCCGAAACCAACTCAGAGGTCACAGTCTCTTTTATCCTTACATCCTTTTATCCAGACATAATATTGGTCAAATCATGTGAAGAAGGTTGTTGTTTTGAGGAAAGAACAATACTGATAGATTGATGCATTTATAACATAACTTTATAGTCAATAACCGCCAGTTTAATAAAGCCCTTATCATTTTTCACAACCTAAAGAAAGTTACGTATATTTGTGTTCCCACGGCTGGAATTCAGGCCTTTCATAGCTGAGACACGGCCCAGTGCAGGTTGGTAGATGTCGCAAGTATTTCGGGCGAATTTTACCAATGGTCAACTGTCAGAGTCATTATTTTCTTAAACGCCATTAAGATGTGTTCATTATCGTTTAGTTACATTGGTAAATTGGCACCTACACATACACAATGAAAGTACTTACAAAAAAACAAATCTATCGAGTGGAGAGAGAGCGGAGACACTAGTATAGCGCAATTAGACATTAACCCCTCAATTGTCGTTTAAACCCCATAAGTTAATAAGAAAAAATCATTCGAAACGACAATAAATATAACCGTCGTCGCCCTATTGGCAGCTTAAAAATTAACACCAGGCTAGTCACTAATCACACGAAAAAAAAGAAGACCGTAAAATCCTTGAGCTCTTATAAGCAAACGGCTTTTAATAGGCGAACATCTAATGGGTTTAAAACAACAAAGTAACAAAGAATTCATATTATTTCTTTAAAAAACCTAAGAGGTAACCTAACTTAACTTTAATTTACCTGAATTACCGGTAAACTAATAATAAATACATAACTATTATCCTTGAAGTAATTTGACATGATTACTAGACTAGTTCTTCGACGGATCGCAGTTACGACTAGCGAGTAGTTATCGCTATAAATAATGATCGCGTGAACGTTTCTCTGACTGTCGCGACAGAGTTTGTCAAACTTATGCCACAGAATAATAAATCTGTATAGAAGTGAAAATCGTGCGTTTTTTCTATTTTCGTGTGGTTAGTGACTAACCTGGTGTCAGAGTTTTCATGCTGCCCATGGACCTCTGACTTAGCTTCACGTGTTTAGAAATATCTCTCAGGCATGCCGGTTTCCTGACCAAGCTTCCTTGCTTAAAAATCGGTGAAGGGAAACACCTTCACCGTTTTTTAAGCAAGTGATAATTATACAATACGCACATGAATCCGTAAAGTCAGAGGTGCTTGCTTTGGTTTCGAACTCGAGGCCTAAGAATTAGTGTATGCCTAGTGGTGTGACTGACGGACTGCTAATCGTGCGACACAGAAGGTCTCATGACATAAAGTTGAGCTTGTCAAATACACTGTCTCCCAGATATGAGTGAAAGAGACAATACCATAAAAAGCCGAAATTTCTAGAGGATTCAGCGTGTCCTATATAAGGCTTGCTCAATAATTCCCATGGCAATTTAAGTGCAAGGTTACAGTTAATAGTTCTTTACACCACACATGGTACAAAAATGCTTGACACTTCGGAGTACACTAACTTGAGTGTATGCTATGTATGGTAACTCCCTAGTGATATAAAGTTCATTGAAAACCGACCGTAGAGTCTTACGAGATACAATCCTGTCGTGTTGACCTTTTTTTTTCGCCCCGAAACTGGAGAAAACAATGAGTTTGAAGTGTCACTTCTAAACTATACTTATTCTATGCTTAGCCCCTAGGGATATGACTACTTCGTTGATTAGTGGGCACGGCAGGGAGACAAAGAAATGTTGGATTACGAATGTTTTTGTATTCCATGCTTTTAGAATTATCAGCTGAGTTATGTGCTTATGTTAATCCTAAACAATATTATAGATGCAAAAGTTTGGATAGTTGTTCGTTAGTCAATCACGCCAGAATGGATATAGACAGCAGATTATAACCTGGATGATTTTTATCTCGGTAGTACGTTCCCTTGGGAGGAGCTCGTGGCTAAGTAGTAACAGCCGCACAGGTCGATCCATCAGGTTAAGCTACGTTTTCCGGGGTTGGCCGTGGATGGGTGACCATCTTTAGATATCGAGACTCCTCCGTGCCTCGGAAAGCACGTTAAGCCGTTGGTCCCGGCTGTCATTTGTGCATCTTTGACAGTCGTTGCGGGTCGTCAGAAGCCCAAAAATCTGACAGACTCACCAAGGGGTATAATATTGCCCAGTTACTGGGTGGTCAGATAGGCAGTCGCTCCATGTAAAATACTGGTATTCAACTGCACCTGGTTAGACTGGAAGCCGACCCCAACATAGTTGGGATAAGGCTAGGCAGATAGTACGTTCCCTTGAGATAATTTCCGACATCCATACGGGCGAAACCGCTGGTAGAAGCTAGTTCTAAGATAACTGAAGTCCCTGAATGAAAGATTACGTGTTTGTGAATCACTACATAGTATAAAACAAAGTCGCTTTCTCTGTCCCTATATAGGGATATAGGGACAGAGAGCGTAAATCCGTGCGTAGTTTTAAAGATTTAAGCATACATAGGGATGTATGCTTAAATCTTTAAAACTACGCCACGGATTTTGATGCGGTTTTTTTAATAGATAGTGATTCAAGAGGAAAGTTTACGTGTATAATTTGTCGACATATCATGCGGGCGAAGCCGTGGGCGGAAGCTAGTCTATACTATCTACAGGGTTACTGGTAACTCGACGTATTCCTTGCAGGACGTCATAGTAGGGTTAAAATGCAACAAATTAAGCCACCAAATGTTCTACCGAAATTCAGTAGTTTTTGAGTTAGTTCGATTTTTAGAGTTTTTATGAATAATCCCAGATTAAATCATTTGAAACCAATTTAAAAATTATTTACGGCGCGACAGTACAGAAATTTTAAGTTATTATCGTAGTTGATGCCGTAGCAGATCTTTGTTAATAATTAAAAGTTCAAAAATGCCTTAAACCTTGGCAAATATCACTAATCAAACATTTTTTTTTTTGTAATTTTTGTTATTACTCCATACAAATTGTTGTCTAGTGCAAAAATAAAATACTACGCCTGATGTACAAATTACTAGGAAAATATCCTTGTCTTATCAGCTATTCAGAAAGGTATGATTGTCAATACTTTTGCATGTATGACAGGGTAGAGAAGAGTTTTATGGGGGGCAGGTAAAATTGTAAGACAATCAACATTTTGTTTGTTATTCGTAGTATTCGTAGTTTTACCTGAGCTTGAACTCCAAACACACGGTAAGCTTTGTGATTGGTTACTATTGTTCTCTCGGCATGACTCGGGGTGCGATTTTCTGGTCGTCAGCGTTAGTCAGTCTCAACTCTACGTCGCGTAAGCTCGTGTTTTGTTATCTGGCTATCCCTATCGCGTATCTTGCTCTCGTGCTGTGCTGTGCCTTCATAAGTGCTGACTATGGCTGCATATTCTAATCCAGAATACGCTGACATAATTTACTGTTACGGACTTTGTGACGGTAACGCTGCTGAAGCGCGGAGAGAATATGGACTTCGCTTTCCCAACCGCCGACTCCCACACGTTAGTGTCTTCGGATCGACTTATCGGCGAATATCTGAAACTGGCAGCGTCCAAAGAACCAGGCAAATTGACACTGGTCGTTCCCGGAGATACACGGCTGACGACGAAGAGCTGATTCTTCAACGTTTTATTGACGACCCCAACATATCGACAAACATCGTAGCGCGTGAGCTTGGTATGTCACAGTGGAAAGTCTGGTCTGTAGTTCACTTGTCAGGCCGACATCCATATCACTACCAACCAGTCCAGTCATTAGAAGAGGGAGATCCGCCGAGACGGCTTGAATTTTGTCGTTTCATGCTGAGTGCCGACGCCGAAGGCGAAAACTTTTTAAAAAACATTCTGTGGACCGATGAGTCATGTTTTGACCGTGATGGTATCACAAACTACCACAACTTACATTACTGGGCACCGAAAGCAGAAGCAAACCCTAAAAAACTGAAACCAACCGCATCCCAGCGTAGGTTCTCGCTTAATGTTTGGATGGGTATTATCGACGACAAATTAATCGGCCCACATTTTTTACCCCGAACACTAAATGGGGCACTTTATGAAGATTTCCTTAGAAATCATTTAACACCACTGCTCGCGGATGTACCGGAAGAAAGAAGAGCAAACATGATTTATCAACATGACGGATGTCCAGCCCACTTCCGAATCACAATTCGACAATTGCTGGATGAAAACTATCCAAACCGATGGATAGGGCGCGGTGGGCCGATTCCGTGGCCTGCGCGAAGCCCTGATCTGACGCCCCTAGACTTTTACGTCTGGGGTCATATGAAAGACCTAGTTTATGTGACCCCAGTAAATTCAATTGAAGAACTAAGGGAGAGAATAACAGATGCGGCGGACCAGATGAGGGCAACAATCACATCAAGAATCACAAAAACTGAAATGAGGAAGCGAATAAGAACATGTATTCGAAACCGAGGGCAGCACATCGAACAAGACGTGTGAAATGTATGTCATAAAAGTTATTAAATTGAAATTTATTAAAAATAATAATAACATTCACGAAATTGTTTTATTTGATTTTCCGAATAATCACCTTTTTGTGAGACGCACGTCTTCCTGTACTAAATCAAAAACGATTTTCATAATGTAGTCCATGACTTTGTATTAACATTCATACCTTTTTGGATAGCTGATAAGATAAGGATATTTTCCTAGTAATTTGTACATCAGGCGTAGTATTTTATTTTTGCACTAGACAACAATTTGTATGGAGTAATAACAAAAATTACAAAAAAAAAAATGTTTGATTAGTGATATTTGCCAAGGTTTAAGGCATTTTTGAACTTTTAATTATTAACAAAGATCTGCTACGGCATTAACTACGATAATAACTTAAAATTTCTGTACTGTCGCGCCGTAAATAATTTTTAAATTGGTTTCAAATGATTTAATCTGGGATTATTCATAAAAACTCTAAAAATCGAACTAACTCAAAAACTACTGAATTTCGGTAGAACATTTGGTGGCTTAATTTGTTGCATTTTAACCCTACTATGACGTCCTGCAAGGAATACGTCGAGTTACCAGTAACCCTGTATACTAATATTATAAAGAGGTAAAATTTGTAAGTTTGTATGTAGGGGGTAATCTCCGGCACTAATGATCCAATTTCAAAAATGTTTTCACTGATAGAAAGCTACATTATTCCTGAGTGCTATAGGCTACAAATTATATTTATATCATACATATTAGCCGAGCTATCGCAATTTTCGTCTAGCAAGTCGGAAAGAAATACCTCCGAAAACAGAATTATTTGCATGCGCTGCCTAAACAGTTGTTTAAAATTAAAAGCAATGTATGGCGACACCATATTCCTATCTTTTGTATTTAAACTTTAATATATCGATTTAAGTTTTAAAAAAGTATTTTTTCGATTTACTTCTAATGTTAAAACAAGAAATTTTCCGCGGACAAAGTCGCGGGCAGAAGCTAGTTAATAATAAAATTAATAAACAAACCTTTTTGATGACGTCTAGAATAATAAGTGAAGTGTGAACCAAGTAGTGGAGGTAGATGAAAGGTAAGGTTATAAAAAAGTATTTTCTCGTGACATTTAGGTGTGTCTTTTATCTTACGGGTTAGTGAATCAGTTAAAATAAATATCCCCTTATGTGGGCTAGATTAAAATAATGTTTTATTCTGGACCTTCGCATATACTTAAGTACCTACTAAACAGTGTCATTTAACCGAACAGTTATTAAAAAAAAAAAAAAAATTGCTCCAACAGAAAACTGTTGTTAATAAAAATGCCTTCACATGTAGTTTAAGAATATCTGTCTACGAACATTACTAAGAAGCACCGCTGCCTGCTCCCCATTCTCTACAAAACCCTACTCTTAAGGTAATAACACACTAGCCAGATAAGTGGCTCGATAACACTTCATAACCCGTATGCATTAAAAGTACTGGCAACAAAAAAATAACGCCAAATTATACCCGTAAATAATTAAGTTATTTATGTCCGTTTTAAAATTTTAAACTGAGAATGTGAAGTTTGTTTTAAATAACGACTTCCTGTTCAAGGTAAATGTTAAACAGCCTACTTTAAAATGAGGTGGAATGCTTCAATTAGTTGTGCACATTGTGGCAGGCAGGCTTTACGAAATTAAAAATAATAATTATACTTTTAATTATTATATTCAACGGTATGACTCAACGGTACCGTAAACCTGTACTTCTTCCTCAATACAATACGGTTTAATGAAAATAATCAAAACACCTGCTAGACAATGCACCTGATCAGAGCCGCCGGGGTCATAAGCCACCCGTTCCGACACTACTTGACGTATTAAAGCGAAATATTACCCAACGAACCATACGTAGATATTAAAACATGGGCGGGGTTTAATTAGAAATTTAACCTGTTAATAAATTACCGATGGTCTGCCGCCACCCAGGGTGTGGCAACACTCAGCGTATTTCCCTAGAGAAATAACGACGGTGCTGCCATCGCAAACTCGAATTCTGGATATTTTCGGAACGCGTTCGTGATGTTTATTATGTCATTTCCCCCGAAAACGAATTGTTACCCATTAGTGTCCCCCGCGTTTGTATATTTCCATTTTTATTTTCACTAAAAACTAATTTAAATTTTCTTATAAACGACACTATTTTTATTATGGATACGGTCGCTATATTTTTAAATTAATGAACGTCACTATTATTAGTTTAAATTTATAAATCTATCAGGAATGTTCTGGAAATAAACAGAGAATAATGGGATCCATTATACTTGTTAGATTGTTTAAGATTTTGGTTTGAAGTTAATATCATTGTTAGTAGATAATAGAGTGGCCAATTAAAATAGTAAAAATTGGTTGTAAAACTCAAGTTTAGGCACAGTTTAAAATCTAATAAAACATTTTACGACTGCTGTATATAATTGTATTTTGGAAATGTACAAGGTGTTCATTATTATTTTTATGTGAAGTCGTTTTCTATGCCTTGATTTAGATGTGTAGAAGAATTTTAAAAATTTAACTTATTTGCGTTTCTTTACATCTTTACTGTTTGTTTAAGTAATTCGAGGAAACAAATTTAACTTTTTATGATTATGTGCGACGTTTTAAATATACAACTATAAATTATTATTTAATAAATATACAACTATAATCTGGATTTACATATTTCTGTAGATATAGGTACAGACGCCAGCACATCAAGCTATCCCTAACTGTAACATTTTCTCAATTAAAAATGAATCTTATGTCTTTGCAATAAAGTTGAAATACTATCAAGAAATTTGACAGATTGCGGTAACTTGATGTGCTGGCCTCTGTACTTACTACACAGCTAAGCAAAGTCGCAAAATCAAATGTGTAGTTAGGTATGATAAAATAAAAATTAATCAACCAAAAAAAAAAAGCAGACAAACATTCCATTCTATTCTCGAACGACATTCAAACTTCAAAAAAAAATCAATTAAAAATATTCCCGCGGCCAGTTAATTAAGTACCGGTATCGATTATTCGTTTCAATCGATACAATCGATACTTCATGTTATCGAAGCGCCTCTAGCTTCGTTAAGGACGTGTAATCGACTTAGACATGCGTCATGGCTAATTCATGTGTTATTCGATTTTAAGAAACGATAACTGATGGGTTTTGGGTTCCGCTCGACATGGATGAAATCGATTTCAGTAATTAAATGGTTTTGATCTAGAATTTTAGCAAACAGAATCTTACTGAAAAAAAAAGAAGAACACACCGCCAGCAGATTCAGCCACTCGTAAAGCCAAATCTGCATGTCCATCTGTTCCTCACAAAACAGCCTTCGCGGGCCGCCAGCTTTATGTAATAAGCTCGCTCATTTACAGAAGGGTGAATAAGCATATCCAAATAAGAAATTTAAACAAGTATGAACTTAAAACCAAACTACAAAACTGACTGTATAATCAGGACTATTCGCGTACAGAAGCTCTTATTTATAACATAATGTAGGCGCGTAATAATAATCACTATTCTCCAAACCCGAGTACGGAAACCCATGCAACATCACAATATCAGAACATACCCCCATACCGCAACAAAACAGAACACAATGCATAGTGCATTGTGTTCTGTTTACTACAACACAACACACCAAACCACAACATAACATACCATACCACACCACACCACACCACACCACACCACGCCACACCACACATCCACATCTCCCTCCTTTAACACACATACCTACACATTAATAGCCGTAGTTCATAATGTGCATAATGTTATCACACATAAACAAAGGACTTTTTGTGGGTCTCCCTTGTTTTACCGCAAAGAAATTGCCAAACAAATTTTCGCATAATATCATTTGCCAAATTATTACTTACCAAAAAATCTCTTTACAAATAATTGTTACGAAAACCTATGTTTGGCAAGTGAACGTTTGAACAATAACTTGTTCACCAACTAGTACTTTTACCATTTTTTATCTAGTCAAATATTTCAGTTGGTATAACATATTTTACGCAGAATTAAATAAGCCAAATATTTGGTGTCGTCAATTTTAAACTTAATAAGATCTAACGTTGAAGACGTTTTATTACAAGGGTGCTTTTTCCACTTGGGACAAATTCTAAACAGGTAATAATAATGTTATTATAATTATATTATTTCTCTCGATAGCCTCCTAAAAATAATCAGTCGTTTCTGGCACTCGCCGGCCTCTGCCGCGTCACCGCTCGCTTCGCTCGCTCGGCTCGTGCGTAGGTGGTCACAGTTTTAACCTAACCATTTTTTTTAAATTAATAACCTACTGTAACTGGTTCCATAAATAACCTAATGTCAAGTAACCATAAATTTGACTTGTTTCAGACAAATTCAAGCACATAAGCTTACAAAGAAATACGCAAATGACATTAAATTTAAGAAACAAGTAGAGTGTTTATTTTTGCCTTTATATTTTTTGTCATAACAAATCATTTGACTAAACGTTTATTGTCTAAATATTGTTTGCTGTAATAAATCATTTGATTAAAGACCAAAAGCCTTAATGACATTATCCTTGGTAATAATCTGCCAAGTAAACATTTGACCAAATGAAAATGTGCGTACTAAAATTATTCCAAATATTACATTGGTATAAAAAAAGGTTGCTAAAATTTGTTTGGGTGATGAAAATTTGGCAAAATCTTTTCGGCAAAACGGCAGGATCCCACTTTTTGTACACGAAGTAACAGTAGAATACTGACTCCTAAGTCACAGGGTCCCCCCTAGTTTAGGAGGCAGGGTTCTCACTATTTATGCAACCTTTGTTTCCAGAAGTTATGTTCCTACCTGTATTGTATGCGCTTTGTATATTAAGGTTTTTGTGTTAATAAACTTATTTTTATTTTTTTACACTTATTTTATTTTTTGCTGATAATTAATATTGATTGTGTTTTTAACTTTCATAAGTATGCTTATTTATTGAATTTCAATTCTGACTTTTGTTTTGCATGTTTTAAATTCGAATTATGTCTTGATATTTTTTTTTTGTTTCTTATTGTTGTGGTTTATTGAAATGGTAGTCTTTGTTTTATTTTTATTATGATTGTAATTTCAATTTTTTTATTAGTTTTAAATATTTTTCTTAATTTGTACTTTTACTGCAATTTATTTTTTACTTATATAAAATAGATAAGATAATAATGCTAAGTGTTAGTGGGTATAAACACCCAATAGACTAATTTGTGATGCATGCTGTGCTCGCCTGTACCAATCCCTATTGGTACACTAGTCCATAAGTTCCTTCAATTGTTTCCCATATATGTTTCAGTGTACTCAATTGTTGGTGAGGCAAATAAATAAAATTAAATAAAATAATCACTGGGCAGAGGTATACTTAGGTAACAGACATCCATTCTTGTTTAAGAACAGCTGAATATCATTGACTGGCCTAGGGATTTAACTTAGGACTCAACGGTCCTAATTTAAAGTAGGCATTTTTATTATATACTGTAATCCTAATCTACCATACCAAAACATTGGTGTATGTAGTTTCTGCGCGTGGAATGGTAGACGAAAAATGCGCTGACCCCAAGTAACATAGGACAAAGGCAAGACGATGATGATGATGCAATATCTGCGGAACCCACCACTAAAAACAGTCACTTACTATCTACATTTGTAGCGATACTCCAGTGAGGCCGCATATCGCTCAGCTATACGTAATTCAACTCAAATCAAAAATAATTAGAGTAATAACATCACTAACAGTGATAGTGTTGATTCAAATGTGGAGGAGCTCATGTCTTTGTAATAACAGCTGCACAGGTTTATCCATCAGGTTACGCTACGTTTGCCGGGGTTCGCTAAAGATGGGTGACCATCTTTACATACCGAGTCTCCTCCGTGCCTCAGAAACCACGTTAAGCCGTTGGTCTCGGCTGTTATTCGTGGATCTTTGACAGTCGTTACGGGTCGTCAGAAACCCATATATCGTTGAGTCAAATGTGTCATGGAGCATATTAGTTATTATATTTGGTGAAAGCACCAGATTTTTGCAATTTGCAGGTCAGTATTAAGTTGTATGTTGACCAAAATATAATTCGCGGCCGTAGCAAATCGTATTTATAGAATTGACTATTTGAAACGGTCAAAATAAAAATAAAAAATTACATAGAAAAAAGACCGCTCGTCTTAATAACTTCCATCAGCGTACAGAAATTAAATATTATGCTAAGACACAATTGTAAAATTGCATTTATTTTATTTATTTATTTTTATTTATTTATCTGTTTTTTAGTTTTACATACACTTATACAAGCACACAATTAGACCTCGGGGGTCTGTCCTAGCATGCCATGGCCTGGGATTAGATCAACGCGCTATAAACAACTAGGTTAATACTATGCTTCCATTTGATTCTAAAAATCTGTCACGTCACATTGTAATATTTCATAAAAATCACGAATATATTCCGCATTTTGACATTTCATAAAAAGTAACGTTATTGACTACCCTTTCAAATACCCAATTGTAATCATATACCTACAACATGCAGGGTGGAAGGGATGTAGATACTCCTCTGCCTAACCCTTTGAAGTTTACACCCGTGATGTTATCTCCTTCTTCTTCTTATCGTGTGGTTAGTAACTAACCTGGTCTCAGAGTTTTTATGCTGCCATGGGCCTCTGAGTTAGCTACACATGCTGTTGAGAAATACAATTTCTCTCAAGCATGCTGGTTTCCTCACGATGTTTTCCTTCACCGATTTTTAAGCAAATAATAATTAGACAATACGCACATGAATCCGTAAAATCAGAGTTGCGTGCCTTAGGTTCGAACTCGAGACCTATGACTTGGCAGTCCGACGGTCATACCCTGGGCTATCACTGCTGCTGTGATGTTATGATAAATACCAATAAATCTTATTCTATAAAAGATTTTAGAATCTCCCCAAAAATGTGGAAACTAATTGATTTTACCAGCATAAATTAATCATGTATGATTGATTAATAGATCAAGCTTAAACTTTGACAATCATGATTAATTACTACGTATCTTGATATTTGTTGGAATGCCAGTTTGGCGCCACAACGAATTAGACTTAAGACTAATAAATTAATGTTTAAACTTAATTGTTAAGCTTTGGTATGATATACAATTGTTTTATAACTTCAGGAGCACGGTGTTGTAAGCGGGATTGTCCGAAAGGGTTACCGCTACCCCGGCACTTAAAGGGCTAAGGATGGAACATGGATGGGTTTTAGTCAGTAAGAGTCTGACACTCCATTCCGGGGGAGAGGTCATTTGATGATTGTTCACTCTCAAAAAAAAATCAATAAGTATTCATGGTACATCCATAAAATCACACCTTGTTCCCTCGAAGGGATTGGCAGAGATGCACCTATCGTACAGCCACATTTCTCCAGTTATGTATAAGTCTCATGTAATAAGGGTCTAGCCTATTGCCTTACAAACTGAGAAATTATAGAAAGGGAAGTCACCCAATAACATTTTTCCCTAACCACTCGATTGCTTGCGCCAAAAAAAATGGGTACCTTACTTTGCCAGTTACTTTGGACCGCTTACTGCGCGTTCTGCCCGCTGTTACTAAAACTTAATTTATGACTTCCTCGAGTGGAGTACTTCAAATATTTTTAAAGTTATGAGTAGTCCATGAGATAAGAAATAATGTGTGATCGCTTTATTTTAAAAATATGATTACATTAATATTTTACAAGTGTATAAATTAAGAGTACCACCCATTTTAGCGACTTTTGTAAAACATAGGGGTTTTAAAAAAAATAAGATCAATAAGTAAATTGTTATTTATTTTATTCTTAAACTAGGTTTATCACTGTACATATTTAACAGTATTTGAAAACAATTTACATATAAGAATGTATTAAAAATATTATGTAAAACCAGGTGCAGAATTCGCGGCTGCGTAAAAGATCGTAACTTTTTTTAGGTATGATTTAGGCCACTTTACATTAAAACTAAAGTACATAGAACAAAAATATTACCACTTCTATAGAGGTCATTTTCTTCACTCTTAGATGAATATAATAGTTTAAATGGGTTTTTCTTAAATGTTTGTCAAATTTATAAATTAAAATAAGCGGCACATATTTTTGCCAATTTGCATTGCCTACCTAAATCTTTAAATTTGTAAATATAGACCACCAAGCAATTATATTTACTCATACAATAAATAGGCCAAATCCTGACGTTTCGAAAGCGTCATAAATCTTAAAAATAAAGTATTATTAACATTAATAAAAAATTAAATAAAAACGGCTACATACGTAACCTGGCTGGGACTTGAGATCAAGCACTTGACGCCCGAACGGCAAAGATGGCGGCCATTCTTAGCTAGGGTTGTCAACTACTACGACTTACAGCTTAAATTAAGAGAACAACATTGTGTTAATATATCAATGTTTTTTTCTTAAAATCAAATTTTATTTATGTTATTTATTTTTGCATACATTTTAAATAGTTTTTAACCGACTTCGAAAAATTAAGGTTATGAATTTTAAGAAAAAATAAAATTGTCATGATTAGTAAAATTTTAAGATGTTGCGTTTAATCTGTTACACGTTGTATGTAAGAGTTGTGTTGTAATATGTGTGTAGGATGTGTGGTAGGTTAATAAAAAAACATAAAAACATAATTAAAATATAAAAAAAAAAAAAATTAATTATGAAAACTTAATTAAAAAATAAAAAACCTAATTAACTTAGATTTGAAAAAATTACTCGTCACCTTTCACCAATAAATAAAATAAAAATAAACCAACAAAAAACACCGACCGCCAACCCTAAGCCAAAACACATATTGCTTCGCGCAACCAAAGCGGCAATATCAAATTGAGTAGGTAAAAACTTACCGGGCGGTTTAATTTTCGCAATCTGTTACAATCTGAAGAACAATTTACACAACTTAATACCTTAAATTGAATAAATATAGTAAAACATCATTATTAATATTGTATGTTTAAGAAAAACATCGTATTTACGATGATATAGCAGTACAAAATTAAGTTCAGGACTACGACACTGCGAGTATGTTTTTAAATGACGATTTTTTAAATGTTGTCTTACAATGTACCTAAAAATATTACTTTAATATAAAAACACACACGTTACAGATTAATTTAGTATATAAACATCAGCAGAAATCAGTAAAATAATAAACTTACGACATATTTTATCACCTCCTTGAAAACACTATGGGGTCACTTCATTCACGTAAACACAACTGACGATATTTCGTTATTTTTCTACCGAGATGTTGGTAGTATGGGCACACGTCTATGAGAAATATATCTGTCTTTGGTTTAAATACATACTACTACGACTCTATGCGTTTGGTATAGAAACTAAATTAGATTAAAAAGACTTCGTCGCCTTGCAACCACGGTTGCACGAAGCAAAACTGACAACTTTTTCTTTGCAACTGTGGTTGCGAGAAGCGATCGAGCGGCTAATAACACTAGACCAACGAGGTAGTGGACGGAGTGAGAATTACAGCTTAAAATACTACAAAAGTGACGTAAAAATGGCTCGGTTATGATCAACCCCGTCCTGTCTGTGGTTTAAGTAAGCTAACAAATAACTTAATAATGACCCCCTTATCTTCTGACTTCCAGGTTGGCCAGGGTAAGTCGTGCCCAGGAGGTAGACTTACATCAGGTGAAAATTAAAAACACGATATAAAAACAATATGAATCTGTATCTGTGTGTATCTGTAAGTTTTTAGGAAAAGAGAGATTTCTGTGTAAAATTTTAGTAAAAAGCAAGTACGTCTACTGAAAGAAATAAGCAGTTCCTTTGTCCTCATTACGATGCCTTGTCTACAGGGTGTAACCGAAAGGTTATATGCATACAAAAGCATATGCTACAGACGACCTGCTATAGACGACGAAAAGCATATGAACAACTTTTACTATGGGACCAACTCCGAAATCGCAAATAAAAACTGCTGTTCTATACATTTTTGGTCACGTGACTCGTCGAAATGTAGGGAACAGCTGTTTTTTTATATACCCATTCGGTTACACCCAGTATATGTAGGTACTAAAATAATTAAAAAAAAACAATAATCGTGAAATATTATACGCCTTATGAAAATCAAAGGAAGCAAGTTACCGTGACCTTAAATCTCATGATACTATCGCAGTTAGCATAGATAGTTATAATATTCTTTAAGAATCAAAGAAATAAGTAGTTTAGATACTTCTGCCAACAACTCTTTGACCCATATTCACAAAGGAAGCAAGAAACCATTGCATGGAAGGAAATGTACCGTAAAACCAAGCTAAGTATTATTACGTCTCCAGACAAATTTGAAGCCCTCGTACACACGGGCGGTTTTTTACCGAACACTGGAATTTCAACGCACTGCTTCATTCGTAGAGTTGAAAATTCAAGAGTGTATTTTTTTGTATTGCTAGGCTGCAGTCCGTTGGATTTTCAAAGCTTGGCTTGTCACTGAGAGTTGAAAATCCATTGACGCTACACACGTAGAGTTGAGAATTCTAGAGTGTATCTTTTTCTATCGCTGGGTTGCAGTCTGTTGGATTTTCAAAGCTCGGCTTGTCACTGAGAGTTGGAAATCCAGTGACAAATTATCATCGCGGGGATAAATCGCCCGTGGATATGAAGACTACCAAGGAACACGTAAAACCATGGCTGGTCTCAGAAATAATTCAGAGCGCGTATAAAATAGGCGCCATGGAGCCCATTAGCCACTTCTAGTGGCTGCATTATGCGTTGTAGGACTAACAACCGATTAGTATTTGAGGACATTATGGGACTTTATATTTTGTAACTTTTTAAGAACGTTTCCTGGAATGGTATTGTTTAAGTGACGAGGCAGTAAAGTGGCGTTTTATATTAGTGATAGCCTAGTTGTGTTAAGCGGGATTGTCCGAAAGGGTTACCGCTACCCCGGCACATAAAGGGCTACGGAAGGAACATGGATGGGTTTTAGTCAGTAAGAGTCTGACACTCCCTTCCGCTCCACCCAGAGCGGGAGCAGTCATTGGATGATTTCCCAGCCTTAAAAAAAAAAGCCTAGTTGTGTGACAGTCGGACTGTCACATCATAGGTCTCGATTTCGAACCCAAGGCTCTGACTTTTCGGATTAATGTGCGTATTGTATAATTATCATTTGCTTAAAGCAGGTAAAGAAAAACACCGTGAGGAAACCGGCATGCTTGAGATAAATTTCTCAACAGCATGTAAAGCTAAATCAGAGGTCCATGGGCAGCATAAAAACTCTGACACCAGGTTAGTCACTAACCACTGACCAAACGAGAAAGAAAAAAGAGTGACGTGGCTATTGATTTGACTAAAGCTAATCTAATATTATGTCACATGAATAGCAGCCATGAATTTTCTAATCATGGAGTAACGAGAATTCACGATCCTCGACACAAGGACCAATTTAGGAGTAAGATATTACATAAACAAAAAGACACAACCAAAAAGCCAAAAGTCATAGAATATTGCTTTTTTTAAACGAACGCAAACGCATAATTGTGTTGCACCCACAATAGGAAGCCGTTGCGCAGAATCTCCACAAAATCATCATCTGCCCAGCCTTTTCCCAACTATGTTAGGGTCGGCTTCCAGTCTAACCGGATGCAGCAGAATACCAGTATTTTACATGGAGCGAGTGCCTATCTGACTTCGACAACCAAGTAACTGGGCAAAACGATACCCCTTGGTAAGACTGGCTGTCAGACTTCTGACGACCCGTAACAACTGTCAAAGATGCACAAATGACAGCCGGCTTAACGTGCTTTCCGAGGCACGGAGGAGTCTCGGAATGTAAAGATCACCCATCCACGGCCAACCCCGGCAAGTGTGGCTTAACGTGATGGATCGACCTGTGCGGCTGTTAGTACTTAGCCACGAGCACAAAATCCAAACAAAAAACCAGATAACTCCAACTACTGTTACAACAAATCATTTATAACTGTAATAGGTCGCCATATTCTACCTAATTGAGTACAAACAACGCCTGGGGCAGCTAGTCACTATCCAAGTGACGCACGGGAACAGACAAAGAAAAATTATCCGCTGCACTCGCGACATGACACTTACAATAAAAATAAATTAACTGCGCACTCTTCTAATGAGCGAGTAGGGCTGCCATGAGTTCGGTATCTTTGTTTTATATTTTACTAGCTTTGCCCGCGGCTTCGCACGCGCTAAATTCGTAGTTAAACATTTTCCCTTTGCCTATATTGTGAAGATTTCCTGCTATCTTTGGAATATCTAAATTCATATACTACATTTTACGACATCGCAATAGAAATCTTAAAATTATCAGTGGTTCTCTAATATATTTAGCATGTTATTATACTTATTATAAGCCTTCCTCTTGAATCACTCTATCTATTAAAAACTGCATCAAAATCCGTTGTGTAGTTTAAAGATCTAAGCATAAATACAAACAGACATAGGACACAGGACAGACGCGGGAAGCGACTTTGCTTTATACTATGTAGTGATTATCGAAGACACACACAACACAGATAACCCGGGAACAGTATGTGCTTCGGGAATCATCGGTTGTCTTCGGAAATACGAACGTATGATGGTGACACCTGTTACAACAGTGGACTTACTTGCCTAATTTGTAATATCATCATCATTTCAGCCTATTGCAGTCCACTGCTGGATATAGGCCTCCCCCGAGGAGCGCCACAGCCATCTATCGCCTTTTTTATCCAGCCACTGCCAGCTACCTTCTTCAGGTCGTCGGTCCATCTTGCCGGGGGGCGCCCCACACTACGCTTGCCTACGCGCGGTTCCGATTCTCCACCTCCCGTCAGTTTGCTACACTTTTGGACAAAATCTTTCAGTTTGGTCGTATTATCAAGAATACACCATTATAGATTAACGACCTGACACTCCCTTCCGCTCCACCCAGAACAGGAGGGGTCATTTGGTGATATACAAACCTCAAAAAACCATCTCAGTGACAATGTCAAAAAACTATTGATGTATTTTTGACAGATAAATATGTATATTGGCATGTTTATGTCTTTTTGGCCTGTCAAATCCTGGTGAAAGCAAATAATAAGTTTCTACTACTGACAGCTTAGGTAGCAGTATTTTCTGCATACCTGGACGTATAAAAATAATTGCAAAGTTAATGCTGATAACCCTAACTGCAAGTGGTGTCGCCAGTCATCTTTGATGAGCCGAGACATTTCCCGAAGCATGTTGTAAGAAACAAAGTAAGATGCTTCTAATTTCGTCATTAACTCGTCCCATATACACGTTCCCACACTGATTTTGTGACGAACGGGGACATGACACATGGCGCCTTGACTGATGGTCATGACGTCTTGTTCGAGGCTACTGAGATACATAAAGGAAGCTATTAAAATGTTCTACTCATTTATAATAGCTTTTAAATAGATAGGACATGGCTTAAAAGTGGGGAGCTCAAGTAAATATTTTATTAGACGTGACGTAACAGGAAGAATTTAGAAAGGGTGATTCTACAGTCATTTTACAAAACATTCCATTGATTTTCGATTTTTCATCAAATTAATTGTTGGTCAAAGTGATGAACTAAAGTTTGATATCCATCCCTAATCTCGACCTACTAGTACCTGTTATATTAATGACTTTTAGGAAATGAACAGTTACATATTATAGCTTCATTGGGACCGTGTCCTCCTGAAAGTTATTGCTGATGGGCGTGACGAAAACCCCATGTAAAAACCACTGTATCGGTATTTGAATTCAAGTACTTACATAGCAAAATAAATTAAATTGTTTACTAATATCTAGATTGTAAGCATTTGGATCTTTGTTTTCTGTTTAATAAATACATTATTATTATTATTATAGCAATAGAATAATAACTATTATAGCAAAACCTTTTTTTCTGCTAGTCTCCACTGTACCAGTCCTGGGCAAAGGCTTCCCTCCACTCCATCACAAGGCCGCGAGTCCTCCTTCCAGTTTTGGTGAAATCTGTCCAGTTATCCCACCATCTCCTACGTGGCCTGCCACAACCCCACCTCCCTGTCTCAGGGCACTAGTTCTATGCTATCAGGACCCATAGTTTGCCTGGCATGCGTCCTGCCCAGGCCCTTTTAAGTTGGGCAGGCTTTTGAGCCACGTCAACTGTCTTTGGGTTTCGTACGCAATGTTGTATTATTGTATGTCGAACATGACTCCTTAACCCATATTAGATCTTCGCCTTTTAGAAGCGTTTCTTAAGAACTCAACGACTTATACGGTTATATTTATTGTCGTTTTCAGAGATTTTTCTTTTGAACCTGTGGGGTTCATACGACATTTGAGGGGTTAATGTTACACCTAGTACACTGCGTTCCACTGCTCGGTGGCAATAAATCAGTCAATTTAGCATAATTCAAAATCAGTTATTTCTTTATATTATTTCTAAAAAATGAACCTTGCCGTTCAACGTGGCAATGCTGCCAGTCTTCTGGCCATGTTTCCGGATGACAGCGACCGACAAATACTTCGACATCTAAGTGTCTTTTTTGTTTTTTAATTAATTTGCATAGTTAGTTAGATAGTCACTTAATTTTTAAAACCCAAAATAAATAATTATTTCTTTACTTTCCTCACCTTCATTTTAATATTCAATGTTCTTTCCAGAAATACAAACAGCAGACCTATTCCTTAGAACATATCACAAATCAAACTATTACCTATAAAAGTCACATTTATGCATAAAATAAATGACAGTGACCGCAACAAGCCAATGATTCATCATCACTGACTCACAGAATCTATCATATTAATATTACGTATAACAAAGAAAATATTACGTACCCTTTGTTTGTTTGTGTTCTTTGTCTTCGCTCAAAATAACTTATTATGCAGTTCATGTGAAATTAACTGTGGTGTAGTATTATGTCAGGTGTATGAAAGGAATATATTTTTATGTACAGACGCCAGCACATCAAGCTATCCCTAACTGGCAAATTTTCTCAATTAAAAATGAACCTTATGTCTTTGCAATAAAGTTGAAATACTATCAAAGAAATTTGACAGATTGTGGTAACTTGATGTGCTGGCCTCTGTACTTACAGCTTTAAACATACAATTTTGAAATACCTGTAGCCTCTATAAGCCCTAAGATCTATTACCGTGAAATATGGCAACTTTGCCAATCTCTGCCCTAAAATAAATGTATAAGCAAATACTAATATATATTATCTTCTATACTAATATTATAAAGAGGTAAAATTTGTAAGTTTGTAAGTTTGTATGTAGGGGGTAATTGGGGATCAGGATTTGCTGATCGGGCGATAAAAAAAAAATCTCACAGTGAATACTTGGGTGAAGTGAGCTGTTGTTTTACCTAATGCTAAGGATTGATACTATGGGCTCACTTAAATCTCACTTCACTTATATTATCACGGTGAGATTTGTACAGAATATGACAACAGTTCTGTTAAATCTGCCCGTAAAAACTTAGGGGAATTGAAGTAAGCTGTCAATATTGTCTATGGTAGAATCACAGCTCACTTCACCTAAGTTTTCACGGGGAATCGGAATTAACGCGGCCATCTTGATTTTGCAATACGATTTCGTAAGTAGGCTTCTTCTTCCTCTTTGGCTTCTTCGCGGGCCCAGTGCGGGTTGAAAATATCGCATGCCTTTGAATTTTTAGTTCTAGGACTTGCCTATTTCTTCTTGATGTCTCTACACAAAGAAAAAGGTTCGAATCCTGGTAAGGCGCGGCCGATACCATTGGACCACCCCCCACTGTTTCTCGTAAAATACAATAAAGACTCTTTGCAATTTTGCACAAATTAATACATACCCCTTACTTTTTACCGACATTCTCAATAAAACGGACACCTACCGATCTCATTTAAAATTGCATTAAATATTCAATAGTTATTATAATTATCTCTTTGATCAGTATCGATGGAGTCTAGAAAATACCCTGGCGATATAAGGTAACCTGGGGAAGTGGATCTGGCCATACCTTGCAGGGATGGTAAAAACATGTAGATACCTATCATGGGCTATCGATCTCGAGTTGTGCAAATAAAATTATAATCATAGCGTGGAGTAATTTGTATCCTGTTTATATATTGGAACTTGATATGGGGATATGACTATGTATATCGGATAGAAACCGAACCTGGGACCTCGGAAAGCACGTTATGCCGTTAGTCCCGGCTGCCATTCGTGGATCTTTGACAGTGGCAATCGTCTCGGGTCGCCAAAAGCCCGAAAGTCTGACAACCAGTCTTACGCAGAGGTATCGTATTACCCAGTAACTGGGTTGTGGAGGTCAAATAGGCAGTCGCAAGGCGGATTGATTGACAAGCGAAGCCGCGGACAAACGCTATTTCTATCAAATGAAGTCAGAGTAATTTTATTATCGGCCAGCTACTACATAAGATCGCCTCAAGCATCAAGTATCTACAGTACCTACCAAAAACCTTTTAAAATAAGTACCTGTAAATATTAAGAATGCATATAGAAACATTTTCCAATATTTCCTGAAACTCTATAGTCTGTGAGTCATATTGTACTGAAGACTGAAGTGATCTTTTGTCCAGCAATGAATCAGACTTCCACACAATGGTTTCTGTATTAACAAAAGGAAAATTTATTACTTGCAGTACTACGGAAATAGTTTTAAGCTACAAAAAGATACATAAACCTTTTGTCTTTATTATACAAATATTAACTTCTTGTCTAAAATGTTTGTTTTACCTAGGAGCTTGAATAAGTTGGGTACTACATACATCTATCTATACTAAAAAGGTTTTGTTCGTAAGTTTGTATGTAGGAGTTAATCTCTGGAACTACGGACACATCATCTGCCTAGCATTTGCCCAACTATGTTGGGGTCGGCTTCTATTCTAACCGGATGCAGCTGAATACCAGTATTTTACATGGAGCGACTGCCTATCTGACCTCCACAACCCAGTCACTAGCTGGGTTGTGATGATTTCCAAGTGGTATCGTGTTACCCAGTACCTAGGTTGTGAAGGCCAGATAGGCAGCCGCTCCATATGAAATACTGATAGTCAGCTGCATCCGGCTAGACTGGAAGCCAACACAAACATAGTCGGGAAAAGAGTAGACAAGCGATGCTGCTTCCAAAATATTTAAAACCTATCACAGTAACTGCACATAAATCAGCTTCAAAACAACATAATCCAATTCCCGTCTACCTTTGTATTTCGAACTGCCTACATCCTATCCAGGCCTATAATCATGGAAGCGAGCGATGTCGCCGTGAGCACCAGTCCTCATATAGAGCTCCAACCAGCCGTAATGACAACAAAGGTAGCTATTTCAAGCGTCACTGATATTTGTCGTAGTGTGGTAGTTATTAATTATGGGCAACCGTCGTAGTCTTAAGATGTGTCTATCTGTGACTAACTAGCCGATTGAACTAACATTTGGTCGCCATTGCTGCTGTGCTTGCTCATTATAGCTGACACTTACTATAACTTGGAAGACACTTAGGTTAGGGCCTATCCACATATTTGTTGATAATGTGCAAACTGATTGCGGCGATGGAAGTTATTTGAGCTTTAAAGTGAATGCACCGATTAGCCCGCGAAATTAAATTCGTTTTATTAAGTTTTTTGCAATTTACAGGTCAGTAGCGGAATTGTTCGAAAGGATTACCGCTTCTTCTTCTTTTCATGTGGTTAGTGACTAACCTGGTGTCAGAATTTTTACGCTGCCCATGGCCCTCTGACTTAGCTTCACATGCTGTTGAGAAATATCTCTCAGGCATGCTAGTTTCCTCACGATGTTTTCCTTCACCGTTTTTTAAACAAATGATAATCTATTAAGTATGGGTAACCGTCGTAGTCTTAAGATGTGTCTATCTGTGACTAACTAGCCGGTCGATTCTGTAAAAATCTCACCGTAAAACTTCGATGAAGTGAGCGTGCAGTGAGTTGTTGTGCTTGGGGTTGACACTATTGACAGTTCACGTTGAATTCACTTCATCTACAATTTCACGGTGAGATGTGTACAGAATAGCATTGCTGTGGGAGATATCAGCGATAAGAAGGATTTTTACACAGCGTTGAGTTCACAACTACTGCTGATTTTGATTTTCGTATCGACGTTACATCTAAAAAAGAAAGAATACGAAAGAATACTTTTATTTGTGGTTAAAATGTCGCAGTGAAAAGACACAAAAAGTTTGGGGAAAATATGCGGCACATCTAGGTAAAACGGCCATCGCTCAGCAGAGTGCTAGTGTGAGTACTTTGAGGGCGTCAGAAATATTTGACTATGCGCATCCTAGCCATATCCGTTCCTTCCTTAGCCCTGTATGTGCCGGGGTAGCGGTAACCCTTTTGGGCAATCCAGCTGTAAGCTGTAAGTTTTCTAAAAAAAATATGTAAAATAACAAATAACAATGGATCACCGTTGCGACAACCCATGTGACATGGCACAACAGCGACCCACATACAAAACCCTCTAGATACAATCATGCATTTAATAATAACATGATTAAGGTCAATTACAAGTTTTACGAATAGGTAAACAATTAATTATGACTTAATATTAGCAGACAATGTTGTTGATTTTCGTAAACAAAAGTTATTTGTTGCCAACGTCGCGCGTCGATTTGATTCCGATTCTTGTCCTCAGCAGCACTGTTTATTGATCAAAAAGTATGTACTGCATGCACTGTCTTTCATTTTCTATGATCATAAATTCAAGACTATTAGTAAAGACTTATTGACAACCATTTTAATCAGAGTTCGTGTCGAGTGTACTTAAAGTGCGCCTGAGTGTTGCAAGCGCTACCAAAATAATACATTGCAGACACACTTGTGACTATTAATAGACAGGGCTAATTAAAACGACGCTAAACATACAGTACAGTCAGGAACAAAAGTAAGTGGTAATCGTACAGAAGCCAGCACATCAATTCACCCCAATCTGTCAAATTTCTTTGATAGGTTTTCAACTTTATTACAAAACCATAAGGTTCATTATCAATTGGGGAATAATGACGGTTGGGGATAGCTTGATGTGCTGGCGTCTGTACCTACGGAGTTATGAAAGGATCAACATTATTTATTAGCTAGTTGCAGAGATTTTCCTTCATAGCTATCAGAACCATACAGTAATACCCAATAAGTAATTCAAAAGTAGCCGTATAAATGATCCTATTATCTTTAAAATACAAGTCTGCCTGCCTAGCCTTTAACCAACTACGTTGGGGTCGGCTTCCAGTCTAACCGGAAGCAGCTGAATACCAGTATTTAACATGGAGCGACTGCCTATCTGACCTCCAAAACCCAGTCAGTAACTGTGAAATACAAAACCCCTTGGTAAAACTGGCTGTCTATCTTTAAAATACAAGTAATTATGTTATTCTCATGAACTTTACTTATCAAGAATAATAAAAAAAAAATTTTTTTTGCTTGTAACGTTGCTGCACTTATCGCATACACAGAAACACGCAATAAGTTAAGTATATAAAGGAAGGTAAAGGAGCTCGTGGCTAAGTAATAACAGCCGCAAGAATCGATCGTAAGCTACGGTTTCCGGGGTTGATCAGTGGATGGGTGACCATATTTAGATATCGAGACTTCTCCGTGCCTCGGATAGCACATTAAACCGTTAGTCCCGGCTGTCATTCGTGGATCTTTGACAGTCATTACGAGTAGTCAGAAGCCCGAAAGTCTGTCAGTCTTCCAGTCTTACCAAAGGGTATCGTATTACCCAGTTACTGACCGGGTTGTGGAGGACAGATAGTCAGTCGCTCCATGTAAAATACTGGTATTCAGCTGCATCCGGTTAGACTGGAAGCCGACCCGAACATAGTTGGGCAAAGGCTAGGCAGAATGAATGGTAAGTATTTGCGAGCACAAGGCTTGTTTTTTAGAAGTATAAGTAAGTATATCTCAGTTCGTTTGACTGTACCCTCGTCCACAATGTCAATCAACAGCAGATTCTGAGAAACATTACAATTTATTACGCGTCGCATACTCGACAGTAGTTTCTAGAAACCGCTCTATTACAACAACCAGTGGATAGGCAATTTACTTTTATGAACTAACATTTGGTCGCCATTGCTGCTGTGCTTGCTCATTATAGTAGACACTTACTATAACTTGGAAGACACTTAGGTTAGGGCCTATTCACATATTTGATGATAATGCGCAAACTGATTGCGGCGATGGAAGTTATTTTGGAGCTTTAAAGTGAATTATTAGCCGATTAGCCCGCAAAATTCAATTCATTTTATTAAGTTTTTTGCAATTTACAGGCTACTGATAGCGGGATTGTCTGAAAGGGTTACCGCTGGAACACAAAGTGCTAAGGAAGGAACCTGGATGAGTTTTAGTCGGTAAGAGTCTGACACTCCCTTCCGATCCACCCAGAGCGAGGAGTCATTTGATGATTTCACATACTTAAAAGAAGAAAGTATTGCTTAAGTTTTATGTTGATCAAAATATGATTCTCGGCCGTAGCAAGTTCATATTATTAAAAAAATTATAAAAATAATTTACTTCACTCATTACAGTCCATAGATTGTAAGGAATTACTAACAATTTGCTTATAATTAGCCCTAATCCACCACGCGGGTTGGTAGATACAAGTTACCTATATTCACCTTAGCATGTCTGTCAGTAGAGACTGGCCATCTCTTAGCGGCTATGGCTTGTTTTAATTTAATTTTTGAACTGTTTTTACATATTTTATATCGGATGCTCTTAACGTTCTGCATCGTTCTCACATGTATAATGATAATAATATGAATTATGTAACCAATATTTTGGAACCATATTTTGTTTAAAAGAGTGTCCATGGAGTTTCTTGCCCGTTATTCTCCATAGGTACCTACTGCTTTGGAATTGGCAACTAGCTTCGACTTTCTCACTGACCGACCCCTTGACAATTCAAAAGTGCCTGTAATTGGTTTATTTGAAATAAATACTTTGAGTCTGAGTTTGAGTTGGTAAAAGTTGCAAAGGAATATCCTATATCGTAATACATACGTACATACTTATCTAGGTAGGACGCCACATGATAAATAATTCGTAGATGCATCTTTCCTTTCCGTATATCTAGTTTCCTTCACATGATCAGCTTTCGAAATGTGTTCCTCTCCTACATTTTCTCCATAAGTTTGGATGTTGTAGCTCGTACATTTTTGTCTTTGTAACTTGAGTATGGCCGCTTCTTTTACCGACTCCTTCAGTCCTAAAGCTCTGTATACACCCACCAGATTCTTCAAAAATGCGAATTTCTTCATTGCAGCCCTGCGATGGACTGACCCTACTCATCCTAAGATAATGATGGGAATATTAAGACTGTAAGCAATACTTTTAATTCTCTATCATTACTGGAAAAAGAAAACATCCCATAGCCCAGCGGTAAAGGGCGCAACTTAGTTGTAATTTCAAATCCAGGCAGAAGTTTACTTCCGCCTGGTTTTTTTTCCGTGTTTCTAAGTTTGTTTCCGGAATCAATACCTGCCATAAAATTATGTGGAACTCTGAAGGGGGCTAGCTCCAGTGGCATCCTGAGGGTATTCGCGCAGAGGTTCGATTGCCAGTACCTGAACCATTGCTGTATGGTTCACATACTGCGCAATCAAAGTATGTAATAATTATGTTTATGGTTTGTGTCTTTCTTTTTTTTATTGTATGTGTTTTTATCTTGTCTTGTTTGTTTTGTTGTTTTGTATGTGCCTACTATGATACTGCGTTGGTCGAAATAAATGATTTATTATTATTAGTGTAAATAATTTTATCACCAGTGGTCTAAAAGCGGTGACGGAAAACCGGCAATGGGCCCGTGTGGTGAATTACGGCTCATTCCCTCTCACTGAGAGGAAGCCTGTGACCTAGCAGTGAGAACGTTACAGGCTGATTGTGCTTATGCTTATGCATGAAAAGAACGGAATAGGTAAATAATTTAAAGGGGTCTACTATTGAAAAAAGTAGGAATTTGTTTAGTAGTGAATTTGAGAGTATAGTTTCACCGTGTGTCAAAACTGTGAAATAGAAATGCGATTTTGAAGGCAACGCAAAGAACATTGCTAACAGCTCTATTAAAACAAACTATTCAATCACTCCCTAATTCCGTACATTATTTCGCACAGGCTCCTCCAGGCATTTCTTAGGCTGCCAGAGTCGAAGGTTTCTTTGAAAGAATTACAGCTGCCCCGGATCGCAGGACTAAGTAAGGAACGTGGATGGGTTTTTGGTCAGTTAGAGTCTGACACGACCTCCCGCTCCGCCCAGAACGGGAGAAGTGATTTGAAGATTTTCGAGCCAAAACAAAAATGGTATTTCTTAGGCCCAGTGTAGCCGCGGCTTTAGGCCGGCGGTGCCGAAAGCAAGCGGCCGCTTTGATCGCGATAGCGGTACCTCTGATGTCCGCACGGCTCGCCTAACGCGATGTATGGAAGCCTATTTACCGGCCAGGGATGGCACTGTTTATGTTACTGATTTGAGTTGAACTGATAGCGTTTGTTAAGGCTGGAATGTATCTGGAGATTTCGCAGCGTTGTCTTAACTATACTTTACCTACTTTGCCATTTTGTTGCAGATATCTGTGACTGTATCCACTAAAGAACGAAGGTACTTCAAGGTACTTCTAAATCACCAAGATAAGTATTCAAAATAGTTGTGCCTGGGACTTCTTTAGACAAGTAAATTCGCATTTCTGTCCGTATGTCGCAGAGGCTTTTTCACACCCTTGAATAAGAAATATTATACCTAATAATAATAAATTTATTTCTCAAAAATCTTAATAATAGGTTACAGAAATAGCTTGGCAGTATTAATTTCTAATAGGTGGATGTAGCCACTGAAACCGAACTAGGCAATGCCTGTATTTCGATTTCCAGCGCCTTTTCCCTCGATATTGCAACAAAAAAAAATGCCAACAAAAGGTATGGTTGGTTGTACTATTAATTAAATTTTGAATGACTTAAAACTAACTTAAATGCTATATTGTATAAAATTTAAATTACCCATAATATAATAAGCAAATAGTCTATAGGTGAGTGAGAAGTGTTTGTGAGTGTGTGTGTAGGTAATATGTGGAGTTTGACTGATGAGGGTGTGTGTGTTGGTGTGTGTGGGTATGGGCGCGTGAATGCGTGTAAGTGTGTGTGAATGAAGTGCATGATCATGGTTATTATCTAATATTATTTTAACATTCTAATTACTGTACAACGCCTAGTAATAACTCCGTTTCTTCATAATTTAGTTGTTGCAAATATTCACTTACTTTTTGTTTACATTTAGATTTAGTAAGCGGGTAAATATTTAATTCTTTATTGATTTTGCTATAAAGGAACGGACCTAGGAATTCGATAAATCTTTGACTAAATTTGGTTTTACAAGTGATCCGTTCCATACATACTCTTTTATTTCTTCGATTTTGCGCGAGTGGGTCATAAGGTAGTTTTGTATGTTGTTTAAGGATAATGTTGAGGATGAAAAGTTGTCTTACGGTCAGAACCCCACAAATCTGATATAGAGATACAGTAGGAAAAAGGATAGGTTTAAAAATACACACTTTTAGAATTGCGCGCTGAGCGATTTCAATGGACTTCATAGTGGTTTTAAAAGTACCCCCCCAGGATGAGATGCAATAATTTAGTAAAGACTGACATAGGGCGTAATAAATTTGTTTTAGGAGATAAGGCTCAGCAGCGTGTCGCAACTTTTTTAAAACATATATGAGTTTGCGTACTCGTGCACCAAGCAGCTTGATATGTTCTTTGAAGTTTAGATATCTATCTATAGTAACACCTAAGTACTTGATGGTATGAACACGCTCCAGTGAAGAACACGCGCAGTTGCCTTTCAGGTTACACTCGTGAGAAATGATTTTGTGGCTGCTACTTAGACTTGAATTATTTTTGATGCTGAACGAAATATACTTGGTTTTTTATTCAGTGAGTATTCATTTGATATAAGCACACACATGGTATAATAAAAACACATAAATCATAAAATTCAAATTCATATTCAATACATCATAAAATTCAATCAAATTTATTTAGGAATCACAAAATAATTAGGACTCGTTCACACGTTGATAGTTATTACCCATTCACACAAACTGTAGGTGAATACTTGTAAACGGACTTATGAGAACTGCACGAAAGATGGCGGACGTGACGTCATTAAACCTCTTCCAATTAAATAAAACGCTGTCAATAACAAGATGCTTTATGGCTAACATCAATCAGCTTTGGATGTTTGGTCTGGTGACAGAAAACATAGGTTCCTCAAGGTTAGTACTATCTTTTTTTTTTTTTTTTAAGGCTGGGAAATCATCCAATGACTTCTCCCGCTCTGGGTGGAGCGGAAGGGAGTGTCAGACTCTTACTGACTAAAACCCATCCATGTTCCTTCCGTAGCCCTTTATGTTCCGGGGTAGCGGTAACCCTTTCGGACAATCCCGCTTACCCGGCAGGCTTGGCCCTGAGGGGCCCCTTCATATGCTGACATCTCTTTGAGGCGCGCGTGGAACATATACGCGCCGTCCGGCACGGGTCTGGTGCTGATCGGACGGTGAGTCACCCATTACTCACCGTCCGCAGGCCCGCGCCTACGGTGGCCGGGAGTCGTCACGTGGCTCCCGACGCCCGGGGCGTCTCCTGCGGCGGCTGGGACGGGAGGACCTTTCTCTCTCCCATCCCGCCACCTCCTTCGCGAGCATAACTTTTTCGCAGAAGGAGGTGACTGCCTCCCACTCCCTCTCACCCCGGACCATGGCTTGCACCAGAGCCGGGCGCGAGAGGTCGCCGCCGCCGATCGCCTCTACGAGGACACGGCGGTGCTCTGCCCATGCGGGGCAGGTTTGCACCGTGTGCTCTACCGTGTCCTCTGGGCGATCCTCGCAGTGGTGACACCCGGGCGTAAGGTTAGTACTATCTTATAAGTACCTATTTGCGTTAGGCTTTTCCAAAGGAATGACTGTCTTAGGTTTTATATTCTTCAATAAATCATTAAAAACCTTGCTCTGGCGTCTTTCGTTATCTTTGACAGTCTTATGGAAGAAGCTGAAAATCCAATGACACTGAACGTGAACAGCGCATACGCCGCATCATCTAATAGCTGTCAGTGTCATTATTTTCTATGGACTGACAGCACTTGAACGCATTTTAGATGTACTGATCGCTTTCAGGGGCCTAACTCTATAACTTAAGGAACACGACATTGACACTACAGACATTATGTTGCCACTGTTGCAAATTTGATAAAAATGACCATAAATAATTTGTAGAATACCAAATGTCAATGATTAGTCTATTGAAACACTGCTTACACACTATTGACAAGTTGGTTGTTTTAAAGAATTTGGCCCCAGTTTCATTGTTGAAATTGGCACTTAGTCTTAAAAAGGACTATCGTTGAAATTAACCAGTAACTGGGTTGTGGAGGTCATGAAAAATATAGAAAAAAATAATTGCCTTAAGATGACAGCCCTAGAACTCTGAACACATGTAAGTACTTACGTAAGACAGTCATGCTAGTGCCAAAAACATCGTTATGTTATGTAGATATAACGGTACGGATCGTTGACACTGCGTGAAGCTTGCCAGACCAACAGTATGTCCCAACTGTACTCCGATCGTGTGCGATAGCAGGCAGTTGTTTTTAATCTGTGCTGCTGGAAGTAGTTTTTTTTTGTTAGTGGCCAGTGGCTAGTTGCTACTGTTTTCTTTCTCTATGATTCGAGTTGCTTGAATTCAAGTCTAATATATTTTTGTTGGATATGTGGGTGGCTAGTTTTTTTTTATTTTAGGGGCCAGTGACTTGTGGCTACTGTCTTCTTAGTCTATGATTCGAGTGATTGAACTCTTAATTCTGGTATATATTTTTGTTGGATTTGTGCCCGATTGGTGGCAATAGGCTCGCCCCCTATTATATGGGAGTCAAACATAACTGGCCATATGTGGGTGTACCTACTATAGGTACCCCTTTGCCTAGCCCTTCGGTAAAACAACGTGATGTTATGTATGTAAATATCATAATGTTATGACGTGAACTGGTAAATGATGATGTCGGATTAAAACTTGTAGAAGTAACTCAAGCTTTGACGTCTGTGGCCGTCGTTAACGATCTGAAAACCCAATATTTTAAGTCATTCAAACAGATTTCCAATTAGACCAAACGATAAACCAAACTCCGCAGTAAACTCAGTCCAAACAACTCCAATCCTAGTCGTTAATTTTACCGTCGCCAAGTCGTTACCAATCGCCATCAATTCGATTCCATAATAAATATCAATCAAAACAATCAAAAGCACAGTTTACAATCAGTTAAATTAACGGCTTCGTTAATCTCTTCACACTCGGTGTTTTACGACACACGCACATTAACTTGCCCCATAAACTCCAACCAGAATCGGCAACACAAACGAAAGGGTCAAACCGAGATCAATATCAAATCGATTAAAACAAATCGATAAGCTTATCCTGAGAATTCTCCTTCTGCGGGATTCATCGCAATAAATACGAGTAGCCTCAATTTGTCGACCATAAAGTCCTATAAGATGCAATTTGTCAACGTCAACTCGCAATGCGTATCGATGCATCGGAATGGAGCGATCGAGATCGATATCTCGTCTTTGTATCGATGCTGACGATTATCCGATTGGCGATTGTGTAGTTGATTCTGCGCGCGCATGCAACATGAATGGTAAATCGAGGAAGCTATATTCAAATGCAAAGAGGACTGTTTTGTTTATTCAGATTTCGAATAACAATAACTGTTGTTAGTAAGTAAGGAATACAGATGCCATGTTGATCGCATCGGATAAGCGTCCACAATTATATTAATGAAAATAAGATATGGCAACTCCAACGAGGTAAGGTTGATGTCGTTTTAATTACACCCTCATCGCAAGATACCATAAAGTTTAAAACTATTAAGTTTATTACTATTATACGTTAACTGCCTACTGTTTGTAAAGGCAATCTGCATCATGTTTGTGGTCCGCTCTAATTTCATAATGAATATGCTTTTGCCTGTATACGTTATGCCACGTGCATTGCATCCTGTCAATCAATATATGTATCTCATTTACATTTAAAAACAATACTAGAAATAAGCATCTAACCAACGATGAGAATTTTTTACCAATTTATCGAACACACATGATGTAACAGAAGATCACATATCGCAGTCAAATCCAAGATGGCGTTAAATCACTTCTCGTTTATACTTAACTCGTCAACTATCCATTTTATTAATACTATCTAAGCGGAAGATTGAAAGTTTCATAAATTACGTAAATACATAACGTGCGGTTTGGTTCATTTTAACTGAGTATAATAAATATTGGTTGTAACGTGGTTAGGAGGTAACGGAGTATCAACGATATTTATGTTGAACTTCAAAGGCCTTTGACAACGTGTGCGAGGACCTCGGCTCCGATCAAATTATCACAAACTAAATTAAAACAGACTGGACATCAAAGGAGAAAGGAAGTGGGTTATTAATACCTATCGAATTATGGCCCGATGGAAAATGGCGGGAGACTAAAACTGCATCGACGTGACGACGTTAGATTTTTGAAAAGACTCACCTGTCTGTCGTTAAGTTAATTTTTATTCTATTTTCAAATGAAGTTATGTTGGTGATTATTTGAAGACAACTTCAGGAGGAGACGTATTTGGCGATATTTAACAACTAATAAAGCATGCATCTTTTTACGAAAACTTCAATTTATATTTAAATCACATAATTATTGTTAGGACCAGGTTAGGTTGTGGAGGTCAGATTGGCAGTCGTTTCATGTAAAATACTGGTATTCAGCTGCATCCTGTTAGACTGGAAGCCGACCCCAACATAGTTGGGTAAAGGCTAGGCAGATTGATTGATTTATTGTTAGGACCAGATTGTAGTACACGAACCTTTTAACTCTCGCAGTGCTGGGTAAAGAGCTTTCCTAAGTCCTTACAGGAGTTCCTTTCCCCGCGCCTCCTCGTCCTTTACCTTCGCGTTGCAAATCCAGCTCGGCTCGCCACCTCTTCCTGGGCCAACCTCGGCGGTACTGTAGAGCCTAAGTGAAACCTTGTGGGACTTAGAGCCTGGTCAAGCAATAAATAAGAGTCTCTCAGTAGCCGTGCTGCTGGACGTATGTATTCTTTCAACTTATAAGCTGCTGTCCCGTGTGTTTCTATTTGTAAGATGGAAATCCCTACAATACCTACAAGACACTACACGAGCTCCACGTCTGCGAGCTCCCTAAGTGAAGGCCATAGTCTGGTCTTCACACTGCCGTACTTTAGGGATCCATTGTGTGGAGACTTTCGCCTACCGGTCATCGACATGCAACTGATGTGACCCGCCCAACACAAACTGATAAATCTAGAGAATCAGTTGACATTTGCCTAAAGCATCGCCTGATGAGGTTTACAGTCGTGGTACCATGATTTTTTCCACTCTAAAGCATAAAATAGGCTATTTAAAAATATCTACCTCGTTGATCTAAAAGCCACAAGCACTACTTCTGAGCATGAGATCCTGGGTTCGATTACCAGGTCGGGCAAAGCGTTACTGAGTTTTTCTATTAGGAATTTCTCAATAGCTGCTCTAAGTCTTGATGTGATCCCGATGCAATTGACTCGAATCGTCCTATATAACATGGGACTTAAACATAATCGGTGAAACCTCTCCCTAACCTTTCGGAAAACTAGGCGTGATGCCATGTTAGTTTAAATATGTATCTCGCAAACCAAATTACAAGCAATTTGTATCCAAAAAGCAATCAGCAAGTCATAATACGGGGCTTGACTTAAAAGGCAGTTCCTTATATCTGTTTAGCCAAGACTCGTGCAGGTATGTACATACCTATGTAATATGCATGAACATACATATTAAGTGCACATACATACGTACAGAAGAAAGAGCTCGTTTGAATTCCATAAATTGAATTAATTCTTGAGATACTTTGAATTAAGGCACTTGCGCAAGAGTTATTTATGAGCGGAACTGGTAGTTTTTGTGTGGTCTTGGTCATGTAAGGACTGCTTCAGCATTTATCACAAGAGTTGTGAAAAGGTACTGGGTTCTAATAAAAAATCCAAGTGGATTTGGATTTTGTTTTTTTTTATTAGCCATAATTTTCCCACTGCTAAACAAAAGCTTCCCTACGCTTTTTCCATTTTTATCTGTCCAGAGCTGCAAAATACTAATCTTTATTCAAGGTGTCCAGCACATCCCATGTTCATCTTGTTGTACGTTTGGCCCATATATGGATGATCCGACGTCCACCGCCATTATCACAATAAATTCATATGTTGTATGTGTGTAAATGTTATTTGATTGTTTTTCTAATAAAAAACGATTGAAACGATAGCATCTTGTAAAGCGTACCCACAATATATAATACCTATAAGAAATTTGAAATCTTTTAATTTTGACATCATGTAGTAACTTTGACATTATTCTTGTATTTTATCGACATTAAAGATTTTTGCCTTATTTTCAATTCTGATATTACAACATAAAAATAATTTGTAACTTGTATAATTTCTAAATTAAAATCATTGTAAGTGCACTTAATATTTTTCTCGATGTTAATTTTATTCATTGTTATGGAAATATTTGTACGCCGATACTTTCGGCTAAACATGATTGGACTCGAAACGATGTAATATCTTGCATGCTCTTGTATGTATACAATGTTTAAACAAGTGGTTAGACAGGCAGTCACTCCATATAAAATACTGGTATTTCAGCTGCATCCAGTAAGACTGAAAGCCGACCCCAACATAGTAAGGAAAAGGCTAGGCAGATTAATTGAAATTTATGCGCAAGTAAAAAACTTCTTCTTCGTAACTAAAGCACCAGGAACTGGTGAAGGGCGGGCGTTATAGGGGACTGTCTTATATCATTTTGACGTTCCTAAAGTGCTAACCTTCAGCCTCGTTTAAATATATGACTTTTGATTTAATACTTTATGAAGGCGAACTTAATACCTGAGGTTTAATACTTGTTAGAAACTTAGTAAAACAACATAGAATATACCTACATATAGTCATCTCAGTGAACTTCTTCGTAAAGTTTACAGCTTAAAAACAGCTTAAGGGTCTGATAGCATACTTTAATTGCCAGCCAATTGCGAATCACGAAGTCACGAGTTCCCTTTCTATATGCAACATGACAGCTGAACATCGAAAAGTGTGCTAAAAGACAGAATCACAGACTTCGACGGCGCCATGTCACAATACCCAGTGATTAAATCCGTAGCTAAATCTGAAGGGGAAACATTAATTTACAATAAGCTGCAGATCATCCATCACACTATGCAACAGAGGAAAACAGACATAATCAATTTCCTATGACTACTATATTAATTATCGTCCTAAGGCGATCTAAGCAACCTCATTGTGGAATAATGCCATGGAGTAACAAGTAAATGGAGTGCAAACTGCCAATAAACGGCAGGATTTGCTTATAACTATGTAGGTAATGTGAAGGGCAGGAGACCTTCACTGAGGCTCAAAGTCAAAGTCAAATCATTTATTTCAAATAGGCACAAGTAAGGCACTTTTGAACGTCAAAATGAACAAGAAATAGAATTGATTCTAGTCACCCCTTCCAAAAGTGTAGTTAGTTAGTTAGTTCGTGTGGAGAAGAATGGGCAAGAAACTCCACCGTTACTCTTTTAAAATGTTTTACAATGTTTTGTATACATGAATTATAACATTATATGTGAAGACGATGCACCCAGAATAAAAACACTACACCACAAAAGGTGAAAAGAAAAACACATATAGTACTGGTAGGTAACTTAAGTATGTCAAAAGTACATGGTGCTCACATATTTACAAACATTCTAAAAGTAGCTCATTGGTAGAGCTTGTGTTATGTGTGTAAGTAGGGATTTGTTATACTATCTCTATTATATTCTATTCTTTTCTATTAAATTATATTGCCTTGCAACGAATACATCTGTCGAGTCCCGCGGCTAATGACAGAATCTATGTTCTTTTATAAAAACCTATCAAACTATTCTATAAAAATTTCAAAGGTCGAATTCTGTCAGATATTTACCAGCCATGTTCAACATAAGGTTCCAATTAGGCTCTACAGTAAACACTGTGATACCATATGACTCTGCAATCTAGATAGAAATAATTTATTCGTATCACTCTACCTTTCCCCAGCCTATGTCAATCTGTCCCTAAAAGGAAGTGTTGCAGATCACCGTCTAAGATTGCCTTGACTTATCTAGGCAGATTTCTTCGACTAGACGAATCTAGACCTGTCCAAAGCGGATGCACTGGAGCCCTGTTGGCTATTGGTGGAATGCGCCACTTGTCAAATGTATCAAATAGCTATCTGATAAGCGGGTATTGAATTGAGATGTCCATCCTTAAGTCCTATTTACACGATGCAAGTTTCTTACTTGTGGTACACCAACAACAAGCAACAGATTAATACCATCATTTAAACACTGTTAGGCGGGGCAACATTTATTGTTGCTTCAACTTATGATATTAATCTGCCTAGCCTTTTCCCAACTAATACTTATACCTAATACTAGTATTTTACATGAAGCGACTGCCTATCTGACCTCCACAACCCAGTATCTAGGTAATACGATACCCCTTTATAAGACTAGCTGTCAGACATACGGACTTCGGACGACCCGTAACGACTGTCAAAGATCCACGAATGACAGCCGGGACCAACGGCTTAACGTGCTTTTGTGCCGGCACAGGGAGTCTCGGTATGTAAACATGGTCACCCATCCACGGACCAACCCCGGTAAACGTAGCTTTACCTGATGAATCGATTAGTGCGGCTGTTATTACTTAGCCACGAGCTGCTTTGCTTCAACTTATAATTTATGCACCATGTAAATAAGGCTACATAACCTCACACTCCATTTAGTATCTCTTTTGTGTCCAAATCGCCATTGTGATCATAAACTCTATACATTATTGCAGCTGCCTTGAAGCTATTCCATAATATGTATATCGCAACGAACTAATGAACGAGCAAAATTTCCAATGTTGCACATAATGCAATAAAAATTAACGCCCAAATAAATCTTGAGACTCAAGTAGGTATTTGAGATATGTTCATATCCTCCCATTAATTTTCTTTATGTCGGGGGCAAAATACTTAGTATCAGCGACATTGATTCAATAGCTTACAAAGCCATATTATTTAACTAGAATAAAACCTGTTTTTAGATCACAATAAAATTGCTCATGTAGAAAGAAATATTAACCAAGTCATAAGATAAAGTCTGTCTTGTTGGTTAGTTGTTGCAAGCGCTACTGCTACATGAAGTCTTTGATTCGATTCCCGGGTCGAGCAAAGTGTTATTTCGTTTTTGCATTATGATTTCTCCGTACCAGCACGGAGTTTGGATTTGGGCCCGGTTGATGGCAATAGGCTCGCCCCCTACCACACGAGACTTTAACATAACTGGCTAGATGTGATTGTACCTACAATGGGGACACCTTTTTTTAAACCTTTCCTCTTCAGGGAGACAAGGCGCCATGCTATGTTATGTTTTATTAGATAAAGTAAATAGTAGTAAGGTGGGTGGACCATGGAAGGCCACGCTCCTTTGAAGGCCAACTACTAAAAAGTCGTAGTTATTGACATGTAAAGACATATTCCTTCTACTACACACTAAGATCCATCAAACTCAAGGCCGCACACGCGGCAGCGAGGCGATCGCGCCGCTATTGTGGCAGTGCGATCTCACGCTTCGTAGACTTCGGTCGTCGACGTTACAATTGTTATTCGCGCGCACAGCAAAACGTAAGTTATTAGTCAAAAACCTATTATTATCTCATATTTTTTTACTGTGAATTGTCGTATAAGGACATGTTTATGGTACTAAAGATAAAAAACATAGTTTTGCCTCAATTTAAGTTAAAATATTGGTAGTGTTCCTAGGAAAGCCGGTGGTTCCTTATAAGGCCAATCAAATATTTGACGGTTGGCCTTGCTATGGTACATGGGCCTTACAAGGAACATTTACAAACCATGAACATATGAATACTAACTTTTAAGTTATAAATACGTAGCCTTACAGTTAAAACAATGTTTTATATTTATAATATTTTTATTTATAAGCGTTAATAAACTTTTTAACTCAGATTGAATAGACATTTTTTTTAATTATTTTATTGCCAGTATACAATTAAATTTCTTTTATGGAAAGGTTATGTCTTAAAACAAACTAAACTAATTTATATGAAAAGCAACGAATATATAAAATATTTGCATGTTAAATTTCGAATTTATTTTTAATTTTGTTATAATTATTTTCATCTTTTAATCTTAAGAACAGTAGATTTTAAACATTCCTGACTACAAGACTGACTATGAGCCATGATAAGTTTTTATAATTACAGTAGTCTGTAGTTTCTATTATTTTATTATAGGTTAATTAATATCAAACAGTATAGATTGTTAGTTTGGCCTTCTTAGGAACATTTTGGCCTTACAAAGAACGGACCCATAAGAAGGCCATTTTTGGTTAAAAAAAAAGTTTTTAATTTTATGATAAATCGCGTTGGCAGGTTATTTGATGCCAATATAATACTCATTACAACTATTGTTAAATAATTTCCATTAATATATTCTTAGTTACACGATGGTGTTCAAGTAATTTTCGTTGAGTTTTTTATAGATGATAAAACTATATTGAGCATTAATGTTTCGCTTAAATGATAGAGCTTATTATGTTGTTTTAGTAAAAGCGGATATATTTAATATTACAACTCTATTTTTAAGTTTAACGACTGATGTATAATATTGGCCTTGTTTGGAGCCGTGTTCCTTGCAAGGCCATTTGGAAGAGCTTAATAAAACTTAAGTTTTATAAATAGTGATTAAATTTAAGTAAAAACGAAGTGATTTATATGGTGCACAATAAAACAAAGTATTACTTTATAATTTGTTTCCTTCATTTTTCCAGTAAATAAACGAATAAAAAGTGTTTACTCGTTAGAGTGGCCTTCCATGGTCCACCCACCTTAGCTATCTAGAAGGACGTACACTTAACACATTATACGAAGTTTAAGTTATTACTGCAGAAACATTGTTTTTATGAAAGATTTTTACAAGGTATCGACCAAATAAATACACATGTAAACGTACTTTGATACACAAGAACTTTGTACAGTTGCCAGTACATCAAGTTACTGACTTTTCTCAATCAATGTTGAACTTAACACTCAACGTTTTAAGACTTAAAATCATTTGGAGAAATTTGAAATTTTTGTTTAACTTGTTGCGCTGGCGAAAGTACATAATATTCCATAGAAAAGCGGATTCCAACTAGGTACATGAAAATCCAAGAAAATCAAAGTTGTCTCACCCAAAATGGCGATATCCTATTACAGCAACAAAATAAATACAAACTCCTACCAAGCCGATGAGTCCCATAAATCCACAACAGGTCCCAGAAACGAGATATCTCATAACGAATCGATATCCTAGATACGTTAAATGCAAATTGCGAAAAATACGCCATCGGCATCCTAGAGATTTGTCGGAAGATAGGCGCCGTGTCAACGTAAACGCGTTCCTCTATTTTGCGTATCTGCATATTTTGCGTATACTGCATTATATGACAGCAATTTTAAACTTTACGGCAACAACGATAGGGTTTCATTTCGTGTGAGATTGTGTTACCAATGTTGATGTATAAATTTGTTACTTTATATCCAATATCGGAATGATACGCCGGGTAAACTAGCTGCATCAGATAAAATGCAAGCGGAGACACGTGAATAAGTTATGTGTGGCGAGCGCACACAGCCTTGAGGCTCATATTACTGTACATTGTAACACAATAAACTATGCACTTTTTAATTAGACCAGAACTAGATTTTCTGCTTATTACTTTGCTTCCACCCCGGTAACAGAGCATATACACCTACTTTTTTTTCTGTCGTAGTGTCGTATTAGCCTGTTAGATTAAAATGGAATTAATGTTCATTCTACTTGTAGTATTTGGAGCTCATGGCTAAGTTATAACAGCCGCACGGATCAATCAATCAGGTTAAGCTACGCCTGCCGGGGTTGGTCCGTGGATGGGTGACCATCTTTACATTTCGAGACTCCTCCGACAGTCGTTACTGGTAGTCAGAAGCCCGAAAGTCTGACACCCAGTCTTACCAAGGAGTATCGTATAACCCACTGACTGGGTTGCTAATCAGAGAGGCAGTCGCTCCATGTAAAATACTGGTATTCAGCTGCATCCGGTTAGACTGGAAGCCGACCCCAACATAGTTGGGAAAAGGCCAGGCAGATTGATCAACTTGGAGTATTTTACATCGTCATATTTCAATCAATTTTGCACAAAATCTTACTGAAATATAGATCTAAACCTTACTTATGAATGACTCCGTCATTTGTTGGTGAGAACCGTATGAAAATCCTTTGTATAGTTTTTGAGTTTAATCGCTTTCAGACAGGTTGACAGTCAGGCAGACGTGGCGAGGTGATTTTGTTTTAAAATATGTTAGTGATTATTGCCAACCATTAAGGTAATAACCCACCGCGCTAGTTACTATGATACATAAAATATCCACTAAATAAATAAAGTCCATATATAAATCCGTCCATCCGCAGGTGGGCGCCTGAGTATGGACGGCCGACCCAGGAAGAGATGGCGAGACGACCTAGACGCATACCGCAAAGGATGGATCAAGGTGGCTCAAGAGAAAGATGTCTGGAAGGATTTGGGGAAGGCTTTTGCTCAGCAGTGGGACAATGTAGGCGGAGTAAAAAAAAATGTTTTATTGACGTAATAAATGTGTAACATTTTCAACTGAGACCCTAACTCCTGAGCTAGGTGGTACCTGTATTACAAGAATCAATGTCTTTACCCGTTTATGTAAAACAAAGGGAATCTAGTGCATAATGCTCTTGTGTGGTGCTGATTGGAACTGAGGCGTAAATATGATAATTGTCATTCAATCGAAGTTATTCATAGTGTCTATTAAATCAAGCGTTTATTTACAATGCATAACTGTTGATAGTAGTTATTAAAATAAGTGGCCAATTCAGGGCACGACGCGGTGACATATGTACTTATCTATAAACTCGGACTAGTCACAATTCACCTGTATCTATCGGTGGAATGGAAAAGTAAACATTCCCTATTTATTTTTGTAGTGGCGAAGGCAAAAATAAAATGTATTTAAACAGAATTGTCTTACTCAACTTACATAACTACACCGAAAGTATAACAAAAAAATATTGATTGCATGGTTTTTTTTTCTACATTTTCTTGTTATGCAATAAAAACTGATTTGACCGGCTGCACCGGTTTTGACGTCAACGACTGTCGCTGAAAATCAGCGCTGTATCTCCGTCTCGCATGGGGTCGAAGCATTATGCTGAGCGATGGCCGTTTTCTGCGGATGTGACGCATATTTTACCTTTTTTTTTAAAGGTATTTTCGTTCTTTCCTATGTTTTCTTGATCGCTCATCGTATCGAGCAAAGATGAGTCATAGAAACGGACAAAGTTTGTCGTCTGTATTCAAAAACACGTCCATCATTGATATAACTGACTGAAGACTGACACATGCAAATAATACAATACATAATTCACACCAAGAATTAGGCAATGACTAACAAACAAAACATGCAAGTATGCGCTACCGTTAGCCATTTAGGGGTGCTAAACACTTGCTTATAATAAAACCGATCCGAAACAATGGGGATGATGACTATTTTTTTTTTGTCCGTCAGCTTGTTTATTGTCTATTTGACACGGTCAAAAATAAAATATGAAATCACAGAGAAAAGACTGCTCGTCTTAAAAAATTCCATCACCGTACAGAAATGGAATATTATGCGAAGATATAACTGTAAAATTGCATTTAATTGATTCAAAAAATATGTGACGTCACGTTGTTCTATTTCATACAAATCACGTAGGTACAAGTTTCGTGTTTTGACAATTCATAAAAAGTAACGTTATTGACTACCCTTCCAAATATCGAATTAAATATTCGATTTTGCCGAATATTCGATTTTCGGCTCTGCCGAACCATAGCAAACAAGCGTGTAGCACCCCTTAAAACAATGTGCACTTTACTATACTGTCATTTGGCATGTTACCAATATTACCTACTCGCATGATTCAGGGATGCAAATATATTATTAAAACAATAGTGTGACGCATCTTCCTTGTTTACCATGGTGGTATAATTTATGGCTCAACAAGTGTCGGGTCTACAAGTAAACCAGCTCTGATGTATCTTTAGATGGAGTAAACAGTTGTGAGTCTATGTTGATGTCCTTGGGTTAGTGATGTGCCGGTGTGATGTCGAGTGGATGAGGACTTTACTTCTCGAAAAATTTATCGATTTGGGGGGGATTCAGCGTCGTGATAGTGAAGATTAGATTTTGGGGGACTGTCTTAAGTTATTTTGATGTTCAAAAAGCGCTGATTTCTACCTAGTTTGATTTGATTTGAGTAATGCAGGGTGTTACCAAATTCGAGTGATTATCATTCCTTCTTTTGTTATTTCAGAATTATTGCATATTAATGTTGTTAATGTTATCGTGGAGTTTCCTCCCGTTCTTCTCCATAGTTACCTACTGACTTGGAATGGGCATCTTCTGACTAGCCGACCCTATGACAATTCAAAAGTGAAAAGAAGTGAAGTGATTCCTGTAATTGGTTTATTTGAAAAAGTACTTTGAGTTTAAGTTTGCCATCGCCCCTTAAAATATTTGCCATTTAAATTGTAAGATTAGAAAAAATCTGCTGAAAACGTAAATCGAAAAACCCCGTAAAAATACCCCCGACAGTGGCAACTCCGTAGAAATGCGCGTTTTTTCTGCTCTGACAATGGGAACTTTCGAAACCTCACCACCAACGACGACCAACTTACGCAGAACTTCACCCAGCGCTTCTACACGTGCCAATACTATAATTGCAACTAACTGAACTTACTGAACCCATTAAAACAACATAAAAATAAGTAACGATATTACTTCACTACAGCTCGTGTATCGTTAAACTCTGCGTACGCGCATCCCTACGATGCACTTATAACACGTGTAATGTATAGGTGACTAACTGATCTCAGTTTATAGAACAGCTCGTCAGTACTGTAGAGGATGGAAGATCCTCTACTAAGGGGGCTCAGTGGTAGAGCGTGTAATGTGGGTATAGGGCTTCTATACTATGAAGTGAAACCCGTTAGCAGCTTAAACGTATGCTATTATATTTGCACTTTGTTATAACGAATACATCTGTTAAGCTTCATCGCCGGACGTCAAGTCTAGAATCTACGTAAAAACCTATCTAGCTTTTTATTCATTTGAAAGGTTCGAATGCCGTCAGATATTTACCAGCCATGTATAACATAAGGTTTTACTCTAAGGCTCTACATCAGCTACGCCCCCCTTGAGTAAAAGGGAACACTTAGTTTTAAAATAACTAAGCCCTTTTACTCTTGGCATTCGAATCTATCTATTCCTATCCCTACCTAGCCTAACATGATTTTACCTAACCCCGGGAGAATCTACATGTAAGGTCTGGCCTTTGCAAAGGCAGGCTCAACTCTGGCAAAGCGAATCTTACGACATCACAAGAGTCCATGAATGCATTAATGTGTGCCAATGTGCACACAATCTAACGCTAGGCCAGTTTGAACCCCACTGCACCAAAACCCGGGGCAAAGGGTGCAGCCAGCCTACTAAAACAAACAATGATATGAAAGTTCATATCGACCCTGAAGGGGTTGACTGCAAAGAAGACTAGACGTCGGCATCCTACACTCCGTCGAACGCTATTGCGTCAGAGAGAGGGAAAGACTGAGACGAAAAGGCTGCCAATAAAAACATTTCATGCCCACACTCCAGATGTGAAACTACCATACGGGTACCAAGATATGGGTACCCCATCCTCAGTTAGACCAATTGTGTCAACCTGACACACTTTGCAAGGCTACGCCCCGTTAGCAAAGTAGGCCTCAACTCAGGACGGGTGTCACCCCTTCTCTCACGACAAATAAAATATAAAATATGTTGAAATGCTCTGGAGCACGATCATGCTAATCTGCTAAGGCACTAGAGAAATATGAAGACGAAGTGTCGCTCCCTCTGACGCTTTGACGCGGCGAGGTGTGACATTCCACACGCTCACCCAGCCGCATCTCATTCATTTTTGATCACCATATGCAATAAATACAAAGAAACATGCATCAATAATCTATATCTTACAACTTAGCTAAAATAATGAATCCAACATGTTTACAACTACATGACATCGTCATGACTGACATGTCGACAGATGACATCTAAGTATTGCCAATTAAATCCTAACATAAAAAGGTTTTAATCTATTTACATGTATAATGTCTTTGCTCCTTCTATTCAATCTGATAACATAATTTACATTCGATAATCTCCGAACTATTTGATAAGGGCCCTTATATAACCTACATAATTTTAGGCTCTTATCAGTTACTCGCCTCGGCGTATAAACCATAACCAACTGATTTGGTACAAAGTTTTTTATCTTTGCTCTCTTATCGTAAGCAGCTTTCTGCTTAACTTGCGCCTTTTTTATGTTATTTATAGCACAACTGATTAGAGCATTATGCTGACTACGTCGCTGCGCATAATCATTAATCCCCCCCCGGTAATTATTGTTAACTATCATGTCGGTTCGAAATAAAGGCTCCCTAGCAAACATCAACATGAAGGGCGAGATTCTAGTGCTTGATTGTTTACTGGAATTATAAGCATAACACACCAATGGAATATAGCTACACCAATTCCGCTGATCAGCAGAGACATACATAGACATGTCAACAAGTGACAAATATGTCTAAAATTGACAATTAATAATCAACATAAAAAAGAAAAGTCCTTAATCTATTTAGCTGTAAAAAGTTTTTGTTCGCTACTACTTATCTCAAAAATTATGCGAACGACATGATATGAAAACTATTTGGAGTCGGTAATTATATAATTCTAAAAAGTAAAAATTTCCATCTACTAAAAATGTTTCGAAACCTCTTTCTATTCGATTCTGTAAACCCGTTATGCAAAAATGAAAATTTATTTATAAAAAGTTCATGAGATTTCCTATGACCTCTTTTGGTCATAATTTTGGAGACAAACTTTTTCATTTTAATTTTTCTGACATACAAAGTCATATTCTGAAAACGTCTAAATCTGAAATTGTCATTATTTTTATATGTCACAGAGCCGTTCAAGAAAATTTTATTTGTTTGTTGGTTTTTCTTTTTAATATTACAAACACGTTTAACTCTAGCATTAACTATGCGCCGATGTATGAACAAGTTACGATAAGTGTTTGTAACCACCATCGCTGGAGAACCTACAAAATGCTCACTCTCCTCCGCCTCTATCTTCGAGAACTCTAATGTTGAAGGAATAACAAATGGCTCATTTTTCTTCATCTGCACCATTTCACCTCTCAATGTACGTGACTCCGCATCAACCACAACCAACTCCTGGACACTTACATCCAATGAAATGGATACGAGACCATCTTCACGCATATCAAAATCATCCTTTAATACTATAGCAACATCCTCAGATGTTATGGATGAGCGCCCAACTTCATCAACACGATCAACAGCGATGTTATTTTTATTGAATTCCACATCGTGATCATGGTAAAATTCATTATTATGCTCTGAAACAGAATCATCATTAATAACAGGACTGGACCGACCCGATTCGTCCAGTTCTTCCTCGTGTTCTGACTCGAACACTTCGGTCTCCTCATCCACATCACAGCTGTCTAGGCAGCTTCGCACGTCAGCGCCAACAACATCATCAACGTCGTCATCAACACTGCTCACAACATCATCATCATCACTGCTCACAAGGCAGCTTGGCTCCGTAACTAGCACCTTCTCTTCTGTTGCGCTAGAAATTACAACAGCATCAACACACATATTTACAAAATTATCCTGTCTGCACTCCTCAGACAGCTCTTGCGTTGCGCTAGGTGGGACAACATCCTCCACAACAACATTTGTTACAGTGTCCTGCACAACAGGAACACACACTCCCTTGTGCACTCTGCACGGGAACTCCTTCCTCAGTGCGTCACACATTGCCTCGAAACTGATCTCTTGATCATTATATAATATCGTGGAATAATAAATGCGGGCTGGACCCTGCATAAATGCGCCCATAATCAGAGCCCAATTGCTCTTTGGCCACTGCTTATGTATCGCTAATTCATTAAATTCGGCTAAAAAATCCTCAAAGCATACGCCGTTGTAGGCGGAATAAATAATCATGCTCTCCATGGTAACCATTATTACGAAACTATAAAAACCACTTAGCTTTGAATATCCAGGCGTTGTTTCATTCGCCTGCTTTAATCGCTTTGCTTCATATTATATACGACTAGGGCGTCGTTTTTATTATATTGTGCACCACCAACAGATGCGTAAACATATACTTGTAGAAACAGTTTTCCTTTATATCTTGTATTTATATATCATTTACTTATTCGTGCAGTCACATCCACCACGATGCGTAGAACGCCCGTTAAACGGTTTAACCGAAATTTTGGTTATATTTTATTTTCTTTACTTGTGCAGATATTCTTTGGTTCTGCACACACCAATATAAGAAAAACAAACGAGCGGGACCGTACCGCGTCTTCTGTGGAGACTCTGGCGTCCTCCACCAAAATGTAGAGGATGGAAGATCCTCTACTAAGGGGGCTCAGTGGTAGAGCGTGTAATGTGGGTATAGGGCTTCTATACTATGAAGTGAAACCCGTTAGCAGCTTAAACGTATGCTATTATATTTGCACTTTGTTATAACGAATACATCTGTTAAGCTTCATCGCCGGACGTCAAGTCTAGAATCTACGTAAAAACCTATCTAGCTTTTTATTCATTTGAAAGGTTCGAATGCCGTCAGATATTTACCAGCCATGTATAACATAAGGTTTTACTCTAAGGCTCTACAGTACCTACTATGAATACTAAGAGTGCAGTGTTTCAAGCTATTCGGTATACGGGCTAAAATATACTGCCAATATTAATTCTTATTGCGTGTGTTATAACTTTTTAACCTTATGCTATAAGTACTAAAGAGATTGGTGTAGAACATTTGTAGAACAATTGGTCCTCAAACTAATTTTGTCTACTGCCTATTTTTTTGCGCCCCCATTTATTCACTTACTTAATAACCACTATCTAGATGAAATTACAAATCGCCTCCTAAGCCTCTACACATCTCTACCTCATACTCTACCCTACACCATTTTTTTTTCTGGGTCTCTTACTGCTTCCCCTTTAGGCTTGCAGCGCCCACAAGGGGGCGTTATCGCCTACTTTGGGTAAGGCTGGTGTAGAAGAATTAGCTACTCAGCACACAAACAAAATTATTTAAAAGTAGTTGCAAGTTGCATGTATACCTACCAAATAGTTTGTTCGACACTAATACTCAGAAACACTCACAGTCGTTTGAAGTGACGATTTTAATGTGTTGATTAACGAGAAAGAAATAAGAAGAAAAATACATTATTTACTAACCTACTAACATACAGAAAAACAAAGTTAGGGGAAATATGCGGCACATCCACTCAAAATGAATATCGGTCAGCATAATGCTGCGAAGTCTGGATTTGTGCCCGGTTGATGCCAATGGGCTCAGCCTCTTATTACTAAAACATAACTGGCGAAAATGTGGGTGTACCTACTATGGGTACACTACTGCCTAACCCTTTGGTGAAACAAGGCGTGATGTTATATTATATGTTTATAATAATTTAAACTTAAAACTATTTAAACTTTGACGGTGAAAAATAAGAAGTCAATCAATCTGCCTAACCTTTTCCCAACTATGGTAGGGTCGGCTTCCAGTCTAACCAGATGCATCTGAATACAAGTACCTATTTTACATGGAGTGACTGCCTATCTGACCTCCACAACCCAGTAACTGGGTAATACGACACCCCTTGAAACTGGCTGTCAGACTTTCGGGCTTCGGACGACCCGTCACGACTGTCATAGATCCACGAATGACAACCGTGACCAACGGCTTAACGTAAAGTGTTTTCAAGAAACCGGGACGTAGGTAGGTGCGTAACTAAATACTTATTGCTACCCCTACGAAGCTGGGCTAGATAAAGCTAGTATTGCTAGTAATATTATAAACTAGCTTCTGCCCGCGACTTCGTACGCGGACCCTGTTGCTTATGCCAGCGACAACGGGGTCGCATTTATGTTATTTTTTATCATTTTTCCCATTTAAATCTTTTATCACACTGAGCTTTAGTTTTATTTCATTCCAACAACCACCAAAACATACAGTCCATTTGTCATCGTTTTCATTTTGGTAACCGCATTATTATATTCCTCCTCTAGAGACCTAGAAGTCGATGCGTAGATACGCTTGGAACTCAAGCGTAATTCTCTTTCCGTGAACGTCTCGCGAGACAATACATGACGTTCACGATCAGCGGTCAGTCGCGCATCATATTCTTCACTGGTCTCTAGAGACCTAATGAATACGCTGAGAACGCAGGCGTGCTCCGCGACCCGAAGAGGTTTCCACGGAGCGAGTTGCAGCCTAATGTTCTCGAACAACATCAAGTCTCTCCTGACGCTCTTCGGTAGATTCTTGGGATCTTATGATCCTCAATCTTTTAGCTCTCTTGGAACATTGGGAAAGATTTGACCTCTTTCTAGGCATCGTCATAGTTTTATTGTGAAGATACCTGATGATAAAAATCTAAATTAAAATGACTGCTCCCCTGCGTTACCGGGTAGGCTACAGTGTCACGAAGATAAATGGAAAAGGAAATTAAACACTCAAACAACATAAGCCCGAAGGCATATTCATACGATAAAATAAAAAAATAAATAGGAGTTTTGGCCAGTAGAGTCAAATTTTCAATGATATACCATCGTCATCGAAAATCAGTCCTTAACTGTTACCACCTTCACCGCGTGCAGGTACTCCCAGTTTATGTTAATTTATAATTACACAGTAAAATTAGTGATAGCTTTGATTTCCACATCAGATGTTTCTGATCTTCGATTTTTATAAGTCAACAGGAAATGCCCATCATATTGAACAACAAAGACGTCAAAGACGTCATTCCTATATGTGTTATGTTGTAGCTAGGCTCTTGGAGTTCCACAACAGGTGTTCCAGATCTTCGATTTTTATAAGTCAACAGAGAGTGCTCATCAGATTGAACAACTTGTGCTAAGACGTTATTCCTATATGTGTTATGGTGTAGCTAGGCTCTTGGAGTTCCACAACAGGTGTTCCAGATCTTCAATTTTTATAGATCAACAGAGAGTGCTCATCAGGCTGAACAACTTTCGCTAAGACGTCATTCTTATATGTGTTATGGTGTAGCTAGGCTCTTGGAGTTCCACAACAGGTGTTCCAGATCTTCGATTTTTATAAGTCAACAGAGAGTGCTCATCAGATTGAACAACTTGTGCTAAGACGTTATTCCTATATGTGTTATGGTGTAGCTAGGCTCTTGGAGTTCCACAACAGGTGTTCCAGATCTTCGATTTTTATAAGTCAACAGGAAATGCCCATCAGACCGAACAACTTTTGCTAAGACGTCATTCCTATATATGTTACAGTGTAGCTGGGCTCTTGGAGTTCCACATCAGGTGTTCCAGATCTTCAAATTTATTCTCTCAGCAGAAAATGCTAATCACGTGGAACAATTTTTGCTAAGGTATCATTTTCGTATCTCTTATAGTTTAGCTGGTCTGTTGCGGTTCTGCATCAGGTGTTCAAGTTTCCAAGATAAATTGTAGCCTATATGTTGCCCAGACTTAATACCTATACAACCAAAAAAAAAACATTCCAATCCGTCCAGTAGTTCCGAAGATTAGCGTGTACAAACAAACAGACAAACAGACAAATTTTTTTTTTTGGATTCATGCTCTATTACTGTTTCTAAACCCCCCTCAATTATTATTTTTTAATATATTCAATGTACAGACACAGTTTTTTTACTGTTTTATTATATGTATAGATGTAAAAGTTTGTATATGTGGGTATTTGTTACTCAATGACACAAAAACAGCTAAACGGATCGTTATGAAATTTCACAGGGACGTAGCCTGGGATTTGGAGAAGGAAAAAGGATACTTTTCATCCTGGATTGCAGACGAAGTCGCAGGCAACAGTTAGTTAAGGAAAAATACAATAACTACCCAAGTGCAAAAATGTCCTTGGAAACCAAACTCTTTTAGTGACAGTACCTACAAGAATTATGGAACAAGAAATGGCTACCTCGACAGTTTTGTAATTAAATGAAAGTATTTATTCAGTACCGACCTTAGACATTCAATCAGTATTAGATTTTAAACGAACTTTTACTTATATATAACGTTTACCATATTTCATTTGCGATTTAATTCTCGAAAACATTTATATACCTTTGGACATTTGAGATTGAAGGTTACGTACAGAGGCCAGCACATCTAACTACCCCAAACTGTCAAATTTCTTTGATAGATTTTCAACTTTATTACAAAAGAATAAGGTTCATGTTCAATTAGGAATATTTGACAGTTTGGGATAGCTTGATGTAGCAGTTTGATGAGTCTGTACATCTCGAAAGTTGTGTGGAAGTTACTTTTCTTATAGCAAAACTACTGGCCTATTTTTAGCCTAAGAAACTTGTACTAAATCGTAATTTTGAGAGCCAACTTTCAGATCTTAGCATCTTTAATTCTGATCCAAATTGGCACCTTCAAGTGACGTAATTGCAATCTGAGCTCCACAGAAAAAGATCGCAGCAAAAGATGAACTGATTCCCGCAACCGTTATTTCAAAACGTGATCAGGGAAAGTGTGACAGACGTACAAACAAACCGACGGAACCCTTAAAAGGAGCGTTTTACCAATCGCTGTACGGAACTCGAGTTAAGTCCGATGATATCAGTAACTATTGGTATATTGCCTCTAGATCAGATGATGGCTGTAGTAAAATTAATAGCTGAAATGTACTGTGAGGCAAGTATCCGATTTAATGTCGGTAAGGACATAATACTGTATATGGGTGTGGATTTATCGTGGTTTCACGGTGTTTGTTTTAAATTCGAAATGTACTGTAGAGACCTTAAGATATGTATTTATTAAACAAACAACCTTTTCTAGTTATTGTTATAACTATTAAAGTTATTAGACGTTAATACAAATAAAGAATTAGAAAGACTTGAGAGTCGGCTCCCCAAGCTGTCAAGCGCATGGGAGATGAAAAAGAAAATCTATACTAATATTATGAAGCTGAAGAGTTTGTTTGTTTGAACGCACTAATCTCTGGAACTACTGGTCCGAATTGACAAAATCTTTTTGTGTTGAATAATCCATTTATCGAGGAAGGCTATAGGCTGTAACATCACGCTACGACCAATAGGAGCCGAGCATCGGTGAAACTGCGCGTGAGTAGCTAGTGTAAAAAATATATGTATTTTCCAATAATGATTTTGAATGATCTACGATCCCATCAACGGATCTACTTTTTGGAAAATCTAATAAATAGTATACTGTTCAAGGAGGAGTGGTGGCCTAGTTGTATCGGCCCCAACTTACGAGTTGTATACAGGTCGTGGGTTCGATCCCCGACAGGAGCTTAACTTTGTGTAAATTATTTCATCACCACTGCTCTCAAATGGTGAAACGGTGAAGGAAAACATCGTGAGGAAACTGGCATGTCCTAGAACCAAACATTTAAAAACACGTGACATCGAACAACGTGCAATGGGCCCGTGTAGTGGATTAGAGCCCACTGCCTCTCACCGTGAGCAGGCCTGTGTCCCAGCAATGGGAACATTATAGGCTTATTATGCTATACTACTCAGACAACTCCAAAAATATTCCCCTTATCCTGGTTAAGACTCAAGAACCGAATTATTTAAGTACAGAGGCCAGCACATCAAGTTACCACAATCTGTCAAGTTTCTTTGATAGTATTTCAACTTTATTGCAATGACATAAGGTTCATTTTTAATTGAGAAACTTTTGACAGTTAGGGGTAGCTTGATGTGCTGGCGTCTGTACGTAATTCTCATGTCATTTTAACCACACTATAAAGTTCAACGTAATGTATTTATTTATTTATTTAGGATCTCCAACAAAAGATGTACACAATACATGACACATAAATAAAGAGTTACATCAGGTAATAAGTACTTAAGTGTACTCCTTCACTTATAGGAGACCATAACATGCACAAACTTAAACAACTAAGCTAACAAGGGTAAAATTTGGAAAAGTTAATTAAAGACCACAAAACGGAATAAAAAAATATAAATAAAAAAAAAATATCAGAAGACCTTTTGACATAGGTCAAAACTATTAAAAGTTTCTTATATTTTGACAGAGACTCGCAGATGTCTAAATGTAGGTAAGTTGTCAATATAGCTAACAGAATTAACAAGCTAAAGTGTCAATAGACCGGCCATACTAGCCGTGTAACCGATGCCGATGGATAGACATAAGGAATCGCCAAACGTAAGGAAGGTCGCCATCTGGCTAAGTAGACAGACGATCTTCGCAGGGTGGCTGGTACGCCTCCCGGCCACCGTAGGCGCGGGCCTGCGGGCAGTGAGTAATGGGTAGCTCACCGTCCGAACAGGACCAGGCCCGTGCCGGACGGCGCGTACATGTTCCACGCGCGCCTCAATGTCAGCATTTGAAAGGGTCCGTTAGGGCCGAGCCTGCCGGGTAAACGGGATTGTCCAAAAGGTTTACCGCTACCCCGGGACATAAAGTGCTAAGGAAGGAACATGGATGGGTTTTAGTCAGTAAAAGTCTAACAGTCCCTTTCGCTCCACCCAGAGCGGGAGAAGTCATTGGGTGATTTCCCACCCTGAAAAAAAAGGGTGGACGGTAGCTGAATAAGACTTGCCAAAAATCGAGCTGAATGGCGTGCAATTGTAGAGGCCTTTGTCCAGCAGTGGACTGCTATATCCTGAAGATAATGATGAAACAATAAAATGTAATTGAAGTACCTAATTGGCTTTGAACAGTCTGTCGTCCGACCAAGAGTTACGTCCGTCAATCGTCGTATTATTATGTTTCATGTCGATAGTCGATAATAATTGTGTCGCCACCAGTAATTGGTAGTCTGTCGAACCTGTCGATAGGTGAAGATGTTCTGCTGAATAATAACAATTGTGTATAAGTACTGACAAGTAAACGGCAGTATCCAATTACCACCCGTCTGTAGAGTCTAAAAAAGTACATTTTCGCAGTCCAACAATTATGATAAATTGGCTTTTTTCGCGAATTCGACCTTTGGCTTATACTGCTCGCTTGCTCTACGGGACATTTCGGTCGCAGCGAGACCGGCGGAAGTATTCTGGTCACGTCAAAACATTATCCGCACCGCTAGTCTAAACGATCTGCACCATAAAAGGCAACAAAACGATACGAACAAATAGCCATATTGTTAAAGTAAATTGGTATTTTACGACGCCATCTTTAGTGTCGCGGTACCTTATAAGACCTTGTCAATTTTACTTTTACACCTGTACTGTTTAAATTCCACAATGCATTTTCAAACTTACACAACAAAAAATAAGGTCGCAAGTCACTAACAAAGCGAATCTTATGCAAGATAAAGGGTTTCTAAAATTAAATGTCATTTTGAATGACAGTTATTAAACCGACCTCTAGCGGTCAGATCACGAACGAACTATGACTATTAATCTTTTCCAAAATAACAACAGGTAATTTTAGTAAGTGATAAACTTAAATTCAATTTTCTATTTCAATAAATAGCCGGCTGACAGGATAACTGTACTTCGCACACTATATTATTAGCAGGTACTTAGGCACGTACTTAGGGACCCAGGCACACATTTTACGATCGATATAATAGAAGCTAAGTATATTCCATGTTATTACGAAACGAGTTAATTTTAGTCCAAACCAGTTACTGTATTTTGAGTTCTATTCTAAGCACGGTAAAGTTTTTAAAACAAAATTGACAGTTTAAACTCAGGTTTGACAACACTTTTTGTAATTAGAATTTCAACGTATTCGAAATTCGATTACGTTAAAGTTCAAAATTCAAAAATGATTCGATGATTTAAACCTGGGACTAAAGGCGCATATGCTCGATTTGCCTGTATCACCTTATGCTTACCACGATAGTATTCCAAAATCCTGGCAGAAGCCAGTTGCATCATGTAAGTGAGAAAGTTCTGAAAAAAAATCGATTGTCAGGAGTTTAGGTCACCCTGTATTGGACGTTGCATGTGCCCCATCTTTAAAAGATCTCCCACTAACAAGAAAACAGAAGCCACATTAAAAACTACAGATATTTCAATAATAAACGAATAAACTACTTCGCTGCATGTGCAATGAGTGGTTTACGATCAATTTTTTACTTTCTCCATCGTAACTCAACAACTGGAAGTCGCGGTCCCTGCAAATTGTTACCGACTCCTGAGCAACAAAAACATACTTTATTTCGACGCCTCATACATTAAAACTTGTGAGTATGAAAGAGTTATAGACGTGTTTGACGACACGGTTGGCGCAGTGGTTGAGCGATTGACTGCTGCGCACTATGTCGCGTTCGATCCCGTTATCGATCGTTGTTACGAGTCTGAGTGTTTTTCTATCTATAATATGTATGTATTTACAAAAAAAAAATGTATATAAGTAGTTTATCAGCCATCTCGTTACCATAACACAAGCATTAGGTTGCTTAGCTTGGGACGATATGGCGTTGTGTAAAATGTCCAAGGATATTATATTATTATTATATAGAGGTAGAGAAGCACCGTGCAGTTTAATTTCAAGCTTGACTAAGATTAGAAAATCTCATCTTTTCTGGTTGGTTCGAGATAAAAATCGGGTTTGGTCAACAGCAACAACAGTATGTGGTGCTGTTCCACAAACAATGGGACACTTTATATCGTGTCCAGCGTGTCCTGTTCTCTTCTCTTCCTGGAACTGATGGCCGCTATAGATGTCGCTGAACTCGCTGCCAATTCTGGGCCATTTAGATTTAGCCTTAGACACGATAAGAAGGAAGAAACAAAAACTTCGTAAGTCATGAAACTACACTTATTTATTATTCACTAATCAACTATTTATAATTCACTAGCGACCCGCTTTCATACGGGCGCAATATAATATGTAGATTGTAGACACTATCAAAGGGGCGAAAGCTAGTTAACTTAGACGTGTAAACCTTCCTCTTGAATTACTCTAACTGTTGATGAAAACCGCATTAAAACCCGCTGCGGTTATTGGACGTTTGGGAACCCTATGGTTTAATACGGGAAATCCTATGGCCTTCAAAGAAACTGTTTTTATCAAATTCCAATATTTGCAATTTTAGCTATAGTACAAGATATGATAGTTCAATCTTTTCATGCACTGCTAGCTTGCGCTCTACATCTTCTTCATACTTCAAGACTGTAATTCCCTCACCCGCTGTGCAATGTTTAGGTAATATTTATGTATGCTAACATATTAGGAAAACATAAATATAATAGAAACGTAAAATGAGGCAGGATCATAAATACAGAATTGTGTTGCCAATTAATGTAAATTTCTCAATGTCCTCTAGTAATACAGTTAATAGGTTAGGTCTTCACTGATAATTAATAAGTTAGTGGTCTTTCCCGAAAATAATGGTGGTTCACGTGCATTCCTACAAACCTGTAAGTACACAATAGGAAGGTGTTTAGGTGCAACATACGAAGTTTCTAATAACTTGTCTATAGTATGTATCAGCAGTGAGGTGTAAATTTTTTGCAAGAGAGAAGCCGAAGCGAAGCCGATTAGAACTTAGTTCTCAATAAAATAAAAATTTTATATCAACAGGTACCACGTGACCTAAAGTGACGATATGACGGGATTTTTATTGTATGATTTTTAGTGATTAGACCATTTTTGCGCTGTGTTATTTAGATTTTTTTTGGTTGTAATTCAATAGCCTTTTTTCTTGTTTGAATGTCTGAATTAAATAGCCATAGTTTAACTATATATTTTGGTAAAACTAGATACTTTTAACTGTGCCTATTTCAGTTGCCGTGGAGTTGCTGATGCGCATCTCCAAAGGCAGGTTAATCGTGTTGTATGTGGTTTTTGCCACTGGTATGAATGTAATTTTTTGTCCAGTTTTTGCACTGAAATCGGTATCAGTACCTACGGTTTCAGGCCTATTCCGTTCTCATTCCAAAGCCAGCCAGTTACATAGAATGCTCGCTGGTAGATTTTTTCAAATTATTCAAAAATTCATCCATCATTTGGGGATATAAAGCAATAATCTAAATTGGTGAAAGTGTAATTCTTCACATTCAAAATATGGAGATGTGATCTTCACACACAATTAACACTAACCACACGAAAAGAAGAAGACTGACTAAAACACATCCACGTTCCTACGTAAGCCCTTTGTGTTCCGGGCCAGCGGTAAACCTTTCGGACAATCCCGCTTACCCGGCAGGCTTGGCCCTGTGGAGCCTTCATATACTGACATCTCTTTGAAGCGCGCGTGGAACATTTATACGCGCCGTCGGGTACGGGCCTGGTGCTGATCGGACGGTGAGTCACCCATTACTCACCGTCCGCAGGCCGTCAGTAAGAGTCTAACACTCCCTTCCGCTGCACCCAGAGTGGGAGGAGTCATTTGATGATTTCCGGCCTTCAAAAAAAAAACCCAATCATGTCGAAATATTTCGGTCACTCCTAACTTCGTCCGCTAGTTGCCGCGAAAATATTCCCAAAGCCATAGCGACCACCATCGATGTCCATGGGAACGTTTACCTCGGTCCAATCCTATGCTTTACTAAGACGAATGTTACCAATTCCAGACAGCCTGCCACATCATGGCGGCCCTAAAGACACGCCTCACGAACACCTGGCGAACTAGTAATTTCGCTCACACCACTATTTCATGTTCATTTCACCCGTCATTAGCTGTCTGTACTTCCGTCTTACTACAGACGCCTATTGTCTATGGTGTCGTCATAATTTCGCAAAAACATAAATGTTTTTAGTAAGTACTAGTTTAAAGAAGATTTATGATTTTCGTGATATATTATGCAAGGGCCTGCCTCGTAGGTCGCAAGCGGTTCTGCAAGTATTAAGTCCTGGGTTTAATTCCCAGGTCGGGCAAAGTTTATTGGGGTATTCTCAGTAGCAGCCCGAAGTCTGGATTTTTGCCCGGTTGATGGCGATAGGCTCGCCTTCTGATACCTATTACTTTAACATATTCTGGCGAAATGTGGATGTAGATAAACCTCTGACTAACCAGTCGGGGAAACGGAAATCTAGATAGAATTGACACTGCATTGACTTTTAGAAATTGACGAAAAATCTAGATTTTTTTACCGTCGAGTATTGTATTAGAAATACCTTCACTTAGACACTGTGAGTGGGAAGATGCTGTTATCAGCACCACAATAGTATGTAAACATAGAAACAATACGATTAGTTCGAACCGTGGCTAAACTATAAAAAGATAGGTACACTAAGTGATACTTCCACGTGTTTTAAAATTTCCATAATATGTAACGTAGTCTATTATTTCCTTACTAAAAGAGTAGATGAAAACAAAATTGCAGCATACAACTTTATGAATAATACCGACTAGGCGACTATGCAAATATTATTCATATATTTATCGTTCGCATTGCATATCTGGATATGTTCGTAAACACACACTGTGTATGCTGTGTCACACAGCTTACTCGTGCGCCCACTAATTAGTTAATCAATCCTTTTAACGCTAATTTAACTCAACACGTGGTCTAACTTAGCTACTATATGTTGCTCTAATGGCTGACCTATTGGTCGATTCGCACGAATTTACTGGACCGAAACGAGCGAGTCGACAGTTTTAATTAAAGACATATTTTCGAGCAAAAGTATTTTTTTTAAACAGATTAAAAGAATGTCTGTGGATTTTCTTGTCCGTTCTTCTCCATAGGTATCTACTGCTTTGGACTGGGCAACTAGCTTTATCTTTTATGACTTTTTTTTTTTAAGGCTGGGAAATCATCCAATGACTGCTCCCGCTCTGGGTGGAGCGGAAGGGAGTGTCAGACTCTTACTGACTAAAACCCATCCATGTTCCTTCCGTAGCCCTTTATGTTCCGGGGTAGCGGTAACCCTTTCGGACAATCCCGCTTACCATCTTTTATGACTTAACGACCCCTTTTTTTTTTTTTTTAAGGCTGGGAAATCATCCAATGACTTCTCCCGCTCTGGGTGGAGCGGAAGGGAGTGTCAGACTCTTACTGACTAAAACCCATCCATGTTCCTTCCGTAGCCCTTTATGTTCCGGGGTAGCAGTAACCCTTTCGGACAATCCCGCTTACCCGGCAGGCTTGGCCCTGAGGGGCCCCTTCATATGCTGACATCTCTTTGAGGCGCGCGTGGAACATATACGCGCCGTCCGGCACGGGACTTAACGACCCCTTGATATTTCAAAAGTAATTGGTTTATTTGAAATAGGTGATTATTTCAAATAAACCAATTACTCGCACTTTTGAACATGATTGTGACAAAACCTAAGTATCAAGGTGTAAGTAATAGAAAGTTCTATTTTACATAACAATAGCATTACGTCACTGAAAAAAGCTCACATCGCTATCACCATCACATTATAGAAAATTATGCCTTTACGTTTAAGGTTGTCCATTTCCAAACCAACTTTTTAAAACTATATACTCAAAGACAAGGTAAAGGTTGTAATTAGGTCAATAATGTACATTTTATGGATTGTGTATCCATATCTAGACAGCTTACCAAAACTGATTTTTAATCACTACTAAGTAGTCTTTATCGCTCGTCTTGAAATTTTTGAAAACGGTTAAAGAGGATATAAGTTTTTGTTGGTATTTAGGGAATGCAAACGCCTACCCACTAAATGTAATGGCAACATCGCAGACAATGTTTTGACACTATGGTTGATCTGTAGTCTATGACGTGCTTCTCGCTTGCATTAAAAAAAATTATATTACTGTGTTTCACTTGAATTCAACAGTTTTATACTGGAATCGTCATTTTCTTTTAGAAAGTTATTTTCATTACTTTTGCATTAACATCCATAAGACAGTTAATGCAATATTTCTTTCAATCCAGCGACCAGGATAAGAAGCAGCTGTGCATGATTCCCAGTGTCAATTGAGGGTAACTGATTTAATGGTGGCGCTGGCAGATGGCTAACGAATTCCATTCCTCATGGACTATTTTGATCTTTTAATCTCTGTGACGTTGTTGCAGCTGGACATGCTTCATGGAAAAAAAAAATAAAAGAAATATATTTTATTTGGCACACAGTAAAATGAAACTATTTAAAAAAATCTGACGATTGAAAAATCAGTCCATAAAAGCAATAAAGTATAATTTCGAAAAATAGCAATGTGTTTTATTACATTATATTTATTATGAACATCATGAATCTATTCTGCAATCTACGAGTTTCATATCATAATGTTCTAATCCGAACTGTTCCTAAAAATAAACACTTATTTCATCCTTAACTGAAAACTAAAATCTATTGCCCATCATAAATTAATATAAATTGAATAAAATAACTGAAAGAGACTCAAATAAAAACAAATTTTATTAAATGGACACTAAATACTAATTAAATACTTTTGTAAAATTTTTGCAGTATCTCCAACATACATTTATTATTTAGCCTCAATAGTGTTTGGCGTGGCCGCGTATCCTCTTGGAAGCGCCAGTCGCTCCACTCACTAAAATACTGCAGCCATCAGCCATCTAAAATACTGGTATTCAGATGCATCCAGTTAGACTAGAAGCCAACCCCAAAAAAGTTGGCAAAGGGATAGGCAGATGATGAGATGGAATGACGACGTGGAACCTTAAAGCTAGCCAAGAAGCTTTTGTTATTTTAACTTGTCATAAGTTGTAATTTCTTCAGCACAGCCCTACTCTTGGAATACAGTATTTATGTAAACAAGTATTCACTGGCTGCCGACCCCTGGTCAATGATAGGTTGTGATAAGCGCTCATAATACCATGTCGGCTTGCAGGTGTGGACCTAACACTAAAGTTGCGCTTGCGACACCGAAGGCTTTCTCTTTGGCAGATGTAGCTGTTTTGTTAGATGAGTTAGTTCGTGTATTATTTTTCAAGAGACTGTTTTATTTTACCAAAAATATCGTTCAGTGGTTACTAAAGATGCTTTATAGCGGCATCCAAATGAAAAGTACTAAAATAAAATGGGACCTAACACACCTAAACATACTTAAATATAAGGTTACGAGAAATCGAGACAGCAGGAACTGGAGACTATCTGCCAACGAAAATGATGACTGCATACTGGTTACTGTCCAAGTTTAGGCTTAGTGCAAACGGGCCACCGACATAGCCGCCGGTAGCCCAGCGAAAAGTAATTCCCGTCAGGTTTTTTCCTACCTTTTGTACGGATTCGTCACTCAACACCGCATCAGGTTGTGGTCGATGTGTGGTAGACCTGTGAGTGTGCCCACAAATACAACTACTGACTAACAATCGGCCACTAGGATACTTCCTCTTAGTTTTTCTATCAAATAAATTATCCTATTTGGTACTTTTATAAGTCAACAACTGCATATTTACATACTTCAAGAATCATCTGTATTTTAAAAGGCACGCCTTCCCAAGAAAAGCCAAAACCAATCTACAATGAAGGACCTATTACCATATTAAAGTAACTGCCTACAGTGATATTATTTGCAAGCTACAACTTTGATATTTACTAAAGGTGTTTGTATATCAAAATGATTGAAGTCCTCACGCCCCGTGACAGCGGCCCGACAGCCATCGACCCTCACTCATTAAGCAACACCATGTACATAAATAAGTCTCGAGGTACACCGAGAGTAACAATGCTTCAATACTTAGTTATACCCGTTATAGGCCGCAATCAAACAGCGCCGGAGGCGACGGCGGCCGCGCGATTGTTATCTGTCATTTTCATAGAATCGAAGCGGTAATGGAATGCGTCAACTTCTACGTAATTATGGTAGCCTGGTAACCAGACAATTATTTCTCATTTATTGTTACATATTTATTTCAAAAGTTCCGCGGAACGATCGCCATAATTGTGGTCATTTAAAAATATTAAAATTCCATATAAATTGGTCACGTTTTCGAATGTGAAGAAGGTGTGCCTACAAAGAAATTGTCGATGAATGAACAATAATTTCCAACTGCAATCATTATTAAATGATAATAATACAACATTCAGAATAAACACGGATGACGACCTCTCACACCTTTGGCTTTTGACCTCTTAATGGATCATTTTCACAGCAACATATAGCGTAAATATGACCCATTAAACGGCGATCAATGTCCGATAAGTCCCTATAACCGCACCTAGTGTACCTTGGGGGTTAATAGACAACTAACCTGTGACATTGAGTAGGGAGGCCGATTATTATCGCGCCGGCAACGCCCTGAGGACTAGGCACCACGTAATAATGCAGCTAAGATCACAGCTGCATCATCAAGATTGATTACCTCGCATCCAACGTATGTTCTGCATAACAATAAAGTTTTTCAATCGCTATTGACGTTGTCTGCACCTATTATGGTAGCAACAAGTTGCATGTAAATTGTTCGACAATTATATTTGAATATTGTTTCACCTAGGTGTGCCCTTGGCTTCGCGTCTTCAACTATACATGTACTCAGAGGTTTTAATTAAACTCTGTGTGTAATTCGACCCAGAAACGTTGTTGTATGATAAATTGTATGGGAACTAAACGAATCATTTTTAATTACAAAGAAACAACTGCTTTCTCAATAGACAAAGGAATTGGATTCCACTAAATTAACATTTGATGAGCCCATTCAAAGGCAACGCTCTAATAACAAAACAAAAGAACACCGGTAGTTTACTTTGGATGCAAAATAATCGCATCACAAATCGGCAAAAAGGACCACTGAAAAAACGCAAAGGAAAACAATTTATTCTTCCTACTACCTAGAACGTCATTATCTCCGGTCATAAATCTTCACGGAGTCAAATTGTTCTCATTTCACACCAAATAAGTTACGGGGAAGAGCCCTGCGCGTACGCAGGCAGCGTGCAATTACCCATGGTAATAACGCCGGGGGCTAACGTTGAAATACAATAATTCATTGTAGCACCGTCGTCCGGCCTGTGGTTACCTCCGATTGGTTCAAACCTAACGATAATTGGCCTGTACTTAGCTCCTTTAGTTCGCCTCAACCTGAATATCTGCCGTTTTGGGTGGTTTTTGTGGAGAATGTCGTGATAGACGACGATAAAACTTCATTGCAACGCTTCGCTGTTATCAGGGACAGCAGGGACCCCTGCGGTCCCTGATAACGACCACTTCAGAAGAGAACAATGAACTTCGTTCTGTTCCATATAACCATAGATATAACTCCACTGGAAAGCGTGAAGGAGTGTCCCAAAACCTCTTTAAAAATCATAATTTAGTCCAGGAAAATAATGACAGATTATCCAACCTTTTGCTCGACATCTCAAACTGACCATAAAGCCGTTTTTTTTTCAACCAAACTACTACTTTTAAATCTAAATGATAATTAGATTTTAATCTGTAAATTCATCTTGTTCAATTTAATTGGGACGCACGAAAAGGTCACTTAGCGTTTTGAGCTTTTGAGTATAAACCAAGCTAGGTTTAAATGTACAATTATGTATAAGAAAAAGGGAACGTCACAATTTTAACTTCGTTTTAATATTATCCAAGCAATTATGTAGTGGCAACACTGGCCACCGAGTATTATATTGTAAGCCCGGCTGCCAACAAATTGATAAGGCTCATGAATAAAGATGGTCGGTCCTGCGCAAGAGGTGCTTTCTTTGTCCAATATACTACAACTCAGGACTGGTTCGGAATAGCATGCAAGGTGCACGGCGACCCACATATACCTACGTTCAACGGAATTTCGCATTTATTTTCGCCTCTAGATGTGATTATCAAGCTATCAGCTTTGGTTATCCACACACGATCTTGTGAACGCAAACGCGTGTCATATTAATTTATCTGTGTTCTGTGGCAAATAAATATGGTCTTTAGGTTGTGCGCAATCAAAGACATATAAAGCGTGCGTAACGCAGTTTTAATTAGGACTACCATTTTAAATAAAATATATTGCCAATAAAAAGGTAGTTAACTTAGGTAACTTAGGCAAGCCCATTGCAAGTAAAATGCAAAAAATTTACTTAACAAATCATTTGGATAGAGAAGAGACAAAATGAAAGACGATTATTTTGGTGCAAAATGGCGGATTCGTTGACAGGCCCTCGTTAAATAAAAACGTATCATTACGCACCGTAATAAATTTAAAAATCCAGCTTGCCCATCAGAAATTGAAAACGAGTATTTATTCAGAATATGAAACAAATACGACTGTCTCGAAATAAAACTTCAAATAGGGGGAATAAATAAACTAAAATATAGTCCGATTTTAAATGCAGCCGGTCAATAATAAGCGTGGCATAGGATTATTTCATCGTCCTATAAGTTTCCGCACGTAACCGCGATCAGTCAGCCTGAGCAGGTGCGCGCAGAACCGATCAAAACACATGATTTAAACAAAACATCTTACATTCAACAACAAATCAATAAACTTCAGACCTTACAAGCTACTCAACAAAGTTTAAACTCAACTGTAAGTGGAACGGTCGTTGGATAATTTAAATTGCGAATTATATATTTTATCGACGTACGCGCACCAAGCAATTGCGGTAGCGACTACCGTCGGTATATGCGTGAAGAATGACAAACTAGTATAGTTTTATACCAGTGACACGCCCCATGGCTTCGCTGCGTATTTCAACGTTGACTTTATTTCATTTGGGAATTGAAAACAATGAGAACAACTTCCTTTTTTGATATCGACTAATTGACGGGTCGACGACAAATGTCTGTTGTTGAAAAAAAATGTTTTTACCACTTACTGCGCCTGGGCTGTTTCACGTTCACAACATTACTCTTCGTTTCGAACGCGCGTTTGCCAAGTCAGGCGGATAAGGCTAAAATAAAATTGAAATACCTGAGTAGATACTTGAGTAGGTACTAGAAAGCTTATATTTTACAATAAACAATGTTGAAGCTCCAATGCTAAACTATCTAGACAAATCATCAAACATGGTAAATTTTTGAAAAATTCTCTGATTTCCAACAAGAAAACACAGCCCAATCGAATTCAATTTTTTAATTAGGGCAATCAAAGCCGATGTCGACCAATCTGCCAATGTTTAAAGTGAATTGGACAAGCAAGTGTGTATTGATTGTTATAAAAATTAAAAAACAAAATGATTAGACCTAGCGAATTACGCACAATATGAGGCAGTCTCAAGGGAGATATTTTACGACTTACTTGCTATATGCCAATTTGTCAATTACCAAGATAATTAAGCCCGGCAATTTATATTACTGTCATAAAATTTGAAAACCAATCAATATCCCATAATAACTCCGCCAAGTATAGACATCATTCTCTAATTGGTACTTATTACTAACACTAATTGACTTGCAATTCCAACACAACATCAAAATCAACTGAAATATTGATTACCTACACAATAATAAACATAATTGCCACCCAGACATTTGAAATAGACGGACAAACAGACGTTTGTATATTAGAATGATGGTGATAATTAATCGGTAAGAGTCGACAGCGGTGTAGCCATCCGCATCCTGCATTTGATATTTATTTTATTGGCAACAAACATGGCACACACATATCATAGACACCATAAAAGTCTAGGACTAAACAAGGGCCTTCTTGGACGATAGACTGAGGGACTGTGAAGGAAATTGTTCTTAGTGATTTATGGTATAATGGTTCTTGGTAAGTACAGACGCCAGCCTATCAAGCTCTCCCTAACTGTAAAATTTTCTCAATTAAAAATGAACCTTATGTCTTTGCAACAAAGTTGAAATACTATCAAAGAAATTTGACAGATTGTGGTAACTTGATGTGCTTGCCTCTGTACATAAAATATGTACCCATGCATAAATAATTATGGCACGTAAAGATTTCGATAACTGACGCACGGGTTCATCGAAAGTTAGGTTTCGCTGGCCGCGGTCGATTCGTAGATGGGTGACTTTACATCGGAAAACATGTTAAGCCTTTGGTCTCGGCTGTCATTTGTAGATCTTCGTTAGTCGTTACGATAAGTTAGAAGTCCCAAAAGTCCGACTATTAGTCTTACCACGGGGTATCTAGTTACACAGTAACTGGGTTGTACAGTGGTGGCACTGCTTAGCTGATAAGCAGTCGGTCCATGTGAAATACTGGCATCCAGGCGCAACCGGCTAGACTGGAAGCTGACCCCAATATAGTTGGAAATAGGCTAAGCAGATTGATTGGGTTGTAGCGACATTACCCATGTACCCATGCCATGCTGGCTATAAAAGACAATGTCACACAGATATGAGTGACAGGGACAATGCTATACAAAGTTCAATTTCACTAAGTACTGTATAATTTTGTTTTTCAGTGATAGAAAGATGCTGCTACGGATGGATTACCTTCTAGCAACAACGTCATGGAGCACTCTTCATCATTAATCAATATGAGAAGATTAGGAAAAAGACTTAACACGCAGGAAGTTTACAAAACAAAACGGTTTCAAAAAAGGAAACAAAAATTGGAAGTATTAATAAAGAGCGTGAGAGACAGTAGCAACAGTATCTTGAGGATGATGGTTTAACGTTCGGATTGCTCAAACCAGTAGAGAGGGATGAACACCATGTTAGGTGGTTCGATGCCAACAAACTAGTGCAGGGGTTTGGTAGTGTCTATGGACCATACAGAAAAGATGGTGACGTTTCTGGCTCACCAATTGGTTTAATTCTATTTTTAAATTAATTCTGTGAAAATTTTGTTGTGATTTTATTTTAATGTTAAAGTGTTATTTTTTGTAATTTTATTGTGATTTATTGTTATTTTAATTTATTTAATGTAAAATATTATGAATTTTTGATTCTGAAATAAATGTTTATTAAATAAAATAATTCAACGTCACAATTTTTACAAAACTTTGATGATTTTGTAACGACAATTAACAAGTTATAAAAGAGCATTAACTACATAAATATGGAAGTCAAGTATTCCTCTTAAAGACTTTAAATTGTCACCATGTAGGTACCATTCATAAACGAAGGCTTCTAAGGAAATGGCAGCAAACTCCGAGTCCATACATTCAAGTCATTTCAAGTGAATGTGCAGTTAATCACAAAGATAGTTCCGTAAATATTTATTTAATAAGCTCTAGGAACAACTCCCGGTTCTCTGTGAAATATCACCAACATAATATTAAACCTGCCAACTGCCCACACGTAAAACCGGGTTTTGTAGAAATAATAATCAAATCTGACACCAGGTTATATAGTCACGAACCACACGAAAAGAAATAAGAAAGATCTGTATTTAAATATTTACTAAAATAGCTTTTTTATGTTTGTCTGCTTGATCCTATTGTGCTTTTAAACCAAAACTGCGCAACGGATTTTCAAAAACATAATTTAGAGAATTTAGTTCAGATATGTGTATAAAAACTTACACAATTACATTACGAAACTTACATAATTATAATAAAAAAACTCAATTCAATTCTCAATTCTTTATTGCGGTCCATAATGTTGTGATAAAGTTGGTAGGCTTAACATCAATGTATCATTATGGACCTTATTATTCACAGCATAGGACAGAGTAGGTAGAGCGCTTATTTGATATTGATGTTAAATAATTAACCTGAAAGATATCTTCAGATATCCATCACCTTCTGATAATAAATCATCATTAGTATCGCACATTCAGGTACCAAGCTAATATACTGAGAAATTCCAAATGGAAAATACAATAAGTCTTTTTGACCCAAGAATCATGTAAGAGAGGATAGGCTATTGCCAATAACGAAACACAAATCCTGCTACCGAGTACCAAGTTTCCAATCGTACAATTCCTGAAGCATAAATCCTGTATTACATGTGAAGCTAAACAAATAACGTGGCTACACCGCAGGCTTCGTTAGCGACGGGTCAAAGGGCAGTGTTACACAAGATCGTTATTGTACAGTCAGAGACAAACTTACAGCGATGAACACACTGATTAAAGTGATCTGTCCAACTTCGAAAATTAAACTATACAGGCTGAAATTGAATTCATGAGCTTTATTTTTAGGGGTGTACTCATCATTATGAACTCTCGCTATGAGAACACCTACATTTTGACGAGTTATGTGAGCATCATGTATGGAACAGCAGATTTTTTTTTTCGTCACGAATAACGCGTTTCAGGATGAATGTAGAACCAGAAAAGTTGACGTTCTGACAAGAATATTATCAAATTATGACAATAAAACTTAATGATCATTTTGAGCGGTAAGTGTAGGGGATTAGCATACACTCTTATTGCAAGCAGGTTGTAATATATCACAAATCACCGAACCCAAATTGAATCCCCCTTAATATCATAAAGGCGAAGGTATGTGTGTGAGTGTGTATGTTTGAATGTTTGTTACTTCTTCACGTTCAAACGGCTGTATGTATCTGGATGAAATTTGGCACACCTACAGTTTACAACCTGGATTAACTCATAAGATACTTTTCCCAGAAAAATTTACGTTGCCCGTGGGATAATTTCCGACATTCATGCGGGAGAAGCCACTGGAAGAAGCTAATCTAAACATAATTAAAGTCGCCTATTGTGTCTGTCCGTGAAACCGCGTTGTTCTTCCAAACTTCGAAACAGATTTTGATGCGGTTTACACCATCCTTTATTCCGGAAGTAGTTTAATATTAATATATTATGCACATATATGCATAATATATTAATATTAAACTACCATATACTCAAGAAATGTTGTTGTTCTGTCAAGTCGCAAAAACCATGTGAAGTAGAGGCGGGTCGCTAGTTTGACATAAAGTGAAGTGTCAACGACCATTTACGGTGCATGTCACTTGAAAGCGAAGAAGTAGACTGTCTGTATTGGTGGTTGTTTGGATAAAATGCAAAAAAATATAAAAACAACATGAATTAGGAAACACAAACCAAACCTTATGCCAAATACAAAAAAAAACAAAGAAAAACAAAAAAATTGCATGCGAATAAAAAAATTCAAAAGTCTTCTAAAAAGTATACATAACCAAGGAGTTCGCAACACAACTGTTGCGTACACCTTGACTGGCATTTATACTGCCCTGATACTACTAATTATTTAGATAAGTTAAAAATAAAATATGAAATCACATGGACGAAAGCCCGCTCGTCATAAAACACCACCACCGTACAGAAATTAAATATAATGCGAAGATATAATTATTAAATTGCATTTAATGCTTATAAGTATTCCATTTCATTGTACAAATCTGTGACGTCACATGGTTATATTTCATACAAATCACGTACAAATGTTGCGTTTCGAGAGTTCATGAAAAGTAACGTTATTGACTACCCTTTCAAATACCCAATCAAAATCAAAAGTCATTTATTCAAATTAGGCTGAAAATCAGCACTTTTTGAAAGTCAAAATTACATAAGAACGTCCCCCAAAAACGCCCACCCTTCACTACTTCCTAATGCTTTCGCTGTCAAGAAGAAGTGGCGCAACAAACCTCCCAGCAGCACAGCTGTCTGTTTATTCCCAATTTGATCCATCTGATTTTTTCCCGCTGACTGTACCCGTGCCGTCTCTATTCACCGCACTAATGTCCTCCTTAAGGAGCCGCCGAGATTTACTACGTGTTTGTACAGTAACCGCTTTGTATTGCGTTAATTTAAGGCGCAGTGCTAACAGTATTGTAATGTGATGCTGCTGTTAATTCTTGTGTGTCCCACGGTCTTATTGTGGAGTTTGAAGAATGGTCGTGTTCTCATTAGTGAATGCGGAAATGGTGATCTTGAAAGGGCAGTCGGCTAATCAACCCTCAGGCTGTGTCTGACTTCCAAATCTGACGTAAGGCCAAGGGATTTTGTAAGCGGGATTGTCCGAAAGGGTTACCGCTACCCCGGAACATAAAGGGAAGGAACAGGAATGGGTTTTAGTCAGAAAAAGTCTGACACTCTCTTCCGCTCCACCCAAAGCGGGCGGAGTCATTTGATGATTTCCCACCCTAAAAAAAAAGGCCAAGGGATTTTTATAAATAACTTGCTCCCTGCTCCTATTTTACGGGTGCATTGTTGCGATATGTTAAAACATCAAAATTTCTGTACTGTCTCGTAAACTGTTAATGGAAAATACACTTTAAAGAGCTTCACCATAAGCATCATCTTGGTATGTATTTTCTGTTTATTTCTTCTTCTCCGAAATGTGTGTGCATAAATTGTTTATAAATAAAGAAACAAACCTTAAGGAATCCATTCTGAAACAACCGATTCAAAATCCATAGTGTAGTTTAGAAAAACTAAGTAATCACTCAGATAGATACCAGTACTTAGTGACTGTGTATGATTGTGTGTTTCAATGATGATAATATCTCTCCTTGAGCGGGAGATGATAATACGTATATTTATCTAAACTGAGCTGGAGAGAACACTCTTCTTGTTCAATCATTCGTTAACACGAGGGAACACTGGTTGTCAGTGTTGGGAGTAACTGACTCATCAAATCGATCGTATTCATAGGAAAACCAAAAGACTCATTCATTAAGGTCATTCATACAGCAAGCCACACTTGAATAACTAATTTAAATTAGAAAACCCGTAACAAACAGCGGCTGATTCTCTTCTTAGGCTGTAGTTTTATGAAATACTAGCTTCTGCCAGCGTCTTCACCCCCCTGGATGTCGGAATAAAACGTATCCAGTATATGTGTTAATCCAGGATATAAACTATCTAAGTGTCAAGTTTCATATAAATCCATACAGTATTTTTTGCGTGACAAACATCCAAACATCTCAGCATCTTCACAAATTTTAGTAGGAAGTAGGATTACAGTACGACTCCATAGAGACTAACATTACTTCATACATCCAATTCACTAACAAAACACTAGCACATAACACATGTAACACCCTCGTTTCACTCACGTACGAACAAAGCTATCCCATTACTTTATTTCTACGTGTTTTTGCGTCGGATCACAAAACAGTTTGCATGGCGACTACGTGTGAAAAAGCCCTAAGTATCTGCGAAACGATCCGTTACTGTTATAACGTAACGTAGCTATGTTAAATAACCGTTATTTCCGACTTTAACACATAAATAATAACGCGTGTAGGGTTACCAGTGCAAAAGTTATGGGAACAATTGAACAAAGAAGAATTTGCACTCGATTTAAGTATATCATTAGTGATGCATAGCCGACTGCCTGATGCCCTTTTTAATATAATAGACAATGCTACATATTTGACAAAATATAATAGTTAATATTCATCATTTTGTAAAATTACAAAATTAATCATTATTAGAGTCGATCCATTAGGTTAAGCTACGCTTGCCAGGGTTGGCCGTGGATGGGTGACCATCTTTACATACCGAGACCCCTCCGTGCCTCGGACATCACGTTAAGCCGTTGGTCCCGGCTGTCATTTGTGCATCTGTGACAGTCGTAACAGGTCGTCAGACGCCCGAAAATCTGATAGTCAGCCTTACCAAGGGGTATCGTATTACCCAGTTACTGGGTTGTTGAGGTCAGGTAGGCAGCCGCTCCATGTAAAATACTGGTATTCAGCTGCATCTGGTTATACTAGAAGTTAAGTACCAATCCCAACAACGTAGAAAAGGCTAGGCAGATTGATTTTGATTGTAAAATTCCAAAATTGACACATTTTCGCGTCATTCAATTATACACGAAGCTTCTAACCAAAGGCCTAGAGACTGTAAGTTAATTCCCATGTTCATAATAAAGTTCTAACTTGTAACACTGACAAAGGTAATATCGTACAGCCTGAACAAGTGTACGTACTCACGTACATGACATGGCTTGAAGTCAAATCGTAAAGTGTAGAAACAAGAGGGGAAATTGTAAAACGAACTTACCTATAAACTGAGCAAAACTTGCTTATTGGGACTTGGGATTTTTGTTTGAATATCTAACCTGTAAAAGAAAAACACGTTGTTACTTACGGCTGATCGATTCTCTGAATACTATCCACTTTGTCAAGAGAACGTGCAAAAAGGGTTTAATGAAGAAGTATGTATATAGATAGTAGAAGACGTACTGCGCGCGCTGACTACAAATAAATTGGGATAAGGGCAAGGTAATGATGACGCATCAGTATCATGGTTATATCAGTAGGATGACAGACGCTTAACACTGCCCCAACCCCCTGCTCAGCTTGGGAATCTATCAGTCCCATCGGAAAATTTGAGTAAGAGAAGAAAAAGTGCGTCAACGCACATACTTGTGCACTGTAATCTCTCCCGCGCAACGTCTGGTCTCCGCTGTGATCGGTTGCTATGACCAAATTCAGACTGGTGGACCACTATTGCTAATTATTATTAGTGGTTGTGCCTAGTTGATGTCAAGAGGCCCCTAAATAGGTTGTGCCCAGTTGATGGCATGAGGCCCCGTAATACATGGAGTTTAAATATGATTACTGACGAAATGTGGGTACCAACCACAGAACAGTTAAACCTCTTTATCTGTTCTGTGGTACCAACTATAGATGCACTTCTGCCTGAACCTTTGCAGAATACAGGCATGCTGTTATGTTGTAATTGGGTTGCCAGAAATATGAACAGGCAATAAAAGATCTGCACAAGCTCTGGGTGGAGCGGATGGGAGTGTCAGACTCATAATGACTAAAACCCATCCATGTCCCTTCCTTAGCCCTTAATGTTCCAGGGTAGCGGTAACGCTTTCGGACAATCTGCTGGCAGGCTTTTGATTTTATACCTGAATAACTGAATTTCAGAAGATAAGATAAGATAGGTCAGTCGAAACAGTTGCACCACGGGACACATCTACCAAACGACACCCCTAAGGCTAGTACACACTTATCTCGCTGCGATGCAACTTATCGATTCGCAACGGAAAGTACACTGGTGGTCGAGAAATTAACTGCATCTAAGACAATAAATAATTGTTCGAAATTATCGTCCGCAGTGTTGCCAACGCTGTTGCGTCTAGTGTACAGTCACGAGCAAAACTATGTATCAATTAGCTAAGAAGCGATTTTCTCCTTAGTTATTGAATGAAATTTTATGTTCATGCACACATTTCATTTTAATATCCATAGGTTTACCGAACCTGTCGTGTCTCAAAGTTGAAATGGTTATTTTACGAGAAAATCGCTTTTTAATATATTGCTAGGTGTATACATATTAGTGCTCGTGACTGTACACCGAGTAGATAGGAAAATTAGTCTATATTTTGGCTTTCACCATCGATGGTTTATCTTAGAACAATAATTTAATGATCAGAATAATAATTTCTTGCACCTAACTGTTTTTACTTGTATTTATTGTCCAATGTCTTGTCGTGTTATAATAATTCACGTTTATTTGCAATATATTTACTTTAGAAGGCTGTTATTTAAACACAGATGTCATCTAAATGGTTTCTGTTGGTAAACGTGCATTCAAATGTAAAATACTTACAGCTAAAAACACCTGTGCCATTTTGGCTTCTTGAATTTATTTTACATGCAGATAAACAGACTATTGAATATGTACTAAGCGCATAAGTGCATACAGAGAATATATTATAGAATCCGCTGGCCAAATGACCATTAAAATTATTGCAGAAACACGTAAACTGCTTTTATTTTTACCAGACTAAAATCAACTTTAGTGCTCTGAAATAGAACTGAACTTTATCATAAGTAAAGTCCTACCAATCAAACTGGTAAAATTAATATAACAGCTACAATAATATTTGATATTACAAACATATCCCCACTCCCATCATACGCGTTTAATTTTTGGAAATAATTTAGCGAAAATTGTTTATTTTCCAGCGTCCCTTTTCCTTAATACTGCGGTGACATCTAGAATTTAACTCGTGGAGATAACCACTAGGAACCTAATTGAATGCCAATGTCGATGAATTTATGTCAAACTCACAAAGCATGAAAGCAATCAGCCTCTGAGAGGCGACGTTACAATAGGCATAAAACTGCAGTTTCAACTTGGTGACATCCTTAAATTACGTTACACTTTAAAAGGGGGGACAAGAAATCACATCGTGTGACATGCGCCGACCTCATAGTATTTCAAATAGGCACAAAAAAGGCACTTTTGAACGTCAGAATGAACAAAAAATAGTAATTGATTCTAGTCGCCTTTTCCAAAAGGTTACGTGTAAAAGTGATTCTAAGAAGTTCTAAGTTTCGTGACGTCACATGTATAAATCTAATGAAAACTTCAACTCTTACGAGAAGCTGACAGGTGACGTTCTTTATTTTCTTCCTACTATATGAGAAGAACTACTGCGTCCATTTGTGTATATACTAGCTTTTGCCAACGGCTTCGCCCGCGTGGTGGTCGGAAATTATCTTATGGGATAAAAAGTATCATATGTGCTATTCCAGACTATAATCTATCTGCGCGCAAAATTTCTTCCGAATCCGTTAAGTAGTTTTTGCGTAAAAGAGTTACAAACATCCATATATCACGCATTTTCGCATCTATAATATTAATAATATAATATAATATCCTTGGACATTTCACACAACGCCATATCGTCCCAAGCTAAGCAACCTAATGCTTGTGTTATGGTAACGAGATGGCTGATAAACTACTTATATACATTTTTTTTTGTAAATAAATACATGTTGTAGATAGAAAAACACCCGATTAGTTTTATTATAGTATAGATATTAATTGGCTTCCTAAAATCACGAATTTCGTGTGACGTAATTTATGGACGGCCCATGAGGCGATCGTGCTTGAAGCGACGGAGAAGGGAACCCGCAACCTCGCGGTCAGAGGTCGCATCTTTATGAGTCGTGGCCAGTAGGATGAGCTATGTTCCCCCATAGATGTGAGCGAGCCTCGCTTGATAGGTATTTATTGTTTCTCCTATATAATGGCGTCATTAACTTCGCTAATTTATGAACTTAGCTTCGAGAAAGCTCTTTCTAAGAGCTGCATGTTGTAAAGTGTGGTTGTTAAGTTAGTTCATAAGTAGTGATAAGTTAATTATATAGTTTAAACTTAAAAGCAACAATAACTAAGACAGGCTTTTACCATAAAACTGTGCTTTATCAAATACTTATTGCTCTTACTCTAAAGCTTGGTGTACACCGTGTCGGTTTTACCAATGAAACAATACGTGTTACGTAAAGACAGCATAATACGTTTTATCGATTCAGCCCATCGATCCATCAACGAGTGCCAGTAAATTTATTGCCCTCCCACAGCCGAATTTTACGAGTTTTTACGTGGGAATATAAGAAACTACTAAACAGAATCTATTTATCTTTCTTTCCTAGTCTGGGAACGAGTGAAACATCCAAATTACGTAAATAACTATAAATATCAGTGGCCATTACGGAGCTTTATGTCATCGTAAATAATATTATAAACTGGAAAATGAGTTTGTTTGTTTCTTATGCTTTCACGCTAAAACTGCAGAACGGATTTGGATGAAATTTGGTACACACATAGTAAGTAAGTAAGTAAATCATTTATTTGCGTCAAACATGGTATACATTGATGTTAATATTATTACAGTAACTCAACATGTTTCGCTAAGATTAACATAGCATGCAAAAAAAAAAAACTATTTTGACAAAAGGAATCAACATCTCACATCCATAAAATCTTCATTCAATAAGCCACTTGTGTAATTCTGTCTTAAATTTCCTCGAATTCAATATTTTAAAGCGACTTGGTATTTTGTTATAAATACGTACGCACATTGCTAGGCAGTTTTTGTCGTATTTGGCAAGTCTTGGCAAATCACTTAATACCATGCAGTTTATGACCTTTATACCATAGACCATTACCTAGGTAAGGATATATACTTCTTATTCTTCTTCTAACTATCTTATAGGATAGTCTTTACCCCGGTACTACCTTCCCGTGGGATAGTTTCCGACCTCCACGCGGGCGAACCTGCGGGTCAAAGCTACTCATACTCTACAATAAATCGAAGTGTTAGCGCGTGGTTGGAATACCATCAAAGGTCACTTAATCAATTACACGTGGAAGATAAAAAAAAGCACCATCGTGGACACTGGCAGTGGAACACTTTTGAACCTTATTTTCAAATGCTTAAGGGTGAAAAGTGGTCAACCGTAATTAATATATTTACAAAAGTTTGAATCGTCGGTTAGTCAGTCGAATGTTTATACTCATTGCGTCATGGAATGAGATGTAAAAGAAGTCAGAGGTAAATAAAGTGGAAACTGTATAAAACATACAATAAAACTAAAAACGAAACGTTGAAAGGGATTTTAACGTTGAAATAATACAATTTGTGGCCAAAAATATACCCATGTGTATACAAAAATAACGATTAATTGTCTTTGTAACAATAAAATCCATTTTAAAGTTTCATCCTGACTCACTACGTTACATTACAGTCAAAAAAAAAATAGTCTATTTATTTATTTATTTATTTACACAGCCGCACGGGATGATCAATCAGGTTAAGCTACGCTTGCCGGGGTTAGTCCGTAGATGGGTGACCATCTTTACATACCGAGACTCCTACGTGTCTCAGAAAGCACGTTAAGCTGTTGATCCCGGCTGTCATTTAAGTTTCTTTGACAGTCGTTTCGGGGCATCAGAAGCCCGAAATTCTGTCAGCCAGTCTTACCATGGGGTCTTATCATGGTCTTATCGTATTACCCAATTACTGGGTTCTAAAGGTCAGATAGGCAGTCTCTCCATGTAAATTACTGTTATCCAGCTTCATCCTGTTAGACTAGAAGCCGACCCTAACACAGTTGAGAAAAGGTTAGACAAACTTATTTTGCCGACTAACTTTCTGTAATAGGACACCCAAATCCTTAAACAGCGAATGAAATTTTGAATTTTCAATAGTCATACAAATACTGCCAGGCATTAATTTTATTCTACGGGTAAAAGATATTAGATGTAAATAGTAATAAAATACGTATTATTATAGTTGAACTACACGTGAGAAAACTTTGAACTAAAATGCTTTGTTCACTCGCGTATAGCTACTTAATTACAAATTAGACCGAACAAAAAAATACCGATATACCTTCAGTAACAATTATTATCAAAGGTAATATTGTAAACAACTTTCTTGGCTGACTGTACATAAGTAATGGCAGCAAAAAAAACATAAGTGATGATGTGTAAGCGATAGGTCACCACCTATTATTACTCACTTAATAGGTACCTACGTACATACGTGTTATTACCGCCGACTTCGCCCGTCTACACTCGTTCCAATTAATTTAATGGAACTACTTACAAACTTACTGCGTCGTAGGTTTAGTGGTCGCATGCGCCACTTCTAAGTTTACGATCGTGAGTTCGATACCCGGATCAGACAAAGTGTTATTGTATTGAGGATTCTCAGTAGCAGCCCAGAGCCTTAATTTTTTCAAATAACGTCTCCCGCTCGGGGTGGAGCGGAAAGGAGTGTCAGACTCTCAAAACCTATCCATGTTCCTTCCTTAGCCCTTTATGTTCCGGGTAGCGGTTACCCTTTCGGACAATCCCGCTGAATCAGCCCGGAGCCTAGATTAGTAATATGGGGTATGGGGTATGGGGTATTACATGGGACAGTAAACGTAATTGGTGAAATTTGGGAATACTAGTGAACCTCTGCCTGACCCTTCGGAGATAACAGGCGTGATTTGTAATGATGTTAATTAGTAATTTTCACTATCCGATTGGTAATCTCAGCGAGGGCTAGTTCGAGGCGCCGTGCTGTGGGAAAAGAGTTCCTGGAAGAACTTGAGAGATCCACTTGAATCCCCAGCATCAGCAGTTGAATAGTAATTACCTTGACCTTTTGAAAGCCGCAGCATAAACGCACGCGCGTGTCCTCCACGCCAAGCTACAAATTTATTTCTTCTTGACATCATGAATTGCCCAATATCCATGGTGTCTTTTAATTTGTTCCATGTCATTAAATACGTGCGATATCTAAACACTCACAAAAGTAATGATTTAATTGTTTATTTCGTGTTATAGTGTTGTTGTCATTGTCACATATTTGTGTCGTTGGCGTGCAGGGCATGCGCTTGCTTGTCACGTATATGTGACAATGGCATAATGGCATTCAAAAGCTTAAGGCCGAACATTAAAAAACCGGTGTCCCACATCTACGAAGATCGATTCTGTCTAACCTAAAATATTGGTAGGTTACTGAATTTAGCAGACATAACCTTTCACTTACAGCAAAACGTATAAAATCCATCATCTTACTAATTTGAAAGGTTCACATTAATGTTCTCAATAAATATCCCGTCCCACACAAAACAGACAAACTTCAAGTCCTTTGTATGAAACAGCCATTACAGCTTGCAGCCCATAAGCTGAAGCTATAAGTGCTTGAAACATTAATAACTCGCAGCTTGTAATTGCATTACCTTCTAATCTGTAATTTATTGTGGATCCGGATGTACGGACCTGTTTGGCCTTAGGCAGCGTGCACATGATACGGCTAATCGCAATCGACGGAAGCTGCGGCTGAACGATATAAATATTACAATCATGTAGCTGGTGCATGCATGAAGTGCGATCGCTCCATTACTACTGCTACTGCCCATCTTTGGGTAGATATCGGTTGTGTTGACAGAATTACTTCTGGCAACGTTTGTTGTCGTCACAACAGTTTATTAAAAAAGGTATTTTTACTGTCTAGAGTCTCATCGGTTACTGCCTACTCGGTCTCTACTGTGGTAGAGTCCGCTTCCAGGCTTATTTGATTCAGAATACTACACGACAGTCTTCATAGTTCAAGAGACGGCAAAGGAAGGTCTTTAACAAAATATGAAGCAGGTAACTGAAACTATTACCGACTACGACAACGACAAAACATCAATCTGTCAAAATATGTTGGGGTCAGCTTCCAGTCTAACCCGATGCATCCAGGAATACCAGTATTTTATATGTAGCGACTGCCTACCTGACCTTCACAACCTAGTAAGAGGGTAAAACAACCCCTTGATAAGACTGGCTGTCTGACTTTCGGGCTTCTGATAACACGTAGCGACTATCAAAGATTCGCCAATGACAACCGGAAACAACGGCTTAACGTGCTTTCCGAGGCACAGAGGAGTCTCGGTATGTAAAGATTCAATACGAAAATCGAACAAATTACCGCACGCTGCAGGTATGTACTACGCCTTATATTTGACTAGCTGTTGCTCGAAGCTTTTCCCGCTTCGATTAGTTCATGCACTTAATTTAGAGTCGTGCTTCGATTTGTAATACATTTCCTTAATTATGCACGAAATAATTGCTTTATTCGCCGACATTAAGCTTAGTTTTCATGCAAATCTAAGGAATTACAAGAAAAATCCAATCTGGACTTCTACGGTAAACGCTTAGAACATAAACTTTGTAGTTTTAAAGCATTAATTAGATAGTTGATCGTTTGCTTAGAAAAACACTGGTTTTACGATTAGAACGGTAATTGATTAGCTTAATGAGTCAACAATTATTTATTTTACACAGCACAATTTATTTTCTGTAAAATAAATGTGTTTACTTAACTTGAACATTCATTTGTATTTATTTCTGTCTAACTAGCCGTCAACTTAATAAGAAAGGAAGAAATATACAATGTGGAAAAAACAATACGACCATAAATGCAAACACTGACAATACTAATGAATAGGACTATTTTGGAACTATCAAATAAATCCTAACACCGACATTTAAAAAGTGATTTGGTCAAACAAACTAAATAATTGTGGTGAACCGACTATGGGTTTTGCCAATCTTTGACTAGCTATAGTGACTAAGCTATTAGATATATTGAGTTTTCGTATGCAGGCTGGCGACATTATTAGCAGCATTAAATATACGCAGTTTAATTTATGATCGTATTGTAGTCTCCACTTTGTATAAGTAAAGAAAAAGAACTTTAGTGTTTTTAAAATCGAAACGTAATGGTGTCCGACTATACTCAATACTTTATTGCATTCCATAATGTCAAATAAAACAGTTGGTATGTTAAACATAGAATCAATTATGGACCCTGTCGGGCACAGCAAAGTTAAATTAATTGGTAGTAGGAGAGAGGATGAAGAAAATGTGATTAGAGTGTAACACAGGTAAATAAAAACTTCCCATGGTACTAATGGATCGCTTGGTACGGGAATTTTTTACTGGTACTACTGGTGGTACTACTGGTACCACGGGAAACAAACGATTTTACTGACTAACAATAGACGAATCTTTGATTTTATTCACACATAGACTAGGCAATAGATGTGGCGATACATATCCCGAATATATATACCGAATCTGTTCCCTTTTTTTTTAAGGCTGGGAAGTCATCCAATGACTTCTCCCGCTCTGGGTGGAGCGGAAAGGAGTGTCAGACTCTTACTGACTAAAACCCATCCATGTTCCTTCCTTAGCCCTTTATGTTCCGGGGTAGCGGTAACCCTTTCGGACAATCCCGCTTACCCGGCAGGCTTGGCCCTGAGGGGCCCCTTCATATGCTGACATCTCTTTGAGGCGCGCATGGAACATATACGCGCCGTCCGGCACGGGCCTGGTGCTGATCGGACGGTGAGTCACCCATTACTCACCGTCCGCAGGCCCGAATCTGTTCCCTAGTTCAATAAAAACCGAAATACCTTCATATAAGAACCGTAATCGAAAACTTCAATAACATGTTTATAAAATAATACGAGGGTGCGTTTTTAAGTTCGCGGAACGGGTAGGTAGATAATAAGTGGGGATGTCGCTGAATTAGGTGCTAATTGAGCCACTCACTATTAGTATAAATACCGGGTTTTATTATAATAAGATCTTGACTCTCTAGACTTGTTTGGTTGACGATAACTCAAAGTTATCGTCAACCAAACAAGTCAATCGGGAAGAAATTGTGAAATATGGGGAAAATTGAGTTCCGTGCCGTTATAAAGTTCCTTACCAAGCAAGGAAAATCAGTTCAGAATATACTGGAAGAGATGTCATCCGTTTACGGGGACTCTTGTCCAAGTAAAACTATGATTTACAAGTGGCATGCTCTTTTTAAACAAGGCAGAGAGTCACTTGAAGACGACACACGGCCAGGAAGGCCGATCGAGGTGACCACTTCGGAAATTATTTAAAAAGTTGAAAAATTAATATCAAAAGATGCCAGCCAAAAGATTAAACAACTCGCAGAAATGGTTGGAGTATCAGATACAACCATTTTCAAAATTTTTCACGACCATCTTGGCATGACTAAAGTCAGCGCAAGATGGGTGCCGAGAATGCTCACGCCGTCTCAAAAGCAACAGCGCGTGGAGTGTTCTCGTGCATTTTTAGACCTCTGTATGAAAGACAAAGATGCGAGTATTGGCTCGAATTGTTACTGGTGATGAAACTTGGGTTCACCACTATGAACCTGAGTCCAAACAGGACTCTATGCAGTGGCACAAAAAAGGCACAACACCACCCAAAAAATTTAAGGTGGCACAATCGGCTGGGAAAATTATGGCGACAGTCTTTTGGGACTCAGAAGGAATCCTATTGCTTGATTATAAAGATAAAGGTGTCTCCATAACCGGAAATTACTACGCTTCAATCCTAGAAAAATTGAAGGAATCCGTTAAGGGGAAAAGAAGGGGAAAATTGACCAAGGGTAGCCTTCTTCTGCACGACAACACGCCTGTTCACAAGTGCCGAGTTGCGATGGCTGCCCTGCAAAAGGTGGGCTTCGAAATTTTGCCACACCCACCCTATAGTCTTGACCTGGACCCCAGTGATTATTATCTATTTCCAAACTTAAAAAAGAACTTCGTGGGAAAAAGTTTTTAAGTGATGAAGAAGTGAAGGAAGCAGTTTCGGCGTATTTTTTAGACAAAGACAAATCAATTTTTTTTGAGGGTATACATAAGTTAATTGAAAGATCCGAAAAATGTATTAGGGTAGCAGGTGAATATATTGAAAAGGAGTAATAAATTTGGCTTTTTATTTCCACTCCTTACCCCTCATTCCGCGAACTTAAAAATGTCCCCTCGTATAATAATAACCGTAATTAAATTGTAGGTATAACTCTACAGCATTAAATGAAGTCTCTAATAAACCCCAACCAAGCATTACATGATAGCACTATGCTTAGCAGTGAGCGCTTCGATTGAAGGTAACAACTGGTCATCACCACACTTTCGTTGCGTAGGATCATTATGTAGGAAAATTCAGAAGTTTTACTTATTAGAACCGCGTAGCTTGATAGCCAGAGCCAGAGAGCTGACCATCTCCTCTTAAAGCATAATTTTAATAATACTTCGTAGTGGGGAAGAGATGGAGCTAGACGTCCTGTATAGCTCTGTATTTGACGGATCAGTAAAAGTCTGAAACTCTCTTCCGCTCCAACCACAGCGGGAGTGATAATTAGAAAAAAAAACAAAAGAAATCAGTCAAATGAATAACTTTTTGTGAGAAACATAAATATCAGATAATATATAGTTGCGAGTCACAAACAAATATCTGTAGACCCTTAAAGTCATCAAAGTAAGTGACAGTACAGGAATCTCAACAATGAATGACTGCACTTAAGTAATATAAGTATATAATATAAAACCAATGTATTAATGACTTCCAACAGAAAAAAGAGTCAAGAGTAAGTTGTATGATATGAGCATAAAGCTAACAAAGATGGCGGCACGGTAACCACGAGAGCGAGCAGCAGTTTCATCCGAAAATATTTAGATTGCTTGCAAGAACGTCCAATAACCATAAGTGCACCTTCTGCCAATGCTGCTGTAGTGTGATTACCATGCAATAAGATGTTCTAGATAAACATGGGCGTAAACGCGGCCCGTTAATTTAAACATAACTGTGTGTAGAACAATACGAGTAACGTGGAAATATGCGAGATTAGTGATAGTCGGAATTTGTCGAGCCGGTCCATGGTAAAATAAAATAAAAAATACATTTTTTTTTCTCATTTATTGCCACATCAAGAACTCTGTATATGATGATGATGTCGACATTTTGGAAGCTGCGCCACAACTGCGCGTCTGATGTGCATCATCTTCTAGCCTTTTTTCAACTATTTTGGGGTTGGCTACCAGTCTAACCAGATGCAGCTGAATACCAGTATTTTACATGGAGCGACTGCCTATCTTACCTCCACAACCCAGTAACTGGGCAATACGATACCCCTTGGTAAGACTGGCTGTCAGGTTTTCGGGCTTCTGTCGAGCCGTAACGACTGTCAAAGATGCACAAATGACAAATGTTTTCCAAGGCACGGAGGAGTCTCGGTGTGTAAATATGGTGACCCATCCACGGCCAACCCCGACAAGCATAGCTTAACATGATGAATCGACCTGTGCGGCTGTAGGTACTTAGCCACGAGTTCCTCCATGTGCTCCTCTTGTGCGTGTACACGATACATTTGCTCCGAGCTAAAACGTAGCGCAGTAATTGTGGCGACGTAAATGTACGGTGCGTGTAGCGTGTGGCGCCGGTGTGCGGCCTCACTTATTGAGTATTTATAGTCTTTTACACTTTTCATAAATAAAATATAAATAATAAATTTTGTTTCGCTCTCACATTACAACAAAAACTTAATCTATGAAGGACACATTAAGTTGTTTGTTGGTGGTACAGCAGCACATAATAGATCATCTACCAAATCCCAAGTCAAGCTTGTATTTTAAGAGTTAGTGGTTTTTAAGATGCAGGACTTACATAGAAACTAACCTTTTAGCCTAGATAATGACTACCAACACTTACCAAACAGTAAATAAATAATTTTTTTTAACAGTGAAAAATAATAATAAAGCTATACAAATAAAGAAAATTGTGTCTGATTGTAATGACAAAATAACAACTTTTTACTAAATGCATACGTTACTTAAAATAAAAAGTCTATTTATATAATTTGTGTCTGTAAATCTGTAGGTTTTTGACTGGGCTTTAAGTGACCGATAACTGATGTTATAAGGACTTAAGCTAGTTTTATTTTAGAAAAATAATTAGAGACCACGCGGACAAAGCCGCTAACAAAAGCTAGTTTTTAAATAAAATAGAAGGCCAATTTTAACAAGGTGTGATAGGGGGGGTCCCTATCACACAAAAAGCCAAATACCTAGCTTCACTGCAAATGTATTTCCCATGCAATCACAACATAAAAAGTACCTTTAACACGTCCCTTTGCGAATAGTATACAGTTTATTGAGCAAACACTCGTTGAAAGGTCGCAGTTCCACTCGGCACTCGGCAGTGATTGCATTTAAACCATGATTTCCTTCACCACTCGACTAACTGAGGACATTGACTCTAAATTCCTTCTAAACCCCATTTATTCCAATTAGCAACTGTTAATGCTGCTCGGTAAATACTTGGACATAGATCAAATACTTCCATTTAAATTATATTCCATTCAATGTACATGGCCTTTCACATGGCTCGCAATGATAAGTTTTTGTTCATTTGAGTAAGTTTGTCAGTTTGTTTGTTACCTTTTCACGCCTAAATTCCTGAACCGAACATCCTGAAATTTCGCATATATGTTAGGTGTACAGAAACGGACATAGGATACCTTTCATCCCGAGAAAAAGCAAAGTTCTGGAAGAGCACAGAAATAACGTTCTTATGATAATAGATGGCGCGACGTGTACATTCCGTTCTGAGCCTATGATTGCAACGGCCAAACAACAAGCAGAATACCACCCGAATTGGTTGTCCAATTCTAAATGAATGCGAGTGAAACTTCGGGCAAAAGCTAGTTTCTAATATTTTGTAAATGATAAGCTATTAGTGATTAAAAAAATGGATATTAATTAAAACGAATGTGGTGTGCTGTGCCGATCTCAAGTAAATGGGGAAAAAGACACGAAGTCCTTATAGAGCGGCGTCACCTACCTACTGAGTTACTTTTCCAAGAAGAAGAACCATAAGTATACAGTTTATATGTTTCCTAACCTAACAGCCAATTTTACCCATCATCGTCAGCCCACAACAGTCCACTGTTGGATATAAACCTTAATTGCCTGCCACTCAGCTCGAGTCTCGGCAACATCCAATGCAAATTAATTAATATCACTCGATTCTCGAAATATAAACCAAATCACCAAAAAGGTTAGTTAATAAACACACTCATATCCACTCTCGTTATTCTCGATCCGTATCCCAATTTCATCCTCTCGCAAAAACGAGCAAACCCTCCCAAAACTAGTGGGTAACCCTGACCACACCTTGCGATGTCTAACAGCTAGATACGCGAATATTTCAATGAATACATTACATGCACGGACCTTATACGTGCATTATTCTCTAACGGGCTGTAATAAAGGCTTATCTTCGATCTGCGTATATATCTACTACACAATGGTCGGTGCGCGTTTCTGAAGGAAAAACTCGATGGCCACTTGTGCTGGCGATAATGGTGCAGTTATGGCTATACGGTGATAATAATGATGATTAATGAAGAAAGAGGCGCGGGTTTGAATTAACTTTATGGCGGCAAAGGTACATGGGACTTGGGTCTATTCTCACCAAGTAAGCCTAACGGATTCTTTATTTTCTAACATACACGTGATAAGGTGCTAAACGCACAAAAGACGATGGTGTTAGTAAATAGGAAATGTCTATTCCTTATTTGCAGTTGAAAACTAAAGTCTAAAGGTTTACTCGTTAAAACAGCCAGGAGACCTTAGGGCCGAGACAAAGTAACATTCTGTTAGTGATGAAAAAGTCAAAAATATATGGGATTCAATTAGACTGAAAAGCTTATGAATCCTGTTGAAAGTAAAGAAGAAGAAGCAAGAAACGCTTTGAAAGCAATTGTCTGTTGTTGATGGCAATGCCTTCTTCTCTCATTCTTCTCTTTGAGTGTATTTTTTTTATGTGTGGAATTCCTCATGTTATACCCGCAGTATTGAAAAGCAGAGAGAGACAGTTTTAAAAAACTCGAATAAATCGATAACATGTCGGAAGAAGACTGTTTTGTTGCGATTAATATAAAGCTACTTATAATATAATAATTCTAAGCTACTCTTCAAATTAGTCGCTACTACGCTAGTTCTCTCAAGATAGGCGTAGTAAACGTCTCCTTTGACTAATTCAAATCATTAATAAAGTATGTAGCGATCTTGCACAGATCGCTACACACAATGGGCCATTGTGTGACGATGCTGGCATTCGATGGTCATTTGTGCCTGAAGCACGTAACGGGTTGATCGCTATTTTGCGATTAAACGGATGCCTAAGTAATAACCATAGGATGCTTAGTTTACTTTTAGATTATAATGGATAAAAACAGCATAGACAAGACTTAAAAGAAAAACTAAAAAAGAAATGTATAAACTACATGATAAATTAGTGGTGTACCTACCTACTTTGTTTAGGGTCTGCCACGATTTGCTGTGGACAGATAACAATTGGTCCAATTAATATAAAAATGGTAATATTCAGTATTTCATCAATCATTTATTAAGAGCAGAACAAACAGAGGTCCATGCAAGACTTATCACTTAATAGCATAGGTGATCATAATTAGCCTATAATGTTCCCATTGCTGGGATTTATAGATACTGTAGTAATTTTAAACTACATTCATAATATTTTTTGTACAGAGGCCAGCACATCAAGTTACCACAATCTGTCAAATTTCTTTGATAGTATTTCAACTTTATTGCAAAGACATAAGGTTCATTTTTAATTGGAAAATTTGACAGTTAGGGATAGCTTGATGTGCTGGCGTCTGTACAACTTCTTTACCCTACCTAACTGATTGTTGCACTGTTGCATGATACATACTTTCACATGTTACGTTTAGCATGAAACCTGTGTCAACAACTGTTGGTCCATCAATAACATAAATCAAATGTGCCCGTCTTTATTTTATCCTTTTAGGTTTGACTGTTACTCTGTAGAATGCTAACAGAGATATTTTGGCGCCTAAAGGACATTGACAATTTGACATTCATGAATTTGTCAAAACAAGATGGCGGGGTTCCGATTTTTAACTCGCGCCAAAAAAACGTGGAACTATACGTTTATCAATCTCGTCCTAAGTTCTTTCGTTTATTGGAAGATAAATTAATTAATTAGTAACACAAACAAAAGCCCTATTACCATAGCTACCCACCTGTACCTACTCATTAGCCTATCAGCCAATCAGAGCCTATCAGGGCACCGACACACGTCGAAGGTTCGTGCCCTGATGTCATCACCACACGTGACTTCCTGCCCGCTTGGAAATGGACGCAACCTAGTGGGTGGATCTGATAGGCCGAGATAGATATAGGTATCTACAGAGCTTAGTAAGGTTTGACTTGTTTAGATTATCTGTGGTGAACGTTAATTTGAAGATAATGAGTTAATTTGGGTGAGTATAGCTGTTGTAATAGATACGTAAGCGGTGTGCGTTAGATACGTTAGAAGAACAAATGATTAACCTACTATTGAAGTCTATGTGGGTGATCAAAGAAGGGATCAAAATGAATGAAGTCATTGACACTGACTTACAGATGGAAAATAATTATCACTTGCTTCAAAACACGCTGAAGAAAAAAAACGTGAGGAAACGTGAGGAAATACTTGAGAGATATTTCTCAACATATGAAGCTAAGTCAGATGCCCATGGGCAGCTTAAAAACTCTGACACCAGGTTAGTCACTAACCACACAAAGAAAGAAAGAAGACAGATGGAAAATAATTCAAAGATACTATAGAAACAATTGTATACCCGTATACACAGTAGGTAAATGAAAATACACTTGGGGATTTCAAAGTGAATAACCGAATTCGCTCTTTATTTCCCGTCCAACAAGGGGATCGCCATCACACTTCCCAAACAAACACGCTACCTATATCGACTAAATTTTTAAACAAATTCCAGCACTCCAGTCAGCTATCAAACGTAACTGCATTAGGTTCGGAGCATAATTACGAGAATGGCGCTTCAAACACTGCTAATTGAACATTGGACAAAAAAAAGAGTGGCAGTCCTGATCAACCCTCAAACGCCGGCGCGACTGGCTACGGGTTGGTCCGTCAGACCTTCGTCAAGTAAACAATTACATCGGTCGAACGTTGTGACCTTAAAAAGTTAAAATACTCCAGTAATTGTCGACGATGTGACAATTTATATGACAGCGAAATGTAAGGGTTATATCTACGTACTTACCTTAGGTGTTAACGTATGGACGACAAAGGGTTAATAATAGATTGGCAACGGTTTTCCAACCAGTCACGGCCTGGTGCATTGTCTTTGGCGTTAGATCGATCAAGCAAAACCTCAGTTGGGAAATCTATGTGTTATTAGCAATCGAAGACTAATTTGGGGGCCTAGACAAGTGACAATCGCTTCGTGTCGATTCGAATTCAAAAATTGTTGATCGAACAATTCGTCATCTCAGCGATTCGGATTGTCAAGAAGCCCATTTGTCAACGCATTTGTATGGGAATATTGATAGAGTTTCGTTACGCAATTTGACATTGTCTAGCACTTAGCGATCGAAAACGATTGATCACGTCACATATCGAAAGCTAATGCCAATTCCACACATATCGGATTAATCTAATTTCGTTATCGTTAATGAAAATGTGACTTTGTCTAGGCCCCCTGAATTTAGTAACGCAAAATATATTTAACTTTAGGGACTTAAACATAACTGGCGAAAGGTGTTATGTTGTAATTTAACTTTCCAGGCTCAGATGTTATTTTTTCATTATTAGATATTCATAATTATGATGATGATGATGATGATGATGATGATTAGAAAAGGCTGGGGTCGGTTTCCAGCGGAAACTTTTCTAACCGGAAGCAGCTGAATACCAGTATTTTACATAAAGCGACTGCCTATCTGACTTCCCACTACTGTGTAGTGGGTAATACCCTGTGGTCAGACTGGTTGCCAGAATTTCAGGCTCCTGGCGACCCGTAACGACTGTCAAGGATTCACGAATGACAGCCGGAACCGACAAATCAGCGTGCCTTCCGAGACACGTAAAGGTCTATAAAGATATATAACTTATTATATTCCGTAGGATGGCAAACATTGAAAGAATACACAAAGTTTGATCAGCATCTCACAGTTTCCAAGGTAAAAGAGTTAAATATAACCATGCTAGGTTTAAGTTAAACGTATAGAACCAAACTGTTACGAAAGCCCGTATCTCACAGGTCTGCATGGAGTCCACGACGATTTTATGTCTCACTATAACTCACAGATACAATCCATGCAGTAAAATGTTTTGCCTGTAATTCAAAACAACGGTGTAATTCATTACGCCGCCATCACTCTTGTAAAATAGACGTTTCTAAGCTTTGCGTACGTGTGAATATTTACTTTGCCTTATAGTTACTGTTGCTTAAGACATTGACCAAGTGTTGTGACTGAAAGTCCATTTTTATACAATCAAGGGTTTTAGATAACTTAAAATCAATCGAGTAATAAGAATAAAGCTAAAGCAAAGAGGTTAAAGAACACAAGAAGTAGGCTGCTAAGTTTAATGAACAAGTTATCTCTGTGCTGAGTTTTGAGTTTCATCATACTTCAATCAGTGACAGCTTTCCAAACAAACTGAAAGAGGAGATTCTCTTTCAATCTTACCATTTTTTCTGAACGAAAGTCTTCATGAATATCCTCCGTTTTGGGAGAAAGGAAAGTTATTTCGAGGTCCTACTACCTACGCCATCGTTCAAGGTCTGTGGAGCAGTCTGTTCGTATTGTTCTACCAATCTACTTTTATCCATCACTATCTGGTGCTCTCAGCTACCCGCCCCTGTCTCAAACAAAAATAAAGCCTCTACGGCTACAATTAGAGATCATTTTACATATATTAGGTACATACTATAAAAAACAAAACAAATATCTCTCTTCCATGACCTGATTAGCCGCCTCGCCCCTGCCAAGCGCCCGCACCGCCGTCCATCGGTTTAATTGATATTTCCCCGTTAGACGTTAACGTTAACGCACCTAATTTACTTTCATAAACACAAACCATGACGCTTTTTCACCTCCATTGCACAATAACCCCTATTATTATTTACAACTAACGTCCTACAGACGGATATTTTTATAGATACCTCTAATAAATATTAAAAGCTCACGTTTTAAGCTAGACTTGAGTGGTACCTATACTATATCGACGACGCGGTGGGCGCAGTGGTAGAGCGTTTGACTGCTACGCACTATGTCGCGGGTTCTATTCCCGCACGGAACAAATATTTGTACGACCTGCAAGTATTTGTTACGAGTCTGGGTGTTTTTCTATCTATAATATGTATGTATTTACAAAAAAAATGTATATAAGTAGTATATCAGCCATCTCGTTACCATAACACAAGCAATAGGTTGCTTAGCTTGGGACGATATGACGTTGTGTGAAATATCCAAGAATATTATATTAATATTATTATACTCTGGCTAATAAAAAATAAGAAATAGGTACGGCGAACCCTTTTTTGGAACCTATAATGAATCCTTCTAATATTATGAACTTGAAAGTTTGTGAGGATGTATGGATGTTTGGTACTCAATCACGCAAAAACTACACATCGGATATCGATGTAATTTGGCACAGCGATAGATTATAAACTGAATTAACACAAAATATACTTTTTATCTCGTTACCGGTAGGATGAAGCCGCTGGCAGAAACAAGGATGAAATGACCTTGGGCATACCTAAAACTTTCGAATGTATGACTTGTTGAGGCTTAAGGACAAGAGATATGAGATAATAGTTTAATGATTAAGTACAGTAAATCAGAGAGGCATTAATACGTTCATTAAAATTTGTCATTTTAAAATGACATTTACTACCAATTTCACCAACGAAACTGAACGCAATCAGCACGTCTAAACTGCGTTCAAGACCTGTCAGCGTAAATATTCCACAGAAAATAATGACACTGACAGCACTTAAACGGGATTGCTGCACTTTCTGATCGTGTTCACTTTTATTAGTGAAATTCGCCGTTAGATAATTAATAATATCGGCAGTTTGCGATTGATGTTGGATTTAACGACACATCTAATGGCAGTCAGTAATTATTTGACAGATTACTGAAACAGTAACGAGAATTTAAAGTGACGTAAGAGTACACATTTCCTCTCTCGAACTTCAATCGATAAAGACCGAATGTTGACTAGCAACAATAACGTTCAGTCGTGCAGTAAACAAATTGATAGATCCGAACCGATTGAAATATCGTGTTCCATAACCTTTGAACAAATATGGCCAAAAAGCCATACAATGCATCGATCACTAAACTCGTAGATAATATTCATTTTACAGTCGTTCTGTCAATGTTTAACCTTTTGAACGGCGGAGTCATGTCTTTACGACAAAACGTAATCACGACACCAACTCCGCTTTATACGTCAAAAATATCACGACATAGGTTTTGTATCGAGAAATTCTGCCCTCGATCATTGTTGCTAGGTTGTACAGCTATTATAAACCGATGATCGATTGTAGGACGCACACGCTGACACGCCCGATGTTTCCCAACAGCGCATTCTCGAAGGGCTCAAAATCACAAGTCGTAAAGGTCATGCGCACCAGTCGTAACCTTTCTATTTGATCAGTCTATCGACTCGGAACTTGGACCGCAAACAAATGATAACAACTCTAACGCTCAACCAATTCTCGACTTTATGCATTAGAAACTTTGTTCTAAGTACAAGAAGAACTAACTTTGTGAACGTTGAGAAGTTAATGTCCGTGACGAGAGCAGGCCCGTTCATTAAACTGACAAACGAACAAACATACAGACACGCAACAACGCTGCGTGTGTGTTTATAGCACACTTTTATATTGTTAGCTTTAGAAAGCTCTATTGTCAGGTCGAAAGGAAAATGCAAATTTGGTAAGTTTTGAGCAAATAATAAATTTTGCGAAGAACGAGAACGCCGTAAAGTGGAGGGTGATTGCATTAGCCGCTGAGAGGCAACGACCGTGGTGAGAATGCGTAAGATCACTAAATGGAGAGGTAATCATTAAGGAGTAGTAATTTGGGAACCGGTCGCTTGGCTCACAGCTGCACTGGTTACCGCGACAATGTCCAGAGGGCGGTGATTATCACGTTCCGTGTGCGAAAAGGAAGTGTGGGGAATCCGTTATTGAGTGAACGGTACGTGAAGAATTTCCGCTAAATAAATTACAAAAAGTACCACTTGATTACTTGACATGCTTCGATTTGTGCACGTGACGGTCGCCGTGTGATGCGTCCGTCGCAATTACGGGAAAATCTACTGCTACCGGCCTAATGGATCTGAACAGACTTCTTTTTCTTAAGAAAATTGTCGGATAAGTATGTCGATTAAAGACGTGCCCGAACATGGATGGATGAACTGGCTCCAGCGACACGTGAGAACACAGAATCTCCTTGTATTCCATTAGATACGTATTTTTAAATTTCACACTAGTTTTCTCGTAGATTGCTTTCCCGTTTAAGCAATAAAAGCACTTTCTTTGGCGATGGAATCCAATTAGTGAAAACGGGTATTCAAGTAATGTAACGTGATGACCGTGTGAATATCATTTAAGTATGTAAATGAAAAGTAAGGTTGGTCTCACGAAGTGTGCAGAAAATGTGACATCGGCATGCATTCTTATATTGGGTATACACACTTTTATCGTAGCTTGAAGCACATAGCTTTTTATCCCCAAAACTGAGATAAAGTCTCATAGCTATGCATTGTGGAATGATATAAACCGATCTTATACCAAAATCACCATCATCATGAACAACAAAGCCAAGATTGATCGATTTTGTGATCGTTCTTATTTTGCCAAGTTCAAAATAAGAACGATCACAAAAAAACAAAGCACAATCTAAGTCAATCACCACAATCAATCTTCAGAACGGTTTCATAACTGACAATCGAACTACCCGCAAGCCTAACAGTACGGCTCTCGATTGCCAACCGGCGCAAGCGCAACTAATCTTCCTAGTGTAGGAGCCAGTCAGAAAGCGACAAATAACTGTGCCAACGGCTATCTGTTCTTAATCGCAGGCCGTAAGGAAGCTGTTCAAGCCGTTTAGAATAGTCTGGAGCATATACACTTCGTAGCTAGCTCGATTTGTGCCACTCCTGGATAATTTAGATCGTAATTCTTAGATGGAGTTCATAGACCCCGCCTGTAGGTACTCTTGAACACCTAAGTGCACAAAAGCTCGGCTTTACAAGTTCAACGACAGCATTTTAAACAAATGTCGTCGAATAAATCCATCATCATGAACAGTTACTGTCCCCTGCCCTACATGACCCTCCGGAGGACCGACAGACTAGGGCTTGACGACTGACAAGTCTTAGGATTACTGTCGATACTACAGGTCAGACAGGCAGTAGGACCCCATACGTGAGATTTGTTAAGCTTTTGACTTGTTTAGCTTCCTAGTATGGAGGGTAGAAGTAAGGAGGACCGTCTTGTATGGGGGATTAGTCGAAAAAGTATCCACTTGTAAACAGCAAATTATTGTTCGAACTCTCACCGAAATAGCGCTAGTGTAGCAAGTGGGGTACTTGAAAACACTGTATAATTTTATTCCATACTCATGTTTGTCTATATATTATAATAAAATTTAAAAAATTGCGCTGTCACAAAGCGGAAATGTTTCTTTCCTTTTTTAATTTAGTATCCTACTCTAATAATTTGTGGCGCTCTATTTAAAATTCTTCCACTTGCTACTGTAGCGCCACCTTAATTTGCTCCCTTTCAACGGACCCTTTTTAATACACTGAGATGGTCCTCGTTACTTCTACCCTCCACACTTCCTAGCTTTAATAGCTTTGATACCGTGAAATCACCAAAAATCCCGTCGTTAAATTCTTGACAAAACAAAACAGCATCGCTCGTCGATTTTTCCAGACTATGCAGCACACGCGTCTATCCGTCAGTTCCAAGACAAATGGCCGCGCTGCCGGCTATCAGTATATAATCGCAGCCTGTAAGGAAGCTGTCGGGGCCATTTAGAAACGTTTTCCGATGATTGCGAAACCGACTAGCTAATTATTCCGCAGAGCCGTGATGGATGGCCCGCGTCGAGGATTCGCTTATGCAAATACATGTTGCATTAGATTGATGGATGCGTTTGTGTGCTGCAGCCTTTATTTATTGGTTAAGCTTTTAACGGAAGATTTATTAGCAATTTGTCATATTGTGATATGAATCTAATGGCTACTGTGTGCTGGGCTGAAGCTTGGAGAAGCTTTAACTTAATGGGTAATTAAATTAAATATGCCTATATAATTGGACAAGTTTTGAACTTTCGAATGAATACTTATAACTAAAACTAAATTCAATTGTTTATAAGAGTCACAGACTCATCGTAAACAGAAAATATAATTTACTATATTATATGGTATTACATGGCGCGACTGCCTATGTGACCTCCACAACCCAGTAACTGGATAATACAATACCCCTTGTTAAGACTGGCTGTCAGACTTTCGGGCTTCTGACAACCCGTAACGACTAACAAAGATCCACGAATGACAGCCGTGACCAACGGCTTAAGGTGCTTTCCGAGGTACCGAAGACTTATGTAAAAATGGCCACCCATCCACGGACCAACCCCAGCAAGCGTAGCTTAACCTGATAGATCAACCCGGCGGCGTACGGCTGTTATAACCTAGCCACGAGCTCCTCGAGATACGGGAACTTATAACAACAAAATATCAAGATAAAAATAAAAGTTGTTTAAAGAGAAAAGATTAAGTTGGCCTCAAGTAAAACATAACAGATACTTCACCTCTCTCACCCTTCGATAATTACAAAATGATTTACTACTTTATTAACTTAAAACATGACAGCACTATGTTAATAAACCAGTTTTGTTCATCGCGTACAATCGCTAACGCAACCTATTTTGAGAGATAAATAGCTGATGCAATCTACCAATCAATATGCCAATTATCGTGAACATCGAATTAGGTGCAGCTTTAGGCTGTTAAATACCAAAGTGTTAATGATTTACCCATAATCGAGGACAATCAGTCACTTGTGTTGTGTTTATGGTTGGTAAAAGTATTTTTACGATATCGTTGCTGATAAAGTAGGGAACTTTGTCCTCAGAAACCCCTCGGTAATTGGGAAGTCATTCCTAATGACGATATACAGTAAGCGGGATTGTCCGAAAGGGTTACCGCTACCCCGGAACATAAAGGGCTAAGGAAGGAACATGGATAGGTTTTAGTCAGTAAGAGTCTAACACTCCCTTCCGCTCCACTTAGAACGGAAGAAGTCATTGGATGATTTCCCAGCATTAAAAAAAAAAAGACGATATACAGAATAGACAAGTTGTTATGGTTATTTGTTATAGAAGACCAACCTTAAAATTCTCATCCAAATGATTCACACGCAAAATTTGCACATTTTGAATTAAAGACTAATGTATACCTTTACCTCCTCACGAATAAACCTATAATATCAGGTGAATAGATACACACCGAATTCTCACTTTCAGTCGTCAAAACTTTGACTTTTGAAAGAAGAAGACTAAGCGTTGTTAACTATACAGACGCTATACTACGTTTATTAGTAAGGTGGCTAAAGTTTATTTTCAAATTGAAAAGAATAAGTAGTGAACCTTGCCATAAGTATGAAAATACAATAAACTCTTAAACAGGCTGAAATTGAATTCCTAGGCATTATTTTAAGTGGTCATTGACTTATCATTATGATAGTGAAAGTTCACTATGGGAACAAATCTGAAATCGCGAAAAAAAATCTGCTGTTCCATAAATTATGCTCGCATAACTCGTCAAAATTTAGGGAACAGCAGATTTTTTTTAAATGACCCCTTTATTTTATGGCTGGGAAATCATCCAATGACTTCTCCTGCTCTGAGTGGAGCGGAAGGGAGTGTCAGACTCTTACTGACTAAAACCCATCCATGTTCCTTCCTTATGTTCCGGGGTAGCGGTAACCCTTTCGGACAATCCCCCTTATTAAATGACCCCTTAAAATAATGAACATGCATTCAATTTCACCCTGTATATTGAACTAATGATATTGTCCACCACAACACAGGTTACAACTTCGACGATCGACGTAAGCGTGATAATGATAATGTTATTATCACAAAATATTACTATTGCGATCTTTGACATGACTAATGCGATAGTTCTCAACTTACCCGCTACTTGATAGTAGAAACTGATAAGGGTATACAGACGTTCGTCATTTGTTTTAGCGGAGTTGCGCTTTCCTTAGAATAGCTTGGACCTGGAGAGCGCAGAAGCATTGTTCGGAGTCCGGAATTCGAACTTCGGACTTCATTTGTTTCCGTTCAAAGAATTGGGTATTTGAAAGGGTAGTCAATAACGTTACTTTTTATGAACTGTCAAAACACGGAATTTTTACGTGATTTGTATGAAATATAACAATGTGACGTCACAGATTTTTAGAATCAAATGGAATACGTATTAGCATTAAATGCAATATTACAATTATATCTTCGCATAATATTTAATTTCTGTACGGTGATGGAAGTTTTTAAGACGAGCGGTCTTTTTGCTATGTGATTTCATATTTTATTTTTGACCGTTTCAAATAGTCAATTGGCAACGATTCGTTTCCACTGGGTGCCGTAATGGATAATTTATGGTCTATGCTGAATGCTACCTGAGCATCAGCATCTTCCACCATTAGTGTTGTACAAGATGATACAAAAGTGGGTAAGAATATTATGTGTAGCAAAATCTTTCATCAGCATTTTGAAATCAACAGTCTCTTATCCGTTTTACGAGAGTTTGTGTTTCCTTGGGATAGAATAGAACCTTAAATTTGCTAGAGTGCTAAACGTAGTCGTTACACTGATGCTTAATTTCGCTGTAGATAATTAAACCCGATATTAAAACGATAACTACATAATTATGATCAGAAGCCAAGCACAACTAAGCGGTATTGTCCGAAAGGGTTACCGCTACCCTGGAACATAAACGGCTAAGAAAGGAACATGGATGGGTTTTAGTCAGTAAAAGTCTGACACTCCCTTGCGCTCCACAAGAGCAGGAGAGGTCATTGGATGATTTTCCCACCCTCAAAAAAAAAAGCCAAGCACAATGACAATAAAATTACTTGCGCCACGCAAGGAGCACAGTAGATACGAGTACATTATGATATCTACTCATTCTTACAACTTTTGCAGGTGTTTTTCAATTTCAACGTCTTCCGTTTCAAGCCTCATCATTATACCCCACACATATATTCATTTTGTGTAAAAACACTTTTCAATAGAAATCAATTTACTCATTCCCATGCAGTATCCATAACGTATTATTATAACCTTTTTTGTTTTAAACAGCTTTCAACACTGCTACTTTTTTCAATCGTTTTCATCGCAGGCGCAACCACATATTATTTCTGCAATTACTTGTTTCCAGTTATTTGCACTAAGAATAATATTACGGACCTAGATTCGTTGCGCAGGAGGCGGCCTAGAAGGTAAGATTCTGCTAATGTATTAATACCTCTTAGTGCAATTCGCGAGTGCACAATGTGTTGTAGCTATCATTTTTTAATACTATTTATTCACTTTATAAAAATATAATTATCACTTGCTTAAAAATCGGTGAAGGATAACATCGTGAGGAACCGGTATGCCTAGGAGATATAAGTCAGAGGCCCATGGGCAGCATGAAAACTCTGACACCAGGTTAGTTACTAACCACACGAGAAAGAAAGATAAAAATATATATTATTAAGATAACCTAACCTTTTCGAGCTGTGTCAGAGTTCTCGTTGTTTGTTCAATGAGGTCTCCAAACGACTGGTTGATACTGATAGTTCTCGTGACCCAATGGCTGGCTTTTACCTCGGCCAGACGCTAAAACACAACGTGGCAATACCACCAGTCTCTTGGTTACATTACCAGTCGACAGCGATGCGCAGAAATTTTTCGACGCCTTATTTTGTTTCCTTATTAGTTTTAGTTGTATTAAAGGGACATACAACTAAAGCCTAACCATAGTAATTATTCTTTCCTAGACGTTGATTTTTCTAAGTTGTTTGTAAAACAAAGCAATTGCAGTACAAGAAAAATCTTGTACCATGATTTTGAATTGAATGAATTGTTTTAGCATGATTACTTAAAGGTAATTAATTATGAGTTTGTGCTAGAACTATATCTGATTTATCGATAATAATTATAGCATCCAACGGGGCTAAATAAACAATTAATATGACTTGTATATTGCATAAAGCATTACCTCTACATTTACATAGTCATCTGCAGGTTTATATCGATAGCGGTTATTTATACTTCAATCTTACTAGGTAAATACCATTTTTAAGTACCGAGCTTCGTCTTCAGTTTACCTAGAACGAGCATCACCATGGCAACGGCGGCTGTCGCTGAACACCAACGCTGTGGCTCAGTCTCGCATGGGTTCGCAGTATTATACTGAGCGATGGCCGTTTTGCGTGGATGTGACGCATATCTTCTCTCAACTTGTTCTTTTATGTTGTGTTCTTTCTGTGTGTCTTATTCGCCGCAAATAAAAGTATTTTCTTTCTTTCAATTCTTTAATACACTGCCGTTTCCAGTATCACCAACATCTTCAAAGCAAGCAAAACTCGTCGCCGTTAAAATCTCAACAGATATAATATGTTCATCTGTAGTGACAAGTTATTCATTCGCTCTACGTCTTATAATTTAAGAGGGACGTACTCTTAGCCTCAAGTCTTACGTATAAATATGGTAATTTGCAAAGTCTCGAGGGGACACTGAGCGATCTCCTGGCTAGTTATCACTTAGTTTAATTTATGTTTGGACGGCCAGCGGTATATCTCTAGTTACATCCTAGGTATTCTGTGTCAAAGTGGTACTGTTGGTATAGGTATGTATAGAGCAACTTATTTTTTCTTCTACTACCTTTCCTTTTTAGAGCAGCTTCTATATGTTTTCTTCTACTAGTTATACACCTATTCTAATCTCTTTGGATTATTTTTGGGTATACTGCTTTTCTAATGAGATATTATTATATAGATGATTGACAAACCTTTATCGAGCTAAGAGATTTTGAGGAGTCAAATGATATGTTGTTTCCAAACCCGTCCCATACCTTCAAGGCTAAACTTCAAAGTTCCTCGGACGAAGCAGGGAGTAATTAGTTGTACCGGCAAAACAAAGAATTAGGTACAAGATAGTAGGGAAGATAAATATCTAGCTAGCGAAGTAGAATAGGGTTAAAATAATGCATTATATTCATGTTGAAACTACACAATAAAGTAAAGTATTAACTGAGCAACATATTAAATCATTCTCATCAAGCGTTCGCGGCAAAAGTAAATAAAGGTAGATTGCATATATTACTGCCGTTACTCGCAGCTGATTCTGACTCCAAACTACTTCAGACCATAAACGTTTATCTTTAAAAATCTCCTTTGGTAAAATACCTGGTTAATGAAAGCGCATACCTACGTCTTTTCAACACCATTCTGATGTTTTTACGATACACCTTTCAAGACATATGGCTATTTTATTTTTGGTCCCTATTTTGCTCGTGAATGTTTTTTTTAATTGCCCGGTATTAAACTAACTATAACGATCACCAAGCATAATAATACATATAAAATTATTGAACTTTTAAAACTTTGTGTTCGTATTTCGCTCTTTTATTTCAACCGTCATCTTGAAATAATAATATAATAGTAAAAATAAGACAAAGAGTCGTTATGCTTTTTTATCTTTATTCCTCCAGGCCTAATTTCGGCCATGGTGACCAATCTCAGCGGGAACCAGCCTTCAGTGCATACCTAGTGTACAACTGTGCGCGCGCGCAGACACACGCTTCATCAATAACACACTATCGAACATGATTATCAGCCACCTCACCACCTGTCACGGTGACACAGTTTTGACATTCTTGGTAGCAGCTAGACGTAGGTGACAGTGTCACCTACGTCTAGCTGCTACCAGCCACCATGCCAAGACCCTCGCTCCACTGACACTTCACAGCCTGGTAAGCCCTACCCTTAGTTTGCCGATACACAGATCACACCAAGACAACTTTTATTGTCTCTGCTCGATACAGTTATATTTATGGTCCGAATGGTTCCATTGCTCGATATTCAAACTATTTTTGGGCGCACTAAAATAGAATTCTCGACAATAAAGCCAGTAAAATATTAGGAATAGAATAATTTATGGGCTGTGAAAATGGACGTCTGTAAATAAGACGTAAGAAGTCACTGTAAATTAGTCACTGCGAGCTCTTATAAAAGGTATTTTATGTCTCTTTTATTTTGTCCTGACATGATGGTGGATTTTAAAAATAACTATAGCTTCAGGTATTTGTTGTATCACGTGGATTCCCTAGAGAAGAAACCAAGGATGTTGGTGTCAGATTCCATAGTCTCAAGGTCTAAACAATGTAGGAACAAATCTTAATATGATCAGGTCAAGCTATGACACATTACCTTCAGACTGAGATTCGAAAATTTGAGGGTGAATACCCAAGTATGTAGATAGGTACGGTCGCCAGCGCATCAAGTTATACTTAACTGTCAAATTTCTCCTAATGACTTTAAAACGTCAAATGTAAGGTTCAAAATCGATCTTTCAGGGACAGTACGTAAAAACGCTGAGTGAGATACAGTCTTCAACTTATGACTGGCTGGTATTAAGGCTAAACTTGAAATAAAGGTCGAAACACAGTGTTATTGTGTTCCTAAACCGAAATGTTGCCAGAATCGGCATTGAATGAAACTGCACAAAATTAATGTACGCCAGCACATCAAGCTATCCCAAACTGTCAAATTTTACCAATTGAAAATGAACCTTATGGTTGTGAAATAAAGTTGAAAAACTAGTAGAGAAATTTGACAGATTTAGGGTAACTTGATGTGCTGGCCACTGCACCTAAAAATTACGAGAAGTGATGCAAATCAAAATTTCACATCTGACACATAATTCTATTATGGGAACAGCAAAACTGATATTGCGAGAAATTCAATTTTTCTTACGCTTTTTTGCAATTTGCAGGTCTGTCAGATTGTATGTTGATCAAAATATGATTTAGGGTCGTAACAAATTGCGAAAAACCTTGTGTTTTCACCTCAATAGCACCTCCATGACATCATAATAGCCCCCAACATATCCTTACCTAGACTCAGACCAGTAGTTCCTATCTATCACACTTATTTAATGTTATCACTTCATAGTAAAGCTCACGTTCCAGTACACAGCAATAAATAACCACCTGACCTGTCAGTCAAGGTATTTATAGCACAACTCTAATCGCATTGAAATATTGATATTGGACAGTAAATTTCATGCTAATGAGGCTGGCAACACCGAGTAGAGGTGCAACTAGTGGCTATTAAACAAGATGGCCCGTTTAGAATAATAGCACAGATAATATTTATTGGAGCATAGAGAATCAATGAGTGGTCCGACGGACTGTTATGTTTAATCTATGCATTCGATCAACGATTACTGAATAATTGAAGATTTTGAGCTTAGTATAACGGTACAGCTTAGCAATGATGCTACTACCACTGCACACTTATGGACTGTATTTAACTTTATTTTTTTCTATGTGTGTATGTCAGTTACCTCCCCCTGGACAACTGGACTAATTTTGATGTTTTTTTGCGAGTTGTTTCTTGGAAGCCGGTAGGTGGCGCAGTGGTCGAGTTCTAGGACATTTTTTTATATCATGATACATATTCACCCGTGCGAAGCTGGAATAACTAGTAGAATTAATATAAATTAGAATGGAAGGTGTAAAAAAGGGCTGGTTAGCTTAGGCTTACAAAACATTACTCGCTGCCACACAATACATAAGACACAAAATCTGATTTTAGTCAAAAACAGAGAAAAAAAACTGCTTTTTTTAACCAATCACCACATTGGGTAAGAGATGATGCTATATCTCCTGTATATCTCATATCATTCTCACACTAAAGTAATATTAAAATAATACCGCTCTTTAAAGTAGTTATTGGTCCCCAGTTAAAGTTTATCACCGCTTTGGTCCAATTAATGCAACGAGGTAAGTTATTGAATAATATAATGTTTTAACTTTATCTTCACAACTTTAAACTATTTACAGATTCTAAACAACATTCACACAATAATAATATCGTCTAAAATACACTAATTATTGCATTAGAGAGCCAAGGTTGGAATGTTAATATTATCGTAAGGGCTCCTACACAATGAATGATTATAATCACTTAATTTATAGATTGTGTTGATAGTTTAAAATGGCCAGCCAATTCATTTACCAAACGGTGCGATAAACAGCTATCAACAATGTTTAAGGTTACGGACAAAATTCTAGAATGGACCCTTTGTAAATTGCATCATTGTAGCTTAGGTTATCACTGTATTTAAGAATGTTGGTTTACCTGTTTTTGGCAACTGTTTAAACCCAAACTGTTAGTACTATTGTGTGATATTTTGCATACAAGTAATAACAGCCGCACGGATCGATCCATCAGGTTAAGCTACGCTTGCCGGGGTTGGTAAGTGGATGGGTGACCACCTTTATCGTATTACCCAGGCACTGGGTTGTGGAGGTCAGATAAGCAGTCTTTCCATGTAAAAAAACTGGTATTCAGTTGCATCCGGTCAGACTGGACACCGACCTTAGGGTCGGGTAAGCAGATTGATTGAAGCTGTTAGTGTACCTTTATAAATAAATTATAATAGAATCCAGAATAATATGGAGAGCTTCAAAGATGAAAGGGATAGATATGAACGTGTTAATAAACACGTATGTTAGGTTAAATATTGTATTCTGTAAGCAGGGAATATGATGGAAAGTAATATAAATATGATTCCTATAAAAGGTAGAATGACAGAGATCATGTCACTAAAACCTTTAATAACCACACTAAACTCTAGCCAGATCCACGAAAATGTTAAAAGTTTTTGTTTTTTTGAAATGGCATCTCGCAGTTCAACCAAAGGGTTGTCTACTGCTTAACCGGGCTAAATGTTAAAAGTGACAAAGTTTAACTTTAAGTTGACTATTTAGAGCGAATCTCACCAATGAAACTGTACGCGATAAGCACATAAATCCTGTTTAAAAGCTGTCAGTGTCATTATTTTCTGTACAATATTGAGACACCATCTTGAACGCGATATAAATGTGTTCATCGCCTTCACTTTCATTGGTAAAATTGGGATTCTACTTATTTTTTGAAAACATGCTCATATTTCTATCTTTTTTCTCTTTGGTTTGTAAACAAAAAGTATGTCCTATTAGAATTGTGTATTTGCGATATATGAGCTGTCGTCTCCGCCCAAAAACTATTGGTATCTATAGTTTAGCTTAAATTTATTTTTTCATAACCACTGTCTCGGCAATGAACAGGTGATAAATAGAACCTTCCATTAACGTAACGTCCAGTGTCCATCCAGATCTTTCCCCGTAAAAACCCACCACACTTTGGTATGGGCCATCCCATCTTACCTCCATCTTTTTGAGTAACCGACTCCTCCATAATTCAAAAGTGTCTGTAATAAGTGAAATAACCTTTTCCGATCAGCTATAACAAATCACTAATCAGGCCAAACCCTTACCTACAGAATAAGCGACCCAGTTCTCAAGCCCATCCCACGAACACATTCTACGGGCTCGTTATTGGAGAATAACTATTGCATTTACTATTAATAGCTTCGTTTATGTATGATTGATACAACACAGTGCAACCTAGATACCGGTTGCTACGTCTGACTAAAGTGATTTGGTTATTGTTACTTTGTTTCCACTTCGATTCATGTTTATTGATTGAGATGCCCCCGTTAAGTTCTTCGGGAAGACATAAACCCGGAAAGGTATTGACACGCGTCAATTCTCCCCGATTGTGTCAGGAAGATTTATTTGTTACAACATGTGGACACATCACTATATCCCTATGTAGGTATGCTTAAATCTTTAAAACTACGTAACGGATTTTGATGCAGTTTTTTTGAATAGATAGAGTGATTCATGAGGAAGGTTTATGTGTATAATTTGTCGACATATTTTGCGGGCGAAGCCGCGGGCGGAAGCTAGTACAAGAATAAAACATGCATGCTGAATAACATTAACATTAAATAGAAAAAAAGTTGATCGTTGGTCTAGTGGTCGCAAGTGTTACTGCTAACCACGAAGTCCTGGGTTCAATTCCCGAGTCGGGCAAAGTTTTATTGGGTTTTCCTCCCGGAATTTCTCCTCGAATTTTCTTCAGATTCTGGATTTGGGTTCGGTAACGGGCAATAGGTTCGCTCACTATTACTTAGGACTTCAACATAACAGGCGAAATGTTACCCATCACATCAATAAAACATCTTAATCATGAAATATTAATTACTATCGACATCTCAGCTGCCGTTCTCTTTATCTTAATTTGAAATAATTCCAATAATCCTCGAAATTATCTGTTTAGAATGTTAACTATTGGCACAGAACTGCAATAGTTAATAGTTAAATATTGATATGTGAGGTTTCCTTAGGTATCTGTGTCGTTTTGTGTGCTCTAATTGGGTATATACGCCAGCCAGCACATCAAGCTATCCCTAACTGTCAAATTTTCGCGATTGAAAATGAACCTTATGCTTTTGTAATAAAGTTGAAAAACTGTCAAAAAAAATTGACACATTGGGAAAACTTGATGTGCGCGTCTGTAAATATCACTACATAGTATAAAACAAAGTCGCTATTTTTGTCTGTTTGGTTGTCTGTATGCTTAAATCTTTAAAACTACGCAACGGATTTTGATGCGGTTTTTTTTAATAGATAGAGTGATTCAAGAGGAAGGTTTATATGTATAATTTGTCGACATATTTTGCGGGCAAAGCCGCTGGCGGAAGCTAGTTATTAATAATGGAAAAATAGTCTAATGTAGTCTTGTAAAGACAAAGAGAGTTTGTCGTTTGCTATACATAGTTTATATTATTAAATTACCTACATGACAGTTTCCAAGTAGGCTTCAGGTAAATTACTTCTGCCTTATTATCATTATAATCGGTCCAGCAGTTTACCATTATAAACGTACCAAATAAACTTGACAGGAAAAAAAAATCACTTTCGCGTTGAGCCCAGACTTACTTAAAAGCTTTAACATCAAACAAAGAGACAATGCATTAAACCACGCCTTCAGTTGTTTAATACTTTGAATGTTCATCATTTCAGCCGAAAATACTTTGAGTTTCAAACAACAACTCAACTCAAACTCAAAGTATTTATTTCAAATAAACCAATTACAGGCACTTTTGAATTGTCAAGGGGTCGGTCAGTCAGAAAGATGAAGCTAGTTGCCCATTCCAAAGCAGTAGGTACCTATGGAGAAGAACGGGCAAGAAACTCCATGGACGCTCTTTTAAACAAAATATGGTTACAAAATATTGGTTACATAATTCATATAATTATTATTATACATGTGAGAACGATGCAGAACGTTAAAAGCATCCGATATAAAAAATGTAAAAACAGTTCAAAAATTAAATTAAAACAAGCCTAGCCGCTTAGAGATGACCAGTCTCTACTGAAAGCGCCCTCCGCTGCTGGACAAAGGCCTCCCCCGTGCACAGCTTCAACCGGTTCCATGCTTCCTACATCCAGCGGATTCCTGTGGCCTTTGCAAGGTCATCGGTCCTCCTTGAGGGACGCCTTCCAACGCTTCGTCTTCCGGTACGCGGTGGAAAGCTGGGCTAGCTTTCAGTCCCAACGGCCATCTGTTCTACAATGAGTGTAACATCACTAGTAATAACAAATCATCATCATCATCTGCCCAGCCTTTTCCCAACTATGTTGGTGTCAGTTTCCAGTCTAACCGGATGCAGCAGAAAACCAGTATTTTACATGGAGCGACTGCCTATCTGACTCCACAACCCAGTAACTGGGCGATACGATACCCCTTGGTAAGACTGGCTGTCAGATTTTCGGGCTTCTGACGAACCGTAGAGACTGACGACACGGAGGAGTATTGGTATGTAAAGATGGTCACCCATCCACGGCTAACCCCGGCAAGCGTGGCTTAACCTGTGCGGCTGTTAGAAATAACACCGTTATTTCTACTCATAACAATGATTTTACAACGATGCTATCTGAACTATTAAATACAATTATTAATCGATTCCTCTGACCTTTTGTTAAATTAGCACTTAACATTTACTATTGTATTTCAATTAAAACAAAGCAATAAATAGTTGAAACGTAAATAATTGTTCAGAACTATCTTTTATTGTTTTATTATACTTAGGTTGTTTTATTCCGCGGATATGCTTGTTGCGTTTAAAAAAGACATGACGCATAAACTTTATAATAATATTCCTAGGAATTATAATCGATATTTGTACATACATTCAAATAAATAAAATAGAAGTGTCTGTCTGTAATGACAAAACAGCTTTTTACTAAATGTATTATAGAAACATACATAAAACAAAAACAAAACATTTTTTTATGTTTGTCTATGTCTGGTTATCTGTTTGTTCTGGCTAATCTCCGAAACGGCTGGACCGAATTTGACTTCACTGGCAGGTAGCTGATGTTATAGGCTGTAACTTACGCTTAAATTACTTTTATTTTAGAAAAAAAATTAGAGTGAATAAAGGGCGAAAACAAGGGCAACAGAATTAATAAAATTAAAAATCAATGTTTTTAATAAAGGGCTACCATGCTTTGTAATTTTACAGCGCTTAAAACATAAATTCAATTTATAAAGCACTAGCGACCAGTCCCGGCTTCGCACGGGTGCAACGTAGATCCTATTGTGCGGGCGAAGCCGCGGGGAAAACCTAATTAAACTATCCATATTAACCTGCCTCTTGAATCACACTACCTATTGATGAAAATCACGTTAAAATCCTTTGCGTAGTTTAAAAGCGTACAGAAGGACAGGGGAGTGACTTAGTTTTATACTATGTAGAGAATTCATTTACGAACTTTTCCCTCGAACATGTGCTTAAGTAATTGACAACCAGAGCCAACTTAATTCGATTAACTTACAAAGCCAGGTGTCCCTAATTGCCTTAAGTGTGTCGGTCCGTGTCATTAAGAGCGTGTAAATAAGGCCTTAATACTATTCGCAGAACAACCAATCCTTGCATCTAATGCATGTGTTGAGCTTCTGTTAACACATCTTCATCTTCTGTACATACACATAATATTCACGCTTTCTTTGCGATTCGATTTCGCTTCGGATTGTCAAGAACGCCACTTGTCAACGCATATGTATGGGAACATTGATCTAGTTTCGTTACACAATTTGACATTGTCTAGCACTTAGCGATCGAAAACGATTGATCACGTGACGTTTCGATAGCTTATGCCGATTCCATACATTTCGGATTTATCTAATTACGTTATCGTTAGTAAAAATATTACTTTGACTAGGCACCCTGGTCCTTTTACTTTTTTTTTGGTAATTATTGTGTAGTGTCTTAGGAAGATTTGCACAGGGTGAAAATCGCACCAAATTCGCCAGCAAAAAATAATCCACATCATACAGACATACAAACGCGATCGGCGGCTTTGTGTTATAGTCTAAAGAAGATCTAAAGGTGCTAGTCGATTCACAATGTCAATTCTGTTAATCGATTATTTTATTTCGAATCGATAAGATCAGCAGTTTCGTGTCGAGGGAGTTTTTAAAGCGCACAACGATTAGTCAAACGCCTCTACGCCTCGAAACAAAGATCCAAAATGAAATATTTTCAACTATGTATTTTGACAGTATCAATTATTACGAAACAATTATAATAAATATTCCATAGTTTTTATTAACGAAGTCATTTCGTTTTATTTGTTGACTTTTAATTATAGAATGTTTGTTTAAAGCCGTTTATAGGTACAGCTGTGTTATCCATCGTCGCATTTTATTTTCATTTGATACAATCGGTAATGTTTAAATTGCCAGCCGATTTATTGTTCCTGATTATATGTCACGATTTAAATATGTATAAAGAAGTATTTTATCTATCTGCTCGTGTGCAAGCGCACTTTAAGTAGCACGCCTCGTAATGGAAATAATGAATAAATCGTGAATTTTGTTCTCATTTCTCGTTCGCTACCCATATTTGCATCCATGATTATAACAAAGATTTTTGAAAAGACTTAATTTGGTTAAACATTATCATTTGGCCGACATATCGGTATAATGATTCGAGTGTAACTGTCACGATTCATGCATAAGTTGAGTACTTAATACCGTATTAGCATGGTATTACAAAATCTCGACGATATTTAACGGTGGTTCAACACATGGTGGGCAAGGTAGATATTCAATTTATAATCTCATAAATGGAATAAGGTCGATGCGCCCGCGGCGGCGGCAAAGGTTAATCGGAACACGGCTGAACACGTCACATGGTATTGTGTCGTGGCGCCCTACTATTGAGAAACTGAAATCTGAACACGATTAGATTTATTGCGATATTTCTCTACGATTGATTGCTATAGATTTTCTGTGCTGTACTTTGTGTGACTGATCGCTTCGTGTTGTTCGTGTATTATTGTTTGTTTAGCTATTGACAGTGTATAGCTATACCTACAGCACAGCCAACAGCCCTATTATAATCAAAAAGGGTAATGTGCAGGTGCCAACTTTAAAAAAATAAATAAAGTTCTATTATTCCGCGTAATACTTTTCATGTTTTACTACCATTCCACGTTATATATTTCATGCCCCAACCTACCGCATGACTGTCAACACATTGCTAACAAAAAGCATGAATAAGATGACAATAAATGAGTCGTAAAAGATACTACGCTCTTACACCGAGCATTTTTTAACATCCGCTCCAGACAGACTCCCCGCCGCGCAACGATCGATCAACCGAGAAACAGCGCTGTTTTGCCAGAAAAAAAACACTTGAATAAGTAGTTTTCTATTGTATAGAGGCAGCATTAAGCGTCTATTAAATGGCATTAAATATATAGTTGTCGTTAAGAGTGTTGACCGTCGGGGGTCGTGCGCGTGTAGAGCCGCGGCGCGTTGTATGCGGCGCTCGTCGCGGCCACATCGGCATTCTGCCAGTGATCACGCGCACAACTGCATTATTCAGCACAACTCACGCGCCGCTGTCGCATTATACCGTACGATCCTTAACGCCTCGCCTCCGACTCAACCCGCATATGGAGTACCGGAAAAACTAACAATGTCGTACCTATTACATGACAAATTGCGACTATTAGCGTCTCAGCCTCGACGCACTGGCTTTGGCATCGGCTGCTCCAAGTCTCCGATTATTATGGAAACGTTGTTATGCAGTTCTCGGAAACCTTTTTACCGCATGTGCCGTTTGTCGAAGTTGTGAGTAGCGCCGGTAAGGACTGTCACAAGCGAGTCCGTCTCGCGATGCCATTTGTTGAGATGATACCACGGGAGCTGTGGACAGATACTTTACCATCTAATAGCCAAGCTCAGAGATCTTATCGACCTACAGGCGTCAAATTGGCGCTAGAATCTGGACTAACAATGTCTACATTAACGCAGAAATAGTAGGAATGAACGGATAGTTAACTTTGACATTAGAGACCGAGAAACGCTTGTTAATACGACGTGGTGTAGCTATGATATTAGTAGGTATGCCATGCTTACATGACATTTAACAATCATTAAAGTAATCGATGTTTCGTAGGATAATAAAGTAGAATTTTACCTTGAAAACGCGTATAGATTGATCTTATGAGAGGCCAAGACCCAATGAGGAGGTGCAACTTGAATGAGCCCTACCTGTCTACCTTCATTTTCACTTAGAGTTACTTAGGTAGGACACTGCAATGATTTGGCATCCAGACTCCTTACCTAACAAAACCCTTTCCGGCACACAACCAGATACATATTACCGGTGAGGCGGTGACAAAAACATGACTTTATCTTCTAAACCGATGTTCACCTGTCTATGCCATGTTCGCAGACCCTCGCTAATGGCACAAAAGTGTACATTCATTTTCATCAAACTAACAATGGGCTGCTAAAGTCGCCTAATAGACCATTACACGTAGATTTATGCCGGTAACAACGTCTCAGGATTGAGGCATAGTTGACTACCATTACCATATAAGAAGGGGGAATAAATAACATCGATTTCTGTTGGAAAATTATTCGTTAGATGTTGAAGCGAGTAATCATGAGCTGTGAGTGGGCTTCGATGCGAACACGCGTTTGAATTTAAATGGTTAATTTGTGTCTTATAGGTAGCTAGTTTGTAAGGTATGTGCTTTGTAGTGGATTTATATCTTTCTCTTGTTCGTTGGATCGTGTAACCTAAATAATGGTTTTGAGAATCTTAGTCAGGCGAGTTAGGTTACCTACCTTTCTTTGAACGGTGGAAAATTATCAACAGCGAGGAATATTTCGATTTTCCTGGAGGGACTTCGAAGGTAACCTGATCAATTCATCAGGTAAAGCTACACTTGCCGGGGTTGGTCCGTGGATGAGTGACCATCTTTACATATCGAGATTCCTCCGTGCTTCGGAAAGCACGTTTAGCCGTTGGTCCCGGCTGTCATTCGTGGATCTTTGACAGTCGTTACGGGTAGTCAGAAGCCCGAAAGTCTGACAGCCAGTCTTACCAAGGGGTATCGTATTACCCAGTTACTGACTGGGTAGTGGAGGTCAGATAGGCAATCGCTCCATGTAAAATACTGCCGCATGCGGTTAGACTGGAAGCTGATCCCAACATGGTTGGGAAAAGTCTGGGCAGATTGATTGATATCGAAGGTTATCTGAATTTCTTTTGGTTTCTTTAATTCCTTAGAAGAAAAGTTCAGAGACAAAAGTGAAAATGGACACCGCTGATTGGCCAACCATATACGCTTATTGGCGGTATGCGCTAGGTACTCCCAAGCAGGCCACATCGATCAGGGAATGTGACCTGTAATACATAAATTAACGCAATAAGATTTATTATTCAGGTTTCAGACAAGAACCAATCCAACCATAGTAAGAAACACGAGTCGACAGATACGACACAAAAAACATAAGCGAAACCCGCCCAGTTCCATAGATCACCTAGGAATTTCAAACAAAAACTGAAGGAAGTTCTAAGTTTAAAAAAAAACGTTGAGTTTAAAATTTTACACGTTCTGTCATTAGGAAACGTCAAGTGTACTTAGTTTGTAGCATTCTCTGTCTACGGTTTGTTCTGATACGGATCTTGAGAGTTCGAGTTCGATCTTAAAAATCGAATCGACACGGAGCAATTGACACTTGTCTAGGTCCACTGGTAGCTGTAGTTTAGCGGAATTATTAGGGTATGTTTTCGTGGTTCTACAAAGAATGTAGGTATATAAGTCCAAGGTACCTACTGGTCGACAAAAATTCATTGAAATCATAACGGTGCTAATCATTCATTGCTGATCATAGTAGAGCTCCAATTTTCTTGTGATAATGTGATAATTTTCCTATGGATTTTATGACATAAAGTAGGTACGAACCTATGTTGTTATCAATGCACTTTAGGATGCGTTAACCTCCTATGCCGTGGACATAACTAATCCCTGAATCGCATATTGCTCACGCGCTTCTCTTTACCAGGAGAAACAGCAAAACTGGGCCTTTGCTGTCCAAAATAAGGTTCTATTTAATTTTCCGAATATCTGCCATAGATCCTTTATGCCTTTTATTTAGCATATCTAGAAAGCAACTCTCACGTCTCATATTGAATAAGCATGAGCAGCGTCAAAGATATCCAGCGATTTATATTCAGCATTAATATCACACGCCGTCCTTACAAATTCTGACTTTAGTTAGACGTATAATTTGTCATCTATTCAATTAACATTACCTACGATAGTAAAGTTGCCACTTTAATCAAAAATGCAGGTACTTTAATTTACTCTGTCGTAGGTAAGTATTAAATTTCATCCCAGCTATAGGTAAACCCACGCGGCGCATGTAAATGAAACGTAAATCACTCCTACACTTGGATAGGTACACCTATTTATATTAATTTTACTTATCGGTATTATGCAAAGGTTTAAGGTGAAAGCTACAGGGTAGCCCGCGAAAATCACACTATTATTAAAAGGCGAAACTTTGTGAGAGAGTGTCTATGTGAATTTGTATGTTTATCCGCTCTTCACGCTCAAACAGCTGAACGGATCTGGATTAAACTTGGCACAGAAGTAATTTATGACCTGGATTTACACATAAGATACTTTTTATCCCGGTAGTTCCCTTGTGATAATTTCCGACATACAGGCTGGCGCAGCCGTTGGCAGCAGCTCGTCCAATGTAAATGTTTACGCTTACACCTCCCCTTTAACAAGGACTGGGAGAAAAAGAAATGCTTTTTGATGATTTTTCGCCATTAAAAAGTTCTTAAAAGGACGGGGCGTAAATCAAATTAATTTGAAATCTTTCATGTAGTTGTGTATCGTGACTTATCGCCTATTTTTAGATAAATGAGAGCTCAACTTATAGAAAACGATGTCATGAAGACTCTCTATATTAGGCAAAGCTTCCTAGACTTAGGTCATTTGAAATTGGAAGCATCAAGAAACCAAAATCACCCTCATTCTCAAGCTGTGGTCGTGCATTTTTGTTAATCTGCAGGCAGCAGTGACTTATCAACCAATGTCGTTTTTTGGTAAACGAAAATAATTGTAGGCATAACACTTGCAAATAAATCGCTTTCCGTGAACGCCTTCCGGAAGATTTGTGCAATAAAGATGTCGCTAGACCTTAAGTTATAGAGGTTTCGCCCCCAATTTCCTCGCGTTAATGCCATGCCATGCCCATGAACATACGATATAAATATGTAATATTCCGTAGTAATTATATGTTTGCTTCTTCTTTCTTTCTTTTTCAAGTGGTTAGTGACCATCTTCATGTCCGAGTTTTATGCTGCACTAGCTCTTCTTAGCATCACAGACTGTTGAGAAAATATCTCTCAGGCATGCCAGTTTCCTCACGATGTTTTCCTTCACAGTTTTAGCGAGTGTTAATAAATATTTTTGCTTCTAAAGGCAACTGAGACATAATATGCTATAGAGACAGGTAATTGTTCTGGTTTGCAGATCAGTGCATTTGTGTAAACAAAAGAATGTGTTTTTGCAACGGCCGTATGTTATTAGAAAAAAAATAGCTTTTAGCGCCTTGTCATTGGATCTGAGCAAAGTGCGCTGAACACTCTCACACTAAGATTTTGGACATATGTGAATCCACAGACCGAATCACAGTCTGTCAGTCTATTGCATGTCTATTGTCCGATTGCAGACATTCGTTTTCAATTGGCTCTGTAAGACGTCTAGGCCAGACGTCGGATTATGGATAGATATCGGGACCCGCCAGAAGAAGAGACAAGGGCGAATTTCACCAATGAAGCTGTACGCGATCAGCACGTAAACCCCGTTTTAGCGCTGTCAGTGTCGTTATTTTCTGTAGAATATTGACACTGACAAGTCTTAAACTAGGTTTAGATGTACTGATTGCGTTCGCACTAAAAGATAAACTTTCCATTCGCGAGATAATCCCGGATCTTCGGCGTAATAAGGTAGATAAAGGAACTTTAAATCGATCAAGTCGGACATGGTACATAACCCTCAGCTCAGTATTGTCAAGGCAAAAGAACCCAAAAAGGGCAAATTAGGTTACGCCATCAACTCGTACGCACATCAACATACACGTTTCGCAATTGATAAATGAGTACGATAACCCACGTTTACCCACGTAAGTTATTTGACGCAGAGAATAGAAAACCGACCTTGCTGTCTAAAATCACACAGTTAACCTACTGATACATAAGCTTATAATAACGACCTTTGATACTGGAGCCACCAGAGGTCAGGAACCTTCAATCATGGTCTTATATTGGTGAATGTCTCTAATAACGCATTTTCGTTAATTATGAGTGAAGTGCGTTAATCATTTCTTGTCACTCAAGTTGTAATATTTACCGTGCTTTCTGGCCCGGGAACGTTGGGTTAATCTTTTTTTTTCTTGATTAGTTTTTATGATAATCTGAAAGTTTGAGTATATTTATGTTATGGTACCCAAATGTTTTCTTTGGTTTTGTTCTACTGGGTTTGGTTTTGTGACTACTTGTGAAAACCTATTTCCTAAATTAAAATTATTTATCATCATAACTAATCTGGCGCATCATTTCATACAAATTCTGGTCCATTTTTTAACAAAATATATCTGATCGGTAATTTCTGCGAAGTTATTGTGTAACACACAATGACAAAACCATACATGTCATCGAGTAGAACTTTTTTCAAATATATGGATGGACGGTGAACCACGGGATTAGGTAATTGCTAAAAAATCCTTTAGATTATAAAAGCGTGTTACGATTGGGGTGCTGGATTCTGTCAAACAAACACCATCAAATTAAGTATCTAGTCTACGTATACTCTTGCGCATACCGAAGATCGTACTATAAATCGCGAGTAGGTATTTGTTTCTATTTATTATCATGTGCAACAACAAACTATCAAACCACATAACCTATAAGTGAAAAACTGGATTCCCAACAACCTACCAATAAATAAAACAACAAATCAATTCGACGTCCGTATAATATGAGATATAATAAAATAAATCCATGAATAATGCGCTAGTCCTGCGTTATGTTCACGTCGACACTGAACTGGCCCTTGTCAAGGTCGCAGGCTGCTTGGTAGCGCCATCTGTACGTGTTACTCGCGTCGTAGGACTTTCTCTGTGGACGGAAATACGTGTATTAGGTATTAGTGTCCTTATACTGGTAGTTACTGGGTTGTGGAGGTCAGATAGGCAGTCGCACCATGTAAAATACTGGTATTCAGCTGCATCCGGTTAGATTGGACGCCAACCCCAACATACACACATCAACACCGTCTAGGGATATTTTGTATAAAGTTCTTAAACTCAAAAAATACTGGCCAGTTTTAAATTCTTTTGTAGAAAGCTTATTTTGTAAGCCTTTTTGAACGATTCTAAATTTGAATATGAAAAAATAAATTAAAAACAAAAGATTTACGCGGCATAATGGTAGCGAAGTCCGAAGGTTTCATTTACCTACAGTAGTTTTTGGCAATTTTTTATGTCAAATTTAAGTTTTCTAACAAGTTATCAGTTAGTTTCGAATTAATGTTATTGTGTGCATCATGCAGCGGCGCCATTTAACGAGAGAAGAAATGTTAAGGGCAGTAGGCATGCTCCAAGCTGGGGCTACTTAACGGAGTATTGCTGAGGAGATTGGAACAACACAAAACGTGATATCAAGGTTATGGTCACGTTATCGTGCTACTGGTGAAGTGGCTACAAGACACCCAGACCCCCCGGGAAGCGCATAACCACTCAACGACAAGACCGATTTTTGCAAGTTGCCGCGAGAAGACAACCAAATGTTACGGCCATGCAGTTGGTTCAGAGGCTCCAGTCAGAGGACCAATTGCTTGTGAGTGACCAAACTGTGAGGAAAAGGCTCCATGAAGCTAACCTTCATGCTCGCAGACCGCTTCGTACTCCAGCACTACGCCGAGGAAATCGTGGACGACGACTAGAGTGGGCTCGTGAACATTTGCTCTGGGAAGTTAACCAGTGGTCTGTAGTGCTGTTTACCGATGAGTCCCGGTTCGGTTTCCATCCCGATACACGTAGAGTACGTGTTTGGCGACTTCCTGGTCGTGAGAGCCGTCTGCAATATCCTCAGGAAGTCCATTCATACCACGGCGGGACAATTATGGTTTGGGCGGGAATTCGTGTTGGTGGAAGAACAGACCTCGTTTGGATCAGAAACACCATGGCGGCAGAAAAATACCGTAACGAGGTGCTAGTACCAATAATCTACCCCCATCGACTACAAATGGGCCAAGAATTCACGCTCATGCACGATAACGCCCGTCCGCACACAGCGAGAGTGGTGGCGAGCTGGTTGCAGGAGCACGACGTATCGGTCTTAGGCTGGCCCGCTCAATCGCCTGACCTAAACCCCATATAACACGCGTGGGACATGCTCCAAAGAAGGGCTTTGAGGAATTTCCCTGCAAACATTGCGACGGAAGAGCGTGTATTTTTGCATCTTAGCCGAACCTGGGACAATATACCGCAACAAGACTTGGATAACTTAATCCAAAGCACGAAAAAGCTTTGCTGCACTGTTATTAACATCAGGGGTGGTTTTACTGACTACTGATTTTTCACATAACTGTTAAAAACAGATAATTTTTTTCTTATTTTTTACTTTTTCCTGAGAAACACATTCATTGTTAGTTTTACCATTATTTCACGTTTTTTCTTTTTTTGAATAAAAATTTATTTACGCAAAAAAAATAGTTTTTTTTTTATTCTAGAGTGTAGTCTGATAAATGGGCTTTATAAAAGTATATGCATGTTGTATGTTATTTTTAATGAATTTTGAGTAAATTGAGTAAATCCAAAATATCCCTAGACAGTGTTGATGTGTGTAGTTGGGAAAAAGCTAGGCAGATGATGATGCTGGTAGGAACTCCATTTACGATGGAGACTAGAAGACAAGTGAATTGCATCCGTCTAATTAAGGTCTAAGATTTTAAAATAGAACTTATCTATACTGTGGACTTACATGTTAACTTCTAAATTTAAACTAATACTAAAAATCATAAACAATTTTCGGCTGTATACCCAAACGGGTTAGGCACAGGTGTAGCCAGAATACATCCACATTTGGCTAGGAACTAATATTATGAAGAGGTATTAGTTCTATTGATTAGTGGAAAACAATAACAAAAACGTTTTCGTGGTAATAGCGGTAAAAAAAAGAAATTATATTTAGTCCTCAGTCTAATAATAAAAAAATATTAGACACGTATGTTTTGCCTTTATCATATGTATTAATAAAAAAATTCTTAGATAAAACGCATTAAAATTTGGGAGTGAGAGTGCGCTACGTCACAACTCAGTTTAAAATCTACAAAGGAGTCATGCCACATTTTAACAAAATGTTTCAACGCAATCTTTTGATCACGTTAAAATGAAAAAATACGTGTCCAATATTTTTTAATAGTCTTGCTGACGGACTAAAGTAAAGTATTTTTCTCAACTGTACTTGTATTGCAGTTACAGTAATTCACTTTATGATTCAATTAATATGTGCACTCCTTATATAAAACTGATTGTCTAGTAAATATACAATCAGTTTTATTACCTGGCAACAAGGAACCACGGTGCAGTAATTACTGTGCGACTAGATTGCAGGTCTAATAAATGCATGTAGGTTTTAATTGTTTTTATTATACTGCAGTTGCTAACTGGGTTTTGCTATAAATATAAATAGGTATAGGAGTGGCTGTCTTAGCTGTCTTTATGGCATCATCCGTCACACAGAATAAAAAAGTTACAGAAAGCTCAGTTCTATTTTAATGGCTAGGTGGCCTAATTGGATTACATACATTGGATACAGAGAGTTTATTTATTTGTTGTTTTGTACGAAGATTTTATAACATACATTAATTACAGGAAGTTTAAACTATGTTTTTTAAGAAGATACAAGCGTATTTTTATTATGAATGTTTTACTAGGAAATTACACATATGCCACCGTCAAATTGTCTGCTTATCTGTGGCATTGTAGTTACCAAACGGACCCCATTTAGCTTTACTAATAAAGTTAAGAAAACTTATTAGAAAAGTGCACTAGAAACTATTAAAATTCAGCAAAAAAAAACGATTGAAAAAATTTCAAATGTGCCAATTCCTACGTACGTACATACGTATTCCTATGTATTTCAGGAGTTGTCGATTCGCCCACTAGTAAATTAACTTCGTGCGAATCGCCTATAGAAAAAAAAATATTACATTTTAAAATGTCGATTCACGCGATTCGAGCGTTTAACTCCTTGAGCGCATGGCCCTCAAAACGTTAAGTACCACGTGCAAATCGACTAGTACGCTCCTCATTTTTCTTACGATTTTAGTTTTCGAAAATTTTCGAATAATTTTGTTGGTTATGATTTTTGGTTTATTTATTAACCGAGTTCGAAAAAGGAGGAGGTAGTTTTTATAACTGTTGTTTTCTTTGTGTGTATTTGAGTGCACCAACACAAAAACTAACCAAGCTTACTTCAATGACACCATAAACCAATTAAAAGGATAACTAATGGATAATCCGCAGTTTAACTTGTGTAATTCAATCTAAGCTCGGGACCACGGTTCTAATCCATGAATGTGTAGCTAAGTGTAGTTTACAAGCTTATATTATAGAGGAAGCTATTCGTCATGGTTTACTACATTAATCAATATTTAAATGATTATTCAAACGTCACAAATAATCATTTGGTAGTAGTAGAAAACATGATAACAGGTCAAGTGTGAGTTGTACTTTAATATTGGATGATTTTGAAAATAGTACGTATGTTTTTATTAGTTTTGAAGGAGGGTAATAAAAATTTTGAAACTCCTGTTGTTTGTATTATATACATTTCAGATAGATAATGATGATTTTAGACACTGACACTCATCAACTCTCAACTCTCTGACCCCCTTCCCCACCTGTTTTTAGAACTGGATAATGATGATATCACCGGATATCTTGGCAATCTGACTGCTGTGAGTCTCATTCCAATTTCTCTTCCATTGTGGTTGAATAGGCCCCGAATTCCCCCGAATATGATGATACTGACCAATGTCATGACAGCATGTGCGATGTGTGGATCTTATTCCACTAACGTATCCTTAGAACAGGTCAAGAGTGTGTTGTACAGACGCCAGTCCATCAAGCTATCCCAAACTGTAAAATTTTCCCAATTAAAAATGAACCTTATACTTTTGTAATAAAGTTAACTACCAAAGAAAGACAAACTGGGGTAATATGATGTGCTGGCCTCTGTACTACATTGAGCTAGTTTGTCAGTGTTTGTAAAAGTAATCTCTTTACTTCCTTTGTTCCTGTTGTTTGTGTTCTATCAATTTTCACATTTCTATGAAAGGTGATGTGATAATACTCCCGCCCGAATTACATGGACCTTTAACATAACTGGCAAAATATGGGTGTACTATAGGCTCTGCTAAACCTTTCGGGGAAACATGGCGTGATGTTGTGTTGTGATGATACTCACCAATATCTTGACAGCCTGTCTGGTGTGAGGGTCCCATTCCACTCGTTCTCCCATCACTGGTGTTTGTATGGGCCCCGAACTCACTTGCCCCCCAATTTTCCAAACCGTCCATAGTGCGAATCCGTTTATTAGTTGCGGCTCTTCTGATTTCGATTTACTAGAAATGTAAAAAAAGTCAAAGTCAAATCATTTATTTCAAACTAGCTTCTGCCCGCGACTTCGTACGCGAATCCTGTTGCTTATGCCAGCGACAAAGGGGTTGCCATATTTTAAGGTATTTACAAAAAAAATTCAAGCGCAATTCTCTATCCGTGAACGTCTCCAACACGCGAGACAATGCGTGGCGTTCACGATTAGCGGTCAGTCGCGCATCACGTTCCCCACTTGTCTCTAGAGACCTAGAAGTCGATGCGTAGATACGCTTGGAACTCAAGCGTAATTCCTTTTCCGTGAACGTCTCCGACTCGCGAGACAATACATGACGTTCACGATCAGCGGTCAGTCGCGCATCATATTCTGCACTGGTCTCTAGAGACCTAATGAACACGCTGAGAGCGCAGGCGTGCTTCGCGATCCGAAGAGGTTTCCACGGAGCGAGTTGCAGCATCGAGTCTCGAACTCGAACAGCATCAAGTCACTCCTGACGCTTTGCGGTAGATTCTTGGGATCTTATGATCCTCAACCTTTTAGCTCTCTTGTAACATTGGGAAAGATTTGACCTCTTTCTAGGCATGGTTATAGTTTTATTGTGAAGAATACCTGATCAATTAAAATCTAAATTAAAATGACTGCTCCCCTGCGTTACCGGGTAGACTACCATGTCACGAAGATAAGCCCGAAGGCATATTTATACGATAAAATAAAAGCCAGTAGAGTCAAATTTGCAATGATACACCATCTTCATCGAAAATCAGTTCTAAAGTGTTACCGCCTTCACGGCGTGTAGGTACTCCCAGCTTATGTTATTTTATACAGTAAAATTAGTGATAGCTTTGATTTCCACATGAGATGTTTCTGATCTTCGATTTTTATAAGTCAACAGGAAATGCCCATCAGATCGAACAACTTTTGCTAAGACGTCATACCTATATGTGTTATGGTGTAGCTGGGCTCTTGGAGTTCCACAACAGGTGTTCCTGATCTTCGATTTTTATAAGTCAACAGAGAGTGCTCATCAGATTGAACACCTTTTGCTAAAATGTCATTCATACTATAAATGTTATAGTGCAGCTGGGCGCTTGGAATTCCACAACAGGTGTTTCAGATCTTCAATTTTTACACGTCAACAGAGAGTGCTCATCAGGCTGAACAACTCTTTCTATAACGTCATTTCAATATTTACTATAGTGTAGCTGTCGTCTGTAGTCTGGCAGTTCCACATCAGGTGTTCCAAATCTTCAAATTTATTCTTTCAGCAGAAAATGCTCATGACTCGGAACAATTTTTGCTATGGTATCATTTTTGTATCTCTTATAGCTTAGCTGGTCTGTTGCGGCAAACAAACAAACAAACAGACATTTTTTTTTGGATTCGTGCTCCATTACTGTTTCTTTTACTGTGTCTGTACATATATTCAATGTACAGACACAGTTTTATTATATGTTTATAGATTTTAAAGAAAATTAAGAAAAAGAACTTAACCTACAAACCCAAAAATATAAATAAATGAAACATGCAAACACTCAGTATTCAAGTGAATCGCAATAATCGAATGCAACTATTCGCCTATACTCTCCAGGATGCGTGCGTTCGCTACGAATAACTGAATCCCTATGGCAGCGGCGCGTTTTTTTTTTTTGGTACTGGCATCTCGCAGTTCAACCATAGGGTTGTCTACCTGCTTAACCGGACTTGCCTGTGTATGCCACAAAAGAATTGTAGCCTCCAGCCAGGGATTGTGTAGTCATTTAGTTTGTAAGTTTATAAAAACTTACAAACTAAGCGACTACACGCTAAGGGCACCCTCTGTGGGATACGGACCTCGGCTTAGGGCGTCGCTGGGGGAGGACAGCAAGGGACAGCTGGATCGGGGGTATTTAAAACTACTGGCTCAGCGGGAACGCGGGCTGGCTCGAGCAAGGGTCGTGGGGATGGGGATGAACAGGGTCGTCGCGATGGGCCTCGACGGCGAGGACGGAACGACGGAAAGCAGCGGTGCTGCTCTCAGCGCGCTTTATATAGCCACAGACGCGCAGGCGCGAGGCGTGTACGTACTCTGATAGAATACCTTAACAAATGTTCGCCGTGATTCTTTAAATTGACATAACTTTTTTATTTGTGAACCGATTGACATGAAATAAACTCTAAATGTTAAGTGAAGCTTACTACAATATATTAGTGAAAACCGCATCTAAATCGAATTAGCCGTTTCTGATATTAGCGTGCACAAACACACAGACAAACAGACAAACCGACAAACAGACAAACAGACAAAAAAAAAATTAATTACAATTTCGGGTTCGGCATCGATATTATAACAACCCCTGCTACTTTTTTTTTATATACTTCCATTGTACAGACACCACTTTTCTACAATTTTATTATATGTATAGATAGGCACAAGAAAGCCACTTTAAAACGTCAAAATGAACAAGAAATAGAGTTGATTCGTGTCGCCCCTTTCAAAGGATAGTTTCGTATGGAGAAGAATGGGCAAGATACTCCATCGTTACTCTCTCTAATGCAGTAAGTTATCTTCATAGAATAAGAATATATAATCAGCCTATAATGTTCCCACTGCTGGTACACAGGCTTCTTCTCTGTTAGAGGAAGTAGGCTGTAATCCACCATGCAAGCCCAGTTCGGGTTGGTTGATGTCACACACATGACTTCGAATTTTCAGTTCTAAGACATGCCAGTTTCCTCACGATGTTTTCCTTCACCGTTTTGAGAGCAGTGGTGATGCTATTATTAACACAAAGTAAAAGCCTGAATTCGAACCCACGATCTACAACCTAGATTAACACGTTGAACGCCAACGCGGTCACCGTGTGTCCGACAAACAATAGTTTTTCTATTGTGTCTGCTGCGTGGCAGTCAATGCCTTAAGAATAAGTTTATTTTCTGAAAATACAGGTTTTACGTGAAGGTGATTGAACCTTACAGTCTTCCCGCGGCTTTAATAAGGATACTCCAACAACGGCTTCTTTTTAGGCTGGGAAATCATCCAATGACTTCTCCCGCTCTGGGTGGAGCGGAAGGGAGTATCAGACTTACTGACTAAAACCCATCCATGTTCCTTCCTTAGCACTTTATGTTCCGGGGTAGCGGTAACCCTTTCGGACAATCCCGCTTATCCAACAACGGCTACGAATCTATTTGTGTAAGTAGTACAATTGTATATTGACTTACAGTACTTCAATGACTCCGTCCGCCGCGTACGCCGGCTGCAGGCGGGTGAAGATTATAGACAAGAGTCTGACCGGCTCCCCGCGGCTCTTACAAGGATACTCCCATAATGGCTGCGCTTCTATCTCAGCATCGCTGATTGAGCTCGATTTCTGATGAAAAAAAATGTGTGCGTGTACTAGCGTACACTCGTAAGAAGTGAAACTTTTTTATGACGTTATTTTTCAAAAAAAAATGTAACTACTCAAAACGGGCCGCAAAATACATTGGAGACATTTACCAATCCCTACTCCGCTGGAGAAAGTATACTTCGAATCACGCGTGGTAGGGATAAGAAGAAGATGGCGCGTAACGGAAAAATGTGACGCGTAACGAAAAAATGTTACATTAAATTTTTTTCCAACCCCGATAAAGAAGTTTCGCTTCAATAAATAACGATAATACCAGCCTGTCATTGTCCCACGGCAGAGCAAAGGCGACGTCTCATACAGAGGAGTTATGAGCAGTGAGCACCACTCTGGCTCAAGGTAGTTTGGCGATTTTATAGTTATCTTAATAATTATGACTATTTAATACGCTTTAATATTCATTACTATCGCGTCTGCTGGCGGCCCCGCCCGCCTGGATGTTGGAAATTATCCCACAAAAAAGTACTCTTCGTTAATCCACGATATAAATTATATATCTGCGTGCCAAATTTCATCCAAATCCATCCAGTATTTTTTGCGTGATTGAGCAACAAACATTTAAACATCTTCAAAATTTTTCAGATTTATAATATTAGTAGGAATAGTAGGATCTATATTTCTGAAGATAATACACATCATACTGTATTTTTTCCGTCTTAAAATAATTCATCTGAAGTGAAATGTTAAGACCATCTTGATGTTATTGCGAAAAAGGGATCGCGCTATTCGTCCTGTATAGCTCTACAGCTTCATCTCTTTCTAACATGGGATGAATGGATCATTGATGACCCTAACACACCATGTCATAATCACGTCTAAATGCAAGCAACGTGACCAATGGAGTTAATTTTTAAGGTTTTCAGGGTGGCTTTGCTTTTAGGAACATTTGACAATGTGTGTCAAATTCGATACATTCACAGTACTATATTTTGTCGTAGTTTTCATTTCGTGGGCGACCGCTTTTTAGTCATATCGAGTAAAGTCTGTGGTCTTAAAGGATAGAAACTGTATTGAAATAGGGCACTCGTAGTCGGTGTATGTTGTAAGTCAACAAGTTGTGGTGTTATAGGTCATGAAGGCTTCCCTATACTGCAAATACCTAGCCAATCGGAGAATTGCACAAGATTTGTGGCAGGCGCTTAGCACAAAGGTAAATACATACAAACATAACATCACGCCTTATTTCTTCGAAGGGTAAGGCAGAGAAGTGTACTCACAGTAGATACGAAGTACGTTCAGTTATGTTACTTGACTCTGACAGCTCTTGAATGCGGTTTTGGTGCGTTGATCGCGTTCAATTTATCGGATTATGCTGTAGATTGGGTAAATCCCATGTAATAAGGGGTGAGCCTATTGCCTTGTGATAGCCTAGTGGTGTGTTCGCGGACTGCCAAGTCATAGGTCACAAGTTAGAACCCGAGCCACGTACCTCTGATTTTGCGGGTTCATGTTCGTATTGTATAATCTTAATGTGAAACCAGCATGTCTGAGAGATATTTCTCAACAGCATGTGAAGATAAGTAAGGGGCCCATGGGCAGAAAACACTCTGACACCAGGTTAGTCACTAACCACACGAAAAAAAGAAGAACCGGGTACAAATCCAGACCCCGGGTTGCTACTGAAAAATTCCAGATTAACACAAAGGCAAATGTAATGTAAAATAAGTAAATATACCTACACCCACCTCAACTAATCCATCAAACACCGCCATATCAATTCCTTCACACTTCCCCAACGGTGTCGCGATCTTATGCAGGTCCTGAAACTCCACCGGCATGGCCCAGATCTCACAACACTCAGGTATGAGTGTCACACAGTTATACAGTTTAGTCTTATGTTTAAACAGGACATACGCAATCTTTAGATTCTCCCACGGCAGTATAGCACTCGCGAAATTAGGATCAGCTATTACTGCCGTCACATCTTTTATTATTTCATCAGTAATTTCAGATATAAAATGTACTTTTTCAAGACCGTTTGTAGTAATATAGTCCTGTAGAATCCCAATATTCATGTTCAAACTTTCCAGTATATAAACTGCCTTAGCACCGAATTTCGATGCAGCTAATCCCATGAGACTACCTCCATTTAAATCTAAAACAATTGAATTATTGTTGATTTCTTCTTTCAATTGTTTTAGGAACCTCTTACTTCGTTTTCCATCGTTTAGGTAGGAGACGTGAGTTCTTGATAGAGCCATGTGTACTCCACATTCGCAGTTGGGTCTTTTGTAGTTGGTTAGTTTGTTATTTTCGTTTTCTAGGTAGAACCAGAGCGAGTATTCGTCTTGGCACGAGATGAGCGTTGCTTCTGCCTCTTTCTCTAGGTAAAAGTCTTTTGGTAGATAGTAGACCGCTTGCATCCAGTGATCGCGCCAGGGTATAGTGTCTTGTGGGCGTTCAGATGACGTGTCAGCGTCAGGGTGACACCACCAAGGTGCACAGCTGAGGCAGATTCGACCTGGAATCATAAGTTAAAACTTATTGATACTGCTTTAATTTTTAATTAATATCCTTCTTTCTTCTTATACATATATAACAATTTCAAGAACGAATGCACCGATTGCCCTCGGGCTGCGACGCACCTCCCCCCGGAAAGTGCGAAAGAGACAACTGCAGTTCAGGCTGATTTTACCTACAAAAACCTTGACCAAAACACGTTTTGTATTCCGCTGTTTTCTTCTAGGACTGATCTAAAAAATTCTTATTTCAAAATTTAGAGGAAATTATATGGCTGTATACCGGAGGTAAACTATCTTATGTCCAATTTTTTCTAAATTCATTTTATAATGCCATTGTAACAATCTTTTATTGATTTACTTAGTGGCATACTATTTTAAGTCCAATAAGAAAAAACTAAAAACTTTCGAATTCGGTAATATGTTTTAAGTCCGGATCACTTCAGAGGTAAACGATCTCATCTGCTTTTGTGTCGCTCAATTGTGTGAAACGAAAACATCCTAAGTCCAAATAGGATAGTTTGTTTCTGAACGTAGTACATTTATCTAGGAAAATTCATATTATGGGTTTAGAGTAAGAATATCGCAAGTCCATTATTTAATAATATTTTTATTAAAATCATTAAGTAAAAAAAAACTACCTATTAACACACTTTTAAATAACAAATAAAAGTTTACATAGAATTTCACATAATTGTGTAGTCAAGTGACATACATGAATAATGTTCAAATTATGACTTAAAACATGTGTACTGAACAATTAGCGTAATGTGACTTATGATAGTTTGCCTCCGGTGCAGCGATGTACAGATCTATGCTTCTATTATTTTCTTTTTAGATAAAAACGTATCAAATATGTCTGATAGTCGTCTGTACATGGCGGTAAAAACGGGCTATTTTTAGGATTTTGGATGGTCATAATTCTTTTAGTGATTAAATCATGAAAAAAGGAAATCCTAAGACCAGTTGCTTCCATTTTTTGGAAAAAAAAACATTTCTCTAGAAGCATTATCCATGAAGAAACACAGCGGAATGCTTTTGTGTGGGAGAAAGGCCCAATAAAGTTCCCCCTTAACTGCCGATTGAACGGATTTCAATAAAATTTGGCACACAGCTAGACAATGACCAGGGTTGGGACTTGGGACACGGAACGCACTCCTGTGCTGCTCCTGTCAATTTTCGACCTTCACGCGTACGAAAAACGCAGGTAAACATTAGTACCCCTACATTTTCAAACTCACCCTCAGTATCCATATTAAGTTCCCACCACATGAACACAACCTGCGCTTTCCCCGTACCACTGACAGTAAAGTCTTGCTTCACTGTCCTCTTCATAATAATGGGTGAACGTCCTGACCAGTCATAGTAGAACACTGGGATCTGGCCCGATAGCTCACGGAATGCATGGCGAGGTAACTGGGAGAGTTGCAGGTCGTGGACAGCAGCAGAACCGGGGCAGTCAATCATCTGATGGTAAGAATTTGGGGCTTATAGAACATGATTTCTTATTATGTCATAATTCTAGGGTTATTCTGCAAGTAAAAATAATACAAATAGTCCTAGAATATCATCATTCTCTTATCCCAATTTATTTGGGGTCGGCGCAACATGTCTTTTTCTTCCATACTTCTCTATTAGTCGTCATCTCGGTAGTCAAAAAGTCCTAGAATATGTGGTCCAAAAATGCATAGGTTTGGAGACATCATGAATAATAATTATTAGTTTATCCAGATCTAACTTTTATTGATAAATACCAGTAATTAATTTTTATTCATAATAAAGCTGAAAAATTGAATAAAAAAATTGTAATTAAAAAATTTTTCATTTGCCAGTTGATTCTTCGATATGGTCTCATACATACCCTAGACTCATGGGTATTTAAAAAAACACATCCTGTTTTATTATTATCAGTTAACTAGCTGCACCCTGGTTTCATCCGCTGCTCGGCTCCTATTGGTCGTAGCGTGATGTTACATAGCCTATAGCCTTCCTTGATAAATGTACTATCCAACACAAAAAGAATTTTTCAATTCGGACCAGTAGTTCCAGATATTAGCGCGTTCAAACAAACAAACAAACTCTTCAGCTTTATAATCTAATATATAAAATTCTCGTGTCACAGTTTTCGTTGCCATACTCCTCCGAAACGGCTTGACCGATTTTGATGAAATTTTTTGTGCTTATCCGGTATCTATGAGAATCGGCCAACATCTATTTTTCATCCCCCTAAATGTTAGGGGTTGTCCACCCCTAAATTTTTGTTTGTAGGGTAGGTAGGGTAGGTAGGGTAGGTAGGGTAGGTAGGGTAGGTAGGGTAGGTAGGGTAGGTAGGGTAGGTAGGGTAGGTAGGGTAGGTAGGGTAGGTAGGGTAGGTAGGGTAGGTAGGGTAGGTAGGGTAGGTAGGGTAGGTAGGGTAGGTAGGGTAGGTAGGGTAGGTAGGGTAGGTAGGGTAGGTAGGGTAGGTAGGGTAGGTAGGGTAGGTAGGGTAGGTAGGGTAGGTAGGGTAGGTAGGGTAGGTAGGGTAGGTAGGGTAGGTAGGGTAGGTAGGGTAGGTAGGGTAGGTAGGGTAGGTAGGGTAGGTAGGGTAGGTAGGGTAGGTAGGGTAGGTAGGGTAGGTAGGGTAGGTAGGGTAGGTAGGGTAGGTAGGGTAGGTAGGGTAGGTAGGGTAGGTAGGGTAGGTAGGGTAGGTAGGGTAGGTAGGGTAGGTAGGGTAGGTAGGGTAGGTAGGGTAGGTAGGGTAGGTAGGGTAGGTAGGGTAGGTAGGGTAGGTAGGGTAGGTAGGGTAGGTAGGGTAGGTAGGGTAGGTAGGGTAGGTAGGGTAGGTAGGGTAGGTAGGGTAGGTAGGGTAGGTAGGGTAGGTAGGGTAGGTAGGGTAGGTAGGGTAGGTAGGGTAGGTAGGGTAGGTAGGGTAGGTAGGGTAGGTAGGGTAGGTAGGGTAGGTAGGGTAGGTAGGGTAGGTAGGGTAGGTAGGATAGGCAGGGTAGGTAGGGTAGGTAGGGTAGGTAGGTAGGGTAGGTAGGGTAGGTAAGAAAGGTAGGAGGATATCATAGTTAAGGCAGGACGACGTCTGCCGGGTCAGCTAGTATTAGTATAGATTTCCAGTCATAAGTCGATGCCTTATTGTGATAGTTCGGCAGAAGGATGAAGACAACAGATTTATTGGATTAGCAATAATGAGAGCAGCTGAGGACTATTAGGTTCTTTAAGTATTATATTTTGTGGTCAATATTTTATTCATAAAAACATAAACAAGCCATAACTATGCTAATTAGAAATCAGTGACTTATCATCATCATACTCTTTTTTTTTTTTTGAGGGTGGAAAATCATCCTGTCTTCTCGCGCTCGCTCCCAGAGCAATTAGGTTATAGCAAATATATATAGCAAATAGGTTTTAGCCAATAATTATTGGCTAAAACCCATCCATGTTCCTTCCTTAGCCCTTTATGTTCCAGGGTATTTTGGTAACCCTTTCGGACAATCCCGCTTACCATGATCATTCTCCTGCCCTTATCCTAATTTATTTGAAGACTAGTTTCTGCCCGCGACTTCGTACGCGGACCCTGTTGCTTATGCCAGCGACAACCGGGTCGCCATTTATGTTATTTTTTATCATTTTTCCCATTTAAATCTTGTATCACACTGAGCCTTAGTTTTATTTCATTCCAACAACCACCAAAACATACAGTCCATTTGTCATTGTTTTCATTTTGGTAACCGCATTATTATATTCCTCCTCTAGAGACCTAGAAGTCGATGCGTAGATACGCTGGGAACTCAAGCGTAATTCTCTTTCCGTGAACGTCTCTGACTCGCGAGACAATACATGACGTTCACGATCAGCGGTCAGTCGCGCATCATATTCTTCACTGGTCTCTAGAGACCTAATGAATACGCTGAGAACGCAGGCGTGCTTCGCGACCCGAAGAGGTTTCCACGGAGCGAGTTGCAGCCTAATGTTCTCGAACAACATCAAGTCTCTCCTGACGCTCTTCGGTAGATTCTTGGGATCTTATGATCCTCAATCTTTTAGCTCTCTTGGAACATTGGGAAAGATTTGACCTCTTTCTAGGCATGGTCATAGTTTTATTGTGAAGATACCTGATCAATAAAAATCTAAATTAAAATGACTGCTCCCCTGCGTTACCGGGTAGGCTACAGTGTCACGAAGATAAATGGAAAAGGAAATTAAACACTCAAACAACATAAGCCCGAAGGCATATTCATACGATAAAATAAAAAAATAAATAGGAGTTTTGGCCAGTAGAGTCAAATTTTCAATGATATACCATCGTCATCGAAAATCAGTCCTAAACTGTTACCGCCTTCACCGCGTGCAGGTACTCCCAGTTTATGTTATTTTATAATTACACAGTAAAATTAGTGATAGCTTTGATTTCCACATCAGATGTTTCTGATCTTCGATTTTTATAAGTCAACAGGAAATGCCCATCATATTGAACAACAAAGACGTCAAAGACGTCATTGCTATATGTGTTATGTTGTAGCTAGGCTCTTGGAGTTCCACAACAGGTGTTCCAGATCTTCGATTTTTATAATTCAACAGGAAATGCCCATCAGACCGAACAACTTTTGCTAAGACGTCATTCCTATATATGTTAGTGTAGCTGGGCTCTTGGAGTTCCACATCAGGTGTTCCAGATCTTCAAATTTATTCTCTCAGCAGAAAATGCTAATCACGTGGAACAATTTTTGCTAAGGTATCATTTTAGTATCTCTTATAGTTTAGCTGGTCTGTTGCGGTTCTGCATCAGGTGTTCAAATTTCCAAGATAAATTATAGCCTATATGTTGCCCAGACTTAATACATATACAACAAAAAAAAAAACATTTCAATCCGTCCAGTAGTTCCGAAGATTAGCGTGTACAAACAAACAGACATACAGACAAACAGACAAAATTTTTTTTTTTGATTCATGCTCTATTACTGTTTCTAAACCCCCCTCAATTATTATTTTTTTAATATATTCAATGTACAGACACAGTTTTTTTACTGTTTTATTATATGTATAGATATAGATAGATATAGATATAGATGTATAGATATAGAAGATATAGATTATATGTATAGAAGATGGTACAACATTTCTTTGTACAAGTTTTGTTAGTTATGTATGTAACTACTGTTGGTTCAGAGGGATTTTTGCAACTCAATTTTGAAGCAGATATCTTCAACCAATTAAGCTGAAATTTCGTATACATTTGGACCAAAATGGCTGATGTCTTTAAATGTTTTACCTTTTGTGGAGTCTGTAGCACAATATCCAGATCAGCATCAGCAAGATCATTCAGTTTGTTCCACTTCCACAAGGTGGGACATTCCACCACCTGTGCATATATGACTGCAGAGTCTGGCACAACTATGCAGTCTGACTCTAGCAGGCACTTGTGGGCATGTGCAAATGTTAGCAGAGCCCCTGAAAATAACAAAATATTTTTAGCATTGTTCCAAGGTTGGATGTTTGTTACTCAATCCCACCAGAACAGCCACACAGAGATAGATAATAGTCTGGAATAGCAGGCTAGGTTTTATCCTGGAAAAATGTATGGTTCCCATGGGGTATTTATCCAACATACATGCAGGTGAAGCCGCTTGCAAAAGCTAGTAAAAAATACTTAAACAAAAAACTACTGTGGAATCTACTATTTCAAAAGTTGATAAATAATCACGCGAAATTATATTCAAACACAAAAACTCATTACCTTCACCAATCAACTCTGTATCAAACACCTCAGTGACTAAGATGTTAGCTTTTTCCTTCATATCCCCGTCTTCACCCACAGTGAGGTCTGTGGATCTCTTTGGTATCAGTTTTATCTTGTCGGCAACACCATTTATTTGGAGAATCTGGCCACAGCACTCTGCCATTGGTTTGAATGCTTCACAAGCAACTACCGAGTCAGCACCAGAGCGTGCTGCCATTATTGAAAGGAGACCTGTACCGGTGCCTGAAATCAAACAGTGATTCAATTATTTACCTATTACATGTTTCTATATGAAATAAAAACAGCTATTTTTATAATTCAAGAAAAATGAAATAAAAATCCTAAAAGTAGCTACAAACCTATATCCAAAACATTTGCTTTCTTTCCATTATTATGCATTTTTTCTATAGCAAGTTGCAAGGCTCTATGATACTTCTTGTTCCTCTCAGTATCGTGCAGCATATCGGCAAATCCAGAACGCGCTATTTCCTGGTGAAAGTCGTAGTTCTCATCTTGAACATCCCACTCTGTACTCCCAGTCATAGGGTTTCTTTTTTGGGTAAAAACTTTCATCTTCGTGGAGACAGAGCTTTTAAACCTGAAACACCGAAACTTTAAAATATATATATGAACAAAAAAAAGCCGACAGTCACCAGTTATTCTCAAACATACCGTTTCACGGAATGTGTTATACAAAAATTACTTAATCTGACAAAGCGTATTATAGTCATTTATAATATCATTATTTTATAATTAATCATTACTTTAAGTAGAACTGGCTTGGCTGAAAATGTTGAGCACAGAACAAAATACTTTTTATTTATTTTAACCTAAAAATCCGGTCAGAGCTCTTCGTTTGTTTTCTTTCTGCCTGTGATAGCGATAGTGACATTGACATTTCAGTTCGGAAATAGAAATATTTTTTAATGTCATGAGTTTTTACCGGATTACGTCTGTAAATTTCAGTTAACTAGCAACTTACCCTGACTTTACTTTTGTATGTATGTCCCTAAATGCGCATTGCATTTACCTTAGCAGGATTGATTTTTTTATTTTGTGTGAGCCTTTGATTGAAAGTTGTCGTACATGAATATAAAATATGCTATACGCCGCTTAAATTGTTATATCATCACTCCTCGCTAATACATGGACCCCATAGAGGAAAGTATGATGGACCCTCGATAAAAATACGCGCACATAGTTATTTACGTGGAAGTGAGGTGGAGGGTCAGTGTGCGAATGAAGGATTCAGTAAAAACAGAAACAATGTAAAAAAGAATTCAGCCAAATGAAATTGTTTGAAACAACTTTTCTCAAAAAAGGCAAGTCATTTATTCAAAATAGGTTGAAAAATCAGCACTTTTTGAAGATAACACCCCATAACGCCCATTCGTTACCACATCCTAGTGCTTTAGCTGGGAAGAAGTGGCGCAACAAACTCCCTAGCAGCGTCTGTTCACTTGGTTTTATTTTATGCCATGACCTATAACAAATACAAAAAAACCCCCAATTATTAAAATATTGTGCAATACGGAGTTCAGAAACAGACAAAGTAAATAATTATTTCAAATGAATCAAATCCACACAAATATTACATTTTGCATTGAATATCATAGCAAAATTACGCAGAATATAATAAATTAGTTATTATCGAATCAATATCTATTTACAACAATCTGTACAGAATTTTGTCTCCACCATAGAGGAAAGTAATATATCGGGTCTCCACTAACTACTTGAAAAAACGCGCAGTTTTCAAATTGATGGCAAATGACGTTTGAAAGGGTGGTGTTGTCGATAGAATAAATAAATATTATTGTCCAAGATTTTCGAAAAATAGTGTAAGGAGTTGCTATTTTAAAAATATTCGTATATTAAAGTTATCATGTTAAAGCTAGATTGAGAGGGTAGGAAAATAGTTTCCCGTGCCCTATTAAGGGTTAAGAAGGTAATTGGTGATACACATAGTCGCAGCAGTAAACGTTTTCAATAAAAATATATATTTGTGGTCACTGGCCAGTTATTTGAGGGATGATGTCAATTTGTGTCGTTTTGATGTAAGTTGTCACTCAAAAGTAAACAAGCAAATATGTTTATGTCCCACAAAACTAGATTAGAATAGAAAACTATAATATTTTTTATCACATTTTTAACAAATTAGTGCATTGACAATATTATTTTCGAATGGCAGCATGACTCGTAGTTGTCAGAGGTTTGAGCTTTCATTACGTCGTTTTTCTATCATGGCGGCCGCCGTCGGTAGGATTTGTGGGGCACGTCTTTTGAGAAATAATGGCATAGTTGCTCCCCAGGTACTGAAAATAGTTCTAAACAATTTACTATGTAATATAAATTGTTAGTAGGTACCCCTAACGTGTTCAATATGTTACCAATGATGGAGAAGTTCAAGTTCGAAGTGTCACGGAAAACTGCTGCATTTTATGAATTTGTGTCACACTATGAGCCTCGTAACGTGTTAATTGCAATAATGTAGTGTTGGAGACCCTCCGTAGCGAATATTAGCACGAGTGTTTAAAATAAATTTTCATGGGCAAGTGATAACCTATTCTGCATTATGTAACAAGTACATACGAAATCTAATGGAGGCTGTCCCTTGCAGGTTTGTCAGCTGTCCACTAGAGCTCCAGGATGGACAAGGAACAGAAAAATGGTAAGTTTTATTCAATTTATTTTTAGCCAAATAAAATATTTTGAAAATGTGCCCACGTAATCTGCGACAAGCGTTCGAAGTCATTAGTATTGATTGTATAATGTTGTGGTATTCCCAAGAACATCAGAGAGTTTGGTTACAAACTTCTTGTTTCTAAAATGTTAATAAATTATTGATGAAATAAGTTGGAACCAACTTAAATGTTAACAAAAAAAAAAACATTGTGTAATATTAACAGTACAGTAGAGAACTATTGTTGTATTGCCAGTTAATTTAATTTCATGGGTTCTTCTCTGTGTTAAAACTGTATAATTGCAATCACAGACATTCCCTAAATGCATGGTATTTAAAATTTTAAATAATTGAATAGGTACATTTTGTAACCAAAAATTTTTTCTACACAATATCATAGACAAGTAAATCAATCTATGTATTGCAATGTCAAGAATAAGACTATTTATCACAAAATAAATTAGACTAAATATCCTACTGTATTCAATTGTTTTAAAAGTTATCCTGCTCATTTTTTATTTCTTTTCCTGTTCAGTGGCTTTCATCGCTGGGAGTGATTGGCGGTGGTGTGGGAGCCCTGCTGTTCGCCCTTGAACAGTCAGTACAGGCTTCAGGATCTGAAGCCCATGCACCACACCACCCTTGGAGTCACGACGGCTGGTTCAAATCACTAGACCATGCCAGGTAAGCCCATAAAGAAAGATTGTCAGCCAAAAATGAAAATTTGGCAAATAAAATTACCACATGCAAGTCAAAAAGCTAAGCATACATGGCATTTCAATTTATGGCTTGTCTGAGTGTCCAGATAGAAAATGTGTCAGATAGTCAGTGTCAGGTAACTTTCCAGTACTTATCTAGACAATAGAAACTTACATAATAAAACCACATGTGCTTAGGAAATTGTAATTTATACATATATGCCAAGTTCCATGTGACACACTTGTTTATGTAGGACCTATGGTTATGGATGTACACAAAAAAACTAAAGTTCTTGAATTAAAATTTAGAATACAATTTTACATTTCAAAATTATATTTTTTTAAATATTTTTCTAACATTTGTTTGCATGGTGATCACATTCAATACTGTCACTACCATCAAGGTATTTATCTGTTATCTATGTAGCAATGTAAATAGATTCATTATCAGAGAACATTATAAAAAAAAATGTATTAAGCTATGAGTAACACATACATAATTATTATTAAAGACAGAAATGTAAAATTTTACAAGGGGCTTACTTTACTTTGAAAGGTACCTTACAACATTTGTAATTTCCAGTAAATTTTGTGTGCAGTTGTTTAATGTACATGTTTATGTTACCTAAAAAAAATAACAGGCTTCCTACACTTTAATGCAGTTAGAACTTAGCGGCAAGCTAATGAAAATTTTGATTCATACTTTTTATTGACATAAATATTATTATAAATGTATGAATGAAAAATGTGCATTAAAATCATCTACCTCCTAACCTTATCCAAATTGAGTCAGCCTGTTTCTTCCATAAATCTCTTATCAGCTATCATCTGTTGGGTTTATTCCACAGCGTTGTAATTCTGATAATACAATGCATATTTCTCCGTCCCTAACAGTGTACGTCGAGGCTACGAAGTATACAAGCAAGTGTGCAAGGCCTGCCACTCACTGCAGTACATCGCCTTCCGAAACCTTGTCAATGTGACCCACACTGAAGAAGAGGCGAAGGCTGAGGCTGCTGACGTGAGTATTACAAGATTAACAAGCGGGGTTGTACAAAACACCGTTACCATACTAAGAAACTTGTCATATTAGCTGATGTGAACAGCATAGTCAAAAATTACGCGTCAACGTCACAAAAGTGATAATGACAGCTATAACAAATGTTTTGATAACATTTAACATAATGAAAGAACGACTGTTAGCCCATTTCCTGATAGCAAATACATGTATGTGTTATTGTAGCAATAAAAAGAACTATAAAGTTCTAATCTCAGTAAATCTAATTGCTCTTATCGACCGAATGGCATTATGCACAAAAAATCACTATGTGCAGTTGGGAAACAGGTGATTAGGTTGGCAAGGTGTCAATTATCTTAAATTGATATCTTTGATATTTCATTTCTTATTATTGATTATGATATAACAACCCCATTCACTGACAATAAATTCCCAAGTTCTCTATAAAACTTATGCAACATTATATAGAATTCAATATGGCGAATTTTTGCAAGAGCACATGCCTTAGTAGCCTACCCCAATGGAAGATCTTCTGAGCTAGATGAATACTGGCATCATGCCAGAATAACAACAAACTTAAGATATACACTTACATACATTTATGTGATGTACAGTTGTGGTGAATTATGTGTTGCCAACCAGTTGTGTCATAATGCAGTCATTATACTGCACTGCAGACAATTTCATTTAGTTGCATTGCCAAATTGTTTCAATGCATTGACCCCAACTCAGAATAAGAGTTCACACCACATAACAAATGCTTTTTTTTTAATAGCCCTTAGTTGATGCAAAGTCAGTATTATCAAATCAGATGAAAAACTTCCTGTGTACATTACTGGTTGTTTCATTCTAATAAATTTAGAAATAAACTAAACTGACCAAACATAGCCAGTTTAGTCAATCAGACCAAGTAATAAAAATTAATACAAATTTGACTATGTAATTATTCAATTAGTGACAAATCTAATGTCGCACATTTAGGATGAAAACGACGTAACTCAAAAAAGTGACTTTTATTTTAGGGAAATAGTAAAACAAGTTTTGTAATTCTGACACCTCCGTATTATTTCGTGATTATTTACGTCAGTGACTAAGTTAGTGCTGCAAATTATAAAAAAGTGGTTCCACTATTTTCGTTTTGAGTTTTTATGACGATAACTCAATTTTTTTTTAATTGTGTCGTATTCATCCTAATGGTGCGATGTATTGGATCACACTCTTTATAATGACTATTTATAAACGCTTAGCAGTGATGTAGACTCTGATAAGACTGCCTATTGTACTTTAATAGCTAACTAAAACTTATATTCAGTACAAAGTATTTACTTAAGGTGGATGTACCGCCCCTCCGTCCATACATTTTTGAATACATTTATACACTAAACACAGACACTCTTTCATTAAAACTAATCATTTTATCACTTCTCTACAATGGAAATGTGTCCGCGATCGACCTTTTTAATCAATAACTTACATTATTTACTTAGAAAAACAACAGTGAAATACCGGCAAAATTTGACACTTCTACAGTAGTGTGCGTGACTTTTGACAAGCAAACGAAAGGCGATGTTTAAACATTGACGCGCTAGATGTCGTGCGCGATCGCGTTCATTATCTTATAATTCTAATAAATCAAAGTTCTAACTGCAATAATTGAGTAATTTCATTTCCAATCGTTCAAAAAAAAATTACAATAAATAAAATAAAACTAATGACCTTAGAAATCTTTGTTTTTTTTTTGTAAACAATTTTATTACTCATTATTGTTGTGTGGCAACACTGGCAACTCGTAGCGTGGTCGTAGGTCTGTCTGTATTTGTATGTAGGTACCTGACCAGTGACCTCTATTAGTCTAGAGGTCAATGTATTGTCTAGGTACTTTTACTTTGGTCGACTCGATATAAAATTACATTCTTGATTTTCATTGCTACGCGCTATGATTTGCGCGCGGAATGTCTTGTGTTGAGAATTTATTTTTGTATGCTGTGCATTTTAATTGATTCAAATTGCAATATTTCTCTAGTATGCATTTGAGACTATATTGTAATTTATCGTAGGTATAGTAATTAATTATTCTAATAACGCAATTATATTTTCGGTGGGATTAAAAACAACAAACTGGCCCGTGCTAATCACATCAATCATACACACGTATGACGAAAGTGATTAGTATTGTGGCTAACATTGACTCATCAGTTCATCACTGAAACCAGTGATAAATCAGTGTATCATATTTTAATGTGTTTGAATATTTTTTAAACAACGATATATACAATTATTATAAATCGGTAAACTACCAAAGTAGTCACAAAATTAAACTTGCAAACATTGACAAAATATGCTTTTCCGAATTTTCAGACAGACACACAATATTATTAGTTTGTTTTATCAAAGTAGGTATGCACCGCGCGCCGGCGCGCGACTCGGTGCGTTCAGAAACAAACATAATTCAGTTACTTACAATCCTTTTTTTTTGTTCCGTAATTTATTGTTTAAAAATAAATCGCTGAATCTAATATATATATCTATATTCGTCGGCCAGTTCTACCAGGTGTATAAAGATAACATTGAAATATAAAGATAAGTAAATTTTAGTGTTATATTTTATTTTCTTAGATTTTATTTCAGAACGCAACTCAATCCTAAAAGATTGATAGATCTTTCAATGCATGTGACTTACGAATTACGATATTTATTTTATTCAAATACTGAGTGTCTAAAAGGAACTTATTCTTTCGTTTTTCATTTGTTTTTCTATATTTCTGATTTAGATTACGTCTACAATGTCTGTTCGAACAAGCAAGGCGTCGTACAGACAACACGAATATTCGGGGTCGCGCAAATCTTTGAAACGAGTTCGAAGTGGAAGAAGGAGATATTATGCTGAAGGGAGGTAAGTGAACCTGCATAATACAACTAATTCTGTATCCGACTTCTTCGTAAACACGAGAAATCGTCTTAGATAACTCTATAATGTATGTATCAACATGGTTTATTGTTGATCGTAAAAGGAACACTACGTGTATGTAGGGTCAGTAGGTCGTCATGTGGGCTGCTATAATCTAAAACCATAAGATGACGTAAAAAAAACCTACGAAATATTGAGAAAGGAGAAAATAGATCTAGGATATAGGTATTATACTTTTATTATGGTAATCACAATTTGTTTTTTTTTCTTTCAGTACCCAGAACATATACAACCAAGAACATATATTCGTGTAAAACCGAAAATCCGCTTAGAGGCCACCTACAGTGCTCCTAGTAGTACTAGCACAGTGACAGCTGAACCTGTGGTTGAACCTTTAGAGATTAATTGGCCGCAACCTGATCCGGAAATTGATTCATTTCAAATGATTGTGGAACCTGGTCCAAATAAATGTTTATCTGGAATATCTGGGTATCGCATTGTGGACTTGAAGCATGTAATACAGTGGGCATTTCTTATGGAAAGACATCGAAATATGTGCGAATCTTCATAAATTGAATTTGTTAGTGAAAGACTTGATGGATTTCGAAGTGAATTAATTTTCAAGTGCAGTATGTGTGATAAAGCGTGGAGGCATTTTACGGAGAGCAGTGATAAAATAAATACTGCATTTGTGTGGGCAACTGTCACTTCTGGTAGCTTCTACACTCAAGCAGCTCATATAACAAGTCTTATGGATATTCCAACAATGTCAGCTAACAAATTTCGTCGTATTGAAAAAAAATTTGGCAGTGTGTGGTTTGAACATTTGACAGAGGAAATTAAAATAGCTGATCAACAAGAAACATCAATTGCAATACAAAAAGGTCATGTGTCTTCAGACGGTGTTGCATTTGTTACTGTATATGTAGATGGAGGATGGTTGAAAAGGTCATATGGGCATAACTTTGATTCATCATCTGGTATGGTAAGTTAATATTTTACTAAAAACAAATTTAGTTCTTTATGACATTTTAATTACCTATGTGCATTATTTTTACAAGTGTTGCTTTTCATTTCCAGGCCTGCATTATTGGTAAAGAAACTAAAAAATGACAATTTCTTGGTGTTAGAAACAAATATTGTTATACATGTCAATATTATGAGAGGAGAAACCTGGATATGAAAGCACATAACTGCTGCAAAAATTTTACTGGACCATCTAAAGCAATGGAATCAGATATTATTGTGGAAGGTTTTCAAAACAGTGAAGAAATACATCAACTTTGCTATTTGAGTTTTATTGGTAACGGAGACTCCTCTGTGTATGCAAAATTGAAAGAGAAAGTGTCATATGGGAACATAATAAAAAAAATTGAATGCAAGAATCATGTTATCAAAAACTATACCAGTGCACTCTACAAGGTAAATTAATAAGTCAAATTTGTAAAGTCAAATTCAAGATCAGTGAAGCATATTATTCTGTATTTATATTTTGTGCTTTTTAGATCTTGGTCAACACTAAACTCCCTCTTTCTGGGCGAAATATTCTGAAGCCGAAGGTGATGAAGCTTACACTAGTAGCACGGAAAATTATCATGTGTAGCAGTGAGCATACTGCTATGGCAGCAGAATTGAGAAATGGCCCGCTTCATGTATTCGGAGTACATGAAAACTGCAAGAATTATTACTGCAATGTCAATAAAACATTAACAGATGAAAGTGAAAAGAAGGAAGAAAATCATGGCTCTGATTTATGCAGCCAATGAAAAAATTGCTTTGAAGGCAGGTTGTTTGTCTAATGAGACAACAAATGTGGCAGAAAACTTTATGAGCGTAATAAACAAATTCAACTGTGGAAAACGAATAAGTTTAGGAAAAGGGGGTTCTTACCAGCGGCGTGTTTATGTGGCAGGTAAATATACAGTAATAACAGTCAGAAATTATTAGAACCAGTAAGAAATTCTTTGATTGTGATGGAATATCATCATTCTCCAGCCCTTATTTATTCCAATTTATATGCAATAATGCAACATTTCTTTTTTAAATATAACATTTAAATATGTTTTCAGGCCTATCACTTGCTAAGGGACACAAATGGCATGAAACTGCATGGAAAAAGCAGACCACACAGAGCCCAGGGACACATTTTAAAAAGTACATAAAACGGAAGGAACAGCAGAATACGACAGCAATCTTTGACACGCAAACGATTATTTGCTCGAAGAGAGAAATCCCAACCGGATAAGCACTATGGACCCGAAGCTTGTGATCCTATTGATATTGACGAAGCACAGTTGAAAATACAGTGTGAAGAACGGCTAACAGAATTCCAAAAGTCACCAAAAGACATTGCTTTGATTGAAATCTCCACTGTAGGACAGCATGATAATGATTTATATATGTAATACTCATAGGAGTGACCGTTTGACTGCTAGTTTCAAGGCAGAGGGTGAAATCAACAAGTCAAATGATTTTTGTTCTAATTGTATTTTGGTAGTAGTTTGTTTAGAATCTACATAACCACTGTATATTTCTTTTTATTTGTATTTACTGTAAAATCAGAAGGTGAAATAATACTTCATTAGGCATACATGCTTACCTATGTTTTACTAAAAGCTTTTGAGTGCGTCGAAATCGGAAATATGTTTTTCACCTTCCTGGTTATTATCATTATCACCTAATAAAGTGTTTTAGATTTGTTGTTGTATCTTGTTTATGAATTATTCTTACGTGTTGGTTATGAAATGTTTAAAATAATATTGAAATAATTGTTACTGTTACAAATCATTAGTGTTATTAGTTTTGAGTGAATAGGCATGGATCAGCATATTATATGCTACTTCAAATACATGTTTTGATAAAAAAACATGTAATAAAATAAAACTGCGTTTTATTGTAATCAATTTTGACATTATTTATTTCCCAAAATTATTGATCAATAAAATAGTTTACGCCAACAAATATAAGTTTTATTTTTATAACAATCTTTTAGAATATAAAACATAGCAGGTGGTGTTCTGAAGTTCTGTCTACCCATACAGAAAAATGGAAAACTTGTTTTTTACATTCACGCCATCTAGTGTTCAATTTTAGTAAACATTTTTGTATACGTCTGTGTGTGTAAACGACCCTGTATGCAATGGCAGATGTTAAAATACATCTATTTACCGAATTGGGTGGATTTTAAGGCAATGATATGACATATTTCAATAAATTATAATATTTAGTAACCGCGAACACTACTCCTACGACATAATAGTTTTCCAATTACGCAAAAACTCAAATAAACTAGAAATATAGCCTTCAGCGCCATCTAGCGGGACATTGGCTGGGAACAGCCCGTACCAATCACCTTAAATCAAATTAACTTAGCTAGGACAACTCCATAGACCTGATGAGTATCAATAACAATTTGACCATGACTAAACTAGAATAAAATTTTTTTCCCAGGTGATGATTAAGGATGGTCCTGATGAGGAGGGTAACTACTTCGAGCGGCCAGGCAAGCTGTCTGACTACCTGCCATCGCCGTACCCTAACGAAAACGCTGCAAGAGCAGCTAACAATGGTAACAATTATATTTTTTAACTTTCTTTCTGTTAAGAAAGAAGTTAAGTGTATGTAGGAGGAGCCCGTGGCTAAGTAATAACAGCCGCACGGATTGATCCTTCAAGTTAAGCTACGCTTGCCGGGGTTGGTCTATGGATGGGTGACCATCTTTAGATATCGAGATTCCTCCGTGCCTCGGAAAGTACGTTAAGCCGTTGGTCCGGGCTGTCATTCGTGGATCTTTGACAGTCGTTACGGGTAGTCAGAATTCTGAAAGTCTGACAGCCAGTGAGCCAAGGGGTATCGTATTGGCCAGTTTCTGGGTTGTGAAGGCGCTCCATGTAAAATACTGGTATTCAGCTGCATCCGGTTAGACTGGAAGCCGACCCCAACAAAAAAGTTTTGGGAAAAGGCTAGGCAGATTGATTAATGTCAAAATTGTCTTTCTTTTTAATAAATTCGTTGTAACAGTGGTTCTGGTAATAATAATATATAAAGCCACAAAAATTATTAACATTTACGCTCTAACGAATTTGTGAACGCAGAATGATGTCATCAAACGGTCTGATCGAGATCAACGCTATAGTACGCGTCAAACTTTATGGCGGCTCTGAAGTGAGCTACTCGTTTCGCAGAACCGCCCCTCTCACCCCCGCGGTCACATGAATTGGTTACTGCGCAGCGGACTCACCTCATGTTCAGAGCAGCCATAAAATTTGAATCAGGGTGTACCATTTACGTCCTCGTCTGGTTATAATGTTCTTATAAATAATTTTGGCTACATTCTCTTATTTTTAAAGTGATTATACTAAACGATACATGCTAAACATTATTGCTTAGGCGTAAATATCCCTTGACCTACCTGTAAAACGAAATAATGAAAACCCACTCGATCTACGACATCACGAACTGAGACATTCTTGATTGATTGCTCTTGACAAATTGATTGCTCCAGTCTCAAGCTAGAAAAAACAAATGATCTGCATCTAATCATACTCTAGAAGTCTAGATTCTATGATATACTATTATTATGAGGAAAATGCTCAGATAGTAATTGATACCTTTGCCAATGGCTTCTTGACTACATAAGGCATAGATACATAAACATAGTTATGATTATAATTGGCCACATGTGAAATTCAAAATTTTATATTTCAAGCAAATAAGACTTATCGTGAAAATATTATAATCTTTTGTAGCAAATATATACGTTTTCGAGAGCAATATTGATCATTTTAATTGAGTAATTATTATATCATCATTACATCAAATTAAATTTTTATCAACTTTCAATGCTACAATTTGCAATAAAAATTTCATGGGATACTTTGAAGGAACTTAAAAGTAAACCCCTCTAATAACTAAATTCAAAGCTAAAAACAGTTAGTTCTATTCTATAAATCATCTCTCGTTGTCCAGGTGCGTACCCGCCCGATCTATCGCTGATCTCCTTGGGTCGCAAGGGCGGCGAGGACTACATCTTCGCGCTCCTCACCGGCTACATGGAGGCCCCTGCCGGCGTGGTACTGCGAGAGGGACAGAACTACAACCCATACTTCCCTGGTGGCGCCATCTCTATGGCACAAGTACTTTTTGATGAGGTATGTATGGAGTATTTGGGCAAAATGGTTAATCGGATTTGGGAGCTCAATGACACAATCAGGGTCTTACCATAAGAAATCACAGGGCTGTTTCAAGTGCTATAGGCCAAGTCAACATGTCAGTAAAGCTGTAGAAGGATTGTATAGCTCATAGACCAACCCGGAATTAACAACCCTATCATCACTCCTATTGTTTATTTGGAAACCCTTGCCCCTCCACTATCTTAGCGAGATATATATTAACCAACCATAGGAGCAAGGGGGGGACTATCATACTCTAAGCATTTATTTCAAAATAACCAATTACAGTTACTGGAATTGTCAAGGGAAATGAAGCTAGTTGCCCATTCTAAAGCATTATAGTACCTATGGAGAAGAACGGGAAAGAGACATACTTTAAAATAAAAATATGGTTATGCTTACATCTTTCATGTGAGAATGATGCAGAAGTCTAATAAAAGATGACAAAAAAAATAAAATAAGCCGTTCATGAAAATGACGCATAAATTAGTAAAATTCCGTTCGATATACGACAAAATAGAGCAAATTCTTATATCTCTTTCATAACACCAATATTCTACTCTATGAGAGGCACTCTTCAGCCCTTACTCGCGATCCAAATTAACCTCTCCCGATCATTCAATTGTATTTACACATATAATTATACACTCACTTCAAGTCATACATGTTACACACAATTACTATTTCAGATTCTTTCTAAAGATTTTTTATTTTGTATTACTTTAAGCTTATTAATTTACCCTTCGGTAATATTTTGCATAAGTTTTCAACACTAGTTCTTGTGAACCAGGTTTACCACCTAGCACTAGTGTACTTCACGCAATATGTAACCACTTCCTTAGATGAGAAAGATTATGTCCATACTTTAAATTGACCATGAAATAACTCATTCCAGGCGGCTGAATACAGCGACGGCACGCCCGCGACCGCGTCCCAGCTCGCTAAGGACGTGGCCACGTTCCTGCGATGGTGCTCGGAACCTGAGCTGGACGACCGTCGACTCATGACCATCAAGTCCATCGGCATGTTCTCCTTGCTTGCCGCAGTGGTATACTACTTCAAACGACACAAGTGGTCCACACTCAAGTCTAGAAAACTAGCCTACAAACCTGTCTCTAAGAAATAAACCACCATCATAAAAACAGTAGTATAAACAAACGTTTTAGACAATTTTTTTTTCTATAGGCACAGTAACATGTTATTTGTTTATAAATATTAAATTAATTTATTTTTTATTTCATCGCGTTTATTTCTTTCCTCGAGTTTCATTGTCATGTTGCTTCGCTGTGACCTGTTACCATACGTATAAGGTTTACACGCATCAGAGGGCGAAAGGAGATAGCCGGGTGCGATAATATAATATGTTATAATATTGATTGATAGAGCATTTCGTCATCGCGTATGTTGGATGATGTAGCACAGTCAAATTACGTAATGTTAGGGAATCCGATTATAACACCTGTGCTTGTGATTTTCCATTGAAAGTTATAACTGTGAATCAGTGTACAGTTGAATAAATGAGTTTTTGAAAATCATAATTATTGGCCTTTATCATTTCTGTGACATTTACTTCTGATTCCTTTATTCCCTAACATTCCCGATTTCATAAACATTTTATATAAAACAAAAATAAAGTTTTAATTTCGTAGTAGTTTCAACCAAATGTATTATCTATCTATTACTTAGAGCATTTAACCTAGACCAACAATCGAGCTAAATGGTCATCACATCCAAGTATCCAACATTGCGTGGACTGCTATTTGCTGATAATGGGAAGTAACCACCTGATTATTCCTCAAGTAAGGAGGCTGAGGTATTTAGATAATGTTATTTGAATTGGGGTTGAGCCTATTGATATTAGCCAAGCACAAATCCCGACTTCAGGCTTCTACTGAAAAAATCCTAGTGAAAAACCCCAACAACACTGCCTGGATATCGTATCATGACCAAGCAATGGTGCTTATCTCCAAATACTGAAAAATCTTAATTTCTGGACCATGCTCTAAGATCTATTACTATTCACGTCCTCACGGCTGAACGGATGACAGCCACGTGGTAGACCATGGGTAGGACATAGGGTACTTTGTTTATCCCGGTAGGACGTTCCAGTGAGTTGAATTCTGACCTAGAGGATGAAGCCGCGGGCAACAAATGTGCTATAAAATTCAAATGTATGTAGGTCCAGAAATTAAGATTTTTCAGTATTTGGAGATAAGCACTATTGCTTGGTCATGATACGATATCCAGGCAGTGTTGTTGGGGTTTTTCACTAGGATTTTTTCAGTAGAAGCCTGAAGTCGGGATTTGTGCTTGGCTAATATCAATAGGCTCAACCCCAATTCAAATAACATTATCTAAATATAGCTAAACACCTCAGCCTCCTTACTTGAGGAATAATCAGGTGGTTACTTCCCATTATCAGCAAATAGCAGTCCACGCAATGTTGGACGTGATGACCAATTAGCTCGATTGTTGGTCATCTTCATGCTGCTACCAACAACCATCGAAGCCTCGTCGCCCTAGCCTGTAGTCTGTAGTAAAGTACGAAATCGGGTAAAACAGACGCCCCCTTAGACTCATAGGTCACTCCCGGGCTTCTAAATGTAGCTACTGTGCATTTTATGGTAATGGGCCCAAAACATCAAAATAAATATGTGTCGGAGAAAAAGTTTTTATGCAGTTTTGGAACTAACTAACCATCATTTCGGTATTCCGCAGTATTCCGTCATAGAATAGTACATAATAGTTCATACTACATTGCCGAACCGCATGACGGCCGACGTAATTAAATGCTCTTCGAGGTAACACAAGATACGAAAAAAAAGCTCTACTAACTTTATCGTAGCAGCTCGTGGCCTTGAGTCGTAGCTGGTCGAAGCAGTAGTAGTGCATAGACATGAAACAGCTGGTAATACAATATTTAAAACAAAAATTCTCTCAGCCTTACTCTCATCAATAAGTCCAATAGAAATAACTGGCAACACCTTTACTTACTTGTCAATATAAATGTCAATCTAGAGAACAGCTGATGCGGATATTGTTGCTGTTCAGTGTTTGATTAACTACATATTATAAGTCAAAATCGTAATGAAATGAACGCAATAGTTGGTTTGTGCCATTTCTGCGAGGCCCACGGCCCGCGGCCATTATTTTGCACTTTCACCACGGACAAAGATAAAAATACGACGGAATCATCAAGAGCCAGTGTTCAGTGCAGTGGTTGTACTTCACTGGGTCCAGAAACTGTGTTTGTGTCACGAGAGGATGATGGCACAATATACTGCAGCAGGGAATCAGTTCCCAATGCTGATGTCACGTCGTTTTTGAGGCAGGCCGCTATCAGGAGTATAACTTGTGAGGTAAGACCTAACGTACCTAGTTTGTATTCCATTGAAGTAAACGGTTATTTTAACAAAAGTTGTCATAAGTTACATTTTGCTCATCAACTATTGTAAAATTATTAAAAAAGTCCTTTCCAGTATTATTAGTTTAGTGGCCACATATTTTGAGTTTTAATTAAGAATAACTTTTTTTCAGGTAAATTGGAGTAAAGAAGGTGGAGTGGTATACTTTAACGACACACACGGCCATGTCTTGAGCCACACATTTCAGGTCAAAGACACCTGGGCCAGGGGCTTGAAGCGGTGGTTCTCAATAGTTGTTCTGATGAAGGACAAAATGCTACTGTTGAATATAACACCTTTACTCTCTGAACATATGCAGGTGGGTACAATCAAAAATTTTTAAATGAAAACTTGTCTTTATTATTGTTATTAAAGTATACCCGAGGGTTTCTAATTTAAGACTAATCCTATGATCGTTCAGTAGTGTAGTCGTCTATGAATAATAAAACTGCTTAACAGCAGTTATTAGTTGCAGAAAGCAGTCAATTTGAAACAATGATTATTTTTGTCCACCGAGCTTTACATTGGCTTCAATAAATAAGAATTATAAGACCATACCATACATAGGTATAAGACTATGAAAAAGTCTCTTGTTAATTATATAATAATTTTGTTTTTTTTTAGAAAATATCAAAGGAACTGCAAGAGTCAGCTGAGGTTGTGTTTGATGCTGAACAAAAGGTGTGTTCCCAGAGAGCTCTTAGACTGAAGACTGGTAGAAATGACTTTGTTCAGTCTAGGTCACTAATGCACTTGACTGGTAAGTCAATCCATTCAGTCTATATCTACCTGCTTCTTGAGCCGTTACTTTTATTTCAATGAAAACAATCAAATGATTTGGTGCATGTGTTCCCATATTTGCAGGAGATGAAAATGTATTCAAAAGGCTACACTCCCACTTCACATGGATGCTAAAAGCTGGTGCCCACACATACTCGGAAACATTGTACACTAGTCAGGATTTACTCAAGAAGTTGCAACCACATTCTGTAAAGTCCATATTTGAACCAGCCACCTGTTCCATGACTGGTGATAAAGATAGTGTATCCCTCAGGCTGTTGGAAAATTGGCTGTCAAAAGCAGTGTTCAGGATATTGATGTATTGTACTTTGACTGGCGTTTATGTAAGTATGCATTCATATGGCTGGTTTTATTGTCACGCCGTCGTGTACAATATGAACGTTAATGCGGCTGGAGTACTGACTATTTACTTTATGGAAAAGAACGAATCCCAACGGGCGGCGCCGTCACACTAAAAAGCATACTGGCCGTAGAAGCGCACGAGCGGCTTGCGCTTCGGTAGCGCCAGCAAACAGCGGTCATTTACTGAACAGCGTTACTCAAGCGCGACTTAGAAACGCAACTACTACCCCATACATCTCCGAACGGCACTGCCGAAACGTGTACAGCCTTTTACTTATGACCCTAGCAAGCGGCAGTACACCAACTACCTACGACAATTTTTTTAAGAGATCGTCATGCAAAAATGCCTCTGAACATTTTATTATTCACAATCATCCTGTTGAGTTTTTAAAATTTTGTACCTTCAGCTTCTTAGTGTGTCGATAGTCCGACCTACAATAAAATATATGCTACACTAGCTTTTGCCAGCGGCTTCGCCCGCGTGTATTATGTAGGAAATTATCCCACGGGAACCATACATGTGCTCTGGAAAAAAAGCAGCCTATGTGTTATTCTAGACTATAATCTATCTCTGTGCCCATCCATTTCCATTCAATAGTTTTTGAAAGAGTAATAAACATCCATCCATCCTCACAAACTATCGCGTTTATATTATTGATAGAATTATAAGATTATTATTTTGGTTTTAGATAGTTATAAAGTCAAGTAATATTGATGCAGCAACCATTATAAATGGTTTATTAAGACTACTACCAGTAAATATTACTGATAATCATAGGATAAGAAAAGGCAGAAGCGAAGAACAGTTACCACCTACTGTATGCCTACTGGAAGAAACTGAAAACAATAATTTTTGTTCGAAGTGGGCAGGAACACTACCAGCTAAATGTGAGTTTATTTGGAAGAGTACTTATTTGCATGGTGAAATTAATTTGATGCTCAAAAACCACCCAACAAGTTTCTTGTTGTTTGTTATAGGTCCTACATTGTTGAATAGAATAGAAAATTCAATGAATAATGATAAGTTCAATGATGATGTTCTACACCAGCATGTCAAGTCCCTGCAATTGGAGTGGCTTGGGTAAGTTAACGACAATAAACCAGAATAATGGAAAGAAATATTTTTTCTTCTGCCTGCCCTCATCCCATTACTTGGGGTTGGTTGACATTTTAATGTTTTGCTTTTCCTTTGAAAAATTCTTTACAAAATCATCTTCTAGTTCTTCTGTTAACCTTTCGAACGCCATTGTCACATGTACGCGACAAGCAAGCGCATGCCTACAGGGCATGCGCTTGCTTGTCGCGTTGTTGCCGCCAATGACACAAATATGTGACATTGGCGGCAACAACACTAACGCGAAATAAACATTTAAAACATTACTTTTGTGAGTGTTTATATAGATATATCTTAAAAGTGAACCTCTCGTACTTACGCATTTAATGACATGAATCAAATTAAAAGTCACCATGGATATTGGGAAATTCATGATAACAAGAAATAAATTTGTAGCTAGGTGCGAAGGGCACGCGCGCGTTTATACTCTAGCGTTCAAAAAGTTAATTTATTTATTTATCTTTATGCCATTATTCCCCAAGCAAAAGCTCACTGTGCACAAGAGTACAAAATAATTATATTCCTTGTCATAGAATATCAAAAGCAGTGAAAGCAGCTATGGATTCCTCAGGATCAAGGTCTGATGCTGTGGTTAAACTGAAGCAAGTGTTTGGAGTGGCACAGCATGACGAACCTCTGCTGAATTACTGGATGAGTGCCTTTTGCAGCTAGATGTAGATTATATTTATGGTATAATAGTAATAAATCTGTGATAATACGAACATTGTTGTTTCATTGTTTACAATTATTATGTAGCAGTTAAAAGATACTTGTACCAATGTAAAGTGTGAATCACTAGGTACATAGTCACTTCCGCTGTCGTAATGTATGTATGCTTAGATCTTTAAAACTACATAACGGATTTTGATGCAGTTTTTTGAGTGATTCAAGAGGAAGGTTTATATTATGTATAATAACATGCAATTTCCGGCATCCACGCGGGCGAAGCCGCGGGCAAAGCTAGTTAAAAATATAATGTAATTCCTTTTGTTTCCTACCCATATTCTTTTGTCCCTTAGCAGCATAGAGAGAATACTCATTTTTTTGCACCATAACAAATATGTATTAGAAAGTCATACAAGATGCGACTATTTTAGCTCTAGGCTCTGTAATATCTGAGTGGAAAGTTGCGGTTTCTTACAATCTAGAAATAACACCACCAAATTAGATTTGTAGTCCTTATATTAAAAGATTACACGTTAGAACGACGGCTAGGCCGCGCACGCTCGTGTCCCTTTGTGCGCACGTAAGGCTTCGTGTGCGAGCGTGGCGCTCCTGGCGCGGGCCCGAAGTGGCGGACAGCCTCGCGAGCGTTACGGCGACCCTGCAGAAGTACAGTCTTGGCGCCGGTGGGGGCGCGCAGAGCCAGTTGATCGAAAGTCAGGATCTCTCCTGAAAATTACATAAGTTTCTGTTAATAAAATTCATTCAGCTTAATCAGCCTATAATGTTTCCACTGAGGGGACACATGCCTCCTCTGTCTGAGAGAGGAGTAGTAGTTGGTAGATGTTTAGTCTTTGAAATTTATGGTTCTAGGACATACCAGATTTCTCACAACGCTTTCCTTTACTGTTTTTCAGCAGTGGTAATGAAATTATTTACAGTGCCTGCTTGGATTTTGAACCCTTAACCTCCATTTGCAAGATGTAGCTGTTACCACTAGGCGGCTACACTGCTCTTCATTATGATCAAAATCAATTACATATTAATTTGATAATTGTAGACCACAACTTCAGCAGTAATACACTTGTGACCAATTGAAGTAAGAGAAGCCATCACAACAGAAAAATAACTAAACTATCTTAAATTGTTTTAAATCTGTCCCAAACATTATTATTGTGGTAGTCTATAAAGGACGGTCCTGTTGACAATTAACATTTGAATTGAACATTGTCTCTACTTGAAAGGTTGGGCAGCTTATACCCACAATATTAGACCAGTAAAGCAAGCATTGATTGGCAAGCTACAGGCATTCAGACTACTGGGACTAAGTGTTCCCATTACAAGGCAAAGTAGGACTTACTCTTCACATAGAACCAAGTGTAGATTGGGCATTGGGTGATAGATCCTGCATGGTGAACCTAGTTGAATACTTAGCCCAGATTTTGTAGAAATAATCAAATTACATTATCACAAATAGACATGCATAAAGATGTAATCATCTGAATGCTATCATAAGAAGTCACAGTACAGAATGACATATTTTTGTGTTATAACTCTTGTATTGCTATATTTATTTACTTGCATCAACTTGCATGCTTCCTAACCTCACTCAATAAATAATAACAACAGTAAATACCTCCAGCAGCCAAGATGCGGGCACGGGCCTTCTCAGTGACGTGCAGAGCGGCAACAGACATCTTCGGCACTTTGTAGAGCCTGACATCGTTGGTGATGCTACCAACCACGACAGCAATCATGCCCTCGCGAGTGGGCTTCTTCATGTGACGAGCCAACCGCGACAGCGATAGCGGAGGTCGGTTGATGCGGCTCATGAACAGCCGACGCAGAATAATTGTGTTGAACTTGGAATTAGTACGCCTAGCCAAGTACCTGTATAGCTGGAAACAACAACAAGTTTAGGTTAGAAACTGAAGTTGCCGTAAATATCGTGGTATATTGTTTAACAAATTGAAAGATACAGAATAGAACTTGATTAAGACGTGGTAATACAGTTCTACTTACTTTTACAAGCAATCTCAGGTACACATCCTGAGACTTGACTTCGGTGCGCCTAACTTTCCTGTCGTGTTTATGGTTGATGTCGATACCCTGAAATATGTAAAGGAACACATATTGATAACACTGTTCTAAGTAAAAATCACCATGAACTCACACAACACTTTATATTTGTCACGATTCTCAAAGATTTATTTTATTTTCACGGTAACGAAACTCACCATCTTGACAACCGGATGAAAAAGAGACTATAGACAAAATTTATTGTTGACAGCAGGGAAGAATGCTGCCAGAAGTAAAAAAGAGTCAAGATTAGACCATAGACTATTATAGCACCTAACATCTATCACCTAACACCCTAACACCTAACACCTAGCATCTAACCTATATATAGCACTCAAGAAGAAAAAAGGTGAGAATAGGTGATAAATAAAATGAAAATGTAATGTCAGCAGCATTGTCCGTATTTTCATCATCTGCCTTTCGCAGTGGAATTTAGCTTAAGCTTTAGTAAGCGTATAATGTATGATGATAGGACTAAGGCCTTCTATCGGTGAGAGAAAGTGTGTCGTACATGTCTTTGAATTTTTGGTTCTGGGACAAGTCGGTTTCCTCACGATGTTTTTCTACGCCGTTTTGAGAGTAGTAGTGATGAAATGAAATTATTTACACCAAGTGAAACGCCTGCTCGCAGCCGTTACCACTGGCCTACAACTGCTCTCCAGTAGAATAAATAGAGAAATTTCAGAATGCAACCTCCCACCTCCAATAACAGTTAAATCGGTGAAATGGTTTCGCATGCTGTAATTTAATTAATTTAAGTTTACCTACAAATCAATTGTATTTGTATCTTTTGTTTGCTAATATTATTGTTCCTTTGTTTCTTGCTGACTCGGCGACGATAATTAATAATGTTGTGTAGCGCTGATAAAAATCGTATGAAAAAGTTCACAATTTATTATGTGAAAATATGTTATTAGCGCCTAGTTATTTCTTCTAGCATCTGTGGCAAGACTAATTCTATCGTGCTTATTGTTAGGGCCGAATCACACCGGAATGGCAGCAGCCGGCAGCGACGCGGCGAGCACTTTCAGTGTGAATTTTTTTTTTATCTACATAGGTACTCAAAAAACCAGAAATGCCTGAAAAGGTCGCAAGGCCGCGAGGCCGCGGGCGGCGGTTGAAACTAAACTAGTCAAGAGGGGACTACTAGGTGCGCGCGGTCTGGAGGTCGTGTGAGGCCGACAACAGCGACGCCGGGGGCCGCTGGCAGCTGCTGGCGTCGCCGCCGCGGCGCCGGCCGCTTCCGGCCGCTGCCATTCCGGTGTGACTCGGCCCTTAATGCTTTTGTAGATCGACATTATTCTCAGTTTCGTAGGAAAAGAGATGATTTTAACCGGGCCTTCTTCCAGAGTATGCTGAATCTTAACAAAGAGCACAGTTGAGCGCAATAGGAATTATCAGGTCATCATGTAAAATATGTCAGGCAGCAATAAAATAGTTTAGAAGGAGGTAGAAACTGAAATTTGAATTTATATGCCATAGGGAATTTAACAAATGAATCACAACTGTCTCCAAGCCTGTCATCGCGACAGATCAAGTTTCGACCGCCGTTTTTTCGAAAGGAATGGAATTTAATTCGAAACATCGAAAATTATCAAAAAATAAAAATTCTGTTCGTACTCCTTCATCCTCGAAACCCAGATTAAGCAAAAAGAAGATAGTGACGCGAAAACGAAAATGCGTGTGCCTCCCGGAAAATTATTCAGTTGTAGAGTTCCCTACGATATGGAATGAACTGAGACAGAACGGTCAGCTGTGCGATGGCACTATCGTCTGCAGGGATATGAAAACAATCCGAGTGCATAGGGCAATACTCTCCGCCGTTAGTCCATATTTCAAAGCCATATTTATTAATTCGTTGAAGAAAGGCGAGCCAGAGGAAACAGAGATTTTTGTCGATGTCCCCAGCTATTACATGACCTTGATTCTCGATTATGCTTACACAGGAACATGCACAGTTACGGCAGAAAATGTTGAATACCTATTGCCTTATGCGGATCAATTTGATGTTGTTGGTGTTATTCAGCTATGCTGCCAGTTCCTATTGCACGAGCTGAGGCCACACAACTGTCTCGGAATATTCAAATTTGCGAGATATTATTTCTGTAGTGAGCTAGAAAAAAAAGGGAAGTTGTATATAAGACAAAATTTTAGCAGAATACTTAAGGAATGTATTGAATTTAAAACACTTTCATATGATGAATTAGAAGATATTTTGAGAGATGATGAATTGAATGTTCGAAACGAAGAAATAGTATTCCAGGCAGTTAAAACATGGGTGGAACATGATATAGAAAACAGAAGAAAATGTATTCCACTGTTACTTTTGTGCGTGCGGTTCGGTCACATCAGCTTTAAATATTTTAAATCGAAAATATTGCAATGGCAGCCGGTTGCCGACGACGAGGTAAGAAAACAAGACATTCATTAAACAAGTCATTAATTTCTAAATGCACTTAGAGTTACACTTTTTGTTACACAGAAATGTCAAGAAGCTTTATACCCTGCCGTGGTATTTCTCACGTTGTTGGATTCGAGGCCGGGTACAGAAGCAGATCTCAACGATCCACTAGCAAGGCCTCGAATACCTTTTGAGATACTTTTTGCAGTTGGTGGCTGGAGCGCTGGAAGCCCCACTAGCTTCGTCGAAACTTATGACACAAGGTAACACATATGTTATATGTTAAGGATACATATGTTTATACTTTGTTTTTGCGTTTCAACTTAAATTCATGAAAATGATTCTGTGCCTCGAAGATTATCGTTTAAATTTGGATCCCCCTCTACAATTGTTTACGCCATTTAACACGCATTTATCCAGGATTAATCGCTAATCCATTTCACAAACAGGGCGGACCGATGGTTTCTTTCGATACACATGGACTTGACGCCTCGCGCGTATCACGGTCTTTGCACTTTGAACAATTTGATCTACATGATCGGTGGTTTCGATGGCAGCGACCATTTCAACACAGTCCGGTGCTACGACCCAGTGGCGAATACTTGGCATGAACGAGCCTGTATGTATCAGGCGAGGTGCTATGTCAGCGTTGTAGCTCACGGTTAGTTGCACAGATTACGTAGTACTCTGTAACCCTAACCATCTCACCGTGATAACGCAGATGAAGTGAGTTGTCAATAGCGTCGATCCCTAGCATTAGGTGGATCAACAGCTCATTTCAACTACCTACGTTTTCACGGTGAGATTTTTACAGAGTCGACGACTGTCAGTTGACTTGCTTGATGATTTTTACTGAGTCGACGACTGTCAGTTGACTTGCTTGATGATTTTTACAGAGTCGACGACTGTCAGTTGACTTGCTTGATGATTTTTACAGAGTCGACGACTGTCAGTTGACTTGCTTGATGATTTTGACTGTATTGAATGGACTACGGTTATTTAAGAGTACCGAGATCTGCCCCTTCAAAAAGATTTTGGTGTTGCCAGAAAAGAAACCATTTCAAAATATCCATTGCCATTTAAAAAAATGCATGTATTTTTGTATGTTTCTTTAAATTCCAAGTCAGCATCACGTTTCTCCAAATTTGGTTACAAAACATTTAACGAGTTTCTTTCTTTATGAATTGTTCAGATGGTCTAATCTACGCGTTGGGCGGGTACAACGGTCGCACACGTATGTCATCCGTTGAACGCTACTATCCCGACAAAAATCAGTGGGAGATGACCACACCGATGAACAAGCAACGGTCCGACGCTAGTGCTGCATCCCTTACCGGAAAGGTAACAAGGAAACTGTTCAACTACCGTCACACATTATGTCTGTTTGAGAAAAGGGTCCGAAATAGAGAGAATCGCAACACAAGCTCAGCTAGTCTATCTTTGATCTCAACTTGCGATTCCGCGTAAATGTGGAACTCGGAGGAAATGGAGGCAGCAAAAAATAGGTAGAATGGAGGATTGATGAATAAAAAGGAAAAGAGTTAAGAAATTCAAGGCGGAAACTTACTTGCTTCGATTGTCCCAAATACTTGGAATTTTTCTACCAGTCATTAAAACCCCGAAGTTTGCTTACTTACAATCCACTTCTTTCCAGATATACATCGTCGGTGGATTCAATGGCCAGGAAGTTTTAAGTTCTGCCGAAGTGTTCGACCCTGACACGAAACAGTGGAGTTTCATCAGATCGATGCTCAGTCCTCGCTCTGGAGTTAGCCTCATCGCTTACAGAGACTGCCTCTACGCGCTCGGAGGGTTCAACGGGTATAGTCGGCTGAATACCGGTGCGTGATCGTGTTTTATTTTACTGATACAACTGATTATTATCAAACATCAACAATCAATAATTCAGTATCAACAATCTTATTCTAATGTATTCTTAACATTAGTGAAAATTCAAGGCATGCATGATAAGCGGGATTGTCACCGATTGGTTACCGCTCCCCGGAACATAAAGGGCTAAGGAAGGAACATGGATGGGTTTTAGTCAGTAACAGTCTGACACTCCCTTCCGCTCCTCCCTCCACCCAGAGCGGGAGAAGTCATTGGATGACCCACCCTCAAAAAAAAAAGGCATGCATGATAGTATTAGTGCCCAATTAGCTTGGAGTTAATACGCGCATTCATTTGTGTTTATTTTGGTGTGTACTTTTATCCATAGGCGAGAGGTTCAACCCGCACCGCGGCGGGGACTGGCAGGAGGTGACGGAGATGTTCAGCGCACGAAGTAACTTCGCCACGGTGCTGCTCGATGACATGATCTTCGTAATTGGAGGATTTAACGGTAATCTCCTCATTCTTTAGGATAAAGGAAAATATTTGAATTCCTTCATCTCTCTCACTCCAGAAGGCCTTGATTTTACTTTTAGGAGTCTCTTGGTGATTTTTCGTTCCCTAAACAGCGAGCCCTCCGCCAAGGTGGACCAATAACCTGATGAAGGTCGCGGGAATCCGCTGCATATAGGAAGCAAAGGACTGGTCGATATGGCGATGCAGCGTCGCTTAAGGGAGGTACATGACCAGGAGTGGACGAAACAACTTAGCTTCATACTTTTTTCGCAGGGTCAACTACGATACCTCACGTGGAGTGCTATGACGGTGACACAATGGAGTGGTACGACGCTGCACCCATGAACCTGAACCGTTCAGCGCTAAGCGCCTGTGTTTTAGCTGGCCTGCCCAACGCGCGCTCCTTCTCTTATCTCGCTAAGGCCGTGCCCGCCGCCGGCGCAGACCAGGCCCACCACTCCTGACCATCCCTCAAACTCACAGAAAAACACTCCACATAAGATGCAGCTACTCCCATCAATCCTTCGCTTCACTAAAATCTACTAAAACACCAAAGATCTTCCAGATATTTTAATATACATTTTCAAGTACCTAAATTGGCCAATTTTTGCACCTATCACGGCGGCCATTGCGTGCTTTTGTGATTGATAGTAAGCACTGTGATATTTTGATTGTACATAGAGTTTTGTGAATCTTATTTTATGTATCGTAAATCATGGTAGTATGGCCTTATTTTATTGTACAAATCATGTCCAATCATATTTTGTATTTTATTATTGTTTTATGTAAGAATTAAGAACGTTGGCAGAGACCTTGCGTTGATAAAGGGAATGATAGTCCCTGAAATAATATTGGTATTTTAGAAATTGTTTTAAAGCGAGGGATTTGTTGCAAATTTTCAAGTTTTTTATAGTGTAGTTTGTGAAAAATTTTATTTTCGTATATTTGTGTACAGTACGCGTCCGTGGGAAATCAGAGTGGTCGCGTTTTGGATGATGTGTGTACGATATTGCGGTGGGCGGAACCTTCGTGATATTGTTGTATCTGTGATATTTTTCACTTATTACTAAAGAAAATTCAAAAAAATGTAAAATTATTAATTTTATTTAATTTACTGAAAAATTTACTGTACCTGATTGAAACATAATAAATTGACAAATAAAGAAAAAACTATGGCTATTTTTGGTTTTATTATAGAACATTTAGAATAATCCACATTCCGTGTGGATACTACTTAGATTACGTACTAATTAGAGATAGACAGGTAGGTGCAGACAGAACATGAAACATTCGGCACATCAAGCCACCACATCTACATCCACCTACATGATCGTACAGTATACTATCCATCTTGGATCAACGGGCAGGCGAGAGTGGAGTGCAATCGTGCGTATATTTACTACCGAAGGGGGAATTGGGGAGAAAACGGGAGACCGCCCCCGCCCCCCGCCGTGCGGAGTTCCCGTCGCGATCGAACCACAACGAAGGCGGTAGTGAACGCGGTCGCTTCGGGGCGCGGCGCAGAACTCGGCAGAAAATTAACAGACATGGAGCTTAAGGGAAAGGTAGCACTCATTACCGGCGCCGCGGCCGGCATCGGCCTCGCTTATAGCCAGGAATTGCTCAAACAAGGAGCCAAGGTAAGCTATCTAGAACGCACATCCTCCCAAGACTTCCTCTGCGCATGGCGTATTTCCTAAAGTAATTTTAAGTTCAAGGTAAATAACTGTTGAATGGAGTGTACTGGATATTCGCCAATATTGTCCAAGTGTCGTATTTATGTGTGTAACAAATGTAAATAATTGGTAGTTGTTGGATCACTCCACAGCCGGTACTCATTTGTAGGTATTGATTTTCGCCGGCGCCCCGGTCACTGGCGTGATTGTTTTCCTTTGAACTTTCTTTGTGCTATCCGATGCTACATCTACATCGATATTTACTTATTCAATGCGGTAATTAATGGTAGGTACTGCCTCAGAATTTCTTTTGTTTATCTTAAGTTATCTACGTTGTCATTCCGCTGTAGTATATAAACATGTCTTTATTTATACATAGGATGACACACCTTCAAGACGCACGAAATTATTTTTTCTTTTTACTTCCTTGCCCCTCTCGAGATTTATTTGAATTCAAGTCTTTAGCACCTGTATATTGACCAGTTTCCTATAAATAGTAAGAAATTCATCGCAATTACCGACTAGGTCCTAATGTGCGCAATTATACTTCGCGTTCCGATCCAAACACACTGAAGGAAAAACAATGCGAGCATGAGTCACACTATCGAAAAGACTGTACGTCTCCACACCTTAATAGGTATAAATAGACGCAATCAGTACGACTGTCTTTACCTCACACTTGCAACCCATAGTAGTTAGTGCTATTCTGTTAAAATCTCACCGTGAATACTAGGGTGCAGTAGCTTGAATTAAACAATTATTATTGTCAAACCCTAGCATACGATGGAATGACAGCTCACTTCACGTAAGTTTAAACGGTGAATTTTTTACAGAATAGACTGGCTGGGGTCCGTGCCTTGGGTCCCCGACGACACCTACCACACAAAAATTTATATACCTAACTACCACTACTTTCGCAAATGAAAGAAAAAATAATATCGATAAACCTACATAATAAAAATAAATACATCAGACAAACATAGAATCCGTCCTTTTTTGAAGTCTGTTATTAATAATTCTATATAGCATACCAAAACAAAAAATTTCAATATTTTTTTTCTAAACAATACGAACTGCATTTAAATAATCAATAAATGTGAAAAAAAACTACATATAAGTATATTATTATTTATTACTTATACATTTTTTTTCTAAATAACATAGCATCTAAAATAAAAGGAAGACTTTGAAAAATTTCAGATCATTCAGAGGTTCATAGGAGCACTTACATAGTTAGGTAGTGTAATTTATTTGAAAGTAGATCAACATAACATCACGCTCACGCATGTATTCCCCGAAGGGGTAAGCACTAGGCAGAGACGTCTGTACACCCACATTTTGCCATACCTATCTAGCAAAATGTAGGTGTATAAACGCTTTTAGACAGAACAGATCATTTTTAATACGAGCTCCAGACCTCGGTTGCTGCTGGATCCAAGATTTTATCAACAATCTTACTGCCTTATTGGTTTTAGTTAAGTTGCATTTGAACTACATTTTCTCCACTATATCTTCTTGCCATTCCACAGGTTTCGATATGTGATATCGACTCGGAGATCGGCGAGCAGGTGGTCGACGATCTGGGCTCCAAATATGGCCGAAAGAATGTTCTATTTTGCCGCTGTGACGTCACTGACTACCCCCAATATGAGGGTAAGTTCACGGCATCGCGTGCAAATTTTAACCCTTCACTTTGCTGTTAGCAGAAAGATATTTTTAGATCGATTGACGTCGTTTAAAAGGGGAAGGTAGCGCTTATGTATTTGACATTTGTAAACGTCTGTCTGTTACAAAAATGAGGTTTGTTAAATTAATCTTTCTCAACACCTAACATAAACATATTCATATTACATACTTATAAAGTTTTATGTTACGAATATTTCTATGTCTTATTATTGTAGACAGGAAAATAATTAGTACCGTTTCTTTTTTACCAAGCTCACCATTATTAAAAACATTGCAAAATTGCAGAGGCATTCGAGATGACAATGGAAGTGTTCAATCGCCTGGACATCGTGATCAACAACGCGGGTGTAATGAACGACAGATTCTGGGAACTCGAGGTGGACGTTAATTTGGTAAGTTTTATCTAATTATAGAAGTTACTATGTAGCTTCCCAACGATATTTATGGGCGGCGGATGTCGCTTCTATGTTCCTTCCTTAGTAGTTATTAGTTTTCGTTACGTATCTTTACTACCATAATTATTTTGGACTATGGTCTCTTCAGGACTAGATTCATTGCAAGATAATAAATGATTATGATCCTACTTGAAGAACATCTGTATCAGAATCAAAATGAAACATTATTCAATGCATTTTAAAATATATTTTTTTTAATAATTCCATGCTCTAAGATCATGAGGCATCTGATTGATTATGTACCTATTTTATTAACAAAACTGTCATTCTTACCTCCTCATTCATCGCCACTTCCTCCAGAACGGCGTGATACGTGGCACACTGCTGGCATACCGGTTCATGAGCAAGGACCGCGGCGGCCAGGGCGGTACCATCGTCAACACGGCGTCAACGGCCTTCATCAGGCCGCAGGTCTCCACGCCCATCTACACGGCCACTAACTACGCCATCGTGGGACTTACCAGGGCTTATGGAGTAAGTGTTTTTCCTACCAATACCAATTGCCAGTTTACAGCCTGGTATTTTTCATAATAAATTCTAAAAACGTATAACGTGGCTCGGAAGATCAGGTGGACAAGCCCAACTACGAATTCTACGACACTTGGCTACGTCATTTGGAAGTGATTAGGGCGTAATATGGAGACACTTTTCTATGATTTATTATTGTCTCTGATACATCATAAGGGCGTTTTGTTGTGTCGTGTTAGACGAAAGGGCAGAACCGTCATTTATCTTCTCTCGTCTATTAAAAATATAATTATGTTTGGTGATCCACATATCGAGAATACCTTTTTTTGTGAGTGTGGGAAGTCATCACGATCATGACTCCTCCCGCTCTGGGTAGAGCGGAAGGGAGTGTCAGACTCCATGTTCATTCCTTAGCTCTTTATGTTTCGGGGTAGCGGTAAGAGCTGGTTCACATTAGGTCGGACCGACAGTTTTACCGGCCCGACAAACGTGACGGATCCATATTGGCGTATGTATGTCCATAGCGCCGTTCACATTAGGGCGACCCGACCAAACTGTCGGAGCCGACACTTTTACCGTACGTCCAGCCACGATTTCTGTCGGATCGGACATAATATTGGCGTACTAGCAAGTATGGCGCCGTTCACATTTGTCGGCGCGAAGCGGCGGCGACACCCGCCTGCCACCCTCCTCGGCACTCGCGCAAGCAGTTTCGTCGACGTGTATGCAGAGAAGACACGTTTCAATATGTAGGGCGAAATAATGTAGAAGTTTTGATTTCTCTTGTGGAAGACAGGAGTTTACTGTGTGATAAAACGTCGTCCATCCTGTACGAAAGCTGTCAACTCACAACTGTTTTGTGACGACCCAGGCCGGGCAGTAAAACGACCGTACCGACAATTAGGTCGGGTCGGCGGCGTCTAGTGTGAACAGCAACACCCGGCAGTCGGTGAACGGCAAACTGTCGGTCCGACCTAATGTGAACCAGCTCTTACCCTTTCGGATTTAACTGTCATTTCCAAAAATCTCTTGCACACGCTTCGTTAAGTTCCAACGGCACGGCAGATGACGGCAATGATGTCTTATGTACAAAATTCTAAATCTTCTTCGTTTCTTAGGATCAGTACCACGTGAATCTAACCGGAGTTCGAAGTATGGTGATTTGCCCCGGTCTGACCGACACGGGTCTCGTCAAGGAGATCCGCAAGCAGCTCATGTCGTCAGAGTATGAGGCAGCTTGGCAGAGGGACAATGCTAGCTGCAAAATGCAGAGGTATGTTTTTAGTTAGCAAACACAGTTGAAAATTCCTTATAATTATGCATTTACAGGGTAACCAGGCTTTTTCAATGATAGGCAAAAATCTAAATTCAGATAATAGATCTTTTTAAAATAAAGTTAGAAGTATTACGACTAAATTTGGGAGGAAACAGATCTTCGCTTGGTGAGATTCAAATGGGTCAACCTCGGGTGGTCCTTGATAACTTTTGAATCAGTGACCGACTAATTTCGTCATTTTTTTTTATCCCTGATGGTGGCCTTGCCAGTGTCAGTCACACGCAGAGGTCATGCTGTTTTACACACGGACAACTGCAGCGCGATTCTGTAAAAATCTTAACATTAACAGGTGAAGTGGGTTTAAAGTGAGCTGACAGCGACAACAGCTCACTTCATCTAAAAAGTGTTCACCGTGAGATTTTTACAGAATCAGCCGGCTACAGCCGACGTGGGCGTGGACGTGGGGGCTAGCCTCGTACACGAGGCTAGCCCCCACGTCACCAGTTCTGACTCTCATTATATTTTGGCTGCCAAACCCAGAACTACAAACATAGTTTACAGGGAATTTTAATACAATGTGGCTGTTTTATGTGGTCACCTAAGAATTACACGCGAACGAAACGGGCAGAAACTAGTATAAAATAAATCGATACCAATTCTTAGGTTAATTGAAATTAATGTCGTTGCTATATCTTTTTTCAGCTCGGAACACTTGGGTCGCTCGTTAGTAGAGATACTGGCGAAGGGTCAGAGCGGCTCAGTATGGGTCGTGGACAACGGAACACCTGCGCGGGAGTGGCGCGGTTAAACGTCTTGTGAACCCCTTATTTTAAAGTATCACACTATGCGTAGTTCGCGCATTTTCCATTGTGGGTCGAGGCGTTAGGTAGCTCGTGAAATGATTGTTGGTTACTGTAGGTTGTTCAAGTGTTGAGAAGTGAGAAACCAGGGAGAAACGGCTGAGTTAATGAACCTTTACTTGGTTCGTATTGATTAGTATTAAATGTATTAAACCTATTTTTACACTTGCCCAGGTTTTTGATCACAATGGAAACCAAACAAATAATTTATTATGGTACTGAGGACACATTCATTGAAAAAAATATTTAAAGATCGTAACGTGATTATGCCTAGTATAAATTCTCTTTTGTATAATGTAAAACTTAGAAATGGGGGCATATAATGTAAGCTCAAGGAATACGATAGACTAGGAAGATGCTTCAGATCTACTTAGTTCTTTATAACTCTTCATGTATAAGATTAAGTGGATACATAACACGTAATAGAGAATCGCTCGTGATTGTGTAAATATTTCGTTCTCCTAGTCTTAATGCCCTCTTCCGTAAGGCATTATATTTTTAAGATATACTTTTAAAAACGAAAAACATGTAATATGTATAATGTCGTGACATATTTATATCGTGTACTTTAATCTACTTAAATTGTATACAATCAAGTATGTATTATTAAGAGCATACTATGTATTTTACCTGCTTTGAAGTGCAAGTTACGGATGTTAAACATTTTGTTTATGTACAGTCATCTGCATTTATAGTGTAACCCATTCTTCAAGGTATTTAAATGCGCAGGGGCACACATAGAATGCAGATGTCTCTACTGTCCTCCAAAGATTGAATGATTAGTTTAATTTTTTGTAACATTTTGTATGATATTTGTTGATTTATTTGGTGAACTACGCTATTTTGCTTATTTGCAATAAAATTGGAAATTTCAATATGGTCGTTTTAAATAAAATTACCTTTTGGAAGATTTGTAGTAAAGTTATATTTTTATATTGATACAATCACCAGGTACAGCTTTTGAGTTACAGGTTTTTACAAATATCATGTTCCTTGTCAAAGTTTATTTCAGAATTTTGCATGAAAAGGACTCGCCAATATGAACACATGTAGGTAAAATTAATGATTCCAAATTAACTACAAGAAAATACAATAGTCCTTTTCTAGAACTAAATATTACAAGAATTTTATTGAATTGAATAAACATAGACTTTACTAGTGTTATACTGCGTTACCAATCAGTTGAAGCGAACGGCCGCGTGAGGTCGCGGCCGGGCCATCAACACATCTCCTACATTACAATGTGGCAGCAGTCCTTCTATCACATTTATTTTATTAACTACAAATGAACGACAGTCAATAAACACTTTACATTTAATAACATGTCGAGGCAGCCTCTAACCCACAATGATTAATATAATTACACATGAAAACATCTGGCCAGCAGGTTTTAGAAACTAATTTATCCTCGTATTATTAATTTACTAACAGGACTGCTGCGTAGACTGTCGCATGTCATCGCAAGTAAATAAATAAAATGGAGGCGCAATGACCGTTCGAGTGATAGCAGACCATTTTAGTACTTTAAATATTATATGGTTAAACCTAAATAGGCACAAATAATCATAACAGGTGAGGAGGTAAGCTTTATGAAAATATTTATAATTCATTGCATAAATAAAATGTCTATGCAACTTTCATTACATAGCCTCCCTGAAATTTACAAGTGGCCTCTATCTCACTCACCGGGCCATCTTTGAATCACATAAATGAGCCTAAATATCATTCAGCTATTGGTCAACTCGTGACATTATACAATTCAATTTAGCTGATGCCAACGCCCTGCCTAACTGCGTTATCGCTCACGACACTCCTATACTTACATTATACTAACTGTGAGCCTTCTCAGTGTACCGACATTTTGTTCTGTCGCACGTTACGGGAAATTCCATCTTTTTCCTTCCATTATATTGGATACAACACTATCACACCAAAACAATGTCCATCTACTGCAATCTGCTCAACATTAAAACTTCCCGCAAAGACATTACTTTTCGAATCAATACAAGACACTTCATCACCAAACTAACACTTTTCCGTCACTTATCCATTTTTGAATAGTCCCTGCTGCGATAAAAAATTCTTTCGGTGTAGCGGACGCTCTCCAACAAATCCTACTTAGCTGAAAACAAGAAGGAAATTCTTAGTTAGAAACTTGTTGCGAAAGGTAAAAGACTATGCAGAAATATGAGTTACGAAAATACAAAAATAGGGTCGAAAACAATGAAACACGAACGAGAGGTGGCAGCACAAAGACGAAAGTTCGAACACAAAAACTCCGCAACTGTTCACAATGACAGAAGCCTTACTGTATCGGGAAAGTTTAACAGGGTAGAAACAGTTGACGACAAAACGTGATCAACCCTTTGGCGCAGTGAAATCAGTAATACAGATATTTCTATGGGTTCACAGGTGGTGTTGGGGGTGTTTTTTTTTTTGGTAACAGAAGGGGCTTTGGTAAATAGTTGTAGCAAGCATAAAATAATAAAGAGACATCGCGATCATGCAGAATATCTGCACTTGAGGCGAAAATATTCTCGAATTAATCATTTAAAAGCAGCAGTGTATACCTGCAGTGGGTGCTGGCTGCGGCACGGCGGGCGCAGGCTGCGTGAGGGGCGCGGGCCCCACGCGCGGGCCCCGCGGACCGCCCCGGGGGCCCCCTCGCGGGCCCCCACGCATCGCGCGCCATCTGCCGTCGTCCGAGAAGTTGTGCACGTAGTTGCTGTACAGGAAAAACGGTTTATAAATTAACTAGTCGAAATCTTGTTATAGGGCAGCGGCGATCGTCGATTTTGCGACTGTACCGATGCAATTTGCTTCTAAAAAACGGCTAAATTGGCAATCGCCGATGCTAAAATAAACTAGTCGAACGATCAACTAAGTACTTAACAAAGGAAGCGCTAGAGGGGGGCGACACTGATGTTCAGAAAAAGAATATGTCGACCCAAAATCCGACCATCGCGCCTGTATTCCAACGAAGGGTAAGCAGAGGTGCACCCATAGTACACATATTTTGGAATTGCCATCAACTGGACACAAATCCAGACTGAGGTGCTAGTGAGATTCCAGATGGAAAAACCCAACAACACTGCCCGAACAGTATCAGTACAGTGAGCCGTAGCACTCGCGGCCACTAGACCAACGAGGCACCTCCCTTTTTGTTGTTAGTCAGAGACCCAAACAAAGCTCAACGCACGTGTACTGCTGGTGCTGCGGGTTGTGATGGCGCCAGCCGCCGCGGCCGCGCCACGCGCCGCGTCTCGCCGACGCCACACCGAACGTCTCCGAGTTCAGCTTGCGCTCCGTCCGCCAGTCTGTCCTCTGGCTCCTTCCCTTAGACCTGCAAATGTTTATCAATTATTAACATGTTCTATGGAACATCTATAGTAGGGTCGCTCTTGGCACGATAAAGAATAAAATTTTCTTGGCCAAAACTTCTCTCTGGTTGCGCTATACAGGGTAAAATTAAATTAGCTAGCTAAACTCTGTAATGTGAGGGATATCGATATCGAAGCAAAAACGCAAAAATAAATTTATGTGATGATTTTTGTCAAGGGTTAGTGTAGTCACATGAAAATATAAAAATAAATGTCTATTCTATTCAATCTGGTTTTTTTTCGTGGTAACTTCATTAACGAGATGGATCTAAACACGATAAATCAAATTGAAACAGATTTTTCCCAACTCATACCAAACAGAGGGATGAGCAGCGGAGAATTAGTAATAGGGTTCCATTTGGCACCCCTCTTTTGTGTACGAAACCATAAAAAGCATCATTAAAACCTTTAAAAATTGGACTATCAAATTTTATTTTCCAAATCCGCCTGGAAGTTCCAGAGATTAGCGCGTTCAGACAAACAAACAAAAAATAACTATCTTTTCAGCTTTATAACTAGTATACAGGCTTCTGATGTGTGTAGATGAAAGTTCAAAGTTGTATCTCACCTCTCAACAGCCTCGCAGGAGATGTTGTCAAAGAAACTCTTCGTCTTGTCATACCCTGTGTAACCATTCTGGTCTTCGTCTACTTCCGGTTCGCCTGCGCCGGTCTCATTTCCTGAGTCATCCTTCTTGTCAACTTCACCCTGCGGTATAATAATTACTTCAGACTCCTGCGAGGACCGAAAAGTAAAAAAATAGTATTAAATTTTTTGATAAATACATTCGAAACAAATATAAAATATAACAAAACGGGGTATGCTCGTATTTACATCAAAAGGTGAAGATGTATAAGGTCCACCCAAAACTTTTCCATTTAAATACAAAAATGTTGGAAGTATACCTGAGTGCAAAAAAATAACCCATATTATTATAATAACCCCCAACGAGTTTTATTTTTTAAACCTACATAACTTATTGTATAGTTAAGTATGTAGATTACGTTACTGGTATAGTTATCACTAGTTAGTTGTGGATTTATCGGTTTTTCAGAAAATCGCGAACTTACAAACACAATGGCTGAATGAAGAAAATCTTTTTTTATCGCGTGATATCCGTTAATCGTGGTAACGACACGAGCGCCAGTATTTTCGCCCCGACATGTTCTTTTTATACATTTGTTTAGATTTTCTCGTAGCTTTTAATATACGTTGATATACCAGCCACTATGGGTTTACTTTAAATACTGCGATTAATTGCCCACAGCAAAAAATTGACAATAATGGATAACAGTAAGTCTTGGAATATTTGCAGCCTGTTCTCGAAAAGTTTCTCGAAACTTGGTGTTTACTAGCTACATTCAGACAAAAATAGGGCTTTGAAAAATCACTGTATGCCCGTAAAATTCGCCGGAAAACTCCGGATTCTGAAGTTTTGCCCTAATTCTTTCTACCGAACTTAAAACGACTGATTGACCGTGACGAGAGCTCGCGGTGGATCGAAAACCAAAAACAGGAAATCAGATTGTTAACCTGAAATTCTCGGTTTAAAACTTTATACTTGGCAAAGGGGTTGGCAGAAACTACAAAGCGCAATCTGCTACGATTCTTACATTCTCTGTTCGGTTCGTGCGGTCCACGTTACGTCTGCTCTCATACACGCGTGCCGGTCGCGAGTCCTACACACCTGATCTTTTGTAAACCTCAATTTAGAGAACGGCAATTACAAAAACATTATACGTAATACGAGATATATGTTTTATCAGGTGCCAAAATAAAAAAAACCAGTTACGTCTTATAACAATGTGCTATTTTGTTTCGTTTTTTTTCTTATAAAAGCAGTTAGTTATTGCGTAATCGTATCAGCATTAATTTCCCATTGAACGTCATCAAATATTTGTATAATTGCTTCAATTCGCGTTTAAACGTGAGCTCAATTAGACATCGTAATTGGTATGTAACATACCGACTATAACATAATAAAACTGTAACGCCGCGTGATTAACGATTATGAATAAGACCCCACTTGCTTTAATTGGTTTTCATTAAGGCTACTATGATGTGGATGGGTAGTAATATTGATTTGGCAGCTAATATTTTGATGAAAGTGCTATATGTGGCGCTATTATTATATTTTATTATTCTTGAAAGTTTTATTGACTCGAATCTCCCCACTACATTTAGACTGTATTAACTGTACAGTACAACTGACTGTACAGTTATATCTTTCGATACCGTCCTAGTCTTAGGAGACAAAGTAACATTTCTCTGAAAATTATTTGATCCCATCTGATATATTTTTTAAACGCAATTTTTCGGACTCCCTCAATTACGCGTAGTAAAGATTTTTTTCTATGCTGCGTGACGCAACATAGCAACCCATTATTACTTAGAAAGGAAAGAACAAAAGTGTATACAAAGTACAAATTATTGTACTTTGACACTAACAATTTTGTTAGTGGTTTTAAATTAACTCAGAGAACTTTGTCTCTGTCTTGGAAATGTAGACACCAGATTGCTATGTTGATAGCATATAATATTAATGAGGTTATAGCCAATATAACAAACTCTAGTATTAGGGACGACTCTGTGTTGCCTAGTTATACTAACAACATAGGGATTAATTATTTTTCATCATGTTGTACGAAGGAGGATCTACCTATAGTACCAACAACCTTGGAGGCCATGAACACTCAGGTCGAGTATTCTCTTCCTGCTAGAACTCAAATGGACATTCTAGACTCTTCGGTTGTAGTTGTGGGGGATACTCTGGATAGTTCTTTAAACTAGTCAGTAGGACAACAGAAGTTACCACTTTTAATAACCAGTTATTATTACTACAAAATAATAAAAAGGTATCTTCTGGCAATATAACTCTCAAAAATAATAAACTGAATGGAGTGCAACATACATTAAAATTATTAAATCAAAATATTCAAGGTTGCTCTTCCAAGTTACTGGAAATAGAATTGTTTTTGGAAAATACCAAGTTTGATGTCATTTGTTTAACAGAACATTGGTTAAAAGATCATCAAGTAGTATCAATTAATTTTGAAAATTATTGCATAGTTAGCTATTTTAGCCGAAAACAAATGATACACGGTGGGTCATTAATATTAGTTAAAAATTCAATAAAATCTAAAGAACGAAAAGACATCATCGGACTATCTGTTGAACACACCATTGAATTGTCCTGTGTTGAGCTAGATAAGCATGTTATAGTATGTGTGTACAGACCTCCAAATTACCAGAATCTATCTGTGTTTGATTCTGTAATGGAAGATGTGTTAAAGAAACTAAGTACTAGTAGCAAGTCAATAATCATATGTGGAGATTTTAATATTAATTTACTAGAAAATAACTCGAATACTGTCAGATTATTAAGTCTTTTTGGGTCATTTGATTTGTCCAACGTTTTTATGGAACCAACCCGAGTAACTGCCTCCTCTGCCACTTGTATAGATAATATTTTTTGTAACTGTGAATACTTACATAAAGATATCTTAAATAAGTTGCCATCTGACCACAGTGGACAAACTATAACATTTTGTTCCTATATGCCTCTACAAAAAATTCAAATAAGATTTAGGCCAATTACATGTACAAATTTAAACAAATTCAATAAGTCTTTGGCCAGTAATTTATGTGTTCAGAATTTTAATAATATATCTGACCCAAGTGAGTTCTACGCCGAGTTCTTTTTACTATTGAATAAGCAATTTAATGACTCTTTTCCACTACAAACTAAAAGCATTTTCACAAAGTTTTTATTTAGCGATTGGGCGACTCCTGGTATTCGCAAAAGCAGGGCAAAACTTTTTGAACTTTATGGCCTCAAGCAACATACGAATAATACAAACTTTCATCAGTATGTTGCAAAATACTCTAAAACTTTTAAAAGTGTGTGCAAAATAGCTAAAGCTCTTTATATTAGCAATAAAATAAAATCAGCTGATGATAAAATAAAAACTACCTGGCAAATAATAAATAATGAAACAGGTAGGAAAAAGCAGCGTAATACTGAGTTTAATTTAGAGACTGCACATGGCCGCATCAACTCAGATATAGAAATAGCTCAGGAATTTGAAAACTTTTTTGCTAATATTCCTCTCAAAACTACTTCATCATTAAATTCCTCAGCCGCACTTTCTGCTGCCTTACTTAGAAAAAATGTAAAGGCATGCCCTTTAGAATTTACATTTCAGCATACAAACCCCCAGGCTGTTATAAAAGCTTTTAAAGATCTTAAAATCAAATCAACAGAAGATCTCTGGGGAATGTCTGTAAAAGTCTGTAGTTCTATTATCGATACCATTGCGCCCTATTTAGCTTTCATATTTAATTCTAGTGTGGACCAAGGAGTCTTTCCGGATCTAATGAAACACAGTAAAGTAGTGCCATTGTTCAAATCCGGTGATAGTAAAGAACCCAACAATTATAGGCCCGTGTCAATTCTGCCAGTTCTCAGTAAAGTGTTTGAAAAGTTGATGCTCAATCAAATGTTACGTCACTTTAATAAAAATTCCATCTTGCATGACCAACAGTTCGGTTTCACCAAAGGGCGTTGTACTACTGACGCTGGTGTCACCCTAATAAAGAACATTTTTAGCGCCTGGGAAGAAGCACAAGATGCCATTGGAATCTTTTGCGATCTCTCTAAGGCGTTCGATTGCGTAGAACATGAGACGCTTCTGCTGAAACTGGAGCACTATGGAATTAGAAATACAGCCCTTGATTTACTTAGATCATACCTGAAAGATAGAAAGGTTAAAGTTCAAGTAAATGGTGTGAACTCGCTGGGGTCGGAAATGACAATGGGCGTTCCTCAAGGTTCGATATTGGGTCCATTTCTCTTTTTAGTTTATATTAACGATTTACCCCAATTACTTCAAAATCAACCGAAGATGGTGTTATTTGCAGATGACACTTCATTAATCTTTAAAATTAATCGACGCTCACAAAATCTTGACGACGTGAATAACTCTATTCTTCAGGTCCAAGATTGGTTTACGGTAAATAATTTGGTACTAAATGAAAAAAAAACCAAATGCATTAGATTTACATTACCTAATGTTAAAAGTAGCGATTGTGACATCATATTGAACGGAGAAAAGCTGGAATTTATTAAGCAGACGGTTTTCCTGGGAATCACGCTAGACGACAAGTTGCAATGGGGTCCCCACATAACAACTCTTGCGGGACGGCTAAGCTCGGCCGCTTATGCTGTTAGAAAGATAAGGCAGTTAACAGACGTAGAAACCGCGCGTTTGGTCTATTTTAGTTACTTCCATAGTATTATGTCGTATGGCATTTTACTGTGGGGTCGGGCTGCTGACATTGAATCCATTTTTATTTTGCAAAAGCGAGCGATCAGGGCTATTTACAATCTTCGTCGTCGCGAATCGCTTAGGGAACTATTTAAAAGGATTAATATTATGACAGTACCTTGCCAATTCATTTATGAAAATATTATGTATGTAAGAAAAAATAGACATCTTTTTAACAAAATAAGTGATAGGCATAATTTTAATACTAGAAATAAAGATAAAATAATTCAACCATTTTTTCGATTGTCAAAATTACATACATCTTTTATGGGGTTCTGTGTTAAATGTTACAACAAAATACCTTGTGACATACTGCAATTAAATGAAAGAAAATTTAAAACTCATATTAAAAGTACACTTTGTAAACAAGCTTATTACAAATTAGAAGATTATATCAAAGATAAGGATGCTTGGAAACATGCTGGTCCTGCTCCACAGGACAATCTAGTGTCTAGACAAAATCAAACTGGTTGCTAAGTAAATTAGGTAATTTGTACCATATTATTTTATAATATTGGAATAACATCTCACACATTGATTAATTTATTATTATTAACTTTTAGAATGTTTGTAAATATGTGAGCACCATGCACTTATGACATAATTAAGTTTACTTGCCACTGCTACATGTGTTTTTCTTTTCACCTTTTGTGATGTATTGTTTTTATTCTGGGTGCATCGTCTTCACATATAATGTTATAATACATGTATACAAAACATTGTGAAACATTTTAAAAGAGTAACGGTGGAGTTTCTTGCCCATTCTTCTCCACACGAAACTACTTTTTGGAAGGGGCGACTAGAATCAGTTCTATTTCTTGTTCATTTTGACGTTCAAAAGTGCCATTCTTGTGCCTATTTGAAATAAATGTTTTGACTTTGACTTTGACTTTATATCTCACCTCAACTTTCACCTCGCCATCAGAAATCTTGGCCTTAGCAAGCTGGACGCGCAGCTCCTCAAACTCGGTGTTGGCTTGTTCGAAGTCATAGTCCTTATCGAACTTGAGCGTGTTCTTGTTGCGTGGGACGAAGCCACGTCCGCGGCCACGGGGCCGGCCTCTCCAGCCACCGCGGTTGTAGCCCTGGCCCGCGCCGGAGAAGTTGCCTAGTAACAGAAGCATTTGTCAGGATTCGAATTACGAGAATGAAATATGGAAATGGCGTCGGGTGTTAGAAATTGGTAGGGATACCATACACAATCAATGAAACTGGTGATTTGTATGACGATTGTTTCGCGATGGGATGGGCGGACTTGTATGTATAATAAAAAATATCGTGTCAAATATTTAATTCACGAAAAAAAAGGGTTTCTCTTTTTTTTTGAGGGAGGAAATCATCAAAAAACCCCTCCCAGAGCGGAAGGTAGTGCGAGAAAGAAACACAAAGGCGATTTTCACACTGCCCCGCATCATGCTGCATATTGCGTGTCGACGCACCTACGCGCGTTCCTGCGGGAGTGCAGATCTGCATCATCGTGCGGGTTTTTTGCGCACTCACGCGCGTAGGTGCGTTTTGTAGATTCACGCACGGCGGCTCTCATTTATTCGCCGTTCTCTGTGGTGGTCGTGCAGTACTGAGCATCACGATAGTTTCACGCGCGGCACTGCGGGATTCGGTGTGCCATACCTTGCGTCTCGCCCCGCACCTACGCGCGGGGGTGCATGTTTCTCCGCGTGTATGCGCGTGATCCGCATGAACGCGCGTGGATGCATTTTCTGTGTGTTAGACTGTGCGTGTTTTCCATACAAACGGAGATACTTACAAGCAACGGAAGAACACGCATCCACGCGCTACGCTGCATCATGCGGGGCAGTGTGAGAACCGCCTAAAGTACACTTTGATACTGATACAATGGTCATTCTGCTTGGTAAGCAAATTAGAAAGATGAATGAACAAACATTCTTCTAGCCCATTCATCTGGTGTCTCGTATGCTTTACCACACCAAACAAACTGGAATGTCCTATAAAGACGTTATATTGCGACATGGATCATACATAAACAAAGTAGCATAATAATGTAGCTAACATAAAAGTACTGGATTTGTAAAAAAAATTGCGTCCTTCCATAACAAACAGTCTTCTTCTTTTCGTGTGGTTAATGACTATCCTGGTGTCAGAGTTTTTATACTGCCCATGGGCCTCTGACTAAGCATCTCATACTGTTGAGAAAAATATCTCAGGCCCGTATCCTCACGATGCTTTCCTTCACCGATTTTTAAGTAAGTGATAACAAACAGTGTCGCGATTCCATTCATTTCTGAACTTACCAGGCTGGTGATGATGAGGGTGCTGGTTCGTTTGCACTTGGTTGTGCTGATTGTGCTGGTTGTGTTGCTGGTGCTGCGAGTGCTGCTGCTGCGGCTGGTGCTGGTGCGGCTGGTGCGGGTGCGGCTGGTGTTGGTGCGGCTGCTGCGGCGCGTGCTGCTGGTGCGGTGCGTGCGGCACGGCCGCGCCGCCGCTGGGGTAGCGCTGGCGGTTGCGGGAGTTGGTGCGGTTGCGGTTCTGCGCCGGACCCTTCTGCGCCTGCCCATTGCTGCCACGTCGGCTATCCCGTTGTTGGCTAGACCCACTAGCCACAGAGCCGACCTGTACAAAAATGCATTTTAGTGTGGAGTCTTATAGTACTGTGCATGTCACCCTGAGATGAAGCAATGATGATACATGTATGGTTTAAATATAGAAAAGGTTACTGAATAACAGAAATGAGTGGAGAATTTTCCAGGTATGAATTTTAACACAAACAATGTAACAGCATGTTGAAATTTTGAAGAAAGGGCCTATTTTTTACAATCTTCTATATTTTTGGTATAATTTGTTTTGAGTGAGCAAAGTAATAATTTAAAGTTAATTTATTTAGTGGCAGTTTTTAGTATTCAAATTATTTGAAAAACATATTTAAAAATTACTATTTAGCAGTATGTATTCTTGTTATAAATTATAAATAATAATAAATAGATACAATAACTAAATGACAAAATCAAAGTAATTCAGGAATGCCAACTTGCCTTAAAACATTGATTTACATTCACACCACTGCATGAATATACAAACAATATTTAAATGCGGGTCAAAACACAACACTAATTTATAAGCAGATTCTCCAGCTCATCCTTTCCAATAAAACAATATCAGAAATGGAAGATTTCTAGTCTAAGTGGGATATAAATAAATAAACAACAATCAATTCACTTGCCACATGTAATGATTGCGAGAATATCCCTCCAGAATCTGCTGTTGTGGTCTATGGCAAGGCCGCATCCAGAAAAACATTTATTATGTATTTACTTAAATCTTAATGACTGTTTCATTAACTTAATGTAAGGCCTACAATTATGTAAATTATTAGGACTATACAAACCCTAAGATCCTGACTTACGTTTATTTATTGGTAGGTTTATGGTATGGTAGTGAACATTTTTTTTATAAGGTAAATTAATTTATTGTTTATGAGCCATACCTGCGTGCCCTGATCTGCAGTAGGGCTCTTCCTGTGCGCGCCGACAGCGGGGGTTCCCGACCGCGAAGCGCTTTGCTGAGATCCTCCTCCAATGAGGTCAAGCATCGAGCCTACAACACATTTCCTTGTACACACATAGTTGAGGAAGAAAAAAACGAAAATAATTCACTATGCTAAGCATAAGCTTTGATGATTTACAAATTGCTTTTTAATTGTTCTTTTATTTAAATTTTCATACAAGCAACAGACCAAGGAGAAATGACAATGCATGTTGCGATTTTTTTTTTGTTATTTTTTGTTTATGCATTTTGTTGTTAGTTTTATTAATTTTGTTGCATGCTTGGAAGATAAAACCATCACCAGTAACTCTTTTTATTACAGTTCAAAAGGATTTTTCTTTTTTTTTATTCCCAACACCCAATAATGCATAATGAATAATAATTCTTTCTCCTACCTTATATATAAATATTTATTAAAATGATTAATGTAATATTTACTTAATTAATATTAACTGAACTGATCTCATCTAGTTCTGTTAAGAAATATTATATAGAAATGTTAGATATCTTTATAATATAGTGTTTGGCACATTTTGTGAGGGTTTAGGGGTCATTTGGGGTCATAACTTTTTGTTTATAGTTGTAGCAGCATAATAACTTTTATTGAATTCTGAAATTTCTTATGCTTCATAAATCATTATTCAACAAAATTGGTCTGAAAAAAATTACTTGTTTATAATTTATTTTAACGAATTTAGAAGTTAGTCTTTTTTTATAATTATCTTCACACAGTTTTTCTACAGATCAATTGCATGAAATCATAATTTATTTAGAATAAGACATTGCAGACTAAAGCTAAAGTTATTATGGTCATTTACAACCATAAATAAAAAGTAATGACCATTTAAAGGTGAGATTTCAGGTAATTCAAATTTGTGACATGGGTCTCTTTGAGAGAAACCTAGCAAATGACCCTCTAAATCAAAAAAATTGAGTCAGTCCATGTGCCAAACCCTGTATAAAATATTGATAAGGGACCAAACAATACAAGCCAAAAATCTTAATAAGAAAAAATATCTTAATCCTGATGCAAAAGATGTTACAAGAATTAGTGAAGTTAGAATAACGTTAGTTAGGTTATTTTCAAATTAGAAATAAAATTCAATCATGTGAATTCATTGTAAACAAATATAAAAATATTCAAACAAATGTATGCAAGTTCTTTGAACTGTTGTGCATACATACGTCACATATGAGATTAGTCAGCATGCAAGTTTAGTGAAGCACAGGGAATCAATCATAACTAGATACTTTAGTAAGTAAATAAACCAAACCAAAATTAAACTACTGGAAAAGTTAGCAAGTATCTTTTTATGACACTGCAAAAATCGCAAAGTAGCATGTTGAAGCAGAAGCTAAAATTATCCAAGAGCAAAAACCTTGGTCTTTCACTTGATTGGCGTGATGCGCCACTCCTGAGCCAATCGGACCCGTGACAGGCATAGGCTGGGGTGCCAGCTCCACAGAGGTTTGCGGAGACAACTCACTGGTCTTGTTGAGCTGAGCATGGACACCTCCGGGAAAGCCAGCCATCGGGTGATACTGGGGGTAAGGTGTCTGGCCGACCACTGGGTGGTTGTATTGCGCCGTGAACTGGCCTGGTGCACTGCCGGCGCCAAGCGTCGGCGGCACAGACATCTGCATGATGGCCGGATCATTGGGTAGAGAGGGAACATTGTTCAGCACTCGAATATCCTTGATGTCAGAACCACGAAACAAGATGTAATCATACACCTGGCTCTGGGGCGCAACTGGGTACTGCGTCTCTCGATCCTCCGTACCAAATGAACGCACTGCAGACAGAAAAAGAACATTTGGATCATTAGACTCAAGAAGTTTTATAATTTGCAGGTAGTTACGTTTTATTAGAAAAAAATATATTTCTTTCACCGATTTAAATGCTATTCAATCTTTCACTCTGAAGGTAGTCTAGTTATTGCTTCGAGTTTTAATTTTTCCTATTGCACAGTGGCATTTTAAACATAACAAAGTAAAAGTAGGTAGATTGATCTAACTGTTACGATCTACTACTCGTCTCAGATATGTAAAAGTAGAAACTATTTTTTGGGACTAAGTTGGTGTACCGTCGATATAACACCTGCTGCAGAAAACTAAATTGTAGCATACATAAGACGATATCAACGTCATCAATGTGAAACCGCGGTCATAGGCGGGACCATCAATTTCACTTTGAGGGTAGAAGAAAAACAATGCGATCCATTCAACTAAAAATCATGGAAAATTACAAGGAAAATGCCCAACAATAAACATATTGGACGCTTTACCAAACAATAAACAAAGATGGGCATAAATCGGGAGGGAAAAAGAGAACAGCTTTCTAGAGACGTCGATCGATGTTCCTACAAGGAAAAATAATTATCGCCATGAAATACTAGAAGAAAACAATAAATTGATGACGATTACTGCAAAAGAGGCCTTGTAATAAGATAACAGTATCCATTTGTCAACTTACCGCTAGCCAAAGCGATGGTACATTCCTGAGGATCGACGGTGAAAAGCCGGCCTTCGTAGCGAATGTCAGCTTTAGATATTAGGCTTATCTTGGAGCCCAATTCAGGCATTCCAGAACTCATAATGTCACTTTGGAAATAACTCGCCGATGTTAAAGATTTTTAACGATATCGTCGACCATAGAAATCAGCCACCGAACAAAATGACTGACGGGAAGTTGGCAACAAGCGATGCGTTTACAAACAGCTGTAATAAGTGGGGGAACTTTGGTAACACACTATTTGGCTATTAAAAAAAAAAAGTTAAATGCTAGTAAGCACATTATCATAATAACAGGAAAGCATTTTGTTTGAATATCATAACTAAAAATATGAAACTATCTCATATTCAATGCCTTTCAAAAAGTCATGGAATAAATAGCTTTTATCAATACTTTGATAACCAAACCGCTGAATCATCACATCAGTAATCCGTCAGATTAACATCTTTAATCTATTTATTTAATTTTTAACTTATATTTGTGTTCGACTAAAATAAGGGCAAAATTCTTATTTTCAGCAACTAAAATCTTTCTAGTAAAGTTGGAAATTAAATGTTGGAATTAAATGTTGGGTTGACAAAAAGAATCAACAAACAGAGATATCGAACATAGTACAGCTTGAGTTTAGAAAACTGGACGACATTCTAAGTTCAGCCAAAATTCCACAATGTCTGATGTCACTCAGAGAGTTCCACCATCACACAACTTGAGAGGTGTCAAGGGACACCCGGATAGAACGAAGTTCTTTTCGATTAATTAGTGAAGTAATTATGATAAAAATTTATTAATTTTGAGTTATAATACACTATACAATAATAATCGTCGCGAAACCACACTGTTCAATGCGAAATAGAAAGACGAAACGAAAATAACTGAGACAGACAGAGAAACACGCGCACGCCACTCGGCTTACAACTATAGCAAAAAGTGTCGTTACAACTTTTGGTCTTAATTTTTTCCGTCTAGCCCCCTTTCACAACGCGCGATAAGGAACTTCATCCTAGAAAGAATCTAGATGAAAATGACACCAGACCGTCGGGATTGGTACAAGGAAAAATAAGCTATTCCCAGCAGAGAGTAAAGTCGGTTTGTGGATGAACAAGATGATAAACTTATATTCATAGTTTCAATCACTCACACAATTTGTGTGCCATAATTTTAATAGAATAATGAATAGGTACCATTTTTATCACTTTAATAAAAAAAAAAGTAACTTGCAGAATCTTTTTTACCTATGATTAATTTAGTCGAGTTTATATACTGCCAATAATCGATATCTTTCATTTGGAAAATAATCAACATCATACATCTCTACAAGCGTCCGTTGCGATTTGATTTGACGCTTGACGGAAAATAAAGATTTTCGTAAATAGAAATCTGATATTAACTTTTGTATAGTACGGTGTAATTATTTAGGTTTTGTTTAACTCGTGTACAAAGTGGTGTTTGCTACGTGCGCGTAATGATGATAGAAACTCCGATAAGTTCTACACCTGGGCTAAGCAGGCTAAGTATTGGCGGGAGTAGCAATAGTTCTATTAGAAGACGAAGTCTTGTTCCGCAGATACGACCAATAATTGGCTCTAAAAATGAGGTTTGTGGCTTACCAGATCGTACAACAACATAAGTTAAGTTTGTTATTAAACATCTTTGACCGCATTCTTTGTCGTTCGTTTACTTATTTGCTGAACTTTCAAGCTTGTACGAACAGGCTTTGAACGCTTTGCGGCATTTTTGTCAACGTACAAATAGAGAGTTCTGTATTCTGTAAATTCATAGTGTATTGAGTTAGCTCATTTTAAGTTTCATAACTTTTTCTGTGATCCTACTACTTTTCTGGCATAATATACATTAACAGTGTGTGTGACGTAACTTACTTAAGGCTTTGTAAGATACACAGATTGGGCATCCGAAATAATCTGCACTTTCAAAAATATATTTTACTATACATAATATATTTAAAAATTGTATGCTGTAGTAATTTATGTAATTGTAACTGCAAATAATACCAAAAAAGAGATAAACATAGCTATCACTAAATAATTTGTATTGTAGTAAGTATGTTTTTAAATCTTTGCCAAAACCCAGATAAATCAAATAGTAAAATTTATTACATTATTGCTCAGGAGCGCAATGATGATGATGCTGAAAGATCTTCATTGGTGGCATCGGAGCGTGCTCTGGCAACGTCAACACCACAAACATCATCACCCAGGCGAGCCAGGGACACCATGTCTTCATCTCCACAGAAAGAGCACTTTCAAGGCTGTCTCAAGCTTTATGCTGAAAATGTAAGTGTATAATTAGATTTTAACTCGTTCAGACTGGCACCTCATGAGTAGGTACTGGGTATCCTATGGTGCAAATCTTTAATAACTACCAGTGCTACATCACCACCTCATGATCCAAAACTTCTCATAGTAATATCCACCTCCTGAGCTGCACTATGAAAATTTGACAATTTTACTACAGGGGTTTTTTGTTGGTTTACTTTTACACAGGGACGGTAAGTACGAAACATTCTCTCAAAGTGGCTAAAATTTCTTAGTTTATTGTAAGTATAGTGTAACTTGGCCGCTGGTGGAATACCTCGCCATGTCAGCAAATACTCCGTGCGCGGTAGTAGTGGTACACGCCCGTCTGAATGTGTTAATAATTTAAAATGTCCTAATGATATAATTTAAAACATATATTTAAAACTATATAAGTTTTAAAAAGGCTAGGCTGGGCTAAAATTCAGTTTTACAAGGTTGTTAAGCATTTGCTATGCAAATCTAAGGTGTGCTAAAATTCAGTTTTACATAGTTCTGAAAAAGCAAGATCTAGTCACTCCATGTAAAATACTGGTATTCAGCTGGGTTAGACTGGAAGTTGACCCCAACACAGTTGAGTAAAGGCTAGGCAGATGATGATAGTTCTGAAAAATTTGTATCTTCATTATTTATTATTTATTGCCCTACAGGCAAAACATATTCTGACTTTCTATTTTTTATTCCAGAAAATAACAAAAGACAATGCATGGAACTTGCAGCTGATAGACTTCATGACATCAATGTTAAGAAGGCATGACTCTCGCATGGATAACTTACAGACTGCCTCTACAGTAGTGGATGCATCTGCTAGAATATACTCGTTTAGAGTGGATGCGGTGCATTATGATGTTTTGAAGATGGCTGGCGGTCTTAGTAAAGCTGCTCAGGTATGATAAAATGCAAGCAAATTTGCTCTTGATGTAGCTCACTATGCTATGTGATATCCCTAGAATTAACTAAAACACGACAGCATATATAAGTGTCAGAATTTAATCAGGCAGCTAGAAATCAGTGTCAGTGTAATATTTAATAAACAGTCAAAGAAATTTCAATATACCCCAAAATATGTTGGTCAAACCTGCAGACTAAAAGAGGCAAGAAAGACGATGATAACAATGTGCAAGATGAAGGCGCAGCAGACGGGGACGCCGCGGCGCCTATCAAGAAGAAAAAGAAGAAATCCAAGGGTGCCATCGCTTCCAACCCTGCAGTGTTTAATGGGGATTTTGATACTAATGATTGTATAGGTAAGGTTTCGTGATCATTATAAAGTGGGCGTAGTATTCGCCTATAACCTTTGGATGCGATTTTAAATGCATTTTAATGCATAGGTAGTTTATAAGTACATTTATTCGATTTGAACCAGTTTAAAAAAAAAACTAAAAGGTTTTTTGAAAAAAAAAAACAATTTCAGACCGTTCCACACAGAATCCCAATTATCACCAAAAAAGACATAGGTCATTGTTATAAATTAGAAACAGAGTGGGCCTGAGGACACTGCCCTATGGCACACCAAAAATGATATATGAGTCGCTGCTTGTATACTGCCTGATTCTAGCCTTTTGTGTTCAATGTGTTAGATAAATTTTGAATAAATCAATAGGTGTGCCTCTTACTCCTCTGTCTTCTAGCCTGCGTACAAGAATGGATACAGAGACTGTGTCGAAAGCTTTCATGAGCACCACTTCTTTTCTATAACAGATCCATTTTTCGAGAGACTGGCGGCGACGACCGGCGATGTTACTTCGTCAAACAGAGCATTCAACGCGACTCTACCTATACACGACAAAACACTAGCTTTGATATTGAGGTACTGTCTTGAAAACCAAATCCAACATTAAATATGTTATTTAATATTTTGATATACTTTGATTATTATAGCACTGTTGTCTCAGAGAACAGTTAAATAGAAGTGTACAATCTTTGCTTCTAAAATATCACCTTATATCTTCTGCCTACTTAATAATAGTCTCAATATTTAATTACTAATATTACTTCTTCTAGAACCGATGACCAATTTTTAGAAGAAATAAAAGAGATCATCGCGGAGGAACAAAACATAGATCTTTCGGAGCGCATTACTTTAGCTTCCAAGCTACTGCCCGCGTTTTCGGATAGCGATCATATTTGTGAACCTTTCACTGGGTTCTCTATCTCCAACTGGGATCCAGATACTGAGGACAGGTGAGTGACATTTTTCTACATATTTATGTAAAACAGGAAATTTAGGACTAATTTAACCAATGAAACGCGATCAGCACACCCGTTAAAGGGCTGTCCGCGTTATTATTTTCTGTGGAATATTGACACTGACAAGTCTTTAAAGCGGTATAGATGTGCTGATCGCGTCTAGTTCAATTGGTGAAATTGGCAGTTAATTGTTCCATGAAAAGTTATAAAAAAAGTGGTGTGAGGAAAAAAAAACTGGAAAATACTGTTCTTTTTTGACATCTTATAGTAGTACGAGTAGCTGGATGACATATAGACAATGTGAAAATCATATCGACGGCTAATCATATTTTAATTCTTTGTGAGTTTCGATATCTCTTATCCTAGATCCCTGAATCGCAAGCAAGGCCGAGCTTTTTCGTGATGATATCGATTATCTTTTGTGTTTCTAAGGAAAATATATAAAGAAATAGATCTGTTGAACTCATGCATATTAAATCACACACCTGCAGTCTACAGCACATGTGTACAGATATTTTATCTCATGAAAGCGGGTTAGCTATACTTGTGTGTGTAAATGTATACGCATATTGTCTTTGCGTGCGCACGCGCAGGATCTCTCGGTTTCGGCCGAGTCGCCGGCTGAAACAAGTTATGCACACAAGAGCGCGCGTCTATAGAAATTACAACTACAAGTACCGCTTACCCGCACTCATGAGATAAAACAACCGTACAGGAATGTACAGTCCGCCTGTTAAAAGAAAATAAATCAGTTATGATTTTTGTTTGAATGAATTTTATGTTTCCGTTACCCAGTGATAATCGTGTTACCAACTGGGTAGAAGAGAACCGGCTGAACTTGTCGCAGCAGGCGCTCGCGTTTGACGTGAATGCGGAGGTCGAGCCCATACCTCAAGATGAACAGCATAACGACTTGTATGGTGAGTGCGGTTTTAGTAAAGTATGTTGTGAGATGTAATTTGAAAAAGTAATTCGTCTTGCTGGTATTTAGGTGGTGGCGATCACTTTCTTCCTAAAGAAAATTAAGATTATTTTACATAAAATTTTATGAATACTTAATACAAAAAAAAAGTTTAAATATCTCAAAAAAAAAAATCGATATCCCACTGCGAGCATTTACCTGCAATGTAACATTTATGATTCGATTTCGAGCATTACGTTACAATACTGTCTCCCGGATTACTACTGACAAATGTTCGCTTCTCTTTCACTGATGTACTGCACAGATCTTTAACGTTACATTGCAGGCGAATGAACACGGTGAGGGGCCACCTTTAGATTATTAGTAGATACTATTGCGATTTGACATCCCAGCACAGCTGTATAGTTACTTCGCGCCAGTACAGTGAATAATTTAAAATGCGTGTAATTTCTCCATTTTTCCACCGATTGCGAAGTGTTATTGGGTTTTCCCTTTAGGAGCGTCGGTCCTTGAGCACTATGAGACCGAGAGAAGTTGGTGTACATTTGTATCTGCGCACACTCTCACGCCTAGCGCTAGTCTCTGAACTTCGGAGAATTATTATTAATACCCTATTATCGAACCTGAGAGTCTTTCCAAGGGGTAGCTCCATGTAAAATACTGCATCTTATTAGATCCGGATAGCTGCATCCGGTTAGACTGGAAGCCAACCCCAAGATAGTTGGGAAAAGGCTAGGCAGATGATAATGATATCGAACCTGACATTGCCCCCTTACGCTTCCAGACGACGAGCCCCTGGCCGGCATCGAGAGCGAGGAGGAGGCGGACGTGGCCGTGGCGGCCTGCGTGGCGCGCGCGGGCCCGGCGGCGGCCGCGCGCCTGGCCGACATGCGGCCCGCCGCGCCGCGCGACTCGCGCCTGGAGTACTCCTACTGCGGGGCCATCGTGGCCGCCTGGGCCGGGCCCTCGCACTGGCGCCTCAAGAATAATAGAGGTGAGGAACATTTTTTGCTAGAATTTATATAGATAAGTAAAACACCTGCGTTCTTTTCTACTTTTATTGTCAAACAGGCTCTTGATCTCGGTCTCGCCTGATAGAAAAGAAAGAATGTACCCAGAAGGTGCCAAATATTGAAACAAGAAAATTTTATTGGAATGTTTTATTAAATAATGAATATTATTCCACAGCCTCAAAAATGTCAGAACGCACCCAATCAGTAGCCGGCCGTCTCACAGTGGAAGGCAAGAAACCTCCTCGTACGAAACGCCAGCTAGACTTCCTAGTAACTGGCCTAGCGTTTGACTGTCGGTCCGATCCCGTAGGAGAGTACGAACCGACCCAGCCAGCCAAGATCATGATCAGTAGGAAGACGCTTGCTACTGGACATACGTGGAACGAGGCTAACTTTAAAACTCCTATTGATAGGTAAGATCTTACAAATCCCGAGCACTAATTTACCAACCGCTTTTCAATGGATCAACTTCCCTAATGTTTAAATAACTATTCTAGAAATTATATTTATTTAAACATTATTACTTCTTTACTTTACTTTGATGACTTTACTAAACCATGTCGTGTTAAGTTATGATAACTTATAGTAACCATTAAATCTGGTAAAATATAAGCCATCCACATCACTGATGAAGTGTATTGTGGTGACTGGTGATTAATAATTTTTTTTCTGTATGCAATATCGTTACATATCTGTATCAATAATGCAGTAACTCTTTAATAAACAACACTATTTCCTTTATAGAGGTCTAGACGAGTCCCACTTCCGGAAACTCTTCCTACGTCAGAACGTCATGATGCTTCGGAAACGCGACCTCGAGCAGAGCAAGCAACCAGATCCAGAGCCAGTCACCGTAGAAGAAGCCAGAGATTATGACTATAACAATGAGAACGATGCTTCGTACTGTCCTAATAATATTCCTGTAAGTATCTGAGGAGAAATGTGTTTAGAAAAAATACACAGTGACATCTCCATTATTCATCTCGTGAAATTAACGTTATTCAATGATCATGGTTAATGTAAATTATGTGATTACAAATCTGAGATTTTTAATTTTCTAGCTTTAGTTTTGTGATTGTACCCTGTTTTGTGATTAATTATATGCCTTGTATGTTCAATTGTGATATGAAAAAGGGAGGTCATCCGTTACAGATATTTCCATACTGAAGTTTATTTATATATATATATATATATTTATTTTGACTATCGAGATGACGACTAATAGAGAAGTATGGAAGACGCAGACATTTTGCGCCGACCCCAAATAAATTGGGATAAGGGCAGGAGAATGATGATGATGATATATATATATTTTTAATACTGTCAGAATTATGTTTCTAGTCCTGTGTCGTATAATGTGGCGATGGTAGACTTTTTGTCTGAGGCTCGTGCGCGCTATAATTTAGCAGATAGCTAAATATGGCTAACAGAAGTCTGTGAAATTGCGACTAAATAGAACGCTTATAGTTACGTCTAATCTTACGTGTCTGGCCTTGTTTGAAGTCACGTAATTGCGTAGAAGTGACGCAGCGTATACGTTCAATTGTAACAATCAGCATTTTTTTTAGGACGGCGATGACTGGGGTAATGAAGATGCGACGGCAGCGGGCGACCTGCACGAGCAGGTGAAAGCGGCAGAGCCGGAAGAGATCACCGACATGTTGGAACCACCCACTAAGGTAATATACAGCACTAATATTCTTATATTAATGCATATAGGAGCTCGTGGCTGGATAATAACAGTCGCACAATTCGATCCATCAGCTTAAGCTACACTTACCGGGGTTGGTCCGACGTTAGATGACCATCTTTATAAACCAAGCCTCCGTGGCTCGGAAAGCACGTTCAGCCGTTGGTCCCAGCTGTCATTCGTGGATCTTCGACAGGCGTTACAGGTCGTCAGAAGCGAAAAGTCTGACATCCAGTTTTACCAGGGGGTATCCTATCACTCAGTTACTGGGTTGTTGAGGTCAGTTGAGCAGTCGCTCCCTGTAAAATACTGGTATTCAGCTGCATCCGGTTAGACTGGAAGCCGACCCTAACATAGTTGAAAAAGCAGATTGATAAGAATACAAATGCAGCAAACATAATGTGGGTCTATTATGCACCCCTGTCTATCGCTTTGGGAGATGTGGCGTGTAGTTCTGTTATGTATCATCTCTTACTAACTTAAACTTTCCCTCTCGCAGGTCGCAAAAATCTTCATTCCTTACGCCATGCGGGCAAAGAAGGTGGACATGAAACAACTCAAACACTGTACATGGAAAATGCTAACAGAGAAAACGCCAGAAGGAGAAAAAGACGATGTCGCTGAAACAACTTTCTTTTCAATATACCGGCGGTTACCAAACAAACTCTCACCGAATATGCAAGAGTCACTGAGTGTGCCCCTAGCCTTACTTTCAGTCCTCCATTTAGCGAATGAAAAAGGACTAATTTTGGAAAAACACGACGACCTTAACGATTTTAGTATACTAGGTCTCATAAAAAAATAGTTGGTAATACGTTTTTGTTATGCACTACACTGCCACTATTTTATGTGCTATTCTAAGCTCAGTGCCTTCAACACACATACGAGTTCGTGGCAGCGTATGAGTTAAAACGACATTCACAACTACCCGCCCGCACGTGTGCAATCAATGGCGACTGGTCATAATAAAATAGAGATTTCTGCCAAATTAAATAGTTATGTAATAAACATAAACCATCCGGAATACGTGCTCTAAATGACAGTAAAAACCTTATCGATTACCAATGCATAGTTTAGAAGATCTAAGCGATCACACAGACAGCCACGAAAATCACTTAGTTTTAAGTATGTATTGATTTGTATGTTCACTAAACTTTAAATTATAAAAATGAGGCCGGGTTCATTCTACAAAGCGCGTGGAAAAACAGTTAATTTACTGATTCTAAATATTGTTGTAAGATCTCTTCGTATAGTAAATATTTTTTTCAACTTTATAACGCATGACGGTGAATAATGCATGGAAACATTGCATGTTATTGGGGTCGGTAATTAAATTATTCGAGGCAATTAGGAGGCAATTATTCGAGGCAAGCTAACTCGATTTCACCTACAACTACGAAGAATCTGACCTCATTTTTATTGGCAATGCAGGACATTGTAAATATAATTAATTTTGTAGCGTTTTTTCTGTAAGAACAATGAGATAACCGCCATATTAACATTATATAGATGTTTTTGTAGTAACCTATTTAATTCTACGGAATATTATAGAAGTAGAATAAAACATCCACAACAAATACCCAAGTTTTTTTTTTCTTTAACATATTTCACTCAAGTATTCCCGAAGAATTTTCACAGGTGTCTCTATAACACTTCTAGTTTACAGCGTCATGTCGGCAATAAAGCCAAAAATACCATGCCTAGTAATTTGCATAAAAGTATGAAAGCGTTTAGCTTGCATCCCATTGGGCAATAACCTTAGAGCATTTATACTAGCAATAAGAACTACCTGATAACTGTAATAATGGCTTGTGTAGTTTGTGACATGCAAGATAGTTGATGGGGTGTCCGTTACCCTAGCAAAATCATGTCGAAAATTGCCATTTAAGGGAGCCAGTTGTTGAGCCTAAATATTGCGTGGGATTCTGGGTGTCATTCCCAGAGCAGGCTGTAGTAATAAGTGTGTGCGTAAATTTGGATTTTCTAATTTTCTTTGAAATAGAATATTCTCAGCCGAATTCAAGAATAGGAGGATAACAAAAGTAATACGTAACATAAGTTAGTGGGGCCGCATTAAGGTTAGCGCACACTGAGCAGCAAAATGTTTGAGCAATTTTACTTTGATAATTTAGGTAAATCTAGTAAAGGTGATGTATAGGACTGCAACAACTATCGAGGGATAAAGCTCATGTCCCATAGTATGAAGGTATGGGAGAAAATAATAGAGAAAAGATTTGCGAGAGGAGAGTGAGATTACCCCAAACCAGTTTGGGTTTATGCCAGGTCGAGGAACAGTGGACGCCACTTTTGCACTCCGCCAATTGTGCGAGATGTACAGAAGTGCACACAAAAACTTGCATATTGTTGTTCTTGTTCATTGATTTAAAGAAAGCGTATGATAGGGTACCTCGGGATGTCGTGTGGTGGGCCTTGAAAGAGAAAGGTTTGCACGGGAAGTATGTAGAGTTAATTCGTGCTATGTACAGCCAATCCCGTACCTACGTTCGGTCGGCTGCTGGCAATACCGACAAGTTCAATGTGGCGGTAGGCTTGCACCAGGGGTCGGCTTTAAGAAGCCCTTACCTCTTCCTTTTGATTATGGATGCTTTAACGGCGGACATACAAGAAGAGGCACCATGGTGCATGCTATTTGCCGACGACATTGTTCTTGTCGGTGAAGATGGACCCGAGATCCAGAGCAGACTGGACAAATGGCAACGGAAACTGGAGATTGTTGGCCTGAAAATCAGCAGAACCAAAACTGAGTACATGTTCTGCGATTTCGGCGGTCTCTCCAGTTCTGGGGCCATAGCGCTTGATGGCGCGCGTCTCCCAGTTAGCTCCGACTTTCGGTATCTCGGTTCACTTGTACAAAGCTATGGCGAAATAGATCGGACTGTTAAGCATAGAATTAACACTGGGTGGATGAAATGGCGGCAGGTCACGGGAACAATTTGTGACTCCCGCATTCCCCTTAAAATCATGATTAGACCTGCGTCTTGTATGGATCAGAGTGTTGGGCCTCAAAGGGAATGAATGAAAGACAATTGCATGCAGCTGAGATGAGAATGCTAAGAGGGATGTGTGGTGTTACGCGAATGGATAGAATACGTAATGAATTATAAGAGAAAGTCTGAAAGTGACACCGGTGACTGAAAAGTTGTGTGGAAATCGATTGTCATGGTATGGGCTGGTTATGCGGAGGAATGAGGAAAATGTCAGGAAAGTTGTGAGTATGAATGTGGATGGACTACTAGTAGAGGGAGATCAAAGAAACGATGGATGGATTGTGTGAAAGATGATATGGCTAGAAAGGGAGCGATGACTATCGAGATGACGACTAATAGAGAAGTATGGAAGAAGAAGACATGTTGCGCCGACCCCAAATAGATTGGGATAAGGGCAGGAGAATGATGAATTAAGTAAATCTATAGGTACTAAAGTAAAAATAGAGCGCAAGATAAAATTGCTCGCACAATGCTGCTCACCGTGAGGTGACTGTTAAGCTGTCTACACATCGAATCGAAGCCGCTAGACACTAGCCCGCCGGCACGAACCTGGCGGCATTACAAGTTACGAGCCTGACAACTAGCGATTGTCAAGTGCTCGGAGAGTACCGGCGGGCAACTGAAGAGCGGAGAGGCGTGCCGCGGGATAGATCGCGCGGGCTCAAGCCGACAAAATCGTTAAAATCAGGTCGCCGGCCTTGCCTGCCGGGTTTAGCAGCTGACATCGAGGTTAGTAAAACGACTATGTAATAAAAAACCACTCGTTTTCTACATAGCTTTAATAAAAAAAAAAACGAAACTTGTTTTCCTAGGACATCAGTCCTAAATCTAACAAGATGATTATTAAACAAAATATAAGGACAATCAATGTACGGTATTGGGTATTCGTAGTTGCGGTGACACGTGAAACTAATGTTAAATGAAGGGAATGTATTTATAATTACAATAAATTACGTTATGTATATACATTATGTAGGCCACATACTGTTATGAATGAACTCCTATTTAAGTAATGAAAATCTGTGCTATACCCAACGATAATGATAACAAAATAAAACCAAAAAATACAGAAATGAGTATTTATAGTAATATAGTAAAAATATTTTAGAACTTTTAATGCTACTATTTATTAATTGTATTTTTTAAATCACTTTAAGCATCAAACATAACAATAAACACTGTTTTTGGAAATGTTTCAACATACCCACTATAAGAGAGTTATTCGAGAAGCGAATAATGCAAGTTTTATAATAATAACAACACGTAAAACTATTATGTCAAACCTTAATTATAAAGCTTTATGTATGTACCTCGTACAAAAATGTATAAAAATAAGCTGCTTTTTACCAATTATAGTATTGGCACTTGGTCTTACCAAACAATGATGCAAAATAGAAATGATTGCATGTTTTAAAACGACACACACATTATATAGGTTTAAATCTAAAGAGATTAATATAATATGGTGTGTGAACGTTTTTTTTTATGTTACCTTACTAGAAATACTTTTTAACATTAATTTACAACCTCTTAACTTGAATTGACGGTCTGTGTTTTATCTTCACTGGGTTCTGTAACTTTTTCCGCAGAATCTTTTAATGTCTCTGGTACATTCTCTGCAGATTTTTCTGTGCCAGTTTCTTTTATAGCAGGATTTTCAGTATCTGGTTTAATTACTATGGTTTCAATTTCTCCTATGGTTTCCTCGAGACTTTCTGCTTCTTTGACTGCAGGTTTTTCCGTTTCTTTCTCGACAAGACTTTCTATTACGTTTTCTGCTTGGCTAGCTGCTTCATCTGCAGACTTATCCGTTTCTACTACTTTCTCTACAAGTTTTTCTGTAATCGTCTCTGCCGCTTTTTCTGTTACAGTGTCTGCTGGCACTTTCTCTGATTCTACCGATTTCTGCTCAGATTTGTCAGTTTCGGATACTGCTTTTGTTTCTGGCAGGGCTTCCGTAGGTTTCTCTGGTTCTGATATTTTTTCTAAAGGTTCTGATTGTTCTGTTACTTGTACATTATCCGCATGCTTTCCAGAGTCTGCGCTCGTATTTAATGACGTATTAGAATTTGAGACGCAATCGCTGAAGTCGTCTTCTTCCACCGTCTTTACGGTGTCGTGTGAGTCCTCCAGGGTTCCAGACGATACATATTTCTCAGGACTAGTCGCGGTGTCATCTTTCACTTCATCCGCGGCAATTTCTTCACTCAAACTGTCAGCCTTTGCCTCGAAGGATTTGTTCTCGATAACTGTGTGGTTGCTCTCCATACTGACGTCGAGATCAGCTTGTGATGTATTGTGTTCATTTACTACTTCCTCCAATTCATCTGATGCTTTATGTAACTCATTAGCTGCTTCTTCGGTTAAGTCATTAGCTGCTTTTTCAATTAATTCTTTTTCGGCACTGGTCTCTAGTTCGTCTGTTTTGTCTGTTGTATTTTGGTCAGCAGGTTTAATGTCTGAATAAAAATCTTTTCCATCGGATGTCAATTTAACTAGAGCCGGATGAGTAGTGCTGTCCAAAAATTCTATACTAATTGTTGCATCATCTAAAGTAAGTTCGTCCAGTTTAGTTTTGCCATTTTCCATTAAAGTGGCATCGTCGTTTGGTACGACCAGGCGGCAGCATCTTGCTAAAGGTTCTATTGCGGCGAGGTCTTCAGGCAGTTGTCTAAATTCTTCGCATTTAGCTTTATTTCCATAGTCGATAAAATGCACGTGATAACCGACGTCACAAAACTCCAATATTTTCGCTCTGTACCATTGTTCGTCTTCACTCCAAAACGCAGCACATACCGAACCTACTTTCAGTTCTGAGGCTGGCTCAAACTCTGGGCTTTCATTCATCTTTACCGTGACTTTATCAAGATTTGAAATAACGTCATCGAGGTGTACGTAGAATTCGTCCACGCCCATGACGTAGCAGATTTTGCCGGTGCCGTAAGTTTCTTGTCCGATGGGAGCGACCCTCACTGCCGCCACTGTGTCGCACAGTCCGACGAGCTCTTCAGTCACAGATTTTCCTTCAAGGAATAATTCTACAATGGATATGTCACCAGATGCGATGAACTGTACATTAAATATAGTAGCTCCTTCAGCAGCCAATTCGTTAAATTTAGTCTCAGACTGGCGCGACCACTTGATGTCGCGAGGTTTCTGTAAGGCACATTTTCTTGAAAGCGCAGGCTTTACTTTAAGTTCATCTGGCAGACTTCTCAACTCGTTAGCGATGGAGGCGTTGCCGTAATCCATAAAGAGGACTTCAGTTCCCTCTGATCCGTCGACGATAACTTGCGCTCTGTACCACGCACCGTCTTCAGGGTACTTAGCTGCGCAGATGACGCCTTCTTCCTTATCAGTCAGTTCTGGGAAGTTTTCTGCGTCAACCATTGCAGATTCCATTGCTTGTAACTCCGGGGTTGCTGTTTCTAACTGAATCCAGAATTCGGAGGGTGAGTTTACATGGCTGGCGAAGCATGACGGTAAATCGCCGCAGTCAGTCTCTTCAGATCTTGTCGCGTAACCCTCTGATACTAATTTATCTGTCAAATTCTGGCCATTAACAAATATATCGACATATGTTGTGACGTCTTTAAGTACAATAAGTGCATCTACCGGATTTGCCAAATCGCCGACGAGTTCCGTGAAATAGTCTGAAGACGATTCTGACCACTGGCCTGTACCTGTGGGGACGGCGTTTACGCTCGACTTGACGGCGTAACGTTCCATCGCCTTAAAGTTCTCTGGCATCTCTTTTATTAAACCGGGTTGGTTATCGAGCACATCTGTATTGCCATAGTCAATAAAACGAATCGTGGTGATATCAGAGTCCGAGTCGAGAATTTCGGCGCGGTACCATTGGTCGTCGGCCAAATACTTGGCAACACACCACGTACCCAACTCAGTGTTCGCAATATCGGTGTATTTGCTCGCATCGCTTTGGAGCTCGGCTTGGATCGCTTCGATTGTGTCTACTTTGTCGGCCATTTGCAACCAGAAGTGTCCAGGGGTATCAATATGGCTGATGTACACTTGAGTACAGCCTTCAGGCAGTGAGGTGGGCTCGGCAAGATTGGGAGCCTGCGCCTCTTCAATTTTCTGTTCTTCTTCTGAACTTATCTGTGGCGTGGCCAATTTTTCATTAACCAATTTCATGGATAAGTCTACGCCGTCTAAATGCAAACTGGCGAGCCACCCATCTGTGCCTACAGCCAATGTGACTTGGACCTCTTTTTCATTGGTCCATTCCTTCAGCTTCGGTAGTGCATCTTCTTGGAGGGCTACAAGACCTAGACTGGCTACTAACGCGAGTGCACACGGTTCATAGAATTTCGGATCAAGTAATTTTAGAGATTCCTTGGGTAGAGTTTCTGTGTTGCCATAGTCAGGATACTGTACTTTGACCTGCGTATCTTCGACGCTGATAATTGTGGCGCGGTACCAGTTGCCATCGCTGGAATGGGCGACACAGATGCCGTCTACTTCGAAGGTTGACAGGGCCTCAGGAGTTCCTGATGAAAGACAAAATACCTTGAGACTAGATCACACTAACGTATGAATGGCAGTGGCGTTCATTTGCAGAGGTCTGTGTCCAGCAATGGACTAATAATAATATACATTATGGTACATACTTTTATACTTTTTCTAGGGTGGTTAGTAATTAGAATACCTTAGCTAGTAGTTTTTTTTGCTTCTGTTGCTGTGTGCTCACATAACAAAATAAATTGTGTTGAATCTTTTATATAATTATAATATTAATCTATTTAATAAATGAATTAATATGCATGAATGGTGTTGCAAAATATTAAAGACGTTCGACGTTGTGCAGTACAAGATTAGAATGTCGATGAAACAAAACGATTTCTTACCTTCTTCATAGAACTTATAAAGGTCATCAAGTAACAGAGCGATCCTGTCTCCATCGCTGGCCTTCTGCAGATAGAACTCGTTCAAGTTCTCTGTGTGAACGATGTAGGCCATCCCGAAGTTGTAGTTAAAGACGGCTCGCGTGCATAATTGGATTACTTCGTCGTAGGCGCCCTCGTCAGGCTCGAACACGGCTATCTTATGGCCGGTCACGCAGTCGTATAGAGTTGTGACCAAGCTAAAACCAGAATAATACTGTTTTTAACTTCCGTTCGAGTTTTAGATCACTTTAAAGCTTTGGAACAACAAACTGGCAATTTCTTGCATAAGTTAAAATTACATTGCAACAAAAACTTATTTAGGACAGATTTTTCAATTGAAATGAAAATTATCAATGCCTAGCGACCGTCCTCTGCTTCGTACAGTTTCTTCTCCTGACTCGACAAAACATCAAGATTTCATTATATTATGTAAGTTTAATATCAATTTGATACGCAAGCTTCCGCCAGCGGCTTTTCCCGCGTGTCGGATATTATGCCATTAACTCATAATACATAAATATACTATACGACTACTATTATTATAAATGCGAAACCTGTACAGGTCTCCAAAAGTGATAATGCGCATAGAAATCTTCGCCACTGTTCGGCAACGGTCGTATTTCCCGAGCGTCGGAAGACGATATGTATATAGAGTGGTTAAGTGCATTTTCTTCATGCATAATTTAGTGTGATTATGTGTTTTGTCCTAAAAGAGATAAATATTGATTTATCAGTAACGAAATTTGATTCAATATTTCCATGTAAGTAAATAGCGAGCTATAATTCATATAAGCCTAAATCTGATTTTTAATATGCTTTTTCTAGTACTTAATATGTATTTTACGTTGGTATTTTAATTTTTTTGTATTGAAAAAACGTGAAAAATGTTAGTATATTTATATATTTTACAAAATTAACTATTTCAATTTGAATAAGATAATTAAAGTTGAAATTAAATTCACCTTTAAAACAAAACCAAGAAAGGTGTGTAATAGTAGCTCTATATAATTCCAGACAAAGAGAACACGTGCAGTCACCACCAATATGACAAGACGACTGGCGGACCTTTGACTGACCGCCGACCGCCCGAATTGTTTTCGATTGTGTACACATGAAATTGACTCCTATTTCTTTCGAACAAGGTGCAAAATGCAAGGGACTCGAACGATTCAATGATTCGGGTGTTTCCGGGAATACGACAATTAGCGAAGATCTGCATGTGCATTATTAATTTGGGAGTACTGTACTTGTGTGATTCCAGGATAAAAACTATCTGTGTGCCTATCTAGATGCATTCAGCCGTTCTGGCGCGATTGAGTAACAAACATAATAGTAACAAGTGTTGATGATACGACCGAGGGGCTTCCCTTTAAACTGCCTATAGTAAGGACCATTTCTGTACCTAAAATCAATTAAATAGGAGCAGTAGTTTAGTCGCAAATTATTATTTAAGTTTTTGCCCCTTTTGAACATAATGTATCTTTCCTAACAGCGCTCCGGCGCGCGCGCGTCGATACCGCTTTGTTGCAAAATCAGTTTTTATTTATAAAGAGTGGTTGCATTTTACCCTGATTTGTGAGCTATTTAGATGGCTTGAAAAAAAAAACTCATTATTGGCGCTTTTCATTTTTATACCGTATCGAATTAATAGTAAACACGTACTACTCTGTCAAGAAAGTACCGGGAAAAGATCAATAATACACAAAATGTCTGTTATTCATCCAAATTTATTTTATCACCTTCAAAGTATGCTCCTTTAGAAACGATACACTTGCGCCAACGAATAATGCATTCATCAAAACATTTTTTAAACGCTGCTTCCGGAATTGAGTTCAGTTCTCGCCGCGAATTCTCCTTTTTCGGTTTCGGTTCAGTTGGAAGGCGCCACTCCGAAGCTTGTTGACTAGTTTGCATGTCAAACTCGTAAACCCACGTCTCGTCACCAGTAACAATGCGTTTCATGAATGTTGGGTCCGAACTGACTCGTTCTAGCATGTCCTCAGCGACTTTCATGCGATTGAGTTTTTGGAGAAAATTCAGATCTTTTGGGACTAGCCGAGCAGCAACATGTTTCATACCCAAATGATTAGTTAAAATGGTACAGATTGACTCGTGAGATACAGAAAGTTCGGCGGCTATCTCTCTCAGAGTTGAATGGGGATTTTCAGTCACTATTTTCTTCACTTTTGCGATGTTAACTTCAGTTGCAGACGTTGACGGCCTAACAGAGCGAGGCAAATCTTCCATCACATCTCGACCGCTTTTGAACGCTTTGAACCACTCATAAGCACGAGTTTTTGATAAAGTCGATTCACCGTAAGCCTTCTGTAACATTTTCAGTGACTCCGAACACGAAATTCCATTGGCGATGCAAAATTTAAGACAAACTCTTTGTTCGATATTTTTGTCCATTATGAAATTCGCAATACACACTATATATGATATTACTAAAACCAGCACTGTATTTAATATAAATAACAGATGCAACTCAAACTCCGCGCCAAAATGGAAAACAGTTGTGCCAATCTAACAACTACAAAAAAACCAAAAATTTGAATTTGGAACCATAAACAAATCATCCATTCCCGATACTTTTTTGACTGAATGTATAGTATACGTAGTGTAATTTAATGCCCCTCTGCCATATCAACTCCGTATATACCTTCCAGAATGCATTAACAAAATTATAGTAAAAACCGCAACAAATACTGATGCATAGCTTAGGCTCTAGACAGACGGACCGCATTTCAACTGCAATCCAACTGCAAATTGCAGTTCAAGTGCAGTTTGAATGCAGTTGACACGGCTGCAATAGAACTGCAAACCAAACGTGCAGTTCGATTGCAGTTCAGAGGCAGTCGGCGTGCAATCGTGTGCAATCGAACTGCACCGTTGGTTTGCAGTTCTATTGCAGCCGTTAGAAGAGAAACGCAATACGATTTATAATATGTACTAATTAATATAGATTCTCATGACAGAAAATGCTTACCTGATCCCTTCCACATGGTTGATGTACACAATGACCTTGTTGCCGGTTAGCTTGGTCTGCAACTCCTCAATGGTCATCAGCTTGTTGGACTCGGCCGTGTAGTTGTTCAGACAACACTCCAGTGACTGGTAGTAATACACACTCAGTTCCGTTGGTAAAATCATGATCTGAAATGATTATTTTAAAGTTGTTAATGTAATTAAAGAAAATCGAAATATGTAATTCATGAATAGGAACTCAAAGCATTAGATAAAATAAACCAATTACAGGAACTTTTAAATTGTCAAGGGTCCTTCAGAAAGATTGAAGCTAGTTGCCCATTGGCAATTACCTACTACGCTTGGGAATGCCAAAGAAATGCCAAATAGTAGGTACTGGAGAAGAACAGGCCAAAAACTCCAAAGGCACTTTTTCTTTATCTATTCTAACTGATCCTAGGTATAAATTTTCAGTGCTTGCAACATGTAACAAGGGCTTTTGAAATGGTGATAAAAGAACCTAAAGGAGCCTGCTTCGAAAGTTTTATTTTAGTATTGGGAAATGACGGACGTCAATTAAGCCATTGCGTCATGTCATCATCATTCTCCTGCCCTTATCCCAATCTATTTGGGGTCGGCGCAACATGTATTCTTCTTCCAGTCGTCATCTCGATAGATCCATCCATCGTTTCTTTGTTCTCCCTCTACTAGTAATTAGTATAGCCATCCACATTCATACTCACAACTTTCCTGACAACATTTTCCTCATTCCTCCGCATGACATGCCCATACCATGACAACCGATTTCCACACAAATTTTCAGTCACCGGTGTCACTTTCAGACTTCCTCTTATATACTCATTACGTATTCTATCCATTCGCGTACCACCACACATCCCTCTTAGCATTCTCATCTCTCTCTGTATGCAATTGTCTTTCATTCATTCCTTTTGTGGCCCAACACTCTAATCCATACAAGACGGCAGGTCTAATCATGCTTTTATAAATCTTACCCTTAAGTTTAAGGGGAATGCGGAAGTCACAAATTGTTCCCGTGACCTGCCGCCATTTCATCCACCCAGTGTTAATTCTATGCTTAACAGTCCGATCTATTTCGCCATCGCATTGCACAAGTGAACCGAGATACCGAAAGTCGGAGCAAACTGGGAGAAGCGCGCCATCAAGCGCTATGGCCCCAGAACTGGAGAGACCGCCGAAATCGCAGAACATGTACTCAGTTTTGGTTCTGCTGATTTTCAGGCCAACAATCTCCAGTTTCCGTTGCCATTTGTCCAGTCTGCTCTGGATCTCGGGTCCATCTTCACCGACAAGAACAATGTCGTCGGCAAATAGCATGCACCATGGTGCCTCTTCTTGTATGTCCGCCGTTAAAGCATCCATAATCAAAAGGAAGAGGTAAGGGCTTCTTAAAGCCGACCCCTGGTGCAAGCCTACCGCCACATTGAACTTGTCGGTATTGCCAGCAGCCGACCGAACGTAGGTACGGGATTGGCTGTACATAGCACGAATTAACTCTACATACTTCCCGTGCAAACCTTTCTCTTTCAAGGCCCACCACACGACATCCCGAGGTACCCTATCATACGCTTTCTCTAGATCAATGAACACCATGTGCAAGTTTTTGTGTGCACGTCTGTACTTCTCGCACAATTGGTGGAGTGCAAAAGTGGCGTCCACTGTTCCTGGACCTGGCATAAACCCAAACTGGTTTGGGGTAATCTCACTCTCCTCTCGCAATCTTTTCTCTATTATTTTCTCCCATACCTTCATACTATGGGACATGAGCTTTAGCCCTCGATAGTTGTTGCAGTCCTGTACATCACCTTTATTCTTGAAGATGGGCACTAGCGAACTATTGCACCATTCCTGTGGGATCACTCCTTCTTGCAACAACTTATTGAAGAATAAAGTCAACCACATACAGTACTCCCAAATTAATAATGCACATGCAGATCTTCGCTAATTGTCGTATTCCCGGAAACACCCGAATCATTGAATCGTTCGAGTCCTAAACAATGCACTTGCATTTTGCACCTTGTTCGAAAGAAATAGGAGTCAATATCATGTGTACACAATCGAAAACAATTCGGGCGGTCGGCGGTCAGTCAAAGGTCCGTCAGTCGTCTTGTTATATTGGTGGTGACTGCACGTGTTCTCTTTGTCTGGAATTATATAGAGCTGCTATTACACACCCTTCTTGGTTTTGTTATCAAAGGTGAATTTAATTTCAACTTTAATTATCTTATTCAAATTTAAATAGTTAATTTTGTAAAATATTTAAATATACTAACATTTTTCACGTTTTTTCAATATTAAAAAAATAAAAATACCTACGTAAAATACATATTAAGTACTAGAAAAAACATATTAAAAATCAGATTTAGGCTTATATGAATTATAGTTCGTTATTTACTTACATGGAATTATTGAATCAAATTTCGTTACTGATAAATCAATATTTATCTCTTTTAGGACAAAACACATAATCTTACTAAATTATGCATGAAGAAAATGCACTTAACCACTCTATATACATATCGTCTTCCGACGCTCGGGGAATACGACCGTTGCCGAACAGTGGCGAAGATTTCTACGCGCATTATCACTTTTGGAGACCTGTACATCCATCTTCTTTAAACACTTCCATACTTCTACTAGTATATCATCTGGGCCCATGGCCTTTCCATTCTTCATACTTTGAACTGCCTTTCTTACTTCATCCATGCTAATTTCCCTTACCAAACGCATATTTGCTTGTACCTCATTGAGCACACATTGCGTCATGTAGGTTCGCTTAAGTGTCTGATCGAAGGTCGATTTCTGGCCGAAGCCAATCAATCGGCTATATCCGAAGGTTTAATAACCGTAATAAATTATTTGCGCTTTTTTTTTACTTGCTTCTTGTCATAAGTAATAACAATTCTGCTCTCTGATTGCGCATTCGTAACAGTTCGTTCAATTTCGGTGCTTGCTGGAAACATTCGGCTTCCACCAAAACTTCGGCCTAATTTGTTACTTACATTTTCCAAAGCAGTGGTGACGGATTTCCCGTAGTCTGGCATTACAGCTTTGATATTAGCTGGATCGGACACGTCTTCTAAGATGGCGCGGTATATTTTACCGTCATGTTTCAACGTGCAATGGATACCGTCTGCGAGGCTCTCCGCGGTCAATGGTGTCAGCTGTGTGGAAGAAGACAATGTTTTTAATATTTAATTACTTTATGGGCTAGGTAATGTACGATGTCGAAGTTAATAATATGAAAAGTCATTTATTCAAACTAGGCTGAAAATCAGCACCTTTTCAAGGTCAAAATTACATAAGACAGTCCCCCAAAACATCCATCCTTCACCACTTCCTAGTGCTGTGCTGGGAAGAAGTTGCGCAACAAACTTCCCAGCAGCACAGCTGTCTGTTTAGTTGGAAAAACTTGAATAATACGCTTTATTGTGTAAAGAAAAAATTTATAAAAGCGACCTTATCGCTAAAAGCGCTAAGCATTCGTCGAAACTCCTTATCTAGTAAAAGGCAAGAGTAACCTTTATATACTTTTGGAGCAGACATACATCGTTTGGGAATTAATCAATACTTACTTTGCTTGTGTCAAAGTTGGCGATAGCCTCCTCAACTAGAGTTGCCTTATCCATGTCAAGTTGTACATAGAATTTCTCGAAAGACTCCACGTGGGTCACTCGGCAGAGTATCTGCTGACCGACGATGATCGTCAGGTCGATAGCTTCGTCTATAACAAACGTGTTAACTATTAAAAAAATATACCTACAGAAAAAAAATACGGCGGTCTTTTTGGTTTGCTTATTGAGAATGGAGAGGCAATTGTAGATTTCCAAACGTAGTAAGATGTTGCGGTAAGTTACTTGAATAATTTTTAATTGTAGTCTCTAACTGAAAAGTGACGATATCAATCATGGTTATAAGGCTAATGGATGATGTAGTACGCGTCAAACTTAAAAGCTGCTCTGAAGTGCGCTACCCGCTGCGCAGTACCGCCCCCCTCACCCCCGCTGACACAAGAACTAGCTACTGCGCAGCGACTCGCCTGATGTTCCGAGACGACATAAACTTTGAATCGGGATGTACTATAGATTGTAAAATGTACATAAATAACATTTATATCTATAATTTTTATGGTGTACAAGTATTCTATATCTTTTGTAGGAAACACAGCAAAAAAAAAATCCTCCTTCTCCAACAATATGGCAATTATGTCTGGTGAATACCTAGACTGAAGTAATCAATAAACAACAATAATATAATATGTCTTATGCATAGACATACGAGAATGGACTGAGCGTTACGTATTCAGTTGTGCAGTGTATAAACTTATTTAATACAGACCGAAAAGTACAAGACAGAGACAAAGCTAATTGGTCCAATGATGTTTTGATTTTAATCGATTTACTTTCATCCTTGTTAAATATTAAATGTATAAAGCTATCTTTGTTTGCTTTAAAAGGATTTTTTTTTCATTACTCTTAATATTAATTGTCTCAATATCTCTTGTGAACCAAAAAAATATAGATTAATTAAAAGTAATCAAGCCAAACTAAACACACCCCAACCACCATCTTGAACCAAACCCATTAAAGTTTAGAAATAATAATTAGTAACAAGTAGAAATAACGTTTTTTTTATATGATTAGTCCTATAATTTTGAATGTTTTTCCTATTAATAAAAGTTTCCAAATTTTAGTTAGTTTAGTTTGAGACAGGCATTGGGTGCAGTCGCTTTGTCCTTTCTAGAGAATGGTCACTTATGGAGGGCAACGCTCAGTCATTCTCTTTGTCTATGGTCTTACCTTTCAAAGTAACAGACGACTGGTGTTCCGATAGTTTAGCGAGCTCTTTTTCCACCAACATATCGGCGACACTTACGCCATTGTTCCACAGTGACACCTTATAAATATCATCGACATTCTCTTGGAACACACACTGGTATCGTGGCGCGTTGAAACATAAGTCTACCAGGTTATTAGGTTTCCATTCCCCATCAACGGGAACGACGCCAGATAAAGAACAACAGATGGCCATCTTCGGCAATTCCATCATCTGTCTATCCATCTGCCAAATGTCTTTAGCATCGACTAACTGCTTGTTGCCGAAGTCCACATATCGCACGATGAACTTCGAAAATGGCTGCACTGATTCTATTGTCGCTCGGTATAAGACACCATCGTCGGGGTAACGGGCTAGGACGGAACCACCGACCGGTACCTCACCAGTAAAGGATTTCACACCTTTGTATATCTCTGGGATTTTGTGCATCATTTCGAGGAATTTGGGTTGCAGCGACATGATTTGGGCGTAGAAAAATTCGGGGGATATGATCCATGTGACGGAGACCTCGTGTTGCGCCCCGGGTTCTATTGGGTCGGACGGAGGGAAGGGCGTGTCGAGCGGCACAGGTTCCGCCAGTTCCTTGTACTGAACCTGCGTGAACTTGCTACGGCCCTTGTACGGAGGGGCCCGACCACTGTCTTGAGACCTAAAGCTCTTTTCAGACTTCTTCTCGTCAGACCCGAATGAGCGGTCAGCGCGGTCTCTAGGGGAGAAGTTGCTTCGCGGTGGTCTATCAGAGTTTGGCCGGAATTCTCTTTTTTGATTCCAGTTTTCTTTCTTATCTCCCCAGTTGTCGCGTCTGTCGCCGCGATTGTCTCGGTTGTCTCTGTCGCCGCGGTTGTCTCTGTCACCGCGGTTGTCTCTGTCGCCGCGGTAGTCTCTGTCACCACGGTTGTCTCTGTTGTCGCGATTGTCTCGGCTGTCGCGATTATCCCGGTTGTCACGACGGTCAGGGCGATCAGGGCGGTCATTTCGGTCGAAACGGTTCTCCCTCTTGGGCCGGTTGCCCCAATCGTCAGATCCTCTCTCTGTACGGTCATCGTGTTGACTGTATTTGTTCTCCCTGCAACCAGGAATAACATTATAGGACAAGGAAACATTGCTTTGATATATTGTTATTGCATATTAAATATTATAAGATCAAAGCATTCAAACTAGTTAATTAATCGTAAAATTAAAACGCTAATATTACTTTTATACATGATTTATTTAAGATTATTGTGCTGACCACACCAAGCGTCTCAAGTGTAACAAAACCTGAAGAATTAGCCGTGAAACAGTAAAATTATACAATGGAATGACGAAGACAGTAGAAAATGTGCTGAAACAAAAACTTACAACACTATAAGACATCACTGTGCAATGGAATGTTATAAACAAGAGCCAGCAGATATGCAACGTATTTAGAACGCTCGATATGAATGTGTGTGCGGCTCAAACCAAGCGTGACAAGCAAATAGGGCGAGACAACGAGGACGACGCTGATACAACTATTAATGCTTTACTTATAACTGCTTGGCATCGCGCAATCTAACGTGCTGCGACGATCGTCTGTGTTCACAATAAAGTATTGACTCAAATCAAAGTAAGAACACAAAATCAGCAGGCATATTATGTAAATAAAATCTTAAGTACAAACAAACAAAATTAAAAACTTAGGGCAAGAGGGAGTACAGACACAAACAATTACACACAATGATCAATCCATAAAGCATTAATGTTGATGATCCAGTAAGTGCAAGAGGCGTTGTCAACAGGCGAGTGATGTGTCGTGTTACATACACCTGTTACACCACAGTACCGTTTGAGTCGATCCTGTATCGAAGTACCCTTGGGTTGGGCGTTTTGAGCGTCGAGCGAGGCGGCTTCCGCGGCCTGCCTTAGCCTTTTCCCGACCCCACTCGAGTCTTTCTTCCAGCCTGGTTTTTGCCCCGGTTTATCGTGCTGATGTTCCGACCTAGGCTTTCTTCTGTCGAATCATTGCAACTGTTTTATCAAACAGCCTAATTCGTAGTTAACGCATTGCATCGGGGAAAGTGGCGCGCTGAATTGTTAACCTATTATGCGTTTAATTTTTTGTTTGGAAGTTACGTGCGAATTGTAAATGGGCAATTTATGCTATCGGAAATAAGTATTCACTTTCGGAACGAATTTTAAGTGTTTGGTAAATAATATTTGCAAATAAAGTTAACTGCATTGTGTTGTATATACTGTTAGGTGTTACATACCTTTCTCTTGGATTATTCTCCCTGTCTCTTGGTGTATATTCTCTTTCTCTGGGGTTGTTCTCCCTGTCTCTATTTTGCCTGTGGGGGGGAGACTGGAATGTTGATTGCGCAGGAGGCGAGTCCCAGTCGTCGTCGCCAACTGACGTCGGCGCCGCGTTCTCACGAGGTTTCGGAGGACCTCCACGTCTCTCATTGTACGGAGGACTGTTCAAAATGACGAATTTTATTTATTTACGTTACCATTAGCACTTATAAATAAGAAACTCACCTACCGAAAATGAAAATTCATTACTGGGTAGGAAATATGAATATGATAGACAAATAACCCCAATTTTCCTTATTCCATCTTAAATATGAGACTTGAATACTATATTACGGAACAATTGAGAATAACTTGAGTTGAATATACGTTTAAAATGAGCGTACAGAGCCGCTTGGCACGACTGATCACTTTTTCTACTGACAATTTCTCTTGAAACATACATATTAATGCATATGGTCATCTGTGCTGTACGTTAGTAACTTGATATTATGCATACTTTGAATTTGCGCGGCGCACATTAAGAGTCGAATTTCATTCCATTAAAGCCCGGTTACCTGTGTACTTGTTTCCGTGAAAATATTAAAGATTTTGACTAAACAAAGACCACTGTTTTAGGGCCAAAATACGCGGCTCACATAGACGCGTTAGGATGGAACAAATACAAGATATAATTTTTTACCAACGACAATGCACTAACCTTTAAGACAAAGCATAATTATTTAAATTGAATGTGTCAATTATCAAAATTTATATTATAGATGACGCATGTGCGGCATACGCTCTATCGATCGATTTTCCGCCATTACTTTCACGAGTTCGAAATAAAAATAGAACTAGGATAGAATCAACACTCAACTAAATTAAGCCGTTATTTTATGCAGTAAGTTTATAAATAGTATGCAGGACTAACCGTTCGCCTCTCTCCGGTCTGCCGCCAAATTTCTCGCTATGTCTGCCGGGCCCAGACCGCTCGAAACCTTCCCTGTTGTCTCTGCACACATAAATAAGACCCACACGTTACAAAATACACTTCTCACACGTAACAACATTCCTTAAGAGCACACAAACTAATAAATCGTAATTTTAATCACTAAATAACAGATTACCTATACATTTCCGTAGCTAGACTCGCCGCAACTAAACTCATGGGTTCAAAGAACCGACATGAAGGTCAAACCGTCCATGAATCCTGACTCATGCTCTGTTATTACTTTTTTGTTAGAAAATAAAAACTAAACTATTACATATTGTGTGAGATTGCATAGACTCGATCGAGGTGGTTACTCGATGTTCTTATCTCGATTCTAGAGCTGTCATTGGAATCTGTCAGATGGATTAGGTACGTACAGAGGATAGCGAGATAAGCAGCTAGATCTGACCTAAATTATGAAAGTTCTAAACTTTATTGGTTTTTACAGGTTGCCAGCCTTTCAGACGATGTCTGGTTGTGCTCGCGTCACTCCCTTCATGATTTCATAGATTCATTTTTACACAACATTAAAAAGGTGCTTCGGAAAACTCCGTCTTTTTTAGATCTATTGCATATTCGATGTGAACAGTGGGGAGGCGGATATTGAGAAAGTCCTTTGTGAAGAATTATTATCGCTGTAGGTTGAATATAAGCTTAAAACGCAGTTTCAAATATCGCAGGTTACATCAAATATTATTGAAACAAAGTCTGTTTACAAAGAGTTATTATTGTTACACCACTTATAAAGTGATTGCGGATTAGTAAGGTTAAGGTGTGTTAAAGCAACTGAAATACTTTAACAAATTTCGTGTTGAGGTGAATTTGTAGAGGTAGCCCGCGGAATTCAAATATTTGTTTGTTATTTGCAATTTGCAGCTCAGTGATTCTCCATTGTAAGAAATATGTATTAACATTATTTTATTTAACCCATAAGAATTATCAATACATCTCACTAACTTAAATTTGTTCAATGTCATAACATAATTTTCATCTAGATTCAACTTGACACTTACCTATAAATTGCAAAAATCGCAAGAAAATTTTAATTTCGCGGGCTACCTCTACGCATTGACCTTAAACCAAGTGGATTATCTTCATTATCATCGTCTTTCGTCTCAATAAACCGCGAGACACAATAGACATTTTATTGTGTCTATAATTATTACTGCGTCAACCGAATATTAGTAGAAGACTAAACATTAAAATAACAGAAGCCAAAGAGAAAGTATCGTTTGCTAAATTTCAGAAAGTTATCATAATGACATTTAACGATACAGCTGAAAGCCACTTAAGAATGTGAATTAACGTGATCACTGATCACTTATGACAATTAAACCGATAAAACATGACGAGGAATAGATTTTGTTTAACATACTTGGGAAACAACATTAAGCGGGATTGTCCGAAAGGGTTACCGGTCCCCTGGAATATAGAGGGCTAAGTAAGGAACATGGATGGGTTTTTTAGTCAGTAAGACACACAGTGACCCCTATTGCTCTGAATGGAGCGGACCCCTCAATTGATAATTTCCCACATCCAAAAAAAAAGGGAAACCACATGTACCTGGATAAGAAAATGTTAAGGTGAAAGCTTCAGGGTAGCCAGCGAAATTAATTTTTTTTTTAAGGTCATTATTGTTTTTACAATACGCGCCACGAAAGCTGAGATTTGACGAGCGACAGTAATGGGGCACTTGCGCGGGTCCGTTTGTACCCACAATTTGTAAACCTATTCAGAGATTTTTCGATGACATTTGGATTAAAATTCTTAACAATATTATGTTGTGTGTGAAGTCTCATCTTTCGTGGCGCGTATTGTATTTGAAAAATGTTTTCGGGCGAGGCGGCAAGCCTCCTTGCCGGACTGCCGCCGTGGGATCTGGAGGCGATAGTCTTCGCGCGCCTGTTCGAGTGGCGCGCGGAGGTACTAAGCCGGGGAGAAACTCCGTTTCCGCAACAAATTGCGGCGGAGCGGACGGACCTCCGGCGCGATCTCATGGCGGCCTGGAATCAGCGACTGTCGCAACCCAGCGCAGGGCACGCCACGATAGTGGCGGTAAGGCCCCTCTTTGAGGAGTTGCTAGAGAGGCGTCACGGCGCCCTCACCTACCGCCTGACGCAGGTCCTCACCGGACATGGATGTTTCGGGAGGTTCCTGCACATCATCAGGCGGGAGGAAACGCCCGGGTGTCACCACTGCGAGGATCGCCCAGAGGACACGGTAGAGCACACGGTGCAAACCTGCCCCGCTTGGGCGGAGCACCGCCGTGTCCTCGTAGAGGCGATCGGCGGCGGCGACCTCTCGCGCCCGGCCCTGGTGCAAGCCATGGTCCGGGGCGAGAGGGAGTGGGAGGCAGTCACCTCCTTCTGCGAAAAAGTCATGCTCGCGAAGGAGGTGGCGGGATGGGAGAGAGAAAGGTCCTCCCGTCCCAGCCGCCGCAGGAGACGCCCCGGGCGTCGGGAGCCACGTGACGACTCCCGGCCACCGTAGGCGCGGGCCTGCGGACGGTGAGTAATGGGTGACTCACCGTCCGATCAGCACCAGACCCGTGCCGTACGGCGCGTATATGTTCCACGCGCGCCTCAAAGAGATGTCAGCATATGAAGGGGCCCTCAGGGCCAAGCCTGCCGGGTAAGCGGGATTGTCCGAAAGGGTTACCGCTACCCCGGAACATAAAGGGCTACGGAAGGAACATGGATGGGTTTTAGTCAGTAAGAGTCTGACACTCCCTTCCGCTCCACCCAGAGCGGGAGCAGTCATTGGATGATTTCCCAGCCTTAAAAAAAAAAAAAAAAATGTTGTGTGTGAAGTCTAATCTTTCGTGGCGCGTATTGTATTTATGTCGATCAAGATATGTTTGCGGCCGTAGCAAGTACGTAGTACGTATTTAATAAACGTAAATACTATTTATGTCATCGTCAAGCGTTTAAGAACTTTTATAAGAAATATTACCATATTATATGAAATAAATATTTTCATAAAATCATGACAATCGAGGGCAATTCCAACTAAAAAAGTAGTATTGATAATTCTTATGATAATAATTCTGTTGATACGACCGCGAATCATATTTTGACCTGCAAATTACAAAAAACGTATTAAAAAATGAATATCGCGTGCTACCTTGGCGCTTACTTCTTCCTCCTTAATCCACATAATCCTGTATTCCTCATTCAATAACTTTAGTATTATTATTAACTAGCTGCTCCCGCGTTTCACCCGCTGCTAGGCACCTATTGGTCGTAGCGTGAAGTAAAAGTAGCCTATAGCCTTCCTCGATAAATGGATTATCCAATTTTTCAATTCGGACCAGTACTTCCAGAGATTAGCGCGTTCAAACAAACAAACTCTTCAGCTTCATAATATTAGTAAGTATAGATTAGTGGGATGCCATCTCAGTCAGTTTACAATCTACTAAGACATGATTGAACTCTGACGGAGTCTACTTCTAGGTCGACTACACCACAATTGGTTAAGAAATTGCCAAGACAACACAGACAGTGAAACGAAACGACCCACGAAAGAAACTCATTTAAATTCTTAAATTTCATACTTCGTGTTAGCAATGAACAAATAATTTGATAGCTTTTTGTGCTGTCTGAAAGTGGCACGCACAACTTTCCAAAAATACTTGCGACTAATTTCTTTTCTTATAAAGTAGTAATTGTTTTCAATAACATTGCAAATAAAACCATTATAATTTATACAGGATCATAATTTACCAATAGTATGACGGTTGTGAGTAGATACACACGGCCACATATCAAGCTAAATAATAATATAAGCTGATCTCGCATTGTACCTACAGGATTGCCGTACAATGCGAGCAAGAGTTCAGATTAGTGAAAGTATTGGTACTTATTCTCGAATCGCTTTAGCGTGGCAATACCGATTATTGCCCTTTCCCTAATATCTCTCCGTAGTAACCCAAACAATAAACTCAACATCATTCCCTTATCCCGACCCATTTGGGGTCGGCGCAACATGTCTTTTTACACGCTTTATATTAGCTTCACTGGTATGTATGTATGTAACCGACTCATTTGGAAGCGATTTTGACCCACTTTAAACGACCAGATTTCGTTCAATCTTTGCAGATTTATCGAGGACCGATGACAATACATTAATTTGAACTAAAAAGTAGGAATTAAAAATAGTTAAAAAAAACTAAAAAACACACTTTTTATAGAAAACCGAACTAAAAAATAGAAAATAAATTTTACTTTTTAAAAAGCGTGGGGTGCATGGTGGTGGTGAATATTATCTTAAAAAGCACCCCACGCTTTTAAAAAAGTAAAATTTATTTTCTATTTTTTAGTTCGGTTTTCTATAAAAAGCGTGTTTTTTAGTTCTTTTAAACTATTTTTTATTCTTCCGTACTTCATCTCGGTAGGCAATCCCTTTCTAGCCATATCACCTTTCACACAATCCATCCATTGTTTCTTTGGTCTTCCCAAACAATAAACTATGTATGGTTATTCGTTATTCCAACATGTTGAAGATCATGATAGATATTTATTCAGGATGTTAGCGCACTTTATTTCTGTTTTGTTTTTTAAATAAGGGATGCTAGAATATGTAGGTGGGTCAATGACCGCTATTACCGCGCTAAACCGATTCGGTTATCAGTAATCAGATAAAATCAATGTATCATAATTTGCTATCCACTTCGACGACGAAATGGCGACAGTGAAACTAAGAAAAAGTGACAATAACAACACACAAGCGTTCGGTCCAGATTACTCTCAATCATTCGAGCGATATACGTGAAAACGCAATCACCAACTTTTCCTTTTTGTTATAACAATGATTGTATAATTACTTTAATTATAATTCATATCATTGCTATATCATTAAGCTGTCAAAACGTAAAGACTGATTACCTAATTTCGACGTCCGCTTAAAATAATTACCGTTGCGCATTAATTATGTGTATTAGGTACTTACTCTGTTCAATATTGTAAACATTTTATTTTTAGAACAAGCTCATTGTTTTCGTTGAAAATCTAGTGCAATGCGTATTTTTACGGTGCACGCGATTCCAAAAATAGTTTATGTTACGTAAGAGAACTACCAAATTTTATACAATTCTTCAAATTCAGCTGCAGACGATACCGCGATCCGATAAGCATTGAAATAGATTAGGATAATAATATATACGGAATTACGGAGGGTCTTGAAATGTAACATTGCTGCCAATTGAAGATTGAACTGAGGGCAGTCATAATTGTTGTTAAAGTGGGTTAAAAAAGGGTCGTGTTCGGCCACCTGGACTATGAATACATAGAATAATAATATGAGGAACTGGCAATGTAGTGAGTTATTTATGTAATGCATTGTGAACCCTTTTCGTCTCCGTATTGAGTCAAGCTAATTTAATAAAAACCGGCTAAGTGCTAGTCGGACTCGCGCATTCCTTACCATTATCGACAAAAACGGCAAAAAGTCATGACTGTTGTATGGGAGTCCCCTGAAATATTTATTTTATTCGTTTTTTTAGTATTTGTTGTTATAGCGACAACAGATATACATCATCTGTGAATTTCAACAGTCTAACTAGCACGGTTCATGAGATACAGCCCGATTACAGACGGACAGACAGACGGGTGGACGGACGGACAGCGGAGTCTTAGTAATAGGGTCCCGTTTTACCCTTTGGGTACGGAACTCTAAAAATTATAAGAACTGTAGATCTGTCTGTGAACTGTGAATCTCAGACTACTGTAGCTGACTTGACTGCAAAGGTTCCGATTATTCTGGAATAATATATCGAACCACGTTGCAATAAGAGTCAATACAAAAGTAGGAGATTATGTTTTTCCCCGCTATTATTTTTAATATTGAAAGTATGCGTAACGGAATGACGATATGTTTGATATTTGATTGAATATCATGTTTTATAGATAAGAATAATTATATGTGACTCCATTTGAATAAAAAGAACATACGAATTATTAGCAATACTCAATCAGGTGGAATATTCTTATTCCTCATTACTCCGATGTGTGTAGATCAAATCCAGAAAAAAACCCGTTTAACGGTTTAAATACAGTTATAAAGAACACCGTGCGTTATAAATTATGTTATTACTCGATCATTCGTTACGATGATCGATAAAGTCAATGGCGTGGAAATCACTTGCCATAGAGCCATAGAGAATATCTAAAGCTGTATGTTACATGGAGCGGTCTCTTTGATCAAACCATACAATAATAAAAAGCGTGTACCAAAAAGGAGAAAGACAAACCTGCCGCGGAAACTACCGCCTCTTTGCGGTAAATCTTCATTATTAGCTTCTCGTGGTGGCCGCCATTCGTCCTTGAAGCTCTTTTCACGCCTGAAACTCTTCTTCTTTCCATCATCAGAGACGCTCTCTGGAGAACTGAAGGACTCCGGCGCGTCTTTGCGGACGGGCGTAGTTGCTTTAATCTGGACATAAATGTTGTTGGTGATTGTAAATGTGCATGGAAGACCTTACGATTACAATATCCTATTTATTTTTTGAACTAGCCACTCACCTGGTCTTCGCGAGGGTGAAAGCTAGTTAAACTATAAACCTTCTTCTGTCTATCGAACTTTAAAAGATAAAGCGTACAGCGTAAGCGTACAGAGGGACAGACGGGCGGGGAGTTTTTTTTTATGTTCTCGCAGTTTTATACTATGTAAATTTTTATAACGATAGGTAACGAAAGTTTGTGAGTGTGAGGGTATCTTTGTTACTTCGTCATGCAAAAACTACAGAACGGATCTGGATAAAATTTGGCACAGAGATAGATTATAGCCTGGATTAACACATACAACCTTTTTATCCCGGGCGGAGCCGCGGGCAGAAGCTAGATTTATATAAAACCGCGGTCAAGTGGAAAAAGTGTGATCCCTACGCTGGCGACAGCGTAGGGATCACAAATTGTGGCTAGCAATATGGCAACATTGTATGTTTTTAGCGATAAAAACATAAAATGTTGCCATATTGCTAGCCACAATTTCAAGTATTTATTATATTTTGGCCAGCCTAAGGTGTAGCATATAGTTGTGGTACCTAAACAATGTCTAGCAAATGTTTCTCATAATTTGTCTATAACGGGGGATTCCCTAAACTAGTAAACAATATTGTATCAGTTTGTATATCTTTTTCGGTTATATAAGCAAAAGTAAAATCAGAGAAAATTACGCCAGTAATCTTCGAAGGGTAGGGCAGTGGGTGTACATATAGTAGACCTACATTTCCCCAGTTAGGTACATATGACTGTGGTTAGTGGTTTTGCATTGTAAAGTTATTTTTAGAAAACAAGTTATTTCAATATAAGTCTAATAGGAATCCTATTACATCAGCTGAGTCTCACTTGGATGTCACTGAGTCACCAATGATTACAAATTATGCAAATAAGTTTCTATTCTGTTATGACTAATGATAACATAAATTCTCTATTTTGTCTGTGTAAGTAACTTTATACTGCTAATTTAATCAATATCTTTCTGTTAATATGCACAGCAACATGGCAAGAAATAGGGTCAGTAGATAAAGAGCTCTTTTGCACAAGTAAGCACTAGGTAAATGTGTCCAATTTTTATCTTTGGCTAGACAAAAACTTGCTTGAATTACAAAATAGCTTTATTAAACCTATTTATTCGGTAAACCAAAACATTATGCAATGTGGTTGAGCATTAAAATTGAACAGATTGTAGAAGTACATTTTTAACTAAACAAATTTGAGTGGGAATCACCACAAATGGTTCACAAATGATTCCCGTTGCTTTTTGTTCAGACCATAAAAATGACTCCTATTAGATCCTTTGTACTTAAAAGTATCGGGTTAGTGTTCGCAAATGCATGTGTAAGGGCATTTCATTTGGGTACAAAAGTACCTTCAACATTATGAACTTACCTGTGACATAAAAGAATACAGACCTTTGAAGCGATAAATAAACTTCTAGGATCAACTTATAAATATTTAGGCTTTCTTTCTTTAAAAAATGCTTTAACATGAGACTATTGTGTTAAATGTATAATGTGTATAAACTTAGGTCCATATTATTACAGAACCTCACTCGACACCCAAGCATTACTTAAAACTAGTTTTAACCAATCAAATGTCTTTAATTGAGACTGAAGCAATGCTTGAGTATTGAGTGAGGTTCTGTAATACGGGCATTAGACACAGTCTAATGAATACTAAGGGTATTATGTTTAACTCACCTCATGGGAGCTCCTAGGTTGTGAGAGCTGGGTCATCTTCCTGGCTACGTCCAGTGGTGGGGAAACAGTCTCGTCAATCAGAGACACAACCATGGTAGTGGATAGTATACCTACTATGTGAGCAGTCAAGGTCTTCTCCAATGCTAACATCTCCAACTGGTTAGATGTTTTAGTTTCAACAGGCTTGTTCTCATACCCCTAAGAAGGATGGACAATTTATTCATTATTTTGATTATTTGATTGAATATGACAATTCTTCTGCTTCAAAATGGAGCAATTATATGTATAGCAAAAGATACAATTTGAGAATACAAAAGAAATCTAGAACAGAAAACGATATTTACATCACAGAAAAATGATTGCAGGCTAAGTAGGAAAGATAACATTATACTATTATAGTAACAACTCACCTTTAGAGCGCATTTCATAGCCTGAGCTGGGAGTTTTATCAGATCTGGAGTGATGGTCCTCAGATCTGACACCTCAACTTCTTGCTCATTACCATAGTCCACATAGACTACTACCACTTTGTTTCTTCTGGTGTCTCTGACCCTCGCTCTGTACCAGTTGCTGTCGTCTGGAAAGCGCGCGCAGCACGCCGCGCCCACCGGCAAGTCTCCTGGAGAGGAGCTGTTCTCACAGTGCGCGCGCACGGCGTCCATCACAGCATTCAATTCATCAATGTGGTCAGACAACTGCACAAAGAACTTGATGCAGCTATCCACATAAGACACAAGAACTGAATGCCTTGAACCCAAAGGAAGCATTTCCATCGATTTAAACTGCAGCTTATCTTTCATGTTAGCCATCAACAAGTCAAGTACATTCTTATTGTCCAGGGAAAGCTCTCCATATTGTATCAATGGAGGCCCTTCAGGTGCCACCACTTTCAGAATCATGACCTTCCCATTGACTAGCTGTTTGAAGGCTTCATTCAAATGTGGGCCCTTCTCCAATTTCTTTACTCCAGATAAACAGAATCTCATAGCAAAGACATTTGGCTTCACAAACTCTTCAGGTATATCAAAAATATCATAGTATGATACCATTTCAGTGTCACCAAAGTCAACAAAGAATAACTTACATTGAGATCCAGAGAGATTCATCACAATAGCTCTGCATATGATGCGGTCACCAGACATCCTGCCCAGGCACACTGTGCCAATCATCGGTGGCTCAGTCAGACTACTGTGAGGTCTCTTGTTAATGTCATCCATCATGTCCTGTAGTTTCTTAGCATCAGTCACAAGCTGCACTGCAAATAATTCTGGACCTTCCTCAGCATATGACACGAAAACTTTGTGTTGAGAGTTGGCTTCCAATAGTCTGCTTTTATAGGTAGAGGACTTCTTGGGAGAAGTAGGTTTGGCAGCTACCACTAAACCCGGGGGTGGTGTTGAGATATTCCCCATTGAGGTTGCATGTTGAGGTTGACGTACTGGAGCTTTTAAATTCACTGGATTTCTAGAGGCCTTGTTGACTAACAAGCGTTGTCCAATCAAGGATGTACCCTGTATACTTCCATTGAAAGGGAGAGATACATTTTGCTGAATGCGCATTGTTGATGCAGGGTTGGATGGAAAGTTTTGATTCATTAAAAATGGAACATGTTCTGGATAACTTGGAGATTCACTTACAAAACTAGGCTGCCAGTTCTGAATTTGTTGGTTTTCAAGTGATAGCTGATGCAGTAGCCCCTCTTGTTTGGCTAGAGGTATAGGTGCGCCAAAACGGATGGATACAATATGTGCAGACAGATCGGTGCCTTTGAATTGAATCGAAATTATAGGTAATGTCCGAGTTTGAGCATCAAATGTCGCCGGATATTCTGCGTAACAAAGCAGACTCTGAAGCTTTAATAATAGTGGCTCCTCCCACCGTCCGGACGGATTCATAACTCCGGAGAGGTAATAATCAGTTGCTTGACCACGTAGCTTCAAGAATAGTGGGTCGTAGTTATCGAAGAAACGTATAGCGCTTAGAGAAATTATATCTTTGTTTCCGTAGTCGATAAAATGTACACCAACCAAGCCGGTAGTCAAACTATTCGTGTTTATAACTTTAGCTCGATAATATGTTCCATCTTTGTATTTGGCGGCACAAATGACACCTTCGTGAATAGCCGCCGGTGACACAGCTCCTATGCCTTTTTCAAGATTTTCTCGGGCAGAATCAAATAGGCTTTCTATCATTAATGAAGCCTGATGATCGACCTGCCCACTTATTTTAAGAAAATGGCCTTCGCCATCCACATGGGTCACAAAAAGACGAAAAGCCCGAACCGTTTCAGGAGGCATACCCATTTTTGAAAATGATAGCTTTATTATAATCTACAAAAGTACGACTCACACAACTTATTAGAAACGGGATTAACAGATTCAAGTATATAGCATCGCACTTTCGTTAAACTTATTTATGAAACAACACAGCCAGCCAGCTTTCTTTTCCGTTAATGTTACGTTTTCAATAAACATGGCGCATTGTCCGCCGCCTTTCAACTTCAACAACCATTTTAAAAATAGAGATGATACTCGAAAAAAGTAGATCAGATTAGGTACATTTAGTCGATTTCTGTCAATATAAATGTTTGTGACCTAATCTATCTTAAGTAAATCGTTGCGGTCTGGCTGCTGAGCCCCAAAATGATAAACAGTGCTCTGAAATAATAAATAAGTCTAGTTCTATTCTTTTTTGTGTGTCGACAAATTGACTTGGCCCAGAATTCAGTTAAGTGTTTGGCGTCATTACTAGCGTCGTATCAGTTCCTTTAACATGCGCAGTGCACACGACAGAATTTCCATCAGGACAGGTTTGCCTTGCCTTGCCGACCTGGGTTCAGAGTCTGTTTTTAGACTTGCAGATTAGCCCAGGCGCTGTATTGGATTCCATAGAGAATCTCGGCTCAACATCGAAATATTAAAATCCAGTTCACGATATAAAATTGCCTTTGCGTACTTATAAACTAGTTGTGTCAATTTCGATAACAACGACCCTTTTATATGAATTTCTTTCATAGCTATCAATACCTTATAGGTTAAATGCTCTAAGATCAATACTGATTTTTTAGGTTTCGTGGCCAATAAAACACTAAAATGTAGACAATCGATGAGCTATAAACAGTGATCTTTTTGTTCTTCGCTTTTGGGCTGTCAAGTTTCGATATTGATGTCAGGATGTCACCCTCTAGGTCTTTGTGTCACCCTCACTCACGTCAGGTTAATACTTACTCTTTGCTCACGTCTCACTTCTGTCAACTCACCAGCAGTAATTGTCATTGTCACCAATGTCACCATCACCATTAATCAAATGAGGCAATTTTGTTGTTTTTGTGTAAAATCGAAATTCTCTGAAAACATTTCAATAGAAGAACATAGGAGTAGAATGTACTTTAATTGAAGTCAGTTAAACAAGATTAAATTGTTATTTTAACAAAATGATTGAGACTTGTTCGAAAAAATGCATGTTATTCGGGACCGTCTGTTTGGGAGTGTAAGTTTTTAATTTTTCACCTTTTTGGTTTCTCAATATAGCAAATCGTTGTTTAAATAAATTTTTAGTCAGCGTTTATAATCTTGCTATCTAAGCTTTGTTTATTTGTAAGTATCACTGTCTTTGTTACCTATTGTGTACATGGGAATAGGCAGAATGTTTATCACTTTCATATTTAACCGAATAAAATGTTTTTACAGGTTGACGATAGTAGTGCTAATATTAGAGTCTCATTTAGCAGACTCAATGTCTGGCAGTTACAGAATGAAGAATAAGACATTTCCAACTGAAAACAACTCAACTTGCTGGATTACTCAACCTTATTCTATTATAAGTGAATGTCATCCTTGTTCAGGTAAGTTGCATCCCATCCCTTGACCTCTTCTTATTAAGTATTACACCAGATTATGGTCAATGATGAAATCACGAGAATTCAGGACTACTTCATTCACTGCACCATTTTTTTAAATATGATGATATGTTTGTTTCAGATTTTGAAATACGAAGTAAGAGCATAGGAGTTTGCATCCATACAAGTTTCAAAGAAATACTAAAATGTCAGAATGGTGAAACTGTAACGAGGAGGTGAAATAGTATTTTTTATTATATTATTAGTAAATCAGGACCAAGTATTCAGAACTGCATTTTAGTATAAAGGGTCAAGATGTATTACTATTTTAGGAATACATACTCTTGCTAAATTTTTACGTTATCTTTTCAGTTGTGACCGTGTGGCCTATTTAGATGAGAGAGCTTATTGGAAGTTCACAATATGGTCATTTGCGATTGGAGCAGCTTCTTCAACTGCAGTCATGTTAAGATTACGAGTTCTCAACTATCAAGCGAAACGACGAGCGAGACAAGTGTTAAGCAATGGAGCCATTTAAATAGCAATTCTTGTGACCAACATTGATTCCCAAAATCTTGTAAATATTGTAAAAAAATCTGAATTTGGTCTGAATCTGAATTACTCGCCACATCTGCCTATTATTTTCCTTGGCAGTAGCTAAGCAGGGCCTAGGCTAATTTAGGCCTACTCAGACATGCGGTATAAATACTTGTCGAAATTGGCTAAGAAAGGATGGATGTGACACTAAAGGCGATGACTGATCATTGTTTGCCAAAATATAGTAACAGTGTACATTAATTACAGAACTTTGTTATACATACTAAAACACTGTTTCAACATACTATAACTTATCATTTTGTAGCATTAAAAAATCATTGTAAAAATGTTAAAATAAATATTTATTATTCAAAGAGTAATTTTAACAGTTCACTTATAACTTTCACATTAACACTATTTCCTAACAACCGATAACATTGCTTCATAGATATATTTGTAGGCAAACTATAATTCTTAGGAAACGACATCAACAATAAAACTTCTTTAGGAGTAAAATATCTTAACTTCAATTCCTTAAATGATTCAACAAAGTCAACACTACCAACTGTATTTAAATTAGCTTTCTCATAACAAATTTGTACCATTTCCGGAGTTTTGTCAGTGAACACAGACCCGGTGCCTTCAATATAGTGAGTGTAAGCTTTAGTAAAACAGCAAGATCTTTTTGAGTTGCTGTAGCAGATATCCAGTACATTTGCACATCTCAGTTTTTTATCTGGTACTAAGAATTTATCAGGAACATCATCTTCAATTATGGATTCTAATTTGGCTGGGACACCAAAGTCTTTTGGTAGACATGTAATCTGAAAAAAAGAAATGAAACATTTATTAAGGATACATTTTTCTTCTCTAAATAAACATAATATCACAAACTTACAATTTCATTCTTTCTTTTGAATGGCCAAGTCAAATTCTTCCTCCTTGCTGTGCAATAATACCTAAGTCTAGAATTAGGCACACCAACGGTTGAAGGACATAGTAAGAACTCTTGGTAAATAAAGTTGCATTCTTCTAACTTGTTTATAAACATATTTCTAACAGTAGAGCTTTCAAAACCTTTAACATTTTCCATAAGAATATAATCTATATTGTCTAACTGTTCTAATATACCAATTAAATATAAAAAAGAATTTGTTCTAGGGTCATTGTCGTCCAAATATTTTCCATTTCTTGTAAATGGCTGACATGGTGGAGACATAAGTATTGTGTCAATGTTCAATTTTTTTAATTCTTGAGGAGACAGTTTTTGAATGTTTCTGTTTAGTAAGTTAGTTTCTGGAAAATTATGTTTGTAGACTTCATTGGCTACTGTGTTTATATCCACTGCAGCAACTATATCTCCTTGTAAACCAGATTCTGAAAATGAATATAGAGCAAAATATTAGTTAAAATTCGAGGATTCAAATTTGGGGCTAAAGTAATATGTTCCGTCCCATCTCAATATTTATTCACCAATATTGAAATAACAGTATCATTAAAATTTGGTCAGTGACTATTATTGAGGATTGTGAGTAAAGCTCTTGAATAATAGAAACTAAAGTTTGTTCCTCTTTCTATCTCAATTGTAAGTAGGTAATTAAAAAAGCATACGTGGTCAACCTCGACTTCGAGTAAACATACCTTTCCATGCACAATGCATGCCCCCAATTCCACTATAAAGTTCTAAAATATTATGTGACATTGTTGCTTGTTTAGTAAAAAATAGTAATCTAACACATTTTAACAGTATGCTAATATAACGTGTTTTTATTTAATAATTTGTTTACGAAATCAAAAGGTTATCAGTACAATGAAACGAGCGAACATGATGAACCTGTTGGCATGAATGGCATGTGACAATAATTGAGAGTATTGTCAGTATTGTGACATTGACATGACAATTTAAATTATTTAAAATTTGACAAGTGCATGCTATGCTACTTTGTTGGACAAATTGTCAACCTTGCCAAATATGTTTTCGCCGACAGTATTCATAATAATTTCAGCCCGGAATCACCCTCTGCCGGCCCTCGCCCTTTTTTCTAACACGATTCCCGGTTTCATGAGTCCCTCATCCAGGTGTGCCCATAGTAGTACCCATCCCTAGTAACGTGCTTTCCGGGGTACTGAGGAGTCTGTGCATGTGAAGATAGTCAAGTTACTTAATCACAGACTAAGTAACTTGATGGTCACGTTACACGTATCCACGGACCAACCCCGGTAATGGATCAACCCGTGCCCTGTTACTGCTTAGCCACGAAGTCGTCCTGGCGGGCACGGTTCTCAATTAAAATTCTGAGGGATGTTCATTTGTAGAACTACTAACAGTTTTTAGAGAGCAAAGTTCTAAAATTGTATATCAAATTCTTCAATACTGAAATGATAATTTAATTAATTAATATTAAAAGAAAAGTAGCAGTAGTATGCAGATGGCGTTCCGTAGTTTCTACCTACCCACATGAGAAGAAAGCGTAAGTTTTAGTATGTTGTATTAAAATGAAAAGGTAGGGTGTGTTATCACAGCAAGTTCCTATGCAAGCCATCTCAACTCAAACCCAGTGCTCTATTTGGCTAGCGTGTGGAACTGACATTAGGAAATTTGACGTTTCAGTTGGTGGTTGTCGTTGACGAGTAAATTAGTGAAGTGGACCCTAATATGACTATGCCTTATGGTGAAATTCGTGTTAAAAAAAAGAAAAATCAGTCATGGCGGACTTAGAGAATGGGAAGGACGTGTCAAACGTCGGCGAGGGTGACTCTGTTTCGAAAGATGTTGTTTATCTTGAAGAAACATTTTACATTCTTTCCAAGAAGAATTCAGTATTTCGTGTTCGGCTCACGCCCAAAGGTTTGTCTCTAACAAAAGAAACGGAGGGTAATTCAAAAGAGCAGACGATACTGTTGGGCGATATCATTGGCAGCAAATGCATGAGAAGTAAAAGACGACGCCCTGGAGCCGGTTCGTGCGTCTGCAGCTCCTTCGTTGGGAACCACCAGCTCAAAGTTGTGGACGAGAACAGCGGCGATCTTGACGAGAACGATATCAGTGCTTATCTGTACATCTACGCTTACATACTGAAACGAAGCCGCCGTACCTTAAAAAGAGAGAGGACAACAATAACACTGCGCTTCAGATCTTTCGATAAATATGAAGATAATAATAAGGAAGCACAAAAATGGAGATCTACAATAAAATGTTTGATAGCCTGTCAGCCGATTACGTCCGTGCCACCGATGAACGATAAGAAGTTGCTAGTGCTTCTTAACCCGAAGTCAGGGCCGGGGAAGGCTCGAGAGCTGTTCCAGTCTAAGGTGGTGCCTATACTGCAGGAAGCTGAGGTGTCATTCGACCTCCATGTTACTAAATATGCTCAATACGCGCGTGAGTTTGTGCGCACTCGAAACGTTTATGGCTGGCGTGCGATCCTGGCTATCGGTGGTGATGGCGTCCTGTTTGAGATCATGAATGGCATGTTCGAGAGACTGGACTGGCAGCAGGCACTGACAGAAGTGCCACTAGCCATATTACCTTGTGGCTCTGGCAATGGGTTGGCTCGAACTGTATGCCATCTTTATAAGTGAGTACATTAATTTTTATTCATCCATAGTAATTAATATAAGCCCATTTAATTCTGAGTGATGAGGGTCTGAAGTTTACAGGACTGCATACCTCACATTGCTGTCTATTTATTAAAACAAGAAACCATTTTGTTCTCATTTTTCCTTCCAAATTTTATACAGGTATTTTCCATTGACAGTAAGATAGTCACAGTGTGTTCAGGTAGGTGTTTAACTTTCAATTAAAAATACATTATTAAGGTATGATAATAAACTAAATATCAGTTATTATACACAACTTGAGCATACCAAACAATTTTTCTGATAGGAATCATGTTATACATTCAAATAATTCTAAGTAGGAAAAAGTACATATTTATCTACTACAAATCTAAATTATTTACAAATAGCTAGGCATGTACAGGACCCTCATGGATGGCTATTTAATCATTATTCATAGGTGATTACCATCATAAGTACTTATCTATGAATGTGTCATGATACTTTATTAATATACCTTTAATTAATTAATTTTAATTATTATGACTTCTTTTTGGACTCTCCAAAATTGTTGAATTTCCTGGTTCAGATAATGGCCAAGAAACTGTAAAAACAATCGTATTTTATACATTTTAGCAGCTTGTTTTGGTATTATCTGATAATTTGTAAACTCACGACACTTACTGATAACATTGTTCAAATTCATACTAACACGCAAATGATCCAGATGAACGATAAAATAGTGAACCAAAGATGTCTTATTGTCTTAATCATGCATGCGGTATATTGACCTTGTAGAGCGCTTTATGGTTATACCAAGAACCTGGAAAACTGAAGAATTCTATTGTTTATTGAGGTATTTGAATGTCAAATATGTTGTGTTTACCATTGCAGCATGTTCACTAATCAATGTGTTGAAACATAAACATTTAGTTATATTTCATTCCAAATATTTACCATAACAAACTTGTGTACAACAATTTATTTAGTAAGATTTGATAGCTATTAAATGGACTCAATACATTAACAGATGGCTAAGCCTTAAATTTTGGTTTTTAATTGATTATTCCGACTTGTTTCGAAGGTTGTTAAAAGATAAAATGGTTGTTACTTATGGTGTTTATTATAACTAGTTTAATACCGTCGCACTCAAAGCCAAAAGCTTCTCCTCAAGAAGCATGGAGATCAATTCTTGTGGCTTCAGAAAAGCTGGTAATTTCAGACATAGGTGTTGTTTTCGTTCACTGATGTCTAAAACCTCTAAGATAACACAGAAAATTAGTGTTTATGGCCAGTATCTTAATGTGGTTGTCCTTCAATTGAATATAATTTTAAACACCACATTCTAATTTGGAAAAATTAATTAATCATACTTTGTCAGTATTTACCTATTTGGAAATCTACAAATCGTATGATAAGAACATATTGAACTGATTAAAGCTTAATAGTTTCGCAACCAGTCTACAATGGAATGACTAAATTATGAAGCAAGATTATGTAGAGCAAAGTAACGCAATAGAATAATTTTGTATTTATACTCGTAGATGTTTCTTTATAATTCTTAAAAAATATTGCTGCAATGGTAGCAGATAAGATTTGAATAATTTAACTATTAGTCAAATATATTTTAGACTTTCGATTCACCTTTATAATTCCAAAATAATTTATGCAATAAATTACAGCATTCAAATAAGTTTAGGTAATTTTAGATTTGTTTTTTTTTTAAAACACAACCCAATATTTAAAAGTCAACAGGTAGAGATATGTGTGACAAAGAGTAGTAGGTATGGCTTAAGCCTTCGCTTAGTCATAGCACATAATAATTTTTATATGTAATATAATATATTTTTGCAACCGGTAAAAAAACTAAGCAACTAAATATCACAAAACCTTTTGTTTGGGGTTATTTAAAACTTCCATTGTATTCTAAATAATATTTTACGTAACATTGTAGATGAGTTTTCACAGTAATAAATTTCAATTAAAATGTTATTTGTATTTATCTTAATTTTATTCGAAATATAGGTAGACAAAAAAAAAAATGTGCCAACTATTAAAAAAAAATGTTACCCCCATTTTTCTTCCCATTCTTCTATCTATGGTATGCTAGTCTCTGATTCATGACGGACTCGTATATTGTAATGTAATTTATTCGAGTTTAGTTTGTGGAACATTAGCTAGTTTCTAAAAAATTGCAGAAGTCCCGATAAGATACAAAAGACCAAGAAATCCAACATGACAGTCCGGTCATTCATACATTGCTATCAGCATGCTGTCTGACGAATGTTTTTACTGCTGCATGAGCTTCGTACGCATAATACCCGCAATGACGTGGACTTGCGTACGCCCGCCAGCCCGAAACAGAAATGAAAAAAAATATTGCTTTAACTAAATAATTGTACTGTTCTTACAAGATTGTTAATATCCTTGTTATAATTAAAATGTTTTTGTTTTATATTAGCGTAAGGTTGTAGGTTTAATGCACTTAAGTACAAATCCGGTACCTACACTTCTTGAGAAAAAAAAACATCGATATTATTTTTATAAAACGAATTTAATTAAACATTATCAAAAAAATAAAACTGAATATTTAATGCCAATTAGAGTTCTACCTAAAATAAATTTTACGATAGTTATGTTCAAAAACGTTTGCATTAAAATTTATTTTTTCGACATTTTCAAATTATTGATGATGTTTGAAAGAGTCATTGGCAAGGTTATTTTTTTTACTAATATTTTTGTTGACGGTATATTTCTTTAAGTATGTAGTAAAACAAACATACGTCTTCCAATTTTTTCTTTTTTCAATTCCAAGGGCCTCTTCGCAGGGCACGCCACGATAGTGGCGGTAAGGCCCCTCTTTGAGGAGTGGCTAGAGAGGCGTCACGGCGCCCTCACCTACCGCCTGACGCATGTCCTCACCGGACATGGATGTTTCGGGAGGTTCCTGCACATCGTCAGGCGGGAGGAAACGCCCGGGTGTCACCACTGCGAGGATCGCCCAGAGGACACGGTAGAGCATACGGTGCAAACCTGCCCCGTTTGGGCGGAGTACCGCCGTGTCCTCGTAGAGGCGATCGGCGAAAGGTCCTCCTGTCCCAGCCGCCGCGGGAGACGCCCCGGGTGTCGGGAGCCACGTGACGACTCCCGGCCACCGTAGGCGCGGGCCTGCGGACGGTGAGTAATGGGTGACTCACCGTCCGATCAGCACCAGGCCCGTGCCGGACGGCGCGTATATGTTCCACGCGCGCCTCAAAGAGATGTCAGCATAATATGAAGGGGCCCCTCAGGGCCAAGCCTGTTGGGTAAGCGGGATTGTCCGAAAGGGTTACCGCTACCCCTGAACATAAAGGGCTACGGAAGGAACATGGATGGGTTTTAGTCAGTAAGAGTCTGACACTCCCTTCCGCTCCACCAGAGCGGGAGCAGTGATTGAATGATTTCCCAGCCTTAAAAAAAAAAGGGCCTCTTCTCGGAAAGTAAAGAATTAATCACCGCGGTTGCTCAGTCAGGGTTTTTGACCTTATTTATTTATCCACTCACTACTGTAAACTTTTTAGGGACTTGCATTTTACACCCAAAGGCCCTGCTACGGCTACATTGTCGTGATATCGCGAACTACACTTCGCGCGCTCTCTCGTACACCGCCGCCGCTCGACGTCTAACAGTACAATAATTGAGAGGGCGGGTACTGTAGTTTGCGTTATCGCGACAATAGAGCCGTTGCATAAGAGCTGGTTAAAAAATAATTGTGTTGGTACGTAAACGAATATTACTTATTCATTATTATTATATTATTATTATATTTTTTAGAAGCTTGAGGCCGAAATGACCTTCTCACAATTAAAGATAAGCCTCTAGCTTTAAAGGAAATATTAAACTTTTGAAGTTAAAAGTTTTATTTAGTGGTATTAATTAATTATTCGTATTCTCAGTTATCTTTCATTTAATATCCATATCATGGAAGTGCATAAAAGCACTTAGTCTGCTGCTTAGGCGGTTAGCCATAACGTATTTAGAATCACGTCACTTAACTAACCATGCATTGTCATCCAAACTAAAGGTGTATAGAAAATTTCAGCTCAATCGATTGAAGATATCTGCTTTAAAATTCAGTTGCAAGATTTGAACCGAACGAACATTCATACATCCACTGCATGTTAAATAAACACTTGTAAAATAATGTCAACGACAGTCGGACTGTGCTCTTAAAAAAATCTTTACCTTCAAGCCTTCAATCTGACGTAAACAATGTGCCAGTGCGCCTGTCGTTTCGCAGGTTTTGGCCTTTCCTGCAGGGAAAAAAAAACTAGTCAATCAGGAATTACTATTTCTCAACGTGATGACTATTGTACGTAATTACGTTTTCGACATAGTTACTTTTGAATGAATGATAACCTAGTTAAAGTATATCGTTATCTAACAGTTATTGTTTCTGATTGATTCATAATATATAAACAGGTGTTCCAAATTACTCAAATCATTTGTTTGTTAACTTTGAACACCTTGCGCTTACAAATTATGATAATTGTCAGCGCTATGACACATTAAACTAAGTAATGGATATTATGTATTTTGTGTTTAAGTTGTTTCAAGGAGAATATATTCTCATTCTTTTTTTGCGCGATTGTATTAAGAAGTTAAATAGTCTGTGTTGTGCGCAGTAGCACATTTTAAACTGGAAAACACACAAGACATCATTGTCCAACAAATAATCTGAAACACGTTAAAAATCACAGTCATCATAAGTCAACCAATACTCTCCTTGCTTGGCAGCATGACACAAGACATCTTTGACGAAAAAGGTGTGAAATATTCACCTAAGTCGTTGACTTCTTTGTGTAATTATTTGCCAATGTATTTAATTTTATTGTGTTTGGGTCAAATTTTATGTTCCTTTTTTTTATCCGGGGGTATAATCCTCATCGTTGTCCTCCGCCCTGAGAGGGGACGGAGGGGTCTGTCAGACTCTTACCAACTAAAAAGAAGCCCAGGGTTTCTCTCTCACACCTGCAGGGGTCGCGGGAACACGTGATACTTCCACAAAAATATCATGTTCCTAAGTCAACTTTGGGCAATCAATCCCAAACGCCAATGATATCCAATCCCAATACTCTAATGAGATCTGAATTTGGTATAGAATTGTATCACCAACAGAACCTAGATTGTATCAAACACTTATCCTGCTAGAGTTATCTTGTTTTAGTAGTACGAGTATATTATGTAATCGTCACTTGTTTGCACTATAGACCGCGACAAATTGGTCGTGCTATCAAAAAGCGTTCAAGTAATTATGGCTTATGATGCAAGCAAAAGGGGGAAATGAAGCGAAGGAAATTGCTTGACGTTGCGCAGTCATGGTCGCCCGGTCGCTACAATTTTGTTTCGCTAGTATTTTTACCGTTCCTTATATAAAAACATAAAAACGGTTTTACTTCACTACCGGTTCGATTTCGTTTAAGAGACGAGACTCTTCAGATCATAATTATACTTACACAACAACGAATACTTTTGTTATTATAAGTCAGGCTTGCCTTGAAAACTAGTATGCAATTTTGCTGTGATTGCGAAAACTAGAACTATCTAGTTTGAAATTTAGATAGAACTAGCTGATCCCGCGCGGTTTGACCCGCTGTTCGGCTTCTATTGCTCGTAGCGTGATGTTACATATCACACAACCTATAGCCTTCCTCGATAAATGGACTACCGAACAGAAAAAGAATTTTTTAATTCGGACCCAGAGATTAGCGAGTTCAAACAAAGAAACTCTTCAGCTTCATAATATTAGTATAGTTAAGATAATTTCGTCGCTAGTGTTAGGTTGCTGAGAACACTCTTGACCTCAGTCCTTTTGGCAAAAGAGAACAGGCTCCATAAATCTGGTCCTTTTCTGAAAGTCATAAACGAAAAAAAAAAGTGCACGTACGGTTAACACTAGCCTTTTGAGCCATAGTTAATATGTCACAAAAGTTGTAGGAGTACTCTAACTCAAGTTAAACAAGTTCAGAAATCAATAAATATTTGAAAAGGACAAATCGTCGAAGTTTTATAACTTAGCTGAGAGCAACCTACAACTTTTGTGCCATATTAACTATTGCTCCAAAAAACTAATCCTAACCACACGTACCATTTTTTCGTTGGGCCGACCAACGAACTTTCAGAAAATGCCCTAAATAAAACGATGTCCTTTCTCTCAAAACACGTTTTTGGCATGGAAGACACTTGAAGCCTCCATCCAGCCTTTTGGCAAATTTCTCTCAAAACTGGTTTTTTGGCATGGCGGATAAGGTAACTGTGAATTAAGGTTTAGTAGGTTAAGTACCAACAAGTTATGACAGTTTCATAATCTGCACATACCTACTAACTCCTATCAGCAGGTAAGCACAGATTACGTGCATGACAGATATTAAGTTCAACATTGTTTTGTCAAGCATTATTATCTCCTATAGTATTGATAACAATTTCTACGCACGTTTTTTCAATTACAAATCTTATCAGTTTGAGAATACTAACAATCATCATTCTGATTACAGTACTTAAATTTAATTATGTATTCCTAAAATCGTGTCTAATTTTCGCATTAATATTTCGCGGAGCCAAATATCGACCATTTAATTTAAAACTTCATGCACTGTATGTATGCGAATTGCATAGATTAGTTCTGGCCCTATGTATCACAAGGTTATAATAATAAGATAACGATTATTCTAACCGGTTGCTCGAGACAGTACAGGAGCAACCTCTTTCACCTTAGCGAGGGTAATACATACATAATGTAAGACTGTCTTACACACAGCCGTACGTGGTAAAGATTAAAGATAGGGTCTGGATTCTGGATTTCCTGTTTATGAAAAGAAAAATCGCAGTTACTAATTTAACTTAGCACAACCATTTTCCTCATTTCTAATGGTCAAGGTAGTCAGGTCAACTAAAGTATAAGTTATCTGGGCTAAACTTTCCATTACTGGACTGGGATTTGAAAGTTCCTTATGTTGTTTGTAGATAATACTCACAAATAAAAAGCAAGCACACAGTTTTTTTTTATGCGAAAATTCAAGGTTTACGAGATATAATTATTCAAAGTTTCCATACAAATTCAGTTTTTTGGTTAGATAAATTACGATGGTAAAACGTCAATGTGTCATTTCACGTTCCGTTTACAGTAAAGGTGTATTTTATTTGACCAAATGTCATTTTTTTTTAATAATATTATGCAATTACATAGACTTTTTTACACAAAAAATAACGAATTTTTGTTTACACTTGGAACGGAACGCAAAGTTGCCTCTTGTTTACCGCGTTTTTTTGTGTTGCTGTCAGTGTCAGTCATCGTTTGTTGCACTTGCAGTTGAGATCGTTTTACGTACTCCTGTAAGCCTTACGTTTGTCTACCATGGCGTCTCCGAAGCCCTATGCTTCTGTGTCTGAAGAGTGTAGTGAAGTGCAAGTGTTGTGAATATCCGAAAAATATCCAAAACCGCCTTGCCCTATCCCGACTCGGACAGGTTAGGTTAGAAGGGGATGGCGGGGTCTGAAAGACCCCGCCATCCCCTTCGTGGTTATTTTTTTTTAAACCATTGAGCCCCGCGAAGCGGGGCTCAGACTACGCTTTTTGAGCAACTTTTGAGTGTTTTGAGGTTAAGTTAGGAAAAGTCATTTTTCTCGGAAATGGTGAGTTACCTTATCATGGGAGTGATGCCAGAGTGGAGGGGGGCACCCCCCACAGGTACAAGGGGGGCCCTGGACATCCCCGCACCATAAATCGATGGAAATTTATGGATTTTGTTTTTCTAACCTCAAAAACTTTAACCATGGATATCTCCATAACCATGGGGTTTCGCGGTGTGGGGATGGTACAGGGGGGTAGCCCTCCACCCCCCCTTTCTCCCCCTCCCCCTCCCACCCCATAAATGCCAGTCCAGTAAAGGAAAGTTTAACCGTTATCTGCATGTGGTTTAACTAGATTTGCTAGAAACTGGCTTAAGAACTTAGCTTGGTGTCAAAACTCGTAAATTTGCTTAACTAGTCTTAGATTTATTCAATTCCTTGGTTTTGTCTAACATTAAGAATTAGGATGCCTAAAATAAGATAGGTAGGTCTGCACCAAATATTAAGAAATAAGTAATACGGGCTCGTGTCCACCACGTCAATGCGCGTGTTTTGCGTATATTTGGAAATACTTAATCATTGGATTATATTCGCCAATCGCTAATCTCCTTGAAATCGTATCGTTTCACCTCGGATGGCTTAATACGCAGTCAAGTCAATGGCGATGTAGACAAAAACGGAACAGGAATCTTGGTTATTTCCCGGATAAGGAAGCCAGTACATTTTTAATAGCGAGGCAAGATGTATAGTTGTCCCTTCACTTATTCAGCCCAGCTTATTAATGTATTGGATGGATGTCTCCTTTTCGCGCCTTAATATTCTACTCCGCATTTCACCAGATTAGAATGGAAGCTTTTTTTTTTTGAGGGTGGGAAATCATCCAACGACTTCTCCCGCTCTGGGTGGAGCGGAATGGAGTGTCAGCCTCTTACTGACTAAAACCCATCCATGTTCCTCTCTTAGCCCTTTATGTTCCGGGGTAGCGGTAACCCTTCAATCCCACTTTAGAATGGTAGCTTGAAATCTACATTCTGATTTTCTGTTCATTTTAGTTAGGTACAGAGGCCAGCACATCAAGTTACCACAATCTGTCAAATTTCTTTGATAGTATTTCAACTTTATTGGAAAGTCAAAGTCAAAGTATTTATTCGTGTGCTTTTTGGTGATACAACAGGTCTTACAGTAATTTTGTGGAAACTCAAAAAGCTGCCCATTAGGCATACACGTTTAACAATATCAGAAATTAAAATTGATTTACATTGAAATACAAAACAAAAATGTCAAAATTGATTTACATTGAAATGCAAACAAAAGAGAATTGATATATTAAATAAAAATGTCAAAATTGAGATAACATCATATTAGAATACCTACAATTAATTATTATTACAAAAATTAAAATAGAATCAGTTAGTCAAGCATAAATATATAATTGTCAGTTTTTACACTTTGTCAAGAAGGAATTCGCCAATGGTATAGTAGCATTTTTCAATTAAAAAATCATTCAGTTTTCGTTTAAATTGTATCAAATTCAAATCTTTGATAGCATTTGGTATTTTATTATATATTTTTGGTGCCATGCAGATAATGCTTTTATGCATAAGGGCCGTCTTTGAGGCTCTTAGACATAGTTCGTGTCGATATTCCGGTCTTGTTGATCTATAACGTTCCTCAGAAGCTTTTTTAGATAATTTACTGTTTTTCTTGACGAACAATGCAGTCTCGTATATATAAAGGCAAGGTAATGTCAATATCCTAAGGGATTTAAAATGAGGTTTACAACTATCTGTTTGTTTTAAATTACACATCGATCTAATGCACCTCTTCTGAGCTTTAAAAACGTTATTTTTCTCACATGAATTTGCCCAAAAAATTACTCCGTATCGTAATGTGGAATCTACATAGCCATAATATGCAGCTATAACAGCTGCCTGACTTACTACTTTCTTAAGCTTGAATAGAGCAAAGGCGAAGCGACTTAATAAAGCAAAGACATAAGGTTCATTTTTAATTGAGAAAATCTGACAGTTAGGGATAGCTTGATGTGCTGGCGTCTGTACATGTTTCTATTATTTAATCATCACGTTAATTCTCACAGAACAGTTAAAGAGGTTAGAAGGGCCTTGTGGGTGGGACAGGCGCGCCACACATTTGCGCGGGCGCTCCAAACCCAACCGAAATTAGAATCACCGGTCAACAGTCACGCTCTTATTGTGAAAGCGTTCAATTCTCCGCGGAAAAAAAGAATTATGCCGTCTTGCCCAATTATAACGTGTCGGAAAAGAAGTCAGGAGTGTAATGTGGCCCGAGGAGGGATTTCTTTTCACCGGTAACTCCAAAAACCTTAAAATACGAGTGATATTTGTAATTATTACAAAAGTATTATGTAGTTTGTAGACAAAAACGATAAAATCGCATTCAGATGCAAAATTATACATTGCTTGCATTACATTGGTTACGATCTTGCACGACGTGAGCGGTCGCGCAATGTATTGCGTTCCCTGCGAACGTCGCGTGCGTCGACCCAAAGCTTCAATTCTGGGAAATCTATGCGCGTCGATAGTGTTGTACCAAATTGTAAACAATGTCGATATTAAAATGTGTATACGAATGATTATTGTCAGTAATTTAACAATGAAAATAACTTTGTTTATATTAACACCAATTATTGTATAATGTGGATTATTAATTTAGTTTCTTAGTTGGTTTTTCGTCTAAAATCTAATTTACGATGCAAACACTTTTTTTTAATGTCCATAAGATCCTGTTACAAGAAAACTGTGGTTTGAAGCAACTGGTAGAATTGAATGGATAGGAACTAAATGTAGCACAATTTATGATCGCAACATTTTGCACAGATATTATTCATAAATTAACATGATAAAATTAATAAATACTTTTTCACGGAGTAGTTCACAATAAATTAATTAGATTATATTATGATAATTCGACTTAGCATTCGATATGGACGTGAAATTTGAAAATTTCTTTATAGTGTTTTTGCATATTGTAGCGTTGTTTTACGTTTTATGTTATTAAAAATGGTATTTTTCTTTCTTTCTATTATTACGCCGTAAAACAGAGCTGCAACTAGCATAAAACTAAAGAAAATTTAAATTTCCCGGCAGTATCGGATGTTTCCCCTTAATTTGTCTTTGATTTAAGTTTATTTATATGTAATTAGGAAGTTATTCGTACCGTATCCGCAACTTGAAAAAATGCAAAACTTTAATTAACTAAACTACAGTAATTTTATCGATATGATTAATCGACCTTTTGGTGGCCGTAACATATATGAGAAATAAATTGCTTTTACACGTGTGTGAGTGTACGTCCAGAGCAGTATTTGCGTTAGTGTGACAACCAATAGTAAACACGCGATGTAAGTGCGTGTGGTTTATTTGTGTGCGTAATGCGCGTACGTATTATCTCTTGCTTGTAGTGGAGAGACAAGAGTGGGAGACATGCGGCGACACGCGTTCTAATACAAATCAGGAACTACTTCCATTCTAACCTCTTTATCTGTTCTGTGTTAATTCTCCACATTATGCCGCTTATAATTAAAGTACAACATGACCACTTGTCACATGCGTCACTGAGATTAAAAAAGGGTGGGTATAAAATAAATACCTGTCGGTCAAATAGGGTCAGCACCGACTTTATGAAATATTTTCTCCTAAAAACAACATAAATCGGCTTATAGAATATAGATTACCATAATAGGTAAACAGCAAAAAAAATGTACTTATATAATCTTCGCTTTGCGGAACAAAGTAGAAAAGTAAGCAAAGGTCTATGATGTCAATAAAGATTAATGGCTTGATCAATTACTCATTTGTTTGTGTGTGAAGAGTAATTTAAAAGCAAGCGCATGCCCTGTACGCCAACGACTTGCATTGTCACAAATATGTGACAGTGCTATGTACACTATAACACGAAATAAACAATTAAATCGCTGCATTGTCACAAATATGTGACAGTGCAATGTACACTATAATACGAAATAAACAATTAAATCGCTGCTTTTGTTTGTGTTTATTAAGTAGATATCTTAATAATTCATGCTCTCATACGTATTTACTATTTAATGACAGGAAACAAAAGACACCATGGATATTGAGAAATTGATGATAACAAGAAGAAATAAAGTTTAGCTTGCTAGCGTGGAGGGCTCGCACGTGTTTTTATGCTCTAGCGTTCAAAAGGTTAACCAATAAAGCCGTGAGCGTGTACCTACTTACAAAAGATCTTAAATACGAAATATTAATTAACTTCTTTGTTAGAGCTGGTACCCTACTAAATAGGTATGAATAAACTACCTATAAAATAAATTGTATCTGACCTCAAACAGCTGAATAATGCGCAGTAAGTAATATGAGTAGAAATCAAATCAGCCAGACGTAATGTTTATAGGTAAAGATTTGATAAAAAAAAAACACTTAAAGATAAGAATCTACACAAGACGCAGAGACATACTATAGCTAAATAAAAAAAACTGTATAAAATGCCTGACCTTACGCAATATTTGATACCGTCCGTGTATTTTGGTAAGAATAGGATATTGAATTGGAAGTATTTGTATGAATCTGCTGCCCATGGGGCACTATCTGATCTCATCATCATGATTCATAATATCTTAGTCGTTCATATCGGTCAAAAATAATAATCATTTTTCATAATAAGCTTTCCTGCACCAATACATTCCCTTTTTGTGGCCACCACCAGAACTTTGTCATTGCCTCATCGGTTTGTGATTGATAAACATCTCGTCCATATGTATAAAAAGGGTTTTTCAACAAGAACTTTGTTTTCTAAAACAAATAATTTAGATGAAGATGATTATGATGATTTTTATTGTATTACGAAGAGAAAAGTTAGGCAATTATGAATGAAAAATGATAATCTGGCAAATGTCCACTACGACCACGCTGACTGTTGTCAATTCTTTCATCAAAGTTTTTAATCACTTTTTTGCAAAATGGCGGCTCTATTTCGTTGCCAAAGCAAAGTCAAAAAACTAAATGTCAAAACTGTCCTGTTGTTGGTGTTGCCCCAATTGAAAAACAAAGTTCTTGTTGTAAAACCCTTTACAACTTACAACACGTTTTGAAACGTAGGTACCTACCTTGGTTTCTTAACTGCTTGGAGTGTGGTACATGCTGGCGTCCACAGTTTCCTTTATTGTCTCTGACCGAGTACATACATGTCCCTTATAAATGGAAAAGTATAATAATTTCTAGACTATCTGCCGATCTGCAAGTAACCGCCCAATGTGTCTATGCTCTTGGTAGATGGTGGAAAATTTGCTCCTTTACATCGACTCGGCAAATGTTTCTTGGTGAATGGCGTCTCATAACAGTAACTAGTTTAATACGGGTCCACTTTTTCTTGTTAAAGGATAATCATGTACAAAAACAGTTGTAAAATATTTAGATATTTAACAGGAAGGAAACATGTCAAACAATCAAGTGACTACAAAACCGCAAGAAGTTGTTTTGTAGGTAATTTTTGTTGTTATGTAGAGGTATTTTGTACCTCAATCAAATCACTGAACAACGGTGCATGACTGTATATAATGCCGTATATGTATGCAGTGAGACGAATCTTGCGTCGGGTATAATGCAATGTTACCTCTTATCGAATTAACTCAAGGCCTCAACTGACTGGTTCTATGTGCACATAGCACCTAATAAAGTAATGAAATGATTTTCATTATCTTTCACTTTTTATAGTCGTTACAGGTATTACCATTTAGTCAGCATATTTTTATTTATCTTCTAATGTATTCATTTAAATTATATGATGTCAACAATATTCTAAATTAAATGCCCAATTTTAATAACATATTTTATTGGGTAATATGGATTAATAATATACTGGTCAAAATAGCTTCGGAAATAGCCATAATTTTTTTTAACCTAGAAGATAGACATAATATTGCTATAGCAAACTTTTTGTTGATCCTGTAAAACATCAATTTAATGTATCTCTTACGGTTTACGGCCTGTAAAGTCGTTTCACGAAGTCGGCTCGACTTCCGACTGACATTTTCAACAATCATCGTCATATTTCAACTAATTTACACAAAACCTTAATGAATTATACACCTAAACCATGGCTATCAATCACTCCGTCTAAAAACTGTATGAAAATGTGTTCAGTAGTTTGTGAGTTTAATGGCGTTCAGACAGACGGACAGACGTACCGGTGGGGGGGGGGGGCTTTTATACATTTAATATTTGAGCAACGTTAAGTTTACAAGCAGTAGAACCTTTAATTTTAAAAGCTTTCGACCTTTAATGCCAGTACTTTTCCTTAACAAACAATGAAAGGATAATCTCATAAAGTTAACAATGTGGAACTGCAACGTAACATGCGCCATAGTAGATACTTAGTACCTACTACCCAAACGCTAATTTGCGGAGAACAATGTAGTCATGTTATAGCTTTGGCAAGGAACCTGCACTTTGCCCTCTTCATCTTCAATTCCTCTATCTTACCCTTGCCATGTCATATCACTATCTGTCATCGCGCTCGTGCGTCATTTTGCAAAGTCACGTTTGTTTATGTGTTTTGTTGCTTATATTTTCTTAATCAACGTTCATTATTTATGGTAAAATTGTCATTGGTCAAAAACAAGAGTATGTATTCTCATGAATCATAAGGATTTGCTTTAACGTACAGAGGCCAGCACATCAAGTTACCACAATCTGTCTTTGATAGTATTTCAACTTTATTGCAAAGACATAAGGTTCATTTTTAATTGAGAAAATTTGACAGTTAGGGATAGCTTGATGTGCTGGCGTCTGAACATGGGGCACGAGCGCCCACGCACGTGTTATACCGCACTGTCAAAATCCTCCAAATGATTTTAAACCTTAAAACATTGTTTGTTAAATTCAAAATCGATTGACAGTTTGTGGTAACTTGATGTGCTGGCGACTGTACAGACGCCAGCACATCAAGCTATCCCTAACTGTCAAATTTTCTCAAATAAAAATGAACCTTATGTCTTTGCAATAAAGTTGAAATACTATCAAAGAAATTTGACAGATTGTGGTAACTTGATGCGCTGGCCTCTGTACATACTTATGTTAATCCTAGCTCATTCATACAATATATTTCCATTTCTAGAACTTGTACATTACATATAACTTGGTTTTTACCACTTTTTGCGCAGTTAAAACCTGCTTTGAAAATTGTAACTTATGAAGTTATGACGTTAAATGAAAATACACGATAAGTATGCAATTAATTCTTATAATATTCACGTCTTTTGTAAAAAAGTAAACAGGATCCATCAAAACTTAGACTTTACCTTTCTTTTTTGCCATGATTGAGGCTCTAGTAACACAATTATGTGATTACGTACACTAAATTGAATATGCACTAGGTCCACTATACCTATGTACATGTAGATATTGAATAATAAGGTTTCATAATCGGATTAACTAATAGTGTGATCTACTAACCTACTATGTATTTTGAGTTACCTTCTTCAAATATTAGTCCCTACCATTTATTGGCATTTTAAGTACTTACACACTGTATTCGAGCTGCTAGGACTTTCAGTCTTGGAAAGGTCGATCGATCGATTTTTAAGATAGGGTAGTGCATCAAAACTTGTAGCTCCAGGAAAACGTTGTTTGAAGGCTGTCCGCAACTTTTTGACTAATTACTAATAGCATTCACACGTTTTAGAATAATAGTACAGACGCCAGCACATCAAGCTATCCCTAACTGTCAAATTTCTCAATAAAAAATGAACCTTATATCTTTGCAATAAAGTTGAAATACTATCAAAGAAATTTGACAGATTGTGGTAACTTGATGTGCTGGCCTCTGTACCTACAGTCCGCTACATAAAATGTTCTCACGTTTTATTTTTATGATCGACGCAGTTTCGTACCTAATGAGGATTAAAAAGAAAAAGACTTGTTTACCTACTAAAGTCACACTTATTATACAGGTTGTACTTATTTTTTTTTACGAAGCGTGGCGCGCTGTTTTTATTTTTACCAAGTATACAAACAGGCTTTGAATGTATGAAAAATTTCAACTACACATCCAAAACTATCAAATTTTCCCAATTGAAAATGAGCCTTATACTTTTGTAATAAAGTTGAAAAACTATCAAAGAAAAATTGGGGTAACTTGATGTGCTAGTGCTCTGTACCTACCTATACGCGCCGCTTCGTCAGATACAGTAGTAGAAAAGCCGCAAATCGCAAAATACTTTTCCCACACATTTCCATGACGCAGTTAGCAATTACTCAAAAAGTTAAGGAAAGATTCTATTTATTATTACTTTGTACGTTTTCCTTATGTCAAATAGCAGATGATAAACAAAACAAAAAAAAATGAAGGCGGTAAAACCTGATTGTGTTGCTGACTGTAGTATTTTGTACACTCTTTAATTTTCTGTTAATGCGGGCCTGTCTTTTTTGGTAGAAGGCTCGTCCATCGGTTTTGATATTAGGTGGATCATTTAGCTCCCTTCAAAATGGTTGAGCTGAATGTTCTAATCCATGCGTCATGATCGTGAACGGGCGCCGACACTAGGGACTGGTCATCTCATAGCTGCCACGGCTCTTTTAAAATTTAATTTAATTTTGAATTGTTTTTTTTTATCTTTTAATTATGGACGCTTTTTTACATTCTGTATCGTTCTCACGTGTATATTTCAACATGAATGATGTAACCGAGATTTTGTAACCATGTTTAGTGTCCATGGAGTTTCTTGCCCGTTCTTCTCCATTGGTTTCTACTGCTTTGGAATGGGCAACTAGCTTCATCTTTCTGACTGACCGACCCTTTGACAATTCAATAGTGCCTGTAATTAGTTTATTTGAAATAAATGCTATGAGTTTGAGTTGGAGTTTGAGGTGTAATGGGATAGTAACCGTTACCACTTGGGCACTTGACGAAATAGTTTATGAAGGCCTTTTAAAGAGATTCAGTTTAAACCATACTTATACAAATAAACTCTACGGATTTACGAAAGCCTGTACATTTCCTATCAGGTGTCTCTACATAATTATACCTAATAAGATAAGAATTAATATCGTCGCTGCCGGTAAACAATTGCTTTTGTGGTTAAATTCATTTTGTCTGTCAGTAATAAAAAACATTTATAAGGCCTCTCTGGGATTAACACTGTGTGATTATGTTAGGATTTCATTGAGGTTTAAGTTCTTTATATCTTGATTACTCATGTTTTCGTCTGTCTTAGGTACCTATTAGCTGTAGCTTTAACGACTTCATCGTACTTGGATGGTTAAGAAGTTAAGTTTACTGGATGATTTTGACCGTCTTAATAATTTTTCATTATTTTATTTCAGTGAACCATACATTCCTCAAAATTTAACCGGACTTACGATGGGAATAGTGAAGGGTCAAACGGCGCCAATGGATGTCGTCAGGATTGAAACGAAAACCAGTGTAAGTACACGTCAGATTTGCAGATTATACAACATTGTGGCACACGGTGTCTCGCCAACGAAGCCGATGTACGGGGATGTTACGTTACAATATTCAATTGACTACGTCCGTCACAACAAACAACGAGCGTCGCTTCGCGGATACAATTAGCCGCACGTTGATACGGCACTGTTGATATTTACACTTGCCATTATCCTATAAATTGACTTTGCTCGCCGACCAATCAGCAGAACCGTTTTATCGACCCAACGTCGTCAGATTAACTTTTTTTTGTTCTTTTATAATCCCAATTAATGAGTGTTATTTTTTGTTGCAGATTATGTTTTCGTTTCTATCCGTGGGCTGGGGCCTCCTATCAGACATCGATATCGAAAGCGAAAGATTACGAGCAATCGGAGGCCAAAGGTTCGCTGTGTGGGCACTCGCAAGACTCGTCGGACTGAGGACATATAAAGGTGTAGTGAGTTACGCGAAAATTAAGGATGTGAGCAATCTGCCCAAGCCAAAACAACCGCTCACCCTCAGTCATAGCATCAGTCAGGACGGCGCGCTCGACTCCCCTGATGCGGAAGCGTTCATTGATGCGGACGAACATTCTGAAGTGTTCGTCAACGCTATTAATGGCAAACAACACCAAAGGGTGGATTCGTGGTATTCTGTCAACTCACGGAGGAGCGCGTTCTACAGCACACGTGGGTCAGAGTACCATAGTGTGACGAGCAGCGGCTCTGAAATGCGGTCCCCCGTGCACGCGTGCATGCATGGACCTGCGTCCCACCTGCCCTCGCTCATGTCCCAGTTGCCGACGCACTGGGTTCACGAGCATGGCGAATTTGTAATGGTCCACGTATCCTATCAACCTTACATCGGGGAAGACTTTTTATTCGCTCCGCGATCACAGCTTGCCGATGGGATCATGTGGATGTTGATCATCAAAGCAGGAATTTCTAGATCTCAATTACTATCGTTCCTCCTGGGTGTGGGCCAGGGCACGCACGCCGATATGAATAATGAATACGTAAAAATGGTTCCTGTCAGTGCGTTTCGAATAGTTCCGGAGGGGACCACGGGGAACCTCACGGTCGACGGCGAAGTTGTCGAGTACGGACCCATCCAGGCTGAAATATTCCCAAATATTATTAACTTATTAGTGCCAGAAATGAAATAACGTCACATAAATAAGTAAGAGGTATTCATAAAATGACTGATATAATTATTTGAACCATAACCGAGCCGATGCATGTGCAATATAGGGAATATTATGATTCCAAGCAAAGGTGGAAAATAATGGTTGTGTGAGAGATGATATCTAAATTATTAAATACTTACCCAAAGTTATTGATTGCAGAGGCAATTGAGTTGATCATTCCATGAATGTTGTGATTTATGTTATACAATTTTATTTTAAATTGGTTCAATAACTGAAAATGTGATATAATTTTGTAAGGGAATTACTAAAAGCCTAAAATATGTGAGCTAATCGCAGCTAGTCGGGGCTTGCACGAATACAATGAATAAGTGCCAAATGTAAGCACTCTAAACACATTCATTTTAAATTCCAAAGAGGAATTGATCAATTGCAGTACTTGCTCAACTGTAGAGCAATTGTTTGCACTTTTATTCCTACATAGGATATTATTTCAGCAATCATGTTACTTACAAAACTATTTTAAAATGTATTATCTAATAATATTATAGTATGTAGCTCAAAGCAAATTGTATTAATTATGTAGTACTTTCTTATTGCATTTCAATGTTACAGAGAACATAATTTATGTTCTCCTGATAGCATTATTTAGAACATTTAAAAAAATATTACTTTCTTGTTCAAAGTAATTGTTCAAACCAAGTTACTGAAGAGAATGCTGTTGCATGCTTTGTATGATTATGTTTTTGGATGTCCAATTTTAATAAACTGTCGACTTTTGATAATCAATTATTATTATTATATTACAACAATAGCTTGCCATACTTATAAAGTTGAAATTTATTAAACTTGCCTTATCTGTTAGCTTTGTGGTGTTTAGAATGGGGTGTGGTAACTATTATACATTTTAGTTTATTTATTGAAAATGTTACAATGGTTTGGGACTGCTGGTATAACTTAATGTAATTTATTTAGCAGTATTAATTATTATAGCAATTATATTTTTCTGTGATAATAACTTTTCTGCCATATTTCATTTGAATGTTCCAATGTAACTATATATGTACATTGTAAGAAAGAGTACTATATCTATAGCAAAACCCCATATATACAAGTAAATTAATTAATTTTATTAAGACTTGGTGATAGTTATAGCAGTGTGTATACTTTTGAAACAGGTATTTCCTTTTTTTTGACCATTTTTAAATTAAGATATAATGTACAAAAATAAGCAGTTGTTTATAGAGTTTAGAGATGTTAAAGAAATAAACTTTGTACATATGTGTAGTAATGTTTCAAAGCCATTCTACCAGTTTTGCATACAACATTTTATGTTTTGTAAAAGACAATTATTAATGTTTTATAAAAAAATATTAATTTGCACATTTAATAACTACTTAATATATTGATGGTTTGTTACTGCATTATAAATCTTTTATTTTATGCATTCCATAGTTTTAAGTATCTTTGGGCTTTTTAATACTTATTGAGTGTAATAAATAATTCTAGATATAAAATACAGTAGCATATTAGCAGATTTTAATGGATAATGATGTGAATAAAAGTTATATAATTTTCAATTTTATGAAACTGTTGTCAATAAATGATTTCAAAGATGTTGGAGTTTTATTTTTAAATGAACAAAAAAACAAGTGCAGATGCAATAACTTTATTATAATCTATATTTTTGATAGTTAACTAAAATATACTTAAACTACTGTGACATAATTAGTTAATCCAAATGTAATTTAATCAAAAACCAACACACATTACAAAATCATAAAATAACTGTGATTATAGTTAACTTATGTAGTAAGTATGGCAATTCACATACTTTTAACTATACTAAAAAAATTATGGACAAATTGCCACAGAACATTGAAGTTAAACATTAAATTTTTCTTATTAATAAATCATTACTCAGTTCATATGCAGAAAAAACGAGTTTAGAATATCTAAACATTCAACTGAGCAGTTAACATTAGACAGTTGTATTCATAAACAGTCTTCATAAAAATTTGTAATAACTCTTTATAATTTATCTCAATTTCAGAGAATCTAGACTGTCAAGTAGGTTTTGTACTTCAGAGTCCACCTGCTCCCGAGTGCTGACTCGCTCCAGTCTCTGGCAGACGGATTCCAAGTCTCCAGCATCAGCTTTCTGTATCTTCATATACTTCACCATCATTTCAACAACCATACATATCTCTCCAATCAGTTGTCTAGTCTCCTCATAGTTTCCAGCCCCACTTGGACGCATCTGAATGAGTTTCAGTTTGCTCTGTGCCAACTGTATGGGGTTGTGCCCATTCTTATCATGTGAACTCACATCAGTACCGGCATCCAGTAGTTCTATGACCACTGGAATGTGATTGGTGCAAGCAGCCAAGTGCAGCGGTGTGTTACCCAATGTATCCTTGATGTTAGGGTTGGCTCCATGTCTTAGCAACGTTCTAATGACGTCAACGTACCCACGACATGCAGCCAAATGCAGTGGACTTCTTTTGTGTTCATCTGAGGAATTTGGGTCAGCCCCTGACAATAGAAGTTTCTCAACAAGCTCTGTATTGTTAGTAGAGGCGGCAAAGCGCAATTTGTGGTTTCTTGATGAACAAATAGTGCCTCCGTACCTGTATTTCAGCCTACAGTGTCTGGCTTTAGTAGAACACTTGATTTTCCCGACATGGTCATGAGGCTCCGATAAAAACTCGACTGGCATTGGCTGGCCTGCTTGATTTATTGGTATAGCCGGTGGACTAAATTCTAAAATACACTGAGAGTGATCAAATATTGGATTATCGCTGCTCTCATTACTGGTGTCTACCCCAGAGTCGGCCATGGTATTTGTTCACGAATGCAAATGTAAATAAAGCAATAAAAACTTTTAACTTGGTTTGTTCGTCACACTGTTTTTAACAAACACACTACAATTAAAGTTACAGGTAAGGAATTGATGAAAGAAAGTTATCTACTCGACTTGTTTATACTTGGCGACGAGCTGTCATTATTTCCCTTTCATCTTTCTTTCACCGAACTGCAGAAGTTTCACTCATTTAATTTTTTACTTTGGTAACCCAGTGTATTTTGGGCAATGATATCTAAGAATGATAGTGATACAACTGTGAAATTGTGAACTGATGAACAGACCCATCTGTGGAGCCATCTGACATCTGTTAAACACTTAGAGCATTAAACCTTGCTCTAAGGTTAAACGTCAAACGTGTTAAATGTAAAGCGAATTCTGCACTACAAGCATTACATGTAACGGTTGGGGCATTCGCGCTGGTCCATTGGCTGCCGGATTTTAGCACAAACATAAAGACTCCTGCAGTACTTGCTTGATTTGTGTTGAGTTTGTATGTCGTCTACACTATTCGCTTATCATTACTATTATAAATACTTTACACACTTGTGTTGTGGATCTGGATTTAGTACAGTTAGCTGAGCGTATTCGCTTCATAATCAAAACTTCAGTAATTCTGTTGTCAAAACACGTTTTAATACTAAGTGCTTTACAAACGAAATCACTATGATGAAATCACGAAACGAACGCATCCTTCCTTCTTCATTTCATCAATGAATGACAGGTGGCGAGTTGACAGCGTATTCGGCCTCGGAAGAAATTTCGAACGTTATTTTTACCAACAATACTGCGTAAATTAAAGATTAAAACATGCAGCAATTAACAGTATTCATGGTAAGTTAATGAATCAGATGATACTATTTGGGAGTATGTTCTGGTTTGCTATTATGTTCTTAACCTAAAACGTTTTTGCCGATAGGATATTGAAAGTTCACGTTCGTATATCGACGAGCTGTATTCGGCTGATGCTCCGAAGGTTGTGGATGCATTAGTAACGCTGAAGAACTCAGTAATAGGCAGCAACAGACAGAAGAGCTCAGTGATACAACAAGGAGTAGTGCCGCGACTTCTGCAGTTAATGTCTGATGAAACGCTGGACCCTAACATAAGACTAGAAGCCACTATCACAATCGGTAATGCTTAAAATTCAAGTAATTGTTTGTTTCGCTCTTAATATTTGACAAGTGTTTATCAAGTACATGAAGCTGACAATCTGACATTGGGTAAAGTCACAGTGTGTCATCACCAAACAGGTGCCCCCTTTAATTTGTTTTACAAAACACGTTATTTATATGCAATTTTTTTGAACAACAGTTATATTTCATCTAAGTGTATTAAACATTGAAGATGCATTTAAGTATTATCCATTTAATTTTATTGCCATAGTGTCTTAAATGTTTATGATATCCAAACAGGTTCACTTGCAAAAGGCACACCAGAAAATGTAAGCTCACTAGTAGAGCAGGGTACAGCAACAGCTCTTGTGGAACTCCTTAAGACAGCACCTGTTGGAACAAAGTTGGCAGAAGCAGGACTATGTGCACTACGAAGTGTGTTCATGCATCAGCCTGCTCCAATAGCCGCCTTACCGGCTGACATGAGGCTACTAACGAGGCTGACACGTAAGATTCTTTTGTAAAACGTTCAAATATTTTGTTTTAGGAAAAAATCAATTGCATGTTATTGACATGATAAAGAACAATCCTATATACGACAATGTGATTGTTAAAACATTGAACGCCATGGTGGTGACGGTGACCTCCACTTGCCTTATGAGCTGATAACGATTTGCAATTTCAACAAATTTTACACATTATAATATACATATTTTATTGTCTCATACAGTTCAAAATAGTCAAAAACCCCACTCTAAATAATTATTTCTTATTACTATCCAAGGAATTAACAAAATAATTTTAAAACCACATAATGTACACTTATTCATAAAATCAACAGTCTGTTTTTATACCTAGTGTCGAAACGAGCTAGTATGCGTAAATTGTTCTCCAGGGCCACGCCGGGTACACTCAATATAGTTTTGTACTGGCATTGTGTCCTCCAGAGAGAACGAAGAGCTGAGTTCGAACCCGTCGCGGCCACGGCCTGAATGGAACAATTACTAAATTTGATTTGGGGTTTAATGTGTTAATAACTCATTTTAATTAACAATTTATCATTTTGTTAAATTCTGATCCAATCGATTTTTAACACAATAATTAAATTATCTAAATGCATACTTTAATTTCAATAATTGTAGTTAGTAGTAGTTTTCTAGTATGTTGTAATATTGCAAATAGATCCGTGTTCCTCTGAAGGTTACTTAGGCTTATTGCAGCAGTAAAAGTTTCTATGCTACAAAGGTCATTTGCAAAACTCCAACCTTGCTTAGTCAACAGAATACACAGTCTGAGGTGTTGTGATATCTTATAGACAACAGCTAGCCTAAATGAAACTTTATAGTAATATCTTTGAATCAAGTTTCTGTAATGTTTGTTCTTCGCAAATTGCTTTATTAATCTGCATCAAGGTTATGAAAAAACAATGTATTTATTATTACTAATGTTAAAGCTAAAGAGTAGTTGTTTTAATTCTAAGGTGGATTGATTATACTTAAAAGGATTGAAACAAAGAATTCTATATCCAAGGTGTTACATTATGTAAGCATAATACAACAACTTACAGTACTTATGCTAATTATTACAAGAGTATGAATGGGTGAAAAGATCCACATAATAATGCTACTGAGTTTATCGTGCAGTAGTAATATATGTTCAATACTATGATGTTACTTATTGAGTATTGAATTCTAAGTAGGCGTGAAATGCAAGCATGCCACTTCAAGAACCATTAAAGACTCATTTACACAAGATGAGAATATCATAGACAACTAGCGATTTTTACCTCTCGATATGCAAGTATTGTACATATTGTTACTTAACACAACATTTTGGTCACCATTAATAATAATCGATTTTTCAGGTGTGTAACTACTCATGTAAATGAGCTGTGTACATGTAAACTCTAACACATACATAAATACTATGTGACTTTAATGTAGGAATATGGTCAGATTCGACACACCTGTACTACATATGGACCCACACATGGCAGGATACTGCGTTACAATTTTCCAATAAAATCATTAATATGGAAACAGTGATGAAGCGCATAAAAGCCTGTTACTAAACTACCGTCCTTTTCTCCTGTATCATGGGTGGTTTTACTTAACATTTCCTAAGATAATTATAGGTAATACGGGTTGGTGTCTGTCAATGCGAGTACTTTGCGTGCGGGTGGGGAAATCGATTATTCGATCCACCGCAAGGCCACGCCTGACGAATATCCTTTGCCCATCCTTATATTTTCCCGTGGCCCGTAACGCTAAGTAACTAATAAGTTTCTGTTACTAAGTTACTACCTATTGAGGGAACTATCTAAATCAGTGCTGTGCTTTGGGTAACCCATAGTCTATGGGCCATAGCCACAGCATCACGCTGCCTGTTTCAAGTCACAGTCACGATACGCAGCTGCTGACTTTTTGGAACGAAGTTGCTTATCGCGCGTTGCGTCTAGCCCCCGCTAGACGGAATTAAGACCAAAATTTATAACGACACTTTTTTTGGAGTATAATATGTCTTTCTAATCAATATTTTTTGATTGGTTAATTATTTTAGATCAGATTTTGTTTTATTAGTATAACTTAAAAGAAATAAAATGTTAATACAATTCCTTCACTAATTAATAGAAAGGAAGTTCGTTCCATCCGGGTATTCTTTTTATATGGACATGTTTCTGAGCCAAAATATTATTATTTCGTTTCTATTCTATAATTTTTTAACAACTGTTTCTGTGCCAGAAATAGCGCACGAAGGTTCAGCTACAGCGCGGGCATGCGTGGTCCGGATCCTTTCCATCTGGTGCGGTGGGGCGGGGGAGCAAGAGGCGCTGTGTGCGGCCGGCGCGTGCGGTGCGGCCGCTGCGCTGTTAGCGGCCACCCCGCCCGCTGCGCCCGCGCTCCCTGCGTTGGACCTACTGGCCGCTATGTGCTTCGAGAACGCCAATGTATCGCAAATTGCGTTGAATACGAGGTGAGTTCTACAGTTATACTGATACAAGCCATGCACCCCATTTACAAAAATGACTACTATAAAAATTTTCATCCCCTATTTAATACCAGGATCTGATTTAAAAAAATGCATGCCCACTTTTGTTTCTAGACCCAAAGGTTTAGGTTGTATGTGGTCTGTTGGTGAATGAATTTAAAAGTTTTTATTATTATGTAGATGATTTTTTATAAAATTCTTCTTTTATTCCATAGACAGGGAAAAACGTGAAACATGGACATTTGGGCTGTTTCGCCCAGTCTCCTCTACTTTTGTATTTGCGTAAAGATTGGAATTAATATAACCATTCCACTTCATTAATTCTTTAATCCCTAGTAAAAAATCGAATTAACTTATTTTTTTTTCAATTAAGCAACATGCTACCTTTATACCTTTTTTATCACCTGAATTTAAATGTTTACCAAATAATTGGTTAAAAGATCGTTTGAAAGAATTTGGCCTTGTGAACTTACTACTTGAAATAGTAGGTATGATGCTACATTTAGAACTGATTCACAAAGTTTTTGTAACCAAAACTTGTAGTGACCTTGGCCTTGAATGAGCAAATGAAGAATATGTGTGAAAGATTTGACCTTGATTAACCTTTGCTGTGTTTTTTGTATTTATATTTGTTAGTATAGTATCGGTATGGCGTCATTATAAATAAAAAATAAAATCAAATAAAACTTTTTATGTCTCACTTCGCAATACATAGTCCAGTTAAACTTATAAAACTACTGTTAGTAGTCATGTTCGTGTACGGGCGCTGTCAGTAAAGACTGGTCATCTCTTAGCGGCTATGGTTTGTTTTAATTTTTTTTTAAATTGTATTTATGTATATTTTTAATGGATGCTTTCAACGTTCTGCGTCATTCTCACATGAATAATATGAATGATGCAACCAATATTTTTGTAGCCATAAAAAGAGTGTCCATGGAGTTTCTTGCCCGTTCTTCTCCATAGGTACCTACTGCTTTGGGATGGGCAACTAGCTTCATATTTCTGACCGACCGACTTCGAAAATTCAAAAGTGCCTGTAATTGGTTTATTTGAAATAAATGCTTTTAATTGAGTTAAACAATGTTATAATTACTTATTTAAAATAATTTAAATGTATTTATTTCTATTTATTAAAAGTTATTTTCTAATGTGACTGACCTTCCTAGTGTGATAAAGTGACTACTTAAAATTCATTTTGTTGTCTTATAATCTGACCTCAAAATTTTGGATTTTCATATAATTGTTAGCAGCTTAACCCAACATGTGCTTTATATCCATACAACTCTTCAGTCTGAAATATACCTATGGTTAGTGTATTTTAAATCGGTTTTTTTCTTGTTAAGGCTGTAATTAAACATATTTGCTAGACTAAGTTGATTGTAGCATCCTATCTCTATAGGTTGGCACAACCACCAAAGTTTGAAAGCTGTTAGCTTTTATTGACCAACTGGTATTAAATAAAAATAAAATTCATTTATATATAAAATTCAAATGAATCGGACTGTCCGATTTAAATTAAATTGACAAAACAAATTAACATTAAAAATCAAATAATTAATAAATTATTAACATAAAAATCAATATCAATACCTGATTAAAATAAACACAATTATATTGCACAGCTTGAAAACTTGGAAGATAATAATGATTCATTGCTTCTTCGTAAGTCAAAAGGCGAAATCAATCTGTAGGTACAAAGATAGTCTTTCGACACGTGTCAATGTGATAAAGAGCGATCAACAATGTAGCAGGTGACACTTGTCACGTGACCTTTGAACTTTGTCACAAAGGTCACGTGGCTGACTGACAGACAACAAAAGGCTTGGCCAGCTGAGGTTAGAATAGGGGTGCTCTCGCACTAAGAAAGAATCTTTCGAAACTCCTCCCCAGAAATGGGTGATTTTATGTTTTTATTTAACGGCCACATCATGCTTCGAAAGGGATTATAAATAACATTTTGTTTTAAGTCCGACATCTAGAATTAAAAAATATTGGACTCCTTGGTAGATTTTATTCTGAGTTGTCACGTAGCGTATCACTCCCCGATTTTAATGCGTTTTCTTTTTTCTCTGCAATTTGTTATTGATCCCTATTACATTTATAACAACACCATAGGAACATTAGCTAACTTAGATATTTTCCAATAAATAAACATTACGTCAAAGTTGCTTACGTTCGATTCGATTAATTAATGTTGATAGTTAATAGTTTTCGCCATTAACACCACATATGTAATTGTGATAAAACTGCAGTTACCAAGTCGCTGGATTATTAAATAACACTAACTTGTATGATATGAATATAGAAGGTAAAAGTGATTATAAAATATATGAATAAGAATTCAATCAATTAGCCTTTTGCCTAAACGGGATTGTCCGATATAAGCGGGATTGGCCGAAAGGATTACCGCTACCCCGGAACATAAAGTGCTAAGGAAGGAATATGGATGGGTTTTAGTCAGTAAGAGTCTGACAATCCCTTCCGTTCCAACCAGAGCGGGAGGAGTCATTTAATGATTTTTCACTTTAAAAAAAAAGCCTGTTGCCCACTGCTGGACATAGGCCTTAGTTGTGCAACAACACCCGATTCTTCGCCTTCCGTATGCGCTGTATCCCTGTCGACGTTTTAAGGTCGTAGGTCCACCTGGCTGAGGATCGTCTAACATTACGTTTGCCAATTCAATGACGCCACATGATTTCGACAAAACCACATCAGCTTGCAATCATTTTGGTATCTATATATAGTTTTATTGTTCGCATAATTCATTTTAAATTCTTCGCAAAGCTTCATCTAAGTCTAGCATGCTAGTGCAAGGATGAGCTATGTTTGCTTAGCTGCTGGTAATCTTTTGAGTTTGTGTATCAACCCCACGTGATATGTAGTCTCATAATTGCGTTGTATAGTAAGTCTTTTGCGTTATTATTTCGTCATTGATTTGACTTTGACAAAGTTCATTGTTAGTTGCCAAAAAAGGAAGAGATTTGAATAATGATTGACATAATTAATAGCAACACATAGATTTGTGATGATTCAGTTTTAATGTTGAGGATTGTAGTCTGATTTTATTATCTTTTTGTTTTTGAAATTTTTGGGTCCCTCGGGCCTCGGTCGCCTTACAAAGAGGCGAGGGGCCAAAGCCAACTCGAAGAGGCACGATAAACTATTATTATTTGGTTAAACAGCAGCCAATTAGCTGATGCGTGTGAATCAAATAGCTAGGAGATATTCAATATGTCCAGTCGATTCTTGAAGTAGTTCTGTATGGCAGCCGTCACAACATCTTCGGGAGACCATCCCGTGCTGCGTGCTTTTACAACCCGGTTAGACAAGGCTTTTTCTTTGATTTTTTTTCAATAATTAAGGAATACTAAAGAACAAAATGAAGTCTTATTACGACTACATATTAAAATAACGACTTCATGGCTACTCTGAAAAGTAACGTGAATTTGTGTAACTTTATAAAAAAAGATAATATTTACGCGAGAACCGGTCTTTCAATTAGTCGACCTTAAAGCAATTCGTCGGAAGGTCACTTGCATGTCATAAAATTTCAAGGGCTATGTAACCGACTTCAAAAACAAGGAAGTTCTTTTTTTTTAGTAGGTCATATTTCAGAGGTGGTTCCACATAGATTATTTTTATATTATTAACTTTACTTGCGTAGTTATTGAGGGCCTCGTGGCTAACTAATAACAGTCGCACGGGTCGATCCATCAGGTTAAGCTACGCTTACCGGGTTTGTTCGTGGATGGGTCTTGACCATCTTTACATATCGAGACTCTTCCATGCCTCGGAAAGCTCGCTAAGCCATTGGTCCCAGCTGTCATTCATGAGTCTTTGACAGTTGTTACTAGTAGTCAGAAGCCCGAAAGTCTGACAGCCAGTCTGACCAAGGGGTATCGTATTACCAATTTACTGACTGGGTTTTGTGGATGTCAGACAAGCAGTCGCTCAATGTAAAATACTGGTATTCAGCTGCATCTGGTTAGACTGGAAGCCTTGGGGTGGGCTTCCAGTCTAACCGGATGCAGCTGAATACCGTAGTTGGGAAAAAGCTAGGCAGATTGACTTGCGTAGTTATTGAGTCAGTTCCGATAATACGTATTTAATCCACTTGTATCTTGATGACGTTTTAATACTTCTTGTCGCTGTTGTTTCCACCAATCCGCACTGGGACTGCGTGACTGATGATGGCCCATTCCCTCTCATAGAGGCCTGTGTCCCAGCTGTGGATCATTATAAACTGCTTATGCTATACTACATTACATCGCAAGTAGTGGTATACGAATTCGTGTGGGGACTTTGGGGTAGGTACTATAATTTCGAAAGTTTTTTTTGCTTTAAGACCAGTGTGACAGTTCGATAGTTTTAACCGCAGTGAAGTTTCAATTTAGAATTTAGTGGAGTTTTCTTTATATATAAGGTGACTGGTAATTATAGTGACCGATATTTAAACCCGTGATTGTACTACTCAATAGCTGCTAACAGCTGATCGGTGCGAAGTTCATTGAACTTTGCGCGCGCCAGTTGTATTGTAATTGTGATAAAAATAAAACTATTGAGTATACAAAAAAAGTTTCTTTGGGAAAGTTGATTGTAATCATGAGTACAATCACGTGTTTAAATATCGGTCACTAATTACCAGTCACCTTATACATATAGTGTGAAAGCAATTACGAGATCGACTATAGCACTCTTTCCCAAAGTAGGCGAGAACGTCCCCTTGAGGGTGCTAGTAGTAAGAGACCCAGAAAAAAATGGGGGTGATTTGTAATTTCATCTAAATAGTGGCTTTTAATTAGGTGCAAAAATGGGGGCGCTAACAAATCATTTATTCTGAAAGTGGGCACTAGACATAAGTTTGGGAACCCTTGGACTATAAGTACATTAAGTGATTGACTGCCGCGCAGCAGACACAATAGAAAAACTATTGTTTGTCGGACACACGGTGACCGCGTTGGCGTTCAACGTGTTAAAGATAAAATCCTTGCATGCGCTTCGGGCGCCAGCAACGCCGCTACTTGCGTAACTCGTACTTTAAACAACTATGTTATATCTGTGTTTGTGCTGAATAAACATTTTTCTTTCTTTCTTCTTCTATATCTTGTTTTTTTCCCACAGGCATGATGACAAATCAATCCCAGAGCTGTTGACAACCCTCGTGAGTCGCGACAAGCCGCTGCCGGTGGCCATGGGTGCTGCGCGCTGCCTCACGTTCATGCACCGTGCGGGTGCGTTACCTGCTGACGACGCGAGGTGAGTGCGTCATTATACTGGTCAAATAGGTTTTTTTCTTTGGGAATGTCATCTCGCAACCTAGGCTAAAGTGTAAATAAGTTAAGGCTAAAGTGTGTATAAGTTGTCGGCTGCTTAACAGAACTTGCCTCAATCAATTAAGGTCTCCAGACTAGTGCTTTAGCTGGGAAGAAGAAGTCAAACAGATTTTTTTTTGGGAATGCTAATGCTGCGCAGGTCATCCTACGCAGTTGTCGCCTGCTTAACAGGACTTGCCTCAATCAATTAAACAAACTCCCCAACAGCACATATTTGCCTTTAAGTCCAGTAGTTTAAGCGGGATTGTCCGAAAGGGTTACCGCCACCCCGGAACGTAAAAGGCTAAGGAAGGACCATGGATGGGGTTTAGTCAGTCTGACACTCCCTTCCGCTCCACCCAAAGCGGGAGAAGTCATTTGATGATTACCCATCCTAAAAAAAAGAAAAGTCCTAAAAAAAAAAGAAAAGTAGTACTTAGTAGTAAAGGCAATACACTGCCGCGTGCTATTTAAATATCGTGTTTTGTCTAAAGTTCGGACTAGCGCATTTATTGGATAGGTCAAATGTTAGGTTATCTGATTAATACAAATATGCGTTTTACTCATTGCCCGGCGATGTTAGATGATTTTATTGCTTTCTATTTCAATCTGCCTAGGCTTTTTCCAACTATTTTGCGTTCGGCTTGTCGTCTAACCGGATGCAGCTGAATACCGTTATTGCTGAACACCAATATATTTACATGGAGCCACTGCCTATCTGATCTCCAAAACCTAGTTCCAGGTTAACATGAACCCTTTGGTATTGTCACAGTAGGCTTCTAACTACCTGTAACAACTGTCAAAGATCTACGAATGACAGCCGGGACCAATAGCTTAACGGGCTTTCCGAGGCGCGGAAGGCACTCTATATGTAATTGTCGTCGTTGTGATTTAGCGATGAGCCCCGTAACTTGCTAATTAGTAGTATATAATCATATTTTTATATGAATTTTATCTAAACCATGTAATGCATGAAATAAATGAATTATTCTGAGTGACTAGCTGCTGCCCGCGGCTTCACCCGCATGGATTTCGCCAATTATCCCACGGGACTAACGAATACCCTATGTATTAATCCAGGTTATAATCTATATCTATGCCAAATTTCATCCAGATCTGTTCAAACAGTAGTTTTTGTCAAGTAACAAACATACAAATACACACACACACGCTCACAAACATTCGCCTTTATAAAATTAGTGTGATGGGGTCTTTGGTCGGTCTGTCTCTGACTGTAGACTGATTATGAATATGCTTTTTATTCCAGAGTGGTGTTCGGAGCCCTCCCATGTCTGGCCCGGCTGTGCACGAAGGACATGCCGGAAGACATCCGCGCGTCGGCGGCCGAGACCTTAGCTTACTTAGCAGAGGTATGCGACAGTTGCCTCACGTAAGGGAACACATTATTCATGAATAGACCTACACTACATCTTCACATTTACTTCATACATGGTTTATGATTAACAACCTGCACTCTGGACTGATGTAGTCATAACCTCTAGTGAGTTCAGAAATTTCTTGTCTTTGAACTTATAAAAGTTCTAGCGGCATCGACATGCGAACTGTGCGTCACGCTGACGTCACGCAAAATCCTGCATCGCGCAAGCAAAGTTTACCGCGCCACTAGCAAATATACAACGTCCCAACATCAATATCTCTATAAACTGATTCGAGTTATCCGAATATCAACCTTACGGGCTATTCTTGTCAAATAAATTGGTTCATTTTATAAACACTGGTTTCTGACATTTATTTAGATCCAACTAATAATGATTTAAATTAAACTTATTACTATTCCTGCGAGAATAGTCGACAGGTCAATCGTTGCACCGTTGAACACACTCCAGGCATATTTGTGGGAAAGAAAAATGGACATTATTAAATTGGTACAATGTGATAACAGATTAGTTATTTTTTGCAATGCCATACACTAGCGAAATATTGCTATACACGTTTGCCTGCCTCTTCCGGGATAGAAGCGTGATTATATGTGTTAAATCATTCTTTGTACTAATTGAAACCATTTCTATCATTCTAGGTAGACACATCTCTGCAGAGGCTAGCAGCGATCTCGAACCACCTGATGACATCACTGGCAGAGATAGTCAACTGCCAATCACCGGCCGCCAAGCAAGGCGCGTTCAAATGTTTCGCATCCCTGGGAGCTAATGACGAGGATATACGGAAGAGGATCATAGAGACGCATGGTTTGATGGTGCATGTTGTCAATGGAATGAATAACCCGGAGGCTTCGGTGAGAATATTTTGTTAAAATGTTAGTGAAGTCTTGAGGTCATCTACTCAATGGGCTTATGAGAATTGACATCAATACAGTAGTATTTTTCATGTTGCAATATTACTACAGCGAGTGATCTGTGGGCTGTTGAGGTCGTGGGTTCCACGCGCGCCTCAAAGAGATTTCAGCATTTGAAGGGCCGAAGCCTGCTGAGTAAGCAGAATTGTCCGAGAGGGTTACCGCTACCCCGGAACATAAAGGGCTAAGGAAGGAACATGCATGGGTTTTAGTCAGTAAAAGTCTGACACTCCCTTCCGCTCCACCCAAAGCGGGAGAAGTCATTGGATGATTTCCCAACCCCAAGAAAAAAGGGGTCTCTAAAATAAAAATATGCCTTATGTAAAAGCAACTGAAATTCGTACACATATTACGAAAAGAAAAACACTTGAACGTCGACAACAATGCAATGCTTTTGTTTCTAAACTTTGAATGATTTTTTTTTTTAGGTAAGATTAGCGGCTGTGAGATGTCTGCACTCACTGTCAAGATCTGTGCAGCAATTACGAACGACATTTCAGGTAAATAATTCAAAATTCTCCAACCCCCTTTTCACAAGCAAGACTGAGATTTATTTCTAATGACATAAGGTTCAAATTCGAATGAACCGAACAGACAATACATACTAGTATTATTTTCTAGGACCATGCCGTATGGAAACCTCTGATGCAGCTGCTAGGCGACTCCCCTGGAACAGAACTACTCACAGTTGGGTCATCAACGCTCTGTAATTTACTCCTCGAATTCTCACCAGCCAAAGAACCAATGTTGGATCAAGGTTTGTTACACACTTTATTGCCAATCATTGGCGCGTGATATTAGTGTTCTAGGTAATTTATTTGTGTATTTTTCGTAGGTGCTGTAGAAATGTTATGTAATTTGACGAAGATGCCCGAAGCTGCGCTGAGGTTGAATGGAATTTGGGCGCTCATGAATATGGCCTTTCAGGTAAACTATATATACTATTAGACTATTTTAATGTTATAAATTCCAAAGTAACTGTGTCTCAAAGAATAATAATAATCAATTTGCTGAGCCTTTTTCCAACTATATTAGGGTCGGCTTCCAGTCTAACTTGATGCAGCTGAATACTAGTGTTTTACATGGAGCGACTGCCTATCTGACCTCCGCAACCCAGTCAGTAACTGGGTAATACGATACCCCTTGGTAAGACTGGCTGTCAGACTAATAATAATAATACCAGCCTACAATAATCCCACTACAGGGAAAAAACCGTCATCTCATACATATATTCATGAGAAGACACGAGTATTGATTACCACGCTTGCTCAAGATGGGTTGGCGATTTCAGAGTTATATTAACCCATACTCTGCCACGAACGTGTGTGTGTTGAAGGCACAAAGCTTAGAATAGCACAAAAAATAGTGGCAGTGTATATAAAAAAAATTTTTTTTTTTGTTTACCTGGCATGTTGTGCAGTAGAAACAGCCAGGAGCCTTGGCGTCTTGCACATAGGCCAGCACATCAAGCGACCCCAATCTGTCAAATGTCTTTGATTGTTTTTCAACTTTATTACAAAAGCATAAGGTTCATTTTCAATTGGGATAATTTGAAGTTAGGAATAGCTTGATGTGCTGGCGTCTGTACATTAAAAATATTTTCTAGTTTATTAAACAGTGTTATTATTTCAGGCTGAACAAAAAGTAAAGCAGCGCATTCTAAGCTGTTTGGGCACTGAGCAAATGTTTCGCTTGCTGGGCGACAGCGACACGCGCGTCATCATGAAGACCCTCGGGCTACTGCGCAACCTGCTGTCGACCAGGCACCACATAGACGCCATCATGAGCGAGTACTCCTCACAAGTTATGCAGGTATGACGCTTAATAAATTTTCGTTTCCAAAGGTCTTTCGTAAAAAAAAAACGAATTTAAAAATGGTCCCTTTTTCTGTACAATCACGAGCAAAAATATGAATACAGTTCGCTATGTCAAAAGCGGTTTTCTCCTTAAATGAAATTGTATGCTGTTACACATACTGCATTTTTGAACCCATAGGTTTACTGGTCATGTACGTATTTCAGAGTTGAAATAGGTATTTCACGAGAAAATCGCTTCTGAATATTACTAGGTGTATACGTACTGGGTATTACGATACTCTTTGGTAAGACTGACTGTCAGACTTTCGGGCTTCTGGCTACCCGTAACGACTGACAAAGATCCACGAATGACAGCCGTGACCAACGGCTTAACATGCTTGCTGAGACACGGAAGAGTCTCGATATGTAAAGATGGTCACGCATCCACGGACCACCTTTGGCAAACGTAGCTTAACCTACCGTCTACTACAATGTCGGTTGTTGTATCGTGCAACGTGTTTGGACTCTTAGTCAATGTCCATGCCACGAAATACGTGAACTGTGCAGTAAGATTCGAATTCCTAATGAAATTATGAGTACCAAACCACGCTATTGCCACGGTAATATTATCTATACAGTATTGTAACTCGGCCGCATTTTTGAAATAAATGCCTACAGCCGCGCGGTACGTAAACATGCGACAGGGCTGCCCGCCTCAAACATTTTGAATTACATTTGCCTACTTTGTGTTTCTATTTAGTTTTGTGATTGTAAATACACTTTTTTTTTATAAAGAAATATAATACTTTGTGTTCAATAAAAACGCGTGTTGTTTTTTGATTGGTAGATTGGTAGAAATCGGTCTTATAAATTTGCGACCGAAAAATATTTGCGCCTCGACTGAGACGTACGAAATGCTTTATTATTAAATTTTAAAGTATAAAAAAGCCGCATTCCAATATAAAGCTTAATTAAAAATTGTTTTAGAAAACATGCAACCAAAAACAGCATAATGTATCCTACTCGTCATATTAGATATGTACAGTACTCCCAAATTAATAATGCACATGCAGATCTTCGCTAATTGTCGTATTCCCGGAAACACCCGAATCATTGAATCGTTCGAGTCCCTTGCATTTTGCACCTTGTTCGAAAGAACTAGGAGTCAATATCATGTGTACACAATCGAAAACAATTCGGGCGGTCGGCGGCGGTCGGCGGTCAGTCAAAGGTCCGTCAGTCGTCTTGTCATATTGGTGGTGACTGCACGTGTTCTCTTTGTCTGGAATTATATAGAGCTACTATTACACACCTGTTTTGTTTTAAAGGTGAATTTAATTTCAACTTTAATTATCTTATTCAAATTGAAATAGTTAATTTTGTAAAATATATAAATATACTAACATTTTTCACGTTTTTTCAATACTAAAAAATTAAAAATACCAACGTAAAATACATATTAAGTACTAGAAAAAGCATATTAAAAATCAGATTTAGGCTTATATGAATTATAGCTCGCTATTTACTTACATGGAAATATTGAATCAAAGGAGACGGGCGAATCTGGGCCTAACGTTACACAAATGAAATATTTATCAATATTTTATTTCAGTTTTTTGTGGTCAATTATAAAATATTAAGCAGTTTTATCATGGCATAAGAAATTAAATATTTAATTAAATTAATACTGACTTCCCTTACTTCCTTTTTGAAAAAATGTTGCCAGATGAAATAGGTAAGTTAATCGATGTTACAATCGACTGTTATAACAAAAATGGAATAACTAATTATCTAAAATAATTTCAAAGTGTTTCGTTTTTATTCTTTATTACATAAGTTTAAACAAACCACATATATTTATTAAGCTTTTTCCTCGTGACACTTTAACGTTTTAATAAAAGTCGTACAAATAAAATTGATGAAAAATCGATTTCACAATCGATCGTCAATGTTTTAATATACAGGCAACAAAACGGAAGTCATGTCAATGTCAGGTCAAAAACTCAAACGTCAATCAAATCATTAGCTTCGTACGTTATCTTTGAGTTTGTGGCCGTAAGCTAATGGATATTTGCTGTTGTGTTTTCGTTTGCTGTAATACTTATTATTTATTGATCTTGTAACGACTTTGGCTACGTATAAAGGATTCTGACGGTTATTGCTTTAACGATCGACCCACGCATTTGAAAGTGTTTTTAATTCATACTCCCTCTGCTGCTATCTCAAACTTCTAGAATCTAGTTGGACGGCGTCTAAATCTTCAATGTATGAATGTCCTACAATAAATTCAGGTTTATTCTAATTAACAATAAAGTCAAATAGTTATTTTCTCGAAATATAACGTGAGGGACGGTGTCTAACCTTAGCTTAGAGTTTGTTTTGTACAAACCAATATCATCCTATATTTTCTTTATCCCATGGAGCAGCCGTAAATAATTTAGTTTTTTTTAAATGGTATAAGTGTATAAATAAAATAATTCAGTAATGGTTACTGTAACATCAAGCCCAACTTTCTATGAACTTTCGCCCGTCTCCTTTCGTTACTGATAAATCAATATTTATCTCTTTTAGGACAAAACACATAATCACACTAAATTATGCATGAAGAAAATGCACTTAACCACTCTATATACATATCGTCTTCCGACGCTCGGGAAATACGACCGTTGCCGAACAGTGGCGAAGATTTCTATGCGCATTATCACTTTTGGAGACCTGTACTTGAACTCATTTTTAAAGAAAAAATCGCGCGGTTATGGTTAAAAAAACAATACACCGTCCGTTCGTCGCTGCGGCAAAGTCGTGACTGTCCGCGTGCCTAGCGCATGCCGAGATCGAGCGCGTAGGTATAACTCGTGTTTCGTCCGTTTGTATGAAGTTGGAATACTGTATAGATAGTATTACCGTGCTATTGCAGTATGGTAACTGAAGGTCGGTTCTTTCTCAGCGCTCCAACGCGCAGTTGTCACGTGATGAGTGCAGTCTTCTTCCATTAAGTACTCTACTACACTCTAAATGCCGTAACGTTCAACTGTTTATTGTTCACAAATAAATTTAGAAAAAAGTAAAAATTTGTGGCCATATTTGATAAAATACTCTTTTTTTTGTCACCAGGCTGTGATAGTAGTGCTGGAGGGTTCTTACCCTGCAGAGGTGAAAGAACAAGCGTTGTGCATCCTCGGCAACATTGGCGACGGCGAGAAGGCTAAGGATCTCATCATGGCTAACGAAGACGTGCTCAGGAAACTGGTTGATTACCTGGTAAGGACGTTGGTTTTAAATATTTGAGCTATTGGCCTTCTTTCTAGTCTTCAATGTACAGTCACGGAATAAAAAGGTTAAGCTTCTTTAGGTTACATTTTATTTCAACTGTATTATGTTGACTACGACAACATTAAAAAAAAATATATAAAAAATGTTTTTAAAACTGGCTTGACCTGCTTATTCCGCGAGTGTATTTGTATACACTCGGCTTTAAACCATCGAACCATTTTTGAATTTCGAACTGTATTTCGACTAAAGTTCTAATTATAATCACTGACGTCAAACTTAAGTTTAGATTGTGAAAAATGTATTAAGAACTTGAGAACTTAAGAACCGTGCTCAGAATAAAAGTCAAAATACAATAACCGCCTCGAAGGTTTCGGGCCGGGACTAAACTTTGAACGTATTAACGTAAAAGGAAATTTAATTATAATCATCAACAAACAGAGAATAGAGAAAGATCAGCCATTATACTAAACAAAAAACAAAAGTAATTTATTCAAACTAGGCTGAAAATCAGCACTTTACTCACTATAGAAGAATACTTTTGCTATTATTATGCTATGTTCTCACTCAAACTTACTATGGAATATTAGACTCTTTTTTTCCCTTAATTTATTTATAAGGATTTAGGGAATTTATTATCTGTGCAGTATTATATCACTGAGTCGAGAACTGAAATGGTTAAACCTCCCTTAAAACCGTTTATAACTACATAGTGCATGTGACTTGGGACAAGTTTTTCGTCTGTGTTGCCATTTAAAAATTGCTTTACATTTTTGTTTTTTGCGACTGTATGTGCAACTAATAGTGGGTCAACTTGACAGTTTATCAAAAATTACAGCTCAAACGCTCCGATGGAGCTTAGCATACTGATCACACAAATCATCATCATCATCATCGTACTATAACGGCCATCTTGGATTTGTTAAAATTTGAATCGAAAATTTGCATGTGAAGGCTCGAATGAGCTCTACTTCCGATCCTCGACCTAAATCACCACCTCTTATATCAGTATTATTTTAATATTACTTCAGTGTGAGAATGAGACGGAGCTATACAGGACGTATAGCTCCGTGTCTTTCTCACTATGAAGTAATATTTAAATATTACTGTTAATAAGTGTCTGCATGATTGCTTTTCGAAAACACACGTTGATTGGCTGTAAGACATGTAGCCTGTGCTTGTATAAAGCCTTTTCGTTTGCGATTCTCGCTTACCGATAAACGAAAGTATACACTGCTTTATTTTATTTTCCTTCTAGATTTCGCTAACAAACATGACAGTGTATTCATGGTACTGTGCGGAATGAATGTTTTTTTTAATATAGAATTCTGCTTGTATGTGAGAAGTGTGATTGTGATTATTATATTATTATTGGCTATCTCTCTAGTCCTGCAGCATTTGGATCAGTAAAATTAAGTTGGTATTAAGAATTTCAGTAATTACTCTTTGATCGATAAATGAAAAGATCGAAATAGTAAAGCTATGAATGGTGATAATGATGCCAAAAGCATCTCTATGGATGATCTTGCAAATGATTTTATCCCAGTAGAAGTCCGCAAATACTTTCGAGACACTTCCGAATTTAACGTTCCTTCTTATCCTGCAATCATAAATCCTATTAATTGAAAATGATGTGACGTTTCTGTTGAAATGACTCAACGTTCATTTTTGCAAGAATGTCGCAGATCATATTGGGATGTTGGCCCTAGGTCCAAGCATCAAAACGGTCCTGGGGACAAACATCGACCGGGTACGTGACGAGAGCGATTCAATGGGCGATTGAAAAGACGACGGAAGGTATGTGCTTATGTAAACAGAGTGACTGAGCATTTGGATGAGTAGACCGTCTGAGAGAATCGAGCTTAAATGAGCTCTTCATTGGTATATAGTACAACATTACATGCAAAAGTCCAAATGGACAGGAGTAAATTACGCAGACAGATTATAAAGTTGAGTGTGGAATGAGTGTGAGTTGCTTTTTTGTCTGTGATTGTATTACTATGTAACATAATTTAGGCCAATATATGGCAATGCTGCGTAAATGTTAATATATAATTCGCCGTAGGAATGTACGCTTCGAGTTTTCGGAGGCTATGGCAGATATGTCGAAAATTACGCGTCGGAAATGCAAGGAAGGTTGAAATTCCTTCGGACCAGTTTTCAGGCAACGGCCAGTTTATTCCAATACGCCAAAATGCGGACTCATTTCAGCTATTTTTAGGTCGCGTATTTTCGGCAGATGTGTCATAGCAGAAAAGTTAACCGAGTTTTTAACGCGGTGACTTTTATCGTGTACTGGATATCGAACGCAATGCTAAGCCGTGAATTGTCAAATAATGTATTTTGAACACTCGGTTGAATTCTCAATGTTGGACAACACCGGAAGTTGAAAATTTAGTGCACGACAAAAAACCGTTGCGTTAAAACCGCCTGCGCGTAGCTGGGCTTTGATTTTCGTGGGAAGGGAGCGCTAAACGAATTTTTTTGATGTTAGCGAGCTAGGACATAGTTTTACGTTGTTTGGTGGGCACGCAGGCGCATCCGGAGAGCAAGCTGCAGGAAGCAGCGCTGTTCGTGGCGGGGAACCTGGTGTGGCGCGGCGAGGCGGGCGCCGCCGCTCGGCAAGCGCGGCTGGCCGAGCTGGGCGTGCTGCGCGCGCTCAAGCTGCTGCGCGCAAGGCACGACGCCGCTCATCTGCACGACAAGTGGGTGCACTGCTCATGCTACAACTGTACTAGTATATAACCTGGTGTGGCGCGGCGAGGCGGGCGCCGCCGCTCGGCAAGCGCGGCTGGCCGAGCTGGGCGTGCTGCGCGCGCTCAAGCTGCTGCGCGCAAGGCACGACGCCGCTCATCTGCACGACAAGTGGGTGCACTGCTCATGCTACAACTGTACTAGTATATAACCTGGTGTGGCGCGGCGAGGCGGGCGCCGCCGCTCGGCAAGCGCGGCTGGCCGAGCTGGGCGTGCTGCGCGCGCTCAAGCTGCTGCGCGCAAGGCACGACGCCGCTCATCTGCACGACAAGTGGGTGCACTGCTCATGCTACAACTGTACTAGTATATAACCTGGTGTGGCGCGGCGAGGCGGGCGCCGCCGCTCGGCAAGCGCGGCTGGCCGAGCTGGGCGTGCTGCGCGCGCTCAAGCTGCTGCGCGCAAGGCACGACGCCGCTCATCTGCACGACAAGTGGGTGCACTGCTCATGCTACAACTGTACTAGTATATAACCTGGTGTGGCGCGGCGAGGCGGGCGCCGCCGCTCGGCAAGCGCGGCTGGCCGAGCTGGGCGTGCTGCGCGCGCTCAAGCTGCTGCGCGCAAGGCACGACGCCGCTCATCTGCACGACAAGTGGGTGCACTGCTCATGCTACAACTGTACTAGTATATAACCTGGTGTGGCGCGGCGAGGCGGGCGCCGCCGCTCGGCAAGCGCGGCTGGCCGAGCTGGGCGTGCTGCGCGCGCTCAAGCTGCTGCGCGCAAGGCACGACGCCGCTCATCTGCACGACAAGTGGGTGCACTGCTCATGCTACAACTGTACTAGTATATAACCTGGTGTGGCGCGGCGAGGCGGGCGCCGCCGCTCGGCAAGCGCGGCTGGCCGAGCTGGGCGTGCTGCGCGCGCTCAAGCTGCTGCGCGCAAGGCACGACGCCGCTCATCTGCACGACAAGTGGGTGCACTGCTCATGCTACAACTGTACTAGTATATAACCTGGTGTGGCGCAGCGAGGCGGGCGCCGCCGCTCGGCAAGCGCGGCTGGCCGAGCTGGGCGTGCTGCGCGCGCTCAAGCTGCTGCGCGCAAGGCACGACGCCGCTCATCTGCACGACAAGTGGGTGCACTGCTCATGCTACAACTGTACTAGTATATAACCTGGTGTGGCGCGGCGAGGCGGGCGCCGCCGCTCGGCAAGCGCGGCTGGCCGAGCTGGGCGTGCTGCGCGCGCTCAAGCTGCTGCGCGCAAGGCACGACGCCGCTCATCTGCACGACAAGTGGGTGCACTGCTCATGCTACAACTGTACTAGTATATAACCTGGTGTGGCGCGGCGAGGCGGGCGCCGCCGCTCGGCAAGCGCGGCTGGCCGAGCTGGGCGTGCTGCGCGCGCTCAAGCTGCTGCGCGCAAGGCACGACGCCGCTCATCTGCACGACAAGTGGGTGCACTGCTCATGCTACAACTGTACTAGTTTATAATCTTCACACATACTTGCCCCCATATTTTAAATCAATACGCCCACATTTTTTTTTGTCGACTTATGCAGAAAGTTGACATTTAAGTAATAGGAAACGTTTGGTTTGGATTCCAGCCTTATCTACTTCTAATACAAAGAACATAAGATTTTATATACAGTTTATTTTTTGGAGCCACGGTGCCTCCTTGGATCACTATAGGGCCCCTGAGTGGTCCGCGCGCCTGGTGGGAACGCATGGTGGGAGTTCTACACGCCATTTTTGTCGGTCAGTTTAGTTTACCGCAACTATTTGAGCGGATAAACTCTAGTACTTTGTAGCCTGATGCGGCGACATTTGAATGGGATTAAAAATTCCGTAGAGATAATTTTTAGTCACATTAATATTAGAGAGGCGAAAGTTTGTGAGTACGTGTTTGAGTTTGTATGTTTATCCGTCCTTCACGCTCAAACGGCTGAACGGATCTGGATGAAATTTGGCACAGAGGTAGTTTATGACCTGGATTAACAGTTAGGATACTTTTATCCCAGTAGTACGTTTCCTTGGGATAATTTCCGACAACGACGCGGGCGAAGCCGATAGCAGCAGATAGTAATTCATAAATATCGTTTTTTTTTGTTAAAGTAATAATTTTGTTTCAGAGTGAAGACGGCTCTGGCGCAGTTTAATGACTTCACATAATGCCGCACGGGCCACAGGCACAAACGAATGAGACGATAGTGTCTGGTTAGTTATAGTAACGCTTGTGATTCAGTCGAATGTCGACAGTGAGTTATCCAGTCATAAACCTTATGATATTACGACACTATGTGTAGATGTAAGTATTTAATTGTACATAAATAAGTTCACAAATTGTTATATCGACGAGGTGTGTTATTGAATTTATTTATTTTTTTAATTTAATCCTGTTTACGTCATCGTTCATTGTCAGTAACTGTATAATTCATAGCGTGTATGGAACATTTTGACGAGTATCTCCCCAAAGATATCGATACGCGTCTCTAACGACAGAGGTGCTAGAACCCCTCACAAAATGGATATTTTTGTGAAACTAGCGAAATGTAGTTAAACTACAATAGTGTAATTTAGTTAGATGTTGATATAACTGGCGTTTTATATGCCCTATGTATATTGGAATCATGTTTATTGGGGAACGTTGTCCGACGGTGGGTGTCATATTATTTGGAAATTTTCTTGCTTTGATAAGATCTGTATTGATTGTATTGTAAGGTTTGAACCGATAGGTTCTGATAGGTTTGGAAATGACTCACATTGGTCAAAATTTGATGTTTATTGGTTGAATATAAAATATTTTTTAATAAAGTGGTAGCTTTTGAAGTGTGGTAACACAAATATTTGACAATCAGTGTTACCAGTTGACGAAAACTATTTTGAATGAATAAATTATAATCTGTAATGTTTTTTTGTGCATGTATTATTTGGTTTAAGTTAAGTTTGGAAGATTTAAGACTCATTGCTAACATATACAGTGGATACAGACCCCTTCGTGGGTACTGCGGCGTGATGTTATGTTAGCTAACATATAACTTGACCTTATTTGGCCGCTAGGAAATGCGTTAGAGAATTCCGAGTGATTCCTAGACGAGTGAAATCAGACTCTAAAATGTATCAATATTTTTTTTGGATCATCCATAACGATCAATAGGCTAAATTATATCAATAATATCCACGGTTGGACTTTAACAAAGTAAATTGAAAACGGAAGTACGAATACTCAATTTCTTGTTGTATAGTAAATATTGAAGAATTTGTAAATAAATGTCACGAAAACAAAAACAAGAAATGAGTTTCGTATTTTTCTCTCGAACGAGTCTCATGAGATGACGGCGATATTGAGTAGGTAGCTTTTGATAATGCAATCAGTGTATGACTGTCTATTTATACAACTAATTCTAATACTTTTACCTTCGGAGTAATTGCTTATGGGCTATATTTTAATAGATAATGTACTCGATGCCAATGCTGTGCACATGTAATCTTCCATTTCTATAAAAACTATATATTGACGTAATTTGGTTGGGCTTTCGAAAGATGGTTGGACGAGGAATCATATTCAATGTTACGAGAAAGGTTGATGATTTTTTGTTCAAGATAATAAAATATTTTGAACTATTATTTACTGCTGACTTCAAAACAAGTGAGTGTTTCATCAGAAATACCTTATTATAATATGTTATTTTCATGGTCAACTTCCAATATTCCTTCTCCGCCTTTTTCGAAGCCAAACCTATCAGTTAGACTGATGTGATATTGACTTACATTGTTGTATCTGATGTAAAGGCAATTAATTGTCTTGAACAAACAACTTCACATATTAATTCACATAATTCTGATATTGTGAGCCGAATATCTAAAGGCCGCAGGCATCCGTTGGATGAGGGAGGCCCTGAACCGGAAGAAGTGGCGGTGAACGGGGGGTTGGGGGGAGGTTTAGTTTACTAAACGCCAACGTCCTTGGCAGGTGCGGTCATAAAATGAGGGAGGGAGATGCCGTGACAAGACTGTATGGAGATTATTTATTTTAAGTATTACCAACGAGATATACATAATATTTTTTCCAAAATAATATAAAATAAATACTTGTATAGTATATTAAGGGATACTGCAGCACAGCTTACACACTTTCGAGTATGAAATAAAACTTATGAACACATAATGTAAATTGAGTTTTAAGACACACCGTCCTACTCGCACCTTTGATGACCGCGTCTGCCGCGACTCTTGTTGTTTATTATGTGAATTAATCTGAAAAGTTGTCATAAACGCTGAAAACCATATTGAATAATTAAGTATTTTGAGCAAGGTAGCTTAATATCGTATTTGCTCATTCGATTATGTTATTGTTTGAGTCGTCGATCATGATGGCCGAATTTTGTACATTATTTTGGTATTTTTATTGGTGTAATTATGATTTAAAAAAATGTTAGTGCTTGTATAAAATATTTCGTTCGCATTAATATGCTTACGTAATAGATGTGACGTGTTTTCACACTTGGTTGCTTGCCAATAGACGAAAATGGGGTTTAGGCGGTGGTTTTAACGTTGACTATCATTTGTGCTACTGAATCATGCCACTATGTCAAACTCAAACTCAAAGTATTTATTTCAAATAAACCAATTACAGGCACTTTTGAATTGTCAAGGTGTCGGTCAGTCCGAGAAATGAAGCTAGTTGCCCATTCCAAAGGAGTAGGTACCTATGGAGAAGAACGGGCAAGAAACTCCATGGACACTCTTTTAAACAAAATATGGTTACAAAATATTGGTTACATAGTTCATATTAATATTATACATGTGAGAACGATGCAGAACGTTAAAAGCATCAGATATAAAATATGTAAAAACTATTCAATAGTTAAATTAAAACAAGCCTTAGCCGCTAAGAGATGACCAGTCCCTACTGACTGTCATTGATGTTAGTCCTGTACCTGTACCTGTTATATCGTTTAATCTTTAGTAGGACTATAAAATAAAGAAGTAACGGAGTTCTATAACGTGGCTTCGAGGAATCTGGCAGAACATGTAGCGCAGCCTTTTCCAAAGTGGGTGATAACGCCCCCTTGTGGGCGCTTCAGGCCCAAAAGAGAGGCAGTAAGAGACCCAGAAAAAAAATGGTGGCGTTGTGTAGAGGCTTAGGGGGCGATTTGTAGTTACATCTAGATAGTGGTTTGTAAGTAGGTAAAAAAATGGGGACGCAAAAAAATATTTTGTTCTCAAAGTGGGCAGTAAACAAAATAAGTCTGGAAACCCCTGATATAGCGTAACAAAAATAGCTAACTAAACCAAAAACTTTTGACTCTCGATGCTAGAGATCATACTAGATGGTTTGCTATGTAGTAACCCCCGTATACAGCGAAAGAAACTTCGTCCCAACCACAACTCCTCCCGACTTTTATATTCTATGAATGCACAGAGGTCAGCACATCAGGTCATCTATGAAATTTCTTTAATAGATTTTCAACTTTATTACTGTGCATTAAGGTTCATATTCAAAGGGGACAATTTGACAGTTAGGGATAGCTTGATGTCCTGCGATACCTTGATACCTTCAATTATGCACGGGGAATGTTAAAATAAATTGAACTTGCATCTCGTTCAATGTGTTAAATTAACAGTTGTAGTCTACAGGCACTCGATTAATTGATTCGTGCCATAGCTTCTTTAGTCTATGACATGAAGTGCTACAAACATCAATATGGCGCCAATGGGTCAGGTATGCGGTGATCCTAAAGCAAACAAGTGTGAAAAGGCAATATTCATTTTGATGTTTATGTTTTTTATAAATTATACAAATTATGTTCAAATGACTGATAGATTAGGCTAATACTTTGACGAATATAATATGAGTTTGTATTATTTCTGTGAATGAGTCATTCCCCATCCATTTCATTTGTGCTCTATTTATTGTTATTTGTAAACCTCATCTTTTTAATGTACTGTGTAGTAACCAAGATGTTAATTTTCGCTCATATTTTTGACGTTGCGATTTCTGAAATGTAGAATAATATTATTTATGACAAGTTACGTTTTTCATGTTAATATGAAGATAATGCGAAAACTGATTTTGTTTTATTTTCTATGATCGTCTATCCCTTCGGGAGTCGTGATGATGGTCGAAAAAATTAAATCGATACCCAAGAGATGCACGAAAAAATCAACACTATTCTTCTCTTAGCGTGTCGATAACAATCTAAATGTATTCGGCCCAGAATTCGGCTACTTGTTTCGCGCTATCATTAGCGTCCAACAGTTCCTGCAACGTGCATACGGCAGGACACGCAGGACTCGATATTATAGTCCAAGACCCCAGAGCGATAAGACACAACTTATTTTCTAAAGCTCTCGGTTCTAAGTAGTCTCTTGTATACTTCTTAATACCTGTACGTTTGTGGAGTTGGCTCGGTGACACCTGCGCAGGTACCAGGTGAGAAAGGTAACTAAAAATCAGAGTTACTTAACTTAAATGACTGATTTAAATGAATAACCGAAAGTTCTTTGTTTTAGAAAAATAAGTTGTGTCTTATCGCTCTAGGATCTTACTCTATTAAGTCCAAGGCGAAGTTTTCTATGAATCCCCCCCCCCCCCTCCCTTAGCAGGTTTTACTTGCTTTGGGCAACCTATTCCGGAGTCTGTTTAAAGACTTCCAGGTTGGCCAAGGCAAGTCGCACCCGCTCCAACGAATGGAGTGGGTATGGAAACTGTCTCGCTACAGCTTGAGTCTTTCTTTAGATGGTTCGACAGCGCGTTCGGTAACGCAGTGTTTGCTGCTCCCGGCGTTAACATAATATCTACCAAGTGCTCAAACGAGAACGGCATAGAGATCGACACTACTAAAATATGTCGATTACTTATTTAGTCAAATCAGGTATAGATAGCATCGCATACATTGCCACTATTTTTTGTCACATGCTATTCTAAGCTCAGTGCCAACAACAAGCATACGTGTCACCAAAATCCCTACTGAGTGCCTTCAACACGCATTGAAATGTATGGAGAATAAACGCTGCTTCCGGAATTGAGTTCAGTTCTCGCCGCGAATTCTCCTTTTTCGGTTTCGGTTCAGTTGGAAGGCGCCACTCCGAAGCTTGTTGACTAGTTTGCATGTCAAACTCGTAAACCCACGTCTCGTCACCAGTAACAATGCGTTTCATGAATGTTGGGTCCGAACTGACTCGTTCTAGCATGTCCTCAGCGATTTTCATGCGATTGAGTTTTTGGAGAAAATTCAGATCTTTTGGGACTAGCCGAGCAGCAACATGTTTCATACCCAAATGATTAGTTAAAATGGTACGGATCGACTCGTGAGATACAGAAAGTTCGGCGGCTATCTCTCTCAGAGTTGAATTGGGATTTTCAGTCACTATTTTCTTCACATTTGCGATGTTAACTTCAGTTGCAGACGTTGACGGCCTACCAGAGCGAGGCAAATCTTCCATCACATCTCGACCGCTTTTGAACGCTTTGAACCACTCATAAGCACGAGTTTTTGATAAAGTCGATTCACCGTAAGCCTTCTGTAACATTTTCAGTGACTCCGAACACGAAATTCCATTGGCGATGCAAAATTTAAGACAAACTCTTTGTTCGATATTTTTGTCCATTATGAAATTCGCAATACACACTATATGAGGTTAAATGCTCTAAGACTATATATGATATTACTAAAACCAGCACTGTATCTATATATAGGTTAAATGCTCTAAGATATACAACATGTCCCAAAATTCAACGATAAGCCGGCACCAGAGGATGGACCTACTAATGACTACTCGAGAAAAAAAAAGAAAAAAAAAATACCTCTACTTTTTTTTAAATTACTTAAAAAAAATGGAAATTCTTCGAAAATGTATACCCCTTATGACACTTTTAACTACCATGACCACAATTTTTCAAATTTTTCAGTTTTTTTGTTTGTATCGGCAACCTAAGTAGTACTACTATTCACCATAATCTTTGAAAATTACAGAATTTTCGTAGTTTTATACAAAAAAACAACCAAAAAAAATTATTTCCCTAAAATTTTGAAAGATTTTAACGTTCAGTACACTTTAAGTCATCGTAGTGTAAAAAAAAAATATGGGCACTACTATGGCAAGTTTTTTTAAAAATTAGCGCAACTAACCTAGATTTTAAAATGGTATAATACTTTAGGAAAACTAGCCACAAAAAAAAAATAATGACACTTTTTCTAATCAAGAACCAAATTTCATAAGTTGTTGTTAATAGTAATCACTTCTACTATGTGCCCAAAATAGATTTTTGTTGTTGGAAAATGTTGAATGAATGAAACAAATGGTGTCAATAAATGTAAATTTATTGCATTATTAATAATATTATAATAAATGTTCGAACTGTTTACCACCGGCATTAATACAAGCATGACATCGCCTTAAAAAAGATCGTTTTATTCGTCGTGCATATCTTCTACTATTGATATGATCCGCAGCCTGAGTGATTTTTTGGCGAAGGTCGTTCAGTGTTGCAATGGGTTTCGAGTAGACTCTGTCTTTGAGACAACCCCAATAGAAGAAGTCCAGGGGGTTTAGATCGGGTGAACGGGGTGGCCATAAAATAGGACCAAGTCGCCCTATCCAACGCCCTGGATACTCTTGGTTTAAGTATTCTCGCACAGGACGGGCATAGTGAGCTGGGCAGCCATCATTTTGGAACCATATGTTTTGTGGATCACTAATGGGCATGTCTTCTAATAATACTGGCAAGTCATTTTGTAAAAAGTTCAAGTAACTATTGCCATCCAAGTTTCCTTGTAATTCAAAAGGCCCAATCACTTTTCCGTTTAATATGCCCGTCCATAGGTTAACCTTGAATTGATATTGGGATTTGTCTTGTCTCATCAGGTGCGGATTTTCATTGCTCCAGCTATGTAGGTTGTGAAGATTTAAATAGCCATCTCTCTTGCAGGTTGATTCATCCGACCATAGAATATTATCCAAGAATTGGGGATCTTCTCTGTGCTTTTGCAGCATCACACGGCAAAATGCGACTCGTAGTGGATAGTCCCGCGGTAATAACGTCTGCACACGCCTGTAGTGATATGGGTGAAGTCTGTGACGTTTTAGGATTCGATGTGCAGTACTTTTTGGGATTCCCGTAGCTATTTCTATGGCACGTACCGAGGTAGTTGAATCATTTTCAATTTCATTGAGAACGTCTTCGTCGCGTTCCGATCTAGGTCTTCCAGCATTTCTCCTGTCAGATGGTAAACGGCCCTCCGAAAACGCTTGATGCACGTTAATAAATACTCGATAATTCGGGTATCTTTGAGCATTTGGGTACCTTTCTCGATATAATCTGCTAGCAGCACTACCATTGCATCGGCACTCTCCATAAATGAGGTGCATATTAGCGTATTCCAACGGTGTGTATGGTAGCGGCATGATAAACGCTAAACAGTCCAAAATACGCCAAAAGTCCAATTCACAAAACACAGTCCAGTTCAAAATAATGCCAGGTTAGTACAGTTTGCAGATCACTTAATCCAGTCCAAAAAGCCAAGCCAAAAGTCGTTAGTACGAGAGTCACATCAATTGAATACGAAACGGTGCACAGTAAACAAAGAAGCAGAGCGTACTGACTTTGTACTTTGTAGAGAACAGCAACATTCCTACCTGCCCTATTGTTATTTAACAACAAACATCTATCTATCTCTCTCTAACGTATAATCGCTCTCTATCTATCTCTCTCTAACGTATACTATCTATCTCTTTCTGACTTCTGAACTTCACTGACTACGCACATGTCCCTTCCAAATTCTAAGAATTTGCGAAAGAAATCTATTTTGGGCACATAGTAGAAGTAATTACTATTAACAACAACTTATAAAATTTGGTTCTTGATTAGAAAAAGTATCATTATTTATTTTTTGTGGCTAGTTTTAATAAAGTATTATACCATTTTAAAATCTAGGTTAGTTGCGCTAATTTTTTAAAAAACTTGCCATAGTGGTGTCCATATTTTTTTTTACACTACGATGACTTAAAGTGTACTGAACGTTAAAATCTTTCAAAATTATAGGGAAATAATTTTTTTTGGTTGTTTTTTTTGTATAAAACTACGAAAATTCTGTAATTTTCAAAGATTATGGTGAATAGTAGTACTACTTAGGTTGCCGATACAAACAAAAAAACTGAAATATTTGAAAAATTGTGGTCATGGTAGTTAAAAGTGTCATAAGGGGTATACATTTTCGAAGAATTTCCATTTTTTTTAAGTAATTTAAAAAAAAGTAGAGGTATTTTTTTTTTCTTTTTTTTTCTCGAGTAGTCATTAGTAGGTCCATCCTCTGGTGCCGGCTTATCGTTGAATTTTGGGACATGTTGTATATAAAAGAAAGACGGGTTTGTTCCCTTCGTTATAACTCGAGATCTGCTGGACCAATTTTCATGGTTTTTGTTTCGTTGGATTTGTCTCCGCCCTGAATCGCAGAATACATTTTAATTTTTTTTTTTTTTCGATCAGCTGCTGATTTTCCTCCTATATGGTAGGTAGGGTAGGGTAGGTAGGTAGGTAGGGTAGGTAGGTAGGGTAGGTAGGTAGGGTAGGTAGGTAGGTAGGTAGGTAGGGTAGGTAGGGTAGGTAGGGTAGATAGGTAGGTAGGGTAGGTAGGGTAGATAGGTAGGTAGGGTAGGTAGGGTGGGTAGGTAGGGTAGGTAGGTAGGGTAGGTAGGGTGGGTAGGTAGGGTAGGTAGGTAATGTAGGTGGGTAGGGTAGGTAGGTAGGTAGGGTAGGTAGCTGGTGTAGGTAGGGTGGGTAGGTAGGGTAGGTAGGGTAGGTAGCTAGGTAGGTAGGCAGGTAGGTAGGTAGGTAGGTAGGGTAGGTATCACAGTTAAGACAGGACAACGTCTGTCGGGTCAGCTAGTTTAATATAAATAACAGATGCAACTCAAACTCCGCGCCAAAATGGAAAACAGTTGTGCCAATCTAACAACTACAAAAAAACAAAAATTTGAATTTGGAACCATAAACAAATCATCCATTCCCGATACTTTTTTGACTGAATGTATATCAAAATGTATTGATCGCGTTTGTGCGTGCAAGGCACTGAGAATGAGCAGAAAACACACAGCTGTGGGGTGGGGTTTTGATAGGTACAGAAAGCTAGGGTATCTTCTATGTAAATTATTGATAACATGAAAACTAAACTTATGGTAGGTACTGTAGATCGGGAAACTGAGAGCCGCCGCGCCCCCACTCACCGAGAGCCTCCAGCCCGAGCTGTTGGAGGAGGTCGTTGCAGCCCTCTTCCCGGCGAGAGCGGAGCACACTCCGCCGCCGATGGCTATGCCCACAGCCGCAGAGCCTCCGGAGGAGGAACACGCCATCGACGTCCCAGAGGTGACACAGGCAGAGATGAGGGCAGCCGTGATGCGGCTCCGGGCCAAGAATGTGGCTCCGGGGCCCGACGGCATCCACGGCATCGCGCTGGCCCTCGCTCTGAAGGAGCTGGAGCCCCAGCTGAGAGGACTCTTCACCGCGTGTCTTGAGCAGGGCCGGTTTCCAACATTATGGAAGACCGGCCGGCTAGTCCTGCTCAAGAAGGCGGGGCGCCCTGCGGACTCACCGTCCGCGTACCGGCCCATTGTGCTGCTCGACGAGGTGGGCAAGATGTTTGAGCGAATCATCGCAGCCCGCCTCGTCGGCCACTTGTGCGGAGAGGGGCCGGACCTTCACGAGTGCCAGTTCGGCTTCAGGCACGGGCGCTCCACCATTCACGCGATCTCGCGGGTGAGAGTCCTAGCGGAGGAAACGGTGTCTCGGGGTGGGGTGGTGATGGCGGTGTCGTTAGACATTTCCAACGCCTTCAACACCCTGCCCTGGAGTTGTATCAGAGAGGCACTGCTCTATCATCGAGTGCCTCTCTACCTCCGTCGCATCGTTGGGGCTTATTTGTCGGAGAGGTGTGTCACCTACGTGGGACGTGATGGCGGTCACCAGCACCCCATGTCGTGCGGTGTTCCGCAGGGATCGGTCGTCGGACCGCTCCTGTGGAACATTGGCTACGACTGGGTGCTGAGGGGTGAGCTCCAGCCGGGCGTGCAGCTGACGTGTTACGCTGACGACACGTTAGTCACGGCCCGGGGGAGCTCGCACAGGGAAGCAGCGTTGCTGGCGACGGCGGCGGTCTCACAAGTTGTGAGCCGCATTCGGCGCCTCGGCCTGGAGGTGGCCCTCAACAAGTCGGAGGCCATGGTGTTCCATGGTCCCCGACGGGCGCCGCCGCCGGGATCACACATTGTGGTCGGGGGGGTCCGGATCGCTGTCGAGCCTACCATGAAGTACCTAGGATTGGTGCTCGACAGTCGGTGGGACTTTGGCCCCCACTTCCGGCGGCTTGCGCCCAAGTTGTTGGGCGCGGCTGGGGCACTCTCAACGCTGCTTCCCAATCTGGGGGGCCCGAGCTCCGCCTGTAGGCGGCTCTACGTGGGGATCGTGCGATCGATGGCCCTGTACGGGGCACCGATCTGGGCGGCTGACCTAACGGCCGGGAGCATCTCTGTCTTGCGTAAGCCACAGAGAGCTATGGCCGTCAGAGTCATTAGGGGATATCGCACGATCTCCTACGAGGCGGCATGCGCACTGGCCGGATCCCCGCCCTGGGACCTGGAGGCGAAGGTCCTCGCGTCACTGTTCCGGTGGCGCGAGGAAATGCGGGCCCGGGGCGAACGACCGATGCAGCAACAACTGGAGCTGCGTCGGTCACAGCTCCACGAGGTCCTGGTGGCGGACTGGCGGGACAGGCTCTCACGCCCTACCGCCGGCCTCAACACCATCGAGGCGATCCGACCAGTGCTCAGCGAGTGGCTCGGAAGACGGCACGGCTCCCTGACTTTTCGGGCGACGCAGGTTCTCTCGGGGCATGGTTGCTTCGGGAAGTTCCTGTGTCGCATAACCAGGGAGCCAGACGCTCGGTGTCACCACTGCGTCGACTGTCGGGAGGACACGGCACGGCATACGCTGGCAGAATGTGCCGCATGGCTGGAGCCGCGCCGTGCCCTCATCTCAGAAGTAGGCAGCGACCTGTCGCTGCCGGCCGTCGTTAACGCCATGGTCGGCAGTGAACAGGCCTGGGACGCGGTGGTATCCTTCTGCGAGCAAGTCATTTCGCAGAAGGAGGCTGCGGAGCGGGAGCGGGAGATCACCTCCCTCAACCCGGCCCGCAGCAGGCGCACCGGGCGTCGGAGGAGGGCAGACAATGCCCTCTTCCAGCCCCCCTAAATGGGTCCAGGGGCAACGGACGCGGGGCTAGTCCGTCGCCCCCCACAACAACATCTGGACCCGAGGCGGCGGCGCGTAGTGTTCCACGCGCGCCCCTCCAAGACGGTACGAGGGGAGTGTCGTACACCTCACTCCCGCTCGGTCGAGACGAGGCCCGCTGCGGCGGGCCGGCACCACGGGGGTTGCGGAAGAATTCTTTTTGATTCCCGCGACCCCCGGCGAAGGTGTGAGAGGGAACACCCGGGGTGGTTTTTAGTCAGTAAGAGTCTGACAGACCCCTCCGCCCTCCCCGGGGACATCCATGAGGATGTTCCCCCCGGATCAAAAAAAAAAAAAAAAAAGGTACTGTAGATCCTGGATGAAACCTTACCTATGTGGAATCTAGGGCTGGTTAGAAAATAATTGTTTTTGTATTTTAAAGGATAGAAATCCCAACAAAACACTACACGTGCTCTACCTCTAAGCTCCCTAAATGACGGTCCCTCCGGCCTCATCAGTACTTACGTAGTTTTCCGAATGTCTAGTTGTAGGTACCAACATATTTGGTAATAGTTGCTGTCCGTTGCTTCGCCCGTGTGGTCCCTTTTTTTTCTAAAATAAGATAAGTTACTACTTATAACATCAGCTATCGGCCAGTGAAAGTCCTGTCAAAAGCGGTGCAGCCGAATGGGAGATTATCCGGAACAAAAGATAGACGGGCAAAAATGACAAAAATAGATTTTTGTTTTTACCGCTCAACTGTTGAAATATAAATTTCATTACAGATTCAAAAGAATAGAACTAGTTATTTGTTCTCTGAGATAGAACAGAAAACACGCAGTTGTGTTCATGGCAGTGTATGGCCTAGGTCAGACGTGACGCTGCATATTTCTGAAATTACTATTTCAGTTCGGAATACCCAAATCTATCGATTTTACTCAGTTTTGGTTCTAAAACGATGACCCAAATTGGTCGTCGACTCTCGTACCTACTATCTATGCAAATACAGTATTCTGAAACAATAACCGTTCATATTCATTGACCCTCCTTTTATCTACATTGTCCAGGCGTAGCGGCCATATTTTTTCCTAGTCGATAATGGCGGGTCTGCGGAAGGGGAAGCGATCGTCACAGGTATTATCGGACCCGGCGGGTACCCACATAGATAAACAAAGTCAGGTAAGTTTATTTACTTATTTCTTACGAAATATATGAGCTCAATGGTTTGTTTATTCTGTCCGAGTCTAGCGGAGTAGGTAGGTACTTGGGAGGAATGTATAGCAAATAGACAAGACCAGTTGGGTAACCAGTCATCATCAGCTTATAGAAGCTCGGAATTTCTAGCTAAGGTGTGTGGTGAGGAGCTCGTGGTTAAGTAATAACAGCCGCATGGATTAATCCATCAGGTTAAGCTACGCTTGCCGGGGTTGGTCCGTGGATGGGCGACCATATTTATATATCGAGACTCCTTCGTGCTTCAGAGAGCACATTAAGCCGTTGATCCCAACTGTCATTCGGGGATCTTTGATAGTCGTTACGGGTAGTCAGAAGCCCGAAAGTCTGACAGCCAGTTTACCAAGGGGTATTGTATTACCCAGTTACTGACTGGGTTGTGGTGTTCAGATAGCCAGTCGCTCCATGTAAAATACTGCATCCGGTTAGACTGGATACCAACCACAACATAGTTTGGAAAAGGCTAGGCAGATTGCTCGCGCAAGTTTTTATTTATAAGTTATTTTTCGCTTACAATTTCAAAACGCAGAATTGAGCTAATCGTTCCTTCTTCCTACCCATACATTCCTTATCAAACGGAACGACTGAACGAGATTGGAAGATCATCGCGCACGACCAATCAGAGGCGCGCTTTTTCTGCCGCTGCGAATCAATCGCAGCCCACTTCAGCTATGATTTAAAAATGCTCTAGACAACAGTCTAAATTCAACAAGTCAAGTGTGAAGACTCAAACCGCACCGCTTCATAACCATACCGCTTACTCAACCCGCATCCGCATCAAAAACTGTATAACTATTAATAAATAAGTGTTGGCCGACACAAGTGTGACATTTAAACAAGTGAAAGTGATCATATTGCAAAGGAAGAAAACCAGATAGCACGTGGGACGTCTGCTGAGCTAGCTGTCCTTGAATCCACGTGTTTTGTCCAGAAGGTTCACAAGTAAGTCCATCCATTCCTATTTTTCATAACCTCATATCCCTCAAGCTCAATTCTGTGTGTCGTCCAACAGTTCACCACGCTAAAATCTACATCACAACATAAAATTAATAGCCCGCTATATGGTCCTTCGAGAAACCGCTAAGACTTATTCACCACAGATTGATTTGTGATTGTGTGTGTTTATAGACACCTTTTTCCTTAAATCTCCGTACATGATTATTCAATGACGAAAATTCTACGATTGCGACATCCCGCGTATCAGTGGAAAAGTTCGCTCTGAAACAAAGAAACTAAGTTCTCAGATTTGCAGAACTTAAGTAACTTAATTATAGGTAAGTAACCAAACATATGTTAGGTAAGTGAGGTGGTGTAATAATTAGTTTTCTAGATAAAGAGATGTTAGCCCGGAATGGCTATGAGGCGGCGCTAACCGCAAAAACTTTTAATTAGAGATTTCGCTGAATTCAGTTGCCGAGACAAAGTCTAGGCGGATACCTTTTATGATTTCGGAACCTTTTAGATTTCATAGCAAAATACTTATGTAGGAAGTAGCATGAAAAAACTGAACGAATTAATTAAATTCTGTGATGGTTTATACCGGAATTCAGTTAATTAGTTTATATTTTTTTATAATAATATATTACCTACAAATTGCTTCTAACAGCGTTTGCCACGTCGGTCGGTGATCTTTTCAAAAGTTAAGTCACTTAGCTACAGTCCTAGAACACCTGTCCTTACGACTTTTGGCCATCAACTAAATAGGTATTGGGTCTCCATATTAGGTACATTCACGAGTTGAGTGGGAATGCGTGCACTGACTGGACACGTCGTCTCAAATCTGTGGTTCTTTTCTCTATGGACTACCCCCAGACACTAATCTATCAGACCATGATTATGTCAGGACTTTAAAAAGGATTTCTTAGTTCTTCGGTCTTTCTTCTCACAGCAGTCGGATAGCACAGACCGTCCTAATGTTGTATTAAAACAAATTAATTTGGCGTAAAGGTGGCTTTTTTTAAAACTAATTTACAGAAATAATAGGAGAAGCTCCTGGGTAAGTCCTAATAACAGCCGCACGGGCTGATCCATCAGGTTTAAGCTACGCTTAAAGGGGTTTGCCCTTGGATGAGTGACCATCTTTACATACCATACTCTTCCGTGTCCCGGAAAGCACATTAAGCAGTTGGTCCCGGCTGTCATTTGTGCATCTTTGACAGTCGTTACGGTTCGTCAGAAGCCCGAAAATCTGAAAGCCGCCGAGTTACCCAGTTACTGGTTTGTGGAGGTCAGATAGGCGGTCAACCCAGGTAAAATACTGGTATTCAGCTGCATCCGGTAAGACAGGAAGCCTTAAAATAATTGGGAAAAGGCTAGACAGATTGATTTTTTACAGAAATTAAATATAATGTACATATTATCATCATAATTACCAAAGACCTTCGACTAGCCCTCTAGATCTCGAGACTAGACTCGTAACCTTTAACAATCTCGAGATCTGCATCCACTAGAGAATGGACACGTGTTGAGATCCACCACGGCTTTTATCGAGAAGCGCACATCGAGAGCTCTTCGCATGTCTTGACCTTCAGTGAATATCGGAAAATGAAACTAGCGATGTTAGCTGTTTTCATGAGATGATAATAATAGTTAACAATATTCTAGGTACCTACTGTAAACTCCCACAGAGGAAGGCCTCGGGTTGTGTAGCTAGCGCCACGCCCCGCCTTTGCACGAGTGTAATGTAGATACAATCGGGCGGGCGAACAGCCAGATAAACTGTACGTACAAAGCTTCTTATTCAATCACTATCTATTAATACACACAGAGGAACATACGGCGGGGAGTGACTTTGTTATGTACTACGTAAAGATTATGATTTCTAGGACATTACTTTTTCTAAGCCCTGTCAGAAACTACCAGATACGTAAGTTCATATTTTCAATCCGTACTGTAAGATTGGGAAGCCGACAGGAATCAATATACAGTCTTCACCTCTGTTACTAACCGGCAGTACCTGGCTATTACGGAATACATATAGTAGGATGAGAAACTAGACCCTGCCGCGTAATTGAGACTTTTACCCGAAAAATTGGTCCGTGACCGTAATTGGTTATTAGGACCGGCCCATACATCTATTAAGGCGGTCAAGTGCGGTCTACCAGGTAGTAGGTACTTCAATGGTCAATACCTCTGTACCTCAATACCTTTTTGCTAATCAAACATCTATTAATCACTTTTGCTTAATCCATACTTAGTAACTGAAGACCTGACATTCTACACTTTATAGTTGAAGTTCGTAAGTTCTTGGAGAACTAAAGTCTAAAGTAGACCTCAATGTTAAATTCAATATCTAAGTTGTGACTAAAATGAGTTCGATAACTTTGGGCGGTACTTGCGGGTAGACGAACATTTTGAACATAACTTTACAGTTGTGGCAAAGTTCACGATCCTATGTCTTGAGAATTTGAATGTGAATTAGTTATATGTAGGTACCCCTACCTCACTACATGAAATTCGCTTCATAGTAAATCGCCGCACCTCATTATGTGATAAGCGACCTTATAGTATTAGATCAGAGTGCCTGAATCACAATAATAATTCAGCCAGGAAGAAACCAGCATGTCTGAGAGATAGTTCTCAAAAGCGTGTGTAATTAAGTCAGAGGTTCATGGGCAGCATAAATAAATACTGACACCAGGTTAGTCACTAACCACACGAAAAAAATTCTGCCAGGTAGAAAAATAACTTTCGGTTGCATACAATAATCATAATTCTCCTTTCCCTATCCCAATTTATTTGGGGCCGGCGCAACATGTCTTTTTCTTCCATACTTATCTATTAGTCGTCATCGATAAAATGGCTAGAAAGGGATTGACTACCGAGTCACTCCCTTTCTAGCCTATCCATCCATCGTTTCTTAGGTCTTCTTCTACTTTTCTTTGACGACACGGTTGGCGCAGTGGTTGAGCGATTGACTGCTGCGCACTATGTCGCGGGTTCGATTCCCGCACGGAACAAATATTTGTACGACCTGCAAGTATTTGTTACGAGTCTGGGTGTTTTTCTATCTATAATATGTATGTATTTACAAAAAAAAATGTATATAAGTAGTATATCAGCCATCTCGTTACCATAACACAAGCATTAGGTTGCTTAGCTTGGGACGATATGGCGCTGTGTGAAATGTCCAAGGATAATTTATTTATTTATTTACTTGTATAACCCTCCACATTCATACTCAAAACTTTCCGAACCACATTTTCCTAATTCCTCCGCACAACATGCCCATACCATGACAACCGATTTTTCAGTCACCCGTGTCACTTTCACAATCACCCAATGATGATCTGGAAATAGTTTTAACAATACATTTTATTTTTAAAAAGATTTGTTTGGAACCTGACTAACCGACAACTTGACAATTCAAAAGTGCCTACGATTTAATTGGAATAAGTGCTTGGACTTATTTTAATGCGTGTTTGCATTATTAGCATTGTTCTCTAATGATATCTTCTAATTAGCATTAGGTATATTTTATAGTATCTAAAGGTAAAGATGCACTTTGTGTGCGCAAATCTGCCCGCTGTCGGTCGGTTAGTCTGAGTCTCACAGTATCTGTCTAATGATATCCGACCATCTGGCTACCGGTCTTCAGCTCGCCTTAACATCTAAGCAAATCCTTTGACCATCTACTTACTGTTGTCTGACTTTCGTGACTGTACAGCTTTTGATTCGACTTAGTTTAAAATGTAATATTAAATTTATACAGCTAAGCAACAGTGCTTAAGCGGCGCTTTAAGCGGTGTCACATAATTGCTCCCGCTTATGAAGAACTAAAGAAGTGTTTATCAATGATGATTATTACACTACTAAATCCATTTTTATCAAAGTCTACTTTGACGACTAACAGACACTTTTTTTTATTAAATTAAAATCTTATTTCTACATAATCGACGTCAGACCTCGCCGTTCCTTGACCGGGGATCTTTCCGTGTCTGGTAAACTAACATCGATTTTATGCATCAAGGCGCTGGTAGTGCCTTGTAACATTATGTTAATGGCTATAACAGCTAAGCCGTAGTATAAGGTAGTACATCATTAATCTCCATCTAACGGTGTGTGCGGCTGATAGACAAATATTCATTAGGCAGTGTCGTGTACTTAATTAGCCGCTAATTGAATGGACATACCTTCCTAACACCTACTACATCGGCTATTTACACAGTTCGAAATTCTATAATGGAATGATAAAGTACGAGGTAGTAAATCACAAATTATAGTATATTAAAGAAAACAATGATTTACCATGTGCCCAGAAAAGTCGCTGACAGAAAAAATCAGTTTTTCCATAAATAAATAAAAGCGACAAACTTTTTTGAGCAAACAGAAGCGCTGTTCATGCTACGTTCCAAATCGTCAATAGCAAACCACACATAGAAAACTCATCATCAAAAAGCATACCTACTTTCTTTTTGCCTGAAACAAAAAACACTGTCTAGCGGAGCCTTAAGCGGAGCAGAGACAGAAAATAATCGTTTTTCTGCGGCCACACAAAGTAAAGTGATTTTAGTCAGGGCGTGAAGACTAAGCTTTATAGTGGCGCATCTCTTGTGCTTGCTAATGGAGTACCGGGTGACTCTAAGCTGACTAACGAATGATGCAGCTAGGTTCAGCTAAGCCGTCTGAGTAAATGTGGGCATTAAGTTGCTCAGATGAACTGATAATTTATGGTACAGCTTGTAATTATAGCTTTGAGAAATGGAATTGGAATGTAATTAGATTGGTACTCGTATCAAATTCCATTCGTAGCTTTAGTGTTTCTGGGTTGTGTAATGTGAATGGTGATACCACAGTATTCCAATATTTCCTAGTGATACTCTGGCAGGATTTGTGAATTAGTTAAATGCAAATGCTTAACATTTGAAGCTTGTGTGCCTAAGTTTGTTCAGTATTTGGTTATAAATTCGGATACACAATCAAAAAAAAAAACTTACAGAAAATATAATGAGTTATTATTTAAGATTGGAAATGATAAAAATAATAGTTTAAGATGAACAAAGTAAGTGTACCAAACTTAGACTATTTATGTATAAGTACTTAGTTACTTTTAGGGCCTCAATAACTGCTGGGCTGAAAAAGCATAAATACAAAGTTTTGATTTATAAAATGTTGAAATAGCGAAGTGAGTCGACCTTTTCACTTATTGCTTTAAAAAGTTTCCTTAACCAGTCACCTTTTAGCCGAATATCGTCTAAAATAAAAACGGTTTTTCTAACCCTCGAGCGGTAATTCTGCCAGTCCAACTGACGTCCTTAATAAAAAGCTTTTCATCATATTTTTACCAAAGATTTCCCCACTAATTCATTTTTTGTTTACAAAATGGCGTGGGTGCGATCCGCGGTGGGCCACACCCATTAAAATAACGGCTAACAATATTTTTAACGTGCTGTAATGGTTAAAGTTAGCTAATGCGTTTAACTTTCCTAATGTTCATTTTCTCTCGCCCTAGTTTTTCGGACTTTCTCTATCGTATTGCAAAAAGTTTGTTGTTATATTTTTCCAATTTATCGAATTAAGAAGTTATGAAACTTGTTAGTTTTTGCTATAGATTTGGCTCCTGTGGAACTTCTCGTCAATAGGGAATTATTTATGGGAAGGCTGATCGGGTTACAAGTATTTTTTTACCACAGTTTTATTTTGTTTCTTTGAAATAGCAGCGGTCTAATTTGTACGATGAAGATATCACTTAAAAAGTGCATTTAATTTCGTATCTTATAAGTTATAATGTCAATATCTTAGAAGCTACGGCGTAGCACACGTGGTAATGCAGTACTGCTAAGCCGGCGGCTACGGTTTCGTAGCAGATACCCATAATTTATTACGCATCGTGACATACGTTTTTAAATTCATCAGGAGACTAGTTCCTTAATACAGCAAGTTTTTTTTTTAAGTCATAAACTTAGCTAGCTATTGAATTCGATTATCAACTGTTGGCGGAAGGTAAGTGCAGAAAGAAAACACGTAGGTTCGTGAGCGTATCGCGCTACGTGTACGGCACGTAGCTACGTGCGACTGCCCCTGAGTATTGTATCGTGTCGCATTGCACGTAACTTGTTCGGACACAGACCCTCTAGCGGGAGAATATTTGATGCTGTATTGTTCTTTGTTTATATACCTGCAGTTTTAGTAAAGAATAGATATATATATATATATATATAACGTGGCGCTACAATCAATGGTGACATGAATATAACACACGGTTGGGGGTAGTGCCCATTAATAATATAAATGTTGAAGGGAAAAACTAAATTTTTCAAACAAACTAAATAATAAAATCAATTCGTCTACTTTTTGCAGTTGTTTCATCCTAATAGAATTGCTTATTCGTTTTAATTTAATTAATGAAGGAACATGGATGGGTTTTAGTCAGTAAAAGTCTGACACTCCCTTCCGCTCCACCCAGAGCGGGAGGACTCATTTGATGACTTCCCAACCACAAAAAAAATCCTACGTGTGTTAGGTATGCAGACATATCGAATTGTTTTTAAGCATCAAAGTGTTTTAAATTATCAAGAAGTGGAATTTAAGATCAAAACCTGAAAGATTTGCGCTGTTTTTTGCTTCAGAACTTAAAAGTTCTTGTATATAAAGACATATAATACTAGTCTGGTACAATTGTTTTACGAGTCTGTCAAAAATATCTCTGCATAAAGAAAACGTTTTGGTCTCGTCTTCCCGTATTGACCATGTCGCTGATATGAAAATTCTATTTGATTTTCGGAGCAGGATATGCTGTCAAACGAGCTATGGTGGTCGAATTTATTGATAATTCCGGTGTCACTGTTTATCTACAGCTGCCCTGATCTGGCGCAGTAATCAAAATCAATCTGCGTAGCCTTTACCCAACTATGTTGGGGTCGGCTTCCAGTTTAACCAGATGCAGCTTAATACCAGTATTTTACATGGAGCGACTGCCTCCATAACCCAGTTAGAAATTGGGTAATACGATACCCCTTGGTAAGACTGGCTGTCTGACTTTCGGGCTTCTGACTAGCCATAACGACTGTCAAAGATGACCACGAATGACAGCCGGGACCAACGGCTTAACGTGCTTTCCGAGCACGGAGGAGTCTCAATATGTAAAGATGTTATCCCCACACACGGACCGACCCCGGCAAGCGTAGCTTTACCTAATGGATCGATTTGTGCGGCTGTTATAACCACAGAACAGATAAAGAGGTTAGAATGGAAGTAGTTCCTGATTTGTATTAGAACGCGTGTCGCCGCATGTCTCCCACTCTTGTCTCTCCACTACAAGCAAGAGATAATACGTACGCGCATTACGCACACAAATAAACCACACGCACTTACATCGCGTGTTTACTATTGGTTGTCACACTAACGCAAATACTGCTCTGGACGTACACTCACACACGTGTAAAAGCAATTTATTTCTCATATATGTTACGGCCACCAAAAGGTCGATTAATCATATCGATAAAATTACTGTAGTTTAGTTAATTAAAGTTTTGCATTTTTTCAAGTTGCGGATACGGTACGAATAACTTCCTAATTACATATAAATAAACTTATATCAAAGAAAAATTAAGGGGGAACATGCGATACTGCCGGGAAATTTAAATTTTCTTTAGTTTTATGCTAGTTGCAGCTCTGTTTTACGGCATAATAATAGAAAGAAAGAAAAATAGCATTTTTAATAACATAAAACGTAAAACAACGCTACAATATGCAAAAAAACTATAAAGAAATTTTCAAATTTCACGTCCATATCGAATGCTAAGTCGAATTAACATAATATAATCTAATTAATTTATTGTGAACTACTCCGTGAAAAAGTATTTATTAATTTTATCATGTTAATTTATGAATAATATCTGTGCCCGCCGGTTTCACCCGCGTTACATAATCATTTTCTGCAAAATGTTGCGATCATAAATTGTGCTACATTTAGTACCTATCCATTCAATTCTACCAGTTGCTTCAAACCACAGTTTTCTTGTAACAGGATCTTATGGACAATTAAAAAAAAAGTGTTTGCATCGTAAATTAGATTTTAGACGAAAAACCAACTAAGAAACTAAATTAATAATCCACATTATACAATAATTGGTGTTAATATAAACAAAGTTATTTTCATTGTTATATTACTGACAATAATCATTCGTATACACATCTTAATATCGACATTGTTTACAATTTGGTACAACACTATCGACGCGCATAGATTTCCCAGAATTGAAGCTTTGGGTCGACGCACGCGACGTTCGCAGGGAACGCAATACATTGCGCGACCGCTCACGTCGTGCAAGATCGTACCAATGTAATGCAAGCAATGTATAATTTTGCATCTGAATGCGATTTTATCGTTTTTGTCTACAAACTACATAATACTTTTGTAATAATTACAAATATCACTCGTATTTTAAGGTTTTTGGAGTTACCGGTGAAAAGAAATCCCTCCTCGGGCCACATTACACTCCTGACTTCTTTTCCGACACGTTATAATTGGGCAAGACGGCATAATTCTTTTTTTCCGCGGAGAATTGAACGCTTTCACAATAAGAGCGTGACTGTTGACCGGTGATTCTAATTTCGGTTGGGTTTGGAGCGCTCGCGCAAATGTGTGGCGCGCCTGTCCCGCCCACAAGGCCCTTCTAACCTCTTTAACTGTTCTGTGGTTATAACTTAGCCAAAAGCTCCTCACGCAGTAATCACTGCGGTCGAATCCACAGCTGTGACGTCACTCCAGTATTTAGCACATAATCCTACGTATCACGCTCGTAAACAAGGTACCCAGCTCATAAGAGCCGTTACAGTGAATATTCACCACAGTAGACAGTATGCAAATGGTTGCAAGCAGTCCGTGACTGCGCATAGCCTGTATGTACCTAGAGCACTGCCTACCCGCAGATTAATGTGCCGTGAACATAGCCCACGTCCGCAGAATAACGCTGAGTTAGCACGTGCCTAACAGCTATCTGAATTATTGCAGTGTTTTTTGTTTTGAGAAAAAATTCTGGTTAAATTTGTGAGTGGTTTTGACTTTTGACTTTCAGTTATTTGGTAGTGTTACCTTTACAATTGGAAACGCTTTGATTGGCTTGCGACTGTAGTTCGTGTCCGATCAATCTGTTTTTAATCAAAGCTTGAGGACTTCCGCAGCTTACTGAGTAAATGCATATTATGTGCGAACTTATAACTGGGAAAAAGTTTACAAAACTTGGGCGAAATAGACAACTTTTCTTTATAATAATCGAATCATTTTACGTACCGGTAAAACGGGGTTACTTTGAGAGCTGGGGTGACTTTGATGATAGCTAAACTTGATATGTTTTTTCGGATTTATTGCGGGATACTTAACGCAGCCAAAATTTGGTTTGTTCTGATGGCCAGACTGACTGATCGGCCATATTTTGCCGAAGCGTCAACGAGTAGTCGTTGTCGGAACTTTAAAAAATTATTTGTTAAAGTTTAGTGTCGAAAAGGTCTAAAAGATTTGTCTGAATAACTTCAGTGGTACAGGCGTAAGTATTATTGTTTGATTTGTAGTTTTTCACTTTTTTTATTAAACGTTTCTTTAAGATTAAAAGCATGTTTGCATTTTTGGTTACGGTCGCCATTTTATTTTGTATGAACATTTTAAGTTCATCGGGGCTACATTGATAGGTTATAAGTGATAAGTGATTGGTTGTTTTAAGTGATAAAATACAATTGATCCCATTAGGTACTTTATTTTCTTAATTATTAATAAAAAATATTTGGTTTATCTCGTTTGTTAATATTGTAGTACCCATCATCAAATTCGCCCCTTGACTCAAAGTAACCCCAAAAATATTCAAATCGCAATATTACCTAAACTATTGTTTCCAAAATAAATATTTTTTTTTGTTTTTTGTCGTTTTCCGGGTGTCTTTGCAATGAAATAAAAAAAAGAGGGGGTGACAAATTAGCCCCATTATCAATTTAACTTTGATAAACAGGTTTTTATTTTTTTCCAAAAAAAGTATGGACTAATTTAAACTTTTTTGTTGCAATACTTAATTTACGTAATGAGTCTACACTGCAGTTTTTTTTTACATTTTTATCGTTGAAACTGCAAGCGTGGCATCCATTTCAAATTAAAAATTAATCAATGTCACCCCGTTTTACGGTACTTACCTAATTGGGTATTTGCAAGAGTTATCAATAATGTTACTTTTTAAGAACTGTCAAAACGCGAAATTTGTACAGAGGCCAGCACATCAAGCTACCCCAATCTGTCAAATTTCTTTGATAGATTTTCAACTTTATTCCAAAAGAATAAGGTTTATGTTCAATTGGGAATATTTGACAGTTGGAGGTAGCTTGATATGCTGGCGTCTGTACGTGTTTTGTGTGAAATATAACCATGAGACGTCACAAATTTTTAGAATCAAATGGAATACTTATTAGCATTAAGTACTTTATTACATTTATTCTTCGCATTATATTTATTTTCTGTACGGTGATGGAAGTTTTTAAGACAAGCGGTCTTTTTCTATGTCATTTCATATGTGTGTCGAATGTTGTGGAGAAGTGTCGAGTGTTTATGTATGCAGATGACATGTGTGTAGCTTATGCTTCGAAGGATATATTGGAGGTACAACAGTACGTACAGGAAGACTTCGAACGCATCACCAAATGGGCACATGACAACGGAATCATATTAAATCTATCTAAGACAAAATGCATGCATATACACTCGCCACACAATTTACGAGCTAAAAATGTACAAAGAGAGGATCTTAATGTAATAGGACATACATATGAATGCCTACATAGCGATAAGGTTAATTGCGTATGTGTGAAATTGGATTATGTTAGCACATTTAAATATTTAGGCCTATAATGGTGGCGATGGAATAAAACCAACGTTGATGACAAATAGGAGTTTATTCTCTTTACTTCAACACTTGACAGATTATAGTAAAACAAAAGTTAGACTAAGGTAAGACCTATTAGTGGACCTAGGGATGGACTGCGGGGCTATCCTATCCCTTCACCTCCTAGCTAGGCTGTTCCTGAGGGCGACGGGGCCTCCGCTCAGGGCAAGCTTATGACAACAGTGGTGACTGCGGGGCTATCGACCACTGTGCCTTCTAAGTAGCGAGTGAGTTCTTGTTCCTCGGTGCGGGTTTATATAGGCGGTTTGACAGATGACAGTGTGTGTCTTCACCATCTCATGCTTGTATGTGGTTGTGGCCTTCGTTGACGTCACGGACACTTCTCACGTTGAATTTAGATGTCGCTAGTAGTCTGTTAGTACTGTTGATGTAATTGTCTTATCGATGATTGATCTTGTGTAAGTTGTGATCTACTCGGGTGGCGTAGTGTTATGCACAGAGTCCGGTAGATGGCGTAAGGCGTCGTGTTATAGGCCTTAATATTGATTCAAGTTTTAATTGGAAAATGCATGTAACTGACATTTGTAACATGTTGAGATCTGTATTGGGGAAGTTCTATCAGTTGGACAATGTGGTGAATAAACAGACGCTTTTGATTGTATATTATGCACTTGCTGACTCATTAATCAGCTATGGGCTTATTGTGTATGGGCGAACGTTCAAAACGTACTTACAAGACATTAAAAAAATACAGATAAGAATAGTTAAGTTCCTTGTCAGCAAAAAGGTTAAGAAAAAGTGTAACAAATAATATGATTTCTTTTTTCCCATTTGTAAAATCCTACCAATAGATAAGAAAGTTGAATATTTGATAAGCCTAGAACACTATTACAATGAAGAGTTTAAAGTACCTGTCAAAAATAAATATAATACAAGAAGTGTAAGAGAGAAAAGACTAGTTCAAACGAAAATGACAAATTATTATGGGGAAAGAACTTGTAAATATTTAGCACCAAAAGTGTTTAATAAAATGGATCTGTTAAGACAAAACCCTAAACTGAGTAAAAGTATGTTAAAATCTAAATTAAGGAGTTTACTTCTCGGTAACGAGGAATCTGCCTTTACCGAGAAGTAAATTCACGCCTTGTACCTGTAGTATTTATTTATTTAAGAGTATTTATGTGTATCTAACAAGCGCTTCTCGCCATCAAACTCGAAAGTTTGGCGAGTAAAATTGTAAAAGCAACAAAAAGAAAATTATATAAATAAATAAATACAAAAAAAATATATATATATTTTTGACCGTTTCAAATAGTCAATTGTTTTTAGAAGTTCGACTCCCGACACAGACCCTGTACTATTTACTAAGAATTAGTCTACGTTCAGCATTGTTATTTTATCTCTAAAAGTTCACGCTAAGAAAATTACTTTTAGCGTAATATTACACACAACATCATTACGATAGGATTTAATATGTTAGAGAGCTTACCTTTGAAATACGGCCAGCTCCGGTTATTTCAATTTCTTGCGAGAAACTCGCAATCTGAGAGTAAAACTGTATCATTGAGTATGAATATGGCAAAGTTTAACGCAGATCACAGACGCCTTATGCGGGCAAAACGAACAGGCAGTAGCACCGATGTAACATCGGTCGGTTACCTTTCCTTTTGTGGTTAGCAAGCTCAACGTAAGCTCTTAAATCCTACCCATAGATTATCAATACACCTTTTTATCGTTATTTAATACAAATAAACAAACTGGAGCTGTCGCGGGATACCCAGTTTGAACGAAAGTCCTTCGCTTTTGCACTCAGACCAAAATATACTAAAAAGAGACAGAGAAAGAGAAAGTCGCTTTTTTTTTTAAGGCTGGGAAATCATCCAATGACTGCTCCCGCTCTGGGTGGAGCGGAAGGGAGTGTCAGACTCTTACTGACTAAAACCCATCAATGTTCCTTCCGTAGCCCTTTATGTTCCGGGGCAGCGGTAACCCTTTCGGACAATCCCGCTTACCCGGCAGGCTTGGCCCTGAGGGGACCCTTCATATGCTGACATCTCTTTGAGGCGCGCGTGGAACATATACGCGCCGTCCGGCACGGGCCTGGTGCTGATCGGACGGTGAGTCACCCATTACTCACCGTCCGCAGGCCCGCGCCTACGGTGGCCGGGAGTCGTCACGTGGCTCCCGACGCCCGGGGCGTCTCCTGCGGCGGCTGGGACGGGAGGACCTTTAAGAAAGTCGCTTGGAAGGAGCAATACGCTTTTTCCTTACGTGACGATTTCTACTAGTCGCCACCTTCCGCAAGCCGCTTTAAGGAACTTCATACCCAAAAAAAAATCTAAATATTATGTTTATTTGCGGTAAACGCAAACAAAGAACGCAAACACAAAAATATATAACGAAATTACGGAAGTGAAAACATTTGACAAGGTACACAAACTGTATTTGGAATTAGGAAACTTTTGTTAGCATTATTTATAAAGTAATACATGTCATAAGCGCTCTACAGCTTATTAAAACTCCTACGAGTGTATAAAACATAGGTCACGTCTAGGAAATATGCAGGCGCTACGTGACGCCCTCGCAGCACCTACATATCGAGGGTGTAGGTAGCTAGGTACTCGCTACCGATTGGCCTGATAAAATATTAGGTGGCTGTGGGTTTTGGGCCTTATGTGGCGTATGCCCTACAAAAATGTGCTTGCGTTTCGGTATATTTGTAGGAATGGTATTGAGGCAAAGAATTAATTATTGGATTATATACGCATAGTTCTGTTCATGTAGTAATAACTAAGGCCAGAGCAGCTTTTCAATGTATGTTTTTATCATGTTGCTTATGGTGGTCATGCAAAAACGATTATTCCTATGTTCTATATTGTGCCGGCTAAACACAAAAAAAGGGAACGCCTCCTAAATTTATTTCCTGTTGCAAAAAAGCAGACAAAGGACTCGAGCTAGGCACTCAACAATTTCCACTCCAGAACCACAATAAAAACATGTGCTATCCATTCTTCAAACAGTCTTGTGATTCGTTATCCTCTGACCATCCAAAACAGCTGCGTGTTTTCGTCAAAATTCCGCCGTTTGCGGCGACTCTTGTGCAATAAGTCAGCTCGAACAAAAACACTCGAGTCGAGGTGTAATGGTCCATCAACAAGATAAAAGGGATCCGCTACGGTTTACCACCACTAGGGCCCGTGCACACGTGCCACAACAAATGAGGTGATGTTCTAGCAGCGACGAAAAGTGGGCAAGGAGTGGTTAAATGTAGATAGTGGCGCTGCAACTTTATGCAGTTGCGTTGTGGTCACGTTGTGGTCACGTTGTCGCTAGTACGAGTAGTTGCGAGGTGGGTAAGTTGTGGTCACGTTGTCGCTAGTACGAGTAGTTGCGAGGTGGGTAAGTTGTGGTCACGTTGTCGCTAGTACGAGTAGTTGCGAGGTGGGTAAGTTGTGGTCACGTTGTCGCTAGTACGAGTAGTTGCGAGGTGGGTAAGTTGTGGTCACGTTGTCGCTAGTACGAGTAGTTGCGAGGTGGGTAAGTTGTGGTCACGTTGTCGCTAGTACGAGTAGTTGCGAGGTGGGTAAGTTGTGGTCACGTTGTCGCTAGTACGAGTAGTTGCGAGGTGGGTAAGTTGTGGTCACGTTGTCGCTAGTACGAGTAGTTGCGAGGTGGGTAAGTTGTGGTCACGTTGTCGCTAGTACGAGTAGTTGCGAGGTGGGTAAGTTGTGGTCACGTTGTCGCTAGTACGAGTAGTTGCGAGGTGGGTAAGTTGTGGTCACGTTGTCGCTAGTACGAGTAGTTGCGAGGTGGGTAAGTTGTGGTCACGTTGTCGCTAGTACGAGTAGTTGCGAGGTGGGTAAGTTGTGGCTAGTGGTTGCTGACAGACAGTGTTTAAGAAGTGGCCGGCTGCTAGTGCGCCGTCCCGCTGGTGGTTGCGTTGCGGCTATGACGTGGCAGTGGGCTAGCCGTGTTTGTCGAAAGACCGATGGCCTGTGGAGCAGACGAGTCCTAGAGTGGAGACCGCGTATCTGGGGCAGACTGGATGCAGCTGGCAGAGGGCACGGTGCTGTAGCTATGTCCAGTAGCGGACTGCGATAGGCTGAGTTGATTGGTTGACTGAATGTTCTGTGCACAACAAGCCCGTAGGTACCCACAGATACCAGACCATAGTTTTATCCTTGACTAGCTTCTGCCCGCGACTTCGTCCGCGGAAAATTTCTTGTTTTAACATTAGAAGTAAGTCGAAAAAATACTTACTTTTTTAAAACATAAAACGAAATATAAAAGTTAAAATACAAAAGATGGGAATATGGTGTCGCGGACTTTTTTGTAGAAATAATTAAGGCGAACCGGGTTGCCATACATTGCTTTCAATTTTAAACAACTGTTTAGGCAGCGCATGCAAATAATTTGTTAACTATTAATATACTCCCTGAAAATAAGCTTTCTAATGGTGTCCAAGGATATTATGATTATGAAAGAATTTTTGAAATCGGCACCGTAGTTTTTGAGTTTATTCATTACAAACATACACAAAAATACAAATCTTTCCTCTTTGAAATATTAGTATACTTGTAGATAGATATACACATAGTTCTGTTCATACAGTAATAACTAAGGCCAGATTAGCTTTTCAATGTATGTTGTTATCATGTTGCTTATGGGATAACAGACCATTAATTTTATTGTTGATAGGATGGCTTACGGAAAACTAGCGTTTTGCTTTTGTTTTAATATCCCAAGAGCAACCAACAGTGGTGGACGCGCTGCATCTAGCTCTGTTGAAACAACTTTGTGTTTCTGAAGACTAAAATGTGTCGAACGCCGTGTGTGCTAGCGTTGCTAGCGCTGTTCGTGGGGCTGGCGCAGTCCTGGGGTGAGTATGAGGGGCCTTGTTTATTTTTAACCGACTTACGATTTAAAGGCAGAGGTTTATATTCCACGATTTTTAACCGACTTCAAAAAGAGGAGAAGGTTCTCAATTCGAACAAGCCCAACTTCAAAAATCGACTTAACTATAACCAAGAATTATTAACCTAAATAACCTTACCCAAGTTTAATCCACACTTTATTTTACAATTTAACAGTTTTTGGAGTCGGTGCCAAGCCCGCACTTACAAAATATTAACCTAAAAAAGGTACTATAGCAGAAAAAATTAACAGACTCAACAAAACAAAAAAAAAATTACAACACAAAACAGAATATCAACAGAAGAAGACGGAGTTACTTTGTTTTTGTTCGGATAGTGGCGCGTTCTTGCGGACGAAATGTGAAACTCGAAAATAATACAATTTGACCTTCATAGGTTTCTCGGTACAACGCCATCTATCGAGCGCTGCCTAAAACTTTTAACAGCTTTGTAAAATATTAGTACCTAATAATATGATATTAAATTTACTTTCGTAAACTATTGTAATAAAAATTAAAGGTAAATATTTTATGGCCCTATTAGATAGATACACTTTGCTTGGCACCGACTGCAAAAAGTTAAATTGTAAAACATAGTGTAGATTAAAGTTAGGTAAGGTTATTTAGGTTAATAATTCTTGATTATAGTTATTCAATTTAATATTATTTTTAGGTTTTTAGTGTTTAATAGGTTTTAGAAGTCGGTTTTTTTTTGTAACAGTGCTGTAACGATAATTGTTGTTGCTGCAAATTATTAAGTTATTTTATTTAAAATATTTCCATGCATAACCCTAGATTTAAATAAATACCATTCTGGTACTATGTTTTAACGAGTAATTCGGGTATCACGAATTAGGTAACCAACTAACCGTGCGTCCCGTATTAATGTTAGTTGTTAATTCAATAACATTTTCTTATTCAATATTTTTTGTTGTTATTCCTCGTTAAGCGTTAATTAATTTTAATTGTTCGCTATTGTTCTTTTATCTAGATGTTATCAATATAATTCGTATATTGTGTAACTCATAACTGAACATATGTATAATCAAACGAAACAGGAAAGAGGATAACGAACAAAGAAACAATAATTAGTTAATAGGCAATTTTTCTAAGATTATATTAAACTAGCTTCAAAGTCAAAGTCAACTCATTTATTTCAAATAGGCACAAGAAAGGCACTTTTGAACGTAAAAAATGAACAAGAAATAGAATTGATTCTAGTCGCCCCTCCCAAAAGGTAGTTTCGTGTGGAGAAGAATGGCCAAGAAATGCCACTGTTACTCTTTTAAAATGTTTTACAATGTTTTGTATACATGAAATTATAACATTATATTCGGCGCAATTCTCTATCCGTGAACGTCTCCGACTCGCGAGACAATGCGTGGCGTTCACGATCAGCGGTCAGTCACGCATCACGTTCCGCACTTGTCTCTAGAGACCTAGAAGTCGATGCGTAGATACGCTTGGAACTCAAGCGTATCTAATTCTCTTTCCGTGAACGTCTCCGACTCGCGAGACTATACATGATGTTCACGCTCAGCGGTCAGTTGCGCATCATATTCTTCACTGGTCTCTAGAGACCTTAGAGCATTTAACCTAAATGCTCTAAGCTAGAGACCTAATGAATACGCTGCAAACGCAGGCGTGCTACGCGATCCGAAGAGGTTTCTACGGAGCGAGTTGTAGCCTGATGTTCTCGAACAGTATCAAGTCTCTCCTGACGCTCTTCGGTAGATTCTTGGACCATTGGGAAAGATTTGACCTCTTTTTAGGCATGGTTATAGTTTTATTGTGAAGATACCTGATCAATTAAAATCTAAATTAAAATGACTGCTCCCCTGTTTGACCGGGTAGGCTACCGTGTCACGAAGATAAATGGAAAAGGAAATTAAACACTCAAATAACATTAGAAATTGTATACCAAGCTTTAAATTTTTCCCAGGGTAGGGTCACCGGGGCGGTGTCACTCGACATTGCCAACGCGTTCAACACCCTGCCCTGGAGCTGCATTGGAGAGGCACTCCGGTATCACCGGGTGCCAACCTACGTCTGTCGAAAAGTCGGGGCGTACTTGACGGACAGGGCCGTCACCTTCCCCGGTCATGATGTTGGCGAGTGGAACCGGCGAGAGATGGCGTGTGGTGTCCCACAGGGATCGGTTCTGGGGCCGCTCCTGTGGGTCATCGGTTACAACTGGGTGCTGCGGGCCGACCTCCCTGACGGCGTCAGCGTAATTTGCTACGCTTTACGCGGAAGCATTACGTGGGGGTCGTGCGGTCCATAGCCCTCCACGGGGCCCCGGTGTGGGTGCGTTCACTGCTGCGGCGAGCCGCCCACTATTTGATCGCGCCCCAAAAAGCGCACCGTAAGGCTTATCCTGGGTACCGCACGATCTCGGGGTAGGCAGCAAACCTCCATGCCGGGCTGCCGCCGAGGGATCTGGAGGCGATAGTCCTCACGCGTTTGTACGAGTGGCGGGCGGAGGTACTAAGCCGGAGGGAAACTCCATTTCCGCGGCAAATTGCGGCGGAGCGGGCGGACCTCAAGCGCGATCTCATGGCGGCCTTTTTTTTTTTTTTTTTTTTTTTTTTAAGGCTGGGAAATCATCCAATGACTGCTCCCGCTCTGGGTGGAGCGGAAGGGAGTGTCAGACTCTTACTGACTAAAACCCATCCATGTTCCTTCCGTAGCCCTTTATGTACCGGGGTAGCGGTAACCCTTTCGGACAATCCCGCTTACTCATGGCGGCCTGGAAAGAGCAACTGTTGTAACCCAGCGCAGGGCACGCCACGATAGTGGCGGTAAGACTTCTTTTAGGAGTGGCTAGAGATGCGTCATGGCGCCCTCACCTACCGCCTTACGCAGGTCCTCACAGGACATGGATGTTTCGGGAGGTTCCTGCACATCAACAGGCGGGAGGAAACGCCCGGGTGTCACCATTGTGACGATCGCCCAGAGGACACGATGGAGCATACGGTGGAGATCTGCCCAGCTTGGGCGGAGCACCGCCTTGTTCTCATAGAGACGATTGGCGGCAGCGGTGACCGCTCGCCTCCGGCCCTGGTGCAAGTCATGGTTCGTAGCGAGAGGGAATGGGAGGCAGTCACTTCCTTCTGCGAAGCACTTATGCACGCCCAGGAGGTGGCGGGATGGGAGAGTCTGGATTGTTACCGCTACCCCGGAACATAAAGGGTTAAGAAAGGAACATGGATTGAGTTTAGTCAGTAAGAGTCTGACACTCCCTTCCGGATTAGGAGACATTTGTAATTTCCGACCCTCAAAAAAAAATTGCTTTAAATATTGTAATAAATGGGAAAAATTTGATATTTTGTTAAACTATACTCTTATATCTGAACGCCCCGTTTATATTAGCTATCAGCTTAATAAAGTAAAAAGTTATGCTTTTGTTTCAGACATCGCTGTCAGTGTGGGAGATCAACTCATATTTTATACCAACGGAACACGTACAGACACTGTGAATTTAATATCCCGCAACGCCACAGTATTAGCTTACGATGAGGTTCACAACATGATGCTTTACGTCGACAAACAGGGCGACAATGACGCTATCTGTGGTTATAACTTACATTCCAAGGAAAACAAATGTCACATCTACAGGAACAGTAGTAACATTCACAGTATTGCCTTCGACCCGGCAACAGATACTCTATTCTTCACTGATACTAATGAAAGGAGCATTAACTGGATCTCATTAAAACCTGGGTATAATAACAATATCCACCGAATTCTTTTATTCAAGATGGATGACCGGACCCCCACTGATATTGCTGTGGATAGCTGTAATGGGTACGTTACCAAAGATAGTTTTAAAAACAAAACCTGTTGGATTTCGTTATATTCAATGGTGTTATTTAAATTACAGGTACATTTACTGGACCAACACTTTCGGTGCATGGTGGCACAAGAACATGGAGAGAGCTACATTTGAGGGTGTCTAGAGAGAAGTTATAATGTCACGGCCGGCATTTACATTTGCCATGGACCCACAAACTCGGCATATGTATTATTTTGATGGTTGTGTATCATGCCCTCTTTACCAACTTGATATTGCGGATTTCAAAGGTCGGCTGTATGATTTTCATTCAACAATTACTATTAGTCAATTTCCGCAAGAGTTGACCGTTTCAAATGATTACATATACTGGTTCAACAATAGAGAGGGCGGAGGAACCGTTTGGCAAGTACCAAAGCACCCAAAAAATTATCTAGAACGGACAGTTATTGGTGAATTCCACAATAAAAGGCCCCTGGCCATAGCCGCCAACTACAAAATAAAAGATCAAATTCAGGGACGTCAGGATTGTAAAGCTCTATTAAGTGTGTTACCAACAATCACAACAACCAATAAATCCCTCAATATTCAGCAGACAACAGAAACAGAACAGACATCAGTACATCTAACAGTCATCGATCTGTTTTGCGTTAACGGTATAAAAGTTAATGAGACGTCTGGTTGCGAGTGTCCACCTGGTTACATCGGTGAGAGATGCGATGTTTCAGTCTGTGAGAACTATTGTCTGCAAGGGCCCTGCAGTTTGAATGATGAAGGACTTCCCAAATGCAGGTACAACATTTTCTATTCCTTCTGATGGTTTTCCTGTTTCACCTTAAGCATAATCAGCTTATAAAATGCCCACTGCGGGGACTCTAACATCTTTACGAGAGCGTGTAAACCGTAATCTACAACGATGTCCCGAGTTGGTGGCTGGCACATGTCCGCGACATTTAAAAAAATATATGTTATAAACATAAAAAGAGCTCTGCCTCCCGAACTAGGTGTAACCTGTAGCTGAGGTGGCAATGTCTGATCTAGTTCCATAGTTTCATCTTTCAGATATTCGAGCTGCTGGCTAAGTAATAACAGCCGCACTGATCGATCCATCAGGTTAAGCTGCGCTTGCCAGGGTTGACCATCTCTATATATCGAGACTCCTCCGTGTCTCGAAAAGCACGTTAGGCCGTTGGTCCCAGCTGTCATTCGTGGATGTTGACAGTAGTTACGGATAGTCAGACGCCTGAAAGTCTGATAACCAGTCCTACCAAGGGGTTTCGTATTACCCAGTAACTCGGTTGTGGAGGTCAGAAAGGCCATCGCTCTATTTAGAATACTGGTATTCAGCTGCATCCGGTTAGACTGAAAGCCGACCCCAACATAGTTGGGAAAAGGCTCGGTAGATATTGACTTGCTTATAGACAATATTATGAAAACAGCCAATTAAAACCTTGATAGCTGGCCAGGATTTCTAAATTACAAATGTAAGAGAGAAAATATGTGAGAGAAAGTAAAATGTGTGTTAGTGAGTGTGTAGTCCGGGTGTCACCACTGCGAGGATCGCCCAGAGGACACGGTGGAGCATACGGTGTAAACCTGCCCCGCTTGGGCGGAGCACCGCCGTGTTCTCGTAGAGGCGATCGGCGGCGGCGACCTCTCGCGCCCGGCCCTGGTGCAAGCCATGGTCCAAAGCGAGAGGCAGGGGGAGGCAGTCACCTCCTTCTGCGAAACAGTCATGCTCACGAAGGAGGTGGCGGGATAGGAGAGAGAAAGGTCCTCCCGTCCCAGCCACCGCGGGAGACGCCCCGGGCGTTGGGAGCCACGTGACGACTCCCGGCCACCGTAGGCGCGGGTCTGCGGACGTTGATAATGTAATGGGTGACTCCTCGTCCGATCAGGACCAGGCCAGTGCCGGACGACGTGTATATGTTCCACGCGCGCCTCAAAAAGATGTCAGCTTATGAAGGGGCCCCTCAGGGCCAAGCCTGCCGGGTAAGCGGGATTGTCCGAAGAAAGGGTTACCGCTATCCCGGAACAGAAAGGGCTAAGGAAGGAACATGGATGGGTTTTAGTCAGTAAAAGTCTGACACTCCCTTCCGCTCCACCCAGAGCGGGAGAAGTTATTGGATGACTTCCCAGCCTTAAAAAAAAAAGTGAGTGTGTAGTGGTCTATATTATGTAGATAAGTCAGTATCATTATTAGGACTTTTAAACACAATAATATAAGTGCAGGCTTAGTTTCGACGAAGTTTCCCATTTCTCCTGTTACACACTTTCTTTGTTTAAATAACCATGTTGCACATAAACATTATTTCAGTTGTATTCCCGGTTATTCCGGAGAAAGGTGTGAAGTGGACGAATGTCAAGGATTTTGTCTGAACAACGGTGACTGTCTCTTAAATGAAGACCGTGAACCGGCCTGTCAGTGCAATGGAGGTTTTGGAGGAGATAGATGCGAGGTGTCACTCTGTCGTAACTATTGTATCCAAGGCGAATGTAGTTACAATGAAGCGGGACTTCCTGAATGCAGGTAAATATGATCTTCTCCTTCTGTTGTATTGGTTGTTGAATTAAATGAAGTACATTGTTTGATATTCTATTTTATTCCAGATGCAATGCCGGTTATTCAGGAGAAAGGTGTCAAGTGTACGCGTGTCGTGGATACTGCCTGAACAACGGCGACTGTTCCCTGAACCAAGAGCATGCTCTGTCAATGTGGTGGTAATCACGTGGGAACAAGATGTGAAGCTGTTAAACATGACACTTCCACTTTCACCAACAGCACTACGCACTACTCAGCAAAAAAGAACATAACCTTGGCTGACTTGCTGTCCAATTGGCGAAAGCCTACCGCCAAAATTTCTGTTTTTGTGGAAGTATAATCTTATTGATTATTCAATTACTTATTGCACTTATCTGATTTTTTATGTGTGAAGCTTACGGTTATCTCTAAATTAGGGACGCGTTCAGTGGAGTGCATTTAATAAAGTGCAATAAAAATCCTGTTATTTAATAACATACGGTGTTTAATTTTCGATCAGAGTATATCGTAAATTGTATAATAATACACGGTTAAATCCCCTTAACACGTTAAGTGCGAAACGAGGCCTAAATCACCCCTCATGCAACTTCCTTGTGGTGCGGCAAGGAAAAACGTGAACATCTCTGTCGTGCGACGGGCATAGCTTTGGTTTGGTCCAGTATAGAAAAGAGATAAATGTATATTTGAGACGAGCTAATGGTCCCGGACTCGGTGGTATACCTACCTTGGTACCGGATGTCTTAGGCCTCGTACCGCACTGAATTAATATAATTTTAATGCAGTGCGGAACGAGGCTAAAACGTCCCATATCCTCCCGGACCTCGTACCGCACCCAACGCGAGCTTCCCGCGACTAGTGTTGTGCATCACGTCGATTGGAGAGCACGTCCTTTTACATCGCCGAACATGTCTAAACGATGTCGGAAGAAGTTAATTTAAAAAAAAAACCCACGAACAGAACGATTGCGATTTTTTATAAAAAAGGATATTGTTACTGATTTTTTTATGTTAATTCAAGTTCTAATAAGTGTATTTTTAAAGCCCGAGGCAGAATACATAGGATAGTTTCTATTCTACTTCTGGTTTTCTTTTTTTTCTATTCTGTGAACCGCATTAAGATTTTCACACAAAAATACATTAACTTCGTTGCGTCGATATTATTTTTCCCATCACTAATCTTAGCGAAAATTTACCCTATTTCAGTGCGTTACGAGGTGTATAAGATCCCATACTTTGTTTTGCCAATAATTCCTAAACTAGTTATCAGATCCCGGGGCGACGGTAGATTAGGGTTCATCAATTCACTGTCTATATCGATAAGGACCAAATTTTTCATTTGGATTTTAGTCTGTTAAAGGAGGTGGGGTCTAATAGACCGCGTGTCGCCCTAACGTCTGGTCACGGTGCGGGCCGATAAAACCTCGTGCCGCAAGATCGGAAAGTTTGCAAAAATTGGTGCCGCAGCTAACGTGTTAAGGGGTCATTGTATTCCTTATAACGAGCAACCTTTACTATGGGACCGAACCTGAAATAGCGAAAAAAAAATCAGCTGTGCAGTACATTTTGACGAGTTAGGCGAACATAAATGTACTGAACAGCTAATTTTGAGAACCGTGTATACTCCATTTACGCATTGGATAAATAACGACAGCTAAAAATATATGTAAATACATTAGGGTAACCTGGTCAACAGTGGATCAGATTTTTTTGAAGCCCTATAACTCAAAAACTAATCTTCAGAATAGTGCAGAAATTAGTAAGAGCGTTATCAGGTTATTTATCTTAGTAATATTAATGACTATTCTGGCATTCTGTGTACAATAACGAAGATATTTTTGTTTTATTCTAAAGTGGGTTTTGATCCATTGTGTACACCCCTTGGTTTACAGTGGATCACCTCCTGGTTTACACTGGATCAGATAAATCTGTGAAGAGAAGTAATAAAAAATGCCTTTAATCAGTTCAGTATTTATTTTTAAGCAGTATAAACAATAGTGACATAACATAAAACATATGTTTTCTTAAAAACTTAAAGGAAATTTAACTTTTCAGTCTTGCTTTAGCTTAATTCTATTCTACTCAGGACAATAAAATTGTAAAACAAGATCAATTCTAACTATAAATGGTACATTTTTATTTCAGTCTTAAACATTATCTTTTGTTACCAATATCTATCATAATTAAAGAATACCGAATATAAAAAAAATGGTTCCGTACTTCCAGTAACGGTGGGTGTAGGCAAAATAAACTTAACGTCGTCGTCTTTCACATTAGATAAATCCGGGACTAACCCTTTTTGTACCTTAAAACGATATGTATAATTCCAAAGAACTGTGATTTCGTTCCTCAAGAACTTTACCAACAAAAAATATCTTTTGGATTTTGGAACGAAATTGTAACGTATTAATCCACACTAATATTATAAATGTGAAAGTAACTCTGTCTGTCTGTCTGTTACCTTTTCACGCCTAAACCACCCAACCGATTTTGCTGAAATTTGGTATGTAGATAGTTTGCATTCATGAGAAGGACATAGGCATATTATTTTTTGGAAATTCAACCCTTAAAAGAGTTACAAGGGGTGGCAAAGTTTGTATGAGAAAAATATTTTTATTGCACATTTTTGCGTAGGTAGGGTAGGTAGGGTAGGTAGGGTAGGTAGGGTAGGTAGGGTAGGTAGGGTAGGTAGGCTACCTACCTAACCTATTTTATTGTCCTGTTAAGTAAAAGAAGTAGAATATTATAAAATAAAATAAATAATAAAATTCATTTATTTCGGATAACTAATTGATCCATAATTAATTAAGTACAATACATTTACAATTAAAATAAAATAAATAAATAAAATTAATATGAATTGAATTGAATTAAGTGTTAAAAAAAAAAGTATTATAAATGGTTATTATTATTATTTATTTATTTTACATGCCTACTGCAACACTTCCTAATACATATAAGGGCAGTCCAATCGCCCAGAAATCATCACTAGGACAGCATTGGAGCTGACCCGCACCCTGCGCACCAATGACGCGCACCGCTTGCGCATTGTGGTGTGAAAACAGTCGGTGCGCGCCTCCGCAAACATGCCCGATGCACTGTAGAAGCGGGGCAGCCCCAATACCGCCCTGAACGCGTTGTTGTACTGGACGCGGAGGGCACTGTAACTCGCCTGAGTATAGCTAGCCCACAGGCTACACGTGTACAAAAAAGTGCAGTATGCTTTGAAAAGTGTGATCTTGACTTGATCAGAACAGCGTGCAAACCTGCGTGCCAACATATTCGCTCTTTTTGACAAAGCCCTCCGCTCCCGTTCGATGTCAGCATGATCCCTGAGGTCAGCCGTGACCAAATGCCCTAAGTATTTGAATTGTTTCACCCAGTCTAGAGGAACACCATTGAGAAGAACTGGGGGTATACTCTGCGGACATTTAGCACTACTCGTCTCAAAGACCATGCACTGGCTTTTAGTCACATTATATTTAAGGCCGTGCCCACTCGCGTACTCCTCACAGATCTGCATTAGCTTCCTCAAGCCACCGACCGACGCGCTCAGCAGCACCATGTCTTCAGCATAACTAAGGTTATTGACACACACATCATCAACATGGCAGCCGACACGGGCACCGCTGAGCGCAACGATCAGTGCGTCCATGTATAGGTTGAACAGGGTAGGGGAGGCCAATCCACCCTGCCTCACGCCGCACTCCAACCTATATGGCTCCGACATAGCCCCCGCCCATCTTACGCTGTTGACCTGGTGCGTATACCTATATTTGAAGATTCCTACAAGTTTATGTGGTAAATTAATGTCTTCCAGCTTTTTCCATAGTACATCATACGCGACCAGATCGAAAGCCTTGGACAGGTCGAGGAAACACGCATATACGGGAGTTTTACGATCAACGTAGTATCTGACGGTATGCTTAAGACACAGTATCGCACTCTCTGTAGACAGTTGGGGTCCAAATCCAAACTGATTATCATGCAGTGCTACGAACTTATTTAAATGTGTATAAGCAGACCGTCAAAAACCTTAGCGACGATTGTGGCTAGTGAAATAGGCCAATAGTTACTTTTATCTGGGAGGTCGCCGGTTTTATTTTTCACTACAGGCACTACCACAGTCCTCATTAAATCGGATGGCAGGTAAGAGTGGCTCACGCACAGCGAATAGAACATTGCCAGTACCCTAGACATATGCGGCCCCGCGTGCTGCAGGTGCTCGATGCTGAGACCATATACCTTCATTTGGTAAGCGTTCAAGTGGTCTTGTCAGTAAATCCTCTGTTAGAATGGTTCCCTCAATTTCCACCCAGTCTCTTTCATCGTCTGTTTCGTCATTCAAAATCGTATCATCTTCATCTTCTGAATCAATTTGTAGCACTTGAAGGATTGCTTTTTGTCCTTTTAACTTGGTCTCTTTCTTTTGTTTGGCTGATTTCAGTTCGCAATAGCATTTTTCAGGTGTGTCTGTGGCTATAAGACTTCTCCCTAGTTTTCTTGGCTTCCTTTTTTCAGTTCTAGCAGGAGCTTTCAGTGGCTTCCTAAACTGATCTGGCGCAATAATAGGTATTATTTTAGGTTGTTCGAATAAGTCACATTCAGTAGCTGCAGTGGGCATAGTAGCTTCAGGTTCCTGCTGAAGCAAATGGACCATTTAAAACAGATTTTTCTAGAGTGTTATAAACTGGCATTGGTGGACTTACTGAACATTCAGTACTTTCCATAAGCTCCACCAAAGACGGACTCATATTACCTCTAGAAGTTTCTTCAGCAGTGCTGGTGAAAGTTCTTGGGAAGGCAGGTATTTGAAGATGTTAGGGATTGTTTATAAGCTGTAAAATCTGTTTTTGATCCGTGATTTCAGGGTCGAAGTTGGGTTCAATTTCAGGTGGTGCATTTTCTGGTCTATCAGTAACGCTGCTGGGCGCAAAGTCCTCATCCCTAAAAATATGCCGATCAAAAGGAAAACAGATTACTAGTGTCCTCTTCACCTCGCCACTGGTCACTTTGCAAAGATTTCTTCTCCCCTTCGGTGCCATAATAATGATATTATCAAAAAACTTATTAACAGTTTCCCTGTTGAAAGACGACGCTCGTGCCAAGCTGCACGCTTCGGGTTTACTCAGCGTTAAATCCCGATGTCGTTGGCGAAAACCGCTCAACCAATCCAAGCCAGCCAATCGGTTGTCTGTCCAGCTCTTTGGCATCTTTGGCTCTTTGGCACCATTAGTTTTGACCATTTCGTACGCCACTTGTCTACAGTCAGTAATAGACGGACCACAAAAAATATTTTTTGAATATTAGCTCTTGGTCACTGACAAATACTTGGTATGAACCAAGTATTTAAAACGCCAAACTAAGCAATGATGCTTAGTTTGGCATTTCTGTAAATTGCTGGTTCCTTTTAGTTACAAAGTAAAATTCAGTTAGGTGAGGGTACACACTGGATCATGATTCATCGTGTACACAGTGAATCAATCCGCTGTTAACTATATTACTAATTATTAATTTTCTCAAGAAACACAAGAAGATCTATAAATTCATTAACAAAATTCAATTTACCTAATGTCACGGTTCGAATGTCATGATTTGCTCACGAAAACCAAGACAGCCCGCTCTCGCGTGTGTAGGTAAGCGCGTCCGCGCAGCGCCTGAGGGAGTCGGAGGTTGATTGTAAGCGAGACACGTTCATATTATTATTCTACTATTACATCAATAAATCTAGAAAGTGTGTGTGTGATCAACTGTGTACTACTGATCCACAGTTGACCATGTCAACAGTGGATTACATACATCATACATACATTGCTTTGTATTTATCGCGAAATTTTATGCGCAAGTAAGTTACGCACAGCCTGAGGCATTTTCTACCAGTCAACTTTTGGGTGATGCTGAGAGAAAACATGGCTTTTGTTTGCCTTAAAGTAAATCTACGTCATAGGCGCTCTGCAGCTTATTAAAACTCGGACTACGAGTGTATAAAACATAGGTCACGTCTAGGAAATATGCAGGCGCTACGTGACGCATTCGCAGCACCCACATGTTGAGGGTGTAGGTTATACAATTTTCGGAAACAACTACTGTCGCAACCCAGCGCAGGGCACGCCACGATAGTGGCGATAGGGCCCCTCTTTGAGGGGTGGCTAGAGAGGCGTCACGGCGTCCTCACCTACCGCCTGACGCAGGTCCTCACCGGACATGGATGTGTCGGGAGGTTCCTGCACATAATCAGGCGGGAGGAAATGCCCGGATATCACCACTGCGAGGATCGCCCAAAGGACACGGTGGAGCACACGGTGCAAACCTGCCCCGCTAGGGCGGAGCACCGCCGTGTCGATCCGATCGGGACCAGAACCAGGCCCGTGCCGGACGGCGCGTTTATGGTCCACACGCGCCTCAAAGAGATGTCAGCATATGAAGGGTCCCCTTAGGGCCAAGGTAAGCGGGATTGTCCGAAAGGGTTACCGCTACCCCGTAACATAAAGGGCTAAGGAAGGAATATGGATGGGAGTAAGAGTCTGACAACCAGAGCTTGAGAAGTCATTGGATGATTTCCCAGCCTTTATTAGGTGGCTGTGGGTTTTGGGCCCTATGTGGGCATTCCCTACAAAAATGTGCTTGCGTTTCGGTATATTTGTAGAAATGGTATCGGTCAAGGCGCTTATTGGATTACTAGCAATTTGCCCACCCACGGCTTCTCTCTCGTGGTCTTTCCCGCGGGACCCGTAATTTTTCCCGGGATTAAAGTAGCCTATGCTACTCCCTGAAAATAAGCTTTCTAATGGTGAAAGAATTTTTGAAATCGTCAACGTAGTTTTTGAGTTTATTCATTACAAACATACACACAAAAATACAAATCTTTCCTCTTTGAAATATTAGTATAGATACACATAGTTCTGTTCAAACAGTAATAACTAAGGCCAGATCAGCTTTTCAATGTATGTTGTTATCATGTTGCTTATGGGATAACAGACCATTAATATTATCGTTGATAGGATGGCTTGCGGAAAACTAGCGTTTTGCTTTTGTTTTAATATCCCAAGAACAACCAACAGCGGTGGACGCTCCGTCTAGCTCTGTTGAAACAACTTTGTGTTTCTGAAGACTAAAATGTGTCGAACGCCGTGTGTGCTAGCGTTGCTAGCGCTGTTCGTGGGGCTGGCGCAGTCCTGGGGTGAGTATGAGGGGCCTTGTTTATTTTTAACCGACTTATGATTTAAAGGCGGAGGTTTATATTCCACGATTTTTAACCGACTTCAAAAAAAGGAAAAGGTTCTCAATTCGATGGTATGTTTTTTTTGTGTGTTTGTTACGTGATTAATCCGCCGATTGTGGACCGATTTTCCAAAATTCTTTTTTTGTTTGAAGGAGATACTTCTGACGTGGTCTCAAAGTCACCAAGTCAGGATCGATTTATTGGCCCACACATCGTTTTTCGCAAATCTTATGAAGTAATTTAATTAGGTACTTGCGTATGGTAATCATCATCTCATGTAGCTGAGCTGATGATGGAAGGTACAACTCCTTAACAGTAAGGAGTAGGCATCGACTGATTTAGTAAATTATTATTTTGATGTTTGAAAGGGCGTTTGCCATTTTGGTCTCGTGGTCAGGAGATGATGGACTAACCATAGACGATAGAAATCTTCAAAAAACGACAGCATGTCTCGCGTTTGCTGCAATTGTTTGTGTACATGCAAGTTTACACCAGACCATAACATAACATTACGCCAGTTCGCTTTTAAAGGCGCTTTTAAATTGTAACAATAATACAGTAAAGGTGTAATTTATCATTGTAACATCTACATTTTTTTTACAGTTGTAGATGTGTTGTGTATGTGTATTATTGCAATCCTTGTCCATCTATGACATTAATAATTAAGAAAAATAAAATTAATAATAACAAAACAGTGAAATATTAATAATAACAAAAGTGAAGTGAAATAAAAAATAGTGTAGATTAAAGTTAGGCAAGCTTATTTAGGTTAATAATTCTTGATTATAGTTATTCCATTTATTCATTATTAAAATTTTTAGTGATTATTAAGTTTTTGAGGTCGGTTTTTGTTTTTTTTTGTAACAGTGCTGTAACGCTTATTGTAGTTGCTGCAAATCATTTTATTTAAAACTAGCTTTTGCCCGCGACTTCGTCCGCGTGGAATAGTGTCTTCCGGAAGAAAGTATAGATAGCTGTACCCGCGACTTCGTCCGCGTGGAATAGTGTCTTCCGGAAGAAAGTATAGATAGCTGTGCCCGCGACTCCGTCAGCGTGTAACTCCTTGTGTGTTATTAAGTTAATGTATTGGTAATATAGTTTAGATCACGTTCACATGAGGCTTAAGTACATATAGAACGAAAATACTTCAGCGCAAAGCTTCCGGGTAAACTATATTGAAAGTTGACCCGTCCGGCACGTGAACATAAAGATTTCTAGAACTGCTAACACGGGAAAGAGCAACGTATAACTGACCATGCGAGAAACAACTGACACCGAGATCTACTCCGGCAACACGAAAAGTCTGCCCTTGAGCCTTATTAATTGTCATTGCATAACACACCGATACTGGGAATTGCGTCCTTTTAAATTGGAATAGAAAATTATTTGGTATTATGGGTATTCTGGGAATAAAGACGGTTTCTCCTGCACCGCAACCTGTTAAAATTTGAGCCTCGATTATATTTTGTTGCAACTGGGTTACTTTTAGTCGAGTTCCATTGCAAAGTTGTGGTGGTCTTAAATTTCGGAGCAGAAAGTCAAAGTCAAAGTCAAATCATTTATTTCAAATAGGCACAAGTAAGGCACTTTTGAACGTCAAAATGAACAAGAAATAGAATTGATTCTAGTCGCCCCTTCCAAAAGGTAGTTTCGTGTGGAGAAGAATGGGCAAGAAACTCCACCGTTACTCTTTTAAAATGTTTTACAATGTTTTGTATACATGAATTATAACATTATATGTGAAGACGATGCACCCAGAATAAAAACACTACACCACAAAAGGTGAAAAGAAAAACACATGTAATGGTAGGTAACTTAAGTATGTCAAAAGTACATGGTGCTCACATATTTACAAACATTCGGAATAATCGGAATGCCAATTTTTATACAAATTTCATAAAAAGGAAGTCCGGGCATATTTAAAGAATTTAAAAATTAGTGGCTTCTTGTTCATCGACCATTCTATTTATTGATCTATAAACTTTGCTTTCCCCCCGAAATAACTAATATTCGTACCTACTATTGCTTCAACTATAAAGAAATAAAAATAAACTATTAGTATATTTAAACAGTACCAAAATAACTAATATGCGTACCTACTACTACTTCACTTATGAAGAAATAAAATGTAAATTAATAATATTTTTAAACACTACCAAAACCTCTAATACCTATTTCATAAAATAACAACAAAACAAATCTAAAAATAAACTATTCAAAGACTAAAAGTCGCGCTGATAAGCACGGTTTGTAAATAACAATTATTGTCTGTCAATAAGGTCGAACAGTCTGAACGTCTATTCGCATCAACAGCCAAATATTGTAGAGTATTGTATTATATTATATTGTTGTTTGTATTGTATGGTTTTGTGAAGATCGCGCGTTTTTTTTTTTTTTGAAAATGGCATCTCGCGGTTCAACCAAAGGGTTGTCTACTGCTTAACCGGGCTTGCCTGTGGCTGCCACAAAAGAATTGTAGCCTCCAGCCAGGGCTTAATAAGTATGAAAAATAATTGTGCCAAATTTCATTAAAATCCGTCGAGTAGTTTTTGTTTCTATAACGAACATACAGACAGACAGACAGACAAAAATTTTACTGATTGCATTTTTGGCATCAGTATCGATACCTAATCACCCCCTGATAGTTATTTTTTAAATATATTTCATGTACAGAATTGGCCTCTCTACAGATTTATTATAAGTAGGTATAGATATTTTCATACACGACCCTAGCTTTAAATAAATACCATTCTGGTACCATGTTTTAACGCAAATAAAAATATTATATTCTAACGAGTAATTGGAGCGGGTACCACGAATTAGGTAACCAACTAACCGTGCGTCCCGTATTAATGTTAGTTGTTAATTCAATAACATTTTCTTATTCAATATTTTTTTGTTGTTATTCCTCGTCAAGCGTTAATTAATTTTAATTGTTCCCTATGGTTCTCTTATCTGGACGTTATCAATATAATTCGTATATTGTGTAACTCATAACTGAACATATAATCATACAAAACAGGAAAGAGGATAACGAACAATAATAGGCAATTTTTCTAAGATTATATTATACTAGCTTCATGGTCAAAGTGTTGGGGATTTCTATCCAGGATTATTGAAAATAAAATGCTTCCGAAAACTTAAGAGCTGTATTCCGTGCAAAGACAAGTGACAGAAGAAAAAAATAACAAAAGTTGTACTAGACGTAGGTACTTATAAAACTAATTCTTAACAGCTAATCGTTCGCCGCAAGCAGTGAGATGCATCCGTGTACATTGCAATAAAAATACGAGTAGGCGTTATAGTGCAAACATAAGTATTTTGAACATCCCCCCGGGCGTTGAGAGATCGTCTCTCAACCAGAATCTTCTTTATGAGATACAGGTAACGGGCAAATCTTGCTGAAGGCTCGCCGAACCACTCCACATGACGTCTTGATATCAGCGACACGACTGATGCCGTCCTGTCCAGGGAAAACAGCCATGACTCGGCCCAGTCGCCACTTCAAGGGAGGTAGTTTCTCGTCCTTAATGAGCACAAGGGTGTCCTTTTCTAATGGCTTAGTGCAGGATCGCCATTTCACTCGCTGCTGTAGCTCTGACACGTATTCCTTGCTCCATCTAGACCAGAAGTGTTGACGGAGTTGCTCTATCCTCTGGTATCTGGTCAAATAAGTCACGGATCGGTCCTCGAGGTTAGGTGCAGGTAATGCTGTCAGTGGCCGTCCGATTAGGAAGTGACCAGGCGTTAGCGGCAGCAAATCGTTGGGATCTGATGAGAGTGGGGTGAGTGGGCGAGTGTTGAGTAAGGCTTCTATTTGAACTAACACAGTGTTCAGCTCCTCATAAGTAAGATTACAATTGCCCAATACTCTCTTTAAATGATATTTAGTAGATTTGATACCGGCCTCCCAAAGACCTCCAAAGTGAGGAGCATAAGGAGGGATAAAATGAAAATTAATGTCTTCGTTTGCTAAATCACAGGATAACGAATTGCAATTACTCTTTATGAACTGACCAAGTTCGTGATATGCTCCAACAAACGAGGTTCCATTATCAGAGTAGATGTGTTTAGGTTTTCCTCTACGCGAAACGAATCTACGCAGAACTGATAAAAAATTGTTGCTTGTTAAATCACCTGCCAATTCGATGTGTATCGCCTTAGTAGTGAAACATACAAAAAGAACAACATATACTTTAGTAAGACGACAACCACGTCCTTGCCTAGTGGCGGACATAATTGGTCCAGCATAATCCACACCTACAGTTTCAAAGGGGTAACCCCGGGAATCAAGCGCTGCTGTGGCAAATCACCCATGAGAGGAGAGACTACCCGTCCCTTCATACGGCAGCATAAAATACATTTATTATAAGTTGATTTAGCTAAACGTCTACCACCAATTGGCCAATAATTTTCTCTAATAGACGCTAATAGCAATTGCGGCCCAGCGTGCATGAGTTTTCTGTGCATAAATTCAAACAACAATTTTGTGACAGCATGAGTGGACTGTATTAATAAAGGGTGTTTTTTATCGTAACAAAATTGAGAGTTTTCAAGTCGACCTCCAACACGCATTAAATTATGGTCGTCTAGAAAGACTTTAAACTTAATCAATGGACTCTTTTTTGGTAAATCCTTTTTATTTAGTAAAAGTGTGTATTCTGGAAATGAATCCTTTTGCGAGAGTCTTATTATGCAATTTAATGACTGATTCAGTTCATTAGTACTGAAGAATTGATCTTCAGGTAATTCCTTTTTATGATGATTAGTTATAAATCTCAAAACATATGCCACCGACCGTTGAAGAGTAATGAATTTTGAAAATCTATCAAATTCTATAACGGGTCGTGGATTGGCAGATGTAACAAGTAAAGAAACTTCGGATCGAGTTTCAGGAAGTTTTTTATTTGTTACTGTAGGATTACTAGGCCATTTCGAGATGTCATATCTCAAGAATTCAGGGCCCGACCACCACAAATCTAAAGATTGCAAAAGACTTACATCTGTTCCACGTGATATATGGTCAGCTGGGTTTAAATTTGTAGGGACGTGCCTCCATGAGCATGCGGCTGTCTTGTCCAATATTTCTGCGATCCGGTTGCGCACAAACGGCTGTAATTTGTGTGGTAGCATCTTAAGCCAGCCTAATACAACAGTCGAGTCAGTCCAAAAGGTGACACTTCTGACTTGAGCTCTAAGAGCGTAAATCACCTTTTCGTAAAGACGAACACCAACCAACACCGCGCAAAGCTCAAGTCTTGGTATCGTAGTTGGCTTAATTGGAGCTACTCGGCTTTTCGCTGTAAGTAAACGTACCAGGACATTAGCATCATGACTTGTACTTTTGACATACAGACACGCACCGAATGCAAGTTGCGACGCATCGCTGAATATGTGGATATCTATATCTTTATATAAATCACAAAGGACAATCCGTGGAATACTTAATGTGTTTAACAATGGTAAGTCTCGTATAACATTGGACCAAATTTTCACTATATCAGATGGCAACTGATCATCCCATCCCAATTTATGTACCCAAAGTTTTTGCATTATAGTTTTCATAACAATAATGTAAGGAGCTAATAGACCTAGCGGATCAAAAATCTGAGCAATTGTAGAAAGTATTCCGCGCTTGGTCATGGCATTATTAATATTGGGATTAATTGAATAACATAACACGTCAGGCTCAGTATGCCAGCTTAGACCTAACGTTTTGCAAGGTTCCATTGAACCAATGTTTAAACTTAATGAAGAATGATCCGTATGATCAGACAACACTTGTGAATTATTAGATTTCCATTTACGTAACGGCATCCCAGCCGAAGCCAGCTCTGCGGTTACCTTATGGCGTATCTCAAGGACTTCGTCAATTGTATCCCCTCCCGAAAGCAAATCATCTACATAAAAATCATGCTTTATAATTGCAGCAATTTTTTTGTCAGTGCAATCGAGCCCTACCTGTCTAAGACACCTAGTGGCAAGATACGGTGCGCTAGCGGTACCGTACGTAACCGTATTTAACTGGTAGGCTTCCATAGGCCTCCAGGGATCATTCCGCCATAAGATTTGCTGCAGATGCCTGTCATCTGGGTGTACTATTACCTGGCGGTACATTTTTTCCACATCTGCGGATAGGACATATTTATATTTCCTAAACCGAAGAAGGATTGATACTAAGTCATCTTGTACAGTAGGCCCTATCATTTGTGATTGATTAAGTGATACTCCTGAGGTGGTGGGACTACTAGCGTTAAACACCACTCGGAGTTTTGTAGTTAAACTACTTTCACGCACAACGCCATGGTGAGGTATAAAATATGCAAGTTTCTGTGGGTCAGGTACACATTTAGACATATGTTTTAACTCAACATATTCTTTCATGAAATCACAATAACGTGCTTTAAATGATGGCTGACTCTTAAACCTGCGCTCTAATGAAAGCAGACAGTGCTTAGCTCTATGAACAGAGTCGCCTAAGTTACCATGTGATTGTCTTAAAGGTATTCTCACACAGAAACGGCCATCCTTGAGACGTGTTGTGTTTTGAATAAAATGCTCTTCACACATTTTCTCCTCATGAGAAAATACTGATGACTGATGGCTTACTTCCTCAAGTTGCCAAAAACGCATTAAAAGGTTTTGAATATTATCAGTACTTGAGCTATCCGCTAAAACAGTAGTTTCGGGTTTTTTAATATTTGTAAAATTACAAAGTACAGGAAGAGAACACGGAACTTGACCACTATGTAGCATAGGGCCTGAAGCTATCCAACCAAGTCTAGTTTCATATAGTACCGGTTTTCCAATACCCAGGTTTATCTTCTCTGTGCCCAAGAGGTCCCAGAAAACATCTGCACCTATAATTAAGTCCACAGGAGACGGTGTGTAAAAGTGAGGATCAGCTAGACACAAATCACTCGGAATATTTAATTCATTAAGATCTAATTGACGACAGGGCACTTCATCAGTGATAGAAGGTAAGATAAAACAGCAAATATTTTTAGAAAAGTTTTCATTTAATGATTTTATTGCAACGCAACACATTTTACCAATTGGTGACTTAGAGTTATTAATACCCATCAGTGACTCGCTAACTTTGATTGTCGGTAAATTTAATAAATTACAGAATTTTTCTGTTATTAGGCACGATGTACTGCCGCTGTCAAGAATGGCACGACCGAGATATTCGCGGTTATTGTCATCATAAACTTTTAATAATGAAGTGGCTAATAGAACTTCTCCTTTAATTTGTACGTTCGCGTTCGATGTGACTTGTGCCGATAATGTGATGTTATTGTTAGCCAATGGTTCAGTAGCTTCACGGCTTTCATCATCACCAATGGTAGTCGATGGTTTAATATTCGACTTAGCTTTAGGATCTGTTACATGAACAAGTGTGTTGTGCTTGCGCTTACACACTTTGCAACCAGTTGATTTACAATGATTGGCGTAATGGCCAGTGCGGAAACAATTAAAACATATTTTATATTGTGGCAGTAACTCTAATCTCTGCTCATTGCTCAGAGCTAGAAATTGTGAACAGTTACTGAGGTTATGTTCACCTTTGCATTTCGGGCACGATTTCAGTGAATTGGAACCAGGATTAGGCCGATTAGTTGATGTGCTGGCCACAGACACCAAGCTTTTATGTTTATTGCTAGAATTAGAAGAATTATTATTAGAACTATTGTGTGACATTTCAATAGTTTCTAATAAGTCTGAACGATTTCGCAAAAAACCAAGAAGCATGTCTAATCTGATTGACTTTTCTTTATCTATACCACCTTTAAATTCTTCCCATTCTCGAAAAGTTTTAGAATCCAATTTATTTGTAACTATATAAATTAAGAGCGTGTCCCAACGATCTGTTGGTTCTCCTAATGATTCCAACGAACGCAAGTTTTTGTTGACAGAATCAATAATACGTTTTAAACTAACAGATGACTCCTTCTTAATTGTTTCGAGATTAAATAATGCACTTACATGATTTTGTATTAAAACCCGCTTATTATCGAAACGTTCACACAATATTTTCCATGCGACAGTGTAATTGCTGGCAGAAAACTCAATAGATTGAATCACCACAGCAGCTGAACCCTCGAGAGAAGCCCTAAGGTAGTGAAATTTGTTGACGTCATCTATTTCATCATTAAAATGTATTAAACTAGAGAACGTGTCGTGGAACTCCAACCATTTTTCATATGAACCACTGAACTTTGGCAGTTGTATGGTAGGTAATTTAACAAGCTTACGATTACGCGTTCGTGACGTACAGTTATCATTTTCCAAAGGATCCTCATCCTTAGTTGTTTTTAAATTACGTGTAAGTAACTCTTGAGCCTTTGAAAAGATCTTGTAATAAATGGATTCAAACTCGTTTCGCTCCTGGAGTTGACTATTGACATCATCAACTAAACACTCCAATTTTAATTGAATCTCGTCAAATTGTACAAATAAATTTTCCATCTTACCCAAACGTAGTTGCAATTCGCATACCTGTGAAGGATTCAACGAATCTTCCAAATCATTGAAATAATTACAGAAAGCTGTCAAACGTCCCTTATAACTTGCCCTTCTTTTAATTAACTCCTTGTCAGCCATTTTGAGAAACCGGTATTACACTGAAATATACAAAGATACAATTAAATAACGTACAATTCCTAACAATAATACCTAATTCTCTTGCAGCTGAAATACAACAAGTTAAAGTACAATAATTTGTTAATAGTAATCTACCTAACAAATTGTTTTAAACCAACTTACACTAATAAAAACTTAGCTGAAAACTACAATACTGCTTAATGATGTACTGATATAATCACAATAATGATAAACAATACACCTAGTTCTGATTAGTTTTAACAATGTAATCACAATCAGTTAACTGCAAATAAAGTAATTGTCTGGTTAAAATCAAAGTGAATAAAGTAGGTAGTACTGACCTTAACAATTTTCGGAAACTTACGCGAATTACCATGAAACAAACCTATTTAAGAGTACTGGGTACTATTTAATATACTGATTATCGTCTGAACACTGTATATATCCACATCTAGCTATCCAAAATCTCCAGACTCCAAATATATCAAGATTTCCAAGTCGATGTTCGCCTGTGACCTTTGGACTCCGCGTACCGGACTACTTCAATAGTCTTCAATATTCCAGTAAAATCCGTATTTTTCTTATTTCCACTGATTATTATTGTTTCTTCATTTATATCCGCTCGTTAGGACCATGTTGGGGATTTCTATCCAGGATTATTGAAAATAAAATGCTTCCGAAAACTTAAGAGCTGTATTCCGTGCAAAGACAAGTGACAGAAGAAAAAAATAACAAAAGTTGTACTAGACGTAGGTACTTATAAAACTAATTCTTAACAGCTAATCGTTCGCCGCAAGCAGTGAGATGCATCCGTGTACATTGCAATAAAAATACGAGTAGGCGTTATAGTGCAAACATAAGTATTTTGAACACAAAGTCAAATCATTTATTTCAAATAGGCACAAGAAAGGCACTTCTGAATGTCAAAAATGAACAAGAAATAGAATTGATTCTAGTCGCCCCTCCCAAAAGGTAGTTTCGTGTGGAGAAGAATGGGCAAGAAACTCCACTGTTACTCTTTTAAAATGTTTTACAATGTTTTGTATACATGAAATTATAACATTATATGTGAAGACGATGCACCCAGAAGAAAAACAAAAATAAAATCAATACACCACAAAAGGTGAAAAGAAAAACACATGTAGCAAATATGGAAGGTAAACTTAATTATGTCATAAGTACATGGTGCTCACATATTTACAAACGTTCTAAAAGTGAATAATAAAAAATGAATCAATGTATAAATCTTTTGCCAGCGGTTTCGTCCGCGTTTTTGTAGAAAATTATCCCACGGAAACCGTATATGCATAAAAGGTAGCTTGTATGCTATTCCAGACTATATCTATCTTTGTGCCAAGTTTCACCCAGATCCGTTACGTAGTTTTTGAGTTTATTCGTTACAAACATACAAACAAATCTTTCCTCTTTCTAATATAGATAGTATAGATAATACGTACAGAGTTTAAATAACATAACATGACACCTGTAATCCCTGAAGGGCTAGGCAGAGACGTGCCTATCTATACCCACACTTCGCCTGTGGGGCGAGCCATCAACTGGACCCAAATCCAGACTACAGGGTTTTAAGCGGGATTGTCCGAAAGGGTTACCGCTACCCCGGATCATAAAGGGCTACGGAAGGAACATTGATGGGTTTTAGTCAGTAAGAGTCTGACACTCCCTTCCGCTCCACCCAGAGCGGGAGCAGTCATTGGATGATTTCCCAGCCTTAAAAAAAAAAAAAGACTACAAGGTTTAAATGATGAAAAGAATTAAAATATTTTTATTACAAACAAAGAAATCCGATATTTGTTCGCGAGTATATTCAGGCTTGTATTGTAAAACACAAAAATTGACAAAAAGTGTTCGCTTATTGTAAAATCGTTTTGGTAAAAAAATTTACTCGCTTGTATTATTTATTTTCTTACACTGATTATATAAATGGATTACTATGCAAAGATAAAGGTGTTTTCGTTACGTTTTAATTATCATTTTTCAATGTTTAATGAAAAATGTCCCCTCCTGTAGAATGTTCGGGGAATGAGTTCTGGACATTTAGTTTTGCCGTAGCTCTTCCTGGTACTATATCCAACATATACTTAGGTTTACATATAATTATTTATCAAAATATTCACGGTGTTTATTAATGAAATAAAATTAATCAACATAGTGTTCTCAATTTCTTGGTCTCTTCCTGAGGACGCATAAATAGGTCAAAAATCTGCATTTAAAGAGACGTATTTTAGATTTTATTTTATAGGTAGGACGCTTTGTTGTCTCTATCACTGACTGATTAAAATTCTACAACGGCTTGTCCAAATTATTACAAGGATATATTTTTAATCAATTACACAAGTTTTTGTCAAACCTCAGTGCGTCTTTTCTTGGTGACTTGCTGTAAAGTACGTACAAAGATTAAAAATGTTTGATTATAGCTGCGACGTATATTTTAGGGATTGATATGCAAATGCTCGTTTGTTGGATTTCGAACCTCAAAAAATTTCCCGCTATCTTTTATTAACTACGTGTATATCTCTACCGTAGAATACTTTTCTGTCGAACTAACAAAAAAACTCAGCTAATCGTAGACTCAGGAGACTATGATTCATCAATGGTCCCTAAAAAAGCGACCAATTCCCAAAATATGGGTGATTTCTATAATGAGGTATTTTAATATTTTTTTCTACAAACATATCCTCCATGTCATTTACATAGACATTTTTGAATTATTGTTTTAATAGTCGCGAACTTTATTTTTTTACTTTAACGTATTATGAATGATTATGATTAGGAAAAATAAGGATTCATAATTGTTATGAAAGTCAATTTTGTCATAATTGTTTTTATATATACTAATATTATAAAGAGGTAAAATTTGTAAGTTTGTATGTAGGGGGTAATCTCCGGAACTAATGATCCGATTTCAAAAATTTTTTCACTGTTAGAAAGCTACATTATTCCTGAGGCTATAAATTATATTTATATCATACATATTAGCCGAGCTATCGCAATTTTCGTCTAGCAAGTCGGAAAGAAATACCTCCGAAAACAGAATTATTTGCATGCGCTGCCTAAACAGTTACAGTATATCGCAATTTTCCGCGGACGTAGTCGCGGGCAGAAGCTAGTTAGGTATAAAGTTAAAGTATATTTCTGTTATTTTCTGTAGACTAAACGATGTCCCCTGTAGACATAGAATATAAAGAAATGATATTTTTGGCAAATTAAGGAAGTCTGATCTATTTTGTAAAATGATGTGTCCTGCAAAGTCCGCATTAAAGGAGAGACTTTCTTCTTACGTCCACAGTGTCAGATGGCTAAGAAATTGTACCAGTCCACAGACCACATACGGTCTGTAGAATGATATGGAAGTCTGTCCACAGGCCGTATATGGTCTGTGGACAGTGAGCCTGTTAAGAATTAGTCACCAGACTTTAATTTTGTTTACTGCAAAGAGGTTCAATATAACCGTAAACCAGTAGGTACCATACAGATGTAGTTGAGGTTTTTAGAGTTGGCAAGTTATTTTTTAAATGAATTGGACCACGGAACTGTCAAAAGGATCTGTGGTCCAAGTTTTAAAGTTAGACAACTGCCCCCAGTAAAGGCCCATGGTCCAACTAATTGGACAGAGCAGTTGGACCACTGTCACCATCTAGTCAATTAAGCTCTCAATTATGACGATTTTTCCCAGACTTGAATAGGCCTTAAGCTTGATTTGATAAAACTTAGAAAATTATTTCGTCGGTATTTATCACGGTGACATACGTAGACGCTTAATAATATCATCAACAATTTCCTCGCCGGTGTTCTTTCAAACCGCTAACTGACTTTCTTTTTGCTGTTTTTTTGAGACTCGATTTTGTGTTTGATCCAAATAACGTCTGCCGAATGTCAATCGGTTTGCTACTGATAATGCGACGATCGCTTTTCTGCTGCTTTTCTCTTATTTATGTGATTTTTAATAAAATAAGTAATAGACATAATTTGTTAATACCTAAGGTAAGACCTAATAAAGAATTATTAGATACTAGCTTCTGCCCGCGACTTCGTACGCGGATCCTTTTGCTTATGCCATCGACAACGGGGTTGCCATTTATGTTATTTTTTATCATTTTTCAAGCGCAATTCTCTATCCGTGAACGTCTCCGACTCGCAAGACAATGTGTGGCGTTCACAATCAGCGGTCAGTCGCGCATCACGTTCCCCACTTGTCTCTAGAGACCTAGAAATCGATGCGTAGATACGCTTGGAACTCAAGCGCAATTCTCTATCCGTGAACGTCTCCGACTCGCGAGACAATGATGTTCACGATCAGCGGTCAGTTGCGCATCATATTCTTCACTGGATTCGACCTAAGGATTACGCTGAAAACGCAGGCGTGCTACGCGATCCGAAGAGGTTTCTACGGAGCGAGTTGCAGCCTGATGTTCTCGAACAGTATCAAGTCTCTCCTGACGCTCTTCGGTAGATTCTTGGACCATTGGGAAAGATTTGACCTCTTTCTAGGCATGGTTATAGTTTTATTGTGAAGATACCTGATCAATTAAAATCTAAATTAAAATGACTGTTTTACCGGGTGGGCTACCGTGTCACGAAGATAAATGGAAAAGGAAATTAAACACTCAAATAACATAAGGCCGAAGGCATATTTATTCGATAAAAAATAAAAAAATAAATGGGAGTTTTGGCCAGTAAAGTCAAATTTTCAATGATATACCATCGTCATCGAAAATCAGTCCTAAACTGTTACCGCCTTCACCGCGTGGATGTACCAGCAGTAGCTTATGTTATTTTAGAATTATTCAGTGAAATTAGTGATAGCTTTGATTTCCACATCAGATGTTTCTGATCTTCGATTTTTATAAGTCAACAGAGAGTGCTCATCAAAATGAACAATTTTTGCTAAAACGTCATTCATACTATTAATGTTATAGTGTAGCTGGGCGATTGGAATTCCACAACAGGTGTTTCAGATCTTCGAATTCATTCTCTCAGCAGAAAATGCTCATCGCGTGGAACAATTTTTGCTATGGTATCATTTCTGTATCTCTTATATATAGTTTAGCTGGTCTGCATCAGGTATTCAAGTTTCCAAGATAAATTATAGCCTATATGTTGCCCAGACTTAGTACCTATACAATACAAAAAAATCATTCCAATCCGTCCAGTAGTGCCGAAGATTAGTGTGTACAAACAAACAGACAAAGTTATATTACTGTTTCTAAACCCCCCTCAATTTTTTTAAATATATTCAATGTACAGACACAGTTTTTTTACTGTTTTATTATATGTATAGATATAGATACCATTGCAAAGTCGCTAACATTCTGCTTCTAGGTTTATTTCTTTAGATAACTCCACAGAAAAAAGGTCAGAATACGATGAACAAATTGGCAATAATAACCAGTAATTATTTGTAAAAAAAAATATAGATTTTGACTCTGTTGAACAACTTCAGAATAATATTACTGTTTGCTATGGTCGTGGCCTATAAGATGGTTCATATTACTTATAATAATGGATATCAAATAACTGCATACTGCCAAAGCAAAATGGTGCCAAAATAAGTTGCATGTTTCCGAGTTGGCCACCCAGTATGAAATTGTATACCAAGCTTTAAATTTTTCCCAGGGTAGGGTCACCGGGGCGGTGTCACTCGACATTGCCAACGCGTTCAACACCCTGCCCTGGAGCTGCATTGGAGAGGCACTCCGGTATCACCGGGTGCCAACCTACCTCTGTCGAAAAGTCGGGGCGTACTTGACGGACAGGGCCGTCATCTACCCCGGTCATGATGATGGCGAGTGGAACCGGCGAGAGATGGCGTGTGGTGTCCCACAGGGATCGGTTCTGGGGCCGCTCCTGTGGTTCATCGGTTACAACTGGGTGCTGCGGGCCGACCTCCCTGACGGCGCCAGCGTAATTTGCTTGCTTTACGCGGAAGCATTACGTGGGGGTCGTGCGGTCCATAGCCCTCCACGGGGCCCCGGTGTGGGTGCGTTCACTGCGACGGCTAGTCGCCCACTATTTGAACGCGCCCCAAAAGGCGCACCGTAAGGCTTATCCTGGGTGCCGCACGATCTCGGGCTAGGCGGCAAACCTCCACGCCGGACTGCCGCCGTGGGATCTGGAGGCAATAGTCCTCACGCGTTTGTACGAGTGGCGGGCGGAGGTACTAAGCCGGAGGGAAACTCCGTTTCCGCGGCAAATTGCGGCGGAGCGGACGGACCTCAAGCGCGATCTCATGGCGGCCTGGAAAGAGCGACTGTTGTAACCCAGCGCAGGGCACGCCACGATAGTGGCGGTAAGACTTCTTTTAGGAGTGTCTAGAGATGCGTCACGGCGCCCTCACCTACCGCCTTACGCAGGTCCTCACCGGACATGGATGTTTCGGGAGGTTCCTGCACATCATCAGGCGGGAGGAAACGCCCGGGTGTCACCATTGTGACGATCGCCCAGAGGACACGATGGAGCATACGGTGGAGATCTGCCCAGCTTGGGCGGAGCACCGCCTTGTTCTCGTAGAGACGATTGGCGGCAGCAATGACCGCTCGCGTCCGGCCCTGGTGCAAGCCATGGTTCGTAGCGACAGGGAATGGGAGGCAGTCACTTCCTTCTGCGAAGCACTTATCCTCGCATAGGAGGTGGCGGGATGGGAGAGTCCGGAAGGGTTACCGCTACCCCGGAACATAAAGGGTTAAGAAAGGAACATGGATTGAGTTTAGTCAGTAAGAGACTGACACTCCCTTCCGGATTAGGAGACATTTGTAATTTCCGACCCTCAAAAAAAAATTGCTTTTAATATTGTAATAAATGGGAAAAATTTGATATTTTGATAAACTATACTCTTATATCTGAACGCCCCGTTTATATTAGCTATCAGCTTAATAAAGTAAAAAGTTATGCTTTTGTTTCAGACATCGCTGTAAGTGTGGGAGATCAACTCATATTTTATACCAACGGAACAAGTACAGACACTGTGAATTTAATATCCCGCAACGCCACAGTATTAGCTTACGATGAAGTTCACAACATGATGCTTTATGTCGACAAACAGGGCGCATATGACGCTATCTGTGGTTATAACTTACATTCCAAGGAAAACAAATGTTTCATCTACAGGAACAGTAGTAACATTCACAGTATTGCCTTCCACCCGGTAACAGATACACTATTCTTCACTGATACTAATGAAAGGAGCATTAACTGGATCTCATTAAAACCTGGGTATAATAACAATATCCACGGAAATCTTTTATTCAAGATGGATGACCGGACCCCCACTGATATTGCTGTGGATAGCTGTAATGGGTACGTTACCAAAGATAGTTTTAAAAACAAAACCTGTAGGATTTCGTTATATTCATTGGTGTCATTTAAATTACAGGTACATTTACTGGGCCAACACTTTCAGTACATGGCACCAGAACATTGAGAGAGCTACATTTGAGGGTGTCGAGAGAGAAGTTATAATGCCACGGCCGGCATTTACAATTGCCATGGACCCACAAACACGCCATATGTATTATTTTGATGGTTGTGTATCATGTGGTGTTTACCTACTTAAATTTGAAGATTTCAAAGGTCTAAAGTATGAAATTCATTCAGTAATTAGTCAACTTTCTATTCCGCAAGAGTTGACCGTTTCAAATGATTACATATACTGGTTGAACAATAGCGAGGGCAACGGAACCGTTTGGCAAGTACCAAAGCACCCAAAAATTTATCTAGAACGGACAGTTATTAGTGAATTCTACAATAAAAGGCCCCTGGGCATAGCCGCCAACTACAAAATAAAAGATCAAATTCAGGGTCGTCAGGATTGTAAAGCTCTATTAAGTGTGTTATCAACAATCACAGCAACCAACAATTCCCTCAATATTCAACAGACAACAGAAAAAGAACAGACATCAGTACATCCAACAGTCATCGAACTGTTTTGCGTTAACGGTATAAAAGTTAATGAGACGTCTGGTTGCGAGTGTCCACCTGGTTACATGGGTGAGAGATGCGATGTTTCAGTCTGTGAGAACTATTGTCTGCTAGGGCTCTGCACTTTGAATGATGAAGGACTTCCCAAATGCAGGTACAACATTTTCTATTCCTTCTGATGGTTTTCATGTTTCACCTTAAGCATAATCAGCTTATAAAATGCCCACTGCTGGGACTCTACCATCTTTACGAGAGCGTGTAAATCGTAATCTTCGACGATGTCCCGAGTTGGTGGCGGGCACATGCCCGCGACATTAAAAAAATATATAAATATACAGAGTTGATACAACAGAGGGGCTTTCCTTTAAACAGCTTATACTAGGGACCATTTTCAAGCTCTGTACCAAAAATCAATTAAATAGGAGCAGTAGTTTAGTCGTAAATGTTTTTTTAAGTTTTTGCCCCGTTTGAACACGATGTATCTTTCCTAACAGCGCTCCGGCGCGCGCGCGTCGGTGCCGATGCGTTACAAGGTCAGTTTTTATTTACAAAGTGTGGTTGCGTTTTACTCTGATTTGTAAGCTATTTAGTTTGTTTGAAAAAATAAAAACCTCATTTTTGGTGCTTTTTATTTTTATACCGTACCGAGTTAATACTAAACACGTGTAGTATACGTAGTGTAATTTAATGCCCCTCTGTCATATCAACTCTGTATAAGCAACCAAATATGTTATAAACATAAAAAGAGGTACTCGGTGTAACCTGTATCTGAGGAGGCAATGTCTGTCCTAGTTACATTGTTTCATCTTTCAGATATTCGAGCTCCTGGCTAAGTAATAACAGCCGCACTAATCGATCTATCAGGTTAGCTTACGCTTGTCAGGGTTGACCATCTTTATATATCGAGATTCCTCCGTGTCTCGGAAAGCACGATAAGCCGTTGGTCCCAGCTGTCATTCGTGGATGTTGACAGTAGTTACGGATAGTCAGACGCCCGAAAGTCTGACAGCTCGTCCTACCAAGGGGTTTCGTATTACCCAGTAACTCGGTTGTGGAGGTCAGATAGGCAGTCGCTCCATGTAGAATACTGGTATTCAACTGCATCCGGTTGGACTGATAGCCGACCCCAACATAGTTGGGAAAAGGCTCGGCAGATTTTGACCTTCTTATAGACAATTATGAATACAGCCAATTAAAACCCAGATAGCTGGCCAGGATTTCTAAATTACAAATGTAAGAGAGAAAATGTGTGTGAGAATGTATGTGAGAGAAAATGAAATGTGTGTTAGTGAGTGTGTAGTCCGGGTGTCATCACTGCGAGGATCGCCCAGAGGACACGGTGGAGCATACGGTGTAAACCTGCCCCGCTTGGGCGGAGCACCGCCGTATTCTCGTAGAGGCGATCGGCGGCGGCGACCTCTCGCGCCCGGCCCTGGTGCAAGCCATGGTCCGAAGCGAGAGGCAGTGGGAGGCAGTCACCTCCTTCTGCGAAACAGTCATGCTCGCGAAGGAGGTGGCGGGATGGGAGAGAGAAAGATCCTCCCGTACCAGCCACCGCAGGAGACGCTCCGGGCGTCGGGAGCCACGTGAAGACTCCCGGCCACCGTAGCGCGGGCCGGTTGTGTAATGGGTGACTCCCCGTCCGATCAGGACCAGGCCAGTGCCGGACGGCACGTATATTTTCCACGCGCGCCTCAAAAAGATGTCAGCTTATGAAGGGGCCCCTCAGGGCCGCTTACCCGGCAGGCTTGCCGGGTAAGCGGGATTGTCCGAAAGGCTTACCGCTATCCCGGAACATGAAGGGCTAAGGAAGGAACATGGATGGGTTTTAGTCAGTAAAAGTCTGACACTCCCTTCCGCTCCACCCAGAGCGGGAGAAGCCATTGGATGATTTCCCAGCCTTAAAAAAAAAAGTGAGTGTGTAGTGGTCTATATTATGTAGATAAGTCAGTATCATTATTTAAGTACTTTTAAATATATATAAGTTGAGGCTTGGTTTCTACGAAGTTTCCTATATCTCCTGTTACGCAGTTTCTTTGTTTAAATAACCATGATGCACATTAAAATTATTTCAGTTGTATTCCCGGTTCTTCCGGGGAAAGGTGTGAAGTGGACGAATGTCAAGGATTTTGTCTGAACAACGGTGACTGTCTCTTAAATGAAGGCAGTGAACCGGCCTGTCAGTGCAATGGAGGTTTTGGAGGAGATAGATGCGAGGTGTCACTCTGTCGTAACTATTGTATCCAAGGCGAATGTAGTTACAATGAAGCGGGACTTCCTGAATGCAGGTAAATATGTTCTTCTCCTTCTGTTGTATTGGTTGTTGAATTAAATCACGTACATTGTTTGACATTCTATTTTATTCCAGATGCAATGCCGGTTATTCAGGAGAAAGGTGTCAAGTGTACGCGTGTCATGGATACTGCCTGAACAACGGCGACTGTTCCCTGAACCAAGAGCATGAGCCGGTCCGTCAATGTGGTGGTAATCACGTGGGAACAAGATGTGAAGCTGTTAAACATGACACTTCCGCTTTCACCAACATCACTACGAACTACTCAGCAAAACAGAACATAACCTTAGCTGACTTACTGTCCAATTGGCGAAAGCCTACCGCCAAAATTTCTGTTATTGTGGAAGTATAATCTTATTGATAATTCAAATACTTAAGCACTTATCTGATTTGTTTTATGTGTTAAGCTTACGGTCATCTCTAAACTAGGGACGCGTTTAGTTGAGTGTATTTAATCAAATGCAATAAAGGTCCCGTCATTGTATATTATACGGTGTTTAATTTTCGATTCATTTTTCGTAAATCCCACTAATATTATGAACTCAATAGTTAAATAATAATATACTCCATTAACGCATTAGACAAAAAACAACAGCTAAAAATATCTAAATAGCTTACGTTACTTTGTATTTATCGTAAAATTTGAATGTTTCGGCCAATTTCTTTCGTGGTCACGTGCTATCATTTCATAAGACAGCCAATTGGTTGCCGTCCTGATGTTCAGAGGGAAGAAATACCGAAGAAAGGCCGCCTGGACAAAGAAAAAAGACTGAATGAAACCAGGGCGGTGAGAAGGAAAATATGACGGTACATGGCGATTGTTCGATCATACGTTTATATCATGAGTCTGAGTAGCTACTCTGATATGTTGTAGAAAGGTTTTGGAACGAAGTTCCTTATCGCGCGTTGCGAAAGAGGGCTAGACGGAAATTAAGACCAAAGTTGTAATGACACTTTTTTTGGAGGAAAATATGATGTCTTTTTAATCAATATTTTTTGTTTGGTTAATTTTAGATCAGATTTTTTTTTGATTATTTATATCTAATGACTTTTTCTGCAAACAAAAAACAGCGAAACATCTCATATCTACACTGGTCAGCAAATAAACCGAGCCACCCGCTACCTAGGAACCCTGATTCGATTTTCTCAAAAAGTATAAAACTTACAACTATCAAAGTTATACCTACAAAAAGTGCGTTTCATGGTGATTAAAATGACTACAAATTAATTCGAAAGTACCCTCAACTTACATTGTAATCAAGCAACAAACACAATGCTAACGATTTGCTCTGTTTTCACCAGAGTTTGAAATTAGCGTTCTTTTTCTCTACACTGAGGGTAGTCGGATATTTCTTATAATTTCTTTAGTTTTTGTCCATCGTTTGCTCAGACGCGTGTGTTTTTGCTACTTTTTTCGATTAATAATGGATACAACACCTCAGGAAGCAGCTCAAGCTGTAGCATTACTTCAAGCAGGCATTGCGCAACGTGAAGTCGCTCGAAGGCTTCGAATCAGCAGATCTTCAGTGCAACGAGTTTACAGACGATACCTAGAGACTGGAGCATTCGATCGCCGTCCAGGTACGGGCAGACCTAAGGCTACATCAGCAGCAGATGATCGTTATATCCACCTTACTGTTCTGCGAAATCGCCACCTCAACGCAGTTCAAGTCCAACAAAGTCTGCGTGACGAACGCCAAGTGGTCATAAGTTCAGATACCGTCAGAAGGAGACTTGCTGAACGAAACCTGACCCCAAAAAGAGCTGCAACAGGCCCAGCATTAACGGTAGCACACCGTCGAGCACGACTTGAATTTGCTCGAGAGCATAGGGATTGGACATTAGAGCAGTGGAGTAATGTACTCTTCACTGATGAGACCAGGGTGAGTCTACATGGAAGTGATCGACGTCAGAGAGTATATCGTCGCCCTGGAGAACGTTATTCTCAGTGTTGCATCGAGGAAACTGTTGCTTATGGAGGAGGATCTGTAATGGTCTGGGGCGGCATCTCGTTAACAGCACATACAGCGTTAGTTTTCATCGAACCGACGGGCCGTACACGTGGACTGACTTCTCATCGCTACATTACTGAAATCCTCGCAGACCATGTGGTACCTTACGCAGGATATATCGGACAGGATATGCAATTGATGCATGATAATGCACGGCCTCATGTTGCTCATGTGGTGACCCAGTATCTACGCGACGTCAGCATTCGTACGATGGACTGGCCAGCTCAAAGCCCGGACTTGAATCCGATAGAACACTTATGGGATGAGCTGAAACGTCGGGTTCGAGCCCGGGTACCTGCTCCAACAAGGCTTCCAGAGCTGCGAATCGCAATTGAAGAGGAGTGGAATACAATTCCTCAAGATTTTATCGTCAGGCTCGTAAGGTCGATGAATACAAGGATGCTGGCAGTTATCCGAGCAAGGGGAGGGAATATGGAATATTGATCAAAAACTTTTTTTTGATTTTATCTTTGTTTTTGGCTTTAATTTTTTTTTCACTTTATCATTACTAACGATTGTCACGACTGGAAAACGACTCTTCTTTGTAAAATCCTTAATAAACACTGAAATATTGATTAAATCCAATGAGTTTCCTTTCATTTTAATCACCATGAAACGCACTTTCTGTAGGTACAACTTTGATAATTGTAGGTTTTTTAGTTTTTGAGAAAATCGAATTAGAGTGCCTAGGTAGCGGGTGGCTCGGTTTATTTGCTGTCCAGTGTATATATATAAAAATTAAATGTTGTTTGTTAGTCTCGCTAAAACTCGAGAACGGCTGGGCCGATTTAGCTGAATTTGGTGTTAAAATGTTTGTCGTTCAGGGAGGTTTTAAAAGGTGAGAAAAGTTAGGTGGGTAGGTAGCTAGGTAGCGTAGGTAGGTAGGATAGGTATCATAGTTAAGACAAGACAACGTCTGTCAGGTCAGCTAGTTGTAAATAAAATAATGTTTACTTTGAAAAGTAAATCGGTATTCCCGATTTACAACTGAGCTGTAACCACTTGAATTAAGTATCTAATTACCTAATAATGTTATAATGAAGATAACACCTACACTGAATACATGAATAATGACTTTAATGGCTCGGTCACACACACACAACCACACCACATTACGGATGCAAAATGTGGGCAAGCAGTGGTTACGTGTGAACAGAGTCACAACATCTTCTTGCAGTTGTGTGGTTGCGTTGTTGCGGTGTGGTTCCGTTGTGGCTTCGTGGTCGGTATAACCCATACGGTTGATTTTCGGCCAAATAAGGTCAGTGTGAAAAAAAACATTTATTTTCATACAAATAAGCGTGGTTGTGGAGTGGCAGTGGCACGTGTTTTCGGGCCCTAACTGACAAAATACGACACGCAAATTTTCAATGCGACTGTATCGATTTTTGAGCATTTAATTTTTAGTTTTTATTCGTTAGCCTCGTTCACACGCCATCTTGTTAAAAGCCCTCAAAATTGCAGACAAAGCCCTCAAAATTGATGTGATGTACTCAGGTTAAGACTCACGAGGCCAAAATGTGGATCTTTTGTACAGTTAGAGATTGCAAGTCTTCTTTGGTTTAATAAATGGGCTGGTTAGCTTTGCGTAGTAGGTAAAGTATTTTACAGGCGCCCTTTGTTTGTAAAGGAATACTTAGGTACATATTAAGTAGTTATTTTAGGATCATAAAGGCTGGAGTATTCAGGCCACTGAGCCACAGTACACACATTCCGGTGTATGCCAACGTTACCTACACAAGCAAGCTAATGTGTTTCAGGCATGCTTGTGCTTAGTGTCATGCCTCAGTTTTCATTTACGTAACCTTTATGCGAATTTTGCTTGTTTCTTTACGTCCAGAGACAGCGCCAAGGACCAAATTAATTAAATATTGGACTTTGTCGAACATTCGTTAATGGTTGAGGCGATTAACACACGGCACCGCTTGACCGCGCGGTAGGTGCAGTTTGCGGTAGAAACGAGCAACGCTCGACCGCGCGGTCGGGCGGTGTACCTACGTGTGTTAGGCATCAACGGGTTTCTGGCAATTCTGCGAGCTTGACACTTCATATAGTACGCAAATGGTAGGAAATTTCGTGAGTTGCGAATCAGCATCGCACCGTAACGCAGTATTGTGTTTGAGCTCTCAACAGGCACTTTAAAATATTTATTTACAAAAACATTTTTCTCTTGAGAATGGTACAGCCGGCACATCAAGCTATCCCAAACGGTCAAATATTCTCAATTGAACATGAACTTTATTCTTTTGTAATAACGTTAAAAAAAATTGGAAGAAATTTAAAAGATTGGGGTAACTTGATGTGCTGGCCTCTGTATGTAATTACCTACGAAACCTAGGTAATTTAATTAATTTTCGAGATATCGCCAAGCGGTTGATCGACTCTTCACGTGACCAGAAGGCTGGCCTATTTTTTAGTAAAAAATCAGCATTGCCATACAACGGGGCAATGCTGCCAGCCTTTTGGGAACTTTTCCTGTTGACAGCGATGTGGACGAATTTTTTGATGCTCTTTGATTATTATACATATTATTTCTGTACATCTTATTATGAATATTTAGCTTTTAAATGTAAATATGTAATTATCCTATGTTGATTACGAAACCTTAAACATTTCTTATTAATCCTGTAACTGAGGAAAAATAACTTTCGCACATCGTCCAATCGGCCGCGTATCTACATAATACATAATCGCTTACACATCAACAGGAAATAAAGGGTTCCATAATACGCGGCCCAACGGACACTGAACCCGTCATAATCCTTGTACAATACAGATCTACGGTAAAGGCTTACGTGATATAGGTTTTACGGTCCCCATTGGCTTATGAAGGTGTTAATCTGTCTTTAAATCATAGGGGGATTTGGAATTGTGGGCAGGTTGTGTTCGTATACTTTAGTATGCTTTTTGCTTTTGAAACTAAATCTTTCGTCTGAGGGTCGGTTGTTTGTCCAAAAATGGAATATTGTAACAGGGATGATGTGTAACATTAAAAAAAATTTGAACACGTTTTTTTCTTTTTTACGTTTTTTAAATGTGGCATGACGTCACTCATTTGTAATTTTATACTGAGTTGTGACGTAGAGTGCCCCCTTTGCACAACTTTAATGTGTTAGTTTATCTTAGTATTCTTTACTAAAATGTTAAAGCAAAAATACGTGTCTATATTTTTTTATTATCTTTCTGACGGACTAAATATAATTTCTTTTTTTTGTACCCTGTTATTCCTATTCAATTGCAGCATTCTCAGCTGGCCGATTGGCATTTAAGTACACAGATTAGTTTTGTAAAACTACCAAATTAATTAATCCACAACTTTATTCACAACTTCATTTTGATCCTCACCTCAGCCGGAAGATGTCTACACCGACAATGACAGAATCCTGAGGGTGATATCATATTTGCACAGTCAACAGCAAAAGTAGATGATCAAAATCAGAAATTCAATACTAAAGACCGGAGTTCGCGTCAGACCTATGTGGCGTCAGAGTGATTCAAAAGTTTGAGATTGAAAATTATACCAAACATTTACTACTAGTACACCTGCCATATATTCGTGAACTCCGTTCATTAGTATTGAATTTCTGATTCTGATCATCTACTTTTGCTGTTGACTGTACATTTAAAGACACGAATATTTTGCGAAGGGTTAGGTACCTTTATCTAACCCGGTACCAATCGTACAATCACGAGCAAAACTATATACATAGTTAAGCTATATATATTAGCTAAGCAACACTTAGCTAATATATATATATCTTAATAGATATAATATAATTTCATAAGCGGTTTTCTGCTTAATTATTGAATGAATTTGTATGTTGTCACACACATTGCATTTTCGAATCCATAGGTTTACCGTAGGTACATGTCGTAACTCAAAGTTGAAATAGTTATTTTACGAGAAAATCGGTTCTGAATATTACTTGGTGTATACATGTCACCGTAAGATTGTAAACATCGTTATATTACAATCTATCTAGTAAGATTGTAAACTATCGATAGATTGTGAACCGTATCATTATGATTGCAATTTAACGCATCATTTTTCGCTTGATTGTAATCTATCGATGGGAAGCGGTCAAATTGTGAACGGCGTAGGACGTTTAAAAAAATGGTTAGGTTAGGTTAAAACTGTGACCACCTACGCACGAGCCGAGCGAGCGAAGCGAGCGGTGCCGCGGCAGCGGCCGGCGAGTGCCAGAAACGACTAGATTATATAGAAAAAAATATGGAAAAAAGAGATTATTTTTATTCAGATTGTAATTTAACGGTTTCACTTCGGTAGATTACAATATAGCGAAGAATAATGAGTCAAATTGCAATCATAATGATACGGTTCACAATCTATCGATAGTTTACAATCTCGCTAGATAGATTGTAATATAACGATGTTTACAATCTAACGGTGACATAGATATTGGTGCTGTACACCCATATTTCATCAGTTACGATCCAGGGGGGGGGGGGTTTATTTTACCCTGGTAATAATGTGCTACTTATTATTTCCCTCAGTACCGTACTGTGCTGAACTATTACCAATCCCTCTGCGTACTACAAACACAATGACGTGTTAAAAACTTTTAAAATCTTAAACCTAGCTTCACAAGGGTTGTACTTAATATCGACAGGCGAAGTGCACTCTTCCACTACAGTTGCTAGTTATTGGAACTGGGTCACGCTCGCCACCTGCGCACGGGACGAGAGTGTGTGATATGTGTGTGTCAGAGAGTGGTGCGTGTGTGAGTGAGTGTGTGTGTGTTACGAGATTTGTTTTAATCTTCGTATGTAAGTAGGAATAGAGGGAAATTGAGGTAAAGGTTTTCTTAAACGAAAGGATGAATTATTGTTTACTGCTACCATACGGCAAGTGAAAGCGCTATATCGAGTAATTATCATTATAATTACATGGGTCTGTTATCCCACGGCTGGGCAAAGGCTTCACTTTCCACTTTTCCCAGTCTACAGCGATTGTAGGCCAATCCTTTAGGAAGGAGTCCAGCTCATCCCGCCATCTCTTTCTGGGCCTGCCGTCTTCAATAATAATAGAATTCGTACTAATCCTTACATTTCATTATAAAAAAACGAATGTAACTTCAACTGTCTGTCCGTTTGTCTATCTGTGTGAATGTATGTTTCACGTGTAATCTACTGACTCGTTTGTGATGTGGATGGTCTGAAGCCTGTGGAAGGACATAAACTACGTTTTACCAAAACACCGCGCGGGCGAAGCCGCAGGAGGAAGCTAGATATTATATAAGGCGTTAAAAACAGAACTCTAAGACTTTCGTGGGAGCAAGCAAAAAAATATGAGCCATACATTTATGCACACGTAACTCAATAAAATGTATGAAACAGCTCATATTTTGTTCGCGATTTCAGGGTTCATCCCATAGTAAAAGTTGTTCGTTACAATGAGTACAATGCTTCCTCGAAATTCTTAGTTATTTGTTTAACACCTTAAGGTGAGTCATATTTTTCAAATATGGAGTTGTCATTTCAAGAACAATAAGTAACAGGTACAATTATAAATGATAAACCTCGGACTTCAGGTTTATCAACAGTAAAAACGTTTCAATATTCTTGATACAACCAGCACACCTAAACAGGTAGTTACCATGACATACTTTCGATCCAATCTGGATGGATAAGATCTCTAGTTATCGAATGGCGTCATGCCAACAAGAAAATCTTTCACTCTGCCAATACTTCTCCATATTTCGATACTGCAGGCTCCATGCCTCCCTTTATCATGAGTACGAAAATGATTTTTCCTTATTTTCTGGAATTCGGAAATCATCAAATAACCCGCGATAACCGCGATCATCATTTAAAACGCTTTCAAGAACTGTAAGGGTCAATATTCCATAATATTGACAGCTCTTAAACGTGGTGACGCGTTGATCGCCTCCAGTTTCATTGGTGAAATTCGCCTCATAATCAGCCTATCTAATCCTTCTTTTGCGTGTGGTTAGTGACTAACCAGGTGAAGTTTTTATGCTGTCCATTTTTTTTGAGGTTGGAAAATCATCAAATGAACTCTCCGGTAGCGGTAACCCTTTCGGAAAATGCCACTTTTTGGACAATCTCGCTTTTCTGACAATCCTGCTTTTCGGACAAGCCCGTTTTTCTAGATTCCTGAGTTATAAAAAAATACAGGAAAAAAATGTATGCGTGTATACACTCGTAAGAAGTGAAACTTCTTTATGACGTTATTTTTCAAAAAATAATTTACTATATGCAACTTTACAGAAATTGGTTAAATAAAGTTAAATTAGATAAAGTTGTTGTTGTAGTAGTTGTTGTTGTTGTAGTTGTTGTTGTTGTTGTTGTATGTTGTTGTTATTGTAATACCAATCCCTACTCCGCTGGAGAAAGTATACTTCGAATCACGCGTGGTAGGGATAAGAAGAAGATGGCGCGTAACGGAAAAATGTGACGCGTAACGAAAAAATGTTACACTAAATTTATTTCCAACCCCGATAAAGAAGTTTCACTTCAATAACTTTTGGACATGAAATAACCTATCTCCGTTTTGTTATAAAATTAGTTCTAATTTTGGTCTTTAACCTTTTAGTCGGTTATTGTATTTCGAGCCATATTCAGAGTGAAATAAAGTTCTAAGTACAAAATTGACAACTTGGACTCGGGGTTTTTATATTCAGCTACCAAAACATCACGAATGTATTCTTCGAATGGTTAGGCAGAGGTGTCCCTATTTTTTGATGGATTGAGGTTGCCACGGAGACTTTTTTAGGGTTCCGTAGCCAAATGGCAAAAAACGGAACCCTTATAGTTTCGCCATGTCTGTCTGTCTGTCTGTCTGTCTGTCTGTCTGTCTGTCCGCGGATAATCTCAGTGACCGTTAGCACCAGAAAGCTGAAATTTGGTACCAATATGTATATCAATCATGCCGACAAAGTGCAAAAATAAAAATTAAAAAAAACATTTTTATTAGGGTACCTCCCCCAGACGTAAAGTGGAAGCGATTTTTTTTTTAATTTTAACCCTAACGTGTGATATATTGTTGGATAGGTATTTAAAAATGAATAGGGGTTTTCTAAAATCATTTTTTGATAATATTAATATTTTAGGAAATAATCGCTCCGAAAGTCAAAAACAATGTGTCCCCCCCCCTCTAACTTTTGAACCATAAGTTTAAAAAATATGAAAAAAATCACAGAAGTAGACCTTTATATGAACTTTCTAGGAAAATTATTTTCAACTTGATGAGTTGAATAGTTTTTGAGTTATATAGCACTTTTTCAAAAAAACGCAAATGATAACTTTGTTTTTCATACAAATACTATGAAAAACAAAGTTATTTTTGCTGACGAAAAATGTTGGTATTTATTACAGAACTCTATATAACTGTATAGTTTAAATATTTTTTTATAATATTACTATTTTCGGAAATAATCGTAAAAAATAATGTGTCCCCCTCTAACTTTTGAACCATAAGTTTAAAAAATTTGAAAAAATTCTCAAAAGCAGAACTTTATGTAAACTTTCTAGGAAAATTATTTTGAACCTTTTGGGTTAAACAGTTTTTGAAAAATAGTACAAAAACTAAGTTTGCGTGGGAAGCTACGGAACCCTACAGTGAGCGTGGCCCGACACGCTCTTGGCCGGTTTTTACAGAATTAACCGTCAGATGTGGAAATTAAGGTTATGATATAGATAAACTACGATAACATGGCGTGCCACTTCAAATTACTGTTTCAATGTTGGTAGTCACGTCCATACAAAAGAGTTTGTATGTAGTTGTAAGTAATCGTCTTCAAAGGCAGCAGAAACATGTTACGTTGTGAGTCTTGGTGGCGCTTTGTAATTACTTTCACAAATAATTTCAAGCGTTTTGAATCTTGGAGGGGCGGGCCATGGTATCGTAGTTTATCTCGCCCAGTATTTTGATAGCTTCTGCTTTTGCATCAAACCGTTTGCAAATCATTACAGAATTTGACATAGATTTACGAACACTGTATTTAACGGTGGTTCTTATATTTTTGAATAAACTTATTATTATTATGTAACCGATGTCCAAAAACCTGATCTTTAAAGAGCAGTTTCTTGGCAAGTTCGCTTTTATACACCACATTTATGACTTTTTGCTACATGTTATGACCCGTTTGTCAAAGAAAAGTAGGATATTATAATCTCAAGGTGGAAGGCGGCTTACAGTACAAAGCGACTACTCTCCCGGCTTAGCTCAAAATACCCACGTTTACAGTCGACGAAAGAGATTGGTATACAGGTAGCAAGCTATCTACAGATGTTTCTAACCTAAGTTGTACATTTATTAATTTATCCTTTGTTTCATGCAACGAAGGCCCATAAAACCGAGTACATGTATAAAAACAATAACTATAAACTAATACATATTTTAAAACAAACTTATAAACTACTGCACTCGTTGCGTGTGTGTTGTCGTGCATTTGGTGTTATAATAATGTAACATACTTTTATGTCAATAAGGATTATTATTATTATAATTATTTGCCAATAGTGACATGGCTTTTCTGAGCGTATCTAGTACATAAAAAGCTATTAACTTCGTAGTAACCATAAATGCATGGTTCGCGCCCTATTACATGGAGTAACGTTAAACACAACTGGTGAAATTTTTGTGTAGCATAGGGTACACCATTACCTAACCCGTCGAGGAGTATCCCTGGTCATAACATCACTCCAATAAAGTACGGATGTTATGTTAACCATAAATGCTTAGGTGTACTGCCTTTTTTCCGAATTCATCAAATGACCCTCCGCTCTGGATGGAGAGGAAGGCAGTGTCAGACTCTTGCTGACTAAAACCCATCCATGTTCCTTCCCTAGCCCTTTATATTCCGGGGTAGCGATAACCCTTTTGGATAATCCCGCTGAAATTGTTTACTGCCTGATCCTGCAAAGATGTTAATTTTTAACCCGCACACCAAACTCTTTAGCCACGTGTACACACACATATCCATTCTTTGCTCACATTGCCGTCACAAAAGATCACAATAAAACATTCATATAGGTAACAACAGACCAAATCTGGAACATGGCTTTTACGGCTCAACCTACTTAACCGGAAGAGGAAATACTTTGAGGGCTTGAAAGCGGGTTAATTTAAATAATTCGGGACCGGTAGAGAGCCCGTAGCGGGCAATGGCACATAATTAGGCTTAATAAAAATTATAGGACCGTTTCTGAGGTTTATTTTATTATGATTTGTTGTAAATGTTCATGGGACTAAGGTTGGCTCGGGTTTAAGAGCAAATTATTGCTATCTTGCTCTGGGGCACGTTATTCCGATCTTTTGTCTTGAGTAAGCGATTTGTGGTCTCAGTGCGTTGTCTTGGCAGCATTGTGAGGTGTAATGGGATGCGCAATAAACCTGAAAGCTTTCTTTGTATGTATTGGTATGGTGGGGTCTGTAAGTGTACCTTCAACAGATGAGACAACATCTTAATAACAATAATACCAGCCTATTATTGCCGCACTATAGGGTAAAGGTCGCTTCTCATACTGAGAAGGCATGAGAACTAATCACCACGCTTCCTCGACACATTTATAACAAATCAATCAATCTGCCTAGCCTTTTCGCAACTATGTTGGGGTCGGCTTCCAGTCTAACCGGATGTAGCTGAATACCAGTATTTTACACGAGGCTACTGCTTAACTGACCTCTACAACCCAGTAACTAGGCTATACGGTAATACGACAAGATAAACACAAATGTTTAAAAAAGGAACATTGACAGGTTTTAGTCAGTAAAAGTCTGACAATCCCTTCCGCTCCACCCAGAGCGGGAGGGTCATTTGATGGTTCCCAATATGCCAAAAAAAGTAATTCTGTGTTACTATTTTCATAGTTACTTACATCGCAATCAAGCACGCTCTTATTTGTAGTGTCTATTTTTTTCTCAAAGGCAACCCTGCGGTACTCAGCCAGCCAGTAACCACAAGCCCATTAAAATTAAATTAAATACATTTCGGTCGCGCCTCGTTTGTTGTCTATGAATATTCCATGGCTATTTGTTAACATCCAGAGTTCCAGACTCGACTCAAACACTTTAATCCCAGACCTAAGCACTTTAATTTAAAGGATTATTTACTAAATGAAAATGTGTCAACTTTGGCGACACTTTTCATTATGTATTATTCAGTACAGTTTTGTTAGTTGCAAACGAAGATTATAATTGTGTGTTTTTTTTTGTAATGAGCGAATTGAGTAAGTATAGTACATTATAGATTAGAATATAATAAGTGAAGTGATGACTGTGTGGTGTGAGTGAGTGTGTGTGTGTGTGAGTAATAATGAAGTGTGCACAAATTCTAAAGATTTACTAAGATAAGAGATTTTATTTGCATAAAACATGGTATACAAGGTGTTTTTTATTATAGTAGAAAAACTAAGCATGTAAACTTACTTAGGTACTAAAAATACATTATGACATTGAGATAAGGTTATTACATTGAAATTCATTTTAAATAATCATGAATACTATAGAAATTATTGTTATTAAGCCATTTATATAATTGGATTTTAAATAATTTACTATTTAATGTTTTAAACACATTTGGTAATTTATTTTATTTATGCACACATAGCTAAACAGTGATAGCATTAAATTAACGTCTCGTTGCCATGGCGAGTTAGGCGAATGTCAAATTATTTTTGGGGCCATATTAGATATCTTCTACTTGGCAATAGGCTCGCCCCATTGGACTTAAACATAATTGGCAATATGTGGGTTTACTATAGCTCGTGGCTTAGTGCTAACAGCCGCACAGGTTGATCCATCAGGTTAAGCTACGCTCGCCGGGGTTGGCCGTTAATGGGTGACCATCTTTACATACAGAGCCTCCTCGTGCCTCGGAAAGCATGTTAAGTCGTTGGTCCCAGCTGTTATTAGTGCATCTTTGACAGTCGTTACAGGTCGCCAGGGGCCCGAAAATCTGACAGGCAGTCTTACTAAGGGGTATCGTATTGCCCAGTTACTGGGTTGTGGAGGTCAGATAGCAGTCGTTCCTTGTAAAATACTGGTATTCAGCTGCATCCGGTTAGACTGGAAGCCGACCCCAACATAGTTGGGAAAAAGCTAGGCAGGTGATGTGGGTTTACTATGGGTACACCTCTGCCTAACTTCGCGGATTGCAGGCGTGATGTGGTCAGTTCTTAATAAACGAGAGTATAGTTATACGACTGAGTTCTGCGGTTACTGGTCGAAATTGATTCAATGACTCGTTCGGACATTTCATTTGCGTGCATCCCTCAGTCGCTCCCCACTACATGCTCCTGTAAAGCCTTTTACGCTGCTCGACGAGTCTTGATACTTTGTGCGAATATTATTTAACTATATTTTTTGAGCGGAGATTCTTTTTCGCAAGTTATGGGTTCTCTGCACACTTAGCGAATAAGAGGTAGACTAAAAGGGTGTAAAATTTTGACCACCAGAAAATCTAAGTAAAATAAGTGATGTGTGCAAAATAAGGAACTACATTCCAAGCGGATGTCCCAACACCTCTCTTTTTGTCTCGTGCAGCATATTATGGTAGCGATTGAGTAACCATTGAGTGGCCATTGTGCCTTGTTTAATTTTTTTCTTTAATCCACTTCTGATCAAAACCGATGAAGAGCCGTAATACCTCGCACGTCATCGGTTCATTTGAACTGCCAAATGTTAGTCACTCTTGACGTTTGTTTATTTGACTTGTCAGGCAGAGCAATATTGCGAAAAATGTCTTAACATCAAATAAACATGAACCTTTAACCTGCCTAGCTTAGCCTTTACCCAACTGTGTTGGGGTCAGCTATCAGTCTGGCCGGATACAGTCAACTATCAGTATTTTATATAGAGCAACTGCCAACACATTCACTGGAGAGCATGATACTTCTTTTTACGAATGATAGTCTAACTTTCGTGAGAGAAACAAAAGATTAACTGAATAATACAATCAATTAAGTACCAACGTCTTTTAGTCGTACTACAAAATGCATCTATTTTGGTGATGGCAATGGATTATAGGATTGGAATCCGGATTGATTATTGGAATTCCCGATCGCTTTATTCAAGTTGACGTCGTCCACTAGCGATGTCAATATTACCCACGGCTTATCTCGATGGAGAGCGCTTGCGTAATAAATTGATAGAATAACACCCTTTCGTTGCGAATCTCGCGGAAAATTGGTTAAAAGCAATGCTAATGGGTTAAATAACTTGGTCTTGGTGTATTCGCGTTTCGGAAAGGGTTCGTGGTCTTTGTTTTGATGGTAGATATATTTGATAAATGTTTTAATTCGATGGCTAGAAGATGTGTCCCTACTTTCGTGAAGTGTGCCAAGAATCTTGATACTTGACATAATAGACAAAGGCGTCATATACAAACTTTTTCAGTGTATACTTACGTGTTAATGACAGCCTGAAAATCTCATTGTTCTTCAGCAAATACAGATCTAATTGAAACCACAAGTACCAACCTACTTCAGTCAAGTAGGTGCGTGTATCCGAATTGTGGTGTACGTTAATTTTGGCGCGAAATTCCTCAAATCCGTGCTGATGACGTCATGTCTCGCCAAGTGGGCGGTTACAAACGTCTACCCTTTGATACGTCGCTCGCAGTTATTAATTTAATGTTACAAGAGTGTGTAATATATTTAATTTACGCAAATTAGAGAGAAGGTCTTAGAGTGAAAATGTTTGTTTGTGTGTTCTAATTTTAAATTTCATTAATGTTTCATTGATGGAGTGCGCATTTCAAAGTAATTAATTAGAGCAGAGGTCGTAGGTACAGTCACAAGAGTATTACACAAGAAGGTATGACTATTACATTTAAATAGTTTCGCAAATATTCCAAAGAGGTCTTCTAGTGTAATTAAAATTTCAACTTCAAGAACAGACCTATTTTATAATATGTAGTATGGTTTCGATAATATTACGTTGGTAACACCATAAAACAACTTTCAATATTTTTGGAGAAACATATACTTATAACGAGTGAGATATTGATGCTTATGACTGCTAGTTACTAAGCTGAAAGCACCTACAAAATTGGATAAATCGAAAGCTTTAATCAAGTTAGTGTGGACCTCATCAGTAAATAATCCCTGAACTAACTGAACACTTTTCCATTAGGACTGGACCCATCACAGCAGATAAACAGAATGAAATTTAAACTTGCACGCTATTCGATGTATTCCTAGTCAGATTGGCGCTCCGAATTAAATTGCGACTGACGTCAGGTGTGTTGAGTAGTGTATGTATAACTCCACATTTATACATACACGAGCTGTGTGTATAACGACTGGTTTGTTGATGCTTTCATTAACATATCACTAGTCTGACGGGGTCTAATTAAACAAACTTTTGGATGGATGGCGCTGGACGTGTGAGGGACAACATATTAGCGCCACGCATAATTTGCATGGCGTGCATCTGACGTGTTAGCTGAAACACTTAAAAACAATGTTTTTTTTAAGTGCATACATGTAAAGGAATACAATCCCTTTATGTTTTTTCTATTTGAGGATCCCTTCATTGCCGGTAATACATGCTACCTTAATTTTCATATGTCATATCTGACAGATCTGCCTTCTGACGGGTGTTTTATAAAATATTAATTATTATTAATATTATTTGTGTAAAAATGTATTATTTTAATTTGTGAAAAAATGACAGACCTGTAAAAAGACTTTAAGTTTTATTTTTTTGGATTTTCAGGATAGGTCGGTCATTTCCAAATTGTTCACTTTTTTCAAATATCCTAGACTAATTTCTAGTGTTAACTTTAGCTGATTTTGAATCTAAATTGAAAACAAGTCTGAAAGGTGCCTGAAAGTCGTAATTTAATATTGATCAATTGCCAAACTTATGTCAAGTGATTCGATTGACAAAGAAAAGCCTAGTAGCTCATACAGTTAGCATGACAATTTGGTAAATTAAAATTTGGTGTTGGACAATTCGCGGAATCTCTGACTAAATTAGGCAATGTCTTCAAGTAAGTACAGGTCAGTTCGTTAAAATACCTTCAACATGATAAGCAAAGTAAGGCAACCTACAAATATCTTTATTTTCGTTCAAAAACGTTAACACTTTCAGCAAGACATCTGAAACTGTAATCCAAGATAGTGTTACAGTAAACAGTTTCTATTTTGTTTTTGTTGTTTCTGTTTTATTTTTGTTTGCTTGTATAGAAGCTGGTTTTTCTACCAGTCTTTAGTGAAGTCGGAACGGACTGGAGAGGTGTTGGGCGCCATTGTCCTTTCGTTCTAGGGTTGACAAATATCCGGTATTAGTCGGACATGTTTGTGTTTACCTTTGTCCGATGTTTGTCCGGATGAAAATAAGTGCGTCCGGTTTTGCTGGGGTTACATTTCTTTATGAAGGACATTAAAGGCTTTCATATAGAGACGCGACGCGACGCTGTGACGCGATTCTGGTAGAACAATTTCCATAATTTTTGGATTATGGAAACCGCCCAAACCTGTCCCAAAAGTTCTGCACATGCGTTGTTTTGCGCGCATGGACGTTGAGAAGCTTCGTCAAGATGCGTCAGACCTCAATTGGGAACATTTGGAAGCAGCGACAAATGTAGACGAAAAACTGTGCATTTTCGATCGGTCAGTCCTTGCTCTCTACGACAAACATGCTCCTGTTAAGCAGGTTAAACTTCGGCGCCCTCCTGCTCCTTGGATGACGACAGGGGTTCGGATGGCGATGAGGCGCAGGGATCGAGCCTTTCGTAAATTTAAAAAAGATCGCAGTGAAGAAAACCGGGTCCTTTTCAAAGCTGCTAGAAATCGGTGTAATCAGATGATACGCAACGCCAAACGCCGCCATATCCTTGAGAACATTTCTTCTTCTTCACCTGCTGATATCTGGAAGTTTCTCGGCACTCTTGGTATCGGCAGGCCACGTCATGTGGATTTTCCTAACACTATTGGTCTTGATGATATCAACCGTCACTTCACAACCACTTATCATTTGGATTCCCAAATGTTGTCCCAGACGGTCGGTTTAATCAATGGCCTAGCTAGTCCCATTATAGAACCATTTCACTTCTCTCCGGTCACCTTGGATGAAATTAAAAAGATCATCCTGTCCATAAAGTCCAAGGCTGTGGGCTGCGATGGCATCAGTCGCAGTATGATCGTATGGATCCTTGATACCCTTCTCCCTCCGATTACCCACATCATCAACTTTTCTCTTCATTCCGGACAATTCCCATCCCAGTGGCGTATGACCTTGACAATTCAAAAGTGCCTGTAATTGGTTTATTTGAAATAAATACTTTGAGTTTGAGTTTGAGTTTGAGTTTATGGCCTTTGTACGCCCACTCCCTAAAATTTCTAATCCCTCCCTACCCAGTCACTTTCGCCCCATTTCCATTCTTCCGTTCCTGTCAAAAGTGCTTGAGGCCTGTGTACACAAGCAGTTTTCGGGGTTTGTTCACCGCAACAACCTCGTTAGCTCATTTCAGTCTGGATTCAGGCCTGGGCACAGCACAGCGTCCGCTCTCCTTAAAGTGACTGGCGACGTTAGAGAAGCAATGGAGGATACTAAAGTTACCGTTTTGGTATTAATTGATTTCTCCAATGCCTTTAACGCCGTCAGCCATGAGATTCTCCTTTCTATCCTCTCTCATCTTATGGTTTCGTCCGAGGCCCTGGAATGGTTCTCTTCTTATCTTCAGGGACGCCAGCAGTCGGTACGCGTTGATGAGAGCTCGTCGAGTTGGCGTGATCTGCATGCTGGTGTTCCACAAGGCGGTATTCTTTCTCCATTGTTATTCTCCATCTTCATTAATTTTATAACTCATTGTCTTCGGTGTTCGTATCATCTTTATGCTGATGATCTTCAATTGTATACAGCTGCACGGGTTGAAGGTTTATCAGACGCTATAGCAGATGTAAACCGAGACTTGGATGCTATCAAAAAGTGGTCTTACAGTTTTGGGGTTTCAGTAAACCCCTCGAAGTGTCAGGCCATTATAATTGGTAGCTCGCGCATGATGGGTAGGGTGACGCTTAGCTCTCTTCCACCTCTTATTTTTAATGGTACCGTCATACCCTTCACCCCTACTGTGAAAGATCTCGGTTTGCACCTTGACTCGACACTTAGCTGGCAACGCCAGGTCGCTAGTGTTAGTCAAAGGGTCAGTGGTACTTTGCGATCGTTGTATCGTCTGAGAAACTTTTTGCCCGCTAAGACCAAAACTATGCTTGTGCAGACCTTGATTTTCCCTATCATCGACTATGGTGACGTGTGCTACTTTGACTTGAATGCGGTTTTCCTGGACAAGCTCGACAGATTGCTTAACAATTGCATCCGGTTCATATTCAACCTCCGTAAGTATGACCATGTGTCTAGTTTTAGATCTGAGCTCAAATGGATGTCCATACGCCAAAGAAGAAGTTTACGGGCATTGACGACTCTTTTCTCCCTCCTAACCTCTCCCTCTCCTCCTTCTTATTTGATTTCTCACTTCCAATATCTTTGTTCTTCCCATGCTAAGAATCTGCGTTCTTCTAACAACCTTCTCCTACTCTGTCCTTCTCATACTTCTGACTTTGTTCATTCCTCCTTTCATATTCAGTCTATTCTTCTTTGGAATGCGCTTCTTCTCGATATCAGGACGGCTACCAGTCGTTATGCATTTAAGCGGAAATTGCTGAGTTATTTTCATAACAAATAGCGTAGAGTTATCTCACCACCTGTCTTCCTTGTATCTATATATATGTATGTATGTATATATGATATATATATATTATAGTTATCTATTATAGTAAATAATTATGTATGTTATGTATTATAGTATAAACTGTTATTATAAGGTTTTAACCTATTTATGTACCCATTTTATTCAAGTCTCAATGTTTTGTATGTTCCTACTATTTAAAGCACCTGCCATCTAATCTCTTCACCACCCTTGGTTGACTGGTAGAGAATGCCTAAGGCATTAAGTCCGCCTTTGTACCTTTATTGTGTGCGAAAAGTTTAAATAAATAAATAAATAAATAGAAGTTGTTCTAAAAGAGATTCATTCACAAATGTTTGTAACTTTTTTGACTATTTATAAATTAGTAGACTGTAAAGATTATTAGTGCCATTAAAATAGTTCCCGAACGAAGTTAACTTGCTTTTGCAAAAATAACAATGTGGATATTTATATATCATTATTTGCTTTAATAGTTAAATTGAATAGATAATTCGGTGTATGTCATGAAAACGTAGACTCGAGAAAATCTCCGGTGGCTGGTATAAACATTAAAGTAAGTATAAGTCAAAATATCTGATTTTATACTTATTTATGAGCATTCGAAACTTTAAATAATGCTACAAATCGGTATAGTTACGTTTGTTCAACAAACTTTTACATGTATTTATAGCAGCAGAAAACTGTCAAACGAAAGTAAAAATAAATGAGTATGTATAAATATAATAAAAAAACATAAAAAGACCAAATTTGGACTTACTATGTATTAGCTTTTGCCAGCGACTTCGTCTGCGGGTATGTGGGAAATTATCCCACGAGAACCCTAAATTTTTCCGGGATGTAAAGTAGCCTTAGATATGCTATTTCAGATCATAACCTATTTCTGTGTCAAATTTCATCCAGATACGTTGAGACGTGTTGGCGTGTTAGAGTAACAAAAATCCATCCAAACTTTCGCGTAGATTAGTTTATACAAGATTACCAAACATCACAAAAATATTTTATCAATTAAATATCATATTTTATCATTTCTTTCAGTTAACTTTTGTTTTGGTTCATGGCAACCCTGAGCATGCAGGGACTTTTCAAGCATACTAGACGTGTCATTACTCGATAATCACTTCTCCTCTTTACCGGAGCTGGTCGCTCCACTGTAGCACCAATATTCTACGGGCGAGTGCTTGGCCTACATTCCAACTAAATGAATATTTATTTATTTAAAACCGGGCACAAATCCAGACTAGGATCACTCGAAGGAGGTGGCGGGATGGGAGAGAGAAATGTCCTCTCGTCCCAGCCGCCGTGGGAAACGCCCCGGGCGTCGGGAGCTGCGTGACGACTCCCTGCCACCGTAGGCGCGGGCCTGCGGGCGGTGAGTAATGGGTAGCTCACCGTCCGATCAGGACCAGGCCCGTGCCGGACGGCGCGTATATGTTCCACGCGCGCTTCAAAGCTTGTGAAGGGGCCGTTAAGGCCGAGCCTGCCGGGTAAGCGGGATTGTCCGAAAGGGTTACCGCTACTCCGGAATATAAAGTGCTAAGGAAGGGACATGGATGGGTTTTAGTCAGTAAGAGTCTGACACTCTCTACTTGCTGTCAAACATAATCAAATCAAATCAAATCAAATCATTTATTCGCATAGAATGTGGGTATTTAACAAAAAGTTGGTAAAAAAAGTATATATTGGCCCATGCACATTCTGCCTGGGTATTGGCATGCAAAATTTAACAAATTAAGTATCAACTTATGCTAAGGAACACCAAATAAGTTTAATAATTTCAAAGATAAGTTTTAAATTTAAATGCAGTTGTAACACCAATAAAATAATTAATCTAATAATTTCAAATTTAAATTTTGAACTTCAATACATAATTAAGGAAAACTAATAAAATAATTAATATAATAATTTCAAATTAAAATGTCAATACTAACTACTTAATGTCAGTTATAATTCATGTCAATAATACAGTGTTCATGGTGTAACTGCAATGTCACAGAAGAGGGTCATTCAAAGAATCACTTATTGTATAGTAACATTTCTGAGTCAAATATGCCTTGAGTTAGTTTTTAAATTGTTGAAGGGTGTCATTTTTTATGTTGTCCGGTAGTTTATTAAATATAATTGGACCCATGCAAAGAACACTTTTTCTAAGTAGTGCAGTTTTATAGCTGCTGACAGTTAAAAGATTTTTGTATTGACTTCTAACGGGACCTTTCTTGGTGTGTGAGACCTTTGCAAATAGCTTTATGTTGCTTTTAACAAAAATTGCCATTTCTAAAATGTACAATGACGGAAACGTAAGAATTTTTAAAGACTTGAAGTAGGGTTCACAGCTATCTCTTGGTTTTATACCGCACATGGCTCTTATACACCGTTTTTGGGCTTTAAATATGGTATCTCTTAAAGTACAATTACCCCAAAAAATTACTCCTAACATTAAGACCGATGCGACTAAGCCATGGTATGCAACTAAGGCCGTCCTAATGTCAACTTTATTTTTCAAATTAAATAGGACATACGCAGCAGTACTCAATTTTATACAGACCTCTTCTGCTTGTGGTTTCCATGTTAACTGATCGTCTATAAGGATTCCAAGAAATTTCGCGACCTTCGTTTTTTGAATCGTCTGTCCGTTATAGTTTACGTTAACGCTTGGTGGAATTGTACGTTGGTGAAAATGCATTATATTCGTCTTTACTAGATTGATTACCAAATTATTTTCATCAAGCCAATCAATTATATTTCACATAACTGGCGAAATGTGTGTGTTATAGGTCTCTGCCTAATCCTTCGGGGATGGAAGGCGTGATTTTGTGTCGTGTGTTCCCTACCAGTCAACCAAGGGTGGTGAAGTGATAACGAATATTAATTTGAAATGTTTCCAATGAATACACTAAAATAGTGTATTCATTGGAAAAGTCGGGTTTACCTCACATTTTTTTTTAATGAAATGAATGTGTAAGCCATCAGCAGATCGGTTTTGTAAAAGTCTCACCATGTAAACGGTGAAGTTAGTTGTCAAATCACCTAATGCACTTTCGACATTGTTTTTTACAGAATAGCATTACTGGACTTAGAAAACGATTATGTGAGATTAGAAATAGTCCCGGTATTTCTTTCAAATCTTCTCTCTCTCTCTCCTTTTTTTCAGCTCTTTTATACATTACTACCTTTTGCCAGCGGCTTCGCCCGCGTGTATGTAGGAAATTATCCCACGGGAACCGTACATTTTTCCGAGATAAAAGAAGCTTATATGCTGTTCCAGACTATAATCTATCTTTGTGCCAGGTTTATCCAGATCCGTTAAGTAGTTTTTGAATTTATTCGTCACAATAATAATAATAATAATATCATTGGACATTTCACACAACGCCATATAGTCCCAAGCTAAGCAACCTAATGCTTGTGTTATGGTAACGAGATGGCTGATAAACTACTTAAATACATTTTTTTTTGTAAATACATACATATTATAGATAGAAAAACACCCAGACCCGTAACAAATATTTGCAGGTCGTAAAAATATTTGTTCCGTGCGGGAATCGAACCCGCGACATGCTGCGCAGAAGTCAATCGCTCAACCACTGCGCCAACCGTGTCGTCCATACAAACATACATACCAATCTTTCCTCTTTATAATACACACATCAAAAGTGTCTAGGGATCAACATATATTTTTGCAATAACTTTTCTCTTGATTGATATTAATTTAAATTTTCTTTAAGGATTCATCAAATAAAGTGTTTTCGTTTGTCACAGTAACGATAAACCAAGTCACCTTTGCATTAATAAAGAAATTTGCCATTTTCCTAATAAAGGGATTTTTGACATTTGAACCACTAACATTAAAGTTCGAAAAAAAGACTGAAATAACAGTTTTCTTTAAAATTTTATTGGGTAACTTAAACAATTAATAATCCGTGTTTCTACCGCGAACACTAACAACACAAGAACATCGGTTTGGCATACTCAAAATGAGTTCATCCAAATCACGCTGTGGAATGGCCGCCCATGTTCGTTGCAACAACAAAAAAAGGTCTTCTTGCAACTGGATACCCTCCATATTCGGCAGAGCTCTTCTCTGTAGCATATCCCATGCATGCTCAATCGGGTTCAAGTCTGGCGACTGAGCAGGCCAGGGCAGGACATTGATGTTAGCTGCGGCGAGAGTCTGTCTTACAACTCTTGCGGTGTGCGGTCGTGCATTATCATGCATTAACTGAAATAAGGGACCGATTTGCACTTGTAGAGGAACGATGACGTCAGATACAATCGTCTCAGCATAAATTTGAGCGTTGAGGTTGCCTCTGATCCAAATCAACTCAGTTCTTCCGCCGATCCAAATACCCGCCCATACCATGATGGTTCCACCACTATAAGGATGGACTTCCTGGCAGGATTTTAATCGCTGTTGGCGTCCAGGGGTTCTCCAGTGTCGTATACGTCTTGTATCCGGTCTCATACCAAAACGAGACTCATCAGAAAAGCACACGAAACGCCATTGTTCTTCTGCCCAATTTCTGTGTTCAAGAGCCCATTGATATCGAATCCTACGATTGTGCATTGCTATAGGTGGTACCCGTAGCGGTCTTCGGGAATGAAGGTTCACTTCATGCAAGCGGTTTCTGACTGTTTGGTCGCTAATTAAGTTCCCTGAAGAGTGATGAAGCCTCACGGCTAACATCATGGCGGTTATTGTTGGAGCTCTTCGAGTTAAGATTTGAATGTATCGGTCTTGTCTCCGTGTCGCCAGACTTGAACCCGATTGAGCATGCATGGGATATGCTACAGAGAAGAGCTCTGCCGAATATGGAGGGTATCCAGTTGCAAGAAGACCTTTTTTTGTTGTTGCAACGAACATGGGCGGCCATTCCACAGCGTGATTTGGATGAACTCATTTTGAGTATGCCAAACCGATGTTCTTGTGTTGTTAGTGTTCGCGGTAGAAACACGGATTATTAATTGTTTAAGTTACCCAATAAAATTTTAAAGAAAACTGTTATTTCAGTCTTTTTTTCGAACTTTAATGTTAGTGGTTCAAATGTCAAAAATCCCTTTATTAGGAAAATGGCAAATTTCTTTATTAATGCAAAGGTGACTTGGTTTATCGTTACTGTGACAAACGAAAACACTTTATTTGATGAATCCTTAAAGAAAATTTAAATTAATATCAATCAAGAGAAAAGTTATTGCAAAAATATATGTTGATCCCTAGACACTTTTGATGTGTGTATTAAGTATAGATTACACCTTTCTCCTCACTCTATCGACATGCATACCCCACCCTACACCCCGCCATTGTTTCCTCCTGCAGGTAGTCGCAATATCATTTTTATTATTTGAAGTCGCGCGTCTGAATACATTTTAATGCATTATGTACGCATTATGCATTGAGTTGTGTTTGTTACGGGCTGGGTGTGAATGGATTTTGCGGGATATATCCTCAACCTGGCGGTGGATCAGTAAAATCTATTTTATTAACGTTAATATTGGTGTTTGTGTTATAGGTGGCGTGTGTGTTGGATCATTTAGCTCCCTTCAAAATGGTTGAGCTGAATGGTGCTAATATATGCGTCATGTTCGTGAACGGGCGCTGTCAGTAGGGACTGGTCATCTCTTAGCGACTAGGGCTTGTTTTAATTTAATTTTTGAATAGTTTTTACATATTTTATATCGGATGCTTTTAACGTACTGCATCGTTCTCACATGTATAATATTAATATGAACTATGTAACCAATATTTTGTAACCATATTTGGTTTAAAAGAGTGTCCATGGAGTTTCTTGCCCGTTCTTCTCCATAGGTACCTACTGCTTTGGAATGGGCAACTAGCTTCATCTCTCTGACTGACCGACACCTTGACAATTCAAAAGTGCCTGTAATTGGTTTATTTGAAATAAATACTTTGAGTTTGAGTTTGAGTTTGAGTTTGAAAATAGGGTTTCTGAATAGAAATATGCCTCTTTTCGTGGTATGGTAGTAGGTTAAAGTTAGACCCTTTTTCGATCTTAGGGTTTCGTTGAAGGCGCATAAAATGTTTTATTATTACTTTACTAGCTTCCGCCCGCATAATACGAGTATGTCGCCAAATTATACACATTAACCTACCTCTTCAATCACTCTATCTATTTAAAAATCCGTTGCGCAGTTTTAAAGATTTAAGCATACATAGGGATATAGGGACAGAGAAAGCGACTTTGTTTTATACTATGTAATGATTTATGAATTATGTATTAGTTATTTTATTTAAAGAATTCGATTAACCCTAGGCTATATTTACGAACCAAGTCGCGGGCGAAGCGCTAGAAGGTTTTAAAGCTTCAAGCAGTGGAATGTTAAAGGCGGTTAAATACAATGAATTATTAGGTAAAGGGGAGGTAATAGACTTGATATTATCACCACCATCTACGGTTCATTAATTTATTATTCAACCACCAAATTTTTATATAGGTAATGCTGCCGTAGAATAGCAGATGTCGACGTCATAATAACTATCTTTATGTATTTCAGCCCAAACCGTTCAGTGGTTTGTACGATGTGTTGGTAGATAAATTAGTCAGTCAGCCATGGTTTCCTTTGTACAGAGGCCAGCACACCAAGTTACCACAATCTGTCAATTTTCTTTGATAGTATTTCAACTTTATTGCAAAGACATAAGGTTCATTTTTAATTGAGAAAATTTGACAGTTAAGGATAGCTTGATGTGCTGGCGTCTGTACATACGCTAGCTTCTGCCCGCGGCTTCGCCCGCGTGGATGACAGAAATTGCATGTTATTATACATATAAACCTTTCTCTCACGAATTCTGAATCACTCTATCTATTAAAAAAACTGTATCAATATCCGTTGTGTAGTTTTAAAGATCATGGCATACATACAGACATTAGGACTGACGCGGGAAGCGACTTTGCTTTATACTATGTAGTGATATACAGACTACAGGAGGTTTTTATATAACTAACTAAGTATAAGTGGAAGTCAGGACACGTACATGTTTCCGGTCCGCGCCGACTCGCGCGGCTTAACTAGTTTAACTGGTTTCGCCAACTTAGAGACTTTCCAATTAGTACATACCTATCTAACTTGCCCGTTTTGGTACAAGTCGCAGTTTTCCCATACTATCTACGTTATCTAAGTCTTTACATAGTATAAAACAAAGTCACTCCCCGCCGTCTTAAATTTACGCAACTTATTTTAATGCGGTTTGCACCAATAGATGAAGACAGCATCATTTTCATCAATCGATCATAATCCCAAGACACTCACCTCTGATTTTACGGATTCAAGTGCGTATTGTGTAATTATCATTTTTGCTTAAAATCGTTGACGGAAAACATCGTGAGGAAACCAGCACGTAAGTATGACAGATATTTCTTTACAGCATGTAAAGCTAAGTCAGAGGCCCATGGGCAGTACAAAAACTCTGACACCAGGTTAGTCACTAACCACACAAAAAAAAAAGATTGATAATAATAATTTCATTGGGTTTCTTCGCAAACATGTTACGTTAGCAATATACATCAATGTTGGTTGTTATATGAGTGGGTTCATATTATTACAGTTCATATAAATAACAATGAGAATTCGAAATTTAAGTCTGTTGTTCTTTATTTAAACTCCTAAATTGCATTTGACATTTGTCCTGTCAGATTTGACATTTGGCGCCAACACTATCGACATAATAGGTACCAGGAGCATCATCAAGGTTAAGTGGCCCACCTCAAGCTATAGTTAGGCGACGAGGCAAGTTTGACAAAAGTAATATAAGTTAAGGCCAAGCGTTGTTGGTTTATGCTAATAGTTTTATTACACTTGAACTTGGCGGCCATTTGCATTTACTTGGGGGTCGAGGCTCGTGTGAAGGACATGTTTATAAAAAGCGTTACCTTCCTATTTCATGCAGATAGAAGACTAAATTATTTAGTCGTATTCATAAATGGGCTGTAAACATAACTAATGCAAAGTTACGATATTATTTTCTACTTTTTGAATTTTGAATTGAACGTTGTTCGTTTTTTTTTTCTCTATGTACAGACGCCAGCACATTAAGCTATCTCAAACTGTCAAATATTCTCAATAGAATATGAACCTTATTCTTTTGTAATAAAATTGAAAATGTATCAAAGAAATTTGAACTTTCGTAATTATGTTAATACCCCCAAGACACCAGGCCCGTGCCAGACGGCGCATATATTATGTTCCACACGCCGCCTCAAAGAGATGTCAGCATATGAAGGGGCCCCTCAGGGCCAAGCCTGCCGGATAAGCGGGATTGTCCGAAAGGGTTACCGCTACCCCGGAACATAAAGGGCTAAGGAAGGAACATGGATGGGTTTTAGTCAGTAAGAGTCTGACACTCCCTTCCGCTCCACCCAGAGCGGGAGAAGTCATTGGATGATTTCCCAGACTTAAAAAAATAAACCCCAGGAGCGAGTCAGACTTGCAAAGGTATGGTTCCGTACCACCGTACAATATTTAACACTAAATATTAAATATAAATCCTGTTTTATTAAAGGACGTTTCTTGCATTATAATATTAAAGGGGGACCCATTTAATATTTAACTTTATCCCATTTTTATTATTTGTTGTAATAATGGCAATACAGAAATACACAATCTTTGATAATTTCAACTGTCTATCTATTACGGTTCATGAGATACAGCCGCTGACAGATAGACAGACCGACGAAAAGCGGCGGCGTAACACTAGGGTTCCGCCTGGCATCCTTCGCGTACGGAATCTTAAAACACTATTTATGTCAGGATCAAACTGTAGAATTGACTAAGTTATGCGTAGACTTACCTACATACATACAGGTAAATATATTATTATCCATTTAGTATTTGTATCTAACCTGCCCCTTTGATATTATTTTCTATGGATAACAGTATTTACTTAAGCCTAAGCCGATTAATCTCAGGCTTAATTAAACCACATACAGTCTAACACACACATAGCCAACAAAAGCTGTTTCTATTTGTGTATATATGCCATATACTATGTACATGTAGGTACGCAAGGTTGTACGAGGCATATTATTTACAATCATGGCGTAATTATAATGAGAAAATTATTCTCGGTAATAAACAACATCTGGTTACACGGGCGCAAGATATTATAAGGCAAATTATATTTAACGTTGAATATGAACCGGGGAATGGATCATTTTTAGGGTTCCGTACCTCAAAAGGAAAAAACGGAACCCTTTTTCGGATCACTTTGTTGTCCGTCCGTCCGTCTGTCAAGACCGTTTTTCTCAGGCATGCGTGGAGGTATCAAACTGAAATATATCTAATACTCAGGTCTACTGTCCCTTGGAGCTGTGAAAAAATCAAACTTCTAAGCCAAAGCACTCAAAAGATACAGCTGTTTATGCCGCAAATTTTCGAAACTCGCACGGGAATCAAAACCTACAGGGTACTTCCCGTGAACTTCGAATCTTGAAATTTGGTACAAAGTAACGTCTTACAGTGCAGATAAAGGAAAAATTGCGAAAACAGTAAATTTTTAGTTCCATCATATAATTAAAAAAAAAATGTTTTTTTTTCAAAATATAAAAATACCATAACTCGATTACTCGATTCTCGTGATGGGTGAACTTTTACTTATATACCTACAGGTTTGTACGGAACCCTCGGTGTGCGAGTCCGACTCGCACTTGGGCGGTTTTTTTCAACAAAAATAACAAGAAAACCTCCTGCGTTTCCAAATAAGTTAAGTTTACGAAAAAATGTGTCAAAATAGGAGGCGAGTCCGTCCTCTTGTTTGAGAGTACATGTATTCAGTAATCGTTTCAGCTGAAATACGTCCACTGCTGGCTAGAGCCCTCCTCTGAGCGTAGCCACAGAAGGAACATGCATGCATGAAACCAGTATGCTTGAGAGATATTTCTCAACAGCATGTGAAGCTAAGTCAGAGGCCCATGGGCAGGATTACTCTGAAACCAGGTTAGTCACTAACCACACGAAAAAGGAAAGAAAGAAAGCGTCGCCTCGACTCGCTCCTTCCTCTCTCCCTCCCTCCCTCCGTCCTCGACTGATGATGTGGTTCTCGCATCCAGCTGATTTCTGCAACCGTTACAAGGTCCAAGGTGCTTCTTGTGGAAAGGTCACCCCACTTCAAAACTTTCAGCCCCATCGGTCTTCCGTTCTGCGAATAACCCTGCGGACTGTGCATAAACTACCAATTTTAACATCTTGCAAAACCTGTATTTTCAGCAAATAAATTATTCTTATTCATAAAGTTGATATCTAGCCTTTTCCAGTCTAAACCTAAAAAATACGAATTACGATTAGAATTATAACCCAAACATCCTGTATATATCTGTATATCTCAAGTTGACGTTAAGCAAATATAACACCAGTTTAAGGACGCTACTCTGACAATATCTTTCATCTTGTCCATAACTTTATTTTATAAATAGGCTGAATTTGAATTCAAATGTCTTAAAGTTACTATTATAAATTATAGAAATGTACAAAAAATGCTAATTTCCACTTTATTACACAGCTAATAAGATTCTTAGTTGCATGCACTCTTGTTCATGGATACAACTCCATACGAACTTTGGACAAAATTTTAATATTACGATTACAGCCACAGAACTTTGTTGTACAATAGGAAGCAATTAATTTTGTCTAGAGTTGAACGCTCGGTTGTTTTATTAAAGCGAAATAACCCAAAAACCCTCTCTGGGTTTCTCTGTTACAAGAAACCCGTTCTTTTGTGATAATATTTTCATTCTCGCCAATTCCACGGTAATTTTGAAAGGCCTTTTGTGTGAAATTCTCGTAATTTTACAAGTATTTCGCGAAAGTATTTTTTAAATAATTATGACAAAACATTTATTTGCCATCGTGGTTGATTGCCCAGAGAGTGCTCGACGGACACGTTACATCGGAGGGGACGTTGCTGGGGGAGGCTCCTTTATCCCACCATACGCCAAGATGAAGATTATAACAAACAGGCAGTAATCGTTCAATCTGCTTATCCTTTTCCTTATTATGTTGGGGTCGGTTTCCAGTCGATCCGGATGCAGCTGAATACCAGTATTTTACATGGAGCGACTGCCTATCAGAACTCTACACACGATACTTTTTGTTATACCGATAGTCAGACTTTTGGGCTTCTGACTACCCATAATGATGGTTAAAGATCTACGAATGACAGCCGGGACCAACAGCCTCGATGAGCAAACGGGTAGTTATTGTAGAAGGTTGAGGAACTTCCACTGAGGGGGCTCAGTGGTAGAGCGTGTAATCTGTGTATTGGGGATTTGCTATGCTATGAAAGCAAATACACAGGACAAAACACCACATATATTATAACGAATACATCTGCCAAGCCCCGCGGCCCAAGACAGACTGTCACTTGTACAAAAACCTATCAACTACTTTAAACATAATTTAAAGGGGCGGATGCCGTCGGATTATTACCAGCCATGTTCAACATAAAGTTTCACTCAGGCTCTACATCATCATTGCAAGAGGTAACAAACATATTTGAAATTCGATTAATGTTTTTAAACTTGTTTCTGAAACATTTTAGGAATGTTTTTGTTGTTAAATAACATTTCTCCGCAGTAAATTATCGATGAAAAACTACTTTTACCAAAGAGTAAAAAGCACTGTGTGCCGAAAATTTACGACCGGGAAGTGAATCAACAGCGTCGCTTTTTATAATACCTTCTTTTTTTCGGAATTTATAAATCGAGGCTCTTTCGGTTTTATTTATATTCAATTTGGCTTGAGGATTACTGTCATTTGAAGAGTAGTATCGATGAGCTTAATGATTTTAATTCTACAGCCTGAAATTTAATTTATTGAATTCATTCACATTATGCTCGCATAACTCGTTAAAAAATGTTTTTTTTCCTGACTTCAGGTGTGTTCCCATCACGTGACGACTCCCGGCCACTCTAGGCGCGGGCCTGCGGACGGTGAGTAATGGGTGACTCACCGTCCGATCAGCACCAGACCCGTGCCGGACGGCGCGTATATGTTCCACGCGCGCCTTAAAGAGATGTCAGCATATGAAGGGGCCCCTCAGGGCCCTGCCGGGTAAGCGGGATTGTCCGAAAGGGTTACCGCTACCCCGGAACATAAGGGGCTACGGAAGGAACATGGATGGGTTTTAGTCAGTAAGAGTCGGACACTCCCTCCCGCTCCACCCAGAGCGGGAGCAGACATTGGATGATTTCCCAGCCTTAAAAAAAAAAAAGGTGTGTTCCCATAGTTAAACTTGTTCATAATGATGAGCACAATGATCCCTTAAAATATTTTCCATAAATTAAATTTCACTATCTACACATTCTCTTCATTCAACCTGAAACTGAAATAAACTTGAAAAAATTTAATTATACGGACTACGTAAGCGCACCTTTAAGTCGACTATACTTACTACTTACTCGTATACTGTCTGTTTGTGCTGAACAAAGATTGGTTAATTTATTCACGAATCGAGATCTTTTGATTGGTTTTTGAGTTCTTGACTAGTACCAACTGTCATTCGTAAATCTTTGACCGTCGTTATGGGTAGTCAGAACCTCAAAAGTCTGACTATCGGTGTAACAAAAAGTATCGTGTGTCAAGGTCTGATAGGCAGTCGCTTCATGGGGCTATGAGAACCTATGGCTTGGAAATAACTAGTTCTATCATCAAGTTACTCACCTAAAGTTAGGTAATTTAATCCCTCGTAACCATCATTATAATTTAATAACCGGGCCAAACCATTTTAATATTATCGTGAGGTCGCCCTGTTGCGAAGGTACAAAGCGACCACTGCGCAACCACAGGGCAACCTTCTTGCGTGACCACCACGTAAAAAATGCCCGGATGTGCCCGGGTATCCGTCGACCTTCGCCGTTATTCACCGCATCAAAGGCATGAAACAAGACAAGCAACGCGGACAGGTCGACTAGTGTGGATGATAAATTTTTGCGACATTGCGATTTGTCGCACGACTACCGAAATTATTATTTTATCGATTAACGTCTTTGATTTGAGCCTGAACCATATAGATACGTTAACTATTTCGGGCCTGATATTCTTTTGAACATTTTATTTTCAAACCTTCTTCATTATCGATCAGTTATTAATTGTAAATTAAAGATATAATCAGCTTTTTAACCGACTAAATTAAATCAAAATCCTAATCGTATCACTTTCATAAGTTGTGCTGCTATATGTACAGAGGCTAGCACATCAAGTTACCACAATCTGTCAAATTTCTTTGATAGTATTTCAAATTTATTGCAAAGACATAAGGTTCATTTTTAATTGAGAAAATTTGACAGTTAGGGATAGCTTGATGTGCTGGCGTCTGTAGTCTGTACCCACGTTACAAGAGAGGAGGCCTGTGTTTCCCCAGTAGTGGGAACATTATAGGCTCTATCTCATTATAGGCATCTGCCTAGCCTTTTACCAACTATGCTGGGGTCGGTTTCCAGTCTTACCGGATGCAGCTGAATACCAGTATTTTACATGGAGCGACTGCCTATCTAACCTCCACAACCCAGTAACCGGGCAATACGATACCCTTGGTAAGACTGGCGGTCAGATTTTCGGGATTCTGACGACCCGTAATGACTGTCAAAGATGCGCAAATGACAGCCGGGACCAACGGCTTAACGTGCTTTCCGAAGCACGGAGGAGTCTCGGTGTGTAAAGATGGTCACCCATCCACGGCCAACCCCGGCAAGCGTAGCTTAACCTGATGGATCGACCTGTGCGGGTGTTAGTACTTAGCTACGAGCTCCTCGGGCACATTATAGGCTGATTATGCTAAATCACAACTGCAATGCAAAAACCGTCTTCAACCTCGTAACAGTCTCTCAAAAAAAACGCAAAATCGCGACACCCACGCTGGCCTAACACACAATTTATGCGCGTTCATAGGCAGAGGTAACAAAGCGAGACAACAGATGGTTGCATGAATAAAACAGTGGGGGCCGCCCTGAATATTTGACGTAGTGTGCACCGTGCCGCTGTTCGCCGAACAACAGTCATATGATCTTACAGGGGAAATCTTTTTGCTTCTCGATATTTTGTGTTAGATATGTATTTGGGAGACTAGAAAGGGACTAAAATACCAGTGCTATGATGACCACTTCGATCTATTTTCGACGAGAAGAGACATTATAAGCTAATCAGTAATTTAACTATGTTTTTTCCCTTCAATAAAATCGACAGTAAAATAATGGTTATTATACTAACAACTGTATGAATGCTCAGTCTTCAAATACGCATTTATTTCTCTATATTTATTAACTAGCACTTTGCCTGCGGCTTCGCTCCCGTGGTCTTTCCCGTAGGACCCGTTATTTTTCCAAGGATAAAAAGTATAAGCCTATTTTACTCCTAGAAAACTAAGCTTTCCAACGGTGGAATATTTTTTTAAATGGGTCAGTAGTTTCAGAGCCTATTCATTTCAAAGAAACAAACAAACAAACAAAAAATCAAATCTTTCCTCTTTATAATATTAGTATAGATTATTATTCTGTTTCCACTTTTAATTTTACTTTGCCGGCCATCCTCCGAAACGGCTAAACCGATTTTGACGGGACTTTCACAGGCTAATTAATAATTGATAAATAAGGATCAACTTTTATTTAAAAAAAGAATTACAGCAGCAGTAATTTTAGTGGAAAAGGAAAATGGTTTACCAATTCGGTTTTAACCAGACAGTATAAAAAAAGCAGACAGTTTATATGAAGGTTATGATAAATTACACCACTTCTTATACCTATATATTAGTCAGCAAAACAAACTGTATAGGTACACACTATAGGACTCTAATATTTATCATTTCAATCACCGTTAATAAACCAAAACCCTAACTACAACATAGAGGAACCCAAAGCTCTAAATACAATAATAGTCGATAGAAAGTGGGCAGTTTCCGAACGAAAACATTGTTTATTGTCTGGCATCACATGGGTCGATGAGCTTCAATCCTTCGGCCAACAAATCGACGCCTCCCTGAAAGTTATTAATTTCGCTTCAGACACACTTTATTTCGGCTGCTGAGAGTAAATATATGTTAATGACAATGGATTTTAGGTGTATATTTGTTTGGCAAGTACAATGGAAAGGAAAATGTCGTCAGGAAAGTTTTAAATAGGGCAAAGAAATGATAGATGGACTGTGTGAAAGATGATAAGGCTGAAAAGTGAAAATTAGTAGTACGACCTACCTTTTTTTTTAGAAATTTAGTATTTAGGCCTCCAATATAGCAGGGTACTATAAAATAGTAGGGTTGGCAACCCTATTTAGGAGAGTAGGTCAAACAAATGCGTAGGTAAGTGGACTATTTTAGGATTACCTGTTTTTATTTAACCTCCTATGTTTTAAAAGTCAGTTAGATGTTAAACTAGTTACAATATTGCATAAAAGTATCTGATTACATTATTTATTGCCTTCATCTCTTTATTACTAAAAAGAGAGAGTTAGCAACTCATTGCTGAGAATTCCCAAAAAAAAACTGAAGTGTCAAAAATAAGTATTACTTACACTTGGAAATTGCATTGCAGATCCTACTTTTTGGTTACCTCAGATACCACAATACTTACTTCGGTACACTTTTACGACACTAACGTGTAACGGTTTTGGTCATTATTTGCTGGAACAAAAAATCAGCCAAGTGCGAGTCGGACTCGTGCACGAAGGGTTCCGTACCATTATCTAAAACGGCAAAAAAATCATGTTTGGTTACGGTATGGTCAGTCCTCTTCAATATTTATTTTATCTGTTTTTAAGTATTTCTTGTTATAGGGGCAACAGAAATACATCATCTGTGAAAATTTCAACTGTCTATCTATCACTGTTCATGAGATACAGCCTGGTGACAGATGGATGGACAGCGGAGTTTTGTTAATATGCTCCTGTTTTACCCTAAAAACAGGAATATACAAGCAGAATGCTTTAAAGCTGCCAAATGAAACTAGATAATCACAAAAGCTCCGTAACTTTAGAGCGTAAGATTTGCTCATCACTATAGACATTCTAGTCACGGTAAACAATCACAGCAAGTCAGCAAATATTCTAAGAGACAGAACAGACAATTCCCGTCTCTATCGTATAAAAAAAAGTTTAATTACTTACGACGGTCACGGAGTTAAGAGATCAGAGTGCTAAGATGCACGTTGTTCCCATCACATTGTTTGTGAGTTGAACATCTTTAATTTATTTTTAAAATCATATAATATCCCACCAGACTTGAAGCCGAACCCAATATAGTAAGAAGCAAGCAGTAGGAAGCATCAACGTACTTTCTGTTCTTTATATGTATGTTGTCGCAAAAAAAAAATCCGATGTTCTATACATTTTTGGTAATGTGACTCGTCGAAATGTAGGGAACAGCTGATTTTTTTTCACGATTTCGGAGTTGGTCCCATAGTAAAAGTTGTTCAGTTTGGTGGTTTGTATCATATCCTTTTGTATGTATATGGATTATATGTATATGGATTACACCCAGGATAACTTGTTGACCATTAATTTCAGACACGGATCTTCACCCTCACATGATCTGACCAAGATTTCTATGACTTTGACTGCTGAGTTTGTTTCGCCATTTCTTCTCCACGCTCCTCGCCACCTCTTGAAAGTCAGTTAGGAAATGTCGGCTCCATCAAGCTTATTTACCTTTTTTAAATATGATTTGGAAAAGTGGTTCCAATATCCTATTTTCAGAATAAACTGTATCATTTTAATAATTGTTGGTCAACAGGACATAAGCACTCCAGGTCTTCATACTCCATGTCTTCGCCGTCGGTGCCTAGGAAAGTCGGTAACTGGATGCGGGTAGTAAATATTGCATCGCACGTGGACACAGGGGACCCCCAGGACAACGTACAGGGGAATATCAGGTTTGGACCTATTAAAATAACGTCTAGACTTTAATGTAAATATGCTGCTAGTCTTACAGATAAAATAAGATGGTTTCTGGTGGTCCAAATGAGTTTAATGTAGGTACTAGAAGTAGTGGATTAGATGCAATGCCGCAGCATGCCTGGGATCAAAACGCAACACAGGCTTAAAACTGGACAAAATAAATTGCTTTTTTTGACTTCTGTCATTTCTGAAGTGAAAATTCTATACGCACGTATGACATTTTTTTTATTAGTTTTGTTACGGGATTAAGTGACAACAGTTTACAAATTTTTGCACATACACATGTCCAATAACAGACGCACAGGTCGATCCATCAGATTAAGCTACGCTTGCCGGAGTTGGCCGTGGATGGATGATCATCTTTACATACAGGTGCCTTGGAAAGCACGTTAAGCCGTTTGTTCCCGGCTGTCATTTGTGCATCTTTGACAGTCGTTACGGGTAGTCAGAAGCCCGAAAGTCTGACAGCCAGTCTTACCAAGGGGTATCGTATAACCCAGTTACTGACTGGGTTGTGGAGGTCAGATAGGCAGTCGCTGCATGTAAAATACTGATACTGAGCTGCATACGGTTAGACTGGAAGCCGAGGCAAGCGAGGCAGATTCAGACTTTCAGATTTTGGCAGTATATATTTCAGTGTAAAAATTACCTAGGTTTGTCTGCTCACAAAAACGTACGTGCCTTGTGTTGATGAGGAACTTAAATATTGGTTGTCAACACCAGAATAATGTCACTTGGACTGTTGCATTTCCCTTGCTAGGTAGCTAACGATTTTTTTGCTGCGCTTACCAAGCACATGTATAAAAGCCTAATTATATCTGTCTGTCATGAGTTTATTGACCCCAACAACAAACAACGTATGAGACAATAGTAGCCACTATCATGTGGGAGTAATAAAAGGTTTAATTACAGCCTCCGAGAGCACGTGATGCCGACAGTAAATATTGAAACCCACTTGTGGACACGCGGAGGCCAGCTCGTAAATATATAAACATCTCTGTTGGGTACACGGCTTTACATTTTTTCGGTTATATCTGGACTGAATTATGTAGTTTGTGTATACAGGGTTTTATGAGGTTAAGGGCCTGTCTCATAGGGTTCGCGTAGGGAATCTATCAAATGAATTAAAAATTGGAACAGAATTTGTGTGAAAATATGTAAAATGGCTTATAAATCGTTTATGAGGTCTGCCTTAAAGACATAGTTACTGTTATAAATTATTTTTGGAATTGAAACAGTGAATAGGATAATTCTCAATTGAAAATACAGTACTTACATTATTTTGAGGTTTGAAAGACAAGTAACAGACAAGGCAGGTTTGTGATGGATGGGGACGCCGTAATCATCATAATCTTGATCTGAACCACCACATCTTATAGCAGTATTATTTCAATATTACTTCAGTGTGAGAATGAGACAGACCTATACCAGCCGTATAGCTCCATCTCTTTTCCACTGTGAAGTAATATTAAAATAATACTGCTTTATGATCTTGGTGATCGGCCATCGGAGTTAATTTTTTAACACCTTAATATTGATATAAGCTCACGCCTTCTTGCCACGAGGGTAGGGAGACACTACAGATCTACCTCTTCTTGCTACGATCAAAAGGAGTTCGAGGAGGAGGATCTTTGCTAGGTTTACGTTTAGACATCAGCCTGTCGATTCTGTAAATATCTCACCGTTATGAAGTAGGTGAATTGAGTTTATGGTGAGCCTTAAATGGTGTAAATTCCTAGTAATTGGTTGGATGACACCTCACTTCACGCTCACGGCTCACGTCACCTAAATTTTCACTGTAACATTTTTACAGAATCGACAGACTGATGTATGAACGTAAACTCAAAACTCAAAGTATTTATTTCAAAAAACCAATAACGTTTCCTGATGACAGCGATGCGGATGAGTACTTCGACGCCTAAGTGTCCTTTTTGGATTTATTTGTATATATAGTTAGTTAGATAGTTTTTTAATTAAAGTATGTGTATATTATTGTAATTAAGTTTACATGAATGTATATTGTAGGGACCTTACAGTTTGGTAATAAAATAAGACAATATACTATTACAATAAACCAATTACAGGCACTTTTGAATTGTCAAGGTGTCGGTCAGTCAGAGAGATGAAGCTAGTTGCCCATTCCAAAGCAGTAGGTACCTATGGAGAAGAACGGGCAAGAAACTCCATACCTAGCAAAGATCCTCCTTCTCGAACTCCTTTTGATCGTAGCAAGAAGAGGTAGATCTGTAGTGTCTTCCTACCCTCGTGGAAGAAGGCGTGAGCTTCACTACATAGTATAAAACAAAGTCGCTATTTTTGTCTGTTTGTCTGTATGCTTAAATCTTTAAAATTACGCAACGGATTTTGATGCGGTTTTTTGTAATAGGTAGAGTGATTCAAGAGGAAGGTTTATGTGTATAATTTGCCGACATATTTTGCGGGCGAAGCCGCGGGCGGAAGCTAGTATATCAATATAAGGTGTTAAAAAAATAACTCTAAGAATTTCGTAGCAGCATAGTACTCATCGTTACGAATAACTTGTACTATGGGATGAATCCTGAAACCGTGAGTTAATTTTTAAACACCTTATATATATATTATTTAGTAGAAACGGATGTTTATCTGTATTAAAACAAAAAATATCAGCAATGAACCCGCATGTGAATCTAATAAAGCAATTTCACTCCGTGAAGACAATACACCGAGAAAGATAAAACGAATCGCAGTAGGTATGAGTTTGCCAAAGAAAAACAAGTATGTCAATAAATAATCTTATATGGAGAAACTTTCTTTTGGATCACAGATACTTATCTTATAATACTTATGAATTTATTGGTAAAGGCGAACGGCCTTTGTCTGCGCTTGTAACATGAGTCAAATGGTTACTATTTTCCAATCTTACCAAGGGCTATCGACCAGTTACTGACTGGGTTGTGGAGGTCAGGCAGGCAGTCGCTCCATGTAAAATACTGGTATCCAGCTGCATCCGGTTATACTGGAAGCCGACACCAACATGGAAAAAGGCTAGGCAGATTGATTTGATTTGGTTACTATTTTCCAACGTTAGGGAAATGTTGGAGCTCTTCGCCTCGGCATAGCAATTATTTACAGTTTCATTCTCATCACGAATGATTTTATAGGCAATTGCTAATCCATTGCTTCATATGTTTGAAAAAATCGTCTGTTCAACAACGTCAATCAACAATGAAAGTTGTTGAACTGTCACGATGTAAGGAATTGCTGTTGTGTGTTACGGCAGTAGCTCGCAGGTCGCCTGTAGAATAATGCACTCTCGTCAGCAAGCTGTTTTGTGTTTAAAGAAATTTATTCTTATAAAAGTCACTTACATGAGAAATACAATACAATAGTGCTTTTTTTTTAAGGCTGGGAAATCATCCAATGACTGCTCCCGCTCTGGGTGGAGCGGAAGGGAGTGTCAGACTCTTACTGACTAAAACCCATCCATGTTCCTTCCGTAGCCCTTTATGTTCCGGGGTAGCGGTAACCCTTTCGGACAATCCCGCTTAATACAATAGTGCTTAATACTAGGATTTTCGACGTTTTTTTTTTTGTATAACAAACATGTACTTCTACTGGGTGTAACTGAAAGGGTATATACATACCAGTACACTTTCGGTTTCACCCTGTATAATGCATCCAGTGCCATTGGAGTATTTTTAATAATTTTCGACTAAATGTCAAGCATGTTGTACTTTGAACACATTAAAGAAGTTTGCATTTTTGCACGGTTGCTCGCGCGAGTTTTTATTTATAAGTTTTTTCCACTTACAACTTCATCAATCATTCCTTCATTCCTTCACCTACGTTCCCTATACAACGGAACGAGATGGAAGATCATCGCGCACGACCAATCAGAGGCGCGCTTCTGCCGCTGCGAACGAATCGCAGCACACATCAACTGTGATTTAAAAATACTCTAAAAAATAGTCAGTGCAAGTTCAAACCGCGCCGCGTCTAAATCATCCCGCTCCCAAAAACCGCAACCCCATCAAAAACTGTATAACTATTAATAATAAGTGTTGGCCAACACAAGTGTGACATTTAAAGAAGTGATTGTGCACATTGAAAAAGGAAGAAAACCAGATAACACGTGAGACGTCTGCTAAGGCTGTCCTTGAATCCACGTGTTTCGTCCAGAAGGTTCACAAGTAAGTCCATCCATTCCTATTTCTCATAACCTCATATACCTCAAATTCCCCGTTTGCTCAATTCTGTGTGTCGTCCAACAGTTCAGCACGCAAAAATCTACATCCCCGCATAAAATTATTTTCCCGCATATGGTCCTTCGAAAGCCGCGTCAACTTATTCACCAACGGTAGCCTCCATCGTTCTTGTCTTGGGTAGAACTATAAAACTCGCTCGGCGTGAACTTCTCTTTTACTCTGAAATTGTATTATTTGGTTTATAATAACAAAATTACATTATGTTTGTTACACGAATATTAATCGTGGTAGGCAACCCTGATTTATATAGCATGTATCAGAAAGGTGTTAGGCATGTTCAAGGGTGTGGGAACAGTAGACCGTCCAACTGAACAACTTTATCCACGGGACCAACATCGTAATTGCGAAAAAATAATCAGCCATCCGCCGTTAAAGATTTGTATGGAACATTCGAGTGAGTATGACATTATAAATTACTAGCTTCCGCCCGCGGCTTTGCCCGAAAAATATGTCGACAAATTACACATATAAACCTTCCTCTTGAATCACTCTATCTATTAAAAAAATCGCATCAAAATCCGTTGCGGAGTTTTAAAGATTTAAGCATACATAGGGATATAGGGACAGAGAAAGCGACTTTGTTTTATACTATGTAGTGATTTGTATTGCTGTAAGACTTTTATTTCACAATATCTAACACAGTTAAATAATTACGTCTTCACGTGGGGTGGCTCGTTTGACCAATGAATTAGCATTGCCATTCAATTGCCAAATACTTAGTGTAAATCTTATCAAATGGTATGGTTATGAAGAAGTTACAAAACTACCTACTTATAACTCACTAGAATTTTAACTATACTGTTTTGAAGTAAGTTAGTCTTACCTACTTATTCAGTTTTCTCCATTTCTTTTTCTACAGACAGACGGCTGGCGAGTGTTTTTTACTCGACAGAGGGAAGCACGGAGCACAGATAATAAAATTCGGACCTAGTCCTGCGAGTGTCTGCAAGAAACAATAAGATTACCAGTATTTATTAGCGGAATCGAGAACTGCTTGTCTGAGGAAACAAATCAAAGGTAATCAGTATTACTTTGTAGTTCCCTGGGTGGTTTGCACAGAGCTGTTTATTATCCTCTTTTTAACCGACTTCAAGAAGTTCCAAGGCACCAGTAACCCTTTCAGAAAATCCCGCTGAAGAAAAAAGGGCTAAGGAAGGAACATGGATGGGTTTTAGTGAGTAAAAGTCTGACACTCCCTTCTGCTCCACCCGGAGAGGGCGGGGTCATGTGATGATTTCCCTATAATTAAAAAAAACGGTCACCCGCACCTGCATAACCGAACTAACCTGTGGGTGCCTCAATAAACAGCGCATAAAACTTAAAAACTAAATAAGTAGCAGTAGCGAATCTTTTTGGTAATCCAGTTACTTGGCACACTTTAATAATTACAAAACACAAAACCCACACGGTGTAAATGTGGGATTTTGCACAAACTTTTTTCTATTCTTCCTTTTGCAAGCTTTTCAATTAGCTTTAAAACGTGTTCAAACACTCAAAAAGTCAAAACAAATCCTTGCATCAAAAATAAAATAAAGATGTAAATCCACGGACGCAAACCAACAGCTAACATAGAAAATAAAACACTTTAAAATAAATGCAGAATACAAATAAAGCTTCCGCTGTACTTTGCATTATGAATCATAAAGGTTTGATAATAAAATGTTTCTCTCATTGCTTCGTACGAGCCATTCTAGCTTTGTTCTGCAATTCGCTGGGACTGTCGCGACCGCTTCTATCGCACTCGACGCGAATGCTGCCATGCTTTCAAGATTATACATTTGGCTTAATTAATAATAATAAATAATAATAATAATTTATTCAAAAAAGGAAAGTGGCAGAATACAAAAATAAAAACTAAAAACAATAGGTAACATAATGTAAAAAATATGCCTGCACTAGGATATACCTGTGTCGCAGGCGATAAAAAATGCTTATTGTAATATTATTCCTCGAAGGAAAATTGGATTCTTAGCAATATTTAATATAACAAGTAAAATAAATAGTGACAAAAATTGAAAAATTAATTATCCTAAAACTAAATTAAAATGATCTACACAAACTTAAACTAGGTTAGAGTGTATGTTGCACAAATTATACACGCGCGTTGTTTATGCAGACGACTGTAATTTTTGCTAAATTAAGGTGAATGCTACAGTTCGATCGCGAAATTCGAATTTTATTACGTCTTTTTTGCAATTTCAAGGTCAATATCCGGTTGTAGGTTGATCGAAATAGGATTCGCGGCCGTAGCAAATACTTATTTAAAATTTTTGGTTCTTGGACATGCCGGTTGCCTCACAATGTTTTCCTTCACCGTATTGGGGGCAATAAAGTGGTAATAAATTTATTTATACTAAGTAAAGCGCCCGCCTGGGTTCGAACCGACCTAAAACTTGGATACCAAATTATACTTATTGAGTTCTCGATTGAATAATAATTCACTTTCAATACGTATAGATAATACTACATCGAACAACTAGTTAAATATATCAAGACAGTCATCAAGACCAAACTTAGTTGAAGAGTTGAGACGGAGGGATAGTTAACGAGCCCCATAGCAATCGATCTCCTCAATTAACTCCCACTTCTCGAGGGGTGATCAGCTGACGTACAGTTTTACCTTCATTTTCCCATCACAATTAAAACTAACATAACATCACGCCATATTCGCAAGGGTTCGACAGAAGTGTATGTATAGTACACCCACATTTCGTTAGTTATATTTAAATCCCATGTAAGTAATAGGGCGTGAGTCTATTACTATCAGACGGGCACAAATCTAGACAAATTCGAGATGGACTACCCAATAACACTTTGCCTGACCCGGGAATCGAACGCATGACCTCATGCTCAGCAGTACCTAGCACCTGCGACAGTTAGAACAGGGTTCGAAGCGATCCGATCAGGACCAGGGGGTCTACTCCCTAAGCACGAAGTCCGTAGTTCCGGCCTTCGTAACGATTAAAATGATACGATGCCCGTGCCGGACGGCGCGTATATGTTCCACGCGCGCCTCAAAGAGATGTCAGCATATGATGGACCCGTTAGGGCCGCAGCCTGCCGGGTGAGCGGGATTGTCCGAAAAGGTTACCGCTACCCCGGAACATAAAGGGCTAAGGAAGGAACATGGATGGGTTTTAGTCAGTAAGAGTCTGACACTCCCTTCCGCTTCACCCAGAGCGGAAGGAGTCACTTGATGATTTCCCACCCTCAAAAAAAAAAGGTATTGTTAAGAACAGTAATAGCCTAGTGGTAACGCCCGTGACTTACGGTTTGTAGGGTCTACGTTCGAAAAGACTTTACTTTTTGCAAATTCAAAACACCACTACTCTCAAAACGGGGAAAACATCGGGAGAAAACCGGTATGTTCTAGAAACAACAATCAACAACAACTTAAAATAACACTTAAAAAATTTCCAGAAGGAAAATCTTCCTGGAATCCTACTCTTCAATTAAACTTCTGAATCACTTAGTAGTGGTACAACAGCGCCGAGTTAACATCCACAGACAAAGGAGTAATCCTTTTAAGGTGGGTACTGACCGGCGTTACGCGGCGTAATGCTACGTGTTACACCGCGAGCCTTCGTGCAGTCAGTACGCCGTGTTACGGGGAAACCAGCGAGCAACGAGCCGCTCGTTGCTCGCTGTGAGCGCTCCACCCGGCTGTCGGTTTTTTGGCGAATCCTTTGAGTGTTACGCGGTTCGGTCAGTACGCTCCTGCAAATCGTCGCGAGCGCACGGACGTCGCGAGTAATCACACGTCGTTCCTATCGTATTTACTCTCGTACTCGTCGTTTTTAAAACATGGAGTGGACCCAAGAAAAAACTCTATATTTTATAGAAAAATACAGAGAAGAGGAAGTGTTGTGGAACCCAGCTCATCTAGAGCATTATAATAAACGGCGAAAGCGGAGCACAGAGTTTTGACGAGCATGTTACGCCGTTTGTACTGACACCGCGTATTCGCGGCGAGCGTGCTCGATGCGAGCACGCTCGCCGCGAATGGTCCATTACACCACGTAACGTTGGTCAGTACCCACCTTTATGTGTTGCCATTTTATAAATGCATTCACGGCGACGTTAATGTCAGGAGCGACTAGTTTAGGTACACATTAACATTTTTACAGAGAAGGGGAATAGACTAGTGTATGCGATCAACTATATTATTATGTGTAAAGGCCGCACGAGCGTTTTATAAACAAGTGATTGTGGCGTCCTACTGCATTGATTTCTTAACGTAGTCAGGTTTTTTCGTCTTTCCTAATAAATTGCGCTAATGAATGTCATTATAATGTAATAATCTTTAAATATATAGTGTTTAGAGACAGAATACGACAGCGTGGTGTGCACCTCCAAATTACTGTTTCAATGTTTGTAGTCAGTAAGTACAGAGGCCAGCACATCAAGTTACCACAATCTGTCAAATTTCTTTGATAGTATTTCAACTTTATTGCAAAGATATAAGGTTCATTTTTAATTGAGAAAATTTGACAGTTAGGGATAGCTTGATGTGCTGGCGTCTGTACATTCGTCTTCCCTAGCAGGCCGGCTTACGTTACTTACTTACTTACGTTGTGAGTCTTTGTTAAATTACTTTCACAAATACTTTCAAACGTTTTGAATTTTGGAGAGGCGGGCCATGTTATCGTAGTTTATCTCTACAAACGTAATGGTTTTTTAAGTACCTATTGTTAATTGACCGTCCATAATAAGAGTTCACAGTTTCAATGTTTGAACTTTTAACCAATTTTCAACCCGTTAGACGTTAAAGTCTTTTGAGGCAAAATTAGTCCTAATTTAGTCCGTAGCACTATCATCAGTTACTGCGAAGCCGGCAGTAGGTAATTAACCAGTGCAATACCGGCTTGGGACAAAAACCATTAATTTCACTAATTCTCTACACTACTGGCACGAGCCAGTGACCTAGTCTATAGCGACACTTGCGACCATTCCGACACTTGCGACTATTCCGACATTTGCGTTCATTCCGACATTTGCGACCATTCCAACCGTTGTAACGGTCGCCTCACTATGCGGCACTTACCAAGAGACATTGTGTCTTAATTTAAAAGGATTTAGGGCACGTAGTGTCTTTTAATGAGAATTCGGGCCTGTTTACTGAATGGGCTTTTTAATTTCCGTGTCTTGTATATTTTTAACTAAACGATTTGAAACATACAGGAGTTATCTGGAAGCTTCTGGAGTTCATAGAACTGCTTATTCAACCAACGCCAACAGGCGGAATGTGACGATACGACGCGACTGATAGAACAATTTCCATTAACCTATTGACTGCCGGAACGCAGATCTACGCGAAACACAATGGCTTTTTGATTGTGTCTGTATCGAAAGGTTAAGTTTTCATAGAAATTGTTCTTTTGCCCTTGGAGCCTTCGAAATGAATTGACATATGATCGAATGTATTTATTCAAAACCAGCCAATCTTAATTCAGTTTCTTACTGTCACAAAAACCTTTCATCACTGTAACGTGTCACAATTATGTGACAACGGCATGAGAAGGGTTGAACAAGTTGAACTGTTGACGAAATCTACAATTTGTTACGCAGTACAATTTGCTGGGATTAAATAAATCTGTATTTAATTAACTTAACCCGTTCACGATTCCGAATTTGTTAATTATGAAAAGGATCATTAGATCGCTTTAATTGGTTTTGTCGTGAAATGGTACCGATATTTCGATGTAACTATTGGTAACAGAGTGTTAATGAAATTGGTTATTTCAATTCCCATTTTGATTGGGTGTTATCTGATATCGCAGAAAGATTTAATACAAGATATTGCTCACAGGATCTCGGATATTATACCGAACTACCGGGAAAAAAGTATTCTATGTGTTAATCCAGATACCAAACTATCATGTAAATCCGTTCTCTTGTTATTGCGTTATTGAGTAAAAAACATCCAAACATACACTGTCACAATATTACTTGCTTCTACCAGCGGCGTTTTGCTGCCCATGCGCCTCTGACTTAGCTTCACATACTGTTAAGAAATATCTCTCAGACATGCTGGTATCCTCACGATGTTTTCATTCAATGGAATGACAACTATAAACGCAACGCAAATGTGAGAACATATTTCAACATGTTGAAATATCTTCTCACATATTGATTGATTTATTATTATTAACTTTTAGAATGTTTGTAAATATGTGAGCACCATGTACTTTTGACATACTTAAGTTTACCTGCCATTACTATATGTGTTTTTCTTTTCACTTTTTGTGGTGTAGTGTATTGTATTGTATTTTTGTTATTCTGGGTGCATCGTCTTCACATATAATGTTATAATTCATGTATACAAAACATTGTAAAACATTTTAAAAGAGTAACGGTGGAGTTTCTTGCACATTCTTCTCCACACGGAACTACTTTTTGGAAGGGGCGACTAGAATAAATTCTATTTCTTGTTCATTTTGACGTTCAAAAGTGCCTTACTTGTGCCTATTTGAAATAAATTATTTGACTTTGACTTTGACGCAGCATGCAGTGCATTCATCACTACAGTCACATCTAACCTTCCACTGCCACTTGTATAATGGAATGTGGAAAAAAAACCCAGGACAATACTTATTTATAAGTCCTGCAAAGTATCCCTCAGTATTTTCAGTCACGTTCTCAATCACAGGATTGCTTGCGGTCGGCTCCCTCTTTATTTATTTCCCACTATATTTTTACTACAATGCAGTGGGGGGTTGGATGTCGTAGTTCGTTGCGCACTAGTGTTGTGCCTTGATTTTTATTGTTGTTGTTCGTTTGTTGAGATGCAAGCGCTTGTTCCTTGTTAGTTTTGCTTTGACGAGGATTGTTGAACTGCATATTATACGGTTTTATGTGTGTTTCCAACTAGTGGTTTGCGAAATTCAGATTGTTGCCTTTCAATCGTTTGTAACTTTTATACCATTTGGAATAAACTAAATGAATATTCGAATTCAAATTTATTTATTTGTATACAGAGGTACCTGTAATTAAATTAAATTATTTCACCCAACACAGGATCATAGTAGGCACATACAAAACAATAAAATAAACAAGACAAGGTAAAAACACATACAATAAAAAAAAAAAGAAACAAACCATAAACATAATTATTACATACTTCGATTGCGCAGTATGTGAACCATACAGCAATGGTTCAGGTACTGGCAATCGAACCTCTGCACGAATGCCCTCAGGATGCCGCTGGAGCTAGCCCGAACCCTGCGTACCAGGGATGTGCATCGTTTTTGCATAGTGGTATAAAAACAGTCTACTTGCGACTCGGCGAACATACCTAATGCGCTACAGAATCAGGGCAGCCCCTGTAATGTAATGTTTTGGACATAACCACGTAACACTTGTCCCCACCAGCTTTCTTCGAAGAACTAATTCGCGCTTCAAGGACTTGCTATGATTCGTGTAGCGTCAAACGATCATCTCATATAGCACATCTTCACAGCCAAAACAACAGTAATCAGATCAGTACAGTAATCGGATTGCTCATCAAAACGCGATGTAATCAGATCTCCGACCAAATGAAATATTCGAGAGAAGGAGATTAAGAAACAGGATCGTTTGCCCCAGTAATCTCGCAAGTTTCACCCCGAAGGAAGCCGGGTTCCGTTTAAAATATTCAATACAGGTAAAGTGAGATAGGTTTTGAACACGTATTCAATTTCCCGCTAACTTTTCCAAAAGCATTCCCAGTGGCGTTGGCTGTGTTAGGCGGTCGGCACGCGAGCGTGGCGATGGCAGTTTGCGACTGAATTTCCTGTTGGTCCGAAGGCGAAAGGGAATGTCAAATTGAGCGAGGTGCGACCGGTATTGGTCTGTCGGCGTCGCATTGCGGCTGTGTAGACAGCCTTAAGACACTTGACCTTTTGGTTTGCGTAGTGGTGTAGATGCTAAGTTGTTGTTGACATAAAAAGACATCTGTCTTATTTAAAAAAAAAAAGTCTATAATATAATGTCTAGAATTGTTACGGTATTAAAATAAAACCTGAATCAAAACGTGTTCCAATTACAAAACGAAGACTGAGGATCAGTTAGTACCAAAGAAGGTTCGTTGCTTAAATAAAATCCACAGATAAGAACCAAAAATGGATTGTTTCATACCTTCATTCAAGCTTGTTTCTTTAATCATTGACTAAGACCAAACTATGGTCTTAGTTATAAGGACATGAGCTATTTGTTTGCCTAAATTAGGTTACGTAATCAATGTTCGAAATAAATTGCTATTTTTTTTTAAACAGATTAATTTATTGAATTTTGTTTCGAGGTCTACTTTATACAACATTATTTTTAGTCTATGCAAAAGCCGAATAAGGGTTATTATTGCCGGGTAAGCGGGATTGTCCAAAACGGTTACCGCTACCCCGGAACATAAAGGGCTAAGGAAGGAACATGGATGGGTTTTAGGCAGTAAGAATCTGACACTCCTTGCCGCTCCACCCAGAGCGCGAGGAGGCATTGCATGATTACACACGCTCAAAAAAAGGGGGTTATTATACTCGTCAGTACGAATAACGTTTACTACTTGAAATGGCGAATCATCATTATGTTGTAGATTTATGTGAATGGAATGTGTATTAAACAGCTGTTTCTTTCTAAAAGTTGTTTTAGAAAGAACCCATTTTCAGCTATTGCATTAACTAAAAATAAATTGGTTTTCGTGCATATTTTAGCTAAATATACTTGTAACTCAATGCTTCTTCTACGTAGCAGAGGCCAGCACATCGATAAATTGACGACACGGTTGTCGCAGTGGTTGAGCGATTGATTGCTGCGCAGCATGTCGCGGGTTCGATTCCCGCACGGAACAATTATTTGTACGACCTGCAAGTATTTGTTCCGAGTCTGGGTGTTTTTCTATCTATAATATGTATGTATTTACAAAAAAAAATGTATGTAAGTAGTTTATCAGCCATCTCGTTACCATAACACAAGCATTAGGTTGCTTAGCTTGGGACTATATGGCGTCGTGTGAAATGTCCAAGGATATTATTATTATATTATATTATTAATTGATGGAGATCGTAGCTACTTAGATGTTGTTTAAATCTTTGTTACTTGGTTTATCCATCTACAGTTCCACAAATTTTGTATTCCATGAAGTGTGTGGAAATATTAGGTAGAAGACAAGCCTTGAATTATTTTTCTAATTACTTGAACTGTCTCGTTAGCACAAAGTCTGAATATGAGCCCTCCTCGTATGAAACTTAGGTACAGAGGCCAGCACATCAAGCTACTCCAATCTGTCAAAGGTGTAAGCCCCGTACGCCCCTTCGGTTATGCCCCTTGGAGGAAAATGTTCCATACGCCCCGTTTCGAAGGTTCCGTTTGACCCTTGTGACGGGGCGTATAATATTTTATTAATTTTTAATTATTTTGGTGTGTCCGTTCGCCCCTTGCCTCATATCATTTAAAAGTAGTTATACAAAGTACCGTTAGACAAAAAAGTATAACACACTGTGCTTTACTTTTCTCTCTAAGTGATTTGAAAAAGTTATCAAATTGTGTTTATGAGAACACGATTTGATTGATAACCTATTTAAATTACTATATTCGTAATCCCATCACATGTATCTGCTTTTGCTACCTTGCTACCTGACTCACTGGGCGAAACAAGTTTTATAAACAATAGGCAAAAAAGGGTTGGTTTATCATAAGAATTGTATGCTATCTCTTTCTAACTTATTAATGAGGTATGTAGGGGTGCAATATGTGTTAAGTGCTAATTAGTCGACATCTTATCTTTGAGTGCGATACATACACATAATATTTTCTGCTAAGTGAAATTATTAACGTTTATTGAATTTAGTGTTTAATTGTGTGTGTATGTGTAAATATTTTTATTGGGTAAGTTTCAAATTAATATTATTGCAAAAATTTAGTATGTACGTAATAAAAATATGTAATACTTGATTTTTATGTCTTAAATTCTGTATCTAGGTATGAGCTTTTAGCTTATTTTTTATAGCTTTGATCGATAGCTCCCTATACAGATTTAGGCTTAATATAACGTATATACTAGTATAATATACGAATCAGTTTGTTTAATGAATAGCAAAGACCTAAAAGTTAAGTTTAAAGAACTTTTTTCTAATTTAGTTTTTTATTATTATTGTAGAACCATGTCAGACGGTGCAAGCTGTTCGAGACGTGAGATAAGTGGTATTAAATACATTTCGTCACGAAAGGGAGGCCTCGTTTTGCTGAGAGCTGGTCATAGCTACCACAAAAAACGAACTTATAAGAATGGTGGCTCTAACTGGCACTGTGTAAATAGACCTGCTTGCAAAGGAACTCTTACAATTAATGGTGACGCAATTGTAAAAGAATCTCATCATGAGTGTGCTCCAGATTTTGAAAACAATGAAATTAAAACAGTGCTAGACATATGTAAAAATAAAGCAGCAACAGAAGCAATTAAATCAGTTCATGAAATATATGAAAATGAAGTTATAAATTACAAAGATACAGGATTACAACTTATTAAAAAGTTTCCAGAATATAAAAACGTACGGCGCGGTCTTTATAATTCAAGAAAAAAGGCTTATGGAGTTAAAAAGATTAGAAATCGCAAAAGTACCGATCTAGAAATACCAAAGAAATTTGAAAATTTTCTTTTTTGTGATTTTAATGATGGATCTGGACGCATAATTGTTTTTGCCACAAAGGAATGCAGTCGGCAACTAGAAAAATGCAAAAATGTGTACGTTGATGGTACTTTTAAATTTGTGGTCCAACCATTTCTGCAACTATTTTCTATTCACGGTGATCTGGGAAGCGATATACACAGCAACAATATCGTACCACTAGCATACGCTTTATTACCAGACAAAAAAGGAAAAACCTACAAACGTCTCTTTGACATGATGAAATGTCGTCTTCCAGATTGGCAACCCGATCAATTTCATCTAGATTTTGAGATGGCAATAATTAATGCCATTTCAGAAATCTTTCCAAGTACAACTATATTGGGTTGCTTTTTTCATTTTGCCCAAGCCCTGAAAAAAAAAGCTAAAGAGCTGAACCTCTTGAAAAGGAGGTACACTAAAAGACACGTGGATTTATGCAAGACATTGAGTCTAATTCCACAAGAAATGAAAGACGATGGATGGCTTTACATTATGGAGGACAGTCCAAGTGATAGCGAAACATTAAAATTTAACAATTATTTTGTAGAGCAGTGGCTTGAAAATAAATCAGTCAAGGGAATGTGTAACTTCTATGGGCAACAAAATCGCACCAACAATAAAGTTGAAGGCTGGCATTCCCGTTTAAACAGAAATCTTAGCGGAAAAACGTCTCCTAACATTTTAAAGTTTTGCGAGATTTTATTAAAAGAAAGCAAACTCGTGGAACAAAGAATCGAAAATGTGAAGAGTGGAGTAAAAATAAAAAATAGAAAAAAAGAGTTTATTGAAAGAGACGAACGGATAAACTACATTATGGCAAAATTATTAAATGGGGAAATCGGACTAAATCTATGTTTAGAGAAACTGTGCGCATATATATAACCGTACATTGATTTGAAGTGTTAATCTACCGTACATTGATTTTATATTGTTATTCTTATACAAATGATTATAATTATGTAAGTGAAAAAATTAGACTGACAGGTATTATTCACTAAATGTTATACTTGTAATAACTAATCTGTGATTTTTCTTTTTTTTATAGGTGTAAGTTTTATTTGATTTTGTTAGTTTTTAAGGCTCATTTTACCTACTCGTAGATATTTAAGTGATAATTCATCCAATCTGTGATTTGTTTAATTTTACATATTTTATGGTTAATGTAAGTTTTATTATTGCTGATCTGTGATTTCGTTAGTTGTTAAGGCTTGTTTTACTTAGTTATATGAGTAATAACTCAAGTAGTCTATGAAAATTTTACATTTATTTTATAGTGTGTAGGATATAATAATGATGGTCTATGACTTTGTCAGATCATAATCTGTGATTTTATTGTTTTATTTTTTATTATTAATATGTTATTTAATGTGTTGATTTGAGTCATTTAAGTTTAACAAATAGTTTTTTGACTTTCCTTACAAATATTTGCACTTTTTGTTTTCAAAATAGATCTTTTATTTAAAAAGCAGTTTCATTTATCTCTTCCCATCACATGATAGACATTGCTTTGATAAAAACAACTCTAAACCACTCCCTGTTAGAAAATAAATAGAATAATCACAACTTTTCAAAGATCGTTGTTTCTGACTGTACTTTTAATTTAATAGCAATCGGGGGCGAACGAGACCATCTAAATTCCTAAGGGGCGTATGAGTACTCGAAGCCGATCGGGGGCATAACTCAAGGGGCAAACGGTGCCTACACCCTGTCAAATTACGGCTATTTGACACGGTCAAAAATAAAATATGAAATCACATAGAAAAAAGACCGCTCGTATTAAAAACTTCCTTCACCGTGCAGAAATTAAATATTATGCGAGGATATAATTCTAAAATTGGATTTAATGTTAATATGTATTCCATTTGATTCCAAAAATCTGTGACGTCACATTTCAATATTTCATACAAGACACGTACAAATGCCGCGTTTTGACAGTTCATAAAAAGTAACGTTATTGACTACCCTGTCAAATACCCTATTTGATAGATTTTCAACTTTATTACAAAAGTATAAGGTTCACGTTCAATTGGGAATATTTGACAGATCGAAATAGCTTGATGTGTAGTTATACACCGGTATGATTGTGTTTTCAAACTACAAAATGAGATGACGTACAAGTTTCCCACAATCACTTAACAGCATCTCCTATCTCTGTTACGCTCAGTTTGGAAGGACGTCAAACTTTATGAATCAGTATCACGGACGGACAAATCGGCTAATGAGCGAATAACAGTAGCCCGTGAATATTGCCAGTGTTGTCAACCAACAGTTTTGCATACATTTGCGTGATCTGAATGCTAATAGTTTGTTTGTTTTGATATTCCGTTGCAAGGTCGCTTCAGGTAGTAGAGATGTAGCTTCTATTTAAAATGTTTATTTGATAAAGAATTGGTTTCATATTGGTACCTATATCGTAAAAACAAAGAATAATGTACGGTAGCCAGTGCGGTATAGCGTGAAAATAGAGAATAATTTACGGTAGTCAACGCATCAACTTTTATCAAACTCTCAAATATCTCCAAATGATTTTAAACCTTAAGACTTTATTTGTTGAGTTCAAAATCGATTGAGAAAATGTTATTTTAAGTTATTTTTTAATATTATGTGTTATTTATACACATAATATTTAAACATAACTTAAAATCGGAAAACATCGTGGGGAAACCGGCATACCTGAGAGATATTTCTCAACAGCATGTTAAGCTAAGTCAGGGGCAGCACAGAAAGTGTTAACTTTATTACAAAAGAATAAGGTTCATGTTCAATTGAGAAAATTTGACAGTGTGTGGTAACTTGATGTGCTGGCGACTGTAAACTACTCTGTCTGTTATTTTTGTTGTTGATCTTCTGCAGCTCGCAGTTAAAAAAAAAAATCAGTTAGGTGATGCGCCCTTGTGGAGCAGGTCTAGCATTGACCCAAGCATTTTTATCAGCGATGTAATCTCCCAATTTATGATTATGCTTAGCTGCATAGTGTGCGTTTTATACAAGATTTAAATTTTGTTTCATTAAGTTCAAGAATATGGGGAGGTATTTTATTGTAACATTTTAAACTGTACCCCATAAAAGATTAATCTACTTAGGCCAGCCTGAAACCTTTTATTTTACTCTATTTACAGGAAACAATTACACTTGAAATTTGAAGACTTTCGAATGGTTACTCTAGTTGTCCATTCCAAAGCACAATAGGTGCATATGAAGAGGACTGGGCAATCAACTCCCGAAAGACTAAAACTACGAGAAGCTAAACATCTTCAATATTATCTGAACAGGCCAGTTAAGATGAAACGGGAGCGGTAGCAATATACCAACCAGTCGTATTTTATTTTAATCGTTTCAGGCGCTCTAGCCACCGGATGCACGGTCTGGATCTCGAGATTGAAAATCAAATAATATCTACATTGAGTGCCTATTGATTTTTGAAGCTGGACGGAAATTAGACTTCGTGCATGATAAAAACGACGTAATGAAAACCTTTATCTTCTTCTTTTCGTGTAGTAAATGACTAACCTGGTGTCAGAGTTTTTAAGCTGCCCATGAGCCTCTGACTTAGCTTCACATCTCAGACATGCTGGTTTTCTCACGATGTTTTCCTTCACCGGTTTTTAAGCAAGTGATAATTATACAATACGCACATGAATCCATAAAATCAGAAGTGCGTGTCTTGGGTTCGAACTCGAGACCTATGACTTGGCAGTCCGATGGTCACACCACTAGGATATCAATGCTATAAAAACCTCTATGAAACACTAGCTTTGGCCTGCGGCTTCGCTCACGTGGAGGTCGAAAGCTATACCACAGGATCTGGCTGGATATACGAGTAGGTATCCTATATCTCCGGATCCGTTCAGCCGTGAAAGACCAACAGACAGTGGCGTTCGCAGTCATAATATTCAAGCGCCCGCACGTTTCCCTCGCATAAATTTAGATCCCGTGGGAATATCGGGATAAAGATCCTATGTGATAATCCAGATTATAAACTTTAACTGCCAAAATTCATCAAAATCAGCCGTTTTTGCGTGATTAAGTCATTGACTGCCACGCAGCAGACACAATAGAAAAACTATTGTTCGCGGCTCACCGGTGACCGCGTTTGCGCTCAACGTGTTAAGTAACAAACATCTAAATATCCAAACATACAAGTTTTCACTTTTATATTATTTATAGGATTACATCTACATCCAGGGTAAAGAGATGTCAGCATATGAAGGGGCCCCTCAGGGCCAAGCCTGCCGGGTAAGCGGGATTGTCCGAAAGGGTTACCGCCGTTACCGCTACCCCGGAACATAAAGGGCTACGGAAGGAACATGGATGGGTTTTAGTCAGTAAGAGTCTGACACTCCCTTCCGCTCCACCCAGAGCGGGAGCAGTCATTGGATGATTTCCCAGCCTTAAAAAAAAAAAAAAAGGTTACGGGGGGGGGTTCTACAGGGTATATATTTGAAGTGGGCCTGGATGGCCAAATCGAGCCTACGACTTCCGAGCACTTTTCGCTATTCCTCACATTTTCCATGAGGAATAGGGGAAAGTACTCAAAGGAGTCAAAATCTCTTTCTTTTTTAATATTTCTAGCCAGGAATCGAACCCATTGTTTTTGAAAAAAAACCATACTGTATTATGTATGTACCGGCCTCGACTTCAAAGGACCCTAAAACATGAAACTCATCGGGTCAATACATTTTTTAACTAAACCTTTTATTATTCATTTTATTCAGTGCAATTAGCAAAATACATCAATAATTAATTACTATATACAACCTAAAACTAAAAAATATATCCATTATGTACAAGTGGTAAAAAAGGGGAAGACCTCATAGGGCGTCAAAAAATTCATCCCCATCGTTGTCAGTGGGAAATGTGCCCAAAAGGCTGGCACCGTTGCCACGTTGGATGGCAATGCTGATTCTTTGGCCTAAAAATTGACCAGCCGGCCCTCTGGTCACGTATAGAGTCGACCAACCGCTGGGCTATATGTACAGTTGCATCAGCATGAGGTTGTGTTGAGTATTTCAAGATGTACAGGTATTTTTCAAAACCGTGAAATTATTTCCCGGACAGCGGCGTAAACATCATGCTAGGAATGGGGTACGTTTCTGAAATAAGTAATGATTTTGCAATGGATTTTTTATACCTAAGAATCGTTAGCGACCTGATGGCTTTTTCATAGCACGTGTATTTATATCCGCGTGCGTGTCCAACCTGTATGTGTGTCGCCCGCAGTCTGTTGTTTCGTACAATTTTATCCTGTCATACATGCGACACGGGAAGCAGGAGTTTGCGGCTGCATCTCACTCGCTAATCTCACGCGGGCGAAAACCTGCGGGTCAGGGAAAAGGCCCATACACACTCAAGGCTAAAACAGATACCTACCAGTCGTCATTCGCTTAATGGCTTCTTCACACTTCACACTATATAGAAGAAAGAATAAAGAGAAAATGTTTATTCTGCACAAACAAAACTGACGTTTATAAAAAGAAACTAAAAAGTCATTAAATACACACGTGCAGAGCAGCTAAAAAACCTCGTATTCAGAAACATTATGTTACATACGTGTACGTTATGTTATTATTACATACTAGCTTCTGCCCGCGACTTCGTACGCGGATCCTGTTGCTTATGCCAGCGATAACGGGGTCGCCATTTATGTTATTTTTGATCATTTTTCCCATTTAAATCTGTTATCACACTGAGCTTTAGTTTTATTTCATTCCAACAACCACCAAAATATACAGTCCATTTGTCATCGTTTTCATTTTGGTAACCGCATTATTATATTCCCCACTTGTCTCTAGAGACCTAGAAGTCAATGCGTAGATACGGTTGGAACTCAAGCACAATTCTTTATCCGTGAACGTCTCCGACTCGCGAGACAGTACATAACGTTCACGATCAGCGGTCAGTCCAACATCACGTGCCCCACTTGTCTCTAGAGACCTAGAAGTCGATGCGTAGATACGCTTGGAACTCAAGCGTAATTCTCTTTCCGCGAACATCTCTGACTCGCGAGACAATACATGACGTTCACGATCAGCGGTCAGTCGCGCATCATATTCTTCACTGGTCTCTAGCACGTTGGCTGCCATACGAGTATACTCGTAGTAACTTTTTTTTATGCCCATTGCCACCATACAAAATGGTAGGTACGAGTATACTCGTAGTTGGCAGTGGAACCTAGTTCAAACTACGAGTTAACTCGTAGTATGGCAATGAGATAGGATTTTTATTACCTATTGCCAATCTACGAGTATAGTCGTAGATAATTTGGCGCGAAAAAGTGCGCTCCCTTGCTCTGTCAATGTGCAACTGCGGGCGCCGCGCGATTGCTCCGGTCCCCAGCGTTCGCGAGTTCGCGACACTTCGGGTACGGTCGTAAAGCATCGGTAGGTACTGTCCGTGTCGCGCCAGGCGCGCCGCGCAAATCACAGTTTTTTATGGCAGTTTGTTTACAATCGCATTTGCGTAAACAGGTGACAAAATTACGTCCGAATCGCCATGGAAGATTCATCAAGTTCCGAGGAGGAAGAAGAGCCAGTAAAGCCGGGACCAAGTATCAAAAGAGACTAGTCGGAGAGTGAGAGTTGTGAGCATCTTATTGAGTTAACCTTTAGGCGACGTCCCTCCATGCAACCTTCCTCCGGAAAAGAAATTGGATGCCCTTTTGTTCAAAGATGAAGTCATAAAACATCATGAAAGTATAGTCATCACGAGCAGAAAAAACGAGAAGGATTACAAGTACTACATTGTTTAGAGCGTCTACCACCCACACAAAAAAAAAACAGAAACCGACGAAACCGTGTCGTGTCTGCACAAAAGAAAAAAAACGCAAAGAAACAATTTATTACTGTCCGGTATGTCCTGAAAAACCTGCCTTATGCGTAGAAAATTGTTTTAAAATGTATCACTCCTTTTTGATTTCACAGTGATGTACCCAAAAAAAAATCTGTTAAATTTTTTTTTCTGATTAAATAATGTCTTACTTCAAATGCCAAAAAATGTAACCCCGCCCTCCTTTCACTGCCACTTGTCTAGAATTCGTTAGAAATCGCATACAATCAACTACGAGAATACTCGTAGTTGGCAGTGGGGCCCAGATCTTGTACTACGAGTATACTCGTAGGTTGGCAGTCAACGTGCTAGAGACCTAATTAATACGCTGAGAACGCAGGCGTACTTCGCGACCCTAAGAGGTTTCCACGGAGTGAGTTGCAGCCTAATGTTCTCGAACACGCAAACAACATAAGCCCGAAGGCATATTTATACGATAAAATAAAAAAATAAATAGGAGTTTTGGCCAGTAGAGTCAAATTTTCAATGATATACCATCGTCATCGAAAATCAGTCCCAAACTGTTACCGCCTTCACCGCGTGCAGGTACTCCCAGTTTATGTTATTTTATAATTACACAGTAAAATTAGTGATAGCTTTGATTTCCACATCAGATGTTTCTGATCTTCGATTTTTATAAGTCAACAGGAAATGCCCATCAGATTGAACAACTTTTGCTTAGACGTCATTCCTATATGTGTTATGTTGCAGCTAGGCTCTTGGAGTGCCACAACAGGTGTTCCAGATCTTCGATTTTTATAAGTCAACAGAGAGTGCTCATCAGATTGAACAACTTTTGCTAAGACGTCATTCCTATATGTGTTATGGTGTAGCTAGGCTCTTGGAGTTCCACAACAGTTGTTCCAGATCTTCAATTTTTATACGTCAACAGAGAGTGCTCATCAGGCTGAACAACTTTCGCTAAGACGTCATTCCTATATGTGTTATGGTGTAGCTAGGCTCTTGGAGTTCCACAACAGGTGTTCCAGATCTTCGATTTTTATAAGTCAACAGGAAATGCCCATCAGACCGAACAACTTTTGCTAAGACGTCATTAATATATATGTTATAGTGTAGCTGGGCTCTTGGAGCTCCACATCAGGTGTTCCAGATATTCAAATTTATTCTCTCAGCAGAAAATGCTCACCACGTGGAACTATTTTTGCTATGGTATCATTTTTGTGTCTCTTATAGTTTAGCTGGTCTGTTGCGGTTCTGCATCAGGTGTTCAAGTTTCCAAGATAAATTATAGCCTATATGTTGCCCCAAACTTAATACCTATACAACAAAAAAAAATCATTCCAATCCGTCCAGTAGTTCCGAAGATTAGCGTGTACAAACAAACAGACATACAGACAATTTTTTTTTTGGTTTCGTGCTCTATTACTGTTTCTAAACCCCCTCAATTTTTTTTTTATATATTCAATGTACAGACACAGTTTTTTTACTGTTTTATTATATGTATATAGATTAATAAAGATACCAATAATTATAGACCCGTATCCGTGCTGCCGGTTTTCAGCAAGATCTTTGAAAAGATAATGCTTAACCAAATGCTTAATCATTTTTACACTAATAAAATCCTTAACGATCAACAGTATGGTTTCACCAAAGGACGTTGTACAACTGACGCCGGTGTGACCTTATTAAAACCCATTTTCAATGCGTGGGAAGAGGCTCAAGATGCCATAGGAATCTTTTGTGACCTCTCCAAGGCATTTGATTGCGTTGATCACGAAACCTTGCTGTTGAAGCTAGAGCATTACGGAATTGGAAAACTTAGTTAGTTTAGTAAAATCTTATTTAAATGACAGACAACAGCAAGTTCAAATAAAAGGTGTCAATTCACTCGGTTTAAAAGTAAAAATGGGTGTGCCACAAGGTTCAATATTGGGTCCTTTCCTCTTTTTAGTATATATTAATGATCTTCTCCATTTATTAAAAAATCAACCACAAATGGTGTTATTTGCTGACGACACTTCTTTAATTTTTAAGATAGATAGACGTGCTAAAAATTTTGACGACGTAAATAACGCCCTACTGCAGGTCCAGAATTGGTTCACTGTAAATAATTTAGTATTAAATGGAAAAAAACTAAGTGCATTAGATTTTCTTTACCAAATGTAAAAAGTAGTGATTGTGAGATAGTATTGAATCAAGAGAAACTAGAATTTGTCGATAAAACTGTTTTCCTAGGGATCACGCTCGACTCAAGGCTACAATGGGGTCCTCATTTAACATCTCTTGCAGGACGGCTAAGTTCTGCAGCATATGCTGTCAGAAAGATCCGTCAATATACTGATGTAGATACCGCGAGACTGGTCTATTTTAGCTATTTTCATAGTATTATGTCTTACGGTATTTTACTTTGGGGACGTGCTGCAGACATCGAGTCTATTTTTATTCTGCAGAAAAGAGCTATCAGAGCCATTTATAATCTTCGTAGGCGCGATTCTCTAAGGGAACGGTTTAAGCTTATTAACATCATGACTGTACCTTGTCAATATATCTATGAAAACATCATGTATGCAAGGAAAAATCTACATCTTTTTAGTAAAAGAGGTGAAAGACACAATTATTTCACTAGAAATAGGGACCAATTAGTTCAACCAGGTTTCAGGCTAGCTAAAGTAGATTCATCTTTCATGGGGTACTGTTTAAAATGTTACAATAAAATACCTCCAACAACATTCTTGAACTTAATGAAACAAAATTTAAATCCTGTATAAAACGCACACTATGCAGCCAAGCATATTATAAATTGGGAGATTACATCGCTGATAAAAACGCTTGGGTCAATGCTATTCCTGCTCCACAAGGGCGTATCACCTAATTCATTAGACTTCTTAAAAAACTGTTGGAGCTGCGGAAGATCAACAACAATAAAAACTATATTTGCATTGTATAAATTCAATTTCTTAATATTGTATAATTGCTTAGCACATATGTGAGTACTATGTACCTAATATAAAGTGACCATTTACTGGGTACGTCTTTCATTGACTTGAATGTGCTTTGGCGGCTGAGAGTATGTCATGCTCACTTTAATGTCTCGCTGATGGTGGCGTGTGTGTTGGATCATTTAGCTCCCTTCAAAATGGTTGAGCTGAATGGTGCTAATCCATGCGTCATGTTCGTGAACGGGCGCTGTCGGTAGAGACTGGTCATCTCTTAGCGGCCATGACTTGTTTTAATTTAATTTTTGAACTTTTTTTTTTACATTATTTTATATCGGATGCTTTCACCGTTCTGCATCGTTCTCACATGTATAATAATAATAATATGATCTATGTAACCAATATTTTGTAACCATAATTCTTGTTTAAAAGAGTGCCCATGGAGTTTCTTGCCCGTTCTTCTCCATAGGTACCTACTGCTTTGGAATGGGCAACTAGCTTCATCTCTCTGACTGGCCGACACCTTGACAATTCAAAAGTGCCTGTAATTGGTTTATTTGAAATAAATACTTTGAGTTTGAGTTTAATACATATGTGTATCACACTAATCACATCACACTAATATTCTACAGGCAAAAGTTTGTGAGACAGTGTGTGTGTCTGTTCTTCACGCTCAAACGGCTGAACGGATCTGGATGAAATTGGCACAAAGGTAGTTTATGACCTGGATTAACACATAGGATCCTTTTTGTCTCGGTAGTGCGATCCCTTGTTTTAGCTAGTTAATTTAATTATGAAGTTCTTAAAATGCAACAAATCTTCATAATAAAAAATTAGGTCGGAAAAACATTTTGGTTTATAAGGTTTCAGTCATAAGTCATAACTGAGTGAGCACAAAGGCTCGGGAACTTGGGAAGGACCAATCTTATTTACTTTATATTGCGCGCAATATATCAGCGGTTTAGGAACCAATAATGAAGAATAAGTGAGTTAGTTTTGGGGTGATTGGTTCATAAATCATTCGTTTTTCACCACAATTTTCATGTTTTGTAGCAACCAATATAAAATACTAGCTGCTCCCGCGTGGTTTCACCCGCTGCTCGGCTCCTATTGGTTGTAGCGTGCTGTTACATACCCTATAACCTTCCTCGATAAATGGACTATCCAACACAAAAAGAATGTTTCAATTCGGACCAGTAGTTCCAGATATATAGATATATATAGAGCGTTCAAACAAACAAACTCTTCAGCTTTATAATATTAGTATAGATACCACATAATATCACGCCTTGTTTCTCGGAAGGCTTGGGAGGTGTACCTATAAGACACACACATTTTGGTCTCCACCACCACGTAGGCCTGGTGCGGGTTGTTGGACGTCCCATATCTTAATTTGGCCTCCACCACCACGTAGGCCTGGTGCGGGTTGTTGGACGTCCCATATCTTAATTTGGCCTCCACCACCACGTAGGCCTGGTGCGGGTTGTTGGACGTCCCATATCTTAATTTGGCCTCCACCACCACGTAGGCCTGGTGCGGGTTGTTGGACGTCCCATATCTTAATTTGGCCTCCACCACCACGTAGGCCTGGTGCGGGTTGTTGGACGTCCCATATCTTAATTTGGCCTCCACCACCACGTAGTCCTGGTGCGGGTTGTTGGACGTCCCATATCTTAATTTTTTTGGTTCTAGGACATGCCGGTTTCCTCACGATATTTTCACATTTTTGTTTAAGTAAAGCGGCGGTCTGGGTTTGAACCTGCTACAACTCGTTGTTGCGACCATTCTCACTGGGCCACCACTGATAACGGCCGTAAATCAATTTATCATTAAACTTTCTAATTTACAAATTATAAATATTTTAGTACCTAATTACGACTACTACATTTCATTTGTAAATTAAAAAAAATCCTCTGTAATTTCAAAATTTAAAGTTTCTGTCTATGGTAGTCTCCATAACATGACTGAAATTATTGTAAAAGTATTTTCTCCGGAAATTTCATAAAAATTGGGCCACATCAAAGTATGCCAAAATGCTCATTAAAGTTTCGACAACGAAGGGTAGACATATCGAAAGGAGCAAGGCGAAAATGTATGGGACGTTTCACGTTATTATGCTGGTCATGATTGTATAGATGTTGAGTTTTTGGGTTCAGACTCGGGTGCATATACTTTTATAAGTGATGTACACGTGTCTGAACTTCTTGTAGCTGGTTAGATCACTGTATAGTAAGTCAAGCGGCAAAACAAGCAGTGGTAAATATTTATGTAAAGTATGATACTGTGTGGTCTGACCATTTTCCCCTTGTCGTTGAATGTAACTTAGATCTTTTAACACCAAAGTTACCTCAAAAGCCAAACTGTAACAACAAGGATGTAGTATGGGGTGTAAGAAAACAGGAGGAGGTGGCTAACTATACCAGTGAGTGTCATAAACGATTGGGGAAAGTTGATTTTCCTGCTGAGTGTACAAACTGTGCTGACTTCTATTGTAATAACCCTGCCCACACGCGTACTCTTGATACAGCCATTCTGACATTGGGGCCGCTCTTCGCGGCGCGTCAGTCGCGGGTCGTAGGAGCGTGAAGCCTGGTGTGAGTGGCTCGCGCGTGGTGGCTTGGAATGTACACGTCAGAGAGGCTCATCGGGCGGCCAGGAATAAGTTTATCGAATGGGTAGCTTGTGGCAGGCCGCGGTTTGGTTTCATGTTTAATGAAATGTGTGAAAGCCAGAGACTGTTTAAGTCAAGACTGAAATGGTGCCAAGACCACCAAGACCAACTAAAAATGGACACACTTGCTCAATTGCATTCGAAGGGTGACTTTCGCGGATTCTGGAAGAGTACTAATAAAGTAAACGTAAAACCTGGTCTTCCGGTGAGCGTCGATGGGGTGTGTGACCATAGGGACGTTGCTAATAACTTCAGAAAGCTTTTTTCTGTACAGTCGCCACTGGGTCCGGCGCTGAGAAGATTTTCGGTGCTGAGAACCCAAATAAGGCGAAGGTAGTCCGTTTCACTGCATGCGAGGTGTCGAGCATTATGAAAGATATGATTAAAGGCAAATCTCCTGGCCATGATGGTCTCAGCATCGAGCACCTGCAGCACGCGGGGCCGCATATGTCTAGAGTACTGACAATGTTCTATTCGCTGTGCATGAGCCACTCTTACCTGCCATCCGATTTAATGAGGACTGTGGTAGTGCCTGTAGTGAAAAATAAAACCGGCGACCTTGCAGATAAAAGTAACTATCGGCCTATTTCACTAGCCACAATCGTCGCTAAGGTTTTTGACGGTCTGCTTAATACACAGTTAAATAATTTCGTAGCACTGCATGATAATCAGTTTGGATTTGGACCCCAACTGTCTACAGAGAGTGCGATACTGTGTCTTAAGCATACCGTCAGATACTACGTTGATCGTAAAACTCCCGTATATGCGTGTTTCATCGACCTGTCTAAGGCTTTCGATCTGGTCGCGTATGATGTACTATGGAAAAAGCTGGAAGACATTAATTTACCACATGAACTTGTAGGAATCTTCAAATATTGGTATACGCACCAGGTCAACAGCGTAAGATGAGCGGGGGCTATGTCGGAGCCATATAGGTTGGAGTGCGGCGTGAGGCAGGGCGGATTGACCTCCCCTACCCTGTTCAACCTATACATGGACGCACTGATCGTTGCCCTCAGCGGTGCCCGTGTCGGCTGCCATGTTGATGATGTGTGTGTCAATAACCTTAGTTATGCTGACGACATGGTGCTGCTGAGCGCGTCGGTCGGTGGCTTGAGGAAGCTAATGCAGATCTGTGAGGAGTACGCGAGTGGGCACGGCCTTAAATATAATGTGACTAAAAGCCAGTGCATGGATTTTGAGCCGAGTAGTGCTAAATGTCCGCAGAGTATACCCCCAGTTCTTCTCAATGGTGTTCCTCTAGACTGGGTGAAACAATTCAAATACTTAGGGCATTTGGTCACGGCTGACCTCAGGGATCATGCTGACATCGAACGGGAGCGGAGGGCTTTGTCAAAAAGAGCGAATATGTTGGCACGCAGGTTTGCACGCTGTTCTGATCAAGTCAAGATCACACTTTTCAAAGCATACTGCACTTCTTTGTACACGTGTAGCCTGTGGCGAGTTACAGTGCCCTCCGCGTCCAGTACAACAACGCGTTCAGGGCGGTATTGGGGCTGCCCCGCTTCTGCAGTGCATCGGGCATGTTTGCGGAGGCGCGCACCGACTGTTTTCACACCACAATGCTCAAGCGGTGCGCGTCATTGGTGCGCAGGGTGCGGGTCAGCTCCAATGCTGTCCTAGTGATGATTGCTGGGCGATTGGACTGCCCTTATATTAGGTAGTGTTGCAGTAGGCATGTAAAATAAATAAATAATAATAATAACAATTTATAATACTTATTTTTTTTAACTCTTAATTCAATTCATATTCATTTTTTTTTTTCTATTTTATTTTAGTTGTAAATGTATTGTACTTAATTATGGATCAATTATTTATCCGAAATAAATAAATTTTATTTTATTTTTATTTTTTTTATTATCATCAGTCTCCTGCCCTTATCCCAATTTATTTGGGGTCGGCGCAACATGTCTTCTTCTTCCATACTTCTCTATTAGTCGTCATCTCCATAGTCACTCCCTTTCTAGCCATATCATCTTTCACACAATCCATCCATCGTTTCTTTGGTCTCCCTCTACTTGTATAACCATCCACATTCATACTCACAACTTTCCTGACAACATTTTCCTTATTCCTCCGCATAACATGCCCATACCATGACAACCGATTTCCACACAACTTTTCGGTCACCGGTGTCACTTTCAGACTTCCTCTTATATACTCATTACGTATTCTATCCATTCGCGTAACACCACACATCCCTCTTAGCATTCTCATCTCAGCTGCATGCAATTGTCTTTCATTCATTCCTTTTGTGGCCCAACACTCTGATCCATACAAGACGGCAGGTCTAATCATGCTTTTATAAATCTTCCCCTTAAGTTTAAGGGGAATGCGGGAGTCACAAATTGTTCCCGTGATCTGCCGCCATTTCATCCACCCAGTGTTAATTCTATGCTTAACAGTCCGATCTATTTCGCCATCGCTTTGCACAAGTGAACCGAGATACCGAAAGTCGGAGCAAACTTGGAGAAGCGCGCCATCAAGCTCTATGACCCCAGGACTGTAGAGACCGCCGAAATCGCAGAACATGTACTCAGTTTTGGTTCTGCTGATTTTCAGGCCAACAATCTCCAGTTTCCGTTGCCTCTTCCTGTATGTCCGCCGTTAGAGCATCCATAATCAAAAGGAAGAGTGATATGTATGTATCTGTGTATCTATAAATATGCATGTGTGTGTGCGTGCCTGCACCATAACGATACGACGCGAACCAGTAATAAACTAGCATCCAAACGCAACGGTGGTTTCATTCAGTAGCTGACAGTTCACTGGCGACGAGTACGGGATAACCTAAAATTACAAAAAAAAAAAAGTTCGCGTAAAATGTCGAATATCATCGGCAATTTATCAAGTTTCGACCACGACACTCAAGAGTGGCCTATATTTAAAGGTCGACTACTGCAGTTCATAAAGTTGAACAACGTAAAAGCCGAAAACAAAAGTGCGTTATTACTGACGCATCTTTCGGACAACAGTTACCGCCTTGCACGGAACTTACTTCACCCCGATGTTCTCGAGGAAGTAACGTTCGAGGAGCTAGTCAAAAAATTAGATAAGCACTTCACGCCGAAACGTTGTGCTTTTGCTGACCGAGAAAAGTTTTATGAGGCAAAAAAATCTGATGGCGAGAGCGTCGAAGAGTGGGCGGCTCGTGTGAGGGGTTTAGCCGTGAATTGTGAGTTTGGTGAGGCACTGGAGATGCTGCTCCGAGACCGCTTCATACTCGGGCTTGCACCGTGCCGGGAACGTGACCGGCTGTTTGAAGAGGACGCCAGTAAACTCACTTTTGCTAAGGCATTGGAGGTAGCTCAACAGGCTGCGTACGCGCGATTGGCTCGATCCAGTGCTGGAGCAGTACTTGACACCGCGGCAACATCCTTCAAGGCCACGCAGATCAAGGAGGAACCTGTGTACAGGCTGAGCGGGCAGCGTGGGCAGCGCGCACGTGGCGCGCCTGTCGTGGGCGCCCGCAGCTCAAACAACAGTTTCGAAGAGAATCGTCGCTGTTCAGTGTGCGGTCTCAAAAACCACGACAAGGAAAAGTGTCGTTATAAAAACTATCGGTGCCAAGTGTGTGGTGTGAAAGGCCACTTAAAGAAAGTATGTAATAGTGCTAAAAAGGGTGAATCACGTTTACATTGTTTGAACACTAATGAAATAAATTCGGAACAAAGTGACTGCGAGGAATGTGAGCTATTTAACGCAAGGTATGTTGGTAACTCGCCTATAATAATGAGTGTATTAATTGATTCCGTAAGATTAGATATGGAGTTGGACTCCGGGTCGGGGGCTAGTGTAATATCCGAAATACTTTACAAGAAATATTTTTCCGACCGTATTCTGATAAAATCGAACCTAAAAATGTGCCTATATAATGGTCATAAAATCTCGCCCTTGGGATATTTTCAAGGTGAAATTACGTACAAGCAAAGTACCCACAACATTAAGATATTTGTATTACCAAACGGAGGCCCTCCATTACTAGGACGAGATTTTATGTCGAGGTTCAGAATATATTTTACTTCGGAAATAAATAACATCCATACTCAATCTGTAACAGAGTCCGACTCAAAAGAGGTGCGGCAACTCTTGTCTAAATTTGAGGTGAATCTTGTATTAAAAAAAGGCACCCAACCGAAATTTTTTAAGCCACGTTCTGTGCCCTTCGCCTTGAAGGATAAGGTGGAACAGGAAATAGACAGACTGATTAGTTTAGGCATATTACAACCGGTAAAATTTCCTAAATACGGAACCCCTATAGTCCCAGTTCTAAAAGAAAACGGGAAGGTTAAAATAGCCGGCGACTATTCAATTACGTTGAACAAAGATTTGGAAATAGAAAAATACCCAATGCCTAGGATCGAAGAGGTTTTTGCCAAGTTAGGTGGAGGAGAGAGTTACAGCAAATTAGACCTAAGTAATGCTTATAACCAGTTTGTTTTGGACGAACCGTCGCAAGAGCTCACCGCGATAAGTACATCTAAAGGTTTCTTTAAATATACGCGTCTTGTTTATGGTTTAGCAAACGCACCAGCTATTTTTCAAAGAGCGATGGAAACGTTACTAATTGGCATAGAAGGTGTTAGCATTTGGTTGGATGACGTTTGTGTAACTGCACCAACTAGGCAATTACATTTTAGCAAGCTAAATGAAGTACTAAAAAGATTAAAAGAAGCCGGCTTAAAATTACATAAAGAGAAATGTTGTTTTCTGCAGGATAGTGTCACCTACCTAGGCTACATTATAGATAGGCATGGATTACGAACATGCCCTAAAAAAACGGAAGCCATTATTAACGCCCCGCGGCCAACTAATGTCACAGAAGTTAAGCGATTTATAGGCTTAATTAACTATTATCGTAATTTTATTCAGAATGCATCAGCAAAGCTGCACCCGCTGCATGATTTATTGCGTAAAGGTGCTAAATGGGAATGGGGCGAACATCACGAACGTGCATTCAATACTGTAAAGGTCGAGCTATCATCAGAAAGGGTGCTAGCTCATTTTGACCCCGCAGCACAGTTAGTGTTGACAGTGGACGCGAGCCCCGCCGGCCTGGGCGCGGTGCTTGCGCAGCGCGACAGTGAGCGCCCGCATCTCGAGCGACCGCTGGCGTTCGCCTCAAGGTCATTATCAACAAGTGAAAGGAACTATAGTCAGATTCAAAAGGAGGCTACAGCCATTATTTTTGCTGTTAAGTATTTTCACCAATACCTGTATGGACGTCAGGAACCGTTCGTCCTTAAGACCGACCATCGCCCTTTACTCTCGATATTCGGAAAGAAAACAGGTATCTCGGTTATGGCAGCATCAAGGTTACAGCGCTATGCAATAATATTGTCTGCATATAATTATAACGTGCAATATATTAAAAGTGAAAACAATGCCGCGGCGGACTATTTATCGCGCTCGCCATTACCTGAATCTGACTGTAGCTTAGAAGGACAAAATGATCTTTCATTCCTTAATTTTCTGGATGCAAACGTCGCCCCGCTCAAGTTCAGCGATATAAAAACGGAAACTAGTAAAGACAAGATTTTACAAACAGTTATTAAGTACGTGCAAATCGGCTGGCCGCGTAAAATTAATTGTAAATTAATTTCACCCTATTTTAACTGCAAAACAGATTTAGAGGTAGATAACGGTTGCATTTTTCGAGGTCACAGAGTTGTGATACCAGCGGTGTACCGAAATAGGTTATTACAGGAACTACATTCCGGTCACTTCGGCGTGGTAAAAACAAAGAGTGCGGCCCGCAGTAGATTCTGGTGGCCATCAATAGATAAGGACATAGAGGAATGGGTCGGCGCGTGTAACACGTGTGCCGGCACTCGCGCCGCACCGCCGCGAGCGCCCCCTGCGCCCTGGCCGCGCGACTCGGCTCCGTGGCGACGCTTGCACATTGATTACATGACGACCAACATGTATACTTAATTGTCGTAGATTCATATAGCAAATGGTTGGAGTGTTTACACATGAGTTGCGGTACTTCAAGTCGGGCGCTTATAACGAAATTAAAAGAATTGTTTTCTAGGTTCGGTATACCGGGTGCCATAGTTTCCGATAATGATGCAAAAATTAAGTCGAATGAATTTAAACATTTTTGTGAAATGAATGGTATTCGTTATATAACGACCCCAATTTATCATCCACCCAGTAACGGTCAGGCCGAAAACTCTGTAAAAACATGCAAGAAAATGATAAAAAGCATTATTAGCGATAACAGCCAACAAAATATGATTAACGAGAAACTGTTAGGATTTTTATTTGATTATCGCACCACACCACATTGTGCAACGGGCGAATGTCCAGCAAAGCTTATGTTTGGCCGAAATATAACATCCAGACTGGACCTATTACTGGAAAACAGTCATAGCCATGAAACAAAAACTGATAACTTAAAAACAAATAGGATTTTTATAATCGGCGATAGGGTATGGGTAAAATGGTTTACAGCTAAGAAAGAAAAATGGGTTCTGGGTAAAATCATTAAAAGTATAGGTAACCGTATGTTCGAAATACAAGTAAGAGATTATAATGAAAACTGTCAAAGGCATATTGACCAAATGCGGAAATACACAGGTGCAACCGTTTCGGGGAGCGAGACGAGCGGCGCTGACGTGAGCCCCACGCAGTCACCGACGCCGGCACCGCGCCCGCGCTCCCCGACAACGGCGGCGGATGCGCCGGCAGAAATATTACCATCTAACATAGAATCGCAGATCATAGAAGGCGAGGAAAATGATATTAGAGAGGAGAATGAGTGGACTGAGGCTCAAAGTGAAGTCGACACTAACGAACAAAATAAATCTGTGACTAATCAGGAAGTCACTAAGGATCATTGCGATCTTTCCCTTGAGCCCCAGTCTACAAGACCGACTCGTAGTTGTAGACGTAAGATTAATTATAAGGTTTAAATTGTATCTGGTATCGCTCACCACGCATCTGAATTTGTCTTGATTTTTATGTGAATAAACACGTAGGTAAATATTGACTATTTTTGGAAAATACCAAATGATGGTGAAAGGTATGGTGTGCGACCAGCCAAGCAAGATGATTTGTTGTTTGTAGCCATATAAGTAATTATATTATATCGTAATTTTGAAAATAGCGCTGGAGGAGTGATATGTATGTCTCTGTGTATCTATAAATATGCATGTGTGTGTGCGTGCCTGCACCATAACGATACGACGCGAACCAGTAATAAACTAGCATCCAAACGCAACGGTGGTTTCATTCAGTAGCTGACAGTTCAAAGAGGTAAGGACTTAAAGCCGACCCCTGATGCAAGCCTACCGCCACATTGAACTTGTCGGTGTTGCCAGCAGCCGACCGAACGTAGGTACGGGATTGGCTGTACATAGCACGAATTAACTCTACATACTTCCCGGGCAAACCTTTCTCTTTCAAGGCCCACCACACGACATCCCGAGGTACCCTATCATACGCTTTCTCTAGATCAATGAACACCATGTGCAAGTTTTTGTGTGCACGTCTGTACTTCTCGCACAATTGGCGGAGGCGGAGTGGAAAAGTGGCGTCCACTGATCCTCGACCTGGCATAAACCCAAACTGGTTTGGGGTAGTCTCACTCTCCTCTCGCAATCTTTTCTCTATTATTTTCTCCCATACCTTCATACTATGGGACATGAGCTTTATCCCTCGATAGTTGTTGCAGTCTTGTACATCACCTTTATTCTTGAAGATGGGCACTAGCGAACTATTGCACCATTCTTGTGGGATCACTCCTTCTTGCAACAACTTATTGAAGAATAAAGTCAGCCACATACATCCATCTTCTTTTAAACACTTCCATACTTCTACTGGTATATCATCTGGGCCCAAGGCCTTTCCATTCTTCATACTTTGAACTGCCTTTCTTACTTCATCCATGCTAATTTCCCTTACCAAACCCATATTTGCTTGTACCTCGTTGAGCACTCCATTCCACTCATTCTCTTCGTTCATTAGCTTTTCAAAATACAACTTCCATCGTTCTTTTATTTCGTCATCTTTGGGCAGAACCTTACCGGCATCGTCTTTCATACACTTAATCTGAACTATGTCTCTCGTTCTTCTTTCTCTTGCTTTTGTAATCCGGTATAGCTCCTTCTGGCCTCTTGGGCTGTCCAGTGAGTTATACAACTCCTCCTGCGCCTTAGCCCTGGAAACTTAGCAGTTAACTTAGGCGGTAGCCCGCCTTTCTTGCCTTTCTCTTCCATTCTTTATAATCTTGCTTCTTATCTTCTTTCAAATCATTATTCCCGATTTCTACACCCTGCCATTCTTTAAACGCAACTTTCTTTTCTTTTAGCATGATTTGCACGTCTTCATTCCACCACCATGTATCCTTTTCTATCACACCTTTCCCTTTCGATTCTCCAAACACATCTTTTGCTACTCTCCTTATACAATCCGCCATCTCTTTCCAACATTCGTTCACAGTTTTCCCTTCCATATCCTTCATTTCAATCATTTTATCTACCACTTGACTCTTAAACATACTTGCACATTCCTCTTGTTCTATCATACGCCATCTAGTTTTGGGTGGGGGCCGTTCTTTGTTCCTACTGGACGAGACACAAACTTTAACCTCCATAATTATTAGTCTGTGTTGTGAGACTAAGTCTCCGCCTGGCAGCACTTTACAGTTTTTGACACATTTTAAGCTGTTCCGTCTAACCAGCAAGTAGTCAATTTGTGTCGCGTGGCGGCCACTTTTATAGGTAATAAGGTGTTCATTTTCCTTTTGAAACCACGTATTTGTTATTGCCAGCTCGAAGGCAGAAGCAGCTTGCAGCAGTGTCTCGCCATCAGTATTACGGTCGCCGTATCCCCAACCGCCATGCACTCTCTCATACCCATCCTTCTGTCTTCCTACATGACCGTTAAAATCACCCCCCACATACACTTCTTCACTCTCTGGTACATCCATCATCACACGATCGAAGTCCTCCCAAAATTTCTCTTTTACACTATCCTCACATCCTGACTGGGGTGCATACACACTAACTATATTCAGCACAAAACTCTTCACAATAAATTTAACAGCTCTCACTCTCTTTACATCTACCACACATTCTTTCAACTCACTATCCAAAACTATACCCACACCATTTCGCTTGCCATCGCATCCACAGTAATAAAACTTATATCCTTCCCCTATCTCTCTAGCCTTTGCACCCTTCCATTTAGTCTCTTGCAGACACGCAATATTCAGTCGTCGCCTTTTTAGAACATCTGCTAATTCTCTTCCTCTTCCAGTCATCGTCCCTACATTCCAGCTCACGCACCTTAATCTTACTTCTTTCACACTCCAAGCTAGCATCTTACGTCGCACCCGCCCGAGGCCCCCAGGGGCCCCTACCATAAACTTTTAAAATATTTGCCAAGTGCAGGGCAGTTCAACTGGGCATGTTAACCTGACAGGTTTTGTGTTTGTACCATGAATATTTCCCGCTGACCTGCATCATGTCAACTTTTGACCTGCTACATAGTCTCTGGTCAGTGTGCTGGATTATAAATAAACGTTCTAAAATACTTTACCGGTCGTACGGTTTTAATAGAAATGAAATAAATTTTTATAATAACAGTTTAAAATAAGAGAGTACTCATAGAAACTTAGTTCCATGGCAAAAAAAGAATTTATCATTACTGATTATGAGAGCGAACGCCCTTCTTGCCACAAAAACTTGAAGTAAAAAGTTAATACTTCACATTTATTTTCGAACGAATTTAGTGCCTACATGTCAAAGGGTAATAAGTACAATTTTTCAATTTATTTTGAAATTCAAGTGGATTAGTTTTTGTTTACTTTAAACATAAAGGTACTTAGCCTTTTTTTTTTAAGGCTGGGAAATCATCCAATGACTTCTCCCGCTCTGGGTGGAGCGGAAGGGAGTGTCAGACTCTTACTGACTAAAACCCATCCATGTTCCTTCCTTAGCCCTTTATGTTCCGGGGTAGCGATAACCCTTTCGTACAATCCCGCTTACCCGGCAGGCTTGGCCCTGAGGGGCTCCTTCATATACTGACATCTCTTTGAGGCGCACGTGGAACATATACGCGCGGTCCGGCACGGGCCTGGTGCTGATCGGACGGTGAGTCACTCACCGTCCGCAGGCCCGCGCCTACGGTGGCCGGGGGTCGTCACGTGGCTCCCGACGCCCGGGGCGTCTCCCGCGGCGGCTGGGACGGGAAGACCTTTCTCTTTCCCATCCCACCACCAAAGGTACTCAGCCTTAAAGTTTGAACTCAAATCAATACAGATATTTGTTTTGTGGCCGTGTCTGTGAGTGGTAGGCAAAGAGTGGCTTTTGTGACTATGGATTTAAGACAAGTTTCTTACGAACAATTGGAATATGTAAGATGTTTTGTATATTAACAGGGATACTGTAATAGGCTATAATAAAAGCTCGGAAAATGACTCAAAAATGTGGATTGAGGTGGCTGAAAAGCTAAATTCTGTGTTAGGTGTGCTGAAAAGGATTGAAAAACTTGGATAGCTGTAAGTTTTTAATTAATTAAAATTATCAAGGTAATATAATATTTCTCAACAGCATGTGATGCTAAGTCAGAGGCCCATGGGCAGCACTAAAACTCTGACACTGGTTAGTCACTAACCACACGAAGAAGAAGATCAAGGTAATTGCCTGACTTAATTATATTAATTATTAAATAAACCATAAATACTATTTAAATATCGATCTGCCCAGCCTTTTCTCAATTATGTGGGGTTGGCTTTAATTCTAACCGGATACAGCTGAATACCAGTATTTTACATGGAGAGAGATTTTTTGGAGTATCATCCAGTTACTGGGTGGTGGAGGCGTGGGTTGTGGAAGACAACCCTTAAAACTATCAAAATCCATGAATAACGGGTATGGGACGCCGCCGTAGGTTCTACGAATGCAGCCTGAAACCTCAGGTATACCAAACTTCTTCAAAAATCTGAAATAAGTTAATGACAGTTGTGCTGTCACATCTATACATTCAGAATAGAATAAAATACCTGATTACTAAAATCAAAAGAATTTCACTAGACTAGCTGAGAATTTTATTTCTTTTCAGCGAAAATGTAGTAGATTTAAGCATTCTATTACTTGTGCTACTGCATGTGATTCAATACTGTTTGCTGCGCAATAGAATGTGCTGCGATGTCATCCGTTGGTCTTTAATAAGAACTATTCGCGCAAAAAGATAATACTATGCTGTTAAAACCTGAAATAAAGTAGGCACACATTCAAGAACTTATATTATTATGATAATTAAACGGATAAATAGAAGTTTAGTGTAGAACCTTGACCTCAATCGACAAATCTGTTGATTTAGTAGGGCGTGGCATGAAAGATTGTAGCTCACAGAGCGCAGTGCAAGCGCTTTCGTGAGCCTATATCGTTTATTAAAAGCGTTGTCCAGCATGTCAAATGGTTAGATCGAGTTTCTCAAAATGTTTCTTTGAATTTTAGCCATTTGTTTAGCACTGTTGCCACGACTATCATCCTCAAGAAACTCGAAAATTTCATCTTCATCACACATCTAAAATAAATGGTAAACACATTGCTCATAGAGGTTTTCTATGTATTTCAATACTTTGAAATAACGACAGAATGATATTGTGTACACACTTTTAGGATAAATTAGCTTTTTCTATTTAAATTTAATTAAAACAGGTCAATAGTTGTTACTTTCACAAAGCTGCAAATTATGACGGCAGGGCAGTTCAATTGTTGAATGTTTAAATGTCAAAAAGCCTACATGGTAAGGATATGTTGCAGGCCAGCCTGCTGAAATGCTGTCACGTAGTCACTCACCGGTTTAGACCACGTGATTGCTGACTGGCCTACTGCTTGTCGAGTTCATGGTACAAACTAACACGGCAGGTTATTTTTCGTCTAAAATTGACCTGCTATAAGAGTTTATGGTAGGACCCCTGGTGCGACAACCCTTGTCCATATCCCACAGGAGCCGGGTGCTGCTCCTGCGCGTCGCCTGTGGGGTACGCCCTAGCCCTATCTCGCATTCCATCCATACTTAACATATTAAAATAGGATTTGGCACAGTTTTACAGTCGGCCGCCTGCCTGACTCCAACCCTCCTTGGGAATGCTTTTGTTGGTGGTTTACCCGCCACCGCGCGGGTGACCCAAGGTGCTAGTTGTATGCACTAGGTCTCTAACTCCCTTAGTCGCCTCTTACGACACCCACGGGAAGGAATGGGATGGTGCTATTCTTTATCCGGCACCACACGGATATGGGACGTTATTACTCGTGGCTAAATCAGCCACACAGCCAGGTCGATTCAAGGTTAGAGAGGTCGGTCCGTGGATATCTTCTTTACATTACTGAAACTCCTCCGTGCCTCAGAAAGTGCATTAAACCGTTGGTCCCGGCTGATCAGTCATTCGTAGATCTTTCACAGCCGTTACGGGTCGTCAGAAGCCCGAAAGTTTGACAGCCAGTCTTACCTAGGGGTATGGTATTACCCAGTAATTGGCTGGGCTGTGGAGGTCAGGTAGTCGCTACATGCAAAATGCTGGTATTCAGCTGTATCCGGTAAGACTGGAAGCTGATTGATTGATTTATTATTCACACAGGATCTCAAAGGAGTAATAATATCAGAAGATCTGTAGTGCTCACTGGCAATAACTATATGTTATGGACGTACTACATAGCTTTAGATTTGTTTTAATTCCAACAATTTTTAATAAAATTCCAGGATAGTAGTGTAGTGTTTGTTATTATACCGGCAACAGAAGTACATCATCTGTAAAAATTTCAACTGTCTAAATATCACGGTTCATGAGATACAGCCTGGTGTCAGACGGACGGACCGACGGACAGCGGAGTTTTAATAATAAGGTCCCGTTCTCTACCCTTATGTACGGAACCCTAAAATGGAGCTACGTTTGTCAACAAACAGCTACATAGTTTCAAATCTTGTCAAAAAAGAAATCCTTCGACCAAAAGCTTTTTTTTGTCATTGATAGGCAGGTCAAAAGCCCGAATGTTTGACAGAGAGAGCCAACGTAGGGAAAAAGCTAGGCAGACTGACTACCTTAAGTTAAAAGAGCAATGTTTACACGAAGTGTTTTAAGTATAAAAGACTTGTCTTACATTCGAACTGCTAGTAAACTACTAGATGGCGCCACTGCCTCGTCTCCATTACAAAGCGAAGTGATTGGTAAAATCTTAAGATGGCTTTTTCAGTTTTTGCTTAAAACATAATAAATGGATTCCAGTTTGTGATTGCAAAATTTTTACCGTGATTGAAAGTTGTTTTTGAGGTTTAAGATCATTTATTCTCATAAGAATTACACTATTCACTTACATGAGAATATTAAAACTAAATACTTTAAAAAGAACAAAAAGTTGGGGTATTACAAAAAATAAGATGTCGATCATTATAAATGTTTTGAGGGTAGATTACAAATCATTGTGGACTAATGTTCGTTCAATAAATGTATACAGGTATCCGTGTAACATAGATAAACGGTTTTACGATTGGTTTCCTGATTGTTTTATTACATCAACTTTTGCTTTTTTTTTTGCGACCTAAAATGCCTTATTATTGGAAAGCCAGAGTATAAATTTATTTCTTCTTGTTATCATGAATTTCCCAATATCTATGGTGTATTTTAATTTGTTTCATACAATTAAATACGTGCGAGAGTGCGAATGTTTGTAAATATGTGAGCACCATGTACTTTTGACATACTTAAGTTACCTACCATTACTATGTGTTTTTCTTTTCACCTTTTGTGGTGTAGTGTTTTTATTCTGGGTGCATCGTCTTCACATATAATGTTATAATTCATGTATACAAAACATTTTAAAAGAGTAACGGTGGAGTTTCTTGCCCATTCTTCTCCACACGAAACTACCTTTTGGAAGGGGCGACTAGAATCAATTCTATTTCTTGTTCATTTTGACGTTCAAAAGTGCCTATTTGAAATAAATGATTTGACTTTGACTTTGACTTTGAGAGCTTAATTTTTTAAGTTATCCATAAATTTCCAATCCAATTAAATCATTACTTTTATGTGTGTTTACACATTGTATACATAATATAATATATGCAGTGTCACATATTTGTGTCGTTGGCGTACAGGGCATGCGCTTGCTTGTCACGTATGTGTAGTCTTACTCGAGAACGGCTCATCCGATTTGCCTTATTTTAGTTTTGAAATATTTTTAGTAGTTCTTGAAAGGTTTAAAAGGTGAGAAAAGGTAGGTAGAGTAGGTAGGGTAGGTAGGGTAGGTAGAGTAGGTAGAGTAGGTAGGGTAGGTTAGATAGGCAGGTGCGCCATAGATAAGTACCCGTGCGACGCCGGCCGAGTAAAGCTCTTTTATAAACCTAATCTAATCTAGAGTTCTTAAGTAATGAAGCTGGAAGCACGGTTATTAGATAAAGGCCCTTCCGCACACAGGAGACCATCATAACCTTATTAGGTGTGCGGCCGTAAGGAAATATTGACATTGTCACCCTTACCAAGCTTTTAGTAGTGTAGTTAGTAGTGGCAACTTTGGTAACAAGTTTAACCTAATATGCCTTTGAACTTGACTTATATTGAAGGTAGCAGTGGTGGAACAGTGGTAATGGCTTACGAGTTGTAGGTCGTCGGTACGAACCCTATTTCTTTGAGGGTGGTAAATCATCCAATGACTTCTCCCGCTCTGGGTGGAGCGGAAGGGAGTGTCAGACTCTTACTAACTAAAACCCATCCATATTCCTTCCTCAGCACTTTATGTTGCGGGGTTAGTGGTAACCCTTTCGGACAATCCCGCTTACCCGGCAGGCTTGGCCCTAAGGGGCCCCTTCATATGCTGACATCTCTTTGAGGCGCGCGTGGAACATGTACGCGCCGTGCGGCACGGGCCTGGTCCTGATCGGACGGTGAGTCACCGATTACTCACCGTCCGCAGGCCCGCGCCTACGGTGGCCGAGAGTCGTCACGTTTATTTCATCACTACTCTCAAAAACGGTGGAGATAAATTTCAGGTGGTTCAAGGACATGCCAATAGGCATGTCCTTGAACCACCTTGAACCATGTACTTGAAAATTCAAAGACATGTTACATCCACTAACCCGCACTGGGCCGACGTGGTGAATTACGGCCCACTCTCACTGTGGCCGTGTAGCAGCAGTGAGAACATTCTAGGCTTTTTCGTTTTCTTCGTGTGGTTAGTGACTAACCTGGTGTCAGAGTTTTTATGCTGCCCGTGGGCTCCTGACTTAGCTTCACATGCTGTTGAGAAATGATATTTCTCAGACATGCCGGTTTCCTCACAATATTTTCCTTCATCGAGTTTTTAAGCATGTGAATTATACGTTATAGGCATCAGCCTGTAATGTTTAATTATAACATGCTAAAAACTTTACAATAGTATAATCATATACTATTGTAAAGTTCTAGAATTGCTGGCAATGTACGTAGAAGGAGAATATTTCAATTAAAATAAGTAAAATTCAAATGGTCAGGCGTCCATGGATTCTCAATGATCTCCGTTGAAAAGCGTCGTTAACAAAAGTCACGTAGTTGCGAACAATAAGGAAGTTATCTTCACAAGTATATACGTACTGCTATAAAAACGAATAGCCGCTATATTTTGACCCTTATCTCTTTCCAATAAGGTTGTTAATGCTTAACTATTTTGAGAACGAGAGCTCTTGATGTCCTTTGAATGTCTAGACTGAATGGGGCTATTCATTCTTTTTCATTATTATTCAGAAATTAATTGAGTTATGTTTAGTTTTCAACGCTATTTGAATATGTTATATAATCTATACATATATGTACTTATAGAAATATACGTGTCTAATATTTTTTATTATCTGGCTGATGAAATAAATATAACTTATTTTTTTTTACCCCGCTAGTCATACTCTTCCCGTGTGCCTAGTCATATAGTTAATTTCATTCAAATGTGGTTAATATTATGTATCATAGTACCAGAAAGTGTGTGTGTTTTTTAACCCATCGATTTATACATAGAGGGAATCGTAAAAACAAAATTCTCATAAAATATTTTGACGGAAAATTTCCATCAAAGTTGGTGGAATTGAATTGTGAATATCTTTCAGAAGTTTGAAAGTCGGAGCTTACATTTCGAGGAGCCACTAACTTCTAAGTATAGTCACCAGCACATCAAGTTACCACAAAATGGCAAATTGTCTCAATCGATTTTGAACTTAACCGTCAACGTTTTAAGGTTTAAAGTCATTTGAAGAAATTTGACAGTGTGTGTAACTTGATGAGCTGGCGACCGTACATTAGGAATCTTTATTTCTTTACCTGAATTCAAAGTCGGAATTAGGTACTTATTGAAATTGGACTAAAAAAGAGGTCTCTCAAAGTTGTCAAATTGTAAATGGTCTAATACTGCGAAAATATATGTGGAAGATTTTTTTTTATGGTGGATATCATCAAACTAAGAGCGGAAGGGAGTGTCAGACTCTTACTGATTAAAACCCATTCATGTGCCTTGATTGAAGATACCTGTGGTACTATCGCTACATAGTATAAAACAAAGTCGCTTTCTCTGTCACTATATCCCTATGTATGCTTAAATCTTTAAAACTACGCCACGGATTTTGATGCGGTTTTTTTAAATAGATAGAGTGATTCAAGAGGAACGTTTATGTGTATAATTTGTCGACATACTTTGCGGGCGAAGCCGCGGGCGGAAGCTAGTTCTGTATAAATCTCACCGTCAAAACGAAGGTGACGAGTGTTTAAAGTGAGCTGTCAATAGTGTCAATACTTAGTATTAGGTGGGACGACAGCTCATCCCACGCTCACTTCACCTAACTTTTCACTGTGGTGCAGTTGAAAAGCTAGTTTGTGCGTCTTAGAAATCCTAAGTATAAAACACGTAATGCTGTACGTTGGTAAGTCTGAATAAACATAGAATAGATATTCGGGAAAAAAGGTCCATCCCTCTTTCTATTGAATTTTGTATGAATTATTGAACTTTGGACAGAACAAAGTCGGGTCAATGGAATAAAAGCCAATTTTTACTCACGACACAATCATTTTCATTCAACACCGCACTCATCGTGCTGTAACAGTTTAGCATACCATACTAAAAAACAAAAACAATCCTAAGGAATGTTATACCCGCATTAAAACAAAAACAATATGTGGGTACCAAAAAGTTCGTACGAGCAAAAGAAATTGTTATTATAACTCCATAAACCTCTTTGTTCACATACTCGCACGAATTCGATAAAATATTTTTCTTGTGAATCAAATTGAATTTCGAATTCCTATGACCCAATTCTTTGGTTCGTACGAAATTATTTCCTTTATTTTTATTCGTATAAAGAGAGTTCGAAAATGTTAGAATTAAATTAGGTTGCTCTATGTGTATGGCAGATTTTAATGAAAAGCTGATTGGATTGTATTCTCTTCATACCCATTCAAAGAAGTTATTTCAGGCATACTGTTGAAAAGAAAACAATAATGTAAGGAAAACATATGTATTCATTAAATCATAGAATTAAGTTACTTAACAAGAAATAAAAAATGTGATAAATTGTTGTGTGAATCCATACACAGCTGCGTTTTCACTTAGCGCTCTCAACAGTTCTAAGCGAGCGAGCGTTTGTTCGCGCGGTAAATGAAAACATTTACTCGAGCGAACATCTCGTTCAGTGAAGTTCGGTTGGACTCGGCGAGCTATTGCTCCAACCATTCATTCAGTGAAAACGGTCGTCAACGGCGAGCGAGCGAGTTGCTTGTGCAATCGCTCCATGTTGGACATGCTCGGTTGGTGTCCAATCTGTTTTTATATTCTACGCGAACATGGAGTGGAATCAAAAAAAATCTTGCCAAACAATTGAAAATTATAGTGCTATCAATGCATATGGGACCTGCAAACCAAAGATTACAAAAATATTGCAATAAAAACGATGCTTTAAATTATATTTCGGGATGAGCACTCCGTTAATACATTTACTGTCTTTTTGTCGGTTTAAAAACAAAATCGTTTTCTTTTTCGTAGTAAAGTTCAAATTATTTCAAACGCTGCACCAGCCAATAGCAAATCATCGTCATGATCGTTAGTGTCTACCAAGCGACAATGAGAACGCACTGCGCCAGCGAACTGTTCATAATAGTGATCGCTTTCTCGTTGTTCTTAAATACAGACTGATGTTCTCCGTTTTAAGCGAACATCGGCAAAACTGCCAACATTTGCTCAAAACAAAATGTTTGCTCGACCGGCCAGTGACAACGCAGCTACGCCGTAGCGGCCTACGCCGTAGACGCTCGTAGACAGCTACTTCAACCAAGCGTAAAGATCGCGTATCTACACCATGGATTAATCTAGACGTAACTTTTGAATCCTAGTCTTGGACTTTTCTTATCGATGTATTTTGGTCTTGTTATTGTCTTGTTCTATGTAAATTGGCGTAGTAAACTTTGATATGTTTATGTAATTGTCTGCAGGCGAAAGGTGTTTTTGGAAATCTATATTAGTTTGTTTTTCTTACTGAACAATTAATAATAATTATATCTATACATATAATAAAACAGTAAAAAAACTGTGTCTGTACATTGAATATATTAAAAAAAAAATAATTGAGGGGGGTTTAGAAACAGTAATAGAGCACGAATCCAAAAAAAAAATGTTGTCTGTTTGTCTGTATGTCTGTTTGTCTGTTTGTCTGTTTGTCTGTTTGTCTGTTTGTCTGTTTGTCTGTTTGTTTGTACACGCTAATCTTCGGAACTACTGAACGGATTGGAATGATTTTTTTTTTGTTGTATAGGTATTAAGTCTGGGCAACATATAGGCTATAATTTATCTTGGAAACTTGAACACCTGATGCAGAACCGCAACAGACCAGCTAAACTATAAGAGATACAAAAATGATACCTTAGCAAAAATTGTTCCACGTGATTAGCATTTTCTGCTGAGAGAATAAATTTGAAGATCTGGAACACCTGATGTGGAACTCCAAGAGCCCAGCTACACTGTAACATATATAGGAATGACGTCTTAGCAAAAGTTGTTCAGCCTTATGAGCACTCTCTGTTGACGTATAAAAATTGAAGATCTGGAACACCTGTTGTGGAACTCCAAGAGCCTAGCTACACCATAACACATATAAGAATGACGTCTTAGCAAAAGTTGTTCAGCCTGATGAGCACTCTCTGTTGACGTATAAAAATTGAACATCTGGAACACCTGTTGTGAAACTCCAAGAGCCTAGCTACACCATAACATATATAGGAATGACGTCTTAGCAAAAGTAGTTCGGTCTGATAGGCATTTCCTGTTGACTTATAAAAGAAGATCTGGAACACCTGTTGTGGTACTCCAAGAGCCTAGCTACACCATAACACATATAGGAATAACGTCTTAGCACAAGTTGTTCAATCTGATAAGAACTCTCTGTTGACTTATAAAAATCGAAGATCTGGAACACCTGTTGTGGAACTCCAAGAGCCTAGCTACACTATAACATATATAGGAATGACGTCTAAGCAAAAGTTGTTCGGTCTGATGGGCATTTCCTGTTGACTTATAAAAATCGAAGATCTGGTACACCTTTTGTGGAACTCCAAGAGCCTAGCTACACCATAACACATATAAGAATGACGTCTTAGCGAAAGTTGTTCAGCCTGATGAGCACTCTCTGTTGACTTATAAAAATCGAAGATCTGGAACACCTGTTGTGGAACTCCAAGAGCCTAGCTACAACATAACACATAGGAATGACGTCTTTGACGTCTTTGTTGTTCAATCTGATGGGCATTTCCTGTTGACTTATAAAAATCGAAGATCAGAAACATCTGATGTGGAAATCAAAGCTATCACTAATTTTACTGTGTAATTATAGAATAACATAAACTGGGAGTACCTGCACGCGTTGAAGGCGGTAACAGTTTAGGACTGATTTTTGATGACGATGGTATATCATTGAAAATTTGACTCTACTGGCCAAAACTCCTATTTATTTTTTTATTTTATCGTATGAATTTGCCTTCGGGCTTATGTTGTTTGACTGTTTAATTTCCTTTTCCATTTATCTTCGTGACACGTTAGCCTACCCGGTAACGCAGGGGAGCAGTCATTTTAATTTAGATTTTTATTGATCAGGTATCTTCACTATAAAACTATGACCATGCCTACAAAGAGGTCAAATCTTTCCCAATGTTCCAAGAGAGCTAAAAGATTGAGGATCATAAGATCCCAAGAATCTACCGAAGAGCGTCAGGAGAGATTTGGTGCTGTTCGAGAACATTAGGCTGCAACTCGCTCCGTGGAAACCTCTTCGGGTCACGAAGCACGCCTGCGTTCTCAGCGTATTCATTAGGTCTCTAAAGACCAGTGAAGAATATGATGCGCGACTGACCGCTGATCGTGAACGTCATGTATTGTCTCGCGAGTCAGGGACGTTCACGGAAAGAGAATTACGCTTGAGTTCCAAGCGTATTTACGCATCGACTTCTAGGTCTCTAGAGACAAGTGGGGCACGTGATGTGCGACTGACCGCTGATCGTGAACGTCATGTATTGTCTCGCGAGTCGGAGACGTTCACGGATAGAGAATTGTGCTTGAGTTCCAACCGTATCTACGCATTGACTTCTAGGTCTCTAGAGACAAGTGGGGAATATAATAATGCGGTTACCAAAATGAAAACGATGACAATTGGACTGTACTGTTGGAATGAAATAAAACTAAAGCTCAGTGTGATAAAAGATTTAAATGGGAAAAATGATAAAAAATAACATAAATGGCGACCCCGTTGTCGCTGGCATAAGCGACAGGGTCCGCGTACGAAGTCGCGGGCAGAAGCTAGTTAGGAATAAAGTCTTAGTAAATACTAAGATCTCTCATAAGCGGTAGCGGTTTTGGTTGCTACACTATAGAGAGAGCCAGAAAGTATGAGGCATTAACGCCCAATACAAGTTTATTATAAGAGAGTAAATCGCCGCCATACAACGAAAACCAATTAAATCGAAATTTTGTCGAAAATGACTTATGAATGCCAAAGTACTTAAAATGTTGTATTCTTTCGTCTGCGAAAACCCATTAATCGCAAAGTCTTATAGTTTAGCTTCTAGCTAGTAAGATAACCAATTATTTCAAGCATTTCAAACGTTTGTTTTCAAATACAATACATTAAGCAGATTTAACTTGACTGCCGACATATTTGTCTCCAATGATTATCAGTTAATCTGATAAAATTTGTTTTTCTCCAGAGAGAGCTTATGAAATACTCAATTTTTCCCTCAGTAACAACCATTTACTAAGATTTAAATCTCCATACTAGATAAAAATGGTCAAATAAAAGATATTAAAACAGTTTAATCGATTTTACCTGACGAATTCCATTTTAACAATACAATCTAATCGTCTAAGAAAATATTGTTTATCCAGATAATTGTTTATCTCTAACGATATTTATTCACGGATGCAACATAATTACTACAGCGAAAAACGTTTAAACTCGTTTAGTTCCGTGTCACTGGCGTTAGTGTCGGACTTTCGGCCCAATAGTTTATCTAACTTATCCTAGGTATTTTATTTTTACTGTCTTAATTATCTTAATTTTGATTATAATTGTAATGACATATTCTCAGTTTTACCTGATTAGATAGAAGATGAAAATGCTTAGTCATAAACAAATGAGATAATTATGTTTAGAATTTAAGTTTATCAAAGTAAAAAAAATCTTGTTTGATTTTCTAATTTTATTATGGTTATTATTTCAATTACCTACCTATTCTCGATACCAAGAATATGAAAATGCTGTAGCTATAAACATTGAAGATCATCATCATTCTCCTGCCCTTATCCCAACTCATTTGGGGTCGGCGCAACATGTCTCTTTCTTCCATACTTCTCTATTAGTCGTCATCTCGGTAGTTACTCCCTTCCTAGCCATATCATCTTTCACACAATCCATCCATCGTTTCTTTGGTCTCCCTCTAGAGAATAAAGTCAGCCACATACATCCATCTTCTTTTAAACACTTCCATACTTCTACTTCCATCTTCTTTAAAACACTTCCATACTTCTACTGGTATATCATCTGGGCCCATGGCCTTTCCATTCTTCATACTTTGAACTGCCTTTCTTACTTCATCCATGAAACATTGAAGATAATATTTTATTAAGAATTTCAAGGCGCTTGCGACTTTGCATATTTTAATTTTTCCCAAAAATTATTTTCCCATGGGAATTTCGGGATTTTTTTTCCAAGCAGGATTATCAAAGGTCTCACAGGTACATTTATGTAAAGTTTAGACGTCTAGCTCAATAATATTGGCTTTGCTTTGGTATGTCAGTCAGTCGGTCGGTCACTCACTCAATAATAAGTCAGTTTTTCCTTTATTTACATTTTTTTTGGCAGATGTTACTGGCATTTGAAGCGCGAATTTATTGTTATTTGAAATAATCAAGCTAATTTGTATTTAATTAATTATATCGAGTTATAAATTTGATAACAAATGAACGCATTGAAACTCTAATAAATTACTTGCTTAACTTTTAGATTCTTAAATTTTCTGCAGGGAAAACCAATTATCTTGACACATTTTCACTTGTAACTTCACAAGGGACATCTGTATCGGTATTTTTTTATCATGGTTACTCTTAACTAACTATAAGTAAAAAGTAATTTCTCGGGATTTGCTGTATTCCTATTACCTTGCTATATATAGACATTTATCAGTTCTCAGGGAAACCAATTAAATGGGTGACCTCGTGACAATTATTGAAAATTTCATTACAAAGCAAACATTTTTTTAAACCTCAATAGACATTTTTAAATAGAAAATTTATCAATGTACTGATGCTATAAAGTAATAATAACAATATAATACTATAAAGGGTATTTTCAACCCCATAAACTTTGTAATCGCGATATCTCCGTTTGCACTTTTTATGATTTAATTGGTTTTCGTTGTATGGCTTCAGTTTCAAAAATATGTTAACTACCATCCGACATAATCTACTTGACCCCAAATACCAGATAAAGCCGGTACGGTCCGGACAAAACCTGTTATCTTTTGATTGCAATCGTCTGCGCTCTGCCTTACTGACTATAAATGGCTCAAAGGATGAGGAATTCGTTTTGAGATGGTCGTTTACAATTTTATTCCATGTTTGGTTGAGTAGGTATTACTTCCCTGGAAGCTCGCACAAATGTTGTAGAACAAAAATGTAATAACGTTATTGTTATTCTTTCTGTATAAAAATGAGGTTTCTGGTGCTGGAATCCATGGATGTTGATTACAATGTTTGACGACACGGTCGGCGCAGTGGTTGAGCGATTGACCGCTGCGCAGCATCTCCCGGGTTCGATTCCCGCGCGGAAGAAATATTTGTGTGACCTACAGGTATTTGTTCCGAGTCTGGGTGTTTTTTTCTATCTATGATATGTATGTATTTACAAAAAAAATGTATATAAGTAGTTTATTAGCCATCTCGTTACCATAACACAAGCATTAGGTAGCTTAGCTTGGGACTATATGGCGTTGTTTGAAATGTCCAAGGATATAATTATTATTATTAATGTTTGCTCACGACGTGTAAGGCGGCATTCACCATTATAGTACGGTCGACGAATCTTGGCGGTCCTGAAGTTAGCTGTTTGGCTGCGCAATGGATCTTTTAGGAACGAAATTGTCCACTGCGCTGCATTGTACAATTTTTTTGCATACAATCAAGAATTGCGCAATGTTTTTGATGGTTCATTAGGGTTTCGATTGAAGATTGAGCAATGATTGCACAAAAGTTACAGTGAATTTGGAATGTGTAAAGTTACGAAAATACTTTTATTTACTATCTCTGACACTTCTCAGGAGCCCTGGGTCCCGGACCTTTGGTAGGCGTACGAGGGGCCGAAGCCAACACGCAGAGGCCCCTTGGACCATTCTAAATATTGAGGATTCACCAACCGACGATTGACTAGTATACTGGTTACCGAGATCTGTGAAAAGACTATGGCCCCTGCCTGACCAATGATATAAAATATACACTTTTTTACTATTATTATTAACTAGTTATGAAATGTAATACTAGTACGTATACACTAGAATCTGTCTATTAATTATTTGCTCATCAATTCTTAAGTTGTATAAATGTACCTTGCGAAAACTAATGACATAATTTCGTAGTTATTTCCACACGTATCAAGCAAGTGATACTTGCGAGTATTTCGACAGGGGCCTATTTCTGATTGATTTGTTACTTAGTAACTTGTCATACCCTTGTCATACATCGATAGATATGTGTATATTTGATATAAGATATAGATAGTAGAAAATGTACGTCAATCTAGATTTATAAAGGATGTTCAAAAATTCAAAGGTCCACTCAAATCTGCAATGACTCTTGCTTCAAAAGGGCCTGTCGAACATGGCCCTGCTTTGTTAGACTCGCAAAAAATCTTAATAATATGTATGTGGGCGTCCAAGCAAAAAGGTTTGACATTCCAAGAGCATTTAGTTTCTTAGATATAAGAAGTTTTGTAAAGTTGGGTGGAAAAATTGCATTTCTCGATTTTAATTGATTTTTAATAAATGTTGAAACCTTGGATGGAACCTTTTTGCTTGGACGCCCACATACATATTATTAAGATTTTGACACTGCAAATTGCAAAAAAAACGCAAGATAAATTGGATTTCTTTGGCTCTGTACGCATTCGCCTTAACGTAGATGGTTGCTTGTTTAAAATTACGTGATATTGAAAACGTCGCAAGTTAGATTGCCTTCAAACTAAGGCGTTTTACATATCTATAGTCAGGGAAATGAATTGTTTATCAAATTCGCATACTACGCATACGGGCCGTGATATAACCACTGTCGAACAATGGCTGTTGTGATTTAAATATACAGACAGTATAAGTAGAGTCAGTTTCATAAACAATTTAATTCCCTGACTTAATAGAGTGCGGTGCAGTGTAATCAATATGATTTTGATTTGTTTTTGAACACGGGACGGCGACCATACTTGAGGCCAGCACATCAACCTTCCCTAATCTGTCAAATTTCTTTGATAGATTTTCAACTTTATTAGAAAAGTAATAAGGTTCATGTTCCATTGAGAATTTTAACAGTATGGGATAGCTTGATGTGTCTGTACTTTTCATCTCAGTATTTTTAACTTGATATTCATTTCTATGAAAGTCCTCAGAAGCTTCACACACTACAGACGTGGTGCTTTGCAACGCCGTCGGTATGCATTTGTTTTCATTGTTATGTGCAATGGAAAAACAAAATGCAAAAACTACAAATAAAACCAAACCATAACGACCCCACCGCGCTGTGTGTAGCGCCCCTTACAGCTTCATTATACTTAGTGACTCTGTTTAGTTGTATTTGAGTTTAGTCTGGTCCGCCTTGTTTTGTAACCCAAAACTAATTCGATATTTTGGATAAATCTGACGTTATTGTGAGACCTTCTTTGCGGTGTTTTTAAACACTTTATTGTAAATCACATAAACATATATACAACATTACTTTTAATATATGCGAAAACCGAAACACGTGTGTACACACATTTTTATGTAAAGAATGTATGTACAAAATTTCAAAACTGTATTATGAAAAACCACAAAGTTATGAGCTTGTTATGTTACCTGGTTGCCCGTACCAAAAACATGGTCATTTCATTACGCGAGCGGCGCGGCTCGTGCGCCGCCCGCGCCTCCAGCATCGTCTTGCGCTCATTGATAATGTTTACGTCCAACTTTTGACCTTTTTTTTTAATTTTTTTTGGGAAAAATATAACATGGAGTAAAAATTATTGGAATCGATTCAGTACCTCATTTTGAACAAACTATATTCAGGTTAACATAAAACATTAATTCTAGGATATGCGAAAGCATATACTAAAAATAATGAAACAAAGAAACCCCTTTTTCAAAAAACTATCGTACTTGACCAAGCCATTGATACTTAGCCTTTGTCATTTCGTCAATTCAATAAAAGAGCACTCTAATAATTCCCACAATATAACGTCAAAGATACGGATATTCAAAGATTTATATGAAAAAAGGTAATCCTTTCAACGCAGAATAAATCGTACACAACAAATCATAAAGCAATATGAGGCTGATTTTGTCAAACATTGTTACATGTTTCCAATGTATACGAGTGGTTGAGCTTTTCATATTGCCTTTATCTTTTTTTATTTATTGGTACAGAGTATCACGTACAGTCAGGACCAAAAATATGCATACAGTTATAGTCTATTCGTTATAACATTAGACAAATAACGGTTGTCACCCTTTCGTTATTTCTATACCTATAGACGTATATTAAACTCCGTTATTTCACGTTACAAACGAAGCAATGTTATCTATTAACCATTTACATAAAAAAAACTGTAAAGTGCAGTTATATCAACAATATTACACAATAACTGTCGTTATTTAGCCGTTATTTGTCTAATGTTACTGCTCGCGCAAGTTTTTTATTTATAAGTTTTTTCCGCTTCACAGAATTGAGCGAATCATTCCTACCCATTCATTCCTTATCGAACGGAACAAGATTGGAAGTTCATTGCGAACGACCAATCGGAGACGTTCCCGCCACTGCGAACACACGTCAACTGTGGTTTAGAAACGTCAGTGTAATTTTTGCATTCATCCGCTCCATACTCAAACCGCGCCGCTTCATAATCAAACCGCAATCGCATCGAAAACTGTATAACTATTATAAATAAGTGTTGGCCGACACAAGTGTGACATTTAAACAAGTGAAAGTGACCACAGAGAAACAGGAAGAAAACCAGATAGCACGTGGGACTTCTGCTGAGCAAGCTGTCCTTGAATCCACGTGTTTTGACCAGAAGGTTCGCAAGTAAGTCCATCCATTCCTATTTCTCAAAACCTCATATCCCGTTTGCTCAATTCTGTGTCGTCCAGCAGTCCACCACGCTAAAATCTACATCCCAACAATAAATTTAACCCCACTATATGGTCCTTCGAGAAGCCGCATAGACTTATACACCATAAGTTATTTGGTCCAATCGAGTCGGATTCAAAGAATCAACGATCCTAATATAGGTCTCATACCTAGGATTTAGGTTAAAATACCTAAAATACAACGTTCGTAAAACCGCCATATTGAACGTACTTGCGTTCGTACATTCCCGCTCGCTAGGTACATACATTATTCATTGAGAATTACTGTATCAACTTAATATTTCGCCTGTTGCATTAAAATAGCATATGTAGGTAAATATTCAAACCGCTAATTATCGTGAGTTAGTCTCGTCTAACTTATTTACAACGGCATTCCTTTTGTTTAACGGCTTAGAATAAAATAATTATTCTAAGTCTACCCGCTATTACCTATTATCGTGAGTTAGTCTCGTCTAACTTATATTCAACCGCATTCCTATGTATACCCGCTTAGAATAAAACAATTATTCTAAGTCTACCCGCTATACCTGTTGTTTTGTACGCTATATTTTCTATAACTATTCCAACATGGAAGATCTTAAAATGAAAGTTAAATTACTTCAAGCTAAAAATAATTCAATCTTCGAACATTTAACATCGCTATACGAAACTTCTAAGAAAATAAATACCACAAATATCGAGCTTCGTTCGGTGGAATCATTTATGGCAGACACGAAGGTTCTCTCAGTCACTCGTCAAGAATTTAGTACCAATTTAGATAAAATAAATACATATTCATAACATTGAAGAAATACCTTCAAACCATTTTATGAGCCCTGCTGAACTGGAGTGTGAACAGTTGTACGCTTCTACTGTGTCACGTGACTCCAGTGGTAGGTATTGTACCGCGTTACCATTCTATAAAAATCCAGATTCACTTGGAAATTCTTATGCTGTCGCTTATCGACGTTTAATTAACTTAGAAAAAACTAAGCTTCGCGACCCGGTTTTGCGCACTAGTTATAATAAAATAATCCAAGAGTATATCGATCGAAACTATTTAACTGAAACTACACCTAGTTCTGTTAATCAGACTGTAGGTTATTACATACCGCATCGCCCTGTTATTAGGAATTTAATTTAATTTAATTTATTTTTATTCAAAAAGTGTGGTACAGTCTGTTACAATAAACATATAAGTATAGTTGTACAAATTAGGATTAATTAGAGTAGAAATAGTAACATTGGTGGATCTGGCGTCCTAGCTAGGTTACATAGTAACCTGTATTAAGGTTCACCAGCCCAGTTTCCCATAGGGGTGAAACAGATTAATAGACTGCTTAGGATTGAACTTGGTTACAAACATGACCTACAGACCTACCTGAGGAATGATAAACAAACCACTAAAGTTCGCATCGTTCTTGATGCAAGCGCTAAGTCTCATAATGGCGTGTCATTGAATGACTTGTTACACACAGGGCCGAATTTACAGGCTGACATATTTTTATTACTTTTAAAATTCCGCTTGTTCCCTATTGCAGTTACAGCTGACATAAAACAGATGTATCTTCGAATTGCTGTTATTGATGAGCATCGAAAATACCAAAAAATATTGTTTCGTTTTAATATCGCTGAACCTATTCGCGAATTTCAATTTAATCGAGTTGCATTTGGTCTTAAACCTAGTCTCTTCCTAGCCATGCGCACTGTGCGCCAGCTATCAGAGGATGAAACTCCACCCGATTCTATTATACTGCTCTTTCAAAAATTTAAAGAGCAACTACCTTTACTCTCGTCTTTAAAATTACCTCGTCATGTAGCCGTTACTATGGGTTGCGTGACAAATATAGTAGGTTTTGCTGATGCCAGCTTGAATGCATATGGCTGCGTCATATACTACATGTCACTAATACAAATGGTAACACACACGTAAATTTGGTGTGTGCTAAGTCCAAAGTTGCACCTGTTAAGGTCATATCTCTAGCTCGTTTAGAGCTCTGTGCTGCTATTCTTTTGTCTAAATTAATTAAATTAGTTTATGACACTTACCGCTCTCGTACCGCTATTAGTAATATAATATTTAATTTTGCCTTTTCCGACAACGGAACAAATTTCGTTGGAGCCAAATCTCAACAACAAGAACTACTTGTTAGCCGCTACCGCATAGAGTGGAAAATGATTCCACCCCGCGCACCCCATTTTGGAGGGTTGTGGGAATCTCATATTAAATCTATTAAAACGCATTTATACCAGTTACAATAAATGGAGTATAGCTAATTTCAAAATCGGTTTTCTCCTTAATTATTGAATGAAATTGTATGTTCATGGACTTATTGCATTTTCGAATCCATAGGTTTACCGAACATGTCGTATCTCAAAGCTGAAATAGTTATTTTACGAGAAAATCGCTTGTGAATATTGCTAGGTATATACATATTGGTGCTCGTGACTGTACCAAAATATCAATATATAAAAACAATAGAGGGCGAATGCTCCACCATAAATCTAAGATACGACGATTTATCAAAATGTCAAAAGATGCACACACACCTGTGTAACATCGACCTAATTCTAGTTAGAGAATCATTTTTACCGGTAACCCTTACAAGGGAAAAAGGACCTTAATTCTTAATAATAACGTTCCTTATGTGTTTTATGGGGCGTTAAGAGGAATTTGGGGCATAAACTGTAGCCGTGAACCCCTAGAGATGAGCATGATCATCATATTTCTGTTTTGACGTTTATTCTCGAGGTAGATCGGTTTAGAAGGAAGGTACAAAGTTTGTTTTTTGTTGCATTAGGAGATTGGTACAGCACAGCGTACAACGACCGATATTTAGGTCAATATCGGCTTGTACTTTACCGTATATTTGAAGGGTTCAGACCTAAATAAATTTAGACTCAAGTGAAATATGAGTCTGAATACACATCGTGTTTTTTTTTAATATGTCATACCTGTTTTTTTGAGGATGGGAAATCATCCAATTACGTCTCTCGCTGTAGGTGGAGCGGAAGGGAGTGTCAGACTCTTACCTACTGACTTAAACCCATACACGTTCCTTCCTTAGCCCTTTATGTTCCGGGGTAGCGGTAACTTTCGGAGAATCTGGCTTACCATGTCATCATAACTCTAGGGTCATATTTTGTAAGTAAAAATAATACAAAGCGTCCTAGAATATAAGTTGATCCAAAAAGGCATAGGTACTTTCGAAGATATCATCAATAATAATTAATTTATATCAATTTGTATAGGTATCTAAGTTTAATTGATAAATATGAGTACTTAATTCATTTATCGTTTAGACCTATACTCATATTCAAAGCTAAGAAAATGCGACGATGTCATATTTCACTGGTTTCACATTAAGATACGTGATTTTGTCGAATTATTTTGTATGATGAATGAAAACAAAAAAAAATATATTTGAAAAATAATTCATAAACCAGTTGATTCTTTGATATGGTCTCATTTATATTCAAAAGTAATGACAGATAAAATAAAACACATTGTATATGAAAAAGATGAACGAAAACATCGTTAAGAAACCGGCATGTCCTAGAACTAAACATTCGAAGACATGTGACATCTACTAACCCGCACTGGGGCCACTCTCGCACTTTGAGGCCTGAGTCCCAGCAATGGGAACATTAGAGGCTGATTATGGAAGTGAAATATGTAGGTATCCTATATTTGAAGGGTCTGGGGAATAAGCTGTCCGCAGTAACCTGAAGGTACGATAGTAATGGTTTTGTTTCGTTTTATTCTCTTAGGAGCGATTTACCTTTGGAAGGCGTATCGTGTTCTCCCGAACGACTGGAGAACTTATTACTGTGCACGCGAGAGTTAGTTCTCCGTGTTCTTAAAATATTAGGCGCCGTTTTATCTGCAGCCGTGTTTTTGATATAAATGGAAAACATGATATGAAGTAGTATGTACAGTCACAACTATAAATGTTTTACATCTACGGTACGTTTTTTTTGTTATATCAGACTCTAACGTGGAACGGACTTGTTTGAAGTGCAATAAAGACGTACTAATCGTTTAAAATACTTATCACGCAAAAAAACTTGTAAGATTAGAATTGATTCAATCAATCAATCATTTATTTTGTTAAACATAGGTATGGTTACAGATACTATATTCTAAAAATATGTGCACTATGAAGATAAAAAGATTATTAGTCATAGAGACAAGATTGTAATTAATTATAAAGAACCCGGGTTTTTTTTTAAACCTACGCTACATTCAAGGATTTACTCGTAAAATAATGATTGCAACGTGACCCATTTAAAAATAGTGTGGCATATTTATGCTCGTGACTGTACTTCCATTAAAACCCAAGGTTTTCCAAACTAATAATATAGGTATTTTGTACTAACTTCAATTGAATGAATAAAGACGTTTTTACTAAAATAATATTCTTACTTAAGACTTACGACAGTGTAAAAATAACCGCCATTAGAAATCAATTTCGCTCATTCGTTCACTTCAGAACTTAGTCGGATTGTTAAGGGGAACGCACCAAGGTAGTTTTCATACGTTTTATTCCATTTGCAAGTCAGTGTAGGGTTGTTTTATTAAATAAAATATATGATTCGCGGCCGTAGCAAGTACGTATTTACAGGATTATAATCATTATAATCATCAATACAACACTCTAAGTTAGAATTGTCCTAAAATAGTCATTACGTAGGGTTATATGAACTTAGAGGTTTGTATCGGTGTCTTTAATGATAACAATTATGTAAATAGGTTCCTATTACGGCTGCGAATCATATTTTGATCAACATAAAACCTAATACTGACCTTCATATTCTTTTCGTGTGGTTAGTGACACACACCCGCGTGTGTGTCGCATCTTTGACATGCTGGTTTCTTCATAATGTTTTCCTTCACCAATTTTTAAGCAAGTGATAATTACACAATAGGCACATGAATGCGTAAAATCAGAGATGCGTGCCTGGGGTTCGAACTCGAATACCGACCTTCAAATTTGAAAAAAAAAAACGCAAGAAAATTAGAATTTTTCGGATAGTCTGGTGCTCTCACCTTAAGCAGTTGATTCGGTTCAATTCGTCTTTCTTTCATTCTCTGCCAGCGGATGAAAACGTAGAAACTTTTAAACGATACAGTACAAATACTCGTACGAGAAATAGAGTAAGAAATCTTTGAATTATTTTAAGTGCACTGTAAGGCTGTGGCTTGGGTTATCAGTGGCTTTGAGCGCAGGCGCAACAGAGACTTCTGAGTACAGTCACGAGCACCATATGTACACACTTAGTCATTTTTATAACTAACTTCTCACACATTGATTGATCTTTTAGAATGTTTGTAAACATGTGAGCACCATGTATGTACGTACATACTTATGTTTACCTGCCATTGCTATATGTGTTTTCTTTTCACCTTTTGTGGTGTAGTGTTTTTATTCTGGGTGCATCGTCTTCACATATAATGTTTATTTATTTAAACTTTGCGCACACAATAAAGGTACAAAGGTGGACTTAATGCCTTAGGCATTCTCTACCAGTCAACCAAGGATGGTGAAGAGATTAGATGGCAGGTGCTCTAAATATTATGAACATACAAAACATTGAGACTTTTGAAAAAATGAGTACATAAATAGGTTACAAAACATTGTAAAACATTCTTAAAGAGGTGGAGTTTCTTGCCCATTCTTCTCCACACGAAACTACCTTTTGGAAGGGGCGACTAGAATCAATTCTATTTCTAGTTCATTTTGACGATCAGAAGTGCCTTACTTGTGCCTATTTGAAATAAATGATTTGACTTTAACTTTTTAACTGATTTTCTCGTAAAATATCGATTTTAACTTTGAGATACGACATGTACGGTCAACCTATGGATTCGAATATGCAATGTGTGTGACAACATACAAATTCATTCATTAATTAAGCAGAAAAACGCTCATGAAATTAGCTTAGTGTTTACATAGTTTTGCTCGTGACTGTACATAAAAACTGAACTGAAGCTTCATACAATCTGAAACTCTAAGCATTTATTTCAATTAAACCATTTACAGGCACTTTTGAATTTCCAAAGGAGTCGGTCATTCAGAAAGATGAAGCTAGTTGCCCATTCCAATGCGTAGTAGGTTCCTTTGGAGAAGAATGGGGACATATGAACGGGACCCATTGCATTTTTTCCCGACTGTTTCCAACTTTTATTTATTTCTGCACTTGCCGATTCGCCCACAAATAAATTAACTTTGTACGAGTCGCCTATAAAAAAAAATACTTTTAAATTATTAAAAGTTTCGATTCGCCCGTTTCCGATATATTCATGCGAATCGACTAATATGGCGTGAAATTGTGTACTGCCGGTTGGTTCTGTAAAAATCTCACAGTGAAAAGTAAGGTGAAGTGAGCTGTCGTTCCATCTAATGCTAGGGATTGATACTCACGTGACGACTCCCGGCCACCGTAGGCGCGGGCCTGCGGACGGTGAGTAATGGGTGACTCACCGTCCGATCAGCACCAGGCCCGTGCCGGACAGCGCGTATATGTTCCACGCGCGCCTCAAAGACATGTCAGCAAATGAAGGGGCCCCTCAGGGCCAAGTCTGCCGGGTAAGCGGGATTGTCCGAAAGGGTTACCGCTACCCCGGAACATAAAGGGCTACGGAAGGAACATGGATGGGTTTTAGTCAGTAAGAGTCTGACACTCCCTTCCGCTCCACCCAGAGCGAGAGCAGTCATTGGATGATTTCCCAGCCTTAAAAAAAAAAGGGATTGATACTATTGACAGCTCTCTGTAAACTCACTTCACCTACGTTTTCACGGTGAAATTTGTACAGAATAGCACTACTGCACACTTTTCATCCCACAATTACCGAAATCCATGTTCCGCCATGCACAGACAAACAAACATCATATTATTGCAGTCACACCCTTAAATTTCACAGCACGCAGCCTTAAAACTTGTTCTGCAAAATGAATTTGCAGTACACCAACGTACCTAAGGTATTTCTAAAGGACTATCGCAAAGTCCCATGGAGTGTGCATTTATTATGGGCTAAACAAACTGCGGGCTACTTATACATGAATGAGTTGCTGGGGGAAACTGGACCGAGTGCCGTACTGTAATGTTGTTAGGACAAAGAATAATTATTGTAGAAGCTGGATTCGTTACTTATGTAACGTTTTGGTCTTGAGATGGAATATATCTTGCTTGAGATGGTTTGAATACAGTTGAGATGTTATACGTTGGTTCACTGTTATACACTTTGTTTTTAAATTCACTATTAACATTTTAGGAGATGACCGTACTTATGATTATGAACAACTTTCACTATGGGACCAACTACGAAATAACAAAAAAATATACATCTGTTTCATACATTTTCATCAAGTAAATATTGCATTTTTGTATGAAAGAGTTTTTTTTTATATTTCAGTGTTGGTGTCTTAATGAAAGTGGCTCATAATCATGGGCGCTATCACGCCCTGAAGGTTAACAGTGAATTAAAAATCACCGTGTATAAGAGAAGATGGCAAGATGAGCTTGACGTCTACAGACAGGATTGTCTGTAGCTCAAGATAGAGAGGAGTGGAAAGGAGAAAGGGAGGCCGTTGCCCTGCATTGAGAGAATAAATTGTTATCCAAGCAGAACTTACTACGCGAAAAAAATATCAGCTGTTCCCTACATTTATGTTCGTATAACTCGTCAAAATGTAAGGAACAGCTGATACTTTTTTCGCGATTTCAGGATTTGTCCCATAGTAAAAGTTGTTCATAATGATGAGTACAATGACTTCTTAAGAGGTTTCTGGTGTTTTACAAAAAACCCTGTATAATATATATTCTGCCCGCGACTTCGCCAGTGTGTTCGCCAGATGTCGGAAATAGATAAATTATTGGAGTTTTAGTAAGGATCCCTATTTTTTTTTTTTAATACATAAGATAGATTGTGTCACCCGGGGATAGTGTGTGTATCGATCACGTACAAGAGTTTCGTAGTTTTTTTTTGAAGGCTGGGAAATCATCCAATGACTTCTCCCGCTCTGGGTGGAGCGGAAGGATGTGTCAGACTCTTACTGACTAAAATCCACCCATGTTCCTTCGTTAGCTCTTTATGTTCCGGGGTAGCGGTTGCCCTTTCGGACAATCCCGCCTAAGAGTTTCGTAGTTGGGATGGACTTGTCCCAACAGTGAATGAATTTTTCAAACCGGTTCAGGTTTCGGAGCCTTTTCAATAGAAACAAACAGACAATCATATCTTTCCTCTTTATAATAAAAGGGTTGTTTTTGGGCTAAGATTTCTAACTAGGGCAGAAAATTTGACTTTTAATTTCATTGAGATAGTCGTTTTGCAGATATAAATTGAAGAAAAACAGTGAGAAAGTAATAAATTCAAGGGCAAAACATAATCCAATTATTTACTATTTAACTAAAAAAATTATCGCCCCTAAGTTAGGGAAATAAATTCCTTCTTATTATTCGAACTCGGTAGATGATTATTTATATTCTAGGCTTTCTAATTTCCCTAGGGAACTAATATTTTTCTTTGATAAATATGATGTATCGTATTTTATCCTCCTGTGGCTTTGTGACAAACCATCTAATAAATGTAAAAAAATACTAATTTCTGCCCGCATCCTTATCCGCGTGAAATTTCTTGTCCTCCCGACCCATTGCGTCACATCGCATCGCCTGCCCGCACTTTTAAAACGTTATTACTTAGCGTTCTTTCTGACTTTTTTCTTCTTGTTCAGCTCCTATGGGTCCCTATGTAATATGGCCTATAGCCTGTCTCATGTATTGGGCTATAAAATTCAAAATTATTTTTTCAAATCCGACTGGCTGTTCCAGAGATTAAACCGTACAAACCAACAAAAAAAAACCAGCCAAGCGTGTGTCGATCACGTAGTTAGGATGAATTTATCCCAAGAACAAACTTAATATTGTAGTTGGAAAACATGTTCTCTCATTCCAGAAATCAACTAATTGACGTCAAATTCACAAAAATACTGAGCTATCAAACAAACCTCCTATTTATCATTTGAAAACTTCAATCCCGAACATTCGAATATGCAATAGAAAATCCGTTTCCCAACTCTATTTTGAACATAGACGAAAAATATTCGTGTCAAAACAAACCTTTTTTACCGCCGGTCTAGCAACCGGTCACAGAATTAAGAACAAACCAGAAAGCGCGAACGCGCTAACACTGAAACAGAAACTACTGTTAAGTAATGTGTATTCGAGGCTATTTTCCTTAAAGTTTTCGTTATGAATGTAGATGGTTAAACGATTTGGGAAAGACCTAATACATGATGGATGGACTGTTTGAAAGAGTGACTAATTGAAAAGTATTGAAGAAAAAGACATGTTGCGACGACTCCAAATAAATTAGGATATTGTCAGGAGAATAATGATGTTTTGTCTTAAAAGTTTATGTACTACGCTTATTTCTACGCATGACAGAAAGGAAAATATAATCTCCATTCATTCTACTGCCCTTATCTTTATTTATTTGTGCTCGGTGCAACATGTCTACTTCTTCCATACTTCTCTATTTGTCGTCATCTCGGTAGTCGGGAGTGACTACCGAGAGACGACAAATAGAGAAGTAGCTCTCTAGCCATATCATATTTCACAGAATCCATCCATCGTTTCTTTGGTCTTCCTCTACATTCATATTCACAACTTTTCTGACAACATTTACTTCATTCCTTTGCATAACATGCCCATACCGTGACAACCAAATATAATCTCCATTAATAAAAAAAATCAAGCTAGCTATACTCGTGTGGGAAGAGATTCGAGTCCGGGCGGAGCGAGTTTCTTTTGTTTTACCGCATGGAATTCCGAACATCGCCTTTTGGTTTGTTCTCTATTCTGTGGGGCAGGTATGCCACCCCCCCAGCAATTTGACAGGTCCGCCAGACTATTGCAATCGTCCGAAGCGTCCCGCCAATCATCTCAATCAGCTTTCAATCATTTTCGAACCTCCTCCCTCGCTAATACGTTTTGACGGCAATTTTTTCAATTTTTCTTTTCCCATTCCGTTGAGTACTCTTTTTCATTTATAATTGCGATTCATTATGGCACCCGTTTTACGTCAATTCATTGGAATAAATGCGAAGTGAGAGTTCTTGTGGATCGTTGTTTGACCAAGTGTAATAATTACGGGTAACTTTTTTGTGGGCAAAAGGGATTGGTGTTTGAATAAATATTTTATCAGTTTGGGTGGTGGATTCAGGTTTTATTTGAAACTCGGAGAATACGAACATTGCAATTAACTCTTTTGCTTTTCCTCATAAAATAGGTCACGTTTGATATAGATTTTCCTATAACTCTACTAAGCTCAAACCACAAGTTTTGACATAGGTCTGGCGATTAAGTCAGGAAGGCTAAATCCGTGCATCAGGAGGGTCCCGACACGGTCTTAAATTAACTAATTGCCTTGCAAATAGGATGTGGAATCAAGAAGTCAATCTGTTACCGTCAGGCGTCTTAAATGCTTATGTGGTTTTGGAAATCATCCATATCTTAGACGTCGTTAGGAAGTTCATAGTGCTTAGAAGATGGAAGGGTTTAAGTTACTTTGTCTTTCCACTCACATTTTAATTTAAGCCGCCGTCAGTTAAATTTCTCTAGCTAATTTAAGCTGACCCTTTTTTTTTGAGGGTGGGAAATCATCCAATGGGACGTCTGGGTGGAGCGGAAAGGAGTGTCATACTCTTACTAACTAAACCCCATCCATGTTCCTTCCTTAGCTCTTCATGTTCCAGGGTAGTGGCAACCCTTTCGGACAATCCCGGCTGTTACGTTGCCGTAGGTATTATTTAACCTACTCATGTCGTCACAACTGTTTAGTGTATTACCAGGACAATAAATAAAATATAGGTTTTTCTTAATATTTTCCTCTAAGTACATGACTGTTACCAATCAAAAGAGCAACTACATCTCCAACCTCGTATGTGTGAAGGGTTCCTCCGAAGGCCACAAACATTTACAAGGACGCTAATTGCTTCATGGAGTGTTCCACTCGGGATCAAAGGTTGCGGTGCCGCTCTCGAGATGATTGGCGACTCTTAGATGAGTGGTTACGAATGAGGCTGTCGTGTGTCGAGTATTTGACGGGAAGTTTAGAGATGAGTCTTATTTTTTGGTTTTTTTTTTAAATGTTTTGTCAGTAATTAAGTAGCTATTTTATTTGCAGGTAATTTTGTTTAGGCTGCATTTGGTAGTTATAAAGTTAGCACACACATAGACACACGCGTTTTCCAAATAAGTGGATAGAATTGGCGTTTTAATTGAAAAAAGGGAGTAGAGTTCCGTACTCAAAGGGTAAAACGGTATCCTATTACTCGTACTAAGACTTCGCTGTACGTCCGTCTGTGACCAGGCTTCGAGAACCGTGATAGTTAGACAGTTGAAATTTTTGAAGTATTTCTGTTGCCGCTATAAAAACAAATATTAAAAATGAGAATAAAATAAATATTTAATTAAACTAAGCTAATTTTTTTTTGCCGTTTGGTACGGAGTCCTTCGTGCGCGACTTTAGCTCGCTCTTAGCCGGCTTTTTTTTATTAATAATCACAGCACGCTACGAAAATAGAGACAGATGTGTCACAAATCACAAAGATTATTTCAATACCTAATTTGGTATTTATTATCGTTATCGTCGCCGAGTTCAGTGGAATAAAGTTCACAAGCAAATACCGATTCCAGAGCAAACAAATCAAAATCAAACGTCATTTATTCAACTAGGCTGAAAATCAGCACTTTTTAAGGTCAAAGTTACATAACTGTCTTATGTAAATTTGACCTTAAAAAAGTCCTATTGATGAAGCAATAGGAAGTGGTTCACCACGGGCACGGGCTTTTATTAGCTCGGGTTGTATCTATGTATGTATGTAACGGAATCTTTGAGCTTAATTTTCACCGGTTTCTAAAAGTCTGATCAACTTGAAACTTTGCACACGTCTCAAGGACCATGCAATAATTTGATAATAGTTTCCCATTATCCTTATTTTTACACGCTTCACTTGTATGTATGTTTGTAACCGACTCATTTGGTAGCGATTTTGACCCACTTTAAACGGCCAGATTTCGTTCAAACTTTGTAGATTTATCGAGGACCGATGACAATACATTAATTTGAACTAAATTATTTTAATTTTAAAAGCGTGGGGTGCATGGTAGTGGTGATGGTGAATATTATCTTAAAAAGTACCCCACGCTTTTAAAAAAGTAAAATTTATTTTCTATTTTTAGTTCGGTTTTAAGCGTGTTTTTTAGTTGTTTTAAACTATTTTTTTAAGGTCAAAGTTAGATGTAATATTGACCTTAAAAAAGTGCTGATTTTCAGCCTAGTTGAATAAATGACGTTTGATTTTGATTCCCTCAAATACACCCACCCGTGGTGAACCACTTCCTATTGCTTTAGCTGGGAAGAAGAAGTGGCGTAACAAACTCCCCAGCAAACAATACAATCCCTCAGTCGTTCGTTACTCCAAAGATTTTAATCTTTAAAACACGCATTAATATAAAATCCCAGAAATACTCCATTAGTTCCTCTTGTGCTCGAAACAGTTCAAAGCCTAGACGTAATGATTAGTGTGCTTGTCATGATTGGTAGGTACCTCCTTATGTATGTCCCTAGTCCCTGCCGATGAAAGTAGGGTGGTTCAAAAGGAGTGTTCTTGAGATAAGTTGTTTCTTTTATGTATATAGGATACCAGAAATGGAACGGATTAGTAAGGGAAAGGTAAGCTCTTGCGTTAAGTATTGCTGTTGAGATGGATTGGTGTTTTTAGGAATGTTTTTTCTTCTGTATTATGCTAATTAGTGGGTCATACTGACATTATGAAAGTTTTTGGAACTGGCCACTTACAATAAATCAATTGAAATAGAAATTACGGAATTCGAAAATGGAACTTGATTCTCTGGGAACATGTTTCTTTTTAATTCTAGAGACAAAGCAAACTTACTGAACTAAACCAATTGACGACACGGTTGGCGCAGTGGTTGAGCGATTGGCTGCTGCGCACTATGTCGCGGGTTCGATTCCCGCACGGAACAAATATTTGTACGACCTGCAAGTATTTGTTACGAGTCTGGGTGTTTTTCTATCTATAATATGTATGTATTTACGAAAAAAAATGTATAGTTAATAATAATAATAATAATAATAATAATATCCTTGGACATTTCAGTTATAAGTAGTTTATCAGCCATCTCGTTACCATAACACAAGCATTAGGTTGCTTAGCTTGGAACGATATGGCGTTGTGTGAAATGTCCAAGGATATTATTATTATTAATTACATACAAGATACCAGTATGTATCGAAATCTTTTAACTCTTTGAAGGTTGGAAACCCAGTGTGACAGCATATCAGTGGAACTGTCTGAAAGGGTTACCGCTGCCCCGGAACATAAAGGGCTAAGGAAAGAACATGCATGACTTTTGTTCCAGAGCTGGAAGAGTGATTTGGTGATTTCCCATCCTTAAAAAAAGTCTTCTTTTCTTCTTTTCATGTAGTTAGTGACTAACCTGGTGTCAGAGTTTTTATGCTAACCATGGGCCTCTGACTTAGCTTCACATGCTGTTGAGAAATGTCTCTCAAACATGCTGGTTTAATAATGTTTTCCTTCACCGATTTTTAAGCAAGTGATAATCATACAATACGCACATGAATCCGTAAAAACAGAGGTGCGTGCCTTGGGTTCGAACTCGAGACCTATGACTTAGCAGTCTGGCGGTGTGGTGTCACAAGGCTATCACTGCTAGCTAGCGAACAATGCGACATCAAAACAAAGGTATTTATTTCCATCTACACGTCTTTGTGGTCTACTCAAGTGTCCATACAAGTAGCACAGAGCACGTGCAATGTCTCCTATCGTGTCCTCGCTTCATTACACAAGTAATTTATTATCACGAGTGGAAGTTTCCTCACGATGTTTTCTTTCGCTGTAAGAAGGAAATCCATAAATGAAAAACATATGAACGTTGTTTTCAGTTTGAAGAAATCTCTACAATCGAAGCATTACGTTCTTGCATTCCAACGTTTTATTGAAAAAATATCGTAATTTCTTTATCATAATAATTATGTAAGTTTGGCTTAGTAATAATAGCCGCACCGTTCGATCCATTAGGTTGAGCTACGCTTGCCGGGGTTGGTCGTGGATGGGTGACCGTATTTACATACCGAAACTCTTCCGTGCCTCGGAAACCACGTTAAGCCGTTGGTTCCGGCTGTCATTTGTGCCTCTTTGACAGGCGTTACGGGTCGATAATCGATGCCCGAAAACCTGACAGCCAGTCTACCAAAGGGGTATCGTATTACTCAGTTTCTGGGTTGTCGAGGTCAGATAGGCAGTCGCTCCATGTTAAATACTGGTATTCAACATAGTTGGGAAAAGGCTAGGCAGTTTGATTGATTGTATATTACACAAAATCTTCCTAGATTAAACGCTCTAAAGGATGGTAAAAACCGCATCAAAATCCGTTGCGTAGTTTAGAAGAAAAACGCGGTCAAATAGACAGTCTGACCAAGTGGTATCGTGTAACCCATAAACTGGGTTGTGGAGTTCCGATAGGCAGGCACTTGATAAATATTGATCTTCAGCTGCAACTCGTTAGACTGGAAGCCATCCCCATAATAGTTGGGAAAGTAGGCTTGTCTTATATTTAATTCACTCCAGTCAACTTAAACCAGCCTTTCCCAAAGGCGATAAGGTTCCCTTATGGGCGCTGCCCGAACAAAAAGGGCTAAGGAAGGAACATGCATGCGTTTTAGTCAGTAAAAGTCTGAAAGGAGGAGTCATTTGATTTCCCACCCTGAAAAAAAAGGCATGAGAGGGGGCAGTAAGAGACCCAAAAAAAAAGGGGCGTTGGGTAGAGGCTTAGAATTTTATCTAGATAGTGGTTATTAATTAACTAATAAATAATTTATTCTCAAAGTGGGAAGTAGACAAAATAAGTTTGGGAACCCCTGACTTACATATACCTTTTTTTTTAAGGCTGGGAAATCATCCAATGACTGCTCCCGCTCTGGGTGGAGGGGAAGGGAGTGTCAGACTCTTACTGACTAAAACCCATCCATGTTCCTTCCTTAGCCCTTTATGTTCCGGGGTAGCGGTAACCCTTTCGGACAGTCCCGCTTACCCGGCAGGACTTACATATATCTATGTTGAAATATCGTTCTTTCTAAAAAAGTGATTTCCGGAGTTTCATGAGCCTGGCGACATTTTTTACGTATCATAAAATCTGTTCATGAGGATTAAATCTTTATGAGGGCCTTGTGCAAAGTCATCATTTCCTTCGCTTTTATAACTGTGTTTGTATTCATAACGGGTTTAAGAGACTTCTTAATAAGTTTGTGGGTGAATGGCTTTTATGGAGTCTAAAGGAATCCATTAAGGTTTTGGAAATTGGGAGAAGACGTTTTTATTGTTTTATGGAAATCAAAGAAAAACATTAAGATAATGTTAATCTAATCATATTTACATTTAAAAGCTAAATATTCATAACAATATGAACAAAAATAATATGTATAATAATAAAAGAGCATCAAAAAATTCGTGCACGTCTCTGTCAACAGGAAAAGTTTCCAAAAGGCGTTATATGGCAATGCTGATACATTAAGTAGTTGTCGTCTGTCTTGTTGCTCCCTCTACTGCGGAGCATGAGGTCCTGGATTCGATTGCCGAGTCGGGCAGTGTTATTGGGTTTTTTCATCTGGAATTTCTCAGTAGCATGCTGGAGTCTGTAACGGTGCCCTTTTAAATGGGACTTAAATCAAACAGGCGATACATGTTATATTTTTAATTAAGTAATCTATGTGCTACGCAAACTTAAATTTCCATTGGAATAATTATATCCTTAAAATAACTATGCCCGAGGTCTATAAAATACTGAAGACGTTGGGTCCCCTACGTGACCAAATGACAACTGATATATCAGGAGCCTACATTTACCAAGTGGGTCAACGTCCCCGTAAAATATCGCATAGAATATTTATACCTTGTGACAAGTTTACGTGATGCACCTTACCTTTTAAAGTGGGTTAGTGTTGTCTATGGGTGACTATAAAGTATGTTGTTTAAAGAGTGAAACAGTGCATAAACAATGAAGGGAAGCTGACCCACAGCCACGACCCTTGGGCCACAAACAACGTTTTTACGAGCATGGTAGTTGAATCGACCGAAATATTACGTTTACCATGTTTTTTTTTTTTCATTTGGTTATCTTCGCGATTGTTTGTTTTTATAGAATTTTGTTTATCATGAGGAGGTACACCTCTGCCTAACCATTTTGGAGGTAAGGGTGTGATTTCATGTTATGTTTGTGTCTTTATTTCAAATATACAATTAATTCCTTTAAATGGTAACTACAATATATTATCTAACACTAAAATAATCATATTTACATTTAAAAGCTAAATAAAAATATTCATAATAATATTTCAAATATACAATTAATGCCTTTAAATGGTAATTACAATATAATTATTATCTAACACTAAAATAATCATATTTACATTTAAAAGCTACAAAAATAATGTGTATATAATATGTTTTTGTCTATGCTTTTAAGTCGGTTAAAAAAACATTTTCGACTGTAGTCGAAAATGTTTTTTTTATATGTGATGTATCACATATTGCATTTTAATCGTGTCTTGATGGATCTCATATTTAAAAAGAATATGTTTTTTGAACTGACTTTTTAAGTTAACAGTTTCTAAATAAATAAAATAAAATAAATTAAACTTTACATCGGATACCCATCCCAAACCCATTACAAAAGTACCCTTCCGCGAAAAGGCGTAATGTTATTATGTGTTTGTTGTGTGCCAACCGCGCGCAGAGATAAACTATGTTTATTGGTTTTTTGAGAAATGAAAACATTAAATATGGTCCATACGAATGGTGGCTCGTGTTTTGGATCATTTAGCTCCCTTCAAAATGGTTGAGCTGAATGGTGCTAATCCATACATCATGTTCGAAAACCGGCGTCGTCAGTAGGGACAGGTCATCTTATATCTGCCGCGGCACTTTTAATATATAGGTATATATTTTTTTAAATCTTTTATTTAGGGGCGTTGTTTTACGTTCTGCGTCGTTCTCACATGTATATTTCAACATGAAAGATGCACCACCAGCAATACCAGCATGCCTGAGAGATATTTCTCAACAGCATGTGAAGCCAAGTCAGAGACCCATGGATAACATTGGACAAAACTCTGACACCAGGTTAGTCACTAACCACACGAAAAGAAGAAGACATCAACAGCTACCCAAATTTTTCGAAAAAGAACTCATCCTTTATACAAAACATAACGTAGATTTATACAGAGTTGATACGACAGAGGGGCTTTCCTTTAAACAGTTTATACTAGGGACCATTTTCAAGCTCTGTACCAAAAATCAATTAAATAGGAGCAGTAGTTTAGTCGCAAATGTTTTTTTAAGTTTTTGCCTCCTTTGAACACGATGTATCTTTCCTAACAGCGCTCCGGCGTGCACGCGTCGGTGCCGGTGCGATACAAGGTCAGTTTTTACAAAGGGTGGTTGCGTTTTACTCTGTTTTGTAAGCTATTTAGTTTGTTTGAAAAAATAAAAACCTCATTTTTGGTGCTTTTTATTTTTATACCGTACCGAGTTAATACTAAACACGTATAGTATACGTAGTGTTCTTTAATGCCCCTCTGTCATATCAACTCTGTATATCCATGGCACAATAAGGGCAGGGCGTAGGTAATTTGTTTCCGGCTGTAAGACGACACATGTTGACGTGGTGACGTGGGCGTCGGCAGAAGGTGAGCTTAATTAACTTCGTGACTGATGACCAGCCGCCCTTATAATATGTCAGTGTCTACATGTGTCTATATCAAAGTGTTTTGTCAAATATCAGGTTCCAAAGATAAACTCTTCGACGTAAAGTATCGGGAAACAAACATGACTGTAATGTACCTACACAAGAATATTTTTTTTTATTTGAGGGTGGGAAATCATCAAATGACTCCTCCCGCTCTGGGTGGAGCGGAAGGGAGTGTCAGACTTACTGACTAAAACCCATCCATGTTCCTTCCTTAGCCCTTCATGTTCCGGGGTAGCGGTAATCCTTTCGGACAATCCCGCTTAACCTACACAAGTACTTAGAGTATCAATCTATGTGCCGAGCCTTTCCCTAATTATCTTGAGGTCAGCTACCAGTCTAACCGGATGCAGCTGAATACCAGATACCATTGGACCTAGATCTCGTAAGTCGCGGTCGTTTCCACTGAGCCTTTCTACTTTCAATATTTATTTATTTATTTAATACTTTAAGCGCAGAAATGTACAGAGTCGGACTTAATACCTTAGGCATTTTCTACCAGTCAATCTTTGGGTGATGCAGAGATAAACAGTGGTAGGTGCAACAGGAAATTTAGTGTAAATATTTATTTAATATAATTGTTTATTGTATTGTTTTAACAGACATTTTGTCTTTAAATACTTTTTTTTTGGTTCTAGGATATGCCAGTTTCCCCACGATGTTTTCCTTTACCGTTTTGAAAGTAGTGGTGATGTAATAATTTACACAAAGTAAAGTGCTTGTTCGGTTCGAACCCACGACCTAAGTAGGAAACTCACTGCCAAACGGCCACCACAACTCACGTGTACTTTATGAAAAATTCCACAAAAATATTTTTACATTTTAAAAGCATCCGCGCACTTTAGGTGTTTGCCAAAAAAAAAAGGTAATACAACGTGTATTTTTTTTATGAAAAGCTTTCTATACAGGTATTGAATAAAAATTCGTCGAACGAATGTAAAACGCTATGGGAGTTACAAAGTGTTTGTTAGTAAAATGTATTCGTTTAAAGGTTAACTTAATACATCACTAATGTGAATTAATGTTGTGAATGTCAGTTGGTTTAGTTAAGAACTCTATTAAAGGTAATATATTAGTAGTTTCGAACAATACACCACACGGTAACCGATTATTTGCTTAAACTTAATAGAACCAACTTCTTAACTACCAACTTAAATTGACCCTATATTAAAATTACAACTGTTCTTCTCTGACAGTTGTATTAAATAGCTATACTACGACACATTGACGAAGGTCGTAGTGTATCAATTTGATGACCCGGACTATCTATTATGGTAAACTGACTGACTGGGTGATACATATATTAACGCAAGGTCCAAACGGCTAGACCTAGAAACTTGAAATTTTGCACATAGATACCTTATATAATGTAGGCACCCACTAAGGAAGGATTTTTGGAAATTCAGACCCTGAGGGGGTAAAATAGGGGATGAAAATTTGAATGAAAAATCTTATTCCTTGAGTTAATAAACTTGAAACTAAGCGTAAATATTTATCAAAGAAAATTCTAAAGTTTGTATTTTTTTGTTTTTATAAACAACCCCGAAGAAATTGAACGCGCGGTTCGATTAACTCGAAACTCAGTATTTAATTTTATACCTAAAATAAAAAATAAAGAATAACGTGTATCAAAGTTTATTGAAAATCTATCTATAAGGGGGTGAAATGGGGTAGTCAATTTTAAAGGGAATTTTACTGCGTGCATTGGTTAACTCGAATTAATACCTAAAATACTTCTTTTAATTCCGATATTGCGATATTATAACCGAACTCCACACGAACGAAGTCGCGTGCAAAACCTAGTACCCACATGATTTTATAGAACTGAACGCTTGAATAGTTAATCGCTTCTAGTGGTCTTAGTTTGAATATTCGCAAATTTATGCATTCGAAAGATATTGCCTCTAGCAATATAGTTCCACCGACCATATATACGGGAACTCTTGAATTAATACTAGTAAGCCCATCGTATGCACTAGTGGTGCTTAGACCAAGCTGGTCTGAGGACCACTAGTGCATTAATTTTTTGCCAATTCTCCTTGGTCGTGTAAAGTAGGTAATTTTAAAAAAGATTCTGAACGCGAAGAGTGAAGAATCGCGATCTTTATATTATTTACAAACACGTAACTCAAACCGTTTATTTCAAATAAACCAGTTACAGGCAGGCACTTTTGAATTGTGACGGGGTTGGTCAGTCAGGCATAATATTAGTAACCCATACAAACACAAAGAGATAATAATAATAATGTAATAGAAATAAAATAGTATATTCTAGAGAAGCTCTTGCCAGTGCCGTGTATATAGGAAATTATCCCACGGGAACCGTACATTTTTCCGGGATAAAAAGCTTATACGCTATTCCAGACTATAATCTATCTTTGTGCCAAGTTTCATCCAGATCCGTAGAGTAGTTTTTGAGTTTATTCGTTACAAACATACATACAAATCTTTCCTCTTTATAATATTTTTAAGTATAGATAACCAACTACTTAGAGCTGACCTTTGTGGGTAGCCTCACCTATCGGCCTAGCATCGAGCGGGCCCACCGGTCACTCACCATATTAAGTACTTAGTTTATACATGCGAAAATAATAAATTACTTACATGAGCTATATGATGCCACCTATACATAAGCTTTCACGAATACCCTTCGTGTATTCATAAGAACATCTACCAAAAAGGAAAAACCCTATTTATAATTAAACCGTGGAGTTAAATTTAATTATAATTTATTAGTATTACAAATAGTAACCCTTTTACCGACAAAGTGACTGTATGTGACGGCTGACCGCGGCCATGTTGGTTGTTGGTACGGAATTATGAAATTCATACATTATTATTATTACACACTTTCCGTGTACATTTTAAATGAGTCAGGCGCAGCTCAGGTTTATTTTATTAATGTGAAATTGAAAATCGAATTAAATTGTATAGCTATTTAATAATATTTTTTTCTTTCAGGAGCTCGTGGCTAATTTATAACAGTCGCACGGGTCGAGCCATCTGGTTAATCTACGCTTACCGGATTTGGTCCGTGGATGGGCGAGATGAAACTCCTTCGTGCCTCAAAAAGCACGTTAATCCGACGGTCCCAGTTGTCATTCGTGGACCTTTGACAGTCGTTACGAGTCGCCAGTGCCCCGAAAATCTGACAGCCAGTCTAAACAAAAAAATATTGTATTACCCAGTTTATACTGACTGGGTTGTAGGGCTCAGAAAGGCAGTCGCTCCATGTAAAATACCGTTATCCAGCTGCATCCGGTTAGACAGATTTATTTAACAAGGTTCTTATTAATCTATCTGAGCGTATCCATTAAAGGCAAAGGTATCGATTGTATTCCATCTTAAATTCAAAGTTATTTTTGAATTTGTTTAAAAGGTAAGTACCTACCACTTGTCGCTTCGTAAGGAGAGGTCAAGTCGTCAAGGTACGAATACGAGTGGTATCATCAACTTGTGATCATTTTCTTGGAAGGAAATCGTATCGTAATCATAATCAGAAATCGTAATCATCGTATTACCCGGTAACTGGGATGTAAAGGGCAGATAAGCAGTCGCTCCATGTAAAATACTGGTATCCAGCTGCGTCCGGTTAGACTGGAAGCCCTAACATAATTAGAAAAGGACTAGGCAGATCGACTTCAATGAAACTCAAAAGTTACTGCAACTACTTAGTCTAAATATCGCATCCATGCATATATCATGTAAGATGTACCACAAAGTAATATCAGAGCTGATGTATGTTGATCAGCTCTGATATCACTCCATCCAGCAGGAAAATATGCGACTTTTTCAATCAATGTTACTTGGCCGTAGTACACGGGAACAGTTTCCTATCGGCATAACTAAAACTTGTTTGTGCCGTGAAGTTGGGCCATGTTAGTGCCGTCACGTTAGCTCGCCCCGTGTGACGCTCTATGCTGCATGCTACAAACATGTCAAGGACACACGGGGGAAAAGTTTGTAGGTCTTCTTCTTTTCGTGTAGTTAGTGACTAACCTGGTGTCAGAATTTTTATGCTGCCCATGAGCCTCTGACTTAGCTTCACATGCTGTTGAGAAACATCTCTCAGACATGCTGGTTTCCTCACGATGTTTTCCTTGACTGATTTTTAAGCACGTGATAATTTGTAGGTATCCCTTAGCTACCAAGGCTCTTTTAAAATTTAATTTGATTATAAATGTAATGCAATCGCAGCAAAGGATTTATATCAGCATCCTTATTTGTACCTGGTTCTCGTGTATGTATGGTATTAATTATTTTTCGAATGTTTTTTTTTTTAAATTACGGACGCTTTTTACGTTCTGTATCGTACTCACAAGTATAATTTCAACATTAATGATGTAACCCAGATTTTGTAACCATATTTTGATTTAGAAGAGTGTCCATCATGGAGTTTCTTGCCCGTTCTTCTCCATAGGTACCTACTGCTTTAGAATGCGCAACTAGCTTCATTTTTTTGGCTGACCGACCCCTTGATAATTCACCAAGTGCCTGTGTTTGGTTTATTTGAAATAAATGTTTTGGGTTTGGATCTGCAAGTTGGTAGGTATTTACAGTAAGAAGATGTAGATAGCGAGAATCATCGATTACTATGTGCTGAAAAGTACCTAAATCACTTACTATTTTGTAATGCATGACGGACTAAGACCACCACATCATTGGCTTCGGAAACGTCCAATGATATCGCGGAAGACCCAGACGTAGATGAACGAACGTCGAACTACACTACTACACTACTTTCGTTTTCTTATGAGGCATTGTTTCATATTGATAAGGATCGATTTCAAAATGGAAAGCGAGGCCTTTGCCCTGCAGTGGGACAATACAGGCTGATATTATTATGTACAGTCACGAGCACCAATATGTATACACCTACCTATTTTCGAAAGCGATTTTCTTGTAAAATAACTATTTCAACGGCGAGATGCGACATGTACCGTAAACCTATGGATTCGAATATGCAATGTGTGTGAAAACATTCAATTTCATTTAATAACCAAGCAGAAAACCGCTTATGAAATTAGTAAACCGTATACATAGTTTTGCTTGTGACTGTACATATGTCTTTTTGCGTATGCATCATTGTCACTATAGTCGTAAATTCAATAATGATCCTTATTGCCTGATTGTGTTATGGCAAATAAAACTGAATTTCGTTATTAACTTATTACGCATTTAAAATACGCCAATTACCGTAAATTATATAGTCACCGCGTATCCGTTTTCAATGGCATTACCGATAATATGCCTTTTGTCGTTGTATGATTGTGTCGGTTGATAACCGAAATCATATTTTTAACTGGAAAAATAAGAGCTTCTCCTCTTTATAAAAAAGTCAGGGAAAAAAATTGTTAGACAAATTGACTAGGTACAATTTTACATTGTCCATGTTATATTTAAACCACAACTGTAATTATTCTTTGAAAGTTGTATGAAATTTTTGATATATTTTCTGTCGGCAGGTTAGATCAGGCGGTGGAGTGTCGCTGACCACTTAGCATAAAATATGTTTTTTTAATTTCATTTATAGGCAAATAACGATAACATTTACAAAATGGTTTCGGCAATGTCAACCATAAACACCAATAAAAAGCAATGTTGTGCCTGTCCTGGGTAATCAAGTCTTTTAAGTATGCCATAATGTTAAAAAAAATATTACGCATTCAATAAAAATGAAAAATGGCAGTGTATAGGAAAGAAAGATATTTTTGCCTGTATACCGAATCGTTTGTTAGACAGTACTGTAGAGCCTTAGAGTAAAACCTTATGTTGTACAAGGCTGGAAATTATCTGACGGCATTCGAACCTTTCAAATAATTATAAGATAGTTAGGTTTTTACAGATTCTAGACTTGACGTCCCGCAGCAAAGCTTAACAGATGGATTCGTTATAACAAAGTGAAAATATAATAACATACGTTTAAACTGCTAAAGCGTTTATCTTCATAGTATAGAAGCCCTATACCCACATTACACGCTCTACCACTGAGCCCCCTCAGTAGAGGATCTTCCATCCTCTACATTTTGGTGGAGTACGCCAGAGTCTCCACTAGAAGACGCGGTACGATCCCGCTCGTCTGTTTTTCGGTGTGTGCAGAACCTAATAATATCTGCACGAACATAATAATATAAAATACGAAATATATAACGGAAAACTGTTTCAACAAGTATTCTACGAGTATATGTTTATGCCTCCTGTTCGTGGTGCGCAATATTATAAAAACGACGCCCTAGTCGTATATATGAAGCAAAGCGATTAAAGCAGGCGAATGAAACAACGCCTGGATATTTAAAGCTAAGTGGTTTATATAGTTGTTATTATGGTTAACATGGAGAGCATGATTGTTTATTCCGCCTACAACGGCGTATGCTTTGAGGATTTCTTAGCCGAATTTCAAGTGTTAGCCATTGATAAGAAGTGGATTAAGAGCAATTGGGCTCTGATTATGGGCGCATTTATGCAGGGTCCAGCCCGCATTTATCATTCGACGATTATGTATAATGATCAGGAGATCAGTTTTGAAGCGATGTGTGACGCACTGAGGAAAGAGTTCCCGTGCAGAGTTCACAAAAGAATGTGTGCTCCATTTGTGTTGGAAAATGTAGTAAATGTTGCTGTGGAGGATGTTTCCTCACCTGGCGCAACACAAGAGCTGTCGGAGGAGTGCGGACAGGATAATTTTGTAAATATGTGTGTTGATGCTGTTGTAATTTCTAGCGCAACAGAAGAGAAGGTGCTAGATACGGAGCCAAGCTGCCTTGTGAGCAGTGATGATGATGATGATGTTGTTAGCAGCGTTGATGACGACGTTGATGATGCTGTTAGCGCTGACGCGCAAAGCTGCCTGGACGGCTGTGATGTTGATGAGGAGACGGAAGTGTTCGAGTCAGAACACGAGGAAGAACTGGACGAATCGGGTCGGTCTAGTCCTGTTATTAATGTTGATTCTGTTTCAGAGCATAATAATGAATTTTACCATGATCACGATGTGGAATTCAATAAAAATAACATCGCTGTTGATCGTGTTGATGAAGTTGGGCGCTCATCCATAACATCTGAGGATGTTGCTATATTAAAGGATGATTTTGATATGCCGTATATATGTATAGGTCTCGTATCCATTTCATTGGATGTAAGTGTCTAGGAGTTGGTTGTGGTTGATGCGGAGTCGCATACATTGAGAAGCGAAATGGTGCAGGCGAAGGAAAATGAACCATTTATTGAATCTTCAACATTAGAGTTTTCGAAGATAGAGGCGGAGGAGAGTGAGCCTTTTGTTAGTTCTTTAGCGATTGCGGTTACAAACACTTATCGTAACTTGTTCATACATCGGCGCATAGTTAAAGCTGGAGTTAAACATGTTTGTAATATTAAAAAGAAAAACCAACAAACAAATAAAATTTTCTTGAACGGCTCTGTGACATATAAAAATAATGACAATTTCAGATTTAGACGTTTTCAGAAAATGACTTTGTATGTCAGAAGAATTAAAATGAAAAAGTTTGTTTCCAAAATTATGACCAAAAGAGGTCTTAGGAAAACTCGTAAACTTTTTGAAAATAAATTTGCTTTTTTACAGTATGTGTTTACAAAATCAAATAAAAAGAGGTTTCGAAACATTTTTAATAGATGGAAGTTTTCACTTTTTAGAATTATATAATTACAACTCCAAAATGTTTTCATATCATGTCGCTGCATAATTTTTGAGATAAGTAGTAGCGAACAAAAACATTGTACATGTAAATAGATTAAAACCTTTTTATGTTAGGATTTAATTGGCAATACTTAGATGTCATCTGTCGACATGTCAGTCATGACAATGTCATGTAGTTGTAAACAAACATGCTGGACTCATTATTTTAGCTTGGTTTTAAGATATAGTTTATTGATGCATATCTCTTTGTGTTCATTGCATAATATGGTGATCAAAAATGAATGAGACGCTGCCGGATGAGCGTGTGGGAGACACACCTCGCCGCGTCAAAGCGTCAGAGGGAGCGACACTTCGTCTTCATATTTCTCTAGTGCTAGGGTTTAGCATGATCGTGCTCCAGAGCATTTTATCACTCTCGTCCTGAGTTGAGGCCTACTTTGCTAACGGGGCGTAGCCTTGCAAAGTGTGTCAGGTTGACACAATTGGTCTAACTGAGGATGGGGTACCCATATCTTGGTACCCATATTGTGGTTTCATATCTGGAGTATGGGCATGAAACGTTTTTAAGTTCAGCCTTCTTTGCAGTCAACCCCATCAGGGTCGATATGAACTTTCATATTATTGTTTGTTTTCGGAGGCTGGCTGCACCCTTTGCCCCGGGTTTTGGTGCAGTGGGGTTCAAACTGGCCTAGCGTTAGTTTGTGTGCTCATGGGCACACATTAATGCATTCATGGACTCTTGTGATGTCGTAAGATTCGCTTTGCCAGAGTTGAGCCTGCCTTTGCAAAGGCCAGACCTCACATGTAGATTCTCCCGGGGATAGGTAATTTTAATATTAGGCTAGGTAGGGGTAGGAATAGATAGATTCGGATGCCAAGAGTAAAAGTGCTTAGTTATTTTAAAACTAAGTGTTCCCTTTTACTCAAGGGGGGCGTAGCTGATGTAGAGCCTTAGAGTAAAACCTTATGTTGTACAAGGCTGGAAATTATCTGACGGCATTCGAACCTTTCAAATAATTATAAGATAGTTAGGTTTTTACAGATTCTAGACTTGACGTCCCGCAGCAAAGCTTAACAGATGGATTCGTTATAACAAAGTGAAAATATAATAACATACGTTTAAACTGCTAAAGCGTTTATCTTCATAGTATAGACGCCCTATACCCACATTACACGCTCTACCACTGAGCCCCCTCAGTAGAGGATCTTCCATCCTCTACAGTACTTACCCAGGTACATAAAGGGCTAAGGAAGGAACTTGGATGGGTTTTAGTCAGTAAGTAAGAGTCTAACACTACTTTCCGCTCCACCCAGAGCGGGAGGAGTCATTTGACGATTTCCCACCGTCATAAAAAAAAGGCTACTACCTAGAGCTACTTCATATAAAGCTATACTACTAACTACCCCCGCTGATCAGAATCACAAATAAGTAGCATGTTTCCTTTCAAATTGATTGTTATGTAGAGAGGGTTTTATTGTTCTCCCGCGGTCCGTTTACGATCCAGTGTGAGGCGTTATGGCTTGTTTATCGAGGATTTTAGCCGCGCTGGCTTGTTTGGTATATCGTTATTTGTAATATAAAGGATAAATATATGTAACAAAGATATAATTCTTTATTTTTTCATTTTAATACCTCTATTAAGTACATTTTTAAATATTTTTATAAATACATTTAAAAATATAATAGTAGCCCACCGGTGTCGGGACCTTTGTCCAAGCTACCGGTGGTCAGGGCTCCTGAGAGAGGAACGTCCTAACTATACGCGCCGTGTCCAAGAGTACCGCTTTCTGGATCAAGCCCTTGATCCAACTGCCTAACGAGAGCCTCTTCAGATGCTGGTCGAGGCTCTTAGCTATTATGCCATTAGCCGTTACGACTATCGGCACAATGATTGCTGTATCCATATCCCACATGTCGACAACCTCGCGGGCCACGTCAAGATACTTCGTCTGCTGATAAGAAAGATTATTATTAGTCTTTAAAAACTAATTTCTGCCTTAGTGACCAATCTTAGCGGAGGCCCGCCTTCGGCGCGTGGTGCTAAAGTGTACAAGCGTGTGCGCAGAAACAGTAGTACCTACCTACCTACTTTCTCTTCCGTCAATATCATAGTCCTATGGGATGGTAATCCGACACGACCAGAGAGACATCAGATGCAGAGCTTAACGTTTTAAAAATAAATCATACAGACGAACATATAACCTCCTTCTTGTTTTGAAGTCTGTAAAAAACCAATAAATACAAGCTACAAGATCCGACAATACACCAGCAAACAGAGACATGTTTACGAACCTGGCAGCAGCAAACAATAATACTCTTCTCACGGTGCCAATAACCTGAAGGCACCGTGATTTAATCGCCATCTTTGTTGCACGTGTGTAACCCCCAAAGACATCGTCCTTCTGACCCAGAGCTCACGGACAACTCGAAGGCAACAGTCCCCGAACGCATTGAAGCAATTAGTTAAAAATATTTTGATTTAAAAGAGTGTCCAAAGAGTTCCTGCCCATTCTTTTCGATGGGAACCTTTAACACTTGGAAACGGGCAAATAACTTCATCTTTACCTTGGCAACTCAAAAGTATCTGATAATCGTTTAATTGGAGAAAATGCAGCAGTTTAGTTGCTGATTCCTGTCATCCAGGCCGGCTGAAATGGCAGCGGAACTGTCCGGAACAGAAAGGGCTTAGGAAGGAACATTGATGAGTTTTAGTCAGTAAGGGTCTGACACTCTCTTCCGCTCCACCGAGAGCGGCTGAAATTGGTCTTATTTGCCAAAACACCACACCACAAACGACTTGAAATACGTGTTGTGGCGTGACTCCAGCTTCTCAACCCTTAAGGTCCAACTTGTCTTCTCTCGTACATACTCTACGACCTCCTTAACCTTCGTAGTGTGATGTAGCCTGGACACATAGAGCTGCGTTGTAGGTGTTGCCGAACGCAGTATACGTATATAGCAGGGTCCTGCCGGCGCGGTCCCGCACTGGTTCCGACTAGGAGGCTTGTTTCTCTTCTTCCTCTCCACTTTCGCGAAGCCATGCTTGTCACACATGTCTGCGGCTAGGCCTATCTGCATTGATGTTTATAATTAGCGTAAAAAGAAGACGAAGGATTATGACGCTATATGCGTTACTTCTCGATTGATTTGACTTATCTAAAACATCTACAGACAGCGAAGGTTCATCTTTATGGACAGCATCAAATCACTTGAAACTCTTAAAATTTCAGAAATTGTTGCTACTGCTCTAGGTATTAACATAGCAACTTTATGTGGCCGTGATGAAATTCACAAACACTACAATTCATTTTTAGGTATAAAAATAGATAGTAAGCTGACATGGAAACCACATATCGAAGAAATTTGTCTAAAATTAAATAAATCTGCTTATGCACTATTTCAGTTATCAAAAAAGTTGATACACAAACACTTTTAATAGCGTATCACGGATTGGTTGCATCAGTTCTGAGGTTTGGTGTTATTTTTTGGGGGCAATCTACTGAAAGAGAGACTGTAAAGCGCAAAAACGATGTATTAGATCCATGTGTGGCTTAAAAACTACCGAAACTTGTGCACCACATTTTAAATCTTTAAAATGACTGACTATGCCAGCTATGTACATCTACGAGACTGCCTTGTTTGTTAAAACTAATTTACACCTTTTTACGAAAATTTCCGATGTAAAAAAAACTCCAATGCGTTCTCAATATGTGAACCAATTGTGCGACATAAAATGCAGAACCGCTTTGATGAAAAAGAGTTTCTTTGGAATGGCTTCAAAGATTTACAACAAAGTACCCGATAGTATAAGAACATTGCCACTATCAAAATTTAAAAAAGCTCTCTCCTCTCTATTAATAGAAAAATGTTACTATACTGTTCCAGATTTTATAAATGACTAGCACTTTGCCCGCGGCTTCGCTCCCGTGGTCTTTCCCGTGGGACCCGTTATTTTTCCCGGGATAAAAAGTAGCCTATGTTACTTCTAGAAAACTAAGCTTTCCAACGGTGAAAGAATTTTTAAAATCGGTCCAGTAGTTTTTGAGCCTATTCATTACAACCAAACAAACAAAGTTTTCCTCTTTATAATATTATATATAGTATAGATAATATTTTTTAATTTTTTAGCTTATCTTTCATTATTGTTTGTTTTTTTTTTCACATTTTATTTAACATTTGTATGCCTTTGCGGTAAAACATAGCGCTCAAATATGTTAACCGAACACCTTTATGTAAATACCAATGTTTAACAAATAAAGTTTCTGATTCTGATTCACCAACTTAAATTGCCCGTATATTGGACCATAGAATGCGGGGCTCAGATATTGCTAACATCTGCGGTCTTTAGTGCCGAATTCCGAGCGGTTTCGAATCCGAAGCACAGTCTATTTTGTGTGAATTGTGTGCTGGTTGAATTGGGTAAAAGGGCTAAGAAGTTTACGAGAACACGCTGAATCGAGGTGGCTCCAGAGAAAGATGTCTGGAAGGATTTGGGGGAGGCCTTTGCTCAGCAGCGGGACAGTGAAGGCTAAGGAAAAAAAAATGAAGCACACACTGTAGAATTAATAGTCGCATGTGTTGCATAACATAGCATAATCAGCCTATTATGGTACCTCTGCTGGAACACGGCTCTGTGAGAGGGAGTGGGAAACTTTCACACTTATAATATTAGTTCGTCGAACGTTCTTCACTATACATAGTATAAAACAAAGTCGTTCTCTGACCCTATATCCCTATGTATGCTTAAATCTTTAAAACTACGCAACGGATTTTGATGCGGTTTTTTTAATAGATAGAGTGATTCAAGAGGAAGGTTTATGTGTATAATTTGTCGACATATTTTGCGGGCGAAGCCGCGGGCGGAAGCAAGTATTAAATACACGGATTTTTTAAACAGTTTTCCACTACTATTTAGAAAATGTATTCCTGAAGGTTTGTGCGCGCTAAGGCGAGCGCTACCCCCAAGCTGGAACGGACTGGGGCCGCCCTCAAGCGGCTCTTGCCCAATTTGAGGGGGCCAAACGCCTCCTGCCGGAGGCTTTACGCGGGAGTCGTGCGGTCCATGGCCCTTTACGGGGCCCCGGTGTGGGCGCGTTCACTGCGGCGGCGAGCCGCCCACTATCTGAACGCGCCCCAAAAGGTGGTAGCCATACGGCTTATCCGGGGGTACCGCACGATATCGGGCGAGACGGCAAACCTCCTTGCCGGACTGCCGCCGTGGGATCTGGAGGCGATAGTCCTCGCGCGCCTGTTCGAGTGGCGCGCGGAGGTACTAAGCCGGGGGGAAACTCCGTTTCCGCAGCAAATTGCGGCGGAGCGGACGGATCTCCGGCGCGATCTCATGGCGGCCTGGAATCAGCGACTGTCGCAACCCAGCGCAGGGCACGCCACGATAGTGGCGGTAAGGCCCCTCTTTGAGGAGTGGCTAGAGAGGCGTCACGGGACTTGGATGTTTCGGGAGGTTCCTGCACATCATCAGGCGGGAGGAAACGCCCGGGTGTCACCACTGCGAGGATCGCCCAGAGGACACGGTAGAGCACACGGTGCAAACCTGCCCCGCATGGGCGGAGCACCGCCGTGTCCTCGTAGAGGCGATCGGCGGCGGCGACCTCTCGCGCCCGGCGCTGGTGCAAGCCATGGTCCGGGGCGAGAGGGAGTGGGAGGCAGTCACCTCTTCTGCGAAAAAGTTATGCTCGCGAAGGAGGTGGCGGGATGGGAGAGAGAAAGGTCCTCCCGTCCCAGCCGCCGCAGGAGACGCCCCGGGCGTCGGGAGCCACGTGACGACTCCCGGCCACCGTAGGCGCAGGCCTGCGGACGGTGAGTAATGGGTGACTCACCGTCCGATCAGCACCAGACCCGTGCCGTACGGCGCGTAAATGTTCCACGCGCGCCTCAAAGAGATGTCAGCATATGAAGGGGCCCCTCAGGGCCAAGGCTGCCGGGTAAGCGGGATTGTCCGAAAGGGTTACCGCTACCCCGGAACATAAAGGGCTACGGAAGGAACATGGATGGGTTTTAGTCAGTAAGAGTCTGACACTCCCTTCCGCTCCACCCAGAGCGGGAGCAGTCATTGGATGATTTCCCAGCCTTAAAAAAAAAAAAAGGCGAGCGCTAAGCCGAGCCGCTAGTCTTCTATCTATATCTATACATATAATTGTAGAAAAGTGGTGTCTGTACAATAGAAATATATAAAAAAAGTAGCAGGGGTTGTTATTATATCGATGCCGAACCCGAAATTGTAATTCATTTTTTTTGTCTGTTTGTCTGTGTGTTTGTGCACGCTAATATCAGAAACGGCTTATTCGATTTAGATACGGTTTTCACTAATATATTGTAGTAAGCTTCACTTAACATTTAGTGTTTATTTCATGTCAATCGGTTCATAAATAAAAAAAGTTATGTCAATTTAAAGAACCACGGCAAACATTTGTTAAGGTTTTGTATCAGAGTATGTATACGCATCGCGCCTGCGCGTCCGTGGCTATATAAAGCGCGCTGAGAGCCGCGCCGCTGTAACCCCCGATCCAGCTGTCCCTTGCTGTCCTCCCCCAGCGACGCCCTAAGCCGAGGTCCGTACCCCACAGGGGGTGCCCTTAGCGTGTAGTCGCTTAGTTTGTAAATTATTAAGCCCTGGCTGGAGGCTATAATTCTTTTGTGGTATCCACAGGCAAGTCCGGTTAAGCAGTATACAACCCTATGGTTGAGCTGCGAGATGCCATTATCAAAAAAAAAACACGCCGCTGCCATAAGGATTCAGTTATTCATAGCGAACGCACGTATCCTGGAGAGAAAAGGCGAATAGTTGCATATAGCTGAGAAAATAAATTTGAAGATCTGGAACACCTGATGTGGAACTCCAAGAGCCCAGCTACACTATATCAGATATTGGTATGACGTCTTAGCAAAAGTTGTTCAGTCTGATGAGCACTCTCTGTTGACGCATAAAAATTTAAGATCTGGGACACCTGTTGTGGAATTCCAAGAACCCAGCTACACTATAACATATACAGAGTTGATACGACAGAGGGGCTTTCCTTTAAACAGCTTATACTAGGAACCATTTTCAAGCTCTGTACCAAAAATCAATTAAAAAGGAGCAGTAGTTTAGTCTAGTTAGTTTGAACACGATGTATCTTTCCTAACAGCGCTCCGGCGTGCACGCGTCGTCGGTGCCGTTGCGTTACAAGGTCAGTTTTTATTTACAAAGGGTGGTTGCGTTTTACTCTGATTTGAAAGCTATTTAGTTTGTTTGAAAAATAAAAACCTCATTTTTATTTGATTTTTATACCGTACCGAGTTAATACAAAACACGTATAGTCTACGTAGTGTAATTTAATGCCCCTCTGTCATATCAACTCTGTATAGGAATGACGTCTTAGCAAAAGTTGTCCAATCTGATGAGCACTTTCTGTTGACTTATAAAAATCGAAGATCTGGAACACCTGTTGTAGAACCAGAACTCCAAGAGCCCAGCTACACTATAACACATATAGGAATGACGTCCTAGCAAAAGTTGTTCGGTCTGATGATTTCCTATTGACTTATAAAAATCGAAGATCAGAAACATCTGATGTGGAAATCAGCTATCACTAATTTCACTGTATAATTATAAAATTACATAAGCTGGGAGTACTTCCACGCGGTGAAGGCGGTAACAGTTTAGGACTGATTTTCGCTGACGATGGTATATCATTGAAGATTTGACTGTAGGTACTGGCCAAAACTCCCATTTATTTTTTTATTTTATAGAGTTGCAGCCGGATGATTTCAAACAGCATCAAGTATCTCGTGACGCTCTTTGGTAGATTCTTGGGATCTTAATATGATCTTCAATCTTGTAGCTCTTTTGGAACATTGGGAAAGATGTGACCTCTTTCTAGGCATGGTTATAGTTTTATTGTGAATATAAGTGATCAATTAAAATCTAATGGACTGCTCCCAGGCGTTATCGGGTAGGATACTGTGTCACGAAGATAAATAGAAAAGAAAATTAAACACTCAAATAACATAAGTCCGAAGGCATATTTATTTGGTAAAATAAAAAAATAAATGGGAGTTTTGGCCAGCAGAGTCAAATTTTTAATGATATCCTAAGCACGGGGGCAGCACATCAAGTTACCACAATCTGTCAAAGGACCATGCAAAAAGTCGTCGTCGTCGTTGATAGTATTTCAACTTTATTGCAAAGACATAAGGTTCATTTTTAATTGAGAAAATTTGACAGTTAGGGATAGCTTGATGTGCTGGCGTCTGTACCATCGTCAGCGAAAATCAGTCCTAAACTGTTACCGCCTTCACCGCGTGGAAGTACTCCCAGCTTATGTTATTTTATAACTATACAGTGAAATTAGTGATAGCTTTGATTTCCACATCAGATGTTTCTGATCTTCGATTTTTATAAGTCAATAGGAAATGACCATCAGACCGAACTTTTGCTAAGACGTGTCCTATATGTGTTATAGTGTAGCTGGGCTCTTAGAGTTCTACAACAGGTGTTCCAGATCTTCGATTTTTATAAGTCAACAGAACAGTCAACGTCATTCCTATACAGAGTTGATATGACAGAGGGGCATTAAATTACACAACGTATACTATACGTGTTTAGTATTAACTCGGTACCTACGGTATAAAAATAAAAATGAGGTTTTTATTTTTTTAAACAAGCTAAATAGCTTACAAATCAGAGTAAAACGCAACCAACCTTTGTAAATAAAAACTGACCTTGTAACGCCGCGGCACCGACGCGTGTACGCCGGAGCGCTGTTAGGAAAGATACATCGTGTTCAAACGGGGCAAAAACTTAAAAAAACATTTGCGAATAAACTACTGCTCCTATTTAATTGATTTTTGGTGCAGAGCTTGAAAATGGTCCCTAGTATATGCTGTTTGAAGGAAAGCCCCTCTGTCGTATCAACTCTGTATATGTTATAGTGTAGCTGGGCTCTTGGAATTCCACAACAGGTGTACCAGATCTTATATTTATATGCGTCAACAGAGAGTGCTCATCAGGCTGAACAACTTTTGCTAAGACGTCATTCCAATATCTGTTATAGTGTAGCTGGGCTCTTGGAGTTCCACATCAGGTGTTCCAGATCTTCAAATTTATTCTCTCAGCAGAAAATGCTCATCACGCGGAACAATTTTTGCTACGGTGCTATTTTTGTATCTCTTATAGTTTAGCTGGTCTGTTGCGGTTCAGCATCAGGTGTTCAAGTTTCCAATATAAATTATAGTCTATTTCTTGCCCAGACTTAAAACCTACACAACAAAAAAGTCCAGTAGTTCCGAAGATTAGCGTGTACAAACAAACAGACATACAGACAAACAGACCGATTTTTTTTGGTTTCGTGCTCTATTACTGTTTCTAAACCATTCAATCATTATTTTTTTAATATATTCAATGTACAGACACATTTTTTTTACTGTTTTATTATATTATAGATAGATTTCAAGGAAAGTTTTGAAAAAGAACCTAACCTACAAGTACAAACCCTAAAATATAAATAAATGAAATATGCAAACAGTCAGTATTCAAGTGAATCGCAATAATCGAATGCAACTATTCGCCTATACTCTCTAGGATACGTGCGTTCGCTACGAATAACTGAATCCTTATGGCAGCGGCGTGTTTTTTTTTTGATAATGGCATCTCGCAGCTCAACCATAGGGTTGTATACTGCTTAACCGGACTTGCCTGTGGATACCACAAAAGAATTGTAGCCTCCAGCCACGGCTTATAATAACTTACAAACTAAGCGACTACACGCTAAGGGCACCCCCTGTGGGGTACGGACCTCGGCTTAGGGCGTCGCTGGGGGAGGACAGCAAGGGACAACTGGATCAGGGGTAACAGCGGCGCGGCTCTCAGCGCGCTTTATATAACCACAGACGCGCAAGTGCGATGCGTATACGTACTCTGATAGAATACCTTAACAAAATGTTTGCCGTGATTCTTTAAATTGACATAACTTTTTTATTTATGAACCGATTGACATGAAATAAACACTAAATGTTAAGTGAAGCTTACTACAATATATTAGTGACAACCGTATCTAAATCAAATAAGCCGTTTCTGATATTAGCGTGCATAAACACACAGACAAACAGACAAAAAAAAATACAATTTCGGGTTCGGCATCGATATAATAACAACCCCTGCTACTTTTTTTTAATATATTTCTATTGTACAGACACCACTTTTCTACAAATTTATTATATGTATAGATAAAACTATAACCATGCCCAGAAAGAGGTCAAATCTTTCCCAATGTTCCAAAAGAGCTAAAAGATTGAAGATCATAAGATCCTAAGAATCTACCAAAGAGCGTCACGAGAGACTTGATGCTGTTTGAAAACATCCGGCTGCAACTCGCTCCGTGGAAAACTCTTCGGATCGCGAAGCACGCCTTCGTGTTTTCAGCGTTTTTACGCATCTACATCCAGGTCTCTAGAGACCAGTGAAGAATATGATGCGCGACTGACCGCAGATCGTGCAAGTCATGCATTGTCTCGCGAGTCGGAGAGGTTCATGGATAGAGAATTACGCTTGAGTTCCAAGCGTATCTACGCATCGAGTTCTAGGTCTCTAGAAACAAGTGGGGAACGTGATACGCGACTGACCGCTGATCGTGCAAGTCATGCATTGTCTCGCGAATCGGAGACGTTCACGGATAGAGAATTACGCTTCAGTTCCAAGCGTATCTACGCATCGACTTCTAGGTCTCTAGAGACAAGTGGGGAACGTGATGCGTGACTGACCGCTGATCGTGATTCAGATCTTCGATTTTGACGACCCCGTTGTCGCTGGCATAAGCAACAGGATACGCGTACGAAGTCGCGGGCAGAAGCTAGTTATAAATAAATCTAGGCATCTCACCTGTTCATGACCGAAACAATGGGCCGCCCTGCGACGTAATCTCCTCCTGCCAGACTATGGGCCCCCATGGGCCTGCCATGTTGTATCGATCACGTCACGGCGCATCTCACGTCGCGTCACGTTGGGACCGCCGAACTACGTCAGGGGTGTTACACCACACATGTACCTACTTTGTTTTTTTTTGTTTGGAATAGGAAAAGCTTTGCAAGGAAATTATCGTTAGTACACAGGCCAGCACATCAAGTTACCCCAATCTGTCAAATTTCTTAGATAGTTTGACGTTCAAAAGTGTCTTTCTTGTGCCTATTTGAAATAAATGATTTTACTTTTGACTTTGACTTTTTTTTCAACTTTACTTCAAAAGGAAAGTTCATTTTCAAATGCAAAATTTGACAGTTCGGTAGAGCTCCATGTGTCTGTACTTAAAGAGACATTTCTGCTCACATAAAATAGACTTGGGACTTAATTAACCAAAGAAACTGAACGATCAGCGTGTCAAAACCGCGTGCGCGCGCTATTATAGTGTCAATATTTTGAATTTTTTGCTGTTGAACGCAGTATTTTTCTCCCCGATAAAGTAAAATAAAATATTATGTAAAAATAAAATAACATTGTACTCACTGACAGACAGACAACCCTATTCCCTTAGATGACTGATGCTGGGTCCCAGAGGAACAAAAGTAGTTCAAGTAAATACGTTATTTTAACCTCAATCACTCCGGGGTTCTACCCCGTGGGCCGTGACTTCTTTGAGGCTGGGAGTTTGCATGAAGCCATTTTCTTTTGAAGAAGGAAAGTTAAATTGAGGTAGAAAGTGATGAATATTTGCATCGTTTTGAAAATTGTATGGCAATTTATTATAAACAAGGGACTTCGTCCAAAGTGATGGTCGCAAACATTCCCAAGGGAATGGACTACCGGGCTTAAAGTATCGTATGGCCTAACGCAGGTGTATGCCAAATTTCATAAAAATCCGTTCAGCTATTAGGTAGGGCTTTAAAACTTAACAGACATACAGACTGAGTAACTTTCCCATTAATAATGTTTATGGATATGGACTTTGTTGCCTTTTTATTACTAACCCTGGTCTGAAAATAGGGTTTTATAAATAATACTAGCTTTTGCCAGCGGCTTCGCCCGCGTGTATGTGCCACGGGAACCGAACATTTTTCCGAGATAAAAAGTAGCTTATATGATATTCTAGACTATAGTCTATCTTTGTGCCAAGTTTCATCCAGATCATTTAAGTACTTTTTGGGTTTATTCGTTACAAACATACATACAAATCTTTCCTCATTATAATATTATATTTTAGAATACTTCCGAATTTCTATATTATATTCGATCAAACATGTTGTTATTAATTTTCAAAACATATTTACTAACCCTTTTTTTTTTTTTTTTAAGGCTGGGAAATCATCCATTGACTGCTCCCGCTCTGGGTGGAGCGGAAGGGAGTGTCAGACTCTTACTGACTAAAACCCATCCATGTTCCTTCCGTAGCCCTTTATGTTCCGGGGTAGCGGTAACCCTTTCGGACAATCCCGCTTACCCGGCAGGCTTGGCCCTAAGGGGCCCCTTCATATGCTGACATCTCTTTGAGGCGCGCGTGGAACATATACGCGCCGTACGGCACGGGTCTGGTGCTGATCGGACGGTGAGTCACCCATTACTCACCGCCCGCAGGCCCGCGCCTACGGTGGCCGGGAGTCGTCACGTGGCTCCCGACGCCCGGAGCGTCTCCCGCGGCGGCTGGGACGGGAGGACCTTTCTCTCTCCCATCCCGCCACCTCCTTCGCGAGCATAACTTTTTCGCAGAAGGAGGTGACTGCCTCCCACATTTACTAACCCTTAAGATGTTTACTAAGCCCACTTAACGAGTAAAAGCTGCTTAGTAGAATCATTTCGTAGAATCGTCACAAATCTCATACATATTGAGATGACAGCGTGACAAGAGAGATTGACGTGTGTCACGGCAACTCACTTGTAAATGCGTAAACTCTGCGTAGAAACCTAATTGTATTGGCGAGGCGCTACACACTTTCGTTTTACCAGAGTTTACTAGTATTTTAGAATTTATTTATCCTATTTGCGTATCGTTAAGCGTACTGAGTGACGCCTCCAATCCATATGAACCGATGATTTTAATTTTAAGTTTATGAAGGTGGCTAGGACGTTTATAAAAGTCAAACTAGTTGCAGAAGTGGGACAGGGTGTTGTGATGCAGCTATAAAGAGGAATAGACCTCTCACGTAGGAAGAACAGTCAACTACGTAAAGCTGAGTAGATTATTTGATTTTATATCTCATAGCTGATATTTCGAATGTCAGCTATAAACGTGTAATAAAATAGATGTCTGATTGTTCCGTGGTAAAGTCAGTCCTTAACCTAATTAAATGACATGACTAATAATAGTGCCAAAACAACATCCTGACACTGAAAAAAAATTGAGAATACAACGTGAAGCAATAGATGTCTCTTGCCCTTAGCGGCTATGGCTTGTTTTAATTAAATTTTTACATATTTAATAACGAATGCTTTTAACGTTTTTCATCGTTCTCACATGTATAATAATAATATAAATGATGTAACCAATTTTAGTTCCCATATTTTGCTTAAAAGAGTGTCCGTGGACTTTATTGCCCGTTCTTCTCCATAGGTACTGTAGAGCCTTTTCTTTTTTTTTTTAAAGGCTGGGAAATCATCCAATTACTGCTCCCGCTCTGGGTGGAGCGGAAGGGAGTGTCAGACTCTTACTGACTAAAACCCATCCATGTTCCTTCCGTAGCCCTTTATGTTCCGGGGTAGCGGTAACCCTTTCGGACAATCCCGCTTACCCGGCAGGCTTGGCCCTGAGGGGCCCCTTCATATGCTGACATCTCTTTGAGGCGCGCGTGGAACATATACGCGCCGTACGGCACGGGTCTGGTGCTGATCGGACGGTGAGTCACCCATTACTCACCGTCCGCAGGCCCGCGCCTACGGTGGCCGGGAGTCGTCACGTGGCTCCCGACGCCCGGGGCGTCTCCTGCGGCGGCTGGGACGGGAGGACCTTTCTCTCTCCCATCCCGCCACCTCCTTCGCGAGCATGACTTTTTCGCAGAAGGAGGTGACTGCCTCCCACTCCCTCTCGCCCCGGACCATGGCTTGTACCAGGGCCGGGCGCGAGAGGTCGCCGCCGCCGATCGCCTCTACGAGGACACGGCGGTGCTGGGTGAAACCTTTTGTTGAACATTAATCTGACAGCATTCGAACCTTTGAATTATGAATAGAATAGTTTGATCGGTTTTTATAAAAGTTAAGGGGCTTAGCCTTTAGCAGCGTCGCTTGGCAGTTGTGTTCGGTGCAAAGTAATATAATAATTGGTTATCCGCTAACTGTGTGTTTGCTTTGATAGCGTAGCAAATCCCTATTCACACACAGAACACACGCTCTACCTCTAAGCCCCCTAAGTGAAGGTGCACGACCTTCACAGTACCTACTGATTTGGAACGGGCATCTAGCTTCATTTTTATGACTGACCAACCGTATGATAATTAAAAAGTAATTGGTTTATTTGAAATAAATACGTTGAGTTTGAGTTTGTCAGTGAAAAGTCACTAGCAAACTATAATACGTTAAGAACTTCATGCCTTAAGCATTTTTCAGCACATTTTTTAAGCATTTTTAAGCATTTTTCATTAAATGATTAGTGTTAAAGTTGACGATTCAATAGAGCTACCAAATACAACACTGATGTAAACAAAACCTTTCTCTCCAATTTTAACTTTGTAGAAAGTCAAATAACAAAATACGGTTTACAAATTGCAATAAATCCCGTTCAAAAGCGAGCCTACAGCGTGACGCGTGACACGAGATTGATATGTGACGTGTCACGGCAACGTGTTTTTAGAACATGATGGTTACATAGAAAGCTTGCAAAAACTGTGTTAGATTCGATGGCTTAACTGATTTCATAGAATATAATTCTGGTTACTTGTTGGTACCAAAAATAGATTAAAAACATGAAATAATCAGTTCCAAAACTATTGCAATTGTAAATGCAAATTGTTAGGTACCTAATCAGAGTACTTAATTAACTTTACCTAGTTAGGTTCATTACATTTAATATAGTTAAACTAATTTCTACCTGTGGCTTTGCCCGCGAGGTCGGATCATACAAAAAGCTTTTGTTGGCTTTTTTACGTACCTTATTGAGTAACAAACATACAAACTTTTGTAATATTAGTAGGATATCTAGCGACCCGCCCCTGCTTCGCACAGTTTTACGACTTGACAAAACATTAATAGTTTATTATTATTTTATTTTCTAAAAAAATAATAACAATTTATTAAACGCAAAAACCGTCCAGAATAATTCTTCTCTAGACTAACACGAAAAGGGACTTGAATTAATAATACGAGCTAGTGTAGGTATGTCACTAGTATTTTATGGCGAAAGTTTGTGTGTGTGTGTGTTTGTTACTTCTTCACGCAAAAACTTCTGAACGGATCTGGATCTTTGGCACAGAGATAGATTATAACTGGGATTAACATCCACGTGGGCAGAAGCTAGTTTATCCTGTATATGTAAGCAAAAGGTTACATACATACAAAAGGAAATGCTACAGACCACCAAACTGAACAACTTTTACTATGGGACCAACTCTGAATTGGTGAAAAAAATATCAGCTGTTCCCTACTTTTCGACGAGTCACGTGACCAAAAATGTATAGAACAGCTGATTTTTTTTCACGATTTCGGAGTTGGTCCCATAGTATGTACCTACAGAGGCCAGCACATCAAGTTACCACAATCTGTCAAATTTCTTTGATAGTATTTCAACTTTACTGCAAAGACATAAGGTTCATTTTGAATTGAGAAAATTTGACAGTTAGGGATAGCTTGATGTGCTGGCGTCTGTACCCTTTCGATTACACCCTGTATATAATATCAAGTCTAGCATTTAAGTAACGGGACAGGACCCCGAGAATTCATTTACCCTAATTCACCTTCATCGCCTTATTTTCTGAAAGTCAGTCAGGATCCAAGGTCAGGATGCTCTTCAACATTACGTCTGGTTATTCACTTTGTTACATAAATTCATAAATTATACTAACTAAATGCTATTTACATTAGCTAGACTGAAAAAATATTGAGTTATTCCAAATAACTAACTCTTTTGAATTCGTTGTATTTATTTTATACAAATTAAATTTAATAATGTGCTAGAAATATGTTTTTTTTTCGTTTTTCTTAAACTGTTGTTAATATAATATTTAATTTTATGAATAGTCTAATCAAGTGCTGCTTTGTAAGGTATGCAAAAAGCTTGCTGTCGAAGTTTTGTTAATATAGTGCTCTTGCTAATGCTGTTAAATTATGTATTACGTAGTCTTAGACTGAGTTACATTTTCATTTTGATTTTGATTCAGAAAAAATAAAATAACTTTTTTATTTACTTACTTACATAATTACTTAAAATTTAAATATATTTATAGTATGTATACAAAAAAGAGGGGAAAGAATCCAGAAAACGTCAAAAACTCCGCTTCGCTATCGGCAGTAGTGCCTAGAAGGCTGGCAGCATTGCCACGTTGTATGGCGATGCTGAATATTTGGCTTAAACATAGGCCAGCCCTCTGGCCACGCGAAGAGTCGATGAACCGCTAGGCGATTTCGAAAGATTGGAATATTTTTTATGTTCATTTCGGCTTATGTTTATTATCGTTCTTCAGGAATGCTTACTTTATTCAAAATGGTTCCCAAACCACTATTTTCTTGCGTTAAGAAATGTTACTGTGTATTCTACATCAAAGATTTTTTTACATTCCATTCCATTCATTTCTAACTGCGATTTAATTCCGTTCTATAGGGCAGCTACTGCTTCATTCCAATTTAAAAAATTCTATTTCAAATCTTGCAACAGTCATTAGGAAAAAATCTGTTTTTCCCGGTCTTCTACCGGTTGTCAGTCCCGGGGAAATCAGTTCGCAGCACTAATTACAGCGCCCGGGCTCCGGGACGGCTAGGGACGTCAAACGTGGCGTCTGTTCCCGGCGTTTTTATAGAGTGGTAACGTTACTGCTTCAATGAACGCGTAATTGTTTTAGTGTCAACACTTAATATAACACATAGCATAACATCACGCTTTGTTTCCCCGAAGGGATAGGCAGAGGTACACTCTAGGCTGCTACTGAGAAATTCCAGATGGGAAAACCCCACCTGGGAATCGAACTCAGCAGTAGCGACTCCGACCAGTGGACCAATGGGGCAGCTTTATTTTTATGTTTGATTATTCTCCATTTTGTTAGGTATTCTATGGGTTTTTTTTAAGTTTATAATAATATAAAATGTAAACAAAAATGCTTTTCACTTTCAATACAAACACCACTACATTTATTATGTATATTCCATTATTGAACACGTATTTTTTTGTCTAAGTAATCATCATAATAACCACTCCCAATATTCTGTTTGTAAAGGTAAAATATTAATTATTACCATAAAAAAGATTCTTGCAACGATTCAGCGAACAGCACGAAAAATACTTCAAAAATGTTTTTGTGGAGAAGTTATCACTGCATATTGTAAAACAAAGCCCCGCGCCGCGTTTGTCTGTCTGTATGAACGCGTTAAACTCAAAAATTACCAAATGGATTTCCATACAGTTTTCACCAATGAACGGAGAGATTTATGTGTGTATGATTCATTAGGTTTTGAGTAGATTGGCTGAAATATGACGATGATTGTTGAAAATGTAGGAAAAATCATGTGTACAGTCACGAGCACCAATATCACCTAGTAATTTTCAGAACCGATTTTCTCGTAAAATAACTATTTCATCTTTGACATACGACATGTACGGTAAACCTATGGATTCGAAAACGCAATGTGTGTGACAACATACAAATTCATTCAAAAATTGAGCAGAGAACCGCTAATGAAACCGCTCGTGACTGTACTGGCGGGTGCGTTAAGTGGTGCGGTAGTACGTTCGCGTCCGATAATTCCTGACGTCCACGCGAGCAAAGCCGCGGGCAAAAGCTAGTTTTTAATAAAAATGTTTTTCCTTCAAAATTTTATTAAAAGACGAAGCCATGGCTTGGAATTGGGTAAAGTTTTGCAATTTGCCGAAAGATTCTATTTGTACTGCCACGTAAGAAGTTTATTATGAAAGTTGGGTTTCGACTTCGGCTTGTAATCTGACGAATTCATTCCGCAAAAGCCTAAGACTTGCGGGTTTTAATTGTAGTACGATCTGGAAGTTCAAAACAAATAGACGACGCCACGTGTTTAACTTCCTTTAGACAAATAAGAATATTTATAAGAGATAAATTAAATATTCCATTGACAAATATTGCCACAGAGCTACGTTCCTTCAATTCAGAAATATTTTCATAAAATATTCATTGGATCGTGACGTCATTAAGTCAGATTTCAGCAGCGACTGGCCGTAGATTACATTAATGACTTGTCATCCGACGCCCCAAGTTTCCGGAGACCCAGTTTTGATACAAAAATGGCCTTTACATTTTTATACGGGTCTCCCCGATTAATTATGTATTAACTTCAAAGAAAGTCAGTAAGCCAATAAATTTTTTGGAGTGCCACCTTGAGTTTCTGGAGACGATAAATTATAGAAACATCGTCATTCATCTTTTTTGTTCATTTCAGTTTTTATTCACTTTGACGATACGGTGGGGTATTTAGTAAATCGTGTGGGGGAACAAGTGATCCTTCAGACGGGAGGGGAGGGTGGTAAAGCTCGTATATTTTGCGTAATGCTCACAAATAAATATAAAGCAAACTCTAGAGTACCGCCCTACGCAAGTCGGAGCCGTGCGGGTAATATATGTTTACTGAAAAGGAAAAACTTGAAAATCTCTGAAATGTTTTTATGAACTTTGATGTTTTTTGGTGCGAAAATATTATAAATATCACGATGACAGTTTATACTTTTATCTGTTTTTCATCTGCTTTTTTCCAAGTGTTTTTTTGATCGTTGGCGTGTTCACGTTGTGCTTATAAAAATCTGCCTAGCCTTTTCCCAACTATGTTGGGGCGTGGGTTTTATATGGAGCGACTGTCTATCTGACCTCCACAACCCAGTAACTTGGTTATATGATACCCCTTGGTAAGACTGGCTGTCAGATTTTCGGGCTTCTGACTTCTGACTTATATCAGTAGTATCTAATTAGAAACTAGCTTTTGCCAGCGGCTTCGCCCGCGTGTATGTAGGAAATTATCCCACGGGAACCGTATATTGTTCCGGGATAAAAAATAGCTTATATGCTATTCCAGACTATCTTTGTGCCAAGTTTCATCCAGATCCGTGAAGTATTTTTTTGAGTTTGTTCGTTACAAACATACTTACATACAAATGTTTCCTCTTTATACTATTTTAAATTAGTATTACATAAGTATAGAATTCTACGAATTGATATTTAACCTTTAAATATAGTCTGTTATGAGAAATTTGGTGATCTATTTTTAGCTACTCTGTTCCAATAGTAATCATATCTTTGCTGTATGCTGTAATTAATTATTCAGACTGGGTTTGACAGGATTATTGATCAATCGTTGGGGTTAGGTTCGTTGAGGACATTATCATTAAGGGCGAATTTCACCACTATAACTGTTCAAAGGTTGTCCGTGTCAAAATTGCTGTGGAATATTCTCACAAAATATTGTGACGGCACTTGATCGCGGTTTATACGTGCTGAACGCGTTTAGATTTATTATTGAAATCCGCACTAAGTGTCAATGTCACCGATGTATCAAAACCCGAGCAGCACATTTAAATTGCATTCAAGAGATGTCAGTCTCACTATTCCCATACAATTTTGACCCTGACAGCTCTTAAGCGTAGTTCAGATGTTCTGATTTCAATTCAAAAGTGCCTGTAATTGGTTTATTTGAAATAAATACTTTGAGTTTGAGTTTGAGTTTGAGTTTGATCGCGTTGAGTTTCATTGGTGAAATCAGCCTTAAGAAAGGCCCAATAAAAATTACTATAAAATATTTTTCAACTAAATGGAATCAAAGATTGATACATTCTGTCTAGCCTTTACCCAACTACGTTGTAACCGGATGCAGCTGAATACCAAATGGAATCAAAGATTAAAAGATAATAATAGAGAAACATTATAAAATAACATTATATTATTGTGAAAATATAGGCCCTATCCTAATAAGACAAACCCACAATAGACCCATATAATGAAAAAATATAGCTACACAACAAAGACAGGAAAAAGAAAGAGTCCTTCATACATCATACAAATAAGTGACTATATGCTGCAGAAATATTTAATTTAGTTACGTAAGAAAATACCGAGATGGGGACAGAGATTAGGAGTAACCCGTGGCTCTCGTCCTCCTCTGAGGCGGATGATACGCGAGTAAAGTACCGAAGATTTAATCGTTAAACACCCTCCATCATACTGAGATAGGAATATGTAGGAAAATATTACCAACATATATCATACGCATACAATTTATATCATGTATTTTTTGTACAGGGTTACATGATTTTTGTGTAGAAGGTTTCGGTAGCTATCTTTCAGGTTAGCGAGTCGTGGATCCCATGGAACGAATGAATTTAAACCGACCTCAAATAAAGAAGGTTCTCAATTTGACTGTATGTTTTTCTTCTTTTTTTGGGTTCCTGTCCTAAAGGGTAAAACGGGAGCCTATTACTAAGACTGCGCTGTCCGTCTGTCCATGAGCCGTGAGAACTAGACAGTTGAAATTTTCTCAGATGATGTTTTTCTATTGCCGCTATAACAACAAATACTAAAAAACAGAATAAAATATTTTTTTGGGGCTCCCATATAACAGACATGATTTTTTTGCCGTTTTTATAAATAACTAGCTTCCGCCCGCGGCTTCACCCGCAAAATATGTCGACAAATTATACACATAAACCTCTTGAATCACTCTATCTATTTAAAAAAACCGCATCAAAATCCGTAGCGAAATTTTAAAGATATAAGCATACATAGGGATATAGGGACAGAGAAAGCGACTTTGTTTTATACTATGTAGTGATGGTTCGAACGAAACCCTTCGTGCGCGAGTCCTTGCCGCACTTGGCTTGGCTTGGCCGTGGTTAGTGACTAACTTTGTGTCAGAGTTTTTTAAGCTGCCCATGGGCCTCTGACTTAGCTTCACACATAATGTTGCGACGTATCTCTCAGACATACTGGTTTCCTCACGATATTTTCCTTCACCGATTTTTAAACAAGTGATATTAACTATACAATACGCACATGAATCCGTAAAATCAGAGGTGCGTGCCTTGGGTTCGAACTCGAGACCTATGACTTGGCAGTCCGACGGTCACACCACTAGGCTATAACTGCTGTTACATCTTTTGATGAAAACCGCATTCAAATCTTTTGCGTGATTTAAAAGATCTAAGCGTACAGAGGGACAGATGGCGAGGAGAGACTTTGTGTTGTAGAGAAGTTGGTGTGTAACACAGAAACAATTTTTACCCAGTAAAGTCAAACGTGATCATTTTCATGAACTGTTACAGCGGCCGGTATGTAGAGGCCACATGTCGCAAATGGGAACTATAGATACGAGCGGCGGAACTACACTAGCTACGTAACAGTATCTTAGCGTAGCGTCATAGCCTAGCCATAGACAAGACTCGCATTAATAATAATAATAATATTCATTTATTTGCTCAGAATGTAGGTATTTACAATAAGGTGGTTACAGAAATGTTGAAGAATCCTTGTACATTCTACCATTTTGGCATGCAAAAATTGACACAGTTCATCATTACACAAGCCCAGCTAAAAAGTATCAGTTAGAAACTCCGATATGGAGTACTAACACTTATTCAATAAAAGTATAGTACATTGAAACACAAAATGACTTCATCCTATTGAAACGGCTTTTTAGATCACCATTGAGCGAAGACAGTACAAATATCTCGCCTAAAAGCCTTATTATCTACTATCTACACTTCACTAGAGCACACACAAAGAAAACTCCACAATGGACCCTTTAACGTTATTTACCAACCAAGCGTAAAGGTGATTCGATAAAAAGCTTAGTTACAGTGTTGCCAGTAATCACGGACCATCCTCCCACAATTTACCCGATAATGAGAGGAATCACCCCTGTACCGGGGAGCATTGTTGATGAACGAATGAACGAACGAAAATGATTGAACGCGGACATTGCAGCGTTCGCAAAGGGTGGGGTAATGGGATTCCGTTTCCTGTTTGTCGTACCGTAAATAGGTGTTTGGTATAATGAGTACGTGATTTATTGAGTGGTAATTTCTAATTGGTTATTAGATGCCAGGTATTTGGAAAAAAATAATTTACGTTTGACAAAAATAAAAAATTAGGCACGTTAGACATTTTTTTTTTAACCAGTTTTTATTTTTTCAAAATTCAAAATCATTTATTTTGTATGTTTAACGGATTCAAATACTAGCGACTGGCTGCAGTTCATTCGAAAATCAAATAATTAGGTAGGCCTTTACTTATCTAATTAGTAGATTTTGGAGTGTACCTAGCGGTTGCCAAGAACTAGCACTGCCATTCAACGTGGCAACTCTGCCAGGCTTTTGGGCATATTTCTCACTGACAGCGATGAGAACATCACTACAAGTTGGACCGGGATTGCAGTTCCCAAGTACAATTGGCAGTGACTTAGTTGGAATACCGTAGATACAGGCGAGATGCGGTAGATTTAAACTTTGTAACAATGTGTTAAGTAAACAGAGAATGTGTATTACGAAAGCAGGATTTGGAGTTCAACTTCTGAATTGTAGTTAATTTATAAACCGAAATAGTTTTCGTGTGATGTGGAATGATGTTATTACTTTTAAACGAAAATACACATAGATATACTAACCTACGTGTAATTATCTAATAACCGGATATTGGAATATATTTGTAGCTCAATTGCCTCGTTGGTGTTGTGGTCGTAAGCATCAGGTTCTGCGTTCGATTCCAAGGTCGGGCAAAGTGATATTAGGTTTATTAGGAATTTCCTCAGTTGCAGCTGGAAGCTTGATTTGTGCCCAGTAATGGCAAAAGGCTCGCCCTCTATTACAAGGGACTTAAACATAACTGGCGAAATATGGGTGAACTTATGTAGGTACACCTATAGCCATATATATAATAGATTTGACGACACGGTTGGCGCAGTGGTTGAGCGTTTGACTGCTGCGCAGCATGCCGCGGGCTCGATTCCCGCACGGAACAAATATTTTTACGACCTGCAAGTATTTGTTACGGTTCTGGGTGTTTTTCTATCTATAATATGTATGTATTTACAAAAAAAAAATATTTAAGTAGTTTATCAGCCATCTCGTTACCATAACACAAGCATTAGGTTGCTTAGCTTGGTACTATTTATGGCGTTGTGTGAAATGTCCAAGGTATATTATTATTATTATTATTTTCGGTAAACAAATTTTGTTTCTTAGCTCTTTGGCTAGTTTCAACTACATTAACGGGCCCAAGCCAAGTCAATGTAGAGTATGTGTTGTGATTTGTTTTCAATGATTAGTTGTCTGTGTGTTAGTGTGACTGATTTCATTTTCCTCAATTTGCATGAACTTTCTTACTATTCTGCAGGTGTTTAAAATTGCGGCTTTTTGGAGTGTTATGTAAATAGAGTCTTTCAGGTCTATAAATTTGAGGCTGTGGTGGAGGTGGTTGGGTATTACACCCGTCGTAGAGACAACAATAGGTACTACGTACACTTTTTCCTGCTTCCAGATTCTGGTCACTTCTTCTTTTAGTTCAGCATATTTGCTGATTTTCTCACCTATTGTTTTTTGTGTATTAGGGATTAGGGAACCCAAATTATGAGTATTAGGGACTGCAATATCTATGAGGTATGTGATTTTTTTAACTTTATCTTGAAGGGTTATATCTGGTCTATTATAGTGAACGGTTCTGTCAGTCAGTATGGCGCGGTCGTAGTAGAGTTTGTGTGTAGTATTTTCCAGAACAGTTTGTGGTGCGTACTTGTAATAAGGTGTGTTTGTATCGTGTATGAGTTTGTATTTAAGTGCCAGTTGTTGATGGATGACGTTTGCTACCTGATTGTGTCTGTGTGTATAGTTTGTTTGGGTCAGAGTTGTGCATGCCCCTGTTATGTGCTGTATGGTCTCTGGTTGTGTGTGACATTTTCGACATTTATCGTTTGTTATTGTGGGGTCTTTTATAATGAATTTCCTGTAATTTTTTGTATTTATGATCTGATCCTGTATTGCGATTATAAAACCCTCGGTTTCCGGAAATAAGTTACCGATTTTAAGCCATTGATTTGACGATATAGTATCAATATGAGATTGTTCTAGATCATGGGGGTGCCGCCCATGCAACTTTTTTTTTCCAGTCTTCTAATTTTTGCTTATGTGGGTCGTCATTGCTAGTGTGTTGTGTATCTGTATGTTCGTGTAGGTTGAGTGGGGTGTAGCTGACATCGTTCATAACCATAGCTTTATGAATTTTGCTTGTGTGTGATTTAGTATGAAAGAATGTTCTTAGTATGGCTATCTGTTTCTGCCAAAGATGATGGACGTCTATTAGGCCTCTCCCTCCGTGTTGTCGTTTGATAGTCAGTCTTTCTATTGCAGATTTAGGGTGTAGATTATTGTGTTTAGTGAGTGTGGTGCGTGTTGTTCTCTCTATTTGCTGGATGTCAGTTTTTGACCATTTAATCACCCCAAACGAGTATGTTAATATTGGGATTGCATAGGTGTTCAATGCTTTTATTAAGTGTTTTCCGGAGAGTTGAGTTTTACATACTGCGATCACTCGTCTTTTGTATTCTGTGTTCAAGGTGTGTTTTATTGCTGTGTGATCTATTCTTTTGAGTTGCTTGTACCTTATTATTATTATTAGGGAAACAAGGCATGATGCTATGTTGTGTTTGTAGTTCAAAAAGTACTTTATTTTGAGTTTCACTTATCTAGGATAAGCTAATTCAAAACTTGACGTAGACGCAAGTAAAATAAACACTAGAATATTAAACAAACCACACACTCCAATATTATTAGCTTTAAACGAATAGTGAATCATCCCGTTACTAGTTAAAACTTTTAATAAATGAACTAGCTTCTACCCGCGTCTTTGCGTGGAATTAGGTATGCTTACGTCATAATCACTATTCACGTGCCAATTTCCCGCCCAATCTGTTCAAAGGCTTCAAGCTTTGTGTTGATGAACGAGTCTGTCACGGTTTTCTTTTATAATAAAAAAAATATATTTCGGGTATATATTTATTGGTGCTTTTGACGTCATCTCCATTCATCGCCATTCCATTAGTTTCAAGGATTTCGATCAACAAAACAAGAGACTTATTTGCATTTTCTAAAATAACATCCCTTTCAGCTTTGTTCAATTTATATCTCAAGGTTGAGAATTGCTTGCTTTCCCTTATCTTCGCATCATTTTCAATCCTATGAGATTATCTGCCGATTTATTATGTACTAGCAGCTGCCAGCGGCTTCACCCGCGTGGTTGTAGGATATTATCCCAAAGGAACGTACTACCGGGATATAAAGTACCCTGTGTGTTAATCCAGGTCATAAACTATACCTTATAATACCTTCAGGGCGCTGTTGAGGCTTCCGCGTTACTGTAGTGCGTCAAGGATGTTCGCTGATGTGCACACTGACGATTATTTCGCGATCATGCGCAAAAAAGTGGCATCATTGATGCGCAGAGTGAGGGGGAGCAGCAATAGCATTCTGAAGGTCTTTTCAGAGAGGTTAGAAGGGCCTACTATGGATAGGTTTATCAAGCTACACGTCAGACATGGGGCTTGATAAATCTTCCTCAAAGACTTGTATTCTGCGTTTTTGTTTTTATATTCTTGAACGTTACTACTAACATAGTTTTATAAGATTTTTACTTAATACTAACACACTATGGGCCCTCGATGCCTGAAAATAAACGTTTTTTTTTTTTTTATAAACTGCCTCTGTGCCAAGTTTCATCCAGTTCCGTTTATCCGTTTGACCGTAAAGACGTGACAAACATACCAACACACACACTCACTCACAAACTTTCGTCTTTATAATATTAGTGTGATAAATCTCACTGTGAAACATAAGTGAAGAGAGCTGTCACTCCGCACCCAGGTTGGCTGAAGCAAGAAAATTCTGCTCAGGTGGTAATTCATAGACAACTCCGCCTTGGAGTGTAAATGTGCGTTTCCACCAGAGATTTGGGCGAATGCATAGCGGTGAATGTACGTAAAACTAACCAATAACAACACTAGCTTAGCTCAAGCTATGATAATGAAGTGGACCCCCTAGCTACCTCAGATATCCCTGGTTGATACGCAGCTTTAATATCCTGCGTGTCCTGTAGGCTGCACGTTGCTGGAACTGATGGACGCTACATCGTGACGTCGCCATACACGAAGCCGAATTCTGGGCTGAGTCAATTAATATTGCCATCCACGCTAGGAAAAAGATTTCATCTAATGCTAGAGATTGACACTATTGACAGTTCACTTCATCTTAGTTTTCACAGTGAAATTTTTACAGAGTGTATCGGTTCAAATAGATGAAATGCCCATTATGTTATACTAACATAATAAGCACACACGTTTGCAAAACAAAAAAATATATAAAAGAGGCACAACGACCCGGGCGAGACAAATTAAATTGAAACATTGTACGTAAGGCGATGAACAAGGGTATTGGCCAGGATTAGGGGAGGAATGTCAAACGGATAGCCTCAGGGGAGGGCGGACACAACCTACCCTTATTTTATTGTACCCCTGAAACGTATTTTCAGAAGTTCAGAAAATTATGGTCTTAACCATACCGTAATCGTTTTACCGTGTTTGAATTACACCGTTTGTGGTAAGGACAATGTATGGGGCTTATGAGAATTTATCGATACTAAAGTGTTACAATGTTACAGTTTCAGTATCTTGTGTAATGCACTTGTTTACAGTCAACTCAGGTATTGCATGAAATGGCTCGTAAACTAAATGTAGCATGCTGTAGAATGTTCGATTATTATGATGTGAATTCGTAGGCGCTTCGTAGCGGTGTTGCTACGGTTAATTTGCTACGTCGTAGCAGATGCTACGGATGTCTACGTAAAGATCAGTTGGGTGGCTCAGTTCGCCCGAACATTATTAAGTCATGAGTATAATCAGTCTGAACTATCTTTTATTTGTACAAGGTGTAATTAATAATAACAATTCCTACTGATTCTAGCCTTCACATAATTTTGAACTACTTGGACGGTTAACTAAGTTGTCAGTGAAAAATCTTTAAAACTAATTTTACTAACAAACTGTGCTACTTTTAAAGATAATTCTCAAAGTAAACGCTAAAATAATCCGGCAGGCTTACCAATAAAGTAATAAAAAATGAAGGCGCCGCGTATATCAAACCGGTAACAGTTAACCCTCGCACTCCTTAGGGTCACATCGGGGGTATACATTGTCGCATGTAACCGGTTGACATTTAATATTTATAGCATTTATAGCACTACAGAGAGATATCGTCCACTATTTTATATTTAAATAACGCCTTTTGTTTTTTTTATAAAGAAATATCTGACCCATTTGCAAAAGCATTGATTTTTCTTAACTCAAAGCGTATCCGACTCAAATCACTATTAAAAAGAAATACTTAATAACTATACACCAAGACTTTCCTTCTTAGGGCTAATTTAACCAATAAAACTGAACGCCATCAGCACGTAAATTCCGTTTAAGAGCTGTAAGTCTCGTTCTTTTCTGTGGAATATTGACACTGACTGATCTTGAACGCGGTTTAGATTACTGATCGCGTTCAGTTTCATTCGTTAAATTGGCAGTTAACGATTAATTTACCAGATTTCCTGCAATCGTAGTCGAGAAACGAAGAGAAAAAAAAGTAATTACTTCTACTAAGTTGTTATTTGTACGTAGCTGTAATAAGGAAAATATAATCTTTTTCTGCCTCATCACCAGGCTTGAGATTAGAGTATTAATCATTTTAAATCGAGCTTGCGTTCTAACTAGGTCATCAGAGGTCACAGTACCGACGGCCGGCGCTCGAGAAAAATGAGAGGTTATATGACGACGAGCTTTTAAAAGAGACGCTTACTTGCAACATTTTATTAGGAAATGTGCATTTTATACAGGTTTAGTTCAGAATCGATAATATTTTCGAAATAATCTGTACGCACGGCTACACATCAAGCTATACATTACCAGTTTAAGCTGATCTCGCATTGTATAGGATTTCCGTACGATGCGAGACCAGCGTAAACTGGTTTTGTATAGCTTGATGTGTAGCCGTGTGTACTAATATTAGAAAGCTGAAGAGTTTCTTTGTTTGAACGTGCTAATCTCTGGAACTACTGGTCCGAATTGAAAAATTATTTTTGTGTTGGATAGTCCATTTATCGCAGAAGGCTATAGGCTGTAATGCCGACCAATAGGAGCCGAGCAGTGGGTGAAACCGCGCGGAAGCAGCAAGTATGAAATAAAAACAATAACTTTTTTTACATAATTTAAGTCCTGTCCGCAACTAAAAAGCTGAACGTGTGGATATTACAACAACATTATTCAGTTCTACAACCTAAATAAAAAGGAGTGTCAGACTCTTACTGACTAAAACCCGTCCATGTTCCTTCCTTAGCCCTTATTGTGTTTAAAGTGGCCCGATACCAAAGCCTGCCGAGTTAGCGGAACTGTCCGAAAGGGTTACCGCTAACCCGGAACATAAAGGGCTAAGGCAGGAACATGAATGGGTATTAGTCAGTAAGAGTCAGAAACTCCCATCTGCTCCACCCCGGGCGGGAGGGGTCATGTACTGATTTCCCACCCTCAAAAAAAAGCCATTTGTGTTCCGGGGCAGCAGTAACCCTTACGGACAATCCCGCCGGGGCTGGTCGGACAATCCCGCTAAGCTTAATATACTAATAAGCAATTTAATGCTAACTTAATAATTTACGTGACTATCATAACTAAGAATAGTACAGTCAGCATCAAAAGTTAATAATAAAAATAATAATAAAATTTATTTACTCAAAACAAGGAATTGTAGAACACATTAAAAATACAGTTTTACAAAATAAGTACAATTTCTACAAACGTGTGGGTGAGCACTGCTCTCCTAGCTAGGTTATGGAAACCTGTGTTAAGGAGAAGCAGTCCGGTCCCCTAAGGTACAATGACGTAAAGTTACTTATTGGTTCTGATGTTACTGTTACAATTTCGAAGAATTGAGTTAGGCAATTAAAAGTTTAAGATACAGTTTGTTATCTTTAAAATAATAATAATAAATTGAGATAATTGTGTGTGTGTATGATTGGGTATGTGGTGTGTGTGTATGATTGGGGGTGTGGTGTGTGTGTGTGTATGTGTGTGTGTGTATGTGTGTGTGTGTGTGTGTGTGTGTCGATGTTTGTCACCTTATGTTAAGAGCTTTTCAGTTTCGTCGTATGACTTATCTTGAAGGTAGGATTGTATAATCTTTTTGCATTTGTAATACGGTAGACCATAGATTTGACCTTCTTCGTTTATTTTGTTGTAAAGAAACGGACCAAGAAAATGAAAAAATCTCTTGACAAAAGTTGAGCGTACACGCGGTAGTGTGCATATCTGATCTTTCCGACGTTTACTACGTTTTTTATTTTCTATTATTCGGTATGGGGTGTTGCGGTGTTGCAGAATGACTGTCTGTAGTATGAAGTGTTGCCGGACATTTAGCACTTTGCAGTCATTGTATAGTTGATTGGTTGGAAACAGAATAGGACGAAAAGTGGCTACTTTTAATATGGCCCTGTGTGCTACTTCTAGCGGCTTGAGGGTGGTTTTAGCTGCGCCACCCCAACAAGAAATGCAATATGTTATGATGGATAGGCAAAGTGCAAAATAGACATTACGTATTATAGTGGGATTGGCAATATGCCGAAGAGTTTTAAAGATGTATATCAGTTTGCGAACTCGTCCAGTTAACAGACGATATGAGACTTGAAATTGAGATTTCTGTCCAAGACTATTCCCAGGTATCTGATGGTTTCAACGGAGGTTAAAAAAGGACATTGACAGTTTGAACCCTGTATTTGTGGATGACAAGTGTGAGCTTTGATCTTAATTGGAGTCTTTGGTTGAGAGACCGTGCTGTTAGAATAAGTCAGAAGTTTGGTTTTGGAGGTATTAAGGGTTAGAGTGTGGGAATTAAGCCAATTTAACGCCACGTCAAAGCCAAGTCGAGCTTGATGCTCTAGTTGTGACCAGGAATCCGCGATGAAGGTTATTGCTGTGTCATCCGCAAAGGATATTACCTTGGCATTACCGATATTGAGATCACACAGGTCGTTAATAAAGATTAAGAAAAGAGTGGGGCCCAAAATGCTTCCTTGTGGTACCCCATAGTGAATTGAAAGCTCGTCGCTGTTATGGCCATCGATCCTGACTCTTTGCGAACGATTGGAGAGGTAGCTTTGGAAAAGATCCAGTTGTAGCCCCCTGACGCCTATTTTCTCAAGTTTGATTAATAGTGTGGGAACGGGAACAGTGTCGAACGCTTTCGCGAGATCTAGAAATATAGTAAGAACCTTTTTATTGCTATTTATATGATCTATAAATAGCTGCCACAAAGCTGGTTAGGTCATGGACTGCGTCACATGTTGACTTATTTTTGCGAAAGCCATATTGTTGTTGCGAGATTATCTTGTAGCGGTCTAGGTAACTAACCAATCTTTTGTTTATCAAACGTTCAAGAACTTTTGATAAAGCGGGCAACACAGCTATAGGACGGTAATTATTCGGCAAAGTTCCGTCACCCCCCTTGAAGATTGGATAGATTATTGCCTTTTTAAAGGAAGTTGGAAAAACAGCTGTTTCAAAACAAATATTGAATATATGGCATAAAACAGGCGCCAGAGTGGTGGAAAATTTCTTAAGTATTGTAGGTGAAATTCCATCCCAACCAGTTGCAGCGTTTGGTCGCAAGGAATTTATGGTGGATATAATTTCTTCTGGGTCAGTTTTATCCAGAACAAAGGATGAAGTTGATATAGAACTGCTTTGTGGGATAGGTAGTTGTTGTGAGGGCCTCATTTTTATACTGTCATCTGCAAGTTTCTTGCCAATATTGACAAAAAAGGAATTCACATTGTTACATGACTGTGCTGGTGTGGGTGATGAGAATAGCAGTTGTGAGGACGAGTGTGTAATTTTTGTGGTGTTTGTTACTCGTTTTATGGTATCCCAGAGTAATTTTGGGTTATTGCTTGCTTTGCTGAGTCCTTCCGCATCGAAGAGCCTCTTCGCCCTTTTAAGGATTTTGGTACAAAAGTTTCTGTATCGTTTGTAGGTTATATTTAACGTTTCATTATCTGGAGACTGCTTGAGGTTTCTGTGCATGGCATCTCTGTTTCTCATGCACCGTAACAGGAGTTATCCAGGGTTTAAGAGTCTTCTGTTTTGCAGTCACTTTTTTAGTTACTGTGTTTTCGGCTATTGCTGAAGTCAGTTTTTCAATGAAATTGTCAGTTGCGGTATTTGCGTCTGTTGTGCTTAGAATAGGGTCAAAGTCTATGTTCAAAATTGACGCACCAAGTGCCTCATAATTGATTTTTGTTATGATAGGCGTAGTGGTAGCAGGGATACGTTTGCTATCTAGACAAAGTAGTGAAGAACCGTGGTCGGTAACCGTAGACTCATAGACAAATGTGAGTGCGGGCGACCTTGACCTCGGGATAATATGGTCCAGACAGTTATTGCCCCTGGTTGGGAGGGTATGGGCTGGAAGAAAACCATGAAAAGCGAGACAATTCAAATACTCGTGGGACCTTGTATCAAGAGAAGAAGGTTTGATGTCGAGATTTAAGTCACCCGCTATCACAACAGTTCCGAGCCCATGGAGCGATGGAAGTATCCGATTAAGGGCGGAGAGGAAGTTCTGTATGTTGTCTGTAGATGGTGAGCGATAGATACAGAGTAAGGCCACGTCAGAGTTAATTTTTATTATTAATCCTGAGGCAGATTGGTCCAAGTCTGGTTCCTCACTGACCGCTACAATTTCTGACTTAATATAGACCACGACGCCATCACTTTGATTTATGTGCTTGGTTGTTTTAAATATCGTATAATTTGGAAGAATTGGAAGAATTGAGTTACTAGAGCATGGAAGCCAACATTCGGTTAGTACTATTACGTCACAGTCTAGTGAGATACGATGCATTAGAGTTTGTAAGTTTATGAAGTTACAGTTTATTGATCGAATATTTTGTGAAAAGACTTTCAGGTATTTATTTGGGTTTATCAAAAACGATTGAGTTTGTTCCGGAGTGCAGGTATGTGTCACTGATACAGAGAGTTCATCGATGTTATTGATTAAGTGAATTGCGTTATTAGCCATTTGTAAGATTTTATAGTTAAGAAACTACCGACGAAAGTTTGCAAGTTGTCGGTATAGGTAATAGTGGGGTGCTTGAGCTGATATGAATGTGTGTGCGTGTTTAGAATGTGTGATTTGGAGACTGATTGTGTGTGTTTTTTGTGACTGTAATTTGTTATAATTTCTGGGCTTTGCTCGTGTGCTTGTAAATCGTGAGCGCAGTGTGTGGAAGTTGTGTTTGGGTGTGTGATTACCTCAATGGTGCAGTACAAGTATGTTATGAAAAAATAATTTATAAGAAAAAACAGTAAAAATAATGTTAAAATTAAAACTAAAATTAATATTAAAACTAGAGTGAGTAGAAAGCTATGGATTATAACATCTAGTCATTTCCCTAGCTCATTTTTATCAAGGTCTGCTTCGCTTTTGATCAAGAAATGTTTTTTTCCCACGGCTTGACGAAGAAATACTCTGCCCAGTGAAGTCCAGCAAAACTTAAAGTCATTTTCTGTTGCAAATTTCCGTGCCAGATAAAAAAGCCGTTGCGATTTAGGGGTGAGACTCTCTGAGAGGTAGATCGGTTTTGCAGCACCGGCTAGTTTCAAATGGTTTGTATTTAGCTTATTTTGACTATTCTTTTGGTTAAAGTTCCGTAGATTTTGCAGAATATTATCTTTTGTAGCGACACTGACAAGGTCGACTATGATTGGGGATGTACCATTTTTCTTATTTATGCGGTAAATATCTTTGATTTCCTGGCTTTGCAATGAAATATCAAACACGCTAGTTATTTTTGTGATTATTTTACAGAGATCTTCTTTACTCTCTCCCTCCTGTTTTGGTACATTTCTAACCTCTATTTTGGATAAAGATAACAACCGCTCCATATTTTCAACTTTGTCCTCGAGTTGGCATATATAACTGCGGTCAACTTTACGTTCGGACTCAATTTGATCAATCTTAGTCACCATATCATCATACTGTTTTGTGGTAAAATCTAAGGATTTCTTGATTTCCTCATTTTGTAAGATAATTTCTTCCATAGATTTCTGAAGTGCTAGAAACTTACTTTCGGTCTGAGCTGTGGCCGATTTTAGCAGCTCGCGTATCTCCTCCATGAAGGATGTAGCGTCCTCTTCGCGATTGCGCTTCCTGCTACGAGTCGTTATAAAATCAGTATCAACCAGAGTAAGATTCGGGTAGACTCGGATTGTGTAATAGTGGGGGCTGTTAAATTTTGCTCACCAGTTTTGGTAGTTTTTTTAGGTGGCGTGTGTTTCAACTGCATTGAGTTCATTCTTCTCCTCAGGTACCACGAGGCTAGGGTTGAAGAGAATGCACCGCGTACACAGTTAGAATAATTAGTTCAGTTAGTACTGTTTGTTGTCGGGGTGGCGCCACTAGTCCCATTCACCAATGCAACCTTGATGACCTTGATGACCACATTTAGATTTTCAAAATCGATGTACACCGTAATATACCTTAATCGCTCAACATGATAAGCGCCAGACATATATGAATATCATAAAAGGTCATAAGTAGGTGACCATCACTTTTCAAAAGTCGCTAAACAAAGTTATATTAAAAAGAGCATAACATTCTTCGTCTCTAAAGTCTCTGAACAAATTTTTGACAAAATTAGCATACCATCGTTTATCTCTAAAGTCCCTGAACAAAATGAAATGTTTTTAAGGTTTTATATGTGTGTGTATTTTTTTTCGGTAGGTATGTTTGGTATATAAGTTAAGTATACACATGCACATGTAAATCATTAATTACGTCGATGGTATAAATTCAAACAGAATCTGCGTGATTTTTTGAAAGTGAGTCTTATTGCTATTCAAATAAGGTTACTATTCAATCGTAATACAGAAAGCTCGACGCTCGACGCGACATCGACGGAATTATTTTTAAGCGGAATATGCTTATCTTTATAATCGTGCTTACGAGCTTATTTTGAAAAATAAACTTAAAAATCTGCTTGCCGCTTGAACATCCACTTCTAATATTTCTCATTGATACTATGAAAAAAAAAAAACTAAATTATTTTGGAAAGTTAAATTCGAAACATCCATTTTTTTTACATGATATAGTTTGTATAGGACAAGATACAATAAAAACTTATACATACTTAAATTAAAAGACTATCTAACTAACTATACATACAAATAAATCCAAAAAAAGACAAAAAGGACACTTAGGCGTCGAAGTACTCATCCGCATCGCTGTCATCAGGAAATGTGCCCAGAAGACGGGCAGCATTGCCACGTTGAATGGCAATGCTAATTCTTTGGCCAAAGAACAATCCAGCCCTCTGGTCACGCGAAGTGTCGACCAATCGGCGAATTAATTTATTTTAGATTGTAGAAATTTAAAGGTCAATAGCAAATAAAATATTTAGGACAAGATTGGATTTATAACTCTGAAGATAGTAATGAGCACTTTTTTAATCCGCAGTTCAGCTACTTTTGATATAGAGGAACTCGTGGCTAAGTACTAACAGCCGCACAGGTCGATCCACCAGGTTAAGCTACGCTTGCCGGGGTTTGCCGTGGATGGGTGACCATCTTTACATACCGAGACTCTTCCGTGCCTCGGCAAGCACGTTAAGGCGTTGGTCCCGGCTGTCATTTGTGCATCTTTGACAGTCGTTACGGGTCGTCCGAAGCCCGAAAATCTGACAGTCATTCTTACCAAGGGGTATCGTATTGCCCAGTTACTGGGTTGTGGAGGTCGGATAATCAGTCGCTCCATGTAAAATACTGGTATTCAACTGCATCCGGTTAGACTGGAAGCCGACCCCAACATAGTTGGGAAAAGGCTAGGCAGGTGATGACTTCAGCTACTTTTGATAGTATAAGTTTACACGAAACAAAATAATGTTCAGTAACTTTTGTTATTTATGATGTTAAGTTATTTTTGGACGTTGCCATGATTACACTAGATAACCAAAACAAGCATTTTATATTGTTCAGTGACTTTTGTAAAACTAAATGTTATGATATTTTCGGATATTATAACGCTCAGCAATTTTTGACAAAATGGTGTTCAGTGACCTTTGATGAGTAGTGTTCAGTTAATTTTGAACTTTAATGATGTTCATTCAATACTGACGCCATTCATGTTGAGCGATTTATGGGTGATATATTGTACAGTGATTTTGAAAATCTGAATGTGGTCATCGACTTTTGATGCTGACTGTACCAATTCGCACTTTTACACGATTTTGTAGCACTTAAGTGAAGGTCTGATAATTTGTTACTCATCGTTGATTGAAATATATAACCTCAATTCTGTCCTCAAAACGAACTCGACAGTAACAAGTGCTAGGTACTTTTAATATAAGATGCCTGAAGCCCTGAACTAGACCCGGTTGTAAATAAGTCACGCGAAGCAGCCCTACGTTTACTGCTCAAGCATTCACGTTTCGAATCAAAAGGTTGCAGCCCTGACATAATGCTCGAACAGTGATGCAACGCAGAACATGTATGGGATACATTGCCCACTTAATAAATATGATTGAATATTTTTGTGAAAGGTGCAAGATATTATTTGAGCGGTAGTCTCGCATTATATATATTAAATGCTTAGTGCAGCTAAATGGTTAGTTTTGAATAGGTGAAAAAAATCACAATAATAGTATCTATAATCAATTAAAATAAACTATCACAGTTAAGTAGGCTTTTGAAGTTTACGAGTAATAGTCGACAAACTTATATTTGCAGTTGGAATGTGTGTGAGAACATGATTTCAAGTACAATGCTAAGTTTTTCTAAAATATTATTAATAACTAAATAAAACGGGAGAGAAAAAAAAATCAAAGGGCATCAAAAAATTCGTCCACATCGCTGTCAGCAGGGAAAGTTCCCAAAAGGCTGGCAGCATTGCCATGTTGTATGGCAATGCTGATTCTTAGACCAAAAAATAAAAGTCAGGTGACATGAAGAGTCGATCAACCGCTTGGCGATGTCTCGAAAACATAGTGAGCACTCGGACCCCATGCCCCTAGTGTTTCAACCCCAAACGGCTCGAACATATAATTCCCAATCAGATTGGAGTATTTGCGCCGTTTGAGTTTGTTTTTGGTAAAATTCATCCCAACTACGGAACGTTTTTTTTTTTTTCAGGCTGGGAAATCATCCAACGACTGCTCCCGCTCTGGGTGGAGCGGAAGGGAGTGTCAGACTCTTACTGACTAAAACCCGTCCATGTTCCTTCCGTAGCCCTTTATGTTCCGGAGTAGCGGTAACCCTTTCGGACAATCCCGCTTACCCGGCAGGTTTGGCCCTGAGGGGCCCCTTCATGCTGACATCTCTTTGAGGCGCGCGTGGAACATATACGCGCCGTCCGGCACGGGTCTGGTGCTGATCGGACGGTGAGTCACCCATTACTCACCGTCCGCAGGCCCGCGACTACGGTGGCCGGGAGTCGTCATGTGGCCCCCGACGCCCGGGGCGTCTCCTGCGGCGGCTGGGACGGGAGGACCTTTCTCTCTCCCATCCCGCCACCTCCTTCGCGAACTACGGAACCCTACGAAATGCATTTGGGCGGTTTTTTTTAAAAGTGTTCGAGTGTAATTATCAATGAGTGCTCTATACCTTCATGTTCTATGGTTATGCCGTCGAGACTTTGCTAATGAAATTAATATTTTTTTGTTATTTTTCAGTGGTTCATAATTATGTAGAAGGTCCTTTGTACTCTTATTTTTTTTATCTATCCTGTTATGTAGCAACCGCAAACTCATCTACTTATATGTTATATCATTATTCGTGTAAACAACTCTTTATAAGTATTAATTGCTACAACTTTCTTACAATTACACTTCAAGGACATCGTTTGCTATAAGATTTTCTTCAGCATTTTTAACTAGCTCGGCGAACTGTACCAATAACTTCAGTTGAAGGCATTTCTAAAATAGATTTCAATTTCTAGAAACCTTATTTGAAGTCTGTTTTATGTAGCGAAGCGATGAGTTCTTTGTAAACAGTTATGTAATATCGTAAAATCTATTTCTGCTAAAGGGTAAATAAAACTAGACTGGAATCGTTTCCATTTGTGTTATTTCAAATTGAGTTTTCAGACGTTTTCATAATTATATTTAGTATTTTAAAAGAGCAATATTTGCTCGTTGTTACGTACTTCCCCTTTTATACCACTTGTACATCTATACTAATATTATAAAGATGTAAAATTTGTAAGTTTGTAAGTTTGTTGGGGGGTAATGTTCGGAACTAATAATCCAATTTCAAAAAATTTTTCACTGATAGAAAGCTACATTATTCCTGAGTGCTATAGGCTATAAATTATATTTATATCATACATACTAGCCGAGCTATTGCAATTTTCGTCTAGCAAGTCGGAAAGAAATACCTCCGAACACAGAATTATTTGCATGCGCTGCCTAAACAGTTACAGTATATCGCAATTTTCCGCGGACGAAGTCGCGGGCAGAAGCTAGTAATACATATATTTTTTAGTTCTAGGTAGTATATATTGTATTTAAGATTTGTGTTTTTAATTATCAGTGGTATTTCCGAAACTATTCTGATCAATTTATTATCAAAGAAATCCTATCTACTTAATAATATTCGGAAATTCATCAACTGACAGAAAACGCTGGGTTCACTAGAAGCTTGAATTTGCACAAGAGTTAGGAAAATCTATAATGAAGCTGTGTATACAGGGTGTTACCGAAAAGGTATATACAAACAAAAGCATATGCTACAGACCACCAAACTGAACAACTTTTACTATGGGACCAACTACGAAATCGTGAAAAATTAGTTGTTCCCTGCTTTTCACCGAGTCACGTGACCAAAAATTTATAAAATCCCATCGGGCATATCACTTGTAGCTATAGAAATTAAAAAGAGATTATTACTTTCATTCGACTAAATTGAATTGGTTTGTAACTTGTCACCTTCAAGTGTTGTCAGTTACCAATTTATTTTCGCACTGTTTGACACTTCTCTAAGGTTTGACAGATCTCGTTAACTACTGTCACGAATTTGGTGCGAAAAAGAATAATAATTGAAACTGTCACGTACTTTTGTCTCTTTGGTATATTGGTTGTACAGGGGCCAAGATATCAAGCTACCCCAAAATGTCAATATTTCCCAATTAAAAATGAACCTTATGCTTTTGTAATAAAGTTGAAAAACTATCAAAGAAATTTGACAGATTGTAGTAGCTTGATGTGCTGGCCTCTGTAGGTACAGAGGCCAGCACATCAAGCGTTTTCAAGCTGCCCATGGGCCTCTGACTTAGCTTCACATGCTGTTGACAAATATCTCTCAGACATACTGGTTTCCTCACGATGTTTTAACTTGGCAGTCCCACGGTCACACCACTAGGCTATCACTGCTTAAAATATTGGAAAGTATAATGGTCTACATGGTGGGATTAATTTTTACTTCTAAGACAATGTTTGTTATGTATCATGAACTTCAGACTTTAGTTATTACCTAGCAACACGCAATTCTGTTGTAGATAGCCTAATTATAAAATGATATTAAAGATAAGGAATATCTTTACAATATCTAGTAGAAAGGTAATTATGTTAAAATTAAGTCGTGTTAAGTGGTCTTTCTAACGTTTTGTATTTGTGTTGAAAAAAGAAATTAAAACTCAATTTCCATTAATGAGTTACGTAGTCGAACCAGAAACCCTTATAATTGTGTCATGTCCGTTTGTCACACCCTCGTTAAATTCTAAACTTTTCAACCATTTTGTGTGAAAGTTCGTATTTGTTTGGACCATCATACGACAGTGAAACGGAACCCAACAGAGGCTGTGCGTAGATCGAATCGCACTTGGAAATTTTCTTTTTAAAAAATACCCTTGGGCTTAGGCTAAAAGGGCTAAGTAATAACAGCCGCACTGGTCGGTCCATCAGATTTAGCTACGTTTGCTGGAGTTGGTCCATGGATGGGTGACCATCCCTACATACCGAGATTCCTCCGTGTCTCGGAAAGCACGTTACGCCGTGGCCGTGGTCTCGGCTGTCATTTGTGCATCTTTAACAGTCGTTACGGGTCGCCAGAAGCCCCAAAATCTGACAGCCAGTCTTACCAAGGGTTGTCGTATTACCCAGTTACTGGGCTGTGGAGGTTAGATAGGCAGTCGCTCCCTGTAAAATACTGGTATTCAGCTGCATCTTGTTAGACTGGAAGCCGACCCCAACATAGTTGGGAAAAGGCTAAGCACATTGATAGAATAAATAGGCTTTTCACAAAATCAAGACCGGTCAGGAGCGAGTCGGGCTCGCAATTACGGTTCTGAACTAAACAATACTTAGCTGCCTTCGGAAAGGTGGCTAGCCAGTAGAAGGTAACTAAGAAATTACTATATTTTGCTGAATCAAACTTAGTTTCTAAACCACACATGTAAACGGCATTGTGGCAAATCATTAATTTGTAGTTTTGTATTGATGAGTTTATTGATTTTATGTTTATAAATACACGTTTTGATACCGTCACGAATCGTAGTTTGATCAACGGGCAACCCGACACTGACCTGTAAATTGAAAAGACCGCCCAAAAATTTTAATTTCGCTCTCAGAATGCGACTATGTACAGAGGCTAGCACATCAAGTTACCACAATCTGTCAAATTTCTTTGATAGTATTTCAACTTTATTGCAAAGACATAAGGTTCATTTTTAATTGAGAAAATTTGACAGTTAGTGATAGCTTGATGTGCTGGCGTCTGTACTTTAAAACTATACAATAGATATTTCCTTTAAAGGCTGCGTTACCTTCAAAGTCTATGAAAGAAGTTAGACCATTGTTTACCCAGTTATTATTATAATCGAATTTTAATTAAGTATCACTACAGCTCGCTAATCCCTCGCCAAATTGTGGAAAGCTTTCAGTGCGGCACTATGTTGTAACCATAGATCATAGAAATAGAGGAAATGACACTTGTTTATGTTATTGGTAAAGTAATGTGTTACTGGGTTTTTCCATCGAAAATTTCTCAGTAGCAGCCCGAAGCCTATTGTCCCATTGATGACAATAGGCTTCGGGCTTTTTCACTTTTTCACGCCTAAACCACTGGAACCGATCATACTTAAATTTTGCGTATACTTTCTCAGGTGTGAAACGGTCATAAGTACCTTTTATACCCAAAAAAAAGTTCTTTTCTCGACGAAAACAACAATAAAGTTCTTATGATATGAAAATGGTGGCGCGACGTGTCTTTCGAATCACGATTGAATTAAGCAGAGTATAGCCCGAATTGATTGTGGGTGACCATCTTTAGGCTCTAGACAGACTGAACTGCAAACCAAACGTGCAGTCCGACTGCAATTGAACTGCAATCGGACTGCACGTTTGGTTTGCAGTTCTATTGCAGTCGTGTCAACTGCATTCAAACTGCATCCGAACTGCAATTTGCAGTTGGATTGCAGTTGAAATGCGGTCCGTCTGTCTAGAGCCTAACATACCAAGACTCACGTCCCGACTGTCATTTGTGCATCTTTGACAGTCGTTTCGGGTCGTCAGAAGCCCGAAAATCTGACAGCCAGTCGTACCAAGGGCTATTGTAAGCTATAGTTACTGGGCTGTGGAGGTCAGATGGGCAGTCACTTCATGTAAAATACTGGTATTCAGCTGCAGCCGGTTAGACTGGCAGCCGACCCACCATAGTTGTGAAAAGACATGGCAGATTGATAACCCGAATTTGTTGAAATTCTAAGTCAATGCGAGCAAAGCCACGGACAAAAATGATAATTTTGTAATATTGTCAATAGTCATGCCATATCTCCCAAAATTCAAGCATCTTTGACATAAACCTCGCATGATACCTACATGAGAGATATCCCGGCTACAGGCATTGTTACTTAAGGGTTAATTGATCCAACGTGATTGGTGCTTTGTCGTAGCTCGGCGCCTCACCGCAAAATAATTGATTTATTGACTATTGCTTTACTATTGTTTGATTCTAGCTGGATTTAATGGAGGATAGCGGTTTTTGTTTGTAGTATAGGGATTAGATTTAGGAAAGTATACTACTTACTGTTAGCTTGAATTTGTGTCATCGCGGAGGGAGGCTGACGGTGGACCACTTTCCAACCCTATAAGCAAGGACATAAGTATGAAAATTGGTTATTAAATATAAATAATAATATATAATATAATATATTGGTAATTGGTTATTGTTGGATATATATTAGCGGCTGGATTTTTGAGTTTTTTACTGGTTGCTAAAATTGTAAATGTTATCTTTATAAATATTATAAGTTTCGGTTTAGGTTCGTGTAGAAGCTAAGTTATGTTTTCCTCTCGCGCCCGGCCCTGGTGCAAGCCATGATCCGGGGCGAGAGGGAGTGGGAGGCAGTCACCTCCTTCTGCGAAAAAGTCATGCTCGCGAAGGAGGTGGCGGGATGGGAGAGAGAAAGGTCCTCCCGTCCCAGCCGCCGCAGGAGACGCCCCGGGCGTCGGGAGCCACGTGACGACTCCCGGCCACCGTAGGCGCGGGCCTGCGGACGGTGAGTAATGGGTGACTCACCGTCCGATCAGCACCAGACCCGTGCCGTACGGCGCGTATATGTTCCACGCGCGCCTCAAAGAGATGTCAGCATATGAAGGGGCCCCCTTAGGGCCAAGCCTGCCGGGTAAGCGGGATTGTCTGAAAGGGTTACCGCTACCCCGGAACATAAAGGGCTACGGAAGGAACATGGATGGGTTTTAGTCAGTAAGAGTCTGACACTCCCTTCCGCTCCACCCAGAGCGGGAGCAGTCATTGGATGATTTCCCAGCCTTAAAAAAAAAAAAAAATTATGTTTTTATGCAAAAATCATTACAATGTTAAAATCAGCTGTAGAATGCAAGTAATTTTAGCAGTATACTTATAGGAACTCATTCATCCTCGCTAATTAAACTACGCTTTTACTAACATTATTTTCCTGTTCTCACCGTATCCTGAATTCTCTTGTTTGTCACTGTCAAGCTTTGGACGACTCATAACGACTGTCAAAGATCTTCGAATGACAGCTTAACGTGCTTTCCGAGGTACGACATAACGAGATGGTCGCCCATCTACAGACCAACCGCGGCAAGCGTTGCTTAACCTGATCGATCGCTCCGTGTGGCTGTTATTACTTAGCCACGAGCCCCCATTAGATAAATTCAAATGAAAAACAACAAATTATTTAATTGTGAAGACGTTAGCTTGTAATGGGTCGTTATTAGTGATGGAACAGCTTCGTCTGCTATTGTATTGTTGAGCTGTTTCAAATGTAACAGCTCGTTTTCATGCTGTTTATTGTTATGGTTGAATTGTCCCATGAACTTAGTTTAAGTAGGAGTTAGTAAGGGTTATGGATTTGTAAAGAGGGTTCAGTAAATGTATTAATTTATTTTAATTGTGTTCGGTCGTTTCAAAATGTCTTTAAGCTAGCAGTTATAGATAAGTTTGTTTTTATTCGGTGTTTATGAACACCGATTATTCGATTTTATGAACTAAGTCCTTTTTTTTTGAGGGTAGGAAATCATCCAATGACTTCTCCCTCTCTGGGTGGAGCGGAAGGGAGTGTCAGAATCTTACTGACTAAAACCCATCCATGTTCCTTCTTTAGCCCTTTATGTTCCGGTAACTCTTTTGGACAATCCCGCTTACGTACTTTTTGTTTATCCAGGTTATAAACTATTTGTGTGCAAAATTTCATCCAAGTTCGTTCAACCGTATTTGCGTCAAACCGGACATACCTACATCCAGACAAACGGACACAATTTCTAAAAAACTTTATTTTCGGCATCTGTCTCGTTATGAAAATGTGAGGACCTACCATGGAGGTACTGACTTTTACAAAACTGAAAAAATGCTAAATTCGTTACTATTTTGTATGTTTTTTATGGTATGATTGTTTACGCTGCGTTCTTTAGGAGAAAGGACATCATTATATTTCTCCCCTGTCAACAATTACGCTATCATTCACTCACATCTCTTTTCTTCATTATCATTCCTCTCTTTCCGTCTTTTCTTTGGCTTTCCTCTCACTCCTCATTCATCAACATTTATATTAATCACTCTTTTAGTCATCTCCGATTCCTGCTTTCTCATCACATATTGATATGGGCATATGATGACCAGTAAGGAATTCTCTTTCAACTTTTCTAGAGGAAAAGCGTTTGGCTTAGTAAGGGAATGGGAGTGAATAAAGGAGAATGGTATGATTCTTGGAAATCCCTTAGTTAATATTCCGACATGAAAGATCTATCTGTAACCTGTTTAATAAAATTGCAGGACCTGCCCGCCCAAACTATTTATAACAATTCTATCTTTTTATGAAACCATAACCTCGACAAACATCGCACTATTTCACAATGGACTATTTGAATCGGTCAAAAATAAAATACGAAATCACATAGAAGAAAGACCGCTCGTTTTAAAAATTTCCATCACCGTACAGAAATTAAATATTATGCTACGATGAAATTGTAAAATTGCATTTAATGCTAATAAGTATTCCATTTGATTCTAAAAATCTGTGACGTCACATTGTTGTATTTCATACAAATCACGTACAAATGCCGCGTTTTGACAAATTCATAAAAAGTAACGCTATTGACTACCCTTTCAAAAACTCAATTCCCTTTACCATTAAGTTCCCGTAGGATAATTTATCAGTTCAACGTAGGTTACGTCAAGTGCTAGACAAACATGGGGCAAGCCACGTTCAAACTCAGTACAGGCATCCAACGAGGTTTTCATTCTTTTTAAGGCTCTGTAGAGTCTGCCAAAGAGTTCCAACGAGACCCTTTTACCAAAGCTCCCCTTTTAATCTTATTCTATTTATAAAGTGTTAAAAAATTAAATAAAAAAAATATGACCTGTTCCATACATTTTATTGAGTAAAGTGTGCATAAATGTATGGAACAGCTCATATTTTTGAGTACGCTGCTCCCACGAGTTAATTTTTTAACATCTTATATAGGTAGACACTTGAGCCATTATAACAAATAATAATAAATCAAAATAAAGTTAAAAGTTAAAGGGGGTTCACACACAAGGATCGCTTAACCTTTTGAACCAGAGCATAAACGCACGCGCCAAGCTACAAATTTATTTCTTCTTGTAATCATAAACCCAACATTCATAATTTGTTTCATGTCATAAAATACGTACGAGAGCTTACATTTTTTAGATATCTATAGAAACACTCACAAAATTAGTGATTTATTTTTTTATTTCGTGTTATAGTGTTGTGTGTTGTTGTTGCCATTGTCACTTTGTGTCGTTGTCGTACAGAGCGTGCGCTGGTTTGTCACGTATGGCTTTCAAAAGGTTAAACTGATTTTTTTTTTGAATATGTAGTGTAGTGTTAGGTGTTATACTATGGTACGGAACCCTTTGAATGAGAGACCGACTCGCGTTTGGCCGGTTTTCTCTTGTTTTTTTGACGAAACAAGTGCGCAGTCGTAAAACTCGTCCATTTCGTTTTCGCAGACGACTGATGTGGACTAGGTTTGTGTACAAAGGGATTTTTAGTGAGCGTTTTTAGTGCCTTTGTAGTGCTTTTGGCACCAAAACATGTTTTTTTGGGGTTGTTCTTGAGAACGACGATGACGACAAAAAATAATTCACTTTTTGAGGGATTTTCTTTAAATGATTTAGTAAAAGGCAGTATAGATTAATGTTGATTTGAGTACGTACAGACTACTACGTATACCTATTAGTCACAAAAAATTGTCATTGGCAATTACTTTAGCAATAAGGGCGGTTTTCGTAGCACAAATGCAGGTCACAGTACCTACCGCATTTTTCTTTAAATTTTCGCATTCTTTTTACATTCAACGCAAAGCGAAAAAGAAGGCGTGGATTTAAAAAATCCACTTCCCCTATTTCGCTTCGGAATATTTATCTTATTCACGTACGTAATTAAATCATTTTAAATACCTTCTTATTTCCCACTGGTAAATGAACACCTAATTAAGATCCCCCATAGATCGAGAGCGTTAAAAGGCTTAATTTTCACACGGTAAAGGAAACAATAACGTTCACAAACACTGTCTCACATTCACGGAATGCTATAAAAGTCTACATTAACTACAGTTACAATCAATTAACGGTAGCAACCCCAAGATTACTTCCCCTTAAAAAAGTCATCAAGCAAAAATACACTTTGTACTTCATACCTAAAGTTCAAAGTTGAATGAGGAAAGAAATATAATTTCAATTGGTTTTCCAGCCCTTGATTGTGCTGTGAGGCTTTTAAAGTCAAATAGCGAAACTGTCACTATCTTTGCTCGAGATTTAAGCCAGGGTACGACATCGTCCTTTGTTCGTAAAGAGATATTCGATTTTGGCCTGAGATGTAATCACTGTTAAAGTTATGTTTTTGAGGGTAAAATTATGTATTGAAAAAGCATTTATTATTAGGCTGGAAGGATTTGCTCAACAGAGGAACAGTGAAGACGAAACCGATAAAAAAAAACTGCTAAAACAAAATTATTATTAGGTACAGCCGCCAGCACATCAAACTATCCCTAACTGTCAAATATTCTCAATTGAACATGAACCTTATTCATATGTAATAAAACAGACAATCTATCAAATAAATTTGACAGATTAGGGTAGCTTTATGTGCTGGCCTCTGTACCTACTGTACAAATGCGATTTGATCAATCAAGTCGTATTTGTAACTTAGAACCTGGTTCGAAGAGGCGCCGTTTAAGGATACCTATACAGTGTGTTAGGTTAAACGAGGGACATACTTTCAGGTTGAATAGTACTCATGAAAATAAACAACTTTGTCCATGGGACCAACACAGAAATATGAAAAAAAATCTTCTGTTCCATACATTTGGACGAATTATGCGAACATAAATGTATTGAACAGCTGCTTTTTTTTCGTGATGTGAGGTAGAGTTCCACAGTCAAAGTTGTTCGTTTTCATGAGTAGAGTAACCCCTGAAAGTTGTCCCGCGTTTAACCTAACACACTGTATACATAGAATCAGGGAGAGGCCAATAATTACAATTTGGCAAAATCACGTTTATTTCTATATTATCAACTAGCTTCCGCCCGCAGCTTCGCCCGCATAATATGTCGACAAATTATACACATAAACATTCTTCTTGAATCACTCTATCTATTAAAAAAAACTGCATCAAAATCCGTTGTGAAGTTTTAAAGATCTTAGCATAGATACAGACATTAGGACGCGGGAAGCGACTTTGCTTTATACTATGTAGTGATTAAACTTATGTTATATTTTTCTTAATCAGTATGAAAGCAGAACCTATGCAAAATCAATCTGCCAGCCTTTTCCCAAATGATTTAAGTCGGCTTTCAATCTATACGGTTAGATTGGAAGCCGACTTAACATAATATCAGAATTTTGAATGGAGCGACTGCCTATCTGGTGTCCACAACCTAGTAATTGAATATCCTTTGGTAAGACTGGTTGTCAAACTTCTGACTACCAGTAACGACTGTCAAAGATCAACGACACTACTATGACAATCGGGACCAACGACTTATCGTTCTTCCAGAGGCACGGACGGGTCTCGATATGTAATGAACGTACTATTGCAGAACATGGAAAAGAAAAGTTTTGCGTTGGATGGCTTAAGTGTACTGTCCTGTTTTTCAATCATTATATATCTTAGAAAAGGTGGATCTTAGGAAAAAGTATTTGAATATTTTTATAGATATAATTCTAAGTATATCAGATAATTTTGATCTACAATTTTTGTCTCAACTAATTTTATGATAAAACTTACCGTTTTGGTGGAAATCGTGAAAAACCCGTCTTTGACCATAATTCTTTTTCCAGGTGTCGGATCGATGAGCACTTTTTACACTTATTTCTGATGGTGTTTTGAACAATCCTATCAACTTTCAGCTCGGTGCGAATTATTGTACTTTCACTCCTATTTTTTGGTCTAGTTTGACCGCTATTATGCGTTGTAAGTTTTACTTCTTGAAGTCAACACTGTAAGTAAAAAGTTTCAAAGGCCAACCTCTATCTCCAAATCTAAACAGAAAGAGCTCCATATTCTTCATTTCCAAAAGAAAACTCCAGCCAATTTGAAATACGTTAAATCACCCGTCTGTTGATATAAACTAAAAAGAATTGTCAGCAGCCCGGGGCCCGTTGTCAACACACTTTGATATGCAAAAGCTACTTAACGAGAGCAAGTCTTAGACGCTACGTCTTCTGCTCACAGTTTGTGTTTGAATAGTTTCAATTTGGTTAGAGGGAATGGAGTTTGTGGTGGGTTCTTCGTAGTTCTTCACGTTGCAAAGCCGTGGGATAATTGATTCACACACAGCAAAATTGGTTTAATTTTGACAGTTCAACAATATCCATTGCGTTATTTACGAAGTTGGGTGCCCAAATTTCTCGAATATACGAAGCGATGGATTAGCAAGATGTTCTAATTTCAAAAATAAACGACGCATTTTACGCACTCAAACCGCTGAAAGTTATGTGCTCCAGTTATGACGGTTTCTTAAGAGGTGTTAAGAGTATTAGCGTTCCTGATTTAAACACCGTTCATGGTTTAAATCTTCAATGAAACACGTAACATCACGCCTTGTTCCCTCGAAGGGTTAGGCAGGGGTGTAATTATATTTACAACTCTTCAATGTACTTCACACTAAACACATATACATAGTAGAACCTTTACCAAATTTTTGCTCAACCTCGTGGGATAATACAAGATGTATTTGTGTTTTGCTATTCCGTATCTCCAGTTCACTCGTCCCGGAGCTTCCGAGCTCCTCAATTTTCCCTCTATTACCGAACTGAATGCCCCTATTTGCCCTCACCATACTTGTTCTTAACGTATTTGTCTCTACAGGCATTTCTCTCAAGGAATAATAGAGATTTCCAGACGAGCTTAGGATTGGCAATATGGGCTTGTAAATAGATTGAGCTGAACAATATTTTGTGAGTTAGAGTTTTGGGTTTAAGAATTTTTGTGTCTTGAAAATAAAGGGAGATAAAGACGTAGTTTCTTCCCCAGGAAGAATAAAATAATGATGTGGGCTGAGCTGATTGAGACACAGACAGCCTTTTTCCAAGTTGGGGTCGGCTTCCAGTCTAACCGGATCAAATCAAATCAAATCAAATTTATTTTTGAACCAAAAAGTTTACATTAGTTTGTGATTGGGGCCTCCTGTTTAGCAAGTAATGCCTGTGTTAGGAGACTCCGCTCTTCCACAGCAGTATACAAGTTTTTTCAGTACCATAGATATAAACAGTGTGTCAGTGTGTGAGTGCGTGTGTGTTTGCTTTCGCGTGCATGAGTGTGTGTATGTGTGTGTGTGCGCATGTGTGTGTGTGTGTGTGTGTGTGGGTGTGTGCGTGCGTGCGTGTGTATGTGTGTATGTGCGTGCGTGTGTATGTGCGTGCATGTATGGGTGTGTGCATGTATCATTTTGTATGTTGAATACCAGTATTTTACATGGAGCTACTGCCTATCTGACCTCCTCAACCCAGTAACTAGGCAATACGATACCCCTTGATAAGACTGGCTGTCAGATTTTCGGGCTTCTGACTACCCGTAAGAACTGTCAAAGATGCACAGATGACAGCCGGGACCAACAGCTTAACTTGCTTTCCGAGACACGGAGGAGTCTTGGTATGTAAAGATGGTCACCCATCCACGGCCAACCCCGGCGAGCGTAGCTTAACCTGGTGGATCGACCTGTGCGGCTGTTAGTACTTAGCCACGAGCTCCGATACGATAAAAAACATTCATTAGTAATAAAAACTTATTTATTACTTCTTGAATACTATTCCTCGGTACTATTTCTTAGTAGCAGCCCAGAGTCAGGGTTTTTTGCCCGTTTAATGGCAATAGGCTCGCCCTTACGCGGGTCTTAAACATAACTGGCGAAATGTAGGAGTACTATAGCCCAAACCCTCGGGCACGTCCAGGCGTGATTGTATGTTATATTTATGAATACTATTACTGTCTGTATGTTTCAACAATGTTTATTCTGCAAATAGGATATAACTGAATTGCTTCACATAACCAAAAAATAAGCTAGATAAAGTGGATATTTCCTATTTGACTACCCCTGAGAAAAAATGGCAAAACAAGCTGACTATATTAACACTTGAATTTAGACACGTATGGGTGCACCCATAGAATCTAACTTACTGAAAGTTTGGGAGGATGTATGGATAAATGAATGTTTGCTACTCATTCACGCAAATACTACTGAAGGGATCTGGAGGAAATTTGGTACAGAGATATATTATAGTCTGGAATAGAAGATAGGATACCTACTTTTTATCCTGGAAAAATGTATGGTTCTTGTGGAAATTTCCTAAATACACGATGGTAACTTGATGCGGCTTTCATCATCATCATTTAGAGAATTTATTTCGGAAGGTGTATGACATGTGTATAATACAATAATAGATATAGCGAGCAATTTTATCGAAATGTTTAAACAAATCGCCTTTTCACCCGTGCGATGCAAGGGCGGATCGCTAGGTTATTTCAAAGTTATTGAAGTATAGCGCCTTAATAAAACTACATTTTACTAACAACAAAATTACGAAAGACGACCTTAGTTTCACACACATTTCACACTTAGCAAGAATAGTTCGTGAAAACAGCACTTAATATCAATAAGAACCATCACATAACTAACAATAACAGTCATGTAGGCACCTTCTAATAAAAGCGTAAAAATAAACGTAGTTACAACCTAAGACGGCTTAATATTTTTCAGTACACAGCTTAGAATGTCATCCCTCACAAGTAAGATAAATTACGCAGTATACAAAGTCATAATGAAGGTTTTTGTTACGCTGTGGTGCATAGCATACCTATATGTTATGTCAGTGTATCTTGGCTGCTGGAGGACTTAATAAAATAGCCACATGGTACAGTTTCCCGGGGCAACTCTCACAGAATATTGATGAAAACATTGTGAATAGCGCGAATGTTGACAATATTGCACGATTTGTGTGGCGTTATATAATATGACTTTTTGGCCCTATTACTTGCTGCTCCCGCGCGATTTCACCCGCTGCCCGGCTCCTATTGGTCGTAGCGTGATGTTACATAGCCTATAGCCTTCCTCGATAAATGGACTATTCAACACAAAAATAATTTTTCAATTCGGACCAGTAGTTCCAGAGATTAGTGCGATCAAACAAACAAACTCTTCAGCTTTATAATTTTAGTAAGTATAGATATTTATACCCCGGAACATAAAGGGCTACGGAAGGAACATGGATGGGTTTTAGTCAGTAAGAGTCTGACACTCCCTTCCGCTCCACCCAGAGCGGGAGCAGTCATTGGATGATTTCCCAGCCTTCAAAAAAAGTACATATATTAATTACGCCCAAAAAAAAAGTGCCTTATTAGATGGATTATTTAGTTTTCGTAGAATTCACATTTATCGTAGGCTACTATTATTAGGCTATTTATTGCAATTGGGGAATTGGCAGCAAAACTTTTAGACTTCTGACTACCTGTAATGACTGTCAAAGATCTACAAATGACAGCCAGAAACTAACGACTTAACAAGCTTTCCGAAGCACGGAGAGGTGTTGATCCTAATGGACGGTCACCCATCTAGGAACCAACTACTCTAAGTGTATCTTAACCTATTATCATTTAGTTAAATCCATTAATAATTACTTATATAGGCCCGATACTATTCGTAGACTTAAAAAAAGTGACGTTTTAGTACAAAAAGTCAACCGCAACCAAAACGGACAAGTACGAGTCGGGCTGGCCCACCGAAGGTTCCGTACAAACTTGTTAGTATTGATTACGTACTTTAAATAAAGACTATATTTTTTTATGATTTAACCACAATTTTAATTTTTTTTTTTTGTTTTCCCCTGTAGTAAATGACGATATTCACAGCTTCAAGAAGCTGTAGACCTGTGTATATGGTTTAAATTGCAACTCAATACCTCTACGAGATAAAAGGTCTTGACAGACAGACGGACGGACACAAAGTGATCCGTGATAAGAGGTTTTTTCCTTTTGAGGTACGAAACCGTAAAAAAACATAAAACAAAACTGCAAATCAAATTAAACGCCAGCAGAATAAATAAATATTTCGACACCAATCTATTGACGTAACAGACAAACGAAATTGTATTCCATATGTATGTTCCGAATGACAAAATTCCTCGTTCGAATGGAACCCATTGGAATATAAACATCATGAACGTGACTTTGGATAAATGCACAAGCCGAGAAAAACCAAATAAAGAGAAAAAAAAACCAACATCCAAACACGTCGTCATTTAGTGAAACTTTTGTGAGGTAAACATTATCTTCATTTAGGAGTTTACCGCGGTTTGGAAACAAAAGAATGGTGCCAGAATGTTAAGGAGATGGGAACATGTAAATCGGTAGATACCTATTGATTTCTAGAGACATAAAATAAACCGTGTTTATGGCGCCGTTGGTCCCGGCTGTCATTCGTGAATCTTTGACAGTCGTCACGGGTCGTCAGAAGCCCGAAAGTCTTTCTTTTTTTTGAGGGTGGGAAATCATCCCATGGCTTCTCCCGCTCTGTGTGGAGCGGAAGGGAGTGTCAGACTCTTATTGACCCCTCCTAGTTCACTTCTTAGCCCTTTATGTTCCAGGGTAGCGGTAACCCTTTCGGACAATCCCGTTTACCCGGCAGGCTCGACCCTAACGGGCCCCTTCATATGCTGTCATCTCTTTGAGGCGCGCATGGCACGGGTCTGGTCCTGATCGGACGGTGAGCTACCCATTACTCACCGCCCGCAGGCTCGCGCCTACGGTGGCCGGGAGTCGAAAATCGAAGCCCGAAAGTCTGACAACTAGTTTTACCAATAGCTATCGTATTACCTAGTAACTGGGTTTGGGAGTCAGATAGGCAGGCGCTCCATTTCAAATGCTAGTATTTAGCTGCATCTGGTTAGACTGGAAGTCGACCGTAAAATAGTTGAGAGAAGGCAAGGCGGATGATACTCCGTCCCGTTGTTCTCGTTTACGTCGTAATTGCTAAATGGATTTGGATGCAAGGCACCCAGATAGACCTTGACTTAGGTTCCCGTTCCTGCATGATAATTGCCAACCTGCACGGAGGTGAAACCGTCGACGAAAGTGTTTTTTTTAATATTTTGAAAAGTAATTTCTTGTTGGCTCAGTTTACAGATAGTTATTAATGCTTCATAGTGGGCTTCATGGGTAAGAAAATGGGTTACCCATTGGCTAGAGCTCTAGGGCTAAACTTTTATTTTTTAAGTGCAATCTCAAATGCCATTTATAAACTCAAACTCAAAGCATTTATTTCAAATAAACCAATTACAAGTACTTTAGAATTTTCAAGGGGTCGGTCAGTCAGAAAAATGAAGTTAGTAGCCCATTCCAAAGTAGTAGGTCCCTATGGAGAAGAACGGGCAAGAAACTCCATGGACAATCTTTTAAATCAAAATATGGTTACAAAATCTGGGTTACATCTTTCATGTTGAAATATACATGTGAGAACGATGCAAAACGTAAAAAAGCGTCCACAATAAAAAAAAACATTCAAAAATTGACCGAGCAGCTAAGAGATGACCAATCCCTACTGACGGCGCCCATTCACGATCATGACGCATGGATTAGCACCATTCAGCTCAACCATTTTGAAGGGAGCTAAATGAGCTATATATTTCTAACCAGACTGTGGTAATTGAAGGCGACCGTAATAGGCCAATAAACGACACGTCTCCCATGTTTATTTTATTACTTTGAAATTTTTATCGATGAGATAAATTGCTGAGCGACAAATTACTTACGTCATACAATCAATCTGCCTAGCCTTTTCCCAAATGTTTGGGTGGGCTTCCAGTTTAACCGGATGCAGCTGAATACCAGTATTTTTCATGGCTGGCGACTGCCTATCTGACCTCCACAATCCAGGACCTAGGTAATACGATACCCCTTGGTAAGACTGGCTGTCAGATTTTCGGGCTTCTGACGACCCGTAACGACTGTCAAAGATGCACAAATGACGAGCTTTCCGAGGCACGGAGGAGACTCGATACGTAAAGATGGTCACCCATCTACGGCCAACCCCGGCAAGCGTAGCTTAACCTGATGGATCGACCTGTGCGGCTGTTATTACTAAGCTACGAGCTCCTTAATTACTTACGTCATACGTGTCACCAATATCATTCGAAATTGCTACTATTTTAATATCACAATAAATAAATAATAGTAGGTACCAAGTGGGTTGTACCTACTCAAACAAGATATTAGTATTCGGCTGATGCCAAAGAGTTTTCATATGTAAATTCTTTCGCGCCATTTTTCCGGAGGGCAGAGACAAAATGTAATAAAATGCAATAAAAACGATTTAGTGCACATTTTCCACTCTTTCGAGCACTCGTACACACCCCAGTATTTTGTATGATTGTCGTTACTCAACCCTTATCCGCCGCGGGTTTATTCCTATGGTAAGAGGTCCCGCGGTTTCAAGTAAAAGAAAAGGTTGTATAGGTACAAAGGCAGACTTGTAGTTGCCCTGCAATACAACTTACAGAGGTGTTGCGGGTCGTTTATAAACACAAATATCGCAGGACTTAACAAACATATGCGAAGATACCCAAATCATTATGTGTGTACTTTGTCATTACATTCTATTGTACATAATTATTTTATTTCCTCTCCATAGAATCCTACTACCCTTTGGAATGGGTAACTCTTCTTCTTTTCGTGTGATTAGTGACTAACCTGGTGTCAGAGTTTTTATGCTGCCCATGAGCGTCTGAATTAGCTTCACGTGTTGTTGGGAAATGTCTCTCAGACATGCTGGTTTCCTCACGATTTTTTCCTTTACTGAGTAACAAAGAAGTTAATTTTTATGACTGAATCACTCCTAGACAAGTCAAAAGTGTCTGTAATTTGTTTATTTAAATTAAATGCTTTGAGTTTGACATCTACAAGTGTTTCATCCGTGTGAGAATCGACTTCAGTCGTACCTACTATCTTTCTCAGCGTGTATTTGGAATTTCGATAAGCTAACGTTAAAGGTATATAAGTATGTACGGTATTTTTGTTTGAAACGAAAATATGAAAGAGGTTCAAAGCTAAACTTTAAGCACTTTCAAACCATCACTTATAAAAGTTTCCCAAGATAGATTTTTATCTTCTTATCTTGGAAAAGTTCCACTACTGTTTCTCAAGACCTGTGAAGATAGTATACTTAAATAAATCCATTTATCAACCTCTAAGGCCACGCTGAAGACGAGGTAACTTCAACTGGAACCATTTTTCTTTAACAAACGACGCGTGAGAATAAGACAGATGTGAGTACCTACACAAATATTTATAGGTGCAGACCTGGGAGCTAGACGCGGGTTAGCCCGCCTGCTAGATAAACTGAAATTGCTTTCCCAAATACCTGCCCGCAATAAATATAGAGTACTTGTCTGCCATATGAGTACATGCCCTACAAAATACCGCGCCCACTCGAAAATAATGATGCAAAATGGAATTTTGTGCCCACGCCGTCTTCCCGCGCGCAGCTAGACAGAAAATGAGAAATATTGACTGCACCGGGATGCGCCCCGAGCCACAAGACGAGGACCTACTATATCCGCGATATTTCATGCAAATCGCAAAAATCCGTTTATAGTCTCCGATTGGATTCATGGCGATTGAAAGCCCCCTGGATTAAAGTCTAGGGAGATTCCATCAGGATTTTTGCGGAATCAAAAAGTATTCATGATATGCAAACAATATTTTATGCAAACGTAGCTTTTACATTCCATGTCGCCTTAGGAATGAAAGAGAATCGAATTTATCGGTTGCGCTGTCTACTAACTTATATTGAACTGTCAACTTGCAGAAAGTCGGTCAACAGGGGGGATATGGGGATAAATGACACTATACCGGTGCATAAGTGTTTAAGTCCTGCGCTAGAATCCTGTCGTATAGAATACTCGCACTTCGCACACTTAACTAAGGAACGAAGCTTTAGGTCCGAAACAAATCTAATCGCACGGTCTGTAAATTCACTATGAAAAGTAGGTTCTCGTTATAATTCATCCGAAAATCAGTTCGCTTTTGTCGACGCAAACTAATCTTCGACATGAAAAATAAAACGTAAACCTTTGTCTGTGCTAGCTAAAGAATTCTCACACAGCATAAGCCATGGACATAAACTAGATTGTAAAGAAGACGGACATTAGTGCAATCTCATTCCTTTATTGAGCCATCAAAGTGTCAGTGGCAGGAAATTTCTCTACCCCAGGAGGCCGCACCTGCCCCCAGGATACTATAAAGTCGTGCAAAGGGTTGGCCGTTAAGGGCGGATACACACGCGGAGGTATTCAAATCATGTTAGCTAAACGCACACTTCGCGAGTACATAACACATTTTTCGAACTGCGAGTGAAAACTAAAAAGTTATGTCCACTCACGAATGTATGGGCACCCTTATAGTCTATTTATTCTCCATCCAGGGAACGAATATTGAAAATAATTCTGTCCCCCTAGGTGCAGTGATGGCGCAAACGACGTTTTTTTATACAGGTTAAATAACTTTTCTGCATAATCTGTTTGTGTTACGGTTTTATTTCGTTTTAGTTACGGGTGTGAGGTTATTTTTGCGTTGCAGATAGTACCGGTTGAATTTTAAGTTTCCAGTAGTTGAGTAGGCAGGTGCCTCAACTCTTACCGACGGACTAACTTAACTTACCGACTGTCTATTTGGATAACTGTTTGGGTGCTGCTGTGTGGATGTCGGTGGTCACAACTCCTTGGTTTGACAAATGAAACTGTTTCACACTGTGTTGTTAGTTTAATCCCATAAGTAACATTTCAGTAGTTAATATAGTTAGGTAGCCTTAGGTCTAACAATAGTCCACATAGTTTTAGGGAGCAACCAGTCAATCTGCCTGGCCTTTTCCCAACTATATTGGGGTCGGCTTCCAGTCTAAACGGATGCAGCTGAATACCAGTATTTTATATAGAGCGACTCCTTCTCTGACCTCCACAACCCAGTCAGTAACTGGGTAATACGATGGTAAGACTGGCTGTCGAACTTCAGCTGAATGCCAGAATGGCTACCGGTTATTTTTGTCATTCCCTCAGTGGCGGGAAAGCTTAGTGCTGCCACTACCCAAAGCGCAATTTCAAGTGCGTTCCAACGAACGCCACAACTGTACACTGTACACATATCTTACTTTTCTCTAATAGAATATTTTGAATCGATTTAGATTGTACGATATTATATGAAAATTATTTAATTTAAACGGACTATCATAAGTACATGTCCATACATGGGAAATGAGCAAAAGCTAGTTTAAAATAAGTGTGTAACATAGTTCCCAATTTGACATGTATTATTTACTCCAAAGTACTTACAAGACATCCTTGTTTCGTATTAAATAATTTAGTGGATTAATCTAACGGCAAAGCCCAAGATAATAGAAAATTTTCCCGAGAACATTTCAATAAAAAATAACTACATAGTTATACTAGAGTTGTTACGTTATGTGCGAGGAGTAGGAGATTCTTTCGCTTACAATATTATCGAAGTATAAAAGCCATGTTGTATATGAAATTTCTGATATTACATAGATGGATGAATTATAAAGAGCACGCTGCTCTTAAAAATACGAAACCTCGAAAATGAATTTCACGTCTCAAGAATGTCAATAATTAAAAAAGTTAAACAAGAATATGCAAATATTGAAAAACTTTTCTATCAACTAGACTAGAATAATGAGTTTCAAAACTTTTTCCGAGACTACGCTTCATAGCACCATCGTGCATTTGCATAGAAACTAAACGTTAAACGTTAAAACTATTGCTTTATCGTTTTAAGTTCACACCCGGTGCCCGGTGCGCTTAACAGTGCGAGTTATAAAGTGACGCATCCGCTGCCAGCCGTGCCCACTCTCCTCTATATATGAAATCAATATTAGTTAACTCGTCGTATTTTGTTTTTAATATTTTAAATATGTACACATGTCATGTTTTTTAATATTTATAGTGAATGCAGACTTATTTATTTTAATAGGCATTTCATAAAAAATCGGCTTTCATGATATGTATTTTTAACCGGTCAATTAATACGTGAATCCGGCAACGGTGAAACAATAACCTAGAAATATTACCAGTTACAATACCCCAGGTCAAATTAATCGAGTGAAGCAAGACTCATTGAGAGTTTAATACGCTGTAATCGTCCAAAAACTGAAAAAGTATCTTACATGTTTCTTGATGTAGTACCTATCACTGGAGAGTGGCTCACGAGTGACTAGAGAGTGACTGACGAGTGACTTTCGAGTGGCTGGCGAGTGACTGTCGAGTTACTGGCTAGTGACTAGCGAGTGACTGTCGAGTGATTGTCGAGTGACTGGTGAGTGACAGGTGAGTAACTGGCGAGTGACTCGCGAGTGACTGCAGAGTGACTGAAAGGGTTACTGGCGAGTCACTGACGAGTGATTGTCTAGTGGCTGGCGAGTAACTCGACAGTAGTAGTTGTATTCATAACCGTAACACTTGGCTTTTAGGTTTTCAGCATAAATTCCCAGTGCCTTCTCAACGATTCGAACACTTTAAAGTTTTAATATGAGTCACAAAAGTCCTCACATCTCGTAGAGCGTGAGTTAAATTGACTTATTTGAACTTTTACCGCGGCTATGTCACGATGCAGTCCGCCTCAAAAAGATGGATTGACATGATTTTAATAAATTGACTATTTGACACGGTCAAAAATAAAATATGAAATCACAAAGAAAATCTTCCATCGCCTTAAAAACTCCATAACCGTACAGAAATTAAATGTTATGCAAAGATAAAATGCAATTATATAAATCTGTGACATTGTTATATTTCATACAAATCACGTATGTACTTACAAATTTCGCGTTTTGACAATTCATAAAAAGTAATTTTATTGACTACCCTTTCAAATACCCAATTCAAAAGTTTGATTTTGAGTTAGGTATAAAATGTAGTCACAAAACTCAGAACACAAAATCGTACACAATCAAATGAATGAATGAAATTTTAATTCTGTAAATAAGTTTTGACAACAACTTTTACATGACAGAGATATATTTAAAACTGGATTAGATCGACGTTTCCTATCTTATTAATCTGGAAGTAAGGCCGAAACTAACTCTTTCACAGTCCAGACATCATCTTGATCAGATCATGTGATGACTATACAGGTTGAAAATGATCTTAAATGAAGAAAGAATGATGCATTTGTTATTAAATAAGTTTTTATTGAACGTGTAGTTTTATCGAGAAATTCCACAGATTACAAAACCAATTGCTAATCGTTAGTAGTAGGTACAGAGGCCAGCACTTCAAGCTACCCCAACCTGTCAAATTTCTTTGATAAATTTTCAACTTTATTACATATACATAAGGTTCAATTTCAATTGGGAATATTTGTCAGTTTGAGGTAACTTGATGTGCTGGCGTCTGTACCACTTAAGTGTTGTCATTTGGTTACTGGTAAAGGAGAATCACTACATAGTATAAAACAAAGTCGCTTATATGTCCCTATATCGCTATGTATGCTTAAATCTTTAAAACTACGCAACGGATTTTGATGCGGTTTTTTTAATAGATAGAGTGATTGAAGAGGAAGGTTTATTATGTCTAAAATTTGTCGACATATTATGCGGGCGAAGCCGCGGGCGGAAGCTAGTTAGTAATAATTTCATCGAAAAATCACAGATTGAGTGGACTTGTCCAGTCAGTGCACCGTGCACTCATTTGTCATTAATCGTGCAGCTCAACTCAACGAATACTGGTCGATACCATCTTTGTGGCTCACCGTAAATGACTAAAATTCCTAATGGTGACATCTTATTTAGGTCACCCTCGGTTCTCCGTGACACGGAGGGAATTTTAACAGAAACTTGGTCTATGGGAGCTTAAATGATTACGTAATTCAAAAGTAAGATTAGATTATTAAGGTGAACATTTATTAAGGTGATTTCAGGCGATAGCAAGAAAGTTATTGTATTATAGATTTTTTTTATCGGTTGGTTTGATGTACCTTTAAAGATACCTTTTTTTGAAGTATGGTAAATCATCAAATGAGTCTTCCCGCCCTGGGTGGAGCAGAAGGAAGTGTCAGACTCTACTATGAAAACCTATCCATGTACCTTCTTTAGCCCTATGTGCTCCGGGGCAGCGGTAACCCTTTCGGATAATCCCTCTAACCCGGGCCCCTTCAGCTATGCTGACATCTCTTTGAAGCGCGCGTGGAACCCCAACGCGCCGTCCGGCACGGGCCTGGTCCTGATCAGGCGGTGAGCCACAGGCCCGTATCTACGGTGGCTGGGAGTCGTCACGCGGCTCCCGTCTTCTACTTACGTGGAAGAATTAGTAGGAGGTCACAGCAGTGGATTACTAAAAAAACAATTGCGACCAGCCGCAGTCTTCATCTGAACTAACCTAGGGTTAACTTGTAGTGTTATCGTCATTTTACCGTTTTGTCGTGTATTTTGTTACTCCATTTATATATAATCAATTCGGATGTCCTGTTTACCAAAACTCTTTGTTTTTATTTTAAGTAGGAAGCACTACACTCAGTCACAACGGTTCACCGTAAAATTTTCCATTTAGCCAATTTCCTATCACGTTTCCAATTAAACTGATTTGGCTCGCAATACAGGGATTGTTTTCGTTTTTACTTTGCAAAGAAATCTGTGATTGAAATTAACTTGTATGGGTTTTGAAAAATGTGGGTCGCCAATTGATATTATTGGTTACGACTGGAGTTTTAATTACTGTCTAGTTTCTGAAAAAGAAAACTGGAAAAACAGACATTGTATATTTCTAATCATTTCTTAAATTATTACATTAGCAGTAATAGCCTAGTGGTGTGTCCGTCAGACTGCCAAATCATAGGTCTCGTGTTCGAACCCCAGCCACGATCTCTGATTTTACGGATTCATGTGCGTATTGTATAATTATCACTTGCTTAAAAACCGGTGGAGGAAAGAAAACATCGTGAGGAAACCAGCATGTCTGAGAGATATTTCTCAACAGTATGTGAAGCTAGGTCAGAGGCCCATGGCCCGCATAAAAACTCTGACACCAGGTTAGTAACTAACCGCACGAAAAAGAAAGAAAGACTATGAATTTACATGGATGTGTGTATCATCTATCGTAATATTGACTACGACAGATGATCAACCAATTTCATAATCGGCAAACATATCACTTAACGCCTATTATATCGACAGAAATAGACATTCGTCGCAAAATAGAATGGAAGTGCAAACTTCACCTACATTGACACAATATCTTAATATAAATGTAGAATTGTGTTTATTTGTGGCATTTGCGGGTACGTTCACATCGGTGTAAGGTTATTTATACATGTTTCTTGTTTGGTTAGATGGAGCCTCGAAATAAGCGAGTAAATTATGATTAATTACGGTGGTAATTTGATCGGTCTACATCTTATTTTCTTTGTACTTTCCTATCGTAGGTATGCGGGAAGAGATAAGCATCACATTTGTACGTACTGTGTACCCAACTATGATGGGGTCGGCTTCCAGTCTAACCAGATGCAGCTGAATACCTGTATTATGCATATCTGACCTCCACATCCCAGTACCTGGGCAATACGACAGCCGTTGGTAAGACTGGCTGTTAGATTTTCGGGCTTCTGACGACCCGTAACAACTGTTAAAGATGCACAAATGACAACCGGGACTAATGGCTTAACGTGCTTTCCGAGGCACGGAGGTGTCTCGGTGTGTAAGCATGGTCACCTATCCACGGCCAACGCCGGCAAACGTAGCTTAACCTGATGGACCGACCTGTGCGAATGTTTTGCATTTGGGCGTACTATTCTGTTATTTTCTTCCTGCCTGTGTAGCTACGTAAATGGTTACATAGATATTATAAAGTGTAAGGCAAAATTGGCGTACAACGACCTGCGGTGCATTCTGTAAAATCATCTAGTGTTTTAGGTAAGCTGTTTGCGAGTGCTGCTATATACTTACAGAAATTAACATTGTATTTAATTTAATTTCAGTACTACGGTGTGGGCTATCGTATTACCCAGTTACTGGGTTGTGGAGGTCAGATAGGCAGTCGCTCCATGCAAAACTACTGGTATTCAGCTGCATCCGGTTGGACTAGAAGCCACCCCCAGCATATTTGAGAAAAGGCAGGCAAATTGATTGATTGATTGCGGGCTATATAGCTGGGTATAGTAATAGAAAACACAGGAAATAAGAAAATACACGCTACTTGAAAAGTGACTAGGTTAATAAACAGCTCGTTTAGTGCAGTGGGGAAGTGATTGGATTCTGCACCACGGTAGCCGGTTCAAAGAAATAAACATTTCAGTGTAGCAGACTTCCGGAAAGCTACGTGAGTTTCTCTGAAAAAACTTCTGTTTTCAGAGAAACTCAACTTTGACTCGAAGAGATAGATTACTTCTAATACCTACAGGAGAAAAATTGTTGTAAGCAACGTTTTCATCATAGCACGCCTTGTTTCCGCGAAAGGTTAAGCAGAGGTGAAACTATTACATATTATCACGCCTTGTTTCTCCAAAGAAAAGTATAGTAGGTACACTCACATTTCGCCACATGGTAGTCCTATGTAAAAAGGGACGTAAAATATAATGCTTTGATAATATAATTAAATAAAAGTGCAACTTACGGGTTTGTAGGTCGTCACTTTACTATGTCCTGGGACCAAAGATTTGTAGACGTTTGACATTTACCAATCCGTACTGGATCCGCGTGGTAGATTACAACCCACTCCCTCTCAATGAGAGGAGGCCTGTCACCCAGTAGTGGAACATAATAGGCTGATTATGCTAAGTAAAGAGGCTATTGCACTGTCCTTTTATTTTTCAACTTTCCTAGAGCAATTATGTTTAATTAAATGGTGACCTAGTGCACTGATTGTTACAAAAAATTTGCACGCAAAAATAAAGTGCCGGCTATGCAGTGATTTTATCCTTGAAAGTTTTTCATTTGAGTTATTCTAGCGCAGCTTTTTAACTAAAGCTCAGTGAGTTTTTATTACGGAATTAAGTAGCTACTTGAGTTTTGTGACGTCTATCTAAGTATCTTATTTAAACATCAGCTTCATTCAGGGATATCTTTTGCAACTCATGGCCTTGTAAGTAACAAAAGTACAAGTAGTTAGGTAGAGTAGGTACTCTACCAATACAATTTGTCTCCAAATGACAAGATAAGATAATTTTTTACTTGTTCAGAATGAGCATACACACAAACATAACATATTAGCATGCCGGTTGGTAAATATTTTATACAGGTCGTCATGCTTTTTTCAAATCATCAAATGACTCCTCCAGTTCTGGGTGAAGCGGAAGGGAGTGTTATACTCTCACTGACTAAAACCCATCACTGTTCCTTCCTTAGCCCTTTATGTTCCGGGGTAGAGGTTCCGGACAATCCCGCTTACCGGGCAGAGGTCGTCCTGCTTGCCATAAACAATGGCATACAAATATTTAGATAGGTAAGTAGGTTTATTCTTTTTTCGAATTTGTTATTACACTTATACTGTAGCTAATAAAACTATTTAAAAAGTAATATGACCAAAATTCAATTATAATCAAAATTAAAATGACATTCACTATTTCAGTGATGATTTGCACATTATGTACATATGTAGCAAATCTTCAGCCTATAATGTTCCCACTCACTGCTGCGACACAGATCTTCTCTCGGTTTGAGGGAGTGGCCCGTAATCAACCACGCGGGCCGGCTGGTAGATATCACGTTTTCGATTTTGCGGTTCTAGTAGAGGCCGGTTCCATTCACCGTTTAGAGAGTAGTGGTGATGAAACAATTTGTAGAAACTAAAGTGGTTGTCTGGGCTCGAACCAACAACCTACAACTGATAAGTCGCAGCGAAGTCTTTGCCCAGCAGTGGGAACACTATCGACTGATTAAGCTATACTTGTAGTGTGCAGAAAAATGGAGGATATTTCTCAACAGCATGTGAGGCTAAGTCAGAGGCCCATGGGCAGCATAAAAACTCTGTCACCAGGTTAGTCACTAACCACACGAACGAGAAAGAAAAAAAGTCGTGTCCTCCATTTATTTTCGCTAGTTTAGACGCCCTACCGAAGGATTGATCACGTAGTATCGACGTTCAAGCGACCACTTAGCATGATTACTACATGGGAGCAGATTCATTAACGCTGCTCTTCTCCACAGCACGCTCTCCCGATTAATGACCCAATAGATGAAAGAAAATAATGAAAAGTAGGTATTTTTGGCTGTCAGAATCATGATTAGCCTTACGTAGGAGATAAAAACTATAAAGATTTAAGGATTATTTCCACCACAGTATCAGTTTTATCAAGGTATCAGAAGCAATACATATTATATGAATTCTTCTAGATGATAGAGATGTGTATGAGAATCTACATAACATTACTTCGCCCAACTAAATATATTTCGGCTTCAAGTCTGGCCAGATAAAGCTTGCTATCTGTATTTTACGAGGACCGACTGCCGTTTGGTCTTAAAAACGTTGTATATTAAACCTAGTTTAAGGCCTAAATCTCAGTATCCCAATCGTGGTATCAAAATATCATATAATTTATTAACTCTCAGACAATATTTCACACCCATCCGGAATTAACATCAAGATAACATTAAAAACAAATATCTTTCCCGGATTCATACATTTATAAAGAGCCATACGTCTAGGAAGGGAATATTTCCTGTCGTTGATCGATTCTGCCAACAAATTGAATTACGAGGAATAGGAACACGAGCCCCAGACGAGACGCCAAATTAAATGCTCAAACTGATTTTCATGCTCGGATAGTTTCATAAAGGATTCATAATATCTAGCACAACTTTGTACTGAAGTAGTGTGTAGTGCAGACAGTAACTCTGTCTGGTGGTTCAATCAGAAGCCATTACATGACTTCAATATTTGGAGAAAGTTTAGAGATTCTAACTTGAAACAGTCGATCTAGTATTGTTTTATGCAAAGACTTAGATAGGTATGATAAAATAGTCTCTGGTATATTCAATCGCCTGCTACTTCTTCTTCATTTAGTGTGGTAAGTGATTAAGCTGGTGTCAGAGTTAACATGCTGTTGTGAAATATCTTTCAGAGTTGCTGGTTTCCTCACGATGTTTTCCTTCACCGGTTTTTAATTAAGTGATAATTATAAAATACGCACATGATTCCGTAATATCACAAGTGAGTGCCTTGAGTTCGAACTGGAGACCTATGACTTGGCAGTCCGACGGTCACATCACTAGGCTATCAATGCTACTAAACCCTGGGGATGCATGTGTGAACATCACTACCGTAGTACGTATTAAATAAAGTTACTGGCAAAATTTTTCATAATTTTATTCATTTCATGCAAAAACATTCCAATACATACAGCCGGCTCAAATCTATTGTGTACAACAAAATATCTGTATCGCAAAAGTTCTCGTTGCAAATTCAATAGGGTTTTATTTGCATATTTTTTTTGTGTGCCAATAAGAGTTCCCATTCATCCCTTTTCTATACACTTATCAAAAACAAATTTCGCGTCAGAGGAAAATACATTTTTCGTATCAAAGGGAAGAGGGAGTGTTTTTTTAAATTTCCTTTATTTGCTCCGGAAAGGTCAATCCATAGTCGCGTTGTGCGGAAACCGTTTTTTTAACGGATAATTTTCGCAGTCAAAGGGTGGGTATATTTTAATAATACCTAATCTTAATTATTATGTTTTAATGAGCAATATGAGTTTGAATTTTTGCCTTTCACAAGTAAGTTTGTATTGTAAAAACCTGTAAATTGATATTTATTCTAAAAATAGGTTCCGTGTATTTTCGCTAAACGCAATATAGCCAGAACTGGAATGTGCGTTTTATTTCAGCTACACAAAGAGAACAAATACAAAGTTTAGTGTCAAAATGCGAGAGAGACTCCCGTTTTATATTACAAATTATCACAGAGAGGACAAAGAGTAATATCGTCGTAATTATGAAACTACGTTATTCACTTTTTGACCAACTTTGACGCCAACGTTGGCGTGTTGGATGATTAAAATTTTATTACAAAATGTCGGAGCGTCTGAAGTTTGGTGAATTGCCTTGTAATTGAGTTCGCCGTTAATTTGTACGTGATGTAATTATTACATTATTTCTGCTTTGTTGTGAGATACTCCTCGGCGCTCTTTGGATTATTTAGCCTAGTATTTACTAATTGTAAGGACAACTGCGAGTTTTCTGGGTTCTATTCTTGTTTGGGCTTTGTCTCTTAGATGACATGTACCTTGTGGCTTAATTGTCTGTATTTCTGACAATTCAGGATAACATACCAACCTAACTACGTCGTCGCGTTACGGGTGGTTTTTCATATATTAATCGGGACATAATATTACCTGGCTAGAGGAAAGCTCCCGTAAATATCTTAATACTTAGCAAAAATTTGGTTCGCTTGCTTCACATTTTTTTTAGGTAGGTGCCTACAAGTTTTCTTAAAAACTTACCACCTTTATACCTCTACAAACTTTAATATCCTTCGTTGAATGTTAAAAAGAACAAAAGAGCGTCACTAAATTGAAAACAACGCGTCAATATGAAAAATAGATTCACGGCATTATTAAAACAGGGTGACAAGTTGAAAACGTTAAGCGGAGCAGCGCGAGCGGCGCGGAACGACGCTATCCGCTTTTCCTGCATGTAATAAAACTAAGCCACAGAAATAATAATATTTTTCGTTTCATAAACTTGAGATCGTGTAACTTTTTCGAGAAGCCCAAGTTTTGAGCAAGTTACTTTTATTTGTAGCATGTTGTTCCGAAAGAAAAAATACTACCTGTCTGTCTTTTGGAAGTGGTTTAGTACCTATTTAAGGTTAGGTATAATCTTTATTTTATACAAGCTTCCGCCCGCGGCTTCGCCCGCGTGGATGACGGAAATTGCATGTTATTATACATATAAAACTTCTTCTTGAATCACTCTATGTATTAAAAAAAAACTGCATCAAAATCCGTGGTGTAGTTTTAAAGATCTAACTAAGCATACATACGACATTAGGACAGCGGAAGCGACTTTGCTTTGTACTATGTAGTGACTATACAGAAAACATTACTATCTTGAATAACGATTACATAACATTAGATAAAGACGCCTTCTTAAATCAAACCATTAACACAAAATATTTACTTTTTCTAAGAAACTTGCTTACATTCCAAGCAAGTTTCTTATAGCATGAAAACTTACCTATTGAATAGCTACTCATAACTCGTAAGTCGAATAGCAGGTACACGAGAAACCTCGACGCCCCCAGGGCGATGGAGAACCCAGTGACTTACAAAATACTAAGAATAAAATCATAAATAAATGAACAGCAATCTGCAAACCGACCTCCTTCCCTGGTTTATCATTAGTCTGACCGATATACAGCTCTATGTGTTACAGGTTACATCTTTTTTTTTGAGGGTGGGAAATCATTAAATCTCTCCTCCCCTGGAGGAGGGAGGGAGTGTCAGACTCTTACTGACTAAAACCCATCCATGTTCCTTCCCTTTATGTTCCGGGTAGTGGTAACCCTTTCGGACAATCCCGCTTACCACAGCTTACAGCTACATTCATGATTGCAAAGGTCGATTTTGTCATGGCCTAAATAATCGATTTCGTATGTAACACATTGCCTTTAAATTTGCGAATTTTTTAAATCGCAATAGATTATGAATATTCTACAAAGTTCTATGGATTATGATTGCAATTGGGTATTTGAAAGGTTAGTCAATAACGTTACTTTTTATGAATGATCACAACGCTTAATTTATACAAGGTTTGTATGAAATATATCAATGTGACGTCACAGATTTTTAAAATCAAATGGAATCCTTATTAACATTAAATCCAGTTTTACAACTAGGTATATCTTCGGATAATATTTAATTTCTGTACGGTGATGAAAGTTTTTGAGACGAGAGCGATCTTTCTTCTATGCGATTTCAAATTCTATTTTTGACGCCTGAAAGAGCAGCATTAATTTATATATTACTTTAGTGTCAAAAAGAGATGAAGCTATATGTTTAGATGAATTTATTTTCCAAATTGAAGCAATATTAAAATAATACTTTAACGGTTTGAATTATTGGGCCCTAACATTTCTGTTCAGAACTTCCGCCGGTGGCCTGTGTTGCTCTATGGTTCAGAACAAAGACAAAAATATATAGTAGGTACTTACCCTAATCTAGATGGACACCATCTAACTGATTACTTATGCATACCAACCTAGTTGGTTGGTAGTTTTCGTCACTGGCAATGCGTCTTTGTCTAACTCAAACATACTTAGTCGCAGAAAATCATACGAAATAATAATATTCCCAAATACATTTTGTTATTGCAAGATTCCCTCTTGTTAATTCACCGTGTGCGTGTTATTCAGCTATCAACTTATCAAGTGGATATTTTCGCGGGATATTCTAACCTCCCACACTTTATTAGTTTGTGTTGCCATTATATTATCATCTTAATGGGAATGGGTTCGTTCGTGTTGCCAGTAAATGGGTTGTCCGTTAAACAAACTACTGCAATCGTCACCTGGGAACTTCGGAACCATAATAAAATGAATTTATATCCTACTGTCATCGTATAAAATATGGACCTACATTCTTTTGTTGTTTTCTTTTTATTTTGTTCTTTCGAATTTTTTTTTTCTTATGAATCACAACTTTGGATTTTTTGATTTGCAACTTTCATATTGAGAGGCTTCAAATTACACGAGCAATAACAACTAAGCAACCAAAAGCTAAGATGTCTGCCCTTCATTACGGGGATGCCAACAAAACACCGAATCTCTAAGACAATTAAAGGTCTCCTCACAATAGTTCGCGTCAATCCTGTTAAGCTAGGAACAAATTAGACTGTAGGTAACTATAGCAACAATGAAGGAGGTTACTGGGATCTGTAGTGTATTTTCATTTGCTGTGATTCGAACTATTTAGAGCTCTCGAAACTGGATGATTTCAGGAGAACAAGTTATGGTTTGATTAACGTACAACAGACACTTTATCCTTGAGCTGGCCTAGCGTATTACAGAGTTTTATAGTTCGCTGCTCATTCTGTTACCACTGAAATGCGGCTTACTGTAACAACGTTATTTAAATTATACCTTGTAGGTTGCACCTTGTATTTGTAGGTACTGTTTTTTTTGAGGGTGGGAAATCATCAAAATAATGACTCTTCCCGCTCTGGATGGAGCGAAAGGGAGTGTCAGACTTTTACTGACTAAAACCCATCCATGTTCCTTCCTTAGCCCTTTACGTTCCGGACAAACCCGCTTACACGACAGGCTTCGGCCCTAACGGGTTGTAGGTAATCCTGACTTCATTAGCGTAATTCAAACGTTATTGTGTATATCTAAACGATAAAACTTTCCAATCTCAAATTCAAGAAACAATACCTACCACCAGCGGCCATGACCTTATCATAGGCATCATCAGTTGCTACCATTCAGTGTAGACAGGCCTTACGAAAGAAATAAAGCTAAGCTCTCACTTGTTAGTGAAATTAGTCACAGTGAGCGAACTTTGATCTATCTCAAAGCTTTAGCAGATACAAGGCGAAATGAGAGATTCGCCAGAGAGCTCAGCGAACTGGATTAGCCACTATCTCTTGTATCTGTGCAAGTTAGAAGTTTGGCGCCACTTGAATAATTATGTTCAGTTTGACTCGTTCGTTTGAAAATACATCTTCAATATGGAGACCACATAATTATAGGCAACTAACAGTTTGCCCGCGGCTTCGCTCCCGTGGTCTTTCCCGCGAGACCCGTTATTTTTCCCGGGATAAAAAGTAAAATGGCCTATGTTACTCCCTGAAAACTAAGCTTTCTATTGGTGAAAGAAAAAAAAATCAGCTGTTTCCTACAAAATATCAATACCTACTCGACTAAAATGTATGAAACAGCTGATTTTTTTTTCGTGATTTCAGAGTTGGTCCCATAGTGAAAGTTGTTCATATTTATGGGTAGAACACCCTGCGAAAATTTGGCCGGTCATTGAAAAATAACCCGGTATTTACACTACCTCCTAACAACTACGTCAATCGATTGCTAGGCACCCGTTTTCTTGGAAAGCCTATCTACCTCTATAATTATTATAACCAAAAAAATTCCCTTAAAAATATTAGGGGCGGAATCAACGAAAATATTTTTTCAGTTAATAACTGCATTTTCATCGCCCTCCATAATTTCGAGGGGTGACAATTAGGGCGGAATACCATTGAAATTTCGATGGGTTTTGATTGATAACGTCTCACGGTCGCACCCCTGCCTGGCCAGAGGTAAGATAATACTTAAGTTCGTCAGACTTGTAGATTAAACTCTAAGGAATTGTTGGAGTAACTGTGTAGACAAGAATGTAATTTACATCGTTTCTAACGGATAACTTGATAGATATTAACGCTCGGCTTACCTTATATTTGTCGTAAATTAATTCTGCTACTTTCTTGTAGAAAGTTTCCTGTACTCACACGATTCACAGACCGCCGTTGGTCTCGGCTATCTTTCGTGGATCTTTGACAGTCGTTATGGGTATATAAGAATAATCGTATGAATAGTGAACTTAGCAAAATCAAAGAGCGGTTTGTGAATCTCACCCTAAGCTTTACGTAGCCTCTTTTGCAAAGCTCTTTTAGTCTGCTCCAAGTCTGCCAATTTGGATTGGAACGTTAATATTCCTATGGAATTTTAAACGGATCTACGTTTAAAATTCCAATGAAAATTGCCAAGAAAAAATATTTCTATTAATATGTTGAATATATTCCTACTAATATCGGTCTAAAGTCCTTAGAATTTTCAAATTTTTCGTGAATATTTCGATCTAGCTCTTGCACTATATCTTACTAATTAAACTCATTATAATTATCTTCTAAACTAAGACCCGATTAAATCTGTGTCATGGCGACAAATTAGCAACTAAATTTGGAACAAAACAGATCTTCGCTAGGTGCACTAGTTTTTGAGATATAAATGTGACCAAGCTCGGGACCATCTATAAACCCCTTTCGAACCAGTGACCGACAAATGTTGATATTTGGCGACAAATTACGGTCAGTGGGTCGTCTTAGAAAAAACCCTGATGACGGCCAAGACAATGACAATGATTCATCTACACGTCCTGTATAGCTCCGTGATCCGTCTCATTTTCCCATTGAAGTAAAATAATCTATACTAAATATTATAAAGCTGAAGAGTTAGTTTGTTTGAACGCGCTAATCTCTGGAACTACTAGTCCGAATTGAAAAATTATTTTTGTGTTGGATAGGTCAATTTATTGAGAAAGGCTATAGGCTATGTAACATCATGCTACGATCAATAGGAGCCGAGCAGCGGGTAAAACCACGCGGGAGCAGCTAGTACTGATATAAGAGGTGTTGGTCGGCCCACTGATACTTACTGCTAAAACCTCATACACGCTTCCTCAACATCAGCTTTCCTTCAAGGTCGAAAACAAGCTACAATTAAAGAACTTACCGACGATAAAAACGGCCAAATTAATTCATTAAGCGTTCATCCGAGCTCTTAGCTGTGGGGCTCAGATGGCTCAGACTATAGGTCCATTTATACGTGGCGCCGACTTCCATTGGCCGAATTATGCGGCTAAAGCCTTGGCGTCCAGCCAGCAGGCGGCGCCAGAAATTTCACGGCACTCTTCACTTTGTACGAAAATCAACCCAGACATTATCATTATTTTTCCTTTTTAATATTATTCATGACTAGCTTCCGCCCGCGGCTTCGCCCGCAAAATATGTCGACAAATTATACATATAAACCTTCCTCTTGGATCACTCTACCTATTAAAAAAAAACCGCATCAAAATCCGTTGCCTAGTTTTAAAGATTTAAGCATACAGACAAACAGACAAAAATAGCGACTTTGTTTTATACTATGTAGTGATGCGGTTATCCTTTTTAAGCCAGTCAACGGTAAAATGAGGTCGGAATACATACTTACACTATAATTATATTTTCAGTCAACTTTTACGAATCTCATTTCACCATAGCACCAACTTTTTTTAATTGAATTTAATGAGAGCATCGATAAGTCACTAATTAAGGTCGTTATGAATTGAGTTTCAATCGCGCAGGAGGGCAATTATAGGAGGAAGAAAACAAGGCATTTCATTAAGAAATAAAAACTTTTATTATTATCAGTTCAAATATCGTATTTACATTCTTTTAAACGAGTAAAAGCACATTGTTTATACATAACAAAAAAAATATTAAAAAATCGTAACTAAATCAGTAGCGGGACAATTTCGTGATACGTAAAATAATAGAACATAGTTAATTGAAAATAACCTATGATAGTTTAAAATTAAAATAAATCTCATATCGTCCGTGTACTCCGGAACTCATACAATCAGCAATGGCAACTCTTATAGGACTGTCCAAACTAAGAAACCGTAACAACTAACTGATTAATTAATAATACCTATATACAATTCGTTCCTTCGCAACGAACGTGAGCCTTTCGGCCTCGGTCAGTACATCGTACAAATGCAAAATTATTATGTATACAATAGAATTTCCACTATTCTCAATATAAATGCTCGACGTAATCTCGTATCGTACATGTGTGCCTCACTCAACGGGTGAATTATTTACTTTGCATCCCTTACTCACTAGGGCCGCGAGTGTGCCTGAACCGCGAGTGCTCTCCGCACATTCAATTGCTAGCGAATTTTATTACTACATTAAAACGGCATGCCCTTAATAGGGCATGGGCAAACTGTGGGTGTTTGAAACAAAAACGCAGTCAATTTGGCGTTATGCGTATATATATAGAGTTGTAGGATTATAAATTATTTAACCCTTAAATGCATGATGTCCCAAAAATGAATCAATGACTTTACGGAATGATATCCGAAAATAAATTTGAATTTGACAGGTTATACTGAATGGTATGAATTCCTTTGCTCCTCCCTTATCAAAAAAGAACTAAAATATAGACATGAGACGTCACTCATTGTTGCGGTACGTCAATTTACCGTTTCGCGCGCATTTCTGTAATTTGACTGATTTTACGAAACTTTAGCATCGTTTATCTGGGAGATATTTCGTGATTTCGTGCAACAAAAAATATTTTCTAAAGGTAAGACTCTTATTTATCTAATTTCCTTTGTTATATTCAATATTCTGTAACTATTATGTGAAGAGAAAGCTTATTTTGTTTTGATGCAAAAATGGGACTACATCTACATGCACTAATGGTATAAATTACGAATTTTATTTGGTATTTCATATTTTCTGTTTTGCTTTGGTTTGGTATGCATGCGGTTGTTATTTTGTTCTAGAAATGGCAAAAAATAATCAGAGGGATGGTGACATCGAATTTTGGTTACAACAACTTGAAGATGGCGCCATTTCCGAAGACGATTGCGAGTCAGATGGTGATGATCTTGATTTTTATCCTACCCAACACGATTTATTAGCTGCTTTGGAAAATGATGTTGACGATGAGGCTGCTGATAATAATCAGAACGAGGAAATAATTCCCGATCCTCCTTTAGTTGTTGAAGATGCTCTTCCCTTAAACAGCAATACTACACCAGGACAATCATTAGATGTTCAGAGGTTGATATGGAAAAATCAGTCTATGACTCTCAATGAAAATCTTACAACATTTCATGGATCTAATGCTTATCCTGAATGTTTGATGAATCTTCAGACACCATTCCAGTTCTTTTCATATTTTTTTACTGAAGAATTTTTAGCATATATAGTTAGTGAAACAAACAAATATTCTGTACAAAATAAACCTGATCGACCTGAAGTTATAACATTAGGGGAACTGAGAAAGTTTTTGGGAGTCTTGATTTATATGAGCATCTACCACTATCCGAGTGTACGTGGATACTGGGCTAATAAGCATGGGTTTGAGGCAATAATAAAAGCGATGCCTGTCAATAAATTTGAAAAAATAAGACGTATCCTCCACTTCAACGACAATAATAATCATTTACCAACAGATCATCCTCAGCATGACCGACTTCACAAACTTCGCCCGGTAATTGACCATCTCAATGAAAAATTCTCCAGCATTCCACTAAGTCAACGTTTGTCCATTGATGAACAGATGTGTGCCACCAAGATGGGCCATTTCTTGAAACAGTACTTGCCCAACAAACCCCATAAATGGGGCTTCAAATTATTTGTTCTATGTTCACTGACAGGTTTTGCTTATCGCTTTATTATTTATTCTGGCAAAGAAAAAGGTGATCGTTTGCCTAATGAGCCTGATATAGGAGTTGTGTCACAGGCAGTAATAAAACTTGCAAGAATAGTTCCCAGACATGTCAATCATATTATATACCATGACAACTTTTATACTTCATTGCCTTTGATGTACTATTTCGCCAAAGAAGGGATACAATGTGTAGGAACCGTGCAAAGAAACCGCCTTGGCAAAAATTGCAAGCTACCCTCAAAGCAGGATGTTATGAAGAAACAAGTGCCTAGAGGGTCCTATGTGGAATTTACTACACATGTTGATGGAGTCGACATTTCTTCTGTTAGCTGGAAAGACAATAAGCAGGTAGTACTGCTCTCGACCTATGTAGGAGCAGAGCCAATCGAGACTATCGAACGGTATGAGAAAACTGAAAAGAAAAAGATAACTATAGACTGCCCAAAAATCGTCAAAGAGTACAACGCCCACATGGGGGGCGTTGACCTCATGGACTCTTTTTTAGGCCGGTACAGGATAAAAATGAAGACTAGGAAGTGGTACATGAGAATTTTTTACCACCTTCTAGATCTCACAATAATTAACTCATGGGTCCTATATAAATCTGTCGAGACGAAAAAAGGAATGGAGCCGAAAAAGCTGAAGAATCTGGCAGAGTTCAGGTCAGAGCTTGCCGACGTTCTGTGTACCTATGGCTCTACAAACCAGCCTACAAGAGGACGTCCAAGCAACAGCAGCATAAATTCAATGGAAACAGAAATAAAACGAAGAAAAGGTTGCCAAGTTTTACCAGCATCTGACATCCGTTATGACAATTTTGGTCATAGCCAAATCAAAACTGACCAACGCATGAGGTGCATGAGACATGGCTGTAAATTACAGAGCTTCATAAAATGCATAAAATGTAATGTATTCCTTTGTGCAAAGAAAGGAAACGATTGTTTCAATTTATTCCACAAACCCTGATTTTTTGTGCCAATTTTGCATACTGTCCCAAAAATGCATCAACATTTTTTTTTAATTAAAAACTATAAAAATATTAATTTTTTTTTTAATTGTTATTTTTCCCTTCTTTTACAGCTTCCAAAGAATAGGATCCATTTTTTTTTTTTAAATTAGAAAATTCATGCATTTAAGGGTTAATTCCCAAGTGTTTTCAGTTTTTTTCAGGAAAACTTGTGGGTAAATAATTCCTCTTGCCCATGTAGATCATCATATGTGGGAAATTATTTCCCTACATATTGGAAATATATTTCATACACATCCTATATAGGGACAAAAAAGTTTACAACCTAAATTGATGTGGGAATAATGTTCATCTTGTCCTATTAAGGGTTAAAACGGCGAATTCTGAAGACTTTCATCGGTAATTAGGATTTATTCTATACATACCTATATTCGATTATAATAATGGATTAAACTTCGATATTCGAAAGTATCTACACACTTCACAAAACACTATCTAAAGCAATTGACGGCGGGTTGTGTCGCCTTGCTATTACAAACACGTCAACAATTCAACAATCAAATAACGAACGTATATTACAATAATCAATTATTTGACCAACCCGCCATAAACGCCTTCAAAATTCGCAGACAGTTGCTTCCACACTCGCGCTTCAGTTTCACATCGCCGCCCTTCCTAAGCTACATACAATAAAACTCAACAAACCATATACACTGAAAATATTGCGTTTCATATACTATACAATTTACGTACTATTGGTGTTCGGAACCGTATTATGAATTAACTACTCGATAGTGCCGGGGGCGGCACTTGGGATTGTGACCTGACAATTTTGTGCTCAATTTAGTTAAAATTTTGTTTAACTCCGCTAAGTGCAGCCCCCTTGATGCGGCACTTAGTGTAAATGTCTCTAAAGCTCGGTAAAGACTACACTAAGTTGATCTATGCTCACTAGTGTTTATTTTACTCCCGCGCACACCGACAACTCGATTCTACTACTCGAATCTATTACTTATTATCGATTTTTGTCGCGTATTTTGGCAGTGCGTTCAGTGCGATTCAATTGTTATAAGGCTTTATTCGGTTAGTCTTAGCGTAGGTAACATATAATTGATTTTTATTGCTATTCGTCACCAATATTATTTACAGAAATGATATTGTTTCGCTTCTATACTAGCGTTAATTTTAAGACTACGTATGAAATGACCTTTATGCGATGCTAATGTCTTGATTAATTTTAAATTCCCGGATTCTATGAAGCGTTTATTTTAATTGTTGGCACAATTTCCGCTCACGTTTCTGTAGGGCTATTATCTATTTTGAAATCACAGATAACTTTGTGTCGCTATCTATCAAGACATCGAGGATACCGCATTAACATTTCGTCTAATGCTAACCTGTCAAGTTGCCAATGCGCCGGTCCTACATTACTTACACTGCATTCCTAACCTTACGTCGTGGGGACCACTAAAAATTCACTAAACTGGTTAATTTCACTAGTCTTTAGTCTAGACGGAACCTATTTCCATCTACTCTACCTCGCTTCGCTCAGAACAATGATTAGTATATTATTTATAAATCGTCGAATTTCCTATCACGTTATAATTTACAGTAGGACGGTCCCACACTTGATTATATTTGAGATCTGCGAAGATTAAATAATTTTGGTAATAGATGATCTCCGTTCAATTCACATGGTATCACTGGAGGCGGCTCTCGGGCCGCGGCACATCTCCTCGCCACACTAACTTTACTATTTGAGCACCGTGGAAGGAATGTGTGCATAAGATTTAGATAAACGCCAAGATTCAATGGAAGAACCCCTACCATGAGTTACGAAGATTGTTATCCACTTGATCTAATAAACATCGGAAAATTGCCAATAGCAACCAATATTTTTGATTTATTACCAATCAGCAATCAATCGTAACCTCATGCTAGAAGCTCAATGATAAAACCGTATAGTTTCATAAGACTGCATTAGAGTTAACTTCATCGACAATTATCCCTTAATAAATATAAATAAACATCTTCAAAATTTTTACCAAATTATGAGCATATATTTCCAGCATAAAAATCTTTTAAAATAATACGTCATACTCTTCTCAATTATAGATATACATGGCACACTGCTCTGTTTATATATTTATAGTTATAATTCATACACTCGTTACCTATCAGTTTACCTTGTCACCATAGAATAATTGAATTATATGGATGGATATTCCGTTGGAAGCTTAACAAGCACTAATAGAATAATAGAAAGGACAAAGCAATCGACGGACGAACACACAATGATGGGGGGAGGGGTTGAAATCAACTGAATACTGTCGGCATTCGATGCCAGTTCGAGCGATTTTTTTATTAAATCTAGACGGTAGAACTATCACGAAACGTTGGTCCGACGGAGCGAGTCAGTCAGAATGTGACGCCTCCTGGTGCAGTATAGGGGTCGCGGCGCAAGCGCCGGGCAGAACGTAAAAAGCGTAATTGATTCGACTAAAGGGCTCGTGGGATAAGTCTCACTTGATGGTCGCGTGCCGTGTCTCAGGGTGCAGACACACGCCCTCCACTGTGAATATTGATACCTCTGTAACAATGGAAAACACGTTTTAGATGATTGATTTTATTTTATCAACTTGGTTCTCTTGTGAATGTGAACTTTTCAAAGAATGATATTATGTTAAAACTGTGCACAGGTCGTATATAGTTTTTCGATATCTTTTTTAACGACACTATTATTATACGAAATACTTTAAATATAATATGTCTTTATTATGCGAAGTTACGGATTGTTCATAAAAGTTCGAAGTTATTTTGAAAAGGAAAAATAACTAACTGTAACGGTGTTTTAGTACTCAATGATAATTATGATCGCTGAGAACTAAATTACCGTGACAGTTATCAAATGATAAAAAAACGAAAGCCGTCCCCGCTGCGTTGGACGGACGTACGCGACGGACGATCCGCGGCGCGGATTGACTGTTGGTTATAAAAAGTCGACGGGCTTGCGGTTTTATAAAAATGAGGGGATGTTCTATAACATTGTAATATTCTTACGTGTTTTTGCAATAAGCAGATCTGTATCAGCTTGTATGTTAATCAAAATAAGATTCACGATCGTAACAAAATGTATTATAATAATTGAAACCATCAAAACCCTTCTTTAACTTCAAATTACCCTAATGAATTACTATATAATGAGATAGTGACAGTTGAAGTAAATTTTAATTTAGATCTATTGACGATTCTAATGATCATAATCTGTTAATACATATGAGTGAGTGTTGTGGTCGTGAATTATATATATATATTTTTTTTTATCAGGTTACAACCGGGTCTGGCCTGCAAGTTGAAGAATGACGACGAAAGACGTATGAAGATTAGGAGTTAGCAAATTGTTTCCATGACTCACCGTCGGGCAGCTCCCGCAGCCGCGGCGGCAGCGAGGCGAAGTAAGCGTGGTGCAGCGCGCGCTGGGCGGGCAGGCGGCGGCCGGGGTCGGGCTGCAGCAGCGCGGCGGCCAGGCGCTCGGCCTCGCGGCCCGCCTCGCGCAGGCGCGGGAAGGCGCCGCCCAGCGCGCGCGCCGGCGCAGCGCCCCAGCGAGCCACGTGCGCGCGCAGCCCGGGCAACCGGCTCACGCCTATCCAGCTTTCTTCGGTGGGCGTGCCAACCACCTGAGCGATTTTGAGGGTTGATTTACATAATATTTTTCTACTTCACTGGTGGTGAACGTTGTCAAATAGACTAGAGTCAAGGTGAGAAGGTTTCATCATCATGCCCTTTATACCATTTTACTTGGGTCCACATATAAAGCAACAGCAAAAGTCTAGAACTTTCTTTAGTTACGTAAATTAAAGTATGGAATTTGTCCATGTCCTTAACCTTTAAAGTCTCTAGAACTCCCATAATAATTGTGTCAGAAGAAGAAATTCAAAAACAAAAGAAAAACGAAAAACTATTCTTACCTTAAATATTTTGTCTAGTTGGTCGTGTGTGTCCCTGACGCCGGGGAAGGTGGGCACTCCGCAGAGCATCTCCACAAATATGCAGCCGACGCCCCACATATCCAGTGACGTGGAGTACTCCGTGCTACCCAATAACACATCTGCACAAAACAAATGCTGTTGGTAAATCGTCTTTACACACTATTGCCCCTTTTGCTATAGGACAAGTGGCATAAAGCCTAAACCTGGATCCTAAATAACGTAGATAAATACTAAGAAAGGGTTTTCACAAACGTATCCCCAAAGGGGGGGTCACATAAAAACTCGTCAGTTTTGGCAATGGTAAACCCCAACAAGAACTTATACCTATAAAATTTCAGTTCAATATATTGATGATGATTGCGAGAGCGGAGTTTCAGCACTTGGCAGCATAAAAATAAAGAAGCAGATGGGTCGGTAAGTCCAGCTTTTGAATGGAGGATTTGACGAATTTCTGTCAGTCATTAATGACCACTAAACTACCGGGGCACTCAAATGTTAAGTCCATACTTAGCAATAAATGTACCTACTTAAAGCCTAAATCGTTACTTTTTCAGAAAAATAAATAAACTGTCCAAAAGACACTTTACAACAATTTAGCAGACTCTTGGTAAGGGTCGTGAAAATAGCGAGCTGAATATAAAAATGAAGATAAATGAAGATAAATGACGACTCGTGACAGCCATAAAATTATATTTAGGGATAGTAGGCGACATTCAATTCTCACTGTGCCAGTGTACACCGTAAATTCACATTATATGGTTGTAATAATATATCACTATTATTGATATGTTTTCAGAAGGTGGAAACCAACTACACTCGGCGTCACGCAAATCTCATCACAAAATTACGTGTGCGTCAAAATGGAGGGACCAAGTCTCCAATGTCTGTCATACATATCTAAAAAAATAATACCATTAATCTACTATTTCCTACCTTTGCTATAATTTTAGCTACCTCATCATATACATCATATTTTAACAAATTGTTTGGTCCCTCCATCGTGATATCAAGATGGAGGGACCAAACTGATAGACTACTCCCTGGAATGTTTTACCTACTTAGTGTTATAATACCTTAATTCTACCTTAATATTATTGATTTTGGCTGCCCGAAACATATATCGTTTTAAAGATATCGATTATATAAGTTGGTCCCTCCAAATTGACGATTCAATTGTTTAGTGCAACAGCTAATTGGGCGATTTATTTTCGATCTTCCAAGGATATATATTTAATACCTATTAACTACCTTTTAATCGTGCTAAATTTCTTACGTTAAAGCTTATTTTAACTAGCCAAAAAAAAAAGCGGTTAACTTAAAAATATGAGTTTAGAAATCATTTTTTCTTTTGTTGTATCGTTATTACATGTCGATATCCTTCCCGTGCGTGAAGTTTCGCTAGCTAATTTTTTTTAACCCTCTAATTCATCATGTGTTGTATTTATAGAATCAGTTTACGCTATGTCCTTTACACTGTATAGAAACATTGCTTTATTTTATCACCCGCACAAATATCTCAGCAGGAAGTTGTTTAACACATCACATCGCGCAAATACCGCAGTCAGAACAACAAATTATGTTGCACTTCCCTAGTTCACGTGACAATATTATGAGCGCCACCCGTTAAACCATATTACAGTAACGTTTTCAAGGAAAGCATTAGTTCTAAATATAAACAGAGCCTGTCACTTCTAATTTTACTAAGTCCGTTACTAGTTACTAGAAATTTTCATAATGGTTCTCTTGTTGGAAGCTTTTAATAGTAGACTATAAAATATTACCTATTATCGTTTAAAGCCAAGACAAATTCGTGATTGAGTTTCTGACGGCAGAGTTAATGGTTTGTTTGAAGACTGTCTTCAAAGGCAAAAAAATATAATACAATAATAATAATAATTTAAATCAACTGCCGACTGACTAGATCTCATCATAGCGCGTTCGTAATTCCGAAGATAGACGAAGTTTCCCGAAGCGCATAATTTTTTTTGAAAAGCTGTACTTACCAGGTGGTCGGTACCATAGCGTGACGACTTCGTGCGAGTACGTGTGGCTGGGCACGGACTTGGCGCGCGCAAGACCGAAATCCGCGAGTTTCAGCTCGCCGTGAGAACTTATTAGTAGGTTCTGAGGCTTCACGTCCCTGTGACAAAGAAAAGGAATTTAATCAATCTGCCGAGCCTTTTATGAATGCAGCTGAATACCAGTATTTTACATGGAGCTACTGCCTATCTGACCTCCACAACCCAGAATACGATACCCCTTGCTAAAACTGACTGTCAGACTTTCGGGCTTCTGACTACCCGTAACGACTGTCAAAGATCCACGAATGACAGCCGGGACCAACGGCTTAACAAAGAAAAAATTATGAGTAACAATACAAACTGAAAGAGTTATAAATGAATCTGTTATCAAATCTTTTGTAGGCTTGGTCAAAATATTATCGAACCCGTAATTAAAATCAGATCTTAATATTGAGAGATCAGATGAAGATCAGATCTTATATAAAAAAAAAATACCTCCGATTTGAAATCAACGACAATATGTAGCTGCAAAACCTCAAACAAGCGGCAAAATCAGAAAAAACATAATTCCAAACTATTCGTTCCATGTTTCTCATCTCCGCAAATGAATAACAATATCAGCAAAATCTCGTTATTGCAGGAAGAGCTTCGTTTTATTATTATAAACAACAAACGCACTGTATATGCACGCCATTGTTTACCTTCGCCTCTAGCTGACGATATTAAAATAGCCGACGAAGACCTAGGTATTACGCTAAGAGATTTTTAAAACCAGACTGTCTGGCAAAATATTATAAAGGCGAAAGCTTGTGTGTTTGTATGTTTGTTTCTTTTTCACGCTCAAACGGTTACACGGATCTGGATGGAATTTGGCAAAGAGATAGATTATAGTCAGGAATAGCATAATATAGGATACTTTTTATCCTGGTAGTTCGTTACAATTACCGAAGCACACGCGGGCGAAGCCGCTGGCTGAAGCTAGTTGAGAATAATTTTAAAGTCAATAGCTTAAAAGACTAGAGATAGTATTTTGTAAATGAAAATTGTTGGCATGCTGTGAAAGATATTATCAACTGTGTGGAGTAAGAATTTTTCATTTCGTTAATGTTTTCGTCAGTTTTCTTTTTTTTTTTATTTCATACACAAGCGTGCACAGACTTTTTACTAATACAATTCAACATTGTTACAATCCTACTCTAGATAAATTTGAAAAGCCGCAATACGGTGATTGTCTCCGAGTCAGGACTTTTGTTTCACAATCTGTCAAATAAGGTTTTAAACCATGATAACATCCTTTAAGCCCTGGACTCTTTATTTCAACCAGGACCAACTCCGTCTTCCCTTGAAAAGGAAAAAAACATAAACCATACAGGTAGGTCAAGTTTTGCTGTTTTTTTGTGCGAGAATATTGTGTGCCTTAAGGTCAATCAGTATTAGGTTGTACATTCTGCCAAAAAAGTATCGGGAACGGATGATTTTTTTTTAATTGAAAAAAAACAAAAATTTGAATTTGGAACCATAAAGGTTCCAAATTCAAATTTTTGTTTTTTTTTGTAGTTGTTAGATTGGCACAACTGTTTTCCATTTTGGTGCGGAGTTTGAGTTGCATCTGTTATTTATATTAAATACAGTGCTGGTTTTAGTAATATCATATATAGTGTGTATTGCGAATTTCATAATGGACAAAAATATCGAACAAAGAGTTTGTCTTAAATTTTGCATCGCCAATGGAATTTCGTGTTCGGAGTCACTGAAAATGTTACAGAAGGCTTACGGTGAATCGACTTTATCAAAAACTCGTGCTTATGAGTGGTTCAAAGCATTCAGAAGCGGTCGAGATGTGATGGAAGATTTGCCTCGCTCTAGTAGGCCGTCAACGTCTGCAACTGAAGTTAACATCGCAAAAGTGAAGAAAATAGTGACTGAAAATCCCCATTCAACTCTGGGAGAGATAGCCGCCGAACTTTCTGTATCTCACGAGTCGATCTGTACCATTTTAACTAATCATTTGGGTATGAAACATGTTGCTGCTCGGCTAGTCCCAAAAGATCTGAATTTTCTCCAAAAACTCAATCGCATGAAAGTCGCTGAGGACATGCTAGAACGAGTCAGTTCGGACCCAACATTCATGAAACGCATTGTTACTGGTGACGAGACGTGGGTTTACGAGTTTGACATGCAAACTAGTCAACAAGCTTCGGAGTGGCGCCTTCCAACTGAACCGAAACCGAAAAAACGACGCCAAAGTCGATCAAAAGTCAAAGTCATGTTGACTGTTTTCTTTGACTATCGCGGTGTTGTGCACTCTGAATTCTTACCGGAAGATCTAACGGTAAATAAAGAATATTATTTGAGCGTTATGCGGCGTTTAAGAGAGCAAATTCGACGAAAAAGGCCAGATTTGTGGAAAGAAAATTCTTGGATTTTGCACCACGACAATGCGCCTTCGCACAAGGCTATCATTGTGAACGAATTTTTGACCAAACACTCAACAAATACCATCCAGCAACCACCATATTCACCAGATATGGCTCCTGCTGACTTTTTTCTTTTTCCTAAACTCAAATTACCACTTCGTGGCACCCGTTTTCAATCGATAGAAGACATAAAGGAGAATTCGCGGCGAGAACTGAACACAATTCCAGAAGCAGCGTTTAAAAAATGTTTTGATGAATGGATTATTCGTTGGCGTAAGTGTGTCGTTTCTAAAGGAGCATACTTTGAAGGTGATAAAATAAATTTGGATGAATAACAAAACATTTTGTGTATTATTGGTCTTTTCCCGGTACTTTCTTGACAGAGTAGTATGTTGATCAACTGACATTGGCCGCAAATAGCTAAACGTATATTTCGTGGGATTTAACCTTCTTTCTTTTTTGGTACATACCTGTGTAAAACTCTTCTCCTGTGGCAGTATGAGAGCCCTCGCAACAACTGGAACATGTACAGCCTCACATTGTGGTGGTTCAGCCCCCCAGGATGCCTCTCCATATATTGTGATAGATCCGTGTCCTGGCCGAAGAAAAAATAAATTGTATATTTTGTTCCATAGTACAAAAGGGACAGTAGAAGTCCCCTACAAAAGAAGAAATGAATAATGCTCATCTCGAATCATCAAATATATCCTCCCGCTCTGGGTGGAGCGGGAGTGTCAGACTTTTGCTGACTAAAACCCATTCATGTTCTTTCCTTAGCTCTTAATGTTCCGGAGTAGCGGTAACCCTTTCGGACAATCCCGCTTACCCGGCAGTGATAGGGTTAGACTAGTTCAGTGATTATGGCCCGTGTGCACCACAAATAACATAAACGTTTAGCGTTACACGAATTTAAAACACACACGGAGACAGAATAATTAATTAAATAAGAAGGTTGTCTATGGATTTCACATGTCAAAGATAAGAAAACTGGTAATGGCATAACTCTTGTGTAAAAATTTGTAAAATTAGTATAGAAATTATATTGTCAAACAAGATAATGACGTTAGTTTTGAATTAAGACACGCGCCAAAGTGAGCTTATAGCGTTGTACGGTCGCTAGCGCATCAAGTTATACTAAACTGTCAAAGACATTTGACAGTTTAGTATATCTTTTTAACCAAAAGTTTTTAACACAAACGCTACCACTATTTTTGTTCTATTCTAAGATCAGTGCCTTCAACACACATACCGTGTTCATGGCAGTGTTTGTGGGCATGGGTCACCTTAAAAATATAATTGTTAAGTCATTTAATTTCTGTGCATATTATTATGAGTATTTAGATTTAAAATGTAAATATGTAATTATCCTATGTTGCTTAATAAATTTTACCCCCCAGTCAAAATAGATTGAGAAAATTTGTCAGTTTGTGGTAACTTAATGTAACTGTAGAAAAAATGTTGAAGACGAGACCATGCTTCTTACTAACAATAGTCAAGGACTTCGTAATGTAGTAGCTAATACAAATATTAGAATTGGGTGTGTCACGACTTAGTAAAAGTGAAACTTGACGTAAAGATACCAAACAAAAACAGTGTTTACCGGTGACGTCAGCCTGGACACTTTAGTTTCACTTTCAAGTACAGAGGCCAGCACATCAAGTTACCACAATCTGTCAAATTTCTTTGATAGTATTTCAATTTTATTGCAAAGACATAAGGTTCATTTTTAATTGATAAAATTTGACAGTTAGGGATAGCTTGATGTGCTGGCGTCTGTACAACAAAGACGAATTTCGTATACGAAAACGTAGGTAAATAAAAACGGTGAAGTAAAAACAAACTCGCATTTATATCGAAGTGCGTCATCTCGATGAAAAATAACCGGTAGAGGTCGTTATGCACAAAATAAGCTATCTTTATAATTCATATAACACCCAATGATAATCGAATTTCAATTGATATTGGAAAGTTACGTCAAATGAAATTAAATTCGTGATCAGACTTCAGATCAGGTTAGAGATTTTTGTGTTTAATATATTTTGGAAATAAAAGATCCATGAACTATGAATGTGAAGGAATTTTGTCAGCTGTGCGATTTGCTGTCACTTTTTGCCCGTAGCCGTAAAGCTTTGCAATTAAAGTTGAGAAGAACATACATATTATGAATTTAATTTGGAATATCGATCCATCCAAAGGTAGTCTTTAAAAGATCGCTACTAGCGATAAGACCGCCCACTGAGTCACCCCATGCAAAATTTTAAGGTGTAAATAATAAAAAGTATTATATTTAATTACATAACAGTATAATATCACGCCTTGTTTCTCCAAAGGGTTAGGCAGTACCCGTGGTAAGTAGGAAAACCTACATTTCGCCAGTTTATGCCATGTTTAATTCCCATGTACAGGAGGCTGCTAGGAGGCACTACAGCCATTAACCGGGAACAATTCCAGACTCAGCTGCTACTGAGAAATTCTTAACGGAAAAACCCAATATCACTTGCCCGTCGTGAGAATAGAACCTCATGCTTGCGACCACAACACCATGGAGGCAGTTGAGTAACAAAAATATTACAATATCCTGTTATTATAGAATAGGGATGATGCCTAGGTAAAAAATATATATATATAATCCGTCAATCAGATAATAAAATAATATTTGACACGTATTTTTTGCTTTATCATATTAATAGATTTTTTTATGTAGCCTAAACTGTCCCACTGCTGAGCAAAGGCCTCCTCGAAATCCAAATATATATAAATTGTAATAGAAAATTACATAGATAAAACGCATTAATGTTGGGGAGTAGGGGCGCGCTACGTCATAAGTAAGTACAAAAACTACATACTTGTGACGTCATTCCACATTTTAACTCAATGTATCGAAGTATTCTTTGGATTACGTAAAAGAAAAAAAACGTGTCCGATATCTTTTAATAATCTATATTATGGACTAAATAAAAAATTAACATCCCCATTGCGCGTATATACGTTCGTAGATCTGTGTATTTGCGTTTAAAAGTAATAATAACATACCACTACACAATTTCGGTTTATTTAACTGCAATGAGAAGTTGAACTCCAAATCCTCCCCCTTCGTAATACACATTCTGTGTTTGCTTAATACGTTGTTACAAAGTTTAAATCAACCGCATCTCGCCTGTATCTACGGTATTCCGACTAAGTCACTGCCAATTGTACTTGGGAACTGCAATCCCGGTCCAACTTGTAGTGATGTTACTTACAATCCCGGGGGGATTCGCTTCATAACGTAACAGTCGACAAATTCGGACGATTTAAGCGCTTATCTATACTAATATTATAAAGCTGAAGAGTTGTTTGTTTGTTTCTTTGAACGCACTAATCTCAGGTTGAAATTGAATAAATATGTTTGCCTTATCTAAATAAATGTGTTATTAATCACAAGTATTTAAATGTAAACAAAATTGTCCTTGACATCACTGGATTTCAATCAACACCTTAGGAGATAACTAAATGAAGAGGCCCCTCAGGGCCAAGCCTGCCGGGTAAGCGGGATTGTCCGAAAGGATTACCGCTACCCCGGAACATAAAGGGCTACGGAAGGAACATGGATGGGTTTAAGTCAGTAAGAGTCTGACACTCCCTTCCACTCCATCCAGAGCGGGAGAAGTCATTGGATGATATACCAGCCTTAAAAAAAAGGTGAAGAAAAACTCACCACAAATTCAAACACGAAAGTCAGCGTCTCCCTGGTGTGCACAATGTCGTGGAGTGTCACAATGTTGGCGTGCTTCAACTCTTTGAGTAACGAAGCCTCCCGGATGGCTGTGAACGGCGCCCCCTCTTCTTCTTGCAGTCTGATCTCTTTCAATGCTACCACTTGCTGCGTTAAACTGTGTAAAAAAAATGATTTTATAGTGGTGTTTGGAAACTAAAATAAGAGTTCCTAGCAGATACTCTTAAAAACGGTGGTATATTTAATCAGTTTTTAGCAACAACTCAATACAGCGACTTAAGCAGTGATAGCCTAGTGGTGTGACTCCAGTTCGAACCCAAGGAACGGACCTCTGATTTAACGGATTCATGTGCGTATTGTATAATTATCAGTTGCTTAAACATCGGTGAAGGAAAACATCGTGCGAAGGTAGCATGTCTTAGAGATATTTCTCAACAGCATGTGAAGCTAAGTCAGAGGCCCATGGGCAGCATAAAGACTCTGACACCAGGTTAGTCCCTAACCACACGAAAATAAGAAGAAGCGACTGAACGCTTACTCCTGATGTCAGTAGCGTTACACAAATGCTTCAGTATGACACTATGCTCATAGCTTATGCTGATTTTTTTTCCACCGTGATCGAAGACAAAGTGCTTAAATCCTGAAACAGCATTAATACAGGCTCGTTACCCGTTCGCCAATGGTAAAAATATAGTATTTGCTATAGCTCTAAAACAACAAGCAGAGAACTCCAATAAGATGCCATTTGTTTTCTGATTTTCTCTTCAGGCTCCCTTTGACAAAACTCCTTATTATAATTGTCAGTTCAAGACAATAGTAATAGCCTTTCTGATGCCAGACTCGCGAAACAATACTCTAACTACGTCCATAGCATTTTGTACTAATGGCACGTTTGATAACAATAAAACAAGGGTGTCGATAATTTCTCATTGTTAATACCGGTCGTGATCACGACTAGACTAGTTCACACGTTAGACTGGGTAACATAAATAATGCAACACAGCCTCATTTGCATCTTAGCTCTAGCCATTGGTATTGGAGGCATGGAAAATAAACAATTGATCGCACCTGTCGACCTAAGGCAATGTCAGTATCTGCCTTGCCTTTTCCCAACTATGTTGGGGTCGGCGTCTAACCGGATGCAGCTGAATACCATTATTTTACATGGAGCGACTGCCTATCTGACCTCCACAACCCAGTAAATGGGCAATACGATACCTCTTGGTAAGACTGGCTGTCACATTTTCCGGCTTCTGACGACCCGTAACGACTGTCAAAGATGCACAAATGACAGCCGGGACCTAACGTGCTTTCCGAGGCACCGAAAAGTCTCGGTATGTAAAGATGGTCATCCATCCACTGCCAACCCCGGCCAACTTCTTAACCTGATGGATTGACCTGTGCGGCTGTTAGTACTTAGCCACGAGCTCATAATAAAGAAAAGTAGGATAGGTAATGGTTCTCTAATGTTTTATTACCGGATATACAATAAACACAAGTAATTACACTCGAGAGCAATGAATCCGGGTCACTTAAAGAATGTTAAAAATCTCGGAAACTAAAAATGATAGGTTAATGCAATAAATTGTATTTAATAGACAATGTAATACTCCTTAAATGAAAGTAAAAAAAATATGAGTCACCATACATTTTATTAACACAAAATTACATAAAGAAAAAAACTGCTGATCTCTCCTTAAAACAAAAATAGGAAACATGAAATTTTTGAACTTTATTACGATTTTCTTGAATTTTAATACTTCGTATTGCCTCCTCGTGCTTCCATTACTGCGTTTACGCGGTTTGGCATGCTGTACACCAAGTTCCTTATACGATTTTGGGGAATATTCTCCCATTCCTCTGTGAGAGCAATTTTGAGCTCACGAAGCGTGATTGGGGGAGGGTTTCGTTGTTTTACGCATCTGCCTAGCTCGTCCCAAGCATGCTCGATCGGGTTGATATCCGGGCTGCGCGCTGGCCACTCCATACGAGTAATGTTCATCTCTTGAAGGTAGTCATTCACAATCCTACCTGTATGAGGTCGGGCATTGTCATGCATAAATATAGCATCCTCACCTAAATTGACCATAAATGGACCAACGTGATCATTGAGGATTTCTTCCACATATCTTACGCTAGTTAAAGAGCCGTTTTCTATGATCACTAGCTCTGTGCGACTTTCAGAAGAAGTTCCGGCCCACAGAAGTACAGACCCACCACCGTAGGCTACTTTTTCTTCGATGCATGCTTGCTTGAATCTTTCCCCTGGTCTTCGATACACTCTGTGTCTTCCATCGTGCTTGTAGAGCATACATTTTGATTCGTCGGAGAACATAACTTTTGACCAATCTTCAATACTCCAATTTACGTGGCCCTGGGCATATCTTAGTCTTGAAATACGATGCCCACGCTCCAGTTTAGGGCCGTTAGCAGGTCTAAGGGGTTTTAAGTTAGATTCAGCAAGCCGACGTCTTACTGTCCATGCACTTGGGTTACTTCCTCCGAGGCGTCGAAACTGATTTGTGAGTTCAGTTCCTGTGAGAAAGCGATTTCGAAGCATGGTGTTCACCAAGTATCGGTCTTCTCGTGCTGTGGTACACCTGGTTCTGCCCGTTCCTGGTCTGCGTAGGTTAGAACCAGTTTCTTCGTAACGTCGGAGAACTCTTTGTACTGTTGACAGCGACACACCGACAGTCCTGGCTGTATCGCGCTGACTCCGGCCGGTTTCCAGCATTGTAAGTATTCTGGTGCATTCTTCAGGCGTAAGCGACATAATTTCAGCTTGAATAATGAATATAGAGCACTATCAACATGGTTTATGTACCCACATAAATGACAGATTACAAACAAAAGCAAAACCAAATGCTGTAATTTCGTAGTTCCATCTTCGAAAGTGGCCCTTTTTCAAATTTGATTTTTTTATGATATAACTTTACAAAAACTAAGAAGTTTTAATACCTTCATTTAAGGAGTATTACATTGTCTATTAAATACAATTTATTGCATTAACCTAGCATTTTAAGTTTCCGAGATTTTTAGGATTCTTTAAGTGACCCGGATTCATTGCTCTCGAGTGTATGTTAGTGTGTCTAGCGCTGATCAGGACCGCTCATTAATATGCTAGACGTCTTGACGTCGTTAAGTAAAGTACCACCCTGATTATGACATTATATTTTAATAACTTTCAGTCGAGAGACAAAATGAAATCCGCTTCAAAGCTTTTTGTGTATGTTACTTTACACATTAATACGTAGTTGACTTCAACGTAAATCCTTATATAAAGCGACTGCTAATTCCTTTCAGTACTAGCTTTTAGCTTCACAAATTTTAAGGCATTTATGAGGTACGAGAATGTATTTACCCGGTCTCATCTCAAGGCATTCTTGAACTAATTTCGTACCGCTAGTTGAACTACTCCTGAAGTAAGTACAAAAGACGTGTAGAACTCGCGTTTAAATTGTTATAATAAGGTTGTTGTCTCACCATAGATTTGCTAACTTGAACCGCCGTGAATACGACAATTTGGAATTGAACACGCTTATTACTGCTCAAGACAGTGAGGTGAAGCACTTCATTCAATATTCACGAGCAATGAACACTGTTAGTTCCGTTTGAGTTGGCCCACTCAACCTGACCCAGCCACGAACCCAGGTTTAGCATAATAATTCGTGAACTAAAATATACGAGAGTTTTTAACAAAAAAAAATATATTCAGCGTGATTCCTATATTAAAATTAACGAGCCGGAATGCTAAAGGCTATAGAGATATCCGAAAAATATTCAGCCGATGTGTCCGTTGGATTTTTGTAAACATTATTTATAACAGCCAAGGCGCGAAACTCGAAATGTTTGTTGTATTTTGATACAAAATTGGATAACAACTTGGTGCTTTTACATATCGAGTGACATCAAAGGCCGATTTCCAAGTGGAAACGTAGGAGACTATGACAAGTGCGCCACAAAGGCGACATTGTTGCGAGAAAAACGTACTCGGATGCGGACGGCGAGAAAATGTGAGAAAAGCTCTTTTTTTTCTTTGAAACCGAGAATCGAGCAAATGTGCTCATTCTTATCGAAAAGGATAAAATGACAATGCGAGATTTTAAAAATATTTAAGTATTTTAGAAATATAAAGATGTATACATTATGTGACCAACCATCACCTCTCACATCGCTTCACATTGGGAAAGAGGTGGAGCTATAGGTACATCCTGTGTAGCTACAGCTCTTTCTCAAACGGAAGCATTTTAATTTTATTAATTGCAAAAATCGTAAGAAAAGTTTAATTTTGCGAGCTAATACAGGTCTTCAAGGTGGTGTTTGGCCCCCTGTTGACTCCAGTAACGGATGGATTTGATTGAAGTAGACTAACATAAGATTATTTGCGATAAAGACAAATACATTTAGCTATATTCGAACTGTATAGTGTAGTTAATACAGTCATTAAAAGCAATGCTGTTTGGAAGCTAAATGACTAGAAACTATTTAGGGTGAATTTCACCAATTAAACTGAACGCGATCAGCGCTTAAACCCCGTTTAGGAACTGTCAGTTTTTCTGTGTTATTTTCTGTTGTTGTATTATTTTCTGTGGAATATTGACACCGACAGAACTTGAACGCAGTTTAAAAGTGTTGACCGCATTTAATTTCATTGGTGAAATCACCACTTGGTTAAGTGTGTGAAGCGAAGATTTTCTAAAACATCCACTCAAGTCACTCCCCCGCCGCTTATTTAAATAAAGATGTTCGTTACGAAATGCATAAATATTTATAAAGTTGATTACTCTTACCGTGGAATAATTAATTTCCCTGTGTCAATTAGTCAACTTCCTTATTATGCTGCGTGATTTTATTCAAAGGAGAATACTGCCTGGCGTTGTTTTTGTTTTGGTAAAACATGACATATCCTTCTTCTATTGTGTGGGGGAACTGACTCCAAGAGAATAGCTCATTGTTCAATGATAAAAACATTCGCTAGTCACCAAGGTGGTACTGGAGTTGACAGTTTACAGGTGTTTATCTGCAGAAGTTTCGATCTGCCGTCATTTATTCTGAACACCCTTTTTTTTTAAGGCTGGGAAATCATCCAATGACTTCACCCGCTCTGGGTGAAGCGGAAAGGAGTGTCAGACTCTTACTGACTAAAACCCATCCATGTTCCTTCCTTAGCCCTTTGTGTTCCGGGGTAGCGGTAACCCTTTCGGACAATCCCGCTTACCCGGGATTCTGAACACCCTGAGGTTTTCTTAACTGTTGTTTATCTATTCCATAGTTCTATGAGGTCGATATTCCATCAAATTGTTTATCTGAACAGTGATATATAAGCATAAACAGAATCTTCCCACTGCTGGGACACAGGCTCTTCCTTGTGAGAGGGAGCAGGCCATAATCCACCACGCGGGTAAGCGGACGTCACATGTCTCCAAATACTGAAATATTTGGTTCTGGGACAAACCAGTGCCCTGACGATGTTAGCCTTCACCGGTTTGGGAGCAGTGTCGTTTAAATAATTTACACGAAGTAAAGTGCCTGCATTGGTTCAAACTAACGACCTACAACTCGTAAACCATTACCACTGGATCACCTCACACTACCCTCATAAAATCATCACTTACTTTTGTTGAGCTAAAGACCTCACTGCATCAAGCATCCAAGCAAGAAATTGTTTTATACGTAAGTATGTAACTAACAAAAAAAACACAAAGTAAAGTGCCTGCATTGGTTCGAACTAACGACCTACAACTCGCAAACCATTACCACTGGATCAAGCAAGGAATTGTTTAATACTTTAAATTAAGATAAATAAGCATGTAAATAACAAAAGACACTCACTTGCTATAACCTTTATACACAGTGGCATAGGAACCCTCACCAAGTTGCTCAAGCTTTATGTAGGCTTCGGATTTTCCGAAGGGAGAGTCACCCTGTTGACAGACAGAAAACATTCATTAATCAACTGGATACATTGAAATAATCCTGTAAATTACGACACCGCACATACATGCTGATATTAGGATTATGAAATATATTGGGGAAAGTTATTGCCACGTTTCAGTCGCTATTGTAAAATGAATACGTTTAAACAAGGGATGTTGAATGAGTTTGTTTGTTGTAAATACTACTTGGTTGAGTACTAAGTGTTTTTTACAAACATTTTATCTTTATCATGCATTTATATCTTATGTCGAGAGATTAGTAGTTACATGATCGTTTGTCCTCATCAAATCTTCTCCATATATCTGAATAATATTGAATAACCTATAATAAATTACAATAAGTAACGAAGTTTTCTTGTATGAATAAATAATAATTTCTCAATAAAACAGCATCGCAAGATCGTAGCTGAGAACTTTTCCCATTTTATAACCACATAAAATTGTAGTATGAGAGGTTATTTATAACTATTAGTTTATATGGTGAAGTATTGCCACTTAGAACACTGGAGAAGAAACTAAGTATAGTATTCATTTATCTATGGATGTTCCAAGAGACCTTCAAAGAGATTTGATATACAAACTCTTTGTTTTCTTGCTCCCTAACCATTTTAAGGCAAGGCAAAAATACACCAATAGAATTGCTACTTACATTTTGAATATGGACTTTAATACCATTGGTGGATTTTGGCCTCCCTCTCACAGCTCAGGTGAAAAGCCAACCTGAATTTAAATATTTGGCTTAGGTAATGCTCTTACGCATTGCTGCATGCCTGAATAGAATTCTAATTATTAAGTAAACGCCTCGTAAACATAACCGACGGTTATCGGTAAGTAAAATACTTGAGTTCGTGTTAGAAACGCTAATTGGACGATTTTAAGTGGTTTACTCTTTGATCGACGAGTTGGTTGCACGTAATGGATTTCAATTAATCGCATTGAATATACTAGTAGGATGGTGTATGGGCGCTATGTACAGAGGCCAGCACATCAAGTTACCACAATCTGTCAAAATTCTTTGATAGTATTTCAACTTTATTGCAAAGACATAGGTTCATTTTTAATTGAGAAAATTTGACAGTTAGGGATAGCTTGATGTGCTGGCGTCTGTACTAGTAAAACCAGTTCAATTGTTTAAATGGCGGCGTCTTTAGACGTCAACAGCCAACAATAAGTATCGCCAACGACCGTATAAACAAAATTGCAGTCAGAAGCCTTTTTCAAACACCAAGTATCACAAATGACTGGTACCCTAGAATTATTCCCCGATCTAATCGCACAATCTATCAACGTCGCCGTTGGTCCTTCTCGGCCTATTTGTAAGCTGGCAACACTACGCTCCACCGCCGGCGAACATACACTAACATTTATCATTATTCTTTTATGTTTATGTGCATACGGACGTGCGAAATGGAAGTGAAAATAAATATGGAAGTGGGCATACACTCAATTTGTGTTTATATTGATATGCAGAAACAATAGTAAACAGTTTTAGAAATTCTATCTGACTGAGATAGGTGTGTAGAGAGAATGTTTGTAATCAACTTAGTGTAGTTTACGTTGTTTGAAAACAAATTGATTGTTATACCTGAGAAGAGTATCTTTGTTTGATGTTTTCTTTGGCATGAATGCACTTTAGTGAAGACATTTTTCTTAAATTCAAACATACAGTTCTTTAACAAAATAATACACCACAACTATAACAGAGTTCAATAATTGTTATGTAATTCGTGAAGCTTACCCCAAAGGCACTAAACCGCTTGGTCCGTCGGTTGGAGTGGTCGTGAGGCCCTAGAAAGGCCTCAGACTTAGGCCGGGGCGGTCGCTTCGGCCTCATGACTACCCTCGCGTCCTCCCTGGCACCTTCGTCGAGGAGTTTCGAGTCCGAAGACACGGACAGCTGTCTTCTTACGCGATACTCGCCGTTACCGCCACCGCCGCTCCATTCTGTACAACAAAACATTTTAGTTCATTATAAAGGAAAATGAACTGAGATTTCTTAACATTGCAAAGGCAGCCTATGTTTCTACTGCCGGGACACAGACCTCCGCTGGGTGATGGAGAGTGGACCATAATCGACCACGCGGGCTCAGTGAGAGTTGGTGGATGTCACATGTCTTAAATTTTTGGTCCTAGAACATGCCGTTTTCCTTCACCGTTTTGAGAGCAGTGGTGCAAGTCAGGACTAATATCACTGGGTCACCACTGCACACCACCGCACTTAATAGAGATGGCTTAATATTCATTATTTTTAATACCCTGAGAAAGCCTGGACACGTGTTTCGGAATTACAACTGACGTGTAAAAGTAATCGCTCTTTTGATAAACCCATTACACCGAACCGTCATTGAAATGTTCGCTTCCCCCACGCACTTCTGACGGAGCTATTCATCCCCCCGCATCAATATGCCTCACGATACAATCATCAACAGCACTCTAAAATACAAACATTTTCTTTAAAAGCTTCGTCAATTGACAGAATGAAAATCCCGTCAGGAAATTCCCCGCAAGCATTTAGTAAGCAAATTAATTCACGGGAATTAAAACTGGCGTGTTGATGCGCCGTTGTTTGGCAGAAGCTATTTTTCTCGTGGCTGTCAATACCCCGGTATCGGGAATCGAAGCACTCCGAAAGCCCGTTAGCGTCACAAAGACGCGGCATCGATGCGACGGATGTAAACGCGAAACGAATAAATCATTCGCAGACATAGAATCGCTTGTTGAAGAACAAATCGATTATACAGGCAATCGATCAGTATGATTGAAACGAGCAAGAGATAAACGATGGTGTCCATTTGTTTAGCGTTTATCAAAAAGTTTTCAGCGGGCATCTTGACTTAAATAAAGCACCCTGAAGTTCAAACGATAACTTGCTAGATCATTTGCACTACCGATGAACCAACATAAATGTTATATTAAGAAAGTTACAGAACTGAAGTTACTTCCTGTTGTCGCACAAATATAATTTCGGAGTTACATAGCAGTGATGGGTAGGTATGTCAATTTTGCGTGAGGCATAAAGCGTATCCAGGGTAATGTATAAGTGGGTCACGGGGTGGCTCGGGTGCGGCAGATACTACCCCCGTAAGGGACTACGGACCGATTCAGGCAAACCCAACGATAATTTTATTGGCGGAGTCCCCATTGCCCGCTTCTATTAACTCGATTTAAATATCGGGATCAATTTGATTTGAAGGGATTAAAAATTGAGAAGATAAACAGGGGATGCCAATTAAAATTTCTCGGAATTTTCATTTATACGAGTATTTTTGTTTCCATCTCCCTGGTCAAAGATTCCACATTGTGTTGGAGAGTCAGTTGACCACTTTCTTAATTAGAACAAAATAAAAACACGTGGGTAGATTAATTACAGAAATGCAGAACACTAGTAGTTACAGCACATTAGTACAAAAGGACGTTTGGATTTACGCATTTTATGAATGATTATGATTTTTTGTTAGATTCGTCATATTTGTGGGCGTGATAAAGCCTATATAATATAACTTACCCGCAAATATAAAAAGGGGATGGTAAGGGTTTTTTTTTTAATATTACCCAATATACAACTGAACAACTTCTTTAATAAAATTTAAAAAAACATATAGGTACCAGATAATCTAAAAAAAAAATAAGAAAAACGAGCTTTATAATCTATGGAATTTGGAAGATATCGCAGGATGGAGGACAAACCAAAAACCTGAACAATGAGGTACGTATTGTTTGTCTGTCTGCAATATCTTACCTATACATTTCATAATGCTTGTGTTTCTCTTTTCAATATCTGTTTTCACAGTTGGGTTTGTTGTCGTTGGTTTGTTATAAAATAATTTGCTTCATAAATCTATCAACATAATACAAAAGAGTCTGCAAGTACACCACACATAATTTATTACGACAAGAGCACCGTCGCTGCTGCGGTATACAAAACACCAGTATATCAGTTCTGGAGTAATTTTCTTCGAAAGTTCCGGGTTATAAAACAGTAATATCACCATTATGCCTCCATTTAAGGGTCATGTGTCTTATAATCTTGTTTTACGAGCAGTCTTTTGATGTCAGTTCGATGCATATTGGGTATTTATTTACTATGGCATGAAATGTACGCAGATATATGTCATATGGCCAAATAAAACATGTTTATCGGGGCCTAAGTCCTCGTGTCATTCCGGCCACTCCTCAATCAGTATTTTCGTAATTAAAATGGACAGGGATCTTTTGCGCTGTGACACGCGTTATGCACGAAACAGTGAAGCAATTAGGTTAATTGTTAAAGCTTCTATGTTATGCTTGGGTGGGAATTTATTCAGCAATAGTGATGTGAGTTACACTAGTATAGATGCGGAAGTGTCCATCACAACGAGTATTATGACAGATTGTGTGACATGACAGACAAGTTTACGCGGCAATGTCATTTAAGATTGCCACGTCAACAAGCAGAATGGTGTTTTTTTTCTTTGTAACGTGTTGTTTCTTTTTGGTTCACATTTAGGCTGTAAGGCACAGAATGTTTTGCATGACTAGTGTTATTAAATTTTTTGTTAGAACTGCATTATTAGGCGTAAAAAAATATTGAGAATATATCCGTCAGAAGTCATAGATTATTCTTTTTGACCGAATTACACAGTGGGTCTCCTTAGGGACCGTACACATAGAGTATTTTCCTTCTCCACGTTAATTCAATAAACGTGTTACTCGACACGATGTGACCCAATTAGAAAACTTTTCGAATTTCGTGGGAACAACATGCCAGAGCGGTTTCACTTGATCCACATTATGTAATATTAATAACAACTTTCTTGACCTCAAACTAGATTGAATGATTTTCAACCGTCGACAATCGATAATAAATTATTTTAGCGATTGTGGGATAAATATTGTTGTACAAAAGCGTGTTTAATAGTAAAAGGCAATATGTAACGAGCCACAGACGTCCACAGTCGTAAATTCCGCTTTAATAATTGAGCACATGTAATGTGATTAATTATCAAAATTAACTGTTGCGGCATCACGCAATGGTTACATTACATGTTCGCTCGTGCGATCAATTTACGTACATTGGTATTATATTGTCTGTCTGTATGTTGCCTTATTAGAGTTGCGTGGAAAATGTATAAACGGAAATGTATTTTTCGTGACTGTATGGCCCAGCAAAAAAAAATATCTGTTATATACTTACTTATGGTTAGTTCGCAGTAGTTTTTGATACAACTGCATACCAAACAAATCGATAGGAAAAACTCGCGATTTTCGTTACGTAACCGAGTTTGTTTACCAAATGAGACATGTAAAGAAAAATACACTATAGTAATACTGTTTGTCTTCTATACTGCTCCCTTCCCCACGGTCTCGCATGGAAAGTGTTATAAATGGGCAGATCCGTAACGAGGTTCACATTACAGGAAAATTGTAAGGGACTTTTTGTTTTTATTTTTGTCTGCAGAAAGAGTTTGTTTACAAATGTTTATATACGGAACTCTAGCTCGATTCACACTTTTTTTTCACGTTTCTTTTTTTTTGCAAGTGATTTTAATTGTGAATTGCGAGCAATTAAATTAGACAAGGTAAAAAACGTCCAAAGCAAACGTTTACCGTTTTGAGGCGAATTTCAGAATCAAAAGAAAACTTGTAGGTAATATGCGCTTTAATAAATTCTAACGCTAAACTAGATAAGTAAAAGGAACGGAAATATATGAAAACGGTTTTAGATTTCAGTCCCCGATAAAGTCACATAGTAGTATCATTTTAATATTGCTTCACTTTGGCAAAGAGATAGAGCTAGACATCCTTTATAGCTTCATCTCTTTCATACCGTGAAGTAATATTAAATAATACTAGTCTTTGAGGTGGTGGTTGGCCCACTGGATGTTTAAGAATTACGTGTCTTCACCTTTGAACTCAAATGTCGTCTACCTACCTAATTTTACCTACAACATATTCAAGCTACCGACTTCGCCTACGACTGTGTGAGACTCAGTGATTATTCTTAAATCACATAATCGTTTGGTTCACATTATGTGGGAGGTTTTTATCGCGTATGCGTTATTTAGAGAATATAAAATCCCGATATTTTTAGATAAAGGAGTCTGAATTTGTGCCCGATTGGAGGCAATAGGCTCGCCTCCCACTACATGGGACTTGCGAAATGTGGGTGTACTATTGGTACACCTCTGCCCAACCCTTCGGGGAAACAAAGCGTGATGTCATGTCTTTTTAGATAAACCGGTATTATTTGGTATGAATCTAACAGCTCCTCTCAACTCAAAATGTATTTTTATTGAATTTTAAACTTTAAATAACACCAATAATGGAGCTTGGAGGATTTTTAGATGATGATTTAGTACCTATACATAACCTAGCATCACCCCAGTTTTCCTGCAACTACTTAGCAAAATTGTACTATAGCACGCCCATATTTCGCCAGTCACGTTTAAGTCTTATGTAACAAATCCATACTCCGTGCTGGTACTAAGAGAGAATTCCTAAAGGAACAAGGACGAACCTAGGACCTCATGCTCACCAGTAGCGCTAGACCAACGAAGCAGTCCTTGGTCTAATATTTAGCATACAAGACTGATTAAACCCCGTTTATTATATTGTTCTAAATGCTAGTTAATATAAAAGCTGTGCATGCAACACGTCCATTAAGCGACAATATCCCTAAGGCTACCGGCGCGGCCTTTAAATCGAAAGGTCACCGGTTCGATTCGTTGAACCGTTGAGGTGATCACACTTCTATAAGCACATTCACCTATTTGAAGGCTAGCTTTATTGTAGCCTTTTTTTATTAGAAAGGGTATTATTAAAACACTGTATGTTGGATATGAGAGTTCATTCGTTAATTATTTTTTTAACGAAACTCATTGTATCATTATCCATCCGACCTGCCAGCAACCCGATATTGATTAATTAAAATTAATCTTCTCAGAAAACCCATTTTTTATGCTGCGTCATCCTTTAAAGTCCTCTTTTTACAAAATATAACTAACTATAAACAAACAATACACAACACAATAAACAGTAATTTTCGTATAAATGTATGACGTAATAGAATTAACCTAACTTAAGCTACGGTTTCCTAGAATAGCGGTGGCCTTCATATTATTTATAAAAGACGTCATGAAAATCTTTTATTCTTACCAGTATTTGTCATTATGATACCAAAAGGGCACTATATTCACCTCTTTCTTAGGGAACCAAAGCAAACATCAATTAAAATAGACGTTGCATTATGCTCTGATACACTATAATTTGATTTAATCGTATTATTTCCCTGGCCAAGCCATTCAGGGATTCCAATTAGCTTTCCATTCATAACTGACATTAGTACCTATCTAGCTAGGCGGCGAACTGGCAACACTGATCAAATTATCTGGATCGTTACACAAAGCGGACTGTTATATGGAGTATCTATCAATCAATGGGACGTTATAATTTGTTGGAGAGACGGCGTATACACTGGGGATATGTCAACGGGGAAATAATAATCGTCTTATGATTAGGAATTATAAAGGATGGTCATTTGAGTGGACCAGTGAGGCCCAACATTAACCCGTTAGATGTTCGCCTATTAGAAGCCGTTTGTTTATGAGAGCTCAACGATTTTTACAGTTATATTTGCTGTCGTTTCGAGAGAACTTTTCTTATGAGCTTATGGGGTCCATACGACATTTGAGAGGTTAACCGTTGCAACTACAGAACCACGTTCTTAGCAGAAAAACCCCAACTTTTAGAGTAATTTAATTGCATTTACAGATTTAGGATATTTATGCAGCTCACGAGTAACTTGAGGTACATTATGACAGATTAGATTCAATGTAACATTGTTGACATATTAAAACAAAAAGTGTACATTATAATGAGCAATATCCAATTTAGAAATACTTCTCATCAAAGCAACGCTTACAACTTCAGGAGATCACATACATTCAGTCAAAAAAGTATCGGGAATGGATGATTTGTTTATGGTTCCAAATTCAAATTTTTGTTTTTTTTGTATTTGTTAGATTGGCACAACTGTTTTCCATTTTGGCGCGGAGTTTGAGTTGCATCTGTTATTTATATTAAATACAGTGCTGGTTTTAGTAATATCATATACAACATGTCCCAAAATTCAACGATAAGCCGGCACCAGAGGATGGACCTACTAATGACTACTAGAGAAAAAAAAAGAAAAAAAAAATACCTCTACTTTTTTTTAAATTACTTAAAAAAAATGGAAATTCTTCGAAAATGTATACCCCTTATGACACTTTTAACTACCATGACCACAATTTTTCAAATTTTTCAGTTTTTTTGTTTGTATCGGCAACCTAAGTAGTACTACTATTCACCATAATCTTTGAAAATTACAGAATTTTCGTAGTTTTATACAAAAAAACAACCAAAAAAAATTATTTCCCTAAAATTTTGAAAGATTTTAACGTTCAGTACACTTTAAGTCATCGTAGTGTAAAAAAAAAATATGGGCACTACTATGGCAAGTTTTTTTAAAAATTAGCGCAACTAACCTAGATTTTAAAATGGTATAATACTTTAGGAAAACTAGCCACAAAAAAAAAATTATGACACTTTTTCTAATCAAGAACCAAATTTCATAAGTTGTTGTTAATAGTAATCACTTCTACTATGTGCCCAAAATAGATTTTTGTTGTTGGAAAATGTTGAATGAATGAAACAAATGGTGTCAATAAATGTAAATTTATTGCATTATTAATAATATTATAATAAATGTTCGAACTGTTTACCACCGGCATTAATACAAGCATGACATCGCCTTAAAAAAGATCGTTTTATTCGTCGTGCATATCTTCTACTATTGATATGATCCGCAGCCTGAGTGATTTTTTGGCGAAGGTCGTTCAGTGTTGCAATGGGTTTCGAGTAGACTCTGTCTTTGAGACAACCCCAATAGAAGAAGTCCAGGGGGTTTAGATCGGGTGAACGGGGTGGCCATAAAATAGGACCAAGTCGCCCTATCCAACGCCCTGGATACTCTTGGTTTAAGTATTCTCGCACAGGACGGGCATAGTGAGCTGGGCAGCCATCATTTTGGAACCATATGTTTTGTGGATCACTAATGGGCATGTCTTCTAATAATACTGGCAAGTCATTTTGTAAAAAGTTCAAGTAACTATTGCCATCCAAGTTTCCTTGTAATTCAAAAGGCCCAATCACTTTTCCGTTTAATATGCCCGTCCATAGGTTAACCTTGAATTGATATTGGGATTTGTCTTGTCTCATCAGGTGCGGATTTTCATTGCTCCAGCTATGTAGGTTGTGAAGATTTAAATAGCCATCTCTCTTGCAGGTTGATTCATCCGACCATAGAATATTATCCAAGAATTGGGGATCTTCTCTGTGCTTTTGCAGCATCACACGGCAAAATGCGACTCGTAGTGGATAGTCCCGCGGTAATAACGTCTGCACACGCCTGTAGTGATATGGGTGAAGTGTGTGACGTTTTAGGATTCGATGTGCAGTACTTTTTGGGATTCCCGTAGCTATTTCTATGGCACGTACCGAGGTAGTTGAATCATTTTCAATTTCATTGAGAACGTCTTCGTCGCGTTCCGATCTAGGTCTTCCAGCATTTCTCCTGTCAGATGGTAAACGGCCCTCCGAAAACGCTTGATGCACGTTAATAAATACTCGATAATTCGGGTATCTTTGAGCATTTGGGTACCTTTCTCGATATAATCCATATACTATCTATCTCTTTCTGACTTCTGAACTTCACTGACTACGCACATGTCCCTTCCAAATTCTAAGAATTTGCGAAAGAAATCTATTTTGGGCACATAGTAGAAGTGATTACTATTAACAACAACTTATGAAATTTGGTTCTTGATTAGAAAAAGTGTCATTTTTTTTTTTTTGTGGCTAGTTTTCCTAAAGTATTATACCATTTTAAAATCTAGGTTAGTTGCGCTAATTTTTAAAAAAACTTGCCATAGTAGTGCCCATATTTTTTTTTTACACTACGATGACTTAAAGTGTACTGAACGTTAAAATCTTTCAAAATTTTAGGGAAATAATTTTTTTTGGTTGTTTTTTTGTATAAAACTACGAAAATTCTGTAATTTTCAAAGATTATGGTGAATAGTAGTACTACTTAGGTTGCCGATACAAACAAAAAAACTGAAAAATTTGAAAAATTGTGGTCATGGTAGTTAAAAGTGTCATAAGGGGTATACATTTTCGAAGAATTTCCATTTTTTTTAAGTAATTTAAAAAAAAGTAGAGGTATTTTTTTTTTCTTTTTTTTTCTCGAGTAGTCATTAGTAGGTCCATCCTCTGGTGCCGGCTTATCGTTGAATTTTGGGACATGTTGTATAGTGTGTATTGCGAATTTCATAATGGACAAAAATATCGAACAAAGAGTTTGTCTTAAATTTTGCATCGCCAATGGAATTTCGTGTTCGGAGTCACTGAAAATGTTACAGAAGGCTTACGGTGAATCGACTTTATCAAAAACTCGTGCTTATGAGTGGTTCAAAGCGTTCAAAAGCGGTCGAGATGTGATGGAAGATTTGCCTCGCTCTGGTAGGCCGTCAACGTCTGCAACTGAAGTTAACATCGCAAAAGTGAAGAAAATAGTGACTGAAAATCCCCATTCAAGTCTGAGAGAGATAGCCGCCGAACTTTCTGTATCTCACGAGTCGATCCGTACCATTTTAACTAATCATTTGGGTATGAAACATGTTGCTGCTCGGCTAGTCCCAAAAGATCTGAATTTTCTCCAAAAACTCAATCGCATGAAAGTCGCTGAGGACATGCTAGAACGAGTCAGTTCGGACCCAACATTCATGAAACGCATTGTTACTGATGACGAGACGTGGGTTTACGAGTTTGACATGCAAACTAGTCAACAAGCTTCGGAGTGGCGCCTTCCAACTGAACCGAAACCGAAAAAGGAGAATTCGCGGCGAGAACTGAACTCAATTCCGGAAGCAGCGTTTAAAAAATGTTTTGATGAATGGATTATTCGTTGGCGCAAGTGTATCGTTTCTAAAGGAGCATACTTTGAAGGTGATAAAATAAATTTGGATGAATAACAGACATTTTGTGTATTATTGATCTTTTCCCGGTACTTTCTTGACAGAGTAGTATAACATAACACCGCATTATGAACAGCAGTAAAAAAACAAATCGGTGAATATAAGCATAAGAAGTGACCCATCACTAAACAGTGGATGATTGGGATGAGCAGGTGGTGGCAATGTCGCACCGGCCCCGATTTATAAATTGTAGGCCGTGAGTTTGAACTCAGGCGGCACTTTAATTGTATCTCAATTGCTCTCAAAACGAAGAAGGAAAACAACGGGAGGAATGGTATGTCCTAAAACCAAAAATTCGAAGACATGGGACATTAACTAATCCGTACAGGGCTCGCGTAGGGAGTAGGCCATAATGCACATATTATGGCCTACTCCCTCTCACAGAGAGAAAGCCTGTGTCCCAGCAGTGGGTACATTATAGGATGATTACGCTATGCTTATGTTACAAGACAGTAGGTGACGCGAATCCCTCGTTCTAACACATACCTCGCGGTTCTTTACTCATTCATGAAGTTTAACAAGAACCCCTTTGGAGGGAAAACCATAAATTGTTTACATAAACTAGTGGGCGTAGCGGCCGAGGCACGATATGAGGGTCGGGTTTAGCAGACTCCAGGATTTGGCGAAAAACAAAGAGAAATAAACAATTTTACAAATAAAGCAGTGGGGGGTGACTATAGTTTGTTGTGTTGTATTGTCAGAAAGCGTCTAAATTTTAAAAATAAACTCGAAAAAATTTGATTTAGTCTCTGGCTCCAACAAGTTTAAATTCAGAATCCATTTGATAACGATACCACATGAACCGATGTACGTTTAAAAGTGCATAAACCTTTTCCCTCGTACCACATTGGTAAATTTTGAAGTGATGGCGAAGCAAAACGATTAAAACTTAATTTAACTTAATAGTTTGAACAAACATGTTTAGAGCGAGTAAACTCCCCGGATTTACTAACATATTGCGATGTGCGATTTACATAAAAAAGCCAGTTTACCCTGTGTTTTATGGTGGAGAACGTCGGTATACAAGAAACTTTGAAATTGTGTAGTCCGCGTCGAGATGGAGGACTGTTAAATACAGTTACTTTGTTGAGTAACACAAAATATTTGTCGTACTTGTCAAATCTTTGCAGTTACAACATAAAGCCATTAGAGAATGATTAAATTAATCTTCTAGCCTATGATTTTATACGGGATTATAAAGTATTACGAAATTTACTTGCGAATTAAGTGTAAGATACTAAATTGAAGTGGCCTCTAGAGGATTTAATCTCAGTAAGGATTATGTTTATCGTTTTAGTTCTACGGCACATGTTTGCAGTGCCTACATTACATGGGAGGTTAAATATTGTATCTGTTTAGAGCACAGTTGTGTGTTTAAATACATGCGTTTGTTACATAAAATATGGCGCCTGTATTATGTAACTTTAGTAACGGTATTTCGGTAACAGGTAATGTTACATTATTTTGTCTCCATTGACATTGACATTTTGTGGTTTTACTCTTACATGCACACATATTATACGCAATGAGCTATACAGGTGTTAGGTTAAACGAGGGTCATACTTTTATGTTGTATAGTACTCATTAAAGTCAACAACTTTGTCCATGGGATTGGTCCCATTATTGTATTGGTATTTTTTTTAGTTCATATTTCAGAGCCAACTCTGAAAAATAAACTAAAAAAAAATATCAGCTGTTCCATACATTTTGACGAACTATGCGAACATAAATGTTCTGAACAGCTGTTTTTTTATTCGTGATTTGATGTATAGTAATCATATTTATTCATTTTGTGAAAAGTAGTGGGCGCTAATTCGCTTTATTGTGCGGCCACCACGAGCGGAACATTCCATGTTGACATAATGCTAATGTATGGAAGGCATATGCCCTCAGCCCTGCACCATGTATTTACCGAAGTTAATTTACATGTGTCATACATCTTCGGCGCCATACGCCATGCTTCATTTCGATGTCATTTGTTTTAACAAAGTCGTTTTTTTACATACTTAACTAAACTATATAATATATAATAACAATGAAATGCTGTTCGTTTGTAAGCGCATCACTTGAGAGCGGCTGGACCGATTTGTCTTTTTTTTTACATGTTCGTAATATTGTCCGAATTGGTTCCTTACGGAAAGAAAAAATTGAATACGGTAAAATGTATAAATTCGGGAACTACATTAGAACGTGTATTATAATACTACTATTTGTCTATGGATTTTTTTAAATGAATTATTGAACTTTCGACAGGACAACTTCTGTCGGGTCAGCTAGTTGATAAATAAATCCGATAAGTTATGAATTTTTGAGTTGACACTAAGTGACTTTCACAAACAAATCATGCTTCATAAGTCAGACGGTGACAGAATGAGATAATGCATTTTGGAGAGTAATCGATTTACATCAATCTTTATTTATTTTTTGAAGTTTACGACCATCTGGATGGAAAATAAGAATAAATTGACTTTCAAGTTATACCGTACTAAAAAACAAAATTAACATTCAAAGCCATTAGTCTTTTTAATCCTTTAAAAATAAAAGTAGATATCTAATCAGTCTTGACATTGCATTTATCGAATTTAAACGAATCTCAAAGGTCCTAATCGATCAAGTAGGCACATCAAAGTTGTTTAAACAAATAAAAGTTAAAATTAAATGTCTTAAGGCACGCTAAAAGAATGATTATTACCTAAACAAGAAACGGCTAAAGTCATAAAACCCAAATTATTGAACACGCTGTATAACAGCATTAAAAACTTTTTCATTGATGTTAGTACGAATATTTCGAATACCGCTCATTAATTTTATATTTGTGATGGAGTTTGAGGAATTTCTGATTCGGGGAGATGTAAAACTCCGTTTTCGTCGAATACTTTATTGTATATTCCTTAATTTTATTCCAAAGAAAACCGACACGTGCTTATATGAACATGCTTTTTTAAAATTTAAAGCATATTTGTAATGTATTCACAATTTTCTCCGTTAGCAAACAAAGCTAATAGCTTTTTTTTTTAAGGTTGGGAAATCATCCAATGACTGCTCCCGCTCTGGGTGGAGCGGAAGGGAGTGTCAGACTCTTACTGACTAAAACCCATCCATGTTCCTTCCGTAGCCCTTTATGTTCCGGGGTAGCGGTAACCGTTTCGGACAATCCCGCTTACAAAGCTAATAGCTGTACTAATATTAGAAGTAAATAGTAATTAATATATACCTGTAATGGTTAGAAACAAACAGTTAATTGGATATAACCAACATTTCTCTAATTATCATTATTAACAGCTGTGTGTAAATGTCCGCTGCAGACCGTTGCCCTCTTTACAACATATCTCCATCAGGATATAAACCAGTTCTTATCTTCAGCAAGAACCGGGAGAATTATATCCTAACGAGATTACGTAAACGTGGAATAAAAAGGAGAGCCCAGATAAAAAACTTTATTTTTTCAGGAAAGAAAAATCTTTTATGAATTTATCGCGAGGAACACATAATATTTTGTACACGAATAAGCGTGAAATGAGTTTCTCTCGAAAGATATCGTATTCAAAATCAAATTCCCTATTGTAGAAACGTAGACAGTCCGAACAAGCGGAAGGAAATGATGAAAATAGCTGATTCAGTACTATAAAAGTAACAATGAATTTTGCGCCACGCTGTTTTGAATTTACATCGTTTTATTTGAACACAGCATAATAGGGGATGTTATTAATTTGAATAGGGTTTTCAATTCAGACCAAATTTGTTTCCAATATTATTTCGTAAAAATCCAATACACCATTTTTTTCTTGAAACACATTTTATAATCGACTCATCACACAGACTTCATACTATCTTCTTTCTTTGTTTAGTCTATCTCTGTGTAATGCGCTCCCACAGGAGACCAGAATATCAACCAACCCTTTATCTTTTAAAGTTACAATACTGGCATCATCGGCATAAGTACTTATTAAAAAATTTACATCAATCGCTTTCAATTTTTAACTAGTTAAATAGTGTACTCATAATTCACCTTCAGTCTATATAGGTAGACTAGGGCTAAGAGCCGTTGTATACCCAGCAATTTGAGCATAATTACGCATAATAACACGCAAATCAACGTGAACCGCGTTGTATTCATGAATATATCTGGAACGACGATTAACGCGATTGTGCTCTTATGCAGTTTGTCACAAAGTAGCTAGTCAGCTAGTGTAGTTACAAGTGTACTCGACGTTCACGGTGACATGTGTTCGAATAGGCAACACGTCATTAATACAACATGAAGTAGGAAGGAAATAGAATGTTCATTCCTGGTCAAAAACTCATTAGTCATTGGAAGATCGGTAGAGACATTGTCAAATGGGATTCCCTATTTATCAACAGTCGCGGTCTGCCATTTGCGCATAATTGAGTATTTGAAAGGGTTAATAACGTTACTTTTTACGAACTGTCAAAACGCGGAATTTGTACGTGATTTGTATGAAATATAATAATGTGACGTTACAGATTTTTAGAATCAAATTGAATACTTATTGTATTAAATGCAATATGACAATTATATATTCGAATAATATTTAATTTATGTACGGTGATGGAAGTTTTTAAGACGAGCGGTCTTTTATCTATGTGATTTCATATTTTATTTTTGACCGTTTCAAATAGTCAATTGTCTCAGACTCCATTTTTCTTATTACTCCTTGGTGAGCACTTATTTTGTTTTAGAACGTTACACTTGCTGATTCATTGTTACAAACACTTGTTTAAATGTGGGCTATTTCATTGCACTGCAGTGTAACTTACAATCATCACTATCAAATGTAGGACAAGGAAAACACTTCTGGTGAACTCTACGTATTTATTGCTCTACAGATTTCGCGAGTCGATTGAATTTTATAGCCGACGTCGATGTCCCAACTTTGGCGTGCTCAGTAATTAAGTTGTAATAATTTTATTACTAGACTTGGCAAAGTCTGAAGTTTCTTTAACTTTGAATAATTTAGTTAAGTATGTAGATTATGAGTTACTCCGTTCTTACGTCAATATTCAACGGCGGAAATTGTCATCAGAATTCATGAGAATCTCCATTCAGAAAAGGGTGAAATCACAAAAACAATACTTAAGGTAAAATGTTTGTTTAAGTGTAAAAATTAAGATGAACTGATCACTTTGAACTGAATTCTTAATAACTTGCAGCAAAAAGGCAAACAAACAACAAACTGCTGTTACTCAGCCTAAATATAAAGCTTGTTAAAGGTAATATAAAGCTTGTTAATGGTAGGTACTCACCATAATGGGGCTCTTTATCGTGTGGTATGTTCCCGTTGGGCTCGAGCCGGTCGAGGCACTCCTCGGAGTACCCGTTGTACGGCAACTTCCCGCGACCGCCACCGTTCTGCTGACGCCCACGACACTCGCTGCCGTCGCCGTCAGGCTCGTCTTTTGTTGCTGCAACAAAATAAACACACCGTTCATAAAAACGAACAAACAAAAACATTATCCCCCACATCCATACAGCGCTTGGAAAAAGAACCTAAATTAATTGAAACAACGTATTCCATTCTTTTTAACCGACTTCAAAAAAAGGAGGAGGTTCTCAATTCGGTTGTATTTTTTTTTTTTTTTTTTATGTTTGTTACCTCAAAACTCCGTTGTTTATGGATGGATTTGCAATTTTTTTTTAAACTTTAAAGGATATGCTTCCAGATTGGTCCCATTTTTTTAAAAATCCAGTTCTTATGATGGGATCCATAAGGAATCGAGGGAACTCCTCAAATATTATAGGCACTACATAGTAATTTTAATATTTTCATCGATAAATCAAGCGTTTACAGTCAAAAAGTAACATTTGATGAAGTGGAACTGGTGAAGAAGATCAGATATGGCTAACGGAACTTGACACTCGCATAGATATCACAATCAAGATAGTTAAGCAACTATGACAATACAAATAAACATACAATCCTGAATAGTTATGTTGAAAATTTTTTCATTGAACTTATCTGGTGATGATGATGGAGCCGGAAGACAGGCACCGGAACTCCGTAATTAATCAATGTATTCTAGCCGTGTTTGGGCTTATTAGAATTGTCATGAAATGCACTTTGGCTATAAGCTACTATCGAACTGATCTGATGATGGAGCCGGAAGGTGCAAGGTTGGCATGAGAACTTCAAAATAAAACAATGTATCCTAGCAGTATTTGGGTTTCTATTCTAAATGAAAGGTGCCACTGAAAATTTAGTTCTGATGTTATCATCAATGTGTCCACAAAACCACTTCTGAAATATTAAAGGCATTTTTACATACCAGGTAGTGGTATTAAAATTTTGGGGGGAGGGGGGGGGGTTGCATAGGTACCACAACTAAAAAGTGAAAAATAAAAACTTTTTTAAAAAAGTTTTTATTAACTCAAACTTTCAATAGCTTCAACGCAAAACATTTTAAGTTTCGCTGCAATTTATTTAATCTCATTGACTACCGAAACTCATTCAGAATTTGAGAGTGCCGAAACCGTGTATAAAACCGTAAATTAATAACGTACAACACAGTGTATAATGGTATTACTTCCCGACGCGGTTCAAAGCCAAGATCATTAAGGGTTGACAAACGACACTGGGTTCCAATTGAGAGCAACTTCGGCAAAGCCCATTTCGGCCACTCGGCAGATGAATTTAATAGCATTGTGAAGTTAACAATGAAGCTAACTACAAATATTTCAATGCGGCGTCGGCAATTAAATGCAGAGCTATAATGATTGCTTGAGCTTGCCGTGGTTGGTCCATGGATGGGTGACCATCTTTACATACCAAGACCTCTCCGTGCCTCGGAGAACACGTCAAGCCGTTGGTCCTGGCTGTAGATCTTTGACAGTCGTTACGTAAGGGTCGTCAGGCGCCCGAAAGTCTAACAAACAGTATTTCTAAGGAATATTGTATTACCCAGTAACTGGATTGCGCAGGTCAGGTAAGCAGTGGCTCCATGTAAAATACTGGTATGCAACAGCATTCAGTTAGACTGAAAGCTGACCCCAACATAGTTGCAAAAAGGATAGGCAGGACCATGAAGGATGGCCAGGGACCCCTACAAAAGATATGAATTTACAAAAAACACCACACTGAAACCAGAAATAGTAACGAGAAAAACGGACAGTAATTTGTCTGCATCTAGCGACTCATTAGTGGAAATGGGAACTAAAGATGGAGAGTAAAAAGATAGAAATGGCGGACTTGACCTAAAAATGTGGATAAAATGTACAGACGCCAGCACATCAAGCTATCCCTAACTGTCAAATTTTCTCAATTAAAAATGAACCTTATGTCTTTGCAATAAAGTTGAAATACTATCAAAGAAACCTGACAGATTGTGGTAACTTGATGTGCTGGCCTCTGTACAAGTGCAAAAAAAATAGGAAATTGTTGGCGATTTTTATAAAATGGTAGCAAAAAATTATAATTAGGGGACGTAAAGTGGTAAGTTAGTGGAAGCTTTCGTGTCACAGTCACGACGAGCAGCTGCCGATTGTTTCTGTGATTATTCTCTACTAGCTTCCGCCCGCGGCTTCGCCCGCAAAATATGTCGACAAATTATACATATAAACCGTCCTCTTGAATCACTCTATCTATTAAAAAAAAACCGCATCAAAATCCGTTGCGTAGTTTTAAAGATTTAAGCATACAGACAAACAGACAAAAATAGCGACTTTGTTTTATACTATGTAGTGATATTGTTTTATTTATATTTCTAGTTAATTATCTTTTTGTATACACGTGTTTCTGTGACAAAGAAACCTGCTCTTTCTTTCTAAAATTACAAGAAATTGAAGACAATAATTCCATCAATGTTGCGGTAGGTCGTGGTAAATAAATTGCACATCATGATGTGTCAGAGTTCTCGATCGAACTCAATTGTCGTAGTTTGAGCAGGCACCGTTTTGACAGGTTAATTTATTGAATAGCATCACTGAATACATTGGGCAGCGAGGCGCGACCAAGTCGTATTGCATTTACATCATAAACGTTTAAAATCAGCTTCGTTCTTGATTGTTATTAATCAAATTATGGCTGCGGTGTTCTGTATGAATAATTTATCTATTGGTCAATGATTTCTGGTTGTCTCATATTTATTGTGATAACATAAATATGGTCTAGCGATGGAGAAGTTTAAAATTGTCTACAGTATTTGAAATATATACCTGACTTGACCCAGTACAACAACCAATGTTCAAATAAGTTAGCAACTAATTTGCATATAACAAGGCTCCAAGTTACCCTGGAGTCATACTGTCATACTGTGTACAGACAGGATATGAAGCGACAACTGGCGCCAAAGGCCACCAAACTTTAATTAGCTGCACCCTGGAACTTAGCCGGCAACTTGGTATGGCTGTCTTGTTATTTTATAGCACATAGTTGAAACATAAATTGTCTGCAGCCCCGTTAAAGAAGTAATTTCACCTTTTTTTTTAACAAAAAATTTGCACAGTAAGAAAAGTTCAAAAAAATAACAAAGTAGAAAATTTTCAACTCAACAGCGAAAAATAAGTACCACATCCTCCAGAAATATCTCATTTATTCTCTAATCAATATGCAGGACTGCAATTACATGTGGAACTCCATAATTACATGGGACGCACACTTCAGCACTTATTCATGACAAATTACGCGGACAATTTGCCGCAGCCTCGATTGCAAATGAGTAACTTAAGTGTGCGCCTCGTGCTCATTAATTATGCATTCTCCACAGTCCCGTGCATCTCCAAAACTAGAAGTAGCCATCTGGCGTCTCAAAGCAACACGGGTATACTTTCATGACCAAAAACATTATCCATCATTTTGGCGCCAGTAATACTACTACATTGTTTTTAAGTGCGGCTATATTCATCTTGAGTGTAACATTAGTGAATATTTCTGCGATTGTAACTTTGTACATAAAGCCAAGAACATGTGGAACATGAATATAACTTTCCTGCAAAATTTGCGTCGAGATTGCGAACACAATCCCGGAACAACGAGGCTTAACTTTTGTCTCAAACGCTCACAATTCACATGCAGCTGTTTGCCGGAGAGAGAGACACAATTTCTATAGCACTATTTTACGTAGACACAAAGTAAGGCGACAACCGGTGCCCTGGGGCGGTCGGGTTTAATTGAGACGCGGTTGTACATTCCTCTTGCGCAACTCACGTGAAACAATTTTACACACACAATTTATTCTCTTTAGAGCCACGTACCGTGCATTGGCTCAGCCTCGTAAGCCTCGGGAAGATCAGAACGAGCGGAAAGTTCCGAGTGGAATAACTCACGAGAGTCAGATTACGTTATTGAAATAGTAACAGTGTTCACACCGATAATTCGTGCAAACATCCCATGATTGTAGCGTAAATATGCTAAGAAACAATGGTTATTGGTTTTTTCCGGGTTGGATTATCGTGGGATTAGAAATAAGTCGGCTAACAGCACGTGCGGCGGCGATAAGCTCCCTCTTATATGTGGTGTTGTTGAGAACAATGTGCACAGTGCGCACGTTCGTGCCGACGCTAAGGTTCCGTCGACGCAATTAGATGGTGAGCTTTGTTTCCGTGTTGCACCTTCCCCAGTTCCGGCAGAGAAACTCTTTATCACTCCCGGCGATCAATCACTATTTCCTCAAGCCAGATAAGGGATCGTAAGTGATTTGTCAAATAAGATTGCATTTTCGGAAGGGGAAATCTCAGCCAACAAAATAATATTAATGAATGAGAAGTAATTGCGAATCTGCGACACCGAATTAGAACTAGGGAAACTCAGATTTACTTTGCCGCTTCTTCGCTACAAAATTATCGTTCTCATCAAGACAGCTATCTTGCATCAAGTGGCAGTCATGGATGTAATAAAGCGTAGATTTGCTCTCGGCTTGAGCTCTTGGATAAAACGACTATTCCGCCTCCGCATTACGTCGGATTCGAGAAATTCCAGCCACACACAGAACAACGCGGTGCTTTCTTTTGTAAAATCACGTCTTTGTTTTAAAGTTAAAATTAAACGCAAGTTCTAGTAACGTTACAAGCTCGATATGTCGACGTGAGTCATAAAATATAATACCACGATCACGAGCGTAACTCGGAAACTATTCGACTTGAGGTCATAACGCATAACTTAGGTGTTTTAATGTCGTATGAAACAAAGGCACCGTATCGCACGTAACATAATGTTTGAGAACACTAAATAAACGCAAACCCCACCTACAAGTTTGTATTAAATCTACCATGCTACGAAAATATTTGCTAAACTGTATGAACTACAATTCCCCGGTGTGTGTAGCAGCAACAATTTGTGATTCTAACCTGAAGCTATTTCATAAAACGACAAAACATGCAAATTCTAGAGCAAATATAGTCAGTTGGCTAAAGTGGACGAGGAGCGGCCACAACACGGTAATATTGCATTTAATATCGAAGATGATGGTGTCCTATTACGGAAATGAATAGCATGACCAACGAGCTGCGACCTTGCGTACACTGCGGTTTCATCATTATTAACTGAAAGCATTATTTTATCGTAATGATTCAGGTAAGGGTAACAAAGTAGAATTATATTCCTCAGATACTATTTTGTTATAGCACTTCAATTAAAAAAAAAATCAACGATATGACTGGACTGAATCTCATAGGAGATTGTGCGATTGATGTAGGTAGACGAAGGTTATCATTATTTTCAAATACAAATCTTAAGAACTAACTGAATTGTGTATAGTAGTAAAGTATTTTAAAAAACCGCTCGCGAGGAAAGAAACACACTACCTATAGAGAACAAAACAATGAAACCAAGTTTATTCGAATCTTCAACCAGCCATTATTTAAAACAGTAACGTTGGTTGGAAGAGCAAACTTGGTAAGTTTGTTGGAAACACTTTCAAGAAAAATAACACTCCGACAATGGACGTAAGAAAAAACAAGTTTGCAAAAAAAATTCTTCCTTCAGCATACTAGGCAAGACGGGTTGCCGCAAAAGATTACATTTTTACATGGTTTAATATTTTAAGATGACTTCCTGCAATATTCCGCGGCCGCATATTATTCTCAAAGATCCATTCGTCTGCTCGCTGCCAGATTGCATTTGCAAGTAAAAATTTTAACTGTATAATATAAACGCTATTTCAAAAAATGTGACTCACACAGTCGCACGATCTTAAAAACAACCTAGATATAAATCACAAGATGAATAAAAACCGTTCATTGCATTCTATTTCCTAGATCCATGAAACTAATAAAATTAATGAATTGTTACTTCCAAGACGATGATGTTGTAGAAAACTTTAAATCTGTAAATATTTTAAACGGACATAGGTAATACGAGTACTTTGACGGCAGTTTTTAAGTCATTAGCGAGTTTGCGTCAAAGGAACTAACGAACAGTTAACGTTAATTAATGAATCACTACGACGACGTAACGGCCAGTTTTAGCACTTTTAATGAAGAAAAAATGTTGTAAGTTTTATGCAAAAGATTTTGGAGGGTACAATATCAATATGTGTCCACGTTTGAGCCAGTGGGTTGTAAATTTGAGTAGGGTTAGACACACGTCATCGTGTCAAAAATTGAGTCTCGATTTGGATCTCATTAAAGCATGGATATTTGCATGCATAAAAGTAATCACCTGTCAGTTGCTATTATTGTCAGTTCGATATAAGATTTAACTCATCCGTTGGAAAATAACTGCTTACTATCGAAACGCAGATTGTCAGTGATCTAATCTCGTCTTTAATTTGCTTATGTATGACTGATAAAATAAATCGCATGTCAGTTTTGCCATATATCTCAACGTCTGATCGCGATCCTGTTTAATTACATCGAGATCAGACATTACCCATATGACCGAGAACGCTGCACAGCAAAACAAATACCTATCGTATTATGTCATCTTCCAGCAAATAATCTACTTACCTTGAAATTACGTAAACTAATGTAATAGTTGATTGCCTATTAGATAAGCATAATAATGATACTTATGTTGATGAAACATAGATGAGACTCAAAGATAATAGAATTTAAGAGCATAATAATGATACTGACGAAGACAAATCTATAATTTAAAAGTGAATAATACTAAAGAGTACAATACAAATCAAATCGTACAATAAAATCCATGCTGTTTCCTATAAGGCTGGATTACACGAAGTCGTACGACAGCACGTCAAAGTTGACGAGGGTTGCAGTCGCGACCCCTGCGGTCAGTGTCGCTTTCAACGGCGACGGCTTATCGCGAATTTCCGATTGGATCGATTGCCATGACTGGTGATCTACCTTACAGCTCACTTTGTGGATTGTGCCACAGTTGACAACATTGTTTGTTTGGATGGCGAGGATTTGTATTCGATTGTATTGTCATAACTTTTGACATTGCTGTAATAGGGTTTAACGACTTTAGAGTTATCGAAGGTAGAGAAGTGAAGTTTGTCTATGATAATGTCTGCGCAATAAAACTAAACACACTCAGTGTATAGTTTTATCACCAATGTATACATGATTTCAGGTTTTATAGAAGACTAGAACTTAGGTACCTTAATGCACGTGCACAGCTATAGGGCTACTAGAAACCTTCGTTGAAAAAACACAAAGTAATAGTCATAACAAATAAAGGTCTTTGTAGAGTAGAATGTAAACAGGAAGAAATAGCTAACATTACTCATGAACTAATAAATCACGTGTTTCAAAATTTTACGAACTACACGGAAAATAAACAACGAAAACAGTATTTTCTTTCACGCCATTCCCCATGGAAATACCAATTAGCTAACGCTAAATTGACGATCACTATGACAAACATCTAATAAATATTCTAATAATACTGAAACAAAGGCGTTCAGTATTTTCACGGGTCAGGGCGTCAGAAAATGTTAACAAAATTAGCTCAGACGTTTAACGGCTTGCGGCATCACAATTGGGTGTCACTAAAAGGCGGGGGGCGACATTTCGCGCGCTTTCCCCGTCACTGGCGATGTAGGTCGAGCCGACATCTAGACTAGACCTGTTCGCCTTACTCTATCTGGAGTGTGACGGCTCACTTACCGCCATTACAAATATTTTCCCATAACTCTGAAGTGCTAAATGCGTCCGCATTGCCGTTTTTTTGTAACTGAATTAGTTAGTACCTTGTTGTGACGTTAGAAGGCAAACACGAATCATTAACATGTGTATACTATCAATTATCAACAATCTCACCCATTGTTTCCAAGATAATATCTTTAATACTTTTCACTAAAAATAAAAGAAGCTATATCGTCGGTGCCAGATCTCTCTTAATGATTGCTACGTTAGTGCGTATTGTAATAAAAATGGAAAGTTTAATAGCTCTTGATAGTTTTTCCCTTTCCTAAACAGTCGGATGCCTCTGACTGACCTGAGACATCAGTTACGGGAAAGTGACTCGTTTAAATTGAGATTTCTTTAATTTCCACATATTAATTAAAATGTGAATGAAGATGTTGATGGGAAAGGATAAGCATGATAAGACTCAACCTTGAGTGTTAAAAAGATAAATTCCATGGTAGAACCAAAACATTTTTACCGTTATTTTTCCCCTTTTTTAAACGAAGTCCCTTCGCAATTGGGTTGATGCCCTAAAGAACCCTTCCGCGGACGCGTCTACTCAATAAGATTGGGGGCTACTTAGAAAATAAGCGTCAACAAACAACAATAATACGACAAAGTAAATGCCGGACGATAAAAAGTCAATTGGGAGTTTCTCGTGTTAGGGTAGTGGTGATAAGCTGGTTCTAGTACAGTTTGTTTACGGTAGATAAAGGGGTATATGGGAACAGAGCATTATTGTTAACGTTTGAGCATCGACCAGTATTCTCTACCTAAAGTTCATATTTATAATTAACCAAACATAAAATACAACGCCAAAACTCTACAAAAACGAAGGAGGAAGGAAGTATGTCACGGAACAGCACACTTTCCATATCTGAACACATTTCCATACGTCACATAAATAAAACTGGTCTAAGCATACACCCCTGAAGCATCCCTCAAGTAGCTTGTGGCAATACTAAAATCCATTACGTAATGTAGCCGACCTATTTCCCAAGAAGGGTGGGGGACCCAATGTCGCAGACGAAAAGGTTAAACTTCACACAAACGCCACCCGACGACTATAAACGACCGGCACAGCTTATCTAGCACAAGTGTGAGTTTGGGTAAGTGGACAAATTTACATGGGAGTCATATGATTACCATAATTAAATTTCATGTAGCTAAATGTTGTTGATGTAGGGAAATTGCACGTTAGAATAATGAGCAGTAAAATTTAATTTAACTTTTGCTACTTAACTGTTGAACAATTTAGCATCCGGAAATGGAGCATCTGTTGGGACATGTTTTAATTCAAAAGTTTCGTAGTAGATCCGTTTTAAAGTTTCGCAGAGAACAAATGTTTTCTTAAGGGATATCTTTAAGAAATCAGAAATTTTATTGGGCAAACAATTAACCGTCTACTATGTAAACAGTAAGATAAGATAGGCACCAAACATGATGTGGTTTCTCTTGACGCCTACCGAGCGATGGATTGAGGTATTTTTACAATGTCTATGGAATTCAATTTTGTTTTGCCTTGAACACCTACAGGACCGGGTAATATCGATTCAGCAAAAGGTCAGATAAGGAGGGCGGCGTGTGGACAGTGTAGATTTACTTTGGTCTTCATAATTTCATAACAAAAACTCTAAGTATGAGTAAATAAACAGAATAAAATTAGGGAATCATATAAAATGAACATGAAATTTTAAGAATACAAGATTTTAATGGTTCGTTAAGTATAAAGTGCACTAAGTTCGTAAAACCGGAGCCACTCGTGAGTGATCGACAGCTGAGGGCCGTCTGTGGGCCAGTGTGGCATGTGGACCTTACCTTTGAATCGTTCAATATATTACATGGAAACCACGCTCCAGTGATTCGGAAACTCGTCTCCTTGATATTGATACCCAGCCATGTATTGAATTTGCTTATTGAAATACCTCTGTTCTGTATAACTCCAAGAAACAGTTGATATTCATTTTGCAAAGGCAATACAATATTAAAAATCGTGCTTGGTACCTATTTGCTTTTCTAATAAAATTACGTCAAAATTTGCTTTACTTAATAATGGCTAGGCGACAACAAAAATAGTGAACATCTTCGTTGTGTAATTAACAAACTAATTTGATGAGTGATAGACGTTTAATGACATGCGTGACAAACAATTGGTGTCGAGAAACTAATAAACTTTCCCGAGAAAGATGCGCGTAAGAAGTCAGGGACAGTCATTAACCCGGCTGTAAACAATTCAGGCTAAACAATCGGCTCGATGATGGGAGGGGGACACTTGGAGCCAACAGACGCTATTACCGGAGCAGACGAACATGACTCACCAAATTAAAACGCACTGACAGACGGACGTTCGCTCTGATCACACAGAACTTCGTCGACGAAGTTAATTTCATCAAAGACACACTCATAATTGCCTCTAACATATGAATAACAAACCCAGAAATGCAGCAATGACAGACGATTTGATTGCAAGCTAATTTTGTGCTATTTTGATGATTTGCCAAGCAAATAGAGCAAAAGCAAAACAAGACAAGTACAATGAACTCGATAAAATGAAATCAACGTATAATATTACGATCGTAGCAAAGGGTAACTATTTGTGGAAAATTATAGAAGAAATAAATCAAGTAACGATAATTCAAGAGTAAACTGAGTAAGTTATGGAAGCAATAAATTCTGCTGGCCGGCGGCGATCACTTAGCGATTGCGCTTTGTTATCGTGCAAGCGAATAACAAGTTACATGTTATAAACACTACGTGTGACCTGTTACTTGATTCCAATCGACTGTTCATTACATTTTGTTAATATTGACAGAAATGCCTGCTAACACATCACTCTATGCATAAAGATAACTGGCTGAATATCATTAATTTCTGAATAAAAACAGTCGAGATACTTGCAATAAAGAGCATTGTAACATGTAACGGTATGGTCATCAAAAATGATGTCAGTGCATCGAACCCTACGCGTAAGACATTACAAGATGCTTACGTAATAACCGACAGTTGAGCAACAGACAATTGACTCAATAAAGACGAAAACACTCTCAAGTGGGCAAGTATCACTATTAATGTAGCATTAGGGACACAACCACTTCTCAACAATTGCAGGGAATTGAACACGTTGTCGTAACGTATTGTACTTTGACTAGGAAATTAACAAGCGAAGCTGAACCGCCATGAAATGCTAAAAAGTAAAAAAATACAGTAGACGCCTTTACAAAAGTATCTGAATAGGATGAAGACAATGAGGCGGGTCGACAAAAGGCCGTTCGTCCAGGCTTCGCGGTTGTGATGCAGGGAACACAATACAGTTCCTGTGCGGTCGAGTGACTCAATATACCCGCATATTGTGATATAATAAGCGAAGAACATTATTACAACATAGTGAAACGTTTCCCTGTTAAATTATTGCCTTGGAACTAATCGTCGGTGTGAGCGTGCATTAAAATTGAAACAGTTATCTAAACAATTAAAATGTCGACGTCGATGTAACGAACGATGTTTAAGGAAACATTATTCTACGATTACAAATACTGGAAATAGAAGCAATCCGATACAGGGTGTCAAGGAACTAATAATGCGAGTCCGTGTCTCGTCTCGTCCACCGACAACGTGGCACCGTCGTGCACGTACTGCAAATAGGGCAAATAACTATTATCAATGGACCGCGCGGAAGTCTGTTATCAATCAACGACCAGATAATGGAGATGTTGAACCCCCGTGACGAACACCGGAACTTGGCTATTCGAAGCTTCGTCGCTACTTTTCGGCAATTTTATTGTGTGTCATGTCAAGGATATTTGGATAGCATTTTGTTGAATTAAGTCGAAAATTTTATATTGAAGATAGCATGATTTTCGTAGCGAATACAAATCGCCACTTTCAGTCCGCCACACACCTCAGTCTGCCAAATGATTTGAATTAGAATTTACTCAATGTGTTAAAACATTTGTGTTACAATTTTAATAAATTCACATCCACGAATAATTAATTCTTCACAATTAGGCGTTGTCACCAGCAGGCGGGTCTGAAGCGCCTCGCCGTACACCGCTGTCTCCGTTTATGGAGCCGGGTCTAGTAGCGTCGCACGGCTGATTCACGACTCGAAGGTCGCTCCCACTACAACGCTTCCGTTATTACTCAGTGGTCTGAACACGTTCCGAACACAGTATCACGCCATTGACAAAACGACAACAACAAAATTAATGTAGTTGCATGTAAATTCGATATGAAGGAAGCAAGAGACGGAGGGAAGTGCGTATATGAAATCGGCTTAAAACACACCATCAATATTTAAGCCGTTGTTTGTACAGAGGCCAGCACCTCAAGTTACCACAATCTGTCAAATTTCTTTGATAGTATTTCAACTTTATTGCCAAGATATAAGGTTCATTTTTATTTGAGAAAATTTGACAGGGATAGCTTGATGTGCTGGCGTCTGTACGTCAGAACTTAAATGTGTAATGAAATGCGAAGTCTCATTTATTTCCTGGCGAACTGCGATGGTAAATCATTTTATACACATGTAAAATAAGAAGTGCAGTAAATTTTTCATGTCAAAGATTACAATCGCATAAATATTTCGAAAATATTTTTCTTGTGTACTTAGCCGTTTTATTGCGGGATATATAATATTTTATGGCGTTGTTTTTTTACCGGATGCATATTACGCTGAGTAAAGAGTATGAGGCGCAGCGTAGGTAGTTGTGATGCGGTCGAGCCTTACATCACATAACCGCTGTGATTCATACGTGGTTTGTGCCGCCTAGTTTACTGTATGTACTCTATGATTGTTTACGACAACATAAACGGTAAATTGTTTTAATAACTGTCCTGTCAGTTTACAAACAATAGTCATAGCAAAACAACGGCGAAAAAAATATAAATAGAAAACTCGTGACGACATTAGAATTGATCATTACAGCGTATATTTTAACAATAGACCGCCAATTAATTAACCACGATCAATTCGTATTTCTGGCATTGTTTTTGCGAACTCATTCCAATCAAGTTGGTTTGGAATGAGTTAAACTAAGTGTACTAGCTATCAAGATACGACCCTCATAAATAACTAACGACAGAACTATCACATAAACATTAGCAAATAGATTAACGCGACAAATGTAAACAATTAGTAAGGCAAACAACATTGATATACAACTATTAGTAACTTAGCAAACCGTTTATTTTTTTGTCAAATACATAAATTGTGAGCGCAGTACTGTGCAAACAGTAGGAAGCTAGCCGGCGTTTAATAATGTTATGTGTAAATAACATGCGACAGCTGGAAAACATTGACGGAATAGTAACAAACGAGTAACAGTACGTAAACAATCAGTAAAGCTTGTAAACGTTTCAAAACTGGTCGTTTGTTATGTAATGGACAATCTCAATGTTTCAAATCTCAACATGGTGTATACATCTGTGAGGATTCAAGTATTATTGTTATTGAAACTGAATAATACAAACAACTGCCTACTGCAGCAATAACCAATTACACAAAAATAATTTTGAAATTCTCCAAGTCAACTTGATGCATGTTTTTGCGGTCGGTAGTCATTTTACTAATAAAAGCCATTGTTATCAATATCTCGGAATTCAGCTCGCTCTATGTCAAAAAGCGTGGCGACATATTTTCATTGAATGCCGATAACATTCATCAACAATGCATAGTTATCAACTGTGTCGGTACGGATTGTATTCTGCGAAACTGAATTACGTCTAAAATCCACAATGCTGTTTGTGTTATCATTTTAATGGCTGTGGTTAGACTGTCCATCTGATCACAACGGATATAGCCAATCATAACGTTGAAATATTTGTCGTATTTGAGAAGGATGGTGTTTTTTCTTGGAGGCAAAGTTACTTCTGAAACAGTCGCTGAAGACGGGGTAAACCTTGAAGAAATACACGAGTTTCATGCTACGAATCTGACCACTGGCTTTGAAGAAATTGAAGATGAGAACCAAGTCGTACAACTGCCGATACATCACTTTAGGACTACGTTTAACGAAAACTGCATCCATCAGTGGCAATTTTCCGGATAATGATGATAATATCGATTTTGATACTAGAAAATTATAATGGATTAACTAACGGTAATTATAGCATTATGATGAACAGTAATAAGACACCGGAAAATTCTGTAATAGACCGTTGGTGAGCGTAGCAAGTATTTATGCACAAAATCATGATCGTTAGAATCATTCAAATGTCAAGATTTCATGATAATAGGGTAAATATGAACTTAGAAGGTTGTATTGATGGTTTTAATTATAACAATTCTGTTAATACGTACTTGCTACAGCCGAATCATATTTTGTTCAACATACAACCTGATACTAACTTACAAATTGCAAAAAACGTAAGAAAATTTGAATTTCAGAGACTAGTATGTAGGTTTAACACTCTCAGACGCAACTATTAATGCGTCCATAGAGCTCGATAGTGATCCAGCTCCCACCTACTTTGTACCTACCATAAACAATTTCGTACTTGGTACAATTGTGTCAACTTCCTGTGTCACGTCACCGTAATCGATCAACCATGTCACTGCTGTGTTGTTACTTGTGACTGATAAGGGAGGGCCGAGGCTAAAGCCAATGGGTGCCTAATCTGTGATCATTGATCTATTACGCAATTCTGTATTTGGAAGCTGAATATTAAATAGTTTGTATTTAAATGAACCATTAACAGGAACGATTCGTGATATGAAGACAAAATTGGAGGAGTGTCCTTTGTCTGCCAAGAATTGAATATAGCTTGGAATCAAATATTTGTAGATTCAACTGATACCAGTGAAGATTATTAATAATCTACAATTTGTATAAAAGTTCTAATATATTATTTGAGAATTGTTAAATTATAGCTGGGAAAAGTAAACTATTACGCTTAATGGTCCCTGCCTAGATAAACAAAGGTTAATTTGTTCCAGAGCATTAACATTACTCGGAATTAACATTAATTATTTTTGTTAATTTTGACAGCTTGGCTTATCCATTAACAAAATAGGACACGAACGTTTTAAAAGGAATAACAGCCCCTCGTAAATCTCCCTTAGAAAATTCATACTTGTATTAAAATGTTTCTTTATTGTTCGCAACAATACCTTAATGTAAGAAAAATAAAAAACGGTAAATAAGGCCAATTTAGGACAATACAAGGCGAAACGGAACGAAATATTAGCAAAGGTCGTACTTTTAAGTTTAGCCAATCTCATCAATAGACAGAAAAAATGTTTGTTTAAGACAAAAATAGGCATGACAATCATGACATTGACTTAAACATAAACACCCATTTTATTATATTCCGTTAGGCTTAGTAAAATAAAAGTAAAAAGGCATTTTTAATAAAGATACTGCTTTGGATGAATTACAAAATCAACAGAAAAAGAGCAATCGAGGTCTCTTTTATTTTTAGGTCGATGAAATGATCAAAAAAAAGTACGCTACAGTATTTTCGTTACGTTAAAGTTGACTTTTTCAGAACAAGAAATTCTCAGATTTCGACGAGAAATTGAAAGTTTCTAAAAACTAAAAATAGGGTATAACAGATCGATGAGAACTTCAGCATTTACCTGTCTGTTATAAATATACATACGAAACGAATCGACGAAGGCCAGGTATAACAGCCACTGTAGTTCAAAACATGAGATACCATCATTTGTAACATATCGTTGGCAGTTGAGAAACTGCCAAATCAAGTAATGGACGAATGGTAGCCATAATTAACTAACTGCTAAGTGGCGAACGACCTATTTCCATCAGTTTTCGGAAACGATCAGTTTCTAAATTCAGCATGCTAGGAAGGTAAGTGAAAGCCATTGGATACTGATGTGTGCCTGTAAAGCAAATGCCAACAAATATTTCAAAAAGAACTTTATCAATGAAGAAGACCACTTTTGAAGAACAGACATTTATTAAAGACTAGCTTCTGCCCGCAACCTCCCGTAGAATAGCGGATGCCCTCTTCATTATAAACCTCTGTATGCCAAATTTCAGCCCAATCCGTTCAGTGGCTTGAACTACGCGGTGATAGATCAATCAGTCAATCACGGTTTCCTTTTATATTTTCGGATTGATAAGAAGATTGCTAAAATAACGGATATGAACACTAAATGTACATTGTCTTCTAATGAATCGACAATAGATAACACAAATGATTACAATCATATGGAAACGTTGAACATGAATTGGCCACTTTATTATTCACTAGCTTCTGCCCGCGACTTCGTCTGCGGAAAATTTCTAGTTTTAACATTGAATATATCCTATGATACTCGGCAATACTGTAGGTTCCCATTAGTGAGAGAATTTTTGGAATCGGATCAGAATTTCCAAAGATTACCGAGGTGATCTTTTCTGCTCAACTTAGTCGCCTTTTACGACACCCTTTTTTTTTTAAGGCTGGGAAATCATCCAATGACTGCTCCCGCTCTGGGTGGAGTGGAAGGGAGTGTCAGACTCTTACTGACTAAAACCCATCCATGTTCCTTCCGTAGCCCTTTATGTTCCGGGGTAGCGGTAACCCTTTCGGACAATCCCGCTTACCCGGCAGGCTTGGCCCTGAGGGGCCCCTTCATATGCTGACATCTCTTTGAGGCGCGCGTGGAACATATACGCGCCGTCCGGCACGGGCCTGGTGCTGATGGGACGGTGAGTCACCCATTACTCACCGTCCGCAGGCCCACGCCTACGGTGACCGGGAGTCGTCACGTGGCTCCCGACGCCCAAGGCTTCTCCCGCGGCGGCTGGGACGGGAGGACCTTTCTCTCTCCCATCCCGCCACCTCCTTCGCGAGCGTGACTTTTTCGCAGAAGGAGGTGACTGCCTCCCACTCCCTCTCGTCCCGGACCATGGCTTGCACCAGGGCCGGGCGCGAGAGGTCACCGCCGTCGATCGGCTCTATGAGGACACGGCGGTGCTCCGCCCAAGCGGGGCAGGTTTGCACCGTGTCCTCTGGGCGATCCTCACAATGGTGACACCCGGGCGTTTTCTCCCGCCTGATGATGTGCAGGAACCTCCCGAAACATCCATGCCCGGTGAGAACCTGCGTCAGGCGGCAGGTGAGGGCGCCGTGACGCCTCTCTAGCCACTTCTCAAAGAGGGGTCTTACCGCCACTATCGTGGCGTGCCCTGCGCTGGGTTGCGACAGTCGCTGATTCCAGGCCGCCATGAGATCGCGCCGGAGGTCCGTCCGCTCCGCCGCAATTTGCTGCGGCAACGGAGTTTCCCCCCGGCTTAGTACCTCCGCGCGCCACTCGTACAGGCGCGCGAGGACTATCGCCTCCAGATCCCACGGCGGCAGTCCGGCAAGGAGGCTTGCCGCCTCGCCCGAGATCGTGCGGTACCCCCGGATAAGCCGTATGGCTACCACCTTTTGGGGCGCGTTCAGATAGTGGGCGGCTCGCCACCGCAGTGAACGCGCCCACACCGGGGCCCCGTATAGGGCCATGGACCACACGACTCCCGCGTAAAGCCTCCGGCAGGAGGCGTTTGGCCCCCTCAAATTGGGCAAGAGCCGCTTGACGGCGGCCCCAGTCCGTTCCAGCTTGGGGGCCAAACGTCGGAAATGCTCCACGAAATTCCATCGGCTGTCGAGGACCAGACCTAGGTATTTCATCGTGGTCTCGACGCCGATGTGAACCCCTCCTACCGTAAGTTGGGATCCCGATGGTGGCCTATTCCGAGGTCCATGAAAGGACATGGCCTCGGATTTGTGCAATGCCACCTCGAGACCCAACTGCCGGATCCTCTCAATGACTGTCGCAACCCCGCGTGTCATCGCGTCAGCCGCCGCCTGATGCGACCTCCCCTGCGCCAGGACCAGCGTGTCGTCAGCGTAGCATACTACGCTGACGCCGTCAGGGAGGTCGGCCCGCAGCACCCAGTCGTAACCGATGTCCCACAGGAGCGGCCCCAGAACCGATCCCTGTGGGACACCGCACGACATCTCTCGCCGGTTCCATTCCCCATCGCGACCGGGGTAGATGAAGGTTTACGACACCCTGCCTCGCATTGTAAAGGTGCAAATGCATTATGTATTTTGAGTATTTAGTTCGAACGGCCCAAGCCGAATGGACCGCGAGCCATTCGACCGTAACCAAAAATCGTCTACGTTTCAAAGGACCGGTGATAAAATGATTTCAAAATTAATTTAAAGGTACAGTCACATACATGGCAGTCAGGCTAAATTTAACTTTTGTAAACATTTTATATTATTGTTGATTGTTTTTCTAAGGAAGATAATACAAATCTATTAAAAAAAAACAAACTTTTATTTCAACTTTTTAAATTTTGCACCCGAATGTACTTGATGTAGTTTATGACACTGAATTTGTTTACCAGTTTTTATCACTGGTCCTTTGGAACGTAGGCGATTTTTGTTTACGGTCGAATGGCCCGCGGGCCATTCGGTTTGGGCCGTTCAGACTAAATACCCTGTATTTTAACCCAACACGGATAATAATAAAATTATCTTACTACTATTATAAATGTGAAAGTTTGGATGGATGGATGGATGTGTGTTACTCAATCACGCCAAAACGGCTGAACGGATCTGGATGTTTGGCACAGAGATAGATTATAGTCTGGAATAACACATAGGCTAATTTTTATCACGGCAAAACGTACCCGTTCCCGTGGGATAATTTCCAACAACCAGGCGGGCGAAGCTGCTGGCAAAAGATATTACACTACCTATATACAAAATACAAACCATCATTTAAAAATGTTAACGTTAAAAATATAAAATTTAAGTGAGGAACCTATTTAATTTAAAGCTTCTCTGAAACGATAAAACGTCCGCACAAAGCACGTAGGAAGTAGGAATGATAGTTGAGCTCGGCGAATGTTTTAGCATTTTGCGTTTAGTAATTTTATATTATCTCGGAAAATATATGACCAATTGACATACTGTAGAGGGCAAATCTTATCTCTGTGATGTCCTTGTGATCATAAAATAATTTAATTTGATAAGAATTGATATTTTGTTGTTTAAATAATCATCCAAACAGAAGTAAGTCGAAAAAATATTTTTTTTAAACATAAAACGAAATATAAAATTTAAAATACAAAAGATAGAAATGTGGTGTCGCGGACTTTTTTGTAGAAATAATTAAGGCGAACCGGGTTGCCATACATTGCTTTCAATTTTAAACAACTGTTTAGGCAGCGCATGCAAATAATTCTGTTTTCGGAGGTATTTCTTTCCGACTTGCTAGACGAAAAATGCAATAGCTCGGCTAATATGTATGATATAAATATAATTTATAGCCTATAGCACTCAGGAATAATGTAGCTTTCTATCAGTGAAAAAATTATTGAAATTGGATCATTAGTTTCGGAGATTACCCCCTACATACAAACTTACAAACATACAAACTTACAAACTTACAAACTTACAAATTTTACCTCTTTATAATATTAGTATAGATTCTGTAAAAGGAAGTAATCGTAATGACACTTCACACTTCCTCAAACAGATAGCGCACTCCCCAGACCTAATGTGGATCATATCGCATACAATTTGTAGATATGTGAAACACCTTTAATGTTTTCACAGCTGTAGTACATATGAATAATACAGTACAAATGCACGACTGTATGAATATTAACTGACACATGTAAAATAAGTACTGTGAATTTAATAACAAGCTGCCAGCTAAATCGATTATCAAAACGCGAAACCATTTCACAAAGGCCTGTAAGTGGCATTCGAGATCCCTTTAATGTTTTTTTTTTTAGACGAAAACTTCTTCAGATGTTTTAATCTCTTGTTTAAATGGCCCCTTTGAGGAAAATTACTTCATATTTACAGAAACAAGGTTTGAGAAAAAATTAAAACAGATTGTGTTATGAAAAGATTACCAACTGTAAATCTACCTCAAATTTTGATATAATAAGAGTAGCTGACCCGCACAACTTCGTCTGCGTCACCCAAGAGAGAGAGTGGTTTAGATGTTTCGCTCCTATTGGTCGTAGCGTGATGTTATATACCCTATAACCTTCCCCGATAAATGGACTATCCAACACAAAAATAATTTTTCAATTTCAACCAGTAGTTCCTGAGATTAGCGCGATCAAACAAACTCTTCAGCTTTATAATATTAGTATAGATGAAAAATTTCGCAAGGTAGATAAGGCGGTACATAAGTCACACACATCCATATAAACAATAGTCACCTTTAACAACATTACGACTCCCGATGAAAAGGCTAGAGCCATCCTTAACACAAAAGTGACTTAAAACAACTCCCAACGAGAAGACAAAACTTATAACTTAAACATGGAGACAAAATCAACTGTGGTAACTGGGAAACGAGATCGGAGTAAAATATTCTCTTTCCTTTACATTGGAATACGGAACCGTCAACATTAGGAGAGGTAAGTAAACTATAACATCAATAGACGCCAGGATAGGTGCATGAAACTAAGCACGTATCTAAAAATATCACACAGGAGAGTTTCATAACAAGGTTTCAGTACTTCAGTACTCTGATATCCGAGTAATGATCGTGTACTTACGTAACACTAGTAGACCGTACGGCTTCACTTGAGGAATCCTTGGAAAAAGGTACGAGGCTATATTGTATTCTTCGAACATTTTCTGATATTTCTTGGAAATTTGATAATACTTATCACAGGTAAACATAACAAAACAGTGAATCATTCACGACGACGATTAAATCATGGGATAAATAAGTGTCTGTTTATGAGCCAAAGGCACAAATGAATACAGCATTCATTATGACTGACACAATCTTAAGTGGCCCTATAAGGATAGAGATAAATCATTACACACTCGTTAATAGATTTACATTTTAACTTCGCGATGATGAAACCATTATAAACAAATACGAGTCTATTGTTTCTAGGCAAGCAAATAGCAAAGTTGTTAATGTATTGAACATCAATTTATATCTTTACTAATAACAAAGATGAAGAATTTGTTTTTTTGTTTGTTTGAACGTGATTATCTCTGGAACGCCAGTGCGATTTCATTTGATAGTCAAATGCTCGTGAAAGCTCATAATAATAAGCTGTTAACATTTAACATCACGCTGTGGCCCTTAGGAGTCGAACAAAAAGAGAAAAGTCAGAAAGAAGGCTAAGCCAAAACTAAGTAAGTGGATTGTCCGAAAGGGTTACGTCCGTAAGGTTGTAGGGAAGGAACATGGATGGGTTTATTTTAGACAGTAAATGTCTGAAACTACCTTCCGCTTCACCCAGAGCTGGAGGGGTCATTTGATGATTTCGCAAATTAAAAAAAAAAAAAAGAAGAAAAGGCGCAAGCGGGAGAATGCGATGCGTTGTGTCGGGAAAACCAGAAATTTCACGCGACGTAATCCCGGCAGAAATTTTGGATAAGAATTAAATAAGGTTACTGCAGCTTTAGTAGATAGGAATACAGAGGTTGTCAATTTCGATACTGAGTTGGATTATATCAACTTTCGCCTCAGAATATCTACCTACACTTTACAAACCGATTTAGCCCTAATGACAACTTAGGCAGTCGGAGCAACTCTTACGGTATCTAGCACATGTAGGTAATCTATTTTTAAGTATACTGACAGGCATTTAGTTTATGAATTACTAGCTTCTGCCCGCGGCTTCGCTCGCGTGGAGGTCGGAAATTATCCCACAGGAATGTTCTACCGGGATAAAAAATATCCTATGTGTTAATCCAGGATATAAACCATCTCTGTGTCAAATTTCATCCAAATCTATACAGTAGTTTTTACGTGAAAGAGTAACAAACATCCATACATCCATACTTACAAACTTTCGCCTTTATAATAGTAGTAGGATTATATAAAATGTTTTTTATACCATACAGTTACCAATAAGTACTGACGATCAATCGAATCGAATTACTCCAACATGCCTGTTAAAGTGGCGTGGGTGATGGAAGAAGTTTATTTGCATCGTAGATTGCATGCGAGCATGTAAGAAACTCGCCCACGCTAGGTAAGCTTGCCGTGTTTAGTCATATTCATATGAGAACAAGTGTACCAAATGATCACTATTGTGTTCATCCTGCTATGGAAATAGAAGCAAACGAGAAAATACAAAGCTGGAGTTGCGCTTCGTCGGTTATATAGAATGAAAGCTAATGAACGATGACATTATTGATAGTATGACTCTTGTTATTTTATTTAATGAGTTACGGATACATTATATGGACGAGATTGATTAATACCTTTCATCATGTGAATGGATATTAGGGTAGAGGACGAACAAAGAAACAATAAATATTTTGTGTAAAAGATGATATGGCTAGAAATGGGTCGATTACTGAAGTATCGGCTTATATTGATGAAAGAAGAAGACATGCTGTTTTGATCAGCTTTTAGTTAAAACTCACTGACAGACACCGCCCACCCTTAACCACTACGTCGCGTCGGGAAGCCTGAAATTCTTCACTGGCGTTCCTAGTATAACGAAGGCGAACACTAAGAAAGGATTTTTTTTAAATCAACGCCTATAAGGGTTTCATAGGGAAAAGAAGTTTGTAATGTTTGCTAATTGGAAATCCTATCGGGGGTACGGCCGGACCCGAGTTACCATCTCTTTCTCTTCAATATTAATTCAGCGCGAGAATGAGACGGAGCTATACTGGACGTATAGCTACATCTCTTTCCGACTATGAAGTAATATTATAATTATACTGCTTTTAAAGATGGCGGTCGGACCTCGTGTCTCGAAATAAATTGGGATAAACGCGGAGAATAATGATTCATATTCAAACAACCTAGTTGATTCGCAAAATTACTCTCACCCAAGTTGCGCCACACGCAGCGTAGTTACGTGACGTGTGATTGATTAGGTACTTTAATTACCCAAATTAAGACAAGAGATAGCTCATTTATCGTAGCTCTGAAAGCCGATGTCCCTTTGGCGGTGTCACATATTAGGCCAAAATTCCATTGACACGTTACAAGAATTTATTTTAACCCAATTAACGTAGCCACATTTTCGCACTCAGAGATATCAACCAAAAACAAATCAAGCACCACCAACAGAGATTAAATTTTTTTAAACTGTCATATTTTACGGATTTTCCAGAACCAAAAAAAACACAGTACCTCCTGCAATACCAATTTGCTCACTGAATAAGACTTCTCAAACGGTCACAACATTTAAGAAACAATAATAAGTAAATCGTCTTCATTTGTTTGTTGTTTATCCTTTCGTTGTGACAAAACATTATAACGTCATGAACGATATAAATAGGCGTTATTGTATACAATAGTTTATGCAAACCAATCGAATGATCACGAACTATATTCATGACCGTACGTTTTGTTAGAAGTGTGGTATGTAACTGGCCGCATTACATTAAGCGTTATTTTTAACGTGGCCAAAAATAGCGCCCTAATTATCGCTTCACGCGGTCATATTTACCTAAGCCGACTGTCACCGAAGCGTATTTAATTAGCGCTTGTTAAAATCCTATTTTTAACTGCTGCTAAATAAGATAACTTGGTTCTTACACATTTTGAAAGTAATTTTTCGCTTGATATTTTTAATTTTCTTTGTATCATGTTGGAAGCGGGATACAAAGTTTGCGTCAGTTCAATCAAGTTTCCTTTGTGCTTAACAACCGATACCGTTCGCGTTATCATTTTAAGTGGCAAGTGGCAATATAATGCAGCACCTACTTAGTACTTGAACAAGATACTATATTGAATAGCTTATCAACAATAATAAAACATCTTATAGCTTTACTATGCACTGAATTACTGCAGTAAATACTTTTTGCCGCCAACGCGAACTATAAATAATAAGTAAAATAAAAATAAATCGTTCTTTATTTAAATCCAAAATTTTTGAACTTCTATCCGTCACGAAGGAGTTGATCCCTGCCCGCCATTACCCTTGGGTCCTAACGTCTATGCGGTGTTTGATAAAATACTTTTTCAAAACTTACTCTGTTCCTTTTAGTTTCCGTTTGCAGCGAAACTTCACAATGTCTTCACATTCACACAAGGATGCACAAAACAGTTAAAGAGAAAAAAGATTCTTCAAAACAATAAGTTAAAATAAGTTCCAAAAAAAACGAAAAAAAAAATAATGCGCGAAGTCGTGAAGATAACCTACTTGGTACAGCACACAGAGATAACTAACCGGCAGAGCGTGCGAGATGTAGATGTAACTCGCCGTATCTTATCCGAGTTCTATAAATAGGTAATCTGCCGGTCGATTCTGTAAAAATCTCACCGTGAATACTTGCGTGGAGTGAGCTGTCAGTGTCATTCAACTGATGCTAGGGATTGACCAAGCATTAACATTACAATCAAAATCGAGATTTTAATGATATTTTTATGCTAATTTTAATAAGTAATTATTTTATTTTATTTCAAAGCCAGCTAGTACCTACTTTGGTACTTACTTACTTACAACATAATTAGTCATAAACTCAATTTCGTTTTTATTTCTTTTTTTCCTAGACTAGCCTTTGTATTTTAACTAAAGGCGCGAGCGGGTCACGCATGTTCGCCAGCATATCAAGTTACCCCAATCTGTCAAATTTCAAAGTGCACACTTCGCGCAAGCACGTTTTTCGGTTGACTAAACGTCTAGTCGTAGATACCTATTCGAGTTTACAGACAATAATTGATTTTAAACCTTAAAACTTGTACGGTAAGGTTCAGAATCGATTGAGAGATTGGTCTGAATCCCGCGCGGCGTTCACTTCACCGCGCTGCCTGCAGGGAATTTTGGCAGAATCCCGTGCTCGTGAAGTGGTCACTTCACGCAAGCACGTTATGCGTTGTCATAGTTACTAATATGAATACCTATATCGTTGACGGGTGTACATCCGGTTGACAGGGTGTAAGTTACAAAACGGTGATTCTTTACAAATTGCTGCAATGTTCTAGCAATGTGAGGAATGTGTGTAAAACTTAAAGCTATGTGCTTTTAGATGTTTTTATGACTAAATCCAAACGTTTTTGTACAAACAGTCAAATTTCTCCAAATGATTTTAAACCTTAAATATTTTACCGGTAAGGCTCTAAATCGATTGAGAAAATTTGTCTCCTTGCAGTCATTAATATGATGTGACTGCAACTACAATTTACCAATAATTCGTCACGTGCGCATACCTACGTGGACACACCAAGAACATTACGAAAATGCAATACCAACGTCCAATAAGTACAAAATATATTTTATTGTTCCAACTATTCGTTCTTCGGCTTTGGCTCACCGCCGCCCGCCTTGAAAGTGCGTGGAGCGATCACTTCGCGGAAACATCATTATTAAGATGCGGTACTTTGTGTATTTATTATATAACATTAGGTATAAATATGTGCGGCTTTTTGGGACATACCTTTAGTTACCTACCTATAAAGGCGATTTTAACACACTGCACACCGCGCGCCGACGGGTAACGCGGGGCAGCGCCCATATCGTTTGCTATGGCCGCCTCGAGACGGAGCGCGGTGCAGTGCGATATTCGCTTTACCTACTTCAGTAAACATTGCCAATAAGATGATGATAATACCTAATATTCATCATCATCAACATACCTACTGCCAAACTCGACCTAGCTCACGGCATCTCATTATCTCTATGTAGGTAACTCTCGGTCTCCGCGACGCGACTTACAGCGCAAGCGTACCTACTGAGAACTCCGACGAACAGGAGGTTGCTATGGCAATCACTGTTTGGGTCGTTGCTATGGCAATCACGGTATTCACCTGAATACCGTGATTGGCATGGCAACGACCCTAACAAACACCGTTGGCGTGATTTGTAGGCGCTGTCAGTCACGTGCTGCTTTCTGTCAAGTGGGCCATGTCTATTCGTTCATATAAAGCCCGTCACAGACGTAGCTATAATATATATTAATATGAATCATAGCAAGGCATATTACGACATATTTTCCATATAGATTTTCGAGTGACCGCACACGCAGCTATAATATATAATTCTATGACATCACAAAAATATGTCGACATTTATATCTCAGTATATTTTAGCATATTGATACATATTTAAGTACATATATTAATATATATTTTGAGGATACGGGGTGTTCCTGAGTGGAATTTTTTGGGTACCTAGATTGATTATAGTGTTATTTCAAAATTAGTACACCTGTACACAAAAAATAAGCTTTAAAACCGTGCGCTTTAAAAACGACCGCAGACCGAGTGAGGGCAAAATATATATTATATATTAACACGTTAGACGCCACGCCGAACACCGGTGAGCCGCGAACAATTGTTTTTCTATTGTGTCTGCTGCGTGGTAGTCAATGACTTAATAATATATTATAGCTACGTCTGTGACGGGCTTAAATTTCAAGGCTTTCAGATATTTAAATGTCAAATACGACATTTAAAAATCAGTGGAATATTTGGATGCTTATAAAAGATCTATACAGAGTTATTCTAGTAAATGTATAGTTGAAAAAGTATTTTTTAATCATCTCAATGTTAATCGAAAAAATTGTGTCAAAAAGTAATACAGTCTATAATATTGGTTGCTGTAGTCGAATTTAATTTGTGAGTGTCGTATGTGTCTTATCCTACTCTCCTGTCGCAGGTCTGCTGGTAGAAAATGATGTGTAATGATGATGTAAGTAGTTCCTTTGCGTTCTTCATCAATATGTATTTTTCTTTATTATGTAGTCAGTGTGTAAGAATACATAGATAAATAAATAAATAAAATTTATTCATTAGTATCACAATCAAAACAATTTGCTAATACATTTCTTCTACTGAGTCTGCTGCCTCCCAGGGTTCAGCTTCGCACTGCTGAGAATGAAGGGGCGTTGGGTGTGTGTGGGCTGCACAGCGATCAACTGGAAAAAATGGTATGCATGTATTAATCATTTATTTATTACATTTTCAACTTGCAATTATTTACATAATATAAAAGTTGACAGACTTTAGTGCCCAAATGGTTGGCAGAATTGCCGCATTGTATTGTGGTGCTGTAAAAATAGGCCAGCCTTGTGGCCACTTAAAGAGTCGACCAACTGTTTGGTGATGATTGTCTCAAAAAACCAAGGGGCATTAGGACCCCACGGCCCTAGTGTTCAATTTCAAGGCATTATGGTAATTCTGTCAGGCCTCTTCCTATTGCTGCGTGCCAAGCCGTTGAGCTCTAAAACAGCTGTCACCCCTGCGGTGACAAGAGCGCTACAATTTAATGGCGGCGTGCCGTGCTATCCGGCCTGGGCTCTTACTGCAAGGTAGGCCCCTATGGAGTCCCTCGCCCACCATACTGGCGGCAATGTGTAGTCCCGTGATAAAAATAAATGATTATACCATGGTATGGTACCTGAAGCTGCTAATACCACTGTGGCTGGGACCTGGGATTTATTGGCCAATCTGCATCCGGGCAAGCATAGCACTTCAGGTCCAATCAGGTGCAGGCTAAAATCTTCCCTGTCAACTTTTCAGTGCTGTGGACAGAAGACAGAAACATTAAGCTAAATAATATTTGATTTATTTTTATATTACTCATTTTATTAAATTAAAATCAGAACTATCGCTGTTCAGTTGCGGAATTCACTCCCGCCTGACGACATTAGAGACTGCCAAACAGTTGCAATTTATGTATTATGTTTTTTTCTTTTTAAGCTTACAGACATCGTCTACATCTCCTTTATCGAGTTTCCTATTGTAGTTGTGCTGGAACAGATTTCTTTAGAAACAAGCATCACCTATAAAATTATGTATTTTCTGTTCCTTTCTTCTTGTCTGTTTTTATGTGTGTGCATAAATGGTTAAACAAAATAAATTATTAAAATTTAACATTATCTAATACACACATCATCAAATTAATTTTTAAATACTGACAACATTATCATTTCTATTTCAAGTGAGCAGAGAAAATGTCTATTTTTGTTCTCCTACATAAATCACACAAATATTTACTTACAAGAATGAGATGAATAAGTTGAGTTTAGCTGCAACCCGACTTTTCTTTTCATAAAACTAGAGCACAATTTTCTAATATGACAGACACTTCTATTGAGGTATCTGAAAACAAAAATAAGTTAAATCAACAAAAGTTCAGGTAATCCCAATAATCAGCGGGTAATACCATTCTCCATTCTCCTGCCCTTATCCGAATTTATTTGGGGTCGGCGCAACATGTCTTCTTCTTCCATACTTCTCTATTAGTCGTCATCTCGATAGTCACTCCCTTTCTAGCCATATCATCTTTCACTCAATCCATCCATCGTTTCTTTGGCCTCCCTCTACTTGTATAGCCATCCACATTCATACTCACAACTCTCCGGACAACATTTTCCTCATTCCTCCGCATAACATGCCCATACCATGACAACCGATTTCCACACAACTTTTCGGTCACCGGTGTCACTTTCAGACTTCCTCTTATATACTCATTACGTATTCTATCCATTCGCGTAACACCACACATCCCACATAACATTCTCATCTCAGCTGCATGCAATTGTCTTTCATGAATATTTATAGCTTTTTAAGTAGTTCATTAAATTATCAGTCTTACAAGACAGAAAACATAAAAAAAATTATAATAATGTTTCATAAATTTTTTGAAAACAATCATTTGTACTTACAAATAATTAATAATACACAATCATGATGTAAAATAGGTACTGGTATCCAGCAGCATCCGGTTAGACTGAAAGCCCAGTAAGCCCACCCCAACAAACAGTTGGAAAAAGGCTTGGCAGATTGATTGAATTCTGATACACATCTGAAAAAACAAATGTTGTTTATCATATTTAAAGGGTGATACGAGGGGTGATCAATAATGTTTGACATTCATTTTAAAGGTTGCAGACAGCCTATTTAGGTTAATCAATAACATTAATAAAACGAGGTGGGTAACCCATACCCATTGAGCAATAAATTGAGGGCTGACACTGGGCAGTGTCCAAAGTATGTCTTTGTGACGGCAGGTAGTTGAATTTCAATCACACAACTCGAAGCATTCGTTTCAATTAAAACATTGGCAGGCACTTTACATTATTATCGTTTTCCTACCTCTTTTACCAGGCGGTCGTTTAGTTTGAGTTTATAGTGAAGCTAGCCGCCCCATCACAAGACGAAGCAAGTCCTAATATGGAGAAGAAACTTTATGGACAGTCTTTTAAATCGAAACCTTATGTTACAGAGGTTAACTTGTTTGATAATTACTTCTTCTTCTTTTTCTTTTAGCACAACTTCCATTAATTACATCACACGCCATCTTTTCTTCAAAGTGATCAATCCACAAAGTCTGAACCGGGCGGATATGCCGCGTATTCAAATACAGAATCTTATTACTTATTTAGCTAGCTCAATAAAACATACAATGCCAAAATTCTAACTGGTTAATTCTTTTAGAATCATAGTTTGCCGCCATGCTTAATTATTAAACATGGCGGCAAACTGCAAAGTGCAAAATAAGTCTGAAAAGTTGAATTGAATCGAAAACTTACGCGAAAACCGCCAGTCCGCCAATATTCTAAGTTGTCTATGTTTTTTCCAACCATAGTACGCGTTTGAAATAACGATTATTTGAGATAATCGACTAAAATTACTTTTACACGAAAAAGGCTAATTTTTCAATTGTTTATTCTGTAATTAGCTTTTAAAATATCATATTTTTAGGTTTTAACCGGGTAAATCCTAAGATATAATGAATACTTGTTTCACTAAATCGTTGTAATAATTTAATATTGCCATTTATTAAAAAAAAACTAAGTGCAGATTGTAATTATAATTTATATTACTAGTTATATAATAATATTTGTATTTTTATTATTTATAATTAATTTATATACATATATTTTTATATTTCTAAGTACATATTGTGTTTTGCTTTAGATATTAATGTTGCAGAAAATAAGAAAAAAATATCAAATGTTATGCCAATTCTCACGAAAACGACCGGTACTCAAAATAGTAAGAAAATTAAGCTTAGTTATTGGCATTGACAACTATCCATTGCGCTCTGTACCACAGCTTTGTCATAATGGTGTTCGAAAGTTTTGCACTGAATAATATTTAATTGGCTCCGCTTTTCAAATTAAAAATGTCGCATAAAGAAGTTATTTACGATAGCAAGAATAAAATGGCAATACTAATTCAACCAACAAATTCATAATCGAATGATGATTCAAACAAATATTTCTAAGATTTTTTTTATTCTGCATGAATAAAACGATATTTTTATTAAAAAATTAAGAAATATAATACGTGTGTCAGTTTTAGTCGTACAAATTTATCTCGAATACGATTTCGCAATATTAGTTTATTCGACCGCGTATTCTGTGGTAAGAAAAACATAGACAACCCACACTAAACTTGACATTAGAAGTTCTGTTTAATATGATCTGGCGTCACAGAAAATGGCGCGGTGTTTAAAGGTCAATACTTCAATGTTATTATTGAATAGGAGAGCTAAATTAGTTACGAAAATAATTGACAAACTATAAAATAAGAAGAATATTTTGCACATACATTTAGTTATGAAAACTTGTTGTTTGAGTAAATTCCTTGAACTACCGGAAATGTGACCCAGTACTAATAAATATTGAGTTTGGAAAAATAATTATACTTCAATTTTAAGTTTAATTCTAAAAACGTCTTTGTTTTTTTTAATTGGCATGTTTAATTATAAAAGAGTTAACCAGATAAAATTTTGGCATTGTATGTTTTATTGAGCTAGCTAAATAAGTAATAAGATTCTGTATTTGAATACGCGGCATATCCGCCCGGTTCAGACTTTGTGGATTGATCACTTTGAAGAAAAGATGGCGTGTGATGTAATTAATGGAAGTTGTGCTAAAAGAAAAAGAAGAAGAAGTAATTATCAAACAAGTTAACCTCTGTAACATAAGGTTTCGATTTAAAAGACTGTCCATAAAGTTTCTTCTCCATATTAGGACTTGCTTCGTCTTGTGATGGGGCGGCTAGCTTCACTATAAACTCAAACTAAACGACCGCCTGGTAAAAGAGGTAGGAAAACGATAATAATGTAAAGTGCCTGCCAATGTTTTAATTGAAACGAATGCTTCGAGTTGTGTGATTGAAATTCAACTACCTGCCGTCACAAAGACATACTTTGGACACTGCCCAGTGTCAGCCCTCAATTTATTGCTCAATGGGTATGGGTTACCCACCTCGTTTTATTAATGTTATTGATTAACCTAAATAGGCTGTCTGCAACCTTTAAAATGAATGTCAAACATTATTGATCACCCCTCGTATCACCCTTTAAATATGATAAACAACATTTGTTTTTTCAGATGTGTATCAGAATTCAATCAATCTGCCAAGCCTTTTTCCAACTGTTTGTTGGGGTGGGCTTACTGGGCTTTCAGTCTAACCGGATGCTGCTGGATACCAGTACCTATTTTACATCATGATTGTGTATTATTAATTATTTGTAAGTACAAATGATTGTTTTCAAAAAATTTATGAAACATTATTATAATTTTTTTTATGTTTTCTGTCTTGTAAGACTGATAATTTAATGAACTACTTAAAAAGCTATAAATATTCATGAAAGACAATTGCATGCAGCTGAGATGAGAATGTTATGTGGGATGTGTGGTGTTACGCGAATGGATAGAATACGTAATGAGTATATAAGAGGAAGTCTGAAAGTGACACCGGTGACCGAAAAGTTGTGTGGAAATCGGTTGTCATGGTATGGGCATGTTATGCGGAGGAATGAGGAAAATGTTGTCCGGAGAGTTGTGAGTATGAATGTGGATGGCTATACAAGTAGAGGGAGGCCAAAGAAACGATGGATGGATTGAGTGAAAGATGATATGGCTAGAAAGGGAGTGACTATCGAGATGACGACTAATAGAGAAGTATGGAAGAAGAAGACATGTTGCGCCGACCCCAAATAAATTCGGATAAGGGCAGGAGAATGGAGAATGGTATTACCCGCTGATTATTGGGATTACCTGAACTTTTGTTGATTTAACTTATTTTTGTTTTCAGATACCTCAATAGAAGTGTCTGTCATATTAGAAAATTGTGCTCTAGTTTTATGAAAAGAAAAGTCGGGTTGCAGCTAAACTCAACTTATTCATCTCATTCTTGTAAGTAAATATTTGTGTGATTTATGTAGGAGAACAAAAATAGACATTTTCTCTGCTCACTTGAAATAGAAATGATAATGTTGTCAGTATTTAAAAATTAATTTGATGATGTGTGTATTAGATAATGTTAAATTTTAATAATTTATTTTGTTTAACCATTTATGCACACACATAAAAACAGACAAGAAGAAAGGAACAGAAAATACATAATTTTATAGGTGATGCTTGTTTCTAAAGAAATCTGTTCCAGCACAACTACAATAGGAAACTCGATAAAGGAGATGTAGACGATGTCTGTAAGCTTAAAAAGAAAAAAACATAATACATAAATTGCAACTGTTTGGCAGTCTCTAATGTCGTCAGGCGGGAGTGAATTCCGCAACTGAACAGCGATAGTTCTGATTTTAATTTAATAAAATGAGTAATATAAAAATAAATCAAATATTATTTAGCTTAATGTTTCTGTCTTCTGTCCACAGCACTGAAAAGTTGACAGGGAAGATTTTAGCCTGCACCTGATTGGACCTGAAGTGCTATGCTTGCCCGGATGCAGATTGGCCAATAAATCCCAGGTCCCAGCCACAGTGGTATTAGCAGCTTCAGGTACCATACCATGGTATAATCATTTATTTTTATCACGGGACTACACATTGCCGCCAGTATGGTGGGCGAGGGACTCCATAGGGGCCTACCTTGCAGTAAGAGCCCAGGCCGGATAGCACGGCACGCCGCCATTAAATTGTAGCGCTCTTGTCACCGCAGGGGTGACAGCTGTTTTAGAGCTCAACGGCTTGGCACGCAGCAATAGGAAGAGGCCTGACAGAATTACCATAATGCCTTGAAATTGAACACTAGGGCCGTGGGGTCCTAATGCCCCTTGGTTTTTTGAGACAATCATCACCAAACAGTTGGTCGACTCTTTAAGTGGCCACAAGGCTGGCCTATTTTTACAGCACCACAATACAATGCGGCAATTCTGCCAACCATTTGGGCACTAAAGTCTGTCAACTTTTATATTATGTAAATAATTGCAAGTTGAAAATGTAATAAATAAATGATTAATACATGCATACCATTTTTTCCAGTTGATCGCTGTGCAGCCCACACACACCCAACGCCCCTTCATTCTCAGCAGTGCGAAGCTGAACCCTGGGAGGCAGCAGACTCAGTAGAAGAAATGTATTAGCAAATTGTTTTGATTGTGATACTAATGAATAAATTTTATTTATTTATTTATCTATGTATTCTTACACACTGACTACATAATAAAGAAAAATACATATTGATGAAGAACGCAAAGGAACTACTTACATCATCATTACACATCATTTTCTACCAGCAGACCTGCGACAGGAGAGTAGGATAAGACACATACGACACTCACAAATTAAATTCGACTACAGCAACCAATATTATAGACTGTATTACTTTTTGACACAATTTTTTCGATTAACATTGAGATGATTAAAAAATACTTTTTCAACTATACATTTACTAGAATAACTCTGTATAGATCTTTTATAAGCATCCAAATATTCCACTGATTTTTAAATGTCGTATTTGACATTTAAATATCTGAAAGCCTTGAAATTTAAGCCCGTCACAGACGTAGCTATAATATATTATTAAGTCATTGACTACCACGCAGCAGACACAATAGAAAAACAATTGTTCGCGGCTCACCGGTGTTCGGCGTGGCGTCTAACGTGTTAATATATAATATATATTTTGCCCTCACTCGGTCTGCGGTCGTTTTTAAAGCGCACGGTTTTAAAGCTTATTTTTTGTGTACAGGTGTACTAATTTTGAAATAACACTATAATCAATCTAGGTACCCAAAAAATTCCACTCAGGAACACCCCGTATCCTCAAAATATATATTAATATATGTACTTAAATATGTATCAATATGCTAAAATATACTGAGATATAAATGTCGACATATTTTTGTGATGTCATAGAATTATATATTATAGCTGCGTGTGCGGTCACTCGAAAATCTATATGGAAAATATGTCGTAATATGCCTTGCTATGATTCATATTAATATATATTATAGCTACGTCTGTGACGGGCTTTATATGAACGAATAGACATGGCCCACTTGACAGAAAGCAGCACGTGACTGACAGCGCCTACAAATCACGCCAACGGTGTTTGTTAGGGTCGTTGCCATGCCAATCACGGTATTCAGGTGAATACCGTGATTGCCATAGCAACGACCCAAACAGTGATTGCCATAGCAACCTCCTGTTCGTCGGAGTTCTCAGTAGGTACGCTTGCGCTGTAAGTCGCGTCGCGGAGACCGAGAGTTACCTACATAGAGATAATGAGATGCCGTGAGCTAGGTCGAGTTTGGCAGTAGGTATGTTGATGATGATGAATATTAGGTATTATCATCATCTTATTGGCAATGTTTACTGAAGTAGGTAAAGCGAATATCGCACTGCACCGCGCTCCGTCTCGAGGCGGCCATAGCAAACGATATGGGCGCTGCCCCGCGTTACCCGTCGGCGCGCGGTGTGCAGTGTGTTAAAATCGCCTTTATAGGTAGGTAACTAAAGGTATGTCCCAAAAAGCCGCACATATTTATACCTAATGTTATATAATAAATACACAAAGTACCGCATCTTAATAATGATGTTTCCGCGAAGTGATCGCTCCACGCACTTTCAAGGCGGGCGGCGGTGAGCCAAAGCCGAAGAACGAATAGTTGGAACAATAAAATATATTTTGTACTTATTGGACGTTGGTATTGCATTTTCGTAATGTTCTTGGTGTGTCCACGTAGGTATGCGCACGTGACGAATTATTGGTAAATTGTAGTTGCAGTCACATCATATTAATGACTGCAAGGAGACAAATTTTCTCAATCGATTTAGAGCCTTACCGGTAAAATATTTAAGGTTTAAAATCATTTGGAGAAATTTGACTGTTTGTACAAAAACGTTTGGATTTAGTCATAAAAACATCTAAAAGCACATAGCTTTAAGTTTTACACACATTCCTCACATTGCTAGAACATTGCAGCAATTTGTAAAGAATCACCGTTTTGTAACTTACACCCTGTCAACCGGATGTACACCCGTCAACGATATAGGTATTCATATTAGTAACTATGACAACGCATAACGTGCTTGCGTGAAGTGACCACTTCACGAGCACGGGATTCTGCCAAAATTCCCTGCAGGCAGTGCGGTGAAGTGAACGCCGCGCGGGATTCAGACCAATCTCTCAATCGATTCTGAACCTTACCGTACAAGTTTTAAGGTTTAAAATCAATTATTGTCTGTAAACTCGAATAGGTATCTACGACTAGACGTTTAGTCAACCGAAAAACGTGCTTGCGCGAAGTGTGCACTTTGAAATTTGACAGATTGGGGTAACTTGATATGCTGGCGAACATGCGTGACCCGCTCGCGCCTTTAGTTAAAATACAAAGGCTAGTCTAGGAAAAAAAGAAATAAAAACGAAATTGAGTTTATGACTAATTATGTTGTAAGTAAGTAAGTACTAAAGTAGGTACTAGCTGGCTTTGAAATAAAATAAAATAATTACTCATTAAAATTAGCATAAAAATATCATTAAAATCTCGATTTTGATTGTAAGTGGTACATCCCTAAAATCAAGTGGGATGACACTGACAGCCCACTCCACGCTCACTTCACTTAAGTTTTCACGGTGAGATGGTAACAGAATCGCACTGCTGTGCTAATCGGTACGGAGTCACGCTCGCTTACGTACATCCACTGAGCCTAACCCATAACCAAACCCTGACTCAACATTTTTTTTACTATATTTTGCGGGGACTACCTAGGGAACCCCCATTGCTGCAGTGAAAATTTTATGGTTGACATAAAAGAATGACTTACTTATAGAAATTGACGAAGCAATAATTCTGTGACAATCCAAAAAAATCAGTAAGATTAAACTTCTCAGATGACTAAAATAGTGGGAAAACCTGTAGGATTACTGTAAATTCGAGTCGTAGAATTTTTTTTTAGAGTAAATAGATATCGTCACCGACTTGTCTTGTGATTCAAGAGTTTCACGTCTATTTAAGCATAATGAAACGCCAGTCTGAGTTGATTGATTTTACTAATAATTTACCAACACATTTTCTACTTAAAATCCCATCACGTTAATAAATAATCAATTACATCAACATGACGAATCTCCGTGATAATTCAAGGCAGTATTCTATTTGCATCGTCTACCGGTTCAGAAAAATACTTTACTGATTGCAACCCATGTGATGAATGCTTGACGTCCCATAGACATGTTATGCCGTTAATACAAGCCAGTTCCCGCCAGGTTGCGTTAACTACCACCAATCAATATCCATAGCTGTGGAACTCACTAGCTTTATAATTAGCAAGCCGATCCGCAGAACTAGTTAGTATAATAATAATTAGCAGTTCTATGTATAGCTCTTACTGGGATAATTGTACTGTGAGATCGTCTTAGAAAGCATTAGGAATCAGTTCTCACGACAGCTCCATGACTTGTATTTTGGTTGCTGGTGAGAAAAATGGTTAACACTGGAGTACTAAATATCTTATTAGCGTGTTTTCCGTTGTAATACTTGAGACGCCAACGCCATTCAAAGGAGATTGTTCTAGACCGCCCTATAACCAACAAACATTTGACGTGTACGTTAATTTTAATTATATTCTAATATGCTTTTTAAAAATAATAAATTCAAGCGGACACTGTTTAATTCTTAATAGGTTTTTAAAAGTGACCTCATTGATTTGATTACCAACTGAACTCGCCATCTTTCAAGGAATTGTCAATGTGAATGTCACAAAAGATTTGACAGTGTCGCTCTCGCTCATATTACATAAATATCGATATCGACGACGATGTCCATAATATCTAGTGATAAATAATGGATGTTCGATATTTAACACTTCCAAAACATTGAAAATGTGCAACATAGAAGTTTTTCATGCATATTTTTTTCATGGAATTAGTTCCGTGAACATTTTATTGGAACTTATGATGAATATGGCCTAGCACGATTATGATGAAAATATAATGAACAAAACAAACTCACAAAATTGTACTTACTAGTCGAATGAGGGATTTTCTCACAAGTGAGAAAATATTAGTTCAAAAGAGGCGTTGGTAAAAAATACGTCACTGTCTCAGGTTTTTGACATCAAATAAGCTTTCTTATTTACGGATCTTATTTTTGTTATCAGTAGCCAGTAAGCCAGTAATTTTTACCCACGCCATCTATTGAACTATGTTTTTTAACTTGTCAGAAAATCTCTCATTTAACGATTGAAATGTCATTTACGACGCAGCTCTAGTGAATTGTTCTCATAACCATTTCACGACTTCAATAGCCATATTTTTACTTTTTAAGTACTTAAACTCTATTTTTAAATGTCGCAAACTAAAACGTTACACATTGTTCGTTGGGAACAAAATATTTTATTTTAGCATTTATTTAATTGGAGTAGAATCATAGCAACAACGTGTTTATGTTTGAAACGGAACAAATTAATTTACATTTGACATATTGATCTTTCATTTTGGTCTACCTACTAAATTAAAACCACAGATTAAATAGGTGGTCATTGATAATCGATATACAATGATTGATCTTCAAGACAGCATCTCTACGTCACTACGTCAGTCGGTGCCTGTGGCTGTGTTGTGTTGTTGTGAATACCTACCTATTTGGCGATTTCTTTTGGCGTTTTTGATTTTGTTTCTGTTTAACGGACTACAATTTGGATTGCTTTCAACGTGACCTGGCTTCGAATAACTGATTCTGTGATCTGCTTAAACGACACCTTAGCATTTTGACAACGGATAACGGACTTCGCTTAAAGTAAATAGTAAACTTCCCCCAATAAATAATAACTGTACCTAAAAGGCATAATACAACTGTATTTACGGGTAATATTTTACTGTATTTGAAGTTTAATGCTTTGTAGAAAACAGAAATAGCGATTTTAGAAGGAATTACTTAAGTTTTCTTTTATTAAAAATAACCTCAAAATCTGTTCCTTTTCTTTAAATAAATGTTTTCTCTAAAGTGTCCGTCAAGAAACTTTGTTCTTATGGGCTACTAAGGGCAGTTTACAAATAGAAAATGATTTTTTCTATGCTGTTGGCTCCAGGGCGAACAATGTATGGGCGTAGAACAATCTCCTTTGTAGCAGCGGAAACTTTCGAGTTTTATCACGTCAAATTTACAAATCTAAACGTTAATGATTTAATACCGTCAAATAAAAAAAAAATCCCCATTTCTTTAAACCACGTATTTTACTTAAAAACCAAATCCATTAAAGCGACAATCCTTCATTGTCGCATAGACAGACGGATCGATTTCGCAACACATGCTACACACCCATGGGCAATGGCTTTATTAACTTTATACACTGTCCTCCATTGTTAGCCAAGCATCAAATTAACTAGATACGAACACCGATCAGGGAATTTGAGTAGGAGTATCTAAAATGGGAATTACAGACGATTTCACATGTGAAAGAAATATTCACGGTCTGGCAGTCTTTCAATTTTGTCTATCACTTACATATGATATAGGTAGGTGCTTGAAGGATGAGGGCCTAGTGAAGTTGAATCGCGCCGGATATTGGCACCCGTTTCCGAAATATCCAGCTTTGAGAAGGGTTCTTTTCGTGTGGATGGATCTATATGAAAGTGTTGTTGTAGTGCCACTAGAAATGTATGATATATTATGATAATACTTACATAATCTACCGAAGCTAAGGGAGAGGCGCTTTCTAAGCTTTTGCATTTTGCTCATTGCACCACCCCTTTTTTCTCTCATTGTCACGCCTGAAACAAAATAGAAAAGATTATTTAGACACGTCAAAAAATGTAAGCAAGAAGACATTTAAGTATACTAATTATAATCGCCGAGCAACTAGGACGCTTAGGACTAGAATTACTGATAATCGCCAATTACGATAATTAGATAAACCATAATAAGTGAATAATTTATGACGTTCAGGGCGATAACGTCAGCTTGCATCATCGTAAACCAGGGCTGGCGAACCAAATGGTACGCAAGCCATTGGAAGGCATGTAACAAAATCATTTGGACACGGGATCATTTATTTTAAGGGCTCTATGGACCTAAGTCATCTAGTTTGCAACAACATAGGTCGCATTAACTTACTGTTAATGTTAACATTACTGTAATTTAAAAAAAAGTTTGATGATACGTCGTGTTCACATTTAATTTTTATTTGGAAAAAATGGCACGCCCATACGACGTACCTATAGACATTCGCCTTTCCTGCCGTAAACAGTTTCCACCAATCGTGATCCGAACCGAAACAGTTACCAGTGGCTTTAATTAACGCAATAATTGCAAACGTATTAATTAATAACATGGTATGTTATAGACGGGGTAACAAGCGTTGCGGATAGCAGTTAATTACTCAAGTTTATAAGCCACAGTCACGCCAGTCCTCTGTGTAAAGCCCGACTGACATGCGGCTAGTTTGTAACCCAAAAGACTAAGCCAACACCATACACGAGCGGATGAGCCAGTACGCTTACACACGCCAGACACTGTCTTCAATGCATCTTATACGGGAGGCAAGTAACGAGCTAGTAGCTGTCTCCTAACAGTACTGGCTTGCTTGGCGTCGTCTCCTACGAAGTTAAACGAACGTGGAACGGGCACTAGCCTTTACTTGCGGCGCGTGTAAGCTAAAATTCCACGTTCCAATTAACTTAAGTTATTGTACCTTTCATGTGCTTTGTACACAGATCAGTTGTTATACAGCAGTAAATCCAGTTTTGGGTCTTAAAATATTGTTCGTATATTAACTTGGATAGAATCCAATTGTTAAGAATAAGACAAATGATCCACTGAAGTGTGAATAGTACCTTACATGGAGCAGTAAATCTATATTATTTACATAGAAGGGTAGAATAGTCACTCATTCATACATTCACTCACATACTGACTCACTCAAAAACGGCTGGACCTACGAAGATGAAGGCACAGAAGTAAATTATAAATAGGAGACGTCCTCTAAAAAGGATTTTAGGAAACTCCTTCCGTAAAGTGGCGAAATACGGGGTTAAAGACTTCAACACTGGCGCGGTTGGAGTCACGGAAAGCATCTATTAGTCTGCAATATTTCAATCCATATTTTTTCAGAGGAGTTAAAAAAAATAGTACCTAGTTTTTCCTGTGACAAACGCTTCCTCTATGCAAAGTTTGACAATCGCAATTCGCAACACAAAAACGTAGTCCGTTGGAAAAGTTGCGAAAATGGTAAAAGTACCTACGTTTTGATAAGATATTTTATTTTCATGGACAAAATGAATGAAGTAAAAAATTCATAATTGTTTTGATAATTTAATTATTTATAGAAACTCACAAGTATACCTCGGCTAATCAAACGTTTAATATATAAAAACTGGTTTAGGTATTTTATAGACAGTAATAGGTGGAATTTGTTCAATAGATTTTGTTTTGTTCAACAGATAAACAGATAAAAATTTTATCAAAACATGTGGTATTGAGATAAGTGGTAGGTATATTGTTTAGAATTTTGAGTACATATTTTTCATTAGTTCACAGACTCATCTATTTCTTTTGTATCATTGCACCTTCATGATACGCAAAACATTCATTCATTTTTTCATATTTTTTTTGTTGGTTACATTCTTAATTTTATTGGTTCCTTTATACAGAGATTATAAGCGTTAAATTTATTGGAATTATATAATAATTGGAATATTATAATTTATTATTAAATTTATTTGGAGAACACCCTGATTAAAATGGACACTATCCGAAAGAAAATCTACATAAAAGGCTTTAAAAAACGATTTGATTTACCTACTTCTGAATATAAATTTCATCCAACACCATAATTTATTGCAATGCAATGAATATTGTATCACCTCACGCGTAGTTTTCACGTCATAATCGAATTGACGCAACCACGCACCTTGAAAACATATTGAATGCACTAACCTATGACAGAATAATCAATGCAATCGCACTCACTCTATCATCAGCACAAGGTTTACAGATCATAATCAATCGTATAGTACAATATATCTACCTACCTTAATGTACGAGACACGTGCTCCATTTACCAAATTAATTAGGAATATTACGAGACATGTCTCATGAATCAGTCAAAGAAAAAGAATCGCCTAATTGAATTGCTTAGCTGTATGATTCATAGATATTGGTAAAAGTTAGAGCCATAATAGAGATCGATAGATTTCAATAATATCATGAGAGTACACTTCTATTATTAAATGCCAAGTTTTTTTTATGAATGGCAACTCGTACACTATTTATTTATTTATTTATTTATAACATAAAACGGCCAAGGCCAATTACATTAGTTACACGTTATACGCCAACAGTTTTTGCATTGTCTGCTGCGTGGCAATCAATAGTCTAATCACATTACATAAATGTAGTAACTATGTATACAGTAATTCAACAGTCATACGCTTATCTCACAGTACTCCAAACATACTGACAAGATCTTCTTCCATTCATCCGCGAACACATCACAGTCAGGCTTAGCATCCAAGAGAGCGTTGAGCGCAGAAAGTGTGCGAGGGACAGGAGACTGGGCTCGAGCGACGGTTCGAATTCGAGGCACAGCGAACAATCTGTGGCTCCTGTTACGGTTATAATTTATTGGTGCAAAAAGATGGAACAATTCGTCGTGCAATTCGGGAGCATCTGTTTTTCCGTGAAGGATCTTACAAAAATTTATGATTTGGTCATTTTTTCTTCTCACTTCTAGAGAATTATACCCTAAACAACCTAAAAGAAATTTCGAGGGATACATAAACGGATAATATCCATTCAAACGTTTATAGATATACCTTAGATAAGCTTTTTGAACCTTTTCTAAGAGTAAGGTGTACTTCTTTTCATGTGGGTTCCAGACGCATGCACTGGACTCCAGTTTGCTCCGAACCAGCACATTGAAAATAGATTTTATAGTGCTGATGTTACTGAAATCTTTTGCATTGCGTAGTATGAAGCCTAATCGCCTAAATGAGTCTTTTGCTACCGAAACCATGTGATCATGAAACGTTAATTTGCTATCAAATGTGACACCCAGATCCTTCAATCCAGTTGTTCTAGTAATTACATTGTTATTAATTTTATATGTAAGGGTGATAGGGTTTCTTGCTCGAGTGAAACTCATGACAAAGCATTTCGAAGAATTAAATTCCATTTTATTCTTAACGCTCCACTCCACTATCGCATCAATATCACTTTGTAGTGCCAGACAATCAGCTTCAGAATGAATTTCGGAAAAAAGTTTTAAATCATATGCATACAATAGATTTCTGGCGTGATGAATAACTGAAGGAAGGTCGTTGATCATTATCAAGAAAAGAAGCGGTCCAAGAATTGATCCTTGACTGACTCCGGAACGAGTATGATAAAGCTTGGATTCATAAAGGCCCAGTCTGACAAACTGCTGACGATCGCGGAGGTAGTCAGCGAGGAGCCATAAAAAACCTGGCGGAAATCCGATGGCACATAGTTTTTCTAGCAGAATATCATTATTGACCCTATCAAAAGCTTTCCGGAAGTCAAAGTATAAGACATCAACCTGTCCTCTACAGTCCATACGTTTTGATATATAGTCTACTAAGGTAAGAAGATTAGTATTTACTGATCTTTTTGCTCTGAAACCATGTTGTTCGTTACACAGATACTTTTCAACTTGGGAATAGATATAATTATGTAATATGTTTTCAAAAACTTTAGCTGGTGATGACAAAATGGCAATGGGACGGAATTCTTCTGCTAATGTTTTATTCAGGCTCTTGGGAATAGGCGTGACCCTGGAAACCTTCCACTGTGGTGGATATATTCCGGTTTTTAAGGACAGATTAAAAATATGAAATAAAGGTAAGCAAAAGTGTTTTTTACAACTTTTTAAAATTTCTGGAGGAATATTGTCTGGCCCTACGGAACTACTAAGTTTAAGTTTACCAATTCCTGACATGACATCTTGGGGAGTGAACTTAAATATATTTACATAATTACTGTTAACATTATTATCGCAAAGAGAAACTTTTTCCGCATCAAGTAGCGGAACATCTGGAAAATACACACTAGCAAACTACTACTCTGTCATACTGTAGTTGCCACTGGTAATGTATAATCGATTAGACATAAGTAAAAAGAAAGAAGAGTGCGGTGCGCGTTCAGTGCTCCTATATGTGTGTCGGGAACTTGGGACGTTATCGCACACAATTTTACGACAACTACTACGCTATTAAACTATTGGTGGCGAACTTTTCCAACTTGGACGTACCCGGCGACATTTTCTTTGTAATGATTGGGCGCATGCTCATTGACGGCGTGCCAAGAATGCCGGGCGCCGCATCGTCGACGCCACGCTGCCGCCACGCCTCGTGTTCGTCAATAACAACATTGTCAACGAAAACTTTACTTCCATTTCACCGCAAATTCAGATGGCTTTTTTTTTTTTTTATTTATTTATTTATATTAAAGTTTACAAAAAGTCTTAATCTAAACTATGCCCCACAAAACCGTTTTCACGGTTTGTTTGTGGGAACGGAACATAAAATCACTTTATAACATAAGTATAACTAAGTAACAAACAACAACAACAACATATCTAAGTAACATACAATTTAAAACTAAGAACTATATTTCATATTTGTTCTACCTCAACAATTTGCATACCACTATCCAAAGAATCAGGTTTACAAACTCTTGAGGTAGAACTGCTTAAGTAATTTGGCGAATATAGGTTTTGTTTTCTGAGTTCTAAGGTCAGCAGGCAATCGATTGAGCAGATACGGTACTCTTTTATTAAACGTACGGTCGCCAAAATAATTACTTATTTTGGGTACATTAAATTTACCTGCTGATAATATTCTGGTTGCGTGGTTATGGGTAACTAGCGAGTGACGCTCCCAGCTGCCATGACTGTTAACCAGAAGTAGATATTTATGTTTCAAGCTGACAGGAAGAATTTTGCAAATTTTATATAAATTATTATAATCATCTTTATATTTGTTTTTAGTTTTCTTACTGACTAATAGTTTCAAAAATCGAATTTGTTGTGCTTCTAGTTTTTCTAAATTACTTTTGAATGTGAGTCCGTAGCAGTCGAGGGCGTAACTTAATATGGGGTCAACTAATTGCAAATAAAGGCACTTAAGAGTATTATTTGGTACTTTAAAGCTTAGGTGGTAGAATTTACCGAGAAGTATTCTTAGTTTATTGCATAAGTACTCAATATGGTTTGACCATGAAAAGTTCTCGTCAACTTTTACTCCGAGATATGTTACACATTTATCACGTACAATAGGTTTGCAAGTACAGCTAACACGGTTTTTGTGAATGCAAGTAAACTCATGTGTGTACATCGGGGGTGGGTCGCCAGGTGGTATTAAATATGGTGAGCGTATTATAACTAGCTTCGTTTTATCCGCGTTCAGGATTATCCCGTTGTCGTGCGCCCATTCAACGACTCGGTCGATGTCGTGCTGCACTAGTCGACAAGTTTCGGCGAGGTCGGTGCCGGCGCGCAGCGCGCACAGGTCATCCGCATACATGTACGTCGAGCAGTTACGTAAAACGCCGCACAAGCTGTTGACATGCATCAGGTAGCATACAGGCCCGCATCCCGAGCCCTGCGGCACCCCGCACCTCACCTCCCTCGCGTCGCTGTACGACTCTTCCACCTTTACGCGGTAAAATCTCTTCGTGAGATAGTCGCGGAACCAATTATTGAGTGGTTTCCCGACCCCACACTCCTCCATTGCATTTAATAAAGTATTTGTTTCTAAGGTGTCAAATGCTTTTTTAAAGTCAAAAAATACTGCTACAACAAATTGTTTTTTATTTAAATTATTATTAATTTCGTCACAAAACTTAGATAACAAGGTAGTCGTGCTTTTACTCTTTTGAAAACCATGTTGACATTCACTGATAATGCAATTTTTTTGAAGATAATTACCTAGTTGATTAACAATACATTTTTCTAAAATTTTGTCTACACTTGATAATATAGCAATAGGCCTGTAATTGGAATATACTTTACGATCACCTTTTTTGAAAATAGGACGCACTATTGCCTCCTTCAACTTGCTTGGACATGTATTGGTGTTTACACATAAGTTTATTAGATGTGCGAGCACGGGACTCACTTTATTGGCCAAATATTTTAGATCAGACATGCGTATTAGATCGCTTCCGGGTGATTTATTTGTATCCATACCTGTTATAACTTTCTTTACATCCTTACTATTCACCGGTCGCCATCGCATACACACACTCTTCTCCTTAACATATGTGCTTCTGTCTAACCATTTCGCATCACAATTGTGTTTTATATTTTCAATTTCGTTTGTAAATGTTGCCGAGAACCTATTACAGATATCTTGTACACTGCCTTCCGTCTTAATGTTATCTAATATTACGCTATCTAAGGATTGTTTATTCTTCCCCATCATTACATGTATTCTATCCCATAACTTTTTTATATTATTGTTACAATCTAATATACTTTGTTTATCATATTCATTTTTACCTTTAGTTAATATTTTATGGCATTTGTTCCTATATTTAGTGTACTCTAAACGTTTAACCATATTCTTTGGTTCGCTACTCCATATTGCAAAAAGTCTGTCCCTTTCTAACAACAGTTTCTTATGATCTTTCGTTATCCAGCTTTTATTATTTCTAACTCCTTTGTTAATACTTTTATTCTTATAGCAAGATTCATAAATATCAGCAAATATTTGTCTGAAAGATTCATATAATTTAACAGGACATTCAATCAACAAGAGTTTATCGGCTTAGTTTTCGATGCAGTGCAATATCAATAACATATAATTTAGAATTTGGAAATCAAAACCCATAAAAGTCAACGTTCTGCGACCAATATTTATTTATTAAATATGGCCGTTATGTAGCAAGGTTAGCGTACTGAAATAAAATTTCCTGAGAAACGAGCGTAATCCGTAAAATTGAATCGTAAACTTTACTCTCAAGAATTCTGTCTGGTTTCCTTCAGTGTGTTGGCTCAGGGCCCAGTGTAAGTCCAGACCGCAGTCCGCAGTCGTCAAGCTCTATGAGAGACGAAGCGAGCAAGTCGTACTGCACTGACCTAGAAAGGCGAATTACTGCTGTATGTACACCTACTCTCATTACCTCTCACGTCGCACTCAAAGATATAGACAGATTTTATGAACTTGGCAAATGGAAAATTTTATAGATCCACTTGGATTTCCAATGTATTGGACCAGCTTCTTAATATCACAGAGAAAACGGATTTAATAGTGCTTATAAATCACAGCGATATTACTCCTCTGGAGACAACGAATCGCCTGTTAGATTATACCCCGAGAGTGCCGGGGACAAATTTATTTATAGCAATGTTTGCACACGTGGGACATAATAAGTTTTACCTGTTGGAACAAACACGACAAACAATGTTCGGTTTGGTTGTGCTACGAGATTATTATGGCGTGTTGATTTACGTCGTGTTATCGAACGATAAGGTTCAGTATTGTATGACGAATGGGGTTAAATTCGTCGGGCATCAGTCAACAGCCCTACGCTTCATGCTGCTCAAACATGACCACCATAGGCAAACAGCCACGATGTCAACGTTATCTAATCTGGAAAGCGTCAGGAACAGTATGCATATCGTGGGCTACACAAACATTACCAATATACAGACATGCAGGCATGCTTGCTGGACCCGGGTATTATAGTTAAATCTATCGATAATTTACATATCTAGCAAGTTGATCGGTAATCGCTAATGAATTACATAAGGGTTTAGGAAAGGTTGCCTTGGATTGGACACTTCAGTGCAGTACGGACGGATAAGATCTCTAAAATGTGTATATTGATTTTCAGTTAAAGCCTGCTATTAACAGAACAATAAATAAGCTCATTATTCATGCGTATGAGTGCATTTAATGATAATCCGCGCTCGTATCGTACTTCACTTAACAGAACATTGTACCTGCCAATTGAAAACTATTATCCATTACAAACGATGTTAAAATTTCACATTACGTTTCAGTAAAAGTCGTTAATGAACGGATTAACGATTCATAAATCAACCGCAGTGTATAAGTACTCTTCGTTTTGCCGTAACATCCTGGGCACTGAGAGGAATTGGGCCGGGATCCGATAAACTGCTCTCTGGCAGCTGCACTGCAGCGCTGCAAACGTATCGAAATACGACACAAATGAATAGATGCGCATCCATTAATGGTTTCATTACAGCCGTCTTAGGAACAGTCAATCCACTTATGCCAATGCAACCAGCCACACGGGTGAAATTCTTAGAAGGGTTTTGTTGAACGTAAGCTGTGATGGTAAGCTGTGTTTACATAGGACAGTCGTAAAGTTTGTTCCGGACTATAAAACTTGTTTCTAAGAAAGCGGGGACAGTTCCGTGAGATGTGACAATATTATGTCTTACTGAGTTCTTAAAGTATTTTTGCAAAGGGATTTTCTAGTGATAGCGATCTAAATTGTAGAACCACCAAGCATGTTGGCATAGTTTTAAACATTACGTATTCATTTCCACGTAAGTGTTATAGAAATCAGTAAATAGATGAAATGAACTAATAACAGTTCCGCATGCCGGGACTGTCCAATGAACTCATTCCCGTCGCCCACGCCCTGTCGTCCACGCCCGTATTACTATGCGACAAATATCAGAATAGGCCCTGCAGATAAACATTATTTCCGTGAATATTGCGTGATTTATTTTACCTCTAATGTTAGTGTTGTAACACACGAATACGGCGTAAAAATATGTCCTACTCTGATTAAAATTATCATATTTCAATGAATTCGCGAGGAATTGCTCACGCGCATTCTGTCACGTTACACAAAACAACAGATGACATCAACTGTGCTATAATATTTAGATTTCGGACTTGCACAAATCTCTGAACAAACACATTCAATACTTAGACGTTTTTGATATGGACCAAGGACTAGTGAAGGCGACGAAACAAGAAAATTGTGAAGAGAATTAAAGACAAGCGCGTGGGCCTACGCCCACATGCAGACCGTGAAATAAACAACATGATGTTATAAGAATTACAACACAAAATAAACATACATGGAAAATATCGTGACGTTGACAAATATGTAATCATCGGATGTCCGATAAACAGAACACATTGATTCATATTCAATTTAACTGATAACACGGAATGTTTGTGCAGGCTTATATCATCGATACTGAGAACCTTATTATTACTATGTATCATGTGTACCTAAGATTCTAATTTTGACTATTTTTACACAGCTCTTAATCCAAACAGAGCTTGAGAGTTAGGAAGCGACACCATAAGCAATGAAGTTAACGGTAAGCTACAAAGTATATTATTTGAATATTATTACGCTCAACTAATGAAAAATCGCTATCCCATCGTCTACAATTTCCGTAGTGACCTATATACCTCCAGTTCCATCGAGTTCGAGAAGATTGAGCAGCTGTTACTTCCCGTCTTTGTCTTTTCTTAGCAGATGCTACTCAGGAACTGTACTGTTTTAAGTTAGCAATTTTATATTTCAAATGAAATCTTACATCAATACTTTGATTTTTGAAACAGTAGAAAGCTTTGAAATACATTGTTCTATCATTTTTTAGACAAATTAGCTCAGTGTTACGACATTTCCACAGCCGGTATGCAGCAATAGGGCTTGACTAAGTTAAACTGAAGCCAGCGAGTGTGACAAAACGCGGCGGGTTATCGTAGCAACCGTGCGAAAGTCGTTCGTCGACCTTGCCGTGAGCGTCGCGGACTGCGGTGCGCCTGCGCATGCCGCGTGCCATTCCGCCTACTGCACACGGCTGTACACTTAACATTAACTTACCAAACCGCCTGCGCATACTCTCCTAAGTAACCCAGCTTAAAAACTGAAGACTAATAACATCGACCAAGTGTTTCATAACAACGATGATTGAGCTGTGTAAACAAAAGCTAAAAATAGGTGCCAAAGCAATCCATTAGAACAAAGAATTTCCTGCATTACGAAGACATACACGTTGTTAAATCGAAATGTTTAATGACGTTGCAACATGGACAAGCGAACTCGATTAATCAACTACGTTAAAATGTAACATAATGAGTATTTCTCTTTGGAGTAATTATTGACTATGCTAGTACGACGGCCAACTGGGAACCAATCGTATAAGTGAATATGAATATGTAGTAAATAAAGAAGATATTTTAATCTGAGTTATAAATTAACTACCTTAAAAATGGATTCAGAACTCGGATTTGTTCGCGGAATTTGACATTCGGCAGAATATAAAAATTAACTTTTATGGATACAAGCGCGTTTAACCTTTTGAACGCCCATCTATATAATACGCGATGTGTCCTCCAGCGCCACGCTACAAATGTATAACGTATCTATAGACAAACGTAGGGATGGGATTAATGTCCTATCGACAAATAATATTATAAGTTGAAATTAATGTTTATTCACCAATTTACGAAGCTAAATAAAAACTGATACCGTATTTTCATATTTTTTTCATTTCATAAAAAATCAATATGAAAACCTGGATATATTTCCCATAATAAAAGAAAATAATTGTAAATTTATTAGACGTGTGTTCTAGAAGGCACATCCCTATTTGTCTCCAAATGTAATCCTTCTACTTCATATCAAGTCGTTGGCGCTCGAGACACGTCAAAATCCTTTCTGATATAAGGATGTCTAGATATCGATGTCTATGGTGTTTTTGGGTCGTTGTACATTCGTCACTAAGTAAATTCGTCATATTTTCAAAATCCATACATTGAAAGTAAATTCGTCACACGTATTAAAAATATGGGTAAATTCGTCACAAACCTTTTTTAAAATAATTTTATTCTTTAAGTAGCGATTGTAGCCAAAATTTTTTATTTAAATCATTCACTTGAAAACTGTGATTTTTATGTAGATGTTAGGTAAATTAGTAAACGTGCTGTGATTATGAAAAATATACAACATTTTCATTCTACTTCTTATTTATTTTTTGCTATCGGTACCTACGGATTATAATGATGTGACGAATTTACAATAAACAAAATAAATATATTGGGAATTGTGACGAATTTACACATAATTTTTTTGTGACGATATGACGAATGTACAACAACCCGTATTTTTCTATTCACTGTGGTCGAGTTCACCACCGACCGATTCATGCATTTTATTTCGTTTACTTCAATCAATAGAAGCTAGATACGTGGTTTTCTAAGTGTTTTTTTTTTAAATGAAAATGGAGGATAAGTCACTGTTTTACGCAGATGTTACAGATCTTTTTAAAACCACACCTTGTAAAACTCGCAATAATTCGTCATATTCACCGTCACTCATTTTTTGTTAGAGCACGTGCGCCAACGCAAGATGTTGCACTACACTAAAATGCACAAAGTCACTATGACCTTGAAACCCGTCCGCTTATTACGTCACAGATTTACTTCTATAGAAGTTCGTGGCGTTGCGGGCACTGACAAGTGACAACTAGCCACTTTGTAGGGATGGGTTTTTCAAACGGTGTTTCACTCTCGACAATGATTAGAAAACCTATTTATTCTTGATTAAGGTGAATAAAACGTAGTTTATAGTTTGCAATATTTATAAAATATTATTTATTCACGTCATTTTCTTGCAATAATAGTATTTATGATCGTTTCGACGAGATGAAATATAGCGAGGTCTTCATCGTGTCCCATCACTGGCTTACTTGATATCAAGTACTTGGCGTTGGGGGCATTGAAATATTTTCTGGCGTTTTTGTTTCTATTGAATATAAAACAAACAAGAACTTATTATGTGTGAAAAACTTAAAAATATGGCTTACAACAGGGCAATTTTCCATAAAAACAAAATAAAAGGTCTTGTAAAAGTCGTAAATTTATTTTATACCATAATTACTTCTAATCAAGTAGTGGCGCTGAGGGCACGAAAATCTCGAACTTGTATAGAAGTGATTGGCGTTCAAAAGGTTAAAAATAAAATCTATCCCTCTACGTATATCGATGACATAATACTAATTTGGTCGTTAGATTATTTCCAAGTTTTTCTGTCTCTAGATAGAAATGCCGATCTTTGCTAATACTATAAGATGTTAGGAAAAATGTACAAACAAAGCTTATTTACGATATCTTTATAGTAGTAGATGAATAGTAAGATATTGTGACAGAGCTAGCGCCAGTAATGCCAACAACTGAAAGAGCGTTTGAACTGAAGCCAAGAATACGATTCCAGTACATAGAAACAGAAAACCTAATACTATATTAACGTGTCCCAGAAGTTTATTTCGTTGGAATAGCGCGATCTAGTCGAAATGATATAATTTCTTTATTAATTTCCTTAATGCAGCATAAATACGTAAAATGCCAAAATGTTTACCTGATTTTAACGGGACAAACGTCAGTCATCATAATCCAAAAGGTTTTACCCGTAGTTTTACCTAAGGCAATACAACACCCCTAGTAATGAGACAATAAATCCTCTTGATATTATTAATCTAACAAAATATTTTTTTACGAAATAGTAAATGACTATAACAAAATCAACACAAATTTCTCAATGAAATTTTTCTCATTCCACAATATAAATTGTTTGTTTCTTAAACTTTTTCTTTTCTTTCTTACTAAGTGGATACGGTACGGTATCCGTAGTTTTTTAATTAGCTGATCTACGGCCATTAAATGAATATTCCTAGAGGTAGATTAGCAACAATACAGTACTGATTAGTGCAGTATAGTGGTGATTTGGATTTCCAGAAAGTTCATTGACATTGTAAATTACTTTTTTTAGAAATGAGTTATACAAGACAATAAAAATACTAAGAATTAGTAAAACCTCTTAAAAAGTAGAACTTGTTGGAGCAATTGCTACACGTGGTATTTTTCGTGTATTCCCGTTCGTCCCCTCGACTTCGTCCCCAGAGGGGGACGAACGGGAATTTACAAAAAAATATTTAATTTGTTTCCGATCGTCCCAATCCTAATCCAAGAGGGGACGAATGGGAATATGTTCTTCGATTACTGCCATTCGTCCACTAAAAATATTTGTGCAGAAATATGTTTATTCGTTGTTTACTTTTAAATTAGTTACTTCGTTAGATTTAATCATTATTTTACAAAATTCTTCTCTATTTTTTTATGAATTATAAAACGTATCCTAATTAAGTACCAATTAAAACCACCAGTCTTATATTATTTGGGAGCAATAGACCTAAAAAAAAGAATTAATAGAATATTCCCATTCGTCCCCCCAAAAAATTTAGAGGGACCATCGGGAAAATAAATAACGAATTCCCGTTCGTCCCCCTCGGGGGACGAAGTCGAGGGGACGAACGGGAATACACGGTATTTTTATTTACCCTTCCTCTTCCGCATCACATTGAATTCGCCAATTTGACCATAAACTGTTTCCAAAAATTTAAAACCACCACTTCTTATAACGATATTATTTTATTATTGCTTTAAATTGAAAAAGAGATGGAGCTATATTGCCTGTAAACCTTCATCTCTTTCTCACAATGAGGTAATATTAAAATAATACTTCTTTTAGAAATGGTGGTAGAGTCCCTGATCACTAGACAAACAAAACTGATGACCGCATGCATTATTCACAAGAAAACAAAGCGTGTTTTAGGAAGCAACAAATGATGAATGTGCTAAAACATGATGATGTGTCAAATTGGTTTCATACGTGGGTCAAATGTAGGTCTTGAATGCGGCACATATTAATTTCGAACTGATGATTCACACAGTCGGTATTCCAAATAACGTAATATTGATTGCCCTGACTCATGACTTAGAAACTAGGTGATGATTCCCGTCAATCATTGCACGATTCTGTTTATACTTCTTCTAACATTCCTTCAGTCTTTGGTTTTTGCCACTGACATCCGAAATTTTAATTATATTTCAGTATTACTTATTTATATTTTGATTTGCTTCTATGAATAAACCGTAAATTAAAAAGACTGCACAGTCAGAGATTGCGCATTTGTTTGTACGTATATTTCAGCAAAAATTGCGTGAGAAAAACTTTATTACTTAAATGATTTCGTATTACTATCAAGGACATACAGATAGCATTGTTTCAGCAATGACGAATACTACAAAATATTACATTAAGAGCTAATAAAATAACAAAAACAAACAGTCGTTAACAAACATTATATTATTATCAAGGTCTGAAAACCCAGAGAGCTCATTTACAGGGATTTAATTTATTATTTGCTCAATGTATCTGTTACGACATCTCTTCTGTTACACATCGACGAATCCGTTGTTAAATAGAAAAAAAAACATGAAACATCAATTCATTTTAAGTTTCAGGTTTTTTTATTTGTTTTAAAGATTTCTGACTAAACCCAAGAGCAAAACCAACCAAACAATAGAGGCCCTTGCCAATGGAACCAACAGAAACAATTGTCATACAAAATTCTATATACAGTCCATTAGGGGCAAGGTGACAACAATGGTGGGGCGATAAAATAAAACGACCCATTCTTGCGGAGACCATAACTATAATAGAAGATGAAGAAAAAATGCAATTCAATTCTGAATCAGACGCCGAACGCTATGTCAAATACGTCCGAAGAATATTAATTCACTTCCATTTTAATTTCTGATTGAGTTGCAGGTGTTTCGGGGCCCTAACCTTTCATTAAATTTAAATCGGCTAGCGCACCACAATCGGTACCTGATAAGAATTGCTTAAAGGAAATGCTAATGCTCGCACACGTATCGGAACGTTTATATGGTCAACGACCGACCGATTCATTTTACGAATACCGAATAACTGACTTTATCAACCTTAGTAATAAAAAGTTTGATAACGATATGATAACAGTGACACACAAACATGAAAACAACAAAGCAGGAAATTACAGATTGCGACTCAGCGTTCGCATTTTAAATTCAGGTCAATCCGCATATCTTGACAAATCGCACCGACCAAGTTGCGCAAAAAATGAAGAAGACGAATGCATTCGTATGCTAAGCAGAACGAGATCTAGATACTGCATCTTTATCTTACAAAGGAGCCCATTGAGGCGCGAGTGCACGAGCCGCGACCTCGAACCTGTGACCCTGCACACAATGCAAACAATTGTGATGTAAATGTGGATTGAACCCGTTGTGCCACTCGTACTCTGGTACCGATTGTTGTCGAAGTTCGCACCGAATGAGCTCGTAAGTAATTTCACGTGGAAAACGACGCTGAGCCTCGTGAATCGCAGATACGCAAACATCACTACCGCTACATTTCTCTGTGTTTTAGCGGAAGCTATACTATAACTTACCGGCGGCAAGTTTAGCAATTATTTGTTGGTTTGTACTGATTTCCTGACCTGACGACTAAGTTGTAAGAAATTATCGTAATTTTCTTGAGAAAACTGGTTTTGAAACCATATACTACAATGATTTCATCAAAAAAAAAAGACCAATGATAAACCACAAAATCGGTTAATTCTCTATACTGAGTCCAACAAACTAACTGACCTCAATCACTCAGTGCAGACAAACAATTATTTACACCTGCTTCAGAAGTAGACACAACGAAACAGTAAACCTGTGATTTTTAAACCATATAAATTATTTCATTAAAAACAAAGACCAATGATAAGCCGCAAAATCGGTTCTAGTTCTCAATACTGAGTCCAACAAACTAACTGACCTCAACCACCCAGTGCAGACAAACAATTATTTACACCTGCTTCAGAAGTAGACACAAAACAACAGTAAATCTGCATTCTCAGTCAGTTTTCAAGCGTCATCCACTTTCATAATTCCCACCAGCTAACAGCATTAAATACATTAAGTTTTTCATGAATTCTCATCGTTGTGGAAAGTCACGGTGAAATCGAAAAGTAATTCTTTTCTCATCTTAAATAATAAACCATAAATACCAAGTAATTCCATAAACACCAACGCGTGAAATATTTTTAATCCAATTATATTTAGACAGGTTTAAAGACGACTCAAGAATGTCCAATAAAATACCGTCATAATCATTACAGAAAGATATTTATATATTCTTAAAGAAGTTCTGATACGCGGTTTCGTGGTTATTTGGATGACATATTGCACATTTGAAATGAAGAAAAAATTATAAAGCAATAAAGTCAGGTGAGATAAACACACTTACGAAAACCAAGAAAGCGAAACAACGTGCATTAATGTCGTTAATCAAGATTATCAATTATCACGCGAGCTATATCATTATGATAGGCGAGCCTCGTTAACTGTTACTAAGGCTGATTTTCTATTAAAACATTACACTGATTTACTTACTACCACTACGATAAGATAAGACACTCTCGTATAATATACTACGTTATCTTAAAGATGATGGTATTATATTTAGAACGTTAACAGTAATTTGCTTTACCTAAAAATGTCATGCATCTATTTGAGCACACAATTTGCCTAACAACTAAAATGCTAAAACTGGTTGTACAAAGATAAAATATGAATGCCAGAAATTGAATAGCATAGAATAATATTTCAAAATATATACAGCTCAATAGGAGATATACCTACATTATCTGAATACAATAGGGCCGATGTAGTATATGTAGCATTATTAACAAATCACGACGAGAAACATTGCGTTGATTTACAGCACAATCTACGGCCTGTCTCCGTCCGTGCGCTATCTCAATTGCTACGTGCATTCGAACAAGCCGATTTCGTGACTGGAGCAGATATAAAGTATATTAATGCAAGTGGTACAATAGTTTCCATATCATTGTCGGTTGCCGGCGGGCTCGTCGAGGCGTGGCCAAGTGGACGCCGCTGCGTGCCCAACCGACCGTTCTGCGCTCTCCCTATGGATTTCAGAATTATGGGATTACAGCGTTTAGAAATCCGAGGAGATTTAACATAAGCATAGCATAAACAGACTTCAATGTTCCAAATGCTGGGACACAGGCCTCCTTTCTGTGAGAGAGAGTGGACCGTAATCCGTCGGAGAAGATCATTCATTTGTAATTGACTCGCGTACAATAACGTGATTTCAATATATTTCTCAATTCCGACAACCTGCGCCGTGTAATTTATATGATAATTACACGATAAATAAAAATAATCTAACGTAATTTATCTAATGTTGCGTTTATATTTTGTAAGAAACGAAAGTCACGTAGCATAGCAATAAAAAAAAGGACGGAAAATCTTGGTTTTATTTGTTCTTCCTTAAACTCTACAAAACGAAATAAAACAAACATAGACAGACATCCAAGAATCGGCCCTATATTACATACCACATAATGCTAAAGTTGAGTCCAAAATAATAGTCTTGTTCCGTAGTTTTCCGTACGCAATGAGACGGTCGCTGTAGGAACATTTCAATAGTGGGTCCTTATTATGTCGTTACAATATATTCAACACTTGTACAATGTGGGGACGTTGTTAATATTCCAACATGCTACAAATAAACATTTGTACAGCTCGTACAAAAATATCGTTTATATTTATTTTCTCATTCGCTTAGAATGATATGGCATTGTTGTAATAACGTAAAACTAACTGCACATCGGATGGAGCACGAACTACGGCGAGTTTTTGCTGTCTTGAAAATTGCCTATAATTGCCCCTAACAACTTCCTAGAGTAACGTAAACACGTGTCATGGATAAACAAACCATGCAAACCTACTTGTAGATAGATACCTAACTGACGACGTAGATGCCTCCCAAGGCCAATGTAACGAAGATTTTTAAATCCAACGCTCAGAAAGTGTTTAGATCACAGTTCCAATTCATCCATAACATAACGTTTTATTACATACCTAAAACAAAGGCATTTCATTAAAAACAAAGATCGTTAGTATTCGGAGGCCGTTTCAATTGAATGCGCTTTTTGCATGATATCGACGTACAATTCGTAGGATATTATTCTGTGAACGATGCTATTTAATGTACGGTTTGTTTTTCATTTGCATATGCGATTTCTGGCCATTGCGAGCGTTTCGTCAGATAGTAATACTATTAAAGGCACCTTATTTAGCTAAGCAAGATGCAGCGTGTTAAATGTGTCGATTTTATGATAGAATGCAATAATATTGATAATGAAGACTTCCCATTTATCGACTTTCTTTAGGAGATGGAGACTTTTAAGTAACTAAGTGTTTTCAAGAACTCTCCTGTATAGATAGGCTGAATGCAAAGTGGGAAAAAGCGAACTAAGAAAAAGAATGTCTGACTAATAATGTTGATAATAATATGTTTAAAACAGGTATAACTACTAAAGCTTGCAACAACACATGTGTGTCGAATGCAACTGTGCAACATCTTATTAACGGTCGGTATGGCAGTGACAAAAACTAGTCGTGGCGGGAACTCGGCGCAAGGTAGCGGCCATTGGAAACGGCATGCGGCATGCGAGAATCTTTAGAAACAGTGGTGATTACCGCCGCCTCACATTCGCGTAACCGGTGTGTAATGGAAAACTTGCCGTTTTGCGATATTAGTCGGAAGCGCATTGCAGTATCAGTAAAAGTTTAGAATTCCTTGTTGAACATAGAAATTTTTATTGCGAGATGAATCCCATGTTCTAACTAATCTAAACGAGATAATTTCGAATTAAGGTGAATCCTCCAACCAGCCCGCGAAATTAAAATTTTCTTAAGTTTTTTGCAATTTGCAGGCCAGTGATAGGTTGTATGTTGATGAACATTTGATTCGCGGCTGTAAGACGTATGTAGTTACAGAATTATAATCATCAAAATCATTAATACAACCCTCCGAGCTCATAAAGGTGTAAAAATGACTTTTTACAAGGTCAAAGTCATTCCGGAACCTTTGTTATTTTCCATGTTAGTTACCATTATTATCAACATAAGGAATTTGCAGGCCAGTGATAGGTTGTACCTATCACTGGCCTGCAAATTGCAAAAAACTTAAGAAAATTTGAATTTCGCGGGCTACCCTGGAACATCAACCTTAAGATTCAAATCAGTTATAAGGAAAGATATCGTTTATTTGCGAGACCTAAAATTCGGTTCCACTACAGGAGGAAATCGTGATAAGAACACCTGATTAAATTACAGGCAAAAGGAATTAATCGTACTCGTCCTCTCGGTCGTCGACCTGAGGCGCCGGCCGATCGCACCTGCGCCTGCGACGCCTGCTCCAAACTGGCGGATAAGGCGGATGCCACCAAGGCCGCGAGCTTTTTAGCCGCTGACTCACTCTCTACCAACTCCTACCGTACAACGAGATTTAAACATTTCCGCATACTTATTTAGTAGCATCAAGTTATGATTATGACTATCTATGGCACGTCTGCCATACCCATACGACAGAAGCGGTATCGTGAATAGACTTAATAACATTAGTAAAAATATTATTAATGGTTTATGCGTATACTTGTTATAAACGGCCAATGGAAGAATGTTCGTTAGGCTCCGAGAAAATAAATACTTAAATAAACTTTTAAGTCGTCTGTCCGCGCCCCTCGTTCTTTTCCAGCCGCTTGTTTTGTTTAAGATTAGCAAGACCCTTTTCTCGCAATACAGACAATAAACCCGTCAAGAAAGCGTTTAAGTGTACCAGTTTTGGATTCTCCTTTCGACAGATAACACCGTAATGAATGCACGTTGTTTGCAAAAAAAGAAAGTTTACTTTCACGAACATTTCAACCAGCAATATCATCGTTCACCGAATACTAGGAAAAAAATAATTTGGTTTCTAGCTAAACAATTTACAAGCTGCTATAATACACACATCAAAAGTGTCTAGGGATCAACATATATTTTTGCAATAACTTTTCTCTTGATTGATATTAATTTAAATTTTCTTTAAGGATTCATCAAATAAAGTGTTTTCGTTTGTCACAGTAACGATAAACCAAGTCACCTTTGCATTAATAAAGAAATTTGCCATTTTCCTAATAAAGGGATTTTTGACATTTGAACCACTAACATTAAAGTTCGAAAAAAAGACTGAAATAACAGTTTTCTTTAAAATTTTATTGGGTAACTTAAACAATTAATAATCCGTGTTTCTACCGCGAACACTAACAACACAAGAACATCGGTTTGGCATACTCAAAATGAGTTCATCCAAATCACGCTGTGGAATGGCCGCCCATGTTCGTTGCAACAACAAAAAAAGGTCTTCTTGCAACTGGATACCCTCCATATTCGGCAGAGCTCTTCTCTGTAGCATATCCCATGCATGCTCAATCGGGTTCAAGTCTGGCGACACGGAGACAAGACCGATACATTCAAATCTTAACTCGAAGAGCTCCAACAATAACCGCCATGATGTTAGCCGTGAGGCTTCATCACTCTTCAGGGAACTTAATTAGCGACCAAACAGTCAGAAACCGCTTGCATGAAGTGAACCTTCATTCCCGAAGACCGCTACGGGTACCACCTATAGCAATGCACAATCGTAGGATTCGATATCAATGGGCTCTTGAACACAGAAATTGGGCAGAAGAACAATGGCGTTTCGTGTGCTTTTCTGATGAGTCTCGTTTTGGTATGAGACCGGATACAAGACGTATACGACACTGGAGAACCCCTGGACGCCAACAGCGATTAAAATCCTGCCAGGAAGTCCATCCTTATAGTGGTGGAACCATCATGGTATGGGCGGGTATTTGGATCGGCGGAAGAACTGAGTTGATTTGGATCAGAGGCAACCTCAACGCTCAAATTTATGCTGAGACGATTGTATCTGACGTCATCGTTCCTCTACAAGTGCAAATCGGTCCCTTATTTCAGTTAATGCATGATAATGCACGACCGCACACCGCAAGAGTTGTAAGACAGACTCTCGCCGCAGCTAACATCAATGTCCTGCCCTGGCCTGCTCAGTCGCCAGACTTGAACCCGATTGAGCATGCATGGGATATGCTACAGAGAAGAGCTCTGCCGAATATGGAGGGTATCCAGTTGCAAGAAGACCTTTTTTTGTTGTTGCAACGAACATGGGCGGCCATTCCTCAGCGTGATTTGGATGAACTCATTTTGAGTATGCCAAACCGATGTTCTTGTGTTGTTAGTGTTCGCGGTAGAAACACGGATTATTAATTGTTTAAGTTACCCAATAAAATTTTAAAGAAAACTGTTATTTCAGTCTTTTTTTCGAACTTTAATGTTAGTGGTTCAAATGTCAAAAATCCCTTTATTAGGAAAATGGCAAATTTCTTTATTAATGCAAAGGTGACTTGGTTTATCGTTACTGTGACAAACGAAAACACTTTATTTGATGAATCCTTAAAGAAAATTTAAATTAATATCAATCAAGAGAAAAGTTATTGCAAAAATATATGTTGATCCCTAGACACTTTTGATGTGTGTAGATGCAAAACTACTTAAGACTAATAATTCCTAACCGAGAATGTCTTCAAATCTAGATTTAAAAGCAAGAGCTGTAAAATTTGGCCTTCACAGAACAAGAACATAGACATTTTTGTTCTTATTGTGAATTATTGTTGAAATGGCACACAAAAACTCGTTTCTACAACAATAATAAACGGTCTCTTCTAATAATAGCGCTGTAAAATTTCACAGTAAATCATAATATTATTAATAGCTAAATAATGGTTTATCAATACTACATTTACTACACTTACATAACGTGTACACTATATTACGTAAATAAAACAATAAACACGAACACGGTTGCGTTCAATATGTAGGTATGGCAAGTACAGTTTGACACGTAATACTTGTAATAAGATAAATACGCATCGGGTATTTGAATCACCATAAGTGCAGCGATAAACTCAATATGAAGGGGAGCTACGTAAGTACCGTATACGTGCATCTAAATAGCTACCTGCTAAGAGATTGTTTTACATTTCTCGCAGTAGTCTGCAGACCCGTTTTTAAACAAAAGAACTACAATGACTATTATGAATTATGATTGAGTTCCGAGTCAATACATAACGATTACTTACAGTCAATTGTTAGACTATCAAAATAAAAAGCAGATACATCTCTCATACAATCGAATAAGAACACTTTATATTACCTTCGGAAATCGTGGGCAGCACGTTGACAAAGTTAACAATTCCGACGCCTGTTAGCTGACTCATTCACCAAAACTAACTTAAAACGAACACTTGAAAGTAACGTCTGCCTACTAACGGCGATTCTTGAAAACAAACAACCGAAAACGGTAACACACTTGACACCTTATCACGTAGCCCACATAGATAAAAGTGGTAAATTAAGTTTTTGGCACTTCAGATTTTTTTTTTGCAATTATGTCAGCAAGCGTTGCAATCCTCAAAAGAAAAGTACAGTAAAAATTAGAAATTACTACAGTGGCTAACCACTGCGCACACTTTTTCCATAATAAGCGAGAGAAATGGTAAACTATCACATGAGAGCGGCCTAGATTTATGTCGAGTCGCGTGGGATGCGCGTACGCCGTGTTGTCGGTGCGAAGCGCCGGGGCTTACTGGCCGGCGAGACTGACAAGTCAAGCCAACGCCCGTTCACCAGTTCACCTACTCTTATCTTTCGATGACTGTGTATGTGGTGGTACTTGCTTGCTTATTCCTCGCTGCGCTTACTTGACTGGTTACTTATACTGCATCGAATGTAGTTTATGTTGCCGCGCATGGATTGCACTACGTCCAATATTCGAGAAAGGCACAAAAAGGTGTTTTAAATATAATTATTTACCTCGTTTTCTTTATGGCCTTTATTAATCACGTTGAATCGACGATAAAATTAAAGGAATTTGTACGTAGAGAAAGATAAATAGCTTGATTAAAGTATCGATTCTCGAATTCTTTTGAGAGCGCTGCTTTGTCGTCATTCTGAATTTATGGGAAACGGTTTAATAAAACTTCCTATAATTCGTTCTATACATTCAAGATCGTTTGGAAAACTTGTTAAATCACAGAGAAAATGGATTATGGAATTCCTAAGACTTAATCAGAATAACCATTATTTTAAAGGTTTCATCTTTATAATTTCATCGTTACAGCCAAACTAAGAGTGATAGATGCAGTATTCCATACAGCAGCTCAAGATCTCCGCAGGAAATGATTAGTTAGAGTCTAGAAATTCAGCGATTAACCTATTTAGCTTATCGAAGATTACAGCTGAAAACGAGCTGCTTCCAAATGATTTCATAAGCACCGACAAGTGGTGCTAAGGAACTCGTGAAATTACTGCGGGTTAAAATTAAAATCAATCACTACAATCAACTAATCAATCTTTTTGGGGGAAAAAACACAAAGAACATTTTTCCTTAACGATGAATGACATATTCAGATTTCCCAGAAATGTTATCTACCCAATACATATTGTCGTAGTTAATAGGATGATAACGCAAATCAGTCATGAACAATCACAGAGATCGCAGTCAATAAGATGATTAAAAATTAAAGTGCAATTAATTTAAGGCCAGACTCAGACTACGTCAATTTTAAGCCCATTTACTATCTATCGCTAGTGAGAGGTCAGAATGGGAACTAGACGCTAGTTTATTAAATGCATATATTATACAATACGGAAAGCATTAGGTATAGGACGCAAAGTTAAATAGCTTTGTGTATAACATAATTGCATCTAGTAATTTTTATTGCGATCGTTTTGATGTGTTGCGTCTTACGTATAGTGAAGTGAAAGTACAAGACACCTTTGTCTTTGACACTATTTTTGGTTCAATAAAGCGCGGCCTTAACTTATGTACGTTGTTTAGTGTTTCTACGGAAAAAAAAATGAGTTATACAAATATCTCATCAGAACGTAACTCATGTTATCTACTCACCTGCCTTTAACCACCTATTCACTTCAAGAGCCCCAAGTCGCAATGGTCCGGAAAGATAGATGCACAGAATTTCTTTGTTTAGTGGTGCAGATGAGAAAGACGTAAGCGAACCACCAGGTCCATCTTCAGTCTTATACATGAATAAAACGCAATCAATTCCTAATCCAAACAATGATCGTATGAATTCATTCATTGTGAGCTGACCTGCGTCCAAAATCAATGATCACAAAACCAAAATTACTGTTGTGACATCGATTCAGGAAATCGTAAAGATAGCGTCCGACGACACATTATTGAGGAAATGTCAAAAAGCTCGTAAAATTCAGATTCGATTAGCTCATAGTCGTAACTCCGAATGGACTAACTGTTACATAAAGTGGAAAACGATACATTAGATAATGTTTTAACAGTTAAGAGACGCTCAAACTTGAAGTAGCCAACCTATTACACCTGGCTACCATTCCCATTGCAAGAAGCGTCGTCGCGGCAGACCAAGGCGATGATGGCGGGACAAGCTTGACTCTACCGAAAGAAACGACGCAACCATAGAACCTGAAAATGGAGAGAAATACTTTGCACCTTTGGATGACCAATGGCCGCCGATTCATTAAAATAAATGTTGGCGAAAGAAGAGCAAGCTTTAGTTATAAATGTTACTGTCGTTCCAGAAATAGTAAAGGCCGAAGTGGCTAACTGGAGTACGTGGTACGGAGAACCAATGTGACGTTGACGACGACCCATTCGGTGAAAAACATAACCGATGTTTAGTTATCGATCGCCGATACGTTTCATAGCATCATTAAACTTTCATGAGACGTAGAAGTGTCATCGGCAAGATATTCCGCCTCTGCTATACAATATGGGCCAAGACTATTATAAAAATGTTATTTTCATTTCGTTTCTAAGTTGTAGGATGTTCTTTATCTAGTCATTGGTATTTTAAATATTTCCAATGAACAACTTAGAACAAATTGTTCAGTTTGAAAATAGGCGCACTAGGCACCGGTAATTAAGCCACCGTTCGCATAATTATTAACTATATCTTTCCGAGAAATAACGCAGGGAAACGAGTCAAATTACCATCCATCAGTACCATTGTATCGGACTGTTTGTAAGATGGGAGAATTATAAATCTATATTTACTTTGGTGCTTCAACATCCCTACTTTTGATTTGAGTGCCCGTGGTTAATCAAATTCTTATCACTTTTCGTTCTTTTTTTCTTTGATACAATAAAGAATATTATCTTTAGACTCCGTAAGTCTAGAAACGTCTGGTATCGGTTTAACAATAAATAACAAGCGTCTACATAACTCAATGGAGTAAGTACCTCCATATTTTTCCCGGGCCATACTTACATCAAAAGCGCATCGTACCTGTAGGACACACCAATTCAACATAAAATAACTTTACGACTCCATAAAAGCATATACTCACTTCTCTTCGAAGTGCCGAAACCATCCTCGTGGCCGTTGCACGTCCTATCTTCATCATATTCGTAAACCTTGAAACTTTCGAATGAATACAGCTTGACGCCTTTTCTTCTCTTTCTATTCGTAAAAACTTCCGCGGTTCAAAGTGCTCGTAACAAATATCCCGAATCAACTAATTACAATTCGATGTTCTGTTAACCGCACAGTTCAAAAGTACACACAACTTGACCCTCGAAACTGAGGGTTTCAGTTCCACAAACGACACTGTTCACCGATGATGTCAAAGAGAACTTTCGTCGGCTCGTTACACCACTTAGAGGCTAAAATGTTTACAGTCACCTCGACAACTTTACTAAGATGGAAGCCGGCTTACGCACGAACTATTGTCATAACAGAACAATGGATCCGACGATAATATTTGATATCACAACAGGAACGTTCGGAATTCCAGAGAAGTTATAAGTTCGCGATCGTAAGGGCTCGGGAGCTGTCAGTAGGGCGGGAGCGCTCGTGAGGGCGACCGCGTGTCGTCTGGCTGGGTTGCAGTGCCCCTTCCCGCCGCGCCGGCGCCCGGAACTGTGTCAGCAGACGCGGCGCCCAGAGCACCCCAGCACCCCGGCCTTTCATGAATACACCTCTCTCTATGTTTGACGCATCAATACATTCGTTGCCGTAGGCTTGGCAAACTATATAATTGCCGCATCAACGTGATTATCTTTGCGGTGAATCAGGAATGTTAAAGGTAAATTTTAACGTACGTTTAATGCATCAATTAAACTTTAATTGAGGGATTCTATTCTATTTAAGGCGTACGAAAACAAAGCAGAATTATCTTTAAAATCAATGACCGCGCTAATGGGGCCGTTTAAATCGATTAATTGCCTAATAACCCTCTCCGGTATAATACCTCAAACATTTTGAGTTTCCCTTCCCAACTGTCATATTTATGACAGCTCTAAGCGGAATTCTTCACTGAATCCAGAAGCCGCTAAGTGAGGTACTTTCCGCGCCATTCCCCTCCCTCTCCCCTTGGCTTATTATGTACTGTTTTTAGACCGAACTCCGAAGAAATCTCCTCTTTATTTTAATGAATGACATCTTCTGCAGCTTGATTTTTAAAAGCTAGGCAATCATCCATCATTTTACCTGTCCTATTTATACTTAATGACGCTAAATGTCACGAGTGTTCACATGAATTTAAGTAAATACAACTTCCAAATATCATTCACACTTGATCACATGCATTTGAATCACGTCAGACACAGATTTCCAATTACAGATCCTAACAGGTACATGTTTAGGATTGACCGTACATCACATGATGTGAGCAAATAGGTTGAATTAGGACTGCTTTGTCAAAATAATTTGCCCTGGAATGATAAGCAGACATGTGAATGCGAAAAAGTTACCGTTATTTCTCTGAACTCACTTTTTAATCACTGGTTTTCAGAAAGAAATTATTATCGCCCAAAAATGATATTACAAGACATAAAATGATCATATTCTTGTTCATAAGCAACCATTAAATGAATTCTTAATATGGTATTCATGAAACTACTTGTCGCTGACTGTAAACATAACGAGTTTATTGGAGAACCGTTAAATAAGTCTTCAGAGCATTTTATAGGGTAATATAATAGATCTAAAGAAATGAGTCCTACAATAATTAAACGAATAGACTGGTAATAAAATCAAACGGGACTTACGGCTGCCAAGTGCCTTTAGTGTTACCTATCTGATGTTTACAAAATTAAAAGGGTTTTAATAGGAAATTGACGACTGTAACCGCTTTTATATCTGGCACAAAATACATATATAGCGAAACACAGAGTTCTGAACAGAAAATAGTTCTATACTTCATTCTTAATCAGACTTCTCTAGAGATATTTTTGGTCTCACTAAAAGGCTTTTATTCCACAATAGGACTGATTAACAGAGTGTAGTGCTCTAGTGAGAACGAATGTGCCTAGTCTGCTGAAGTTGAAGCGGATAAGTTGAATGAATAGCACCCAGTAATTGTACACACAGTCTGACACAGTCCATTGTTGCCGACTAAGCACCAACAATGACGTGTCTAGGCTATTCATTGTCTTATACAGGCATAGTCTCGGGTATGTGTATTACCAAAATAGACTGTACCTTTCTAAATATGAGTTCTTCCGCTCCATTATTTATGTGGCTTTAGCTCGACAGAGGCTAGCTAATTGATTACCATTTTCTTCATGATTTCTAAGCTAAACAAAACCCATAAAAAATCTTGCATTGCCACTTAAGCATTTAATTTGTATTGTAAATTCTTGTTACTGCTTAGACACTTTAATTACAAGAACTATGCCAACTCCTAAGCGAACAGGATATAACCCAAACAAATCGGAAAGCTACGTCCAGTCCAATAGCTCGCGCTCTTATAAATAAACTAACGAGCCACCCCTGCTTAGCACGGTTTTAGCAGTTTTTACACATAACCTTTAATGAATTATACACCTAAACCTTCCTCATGAACCACTCCGTCCATTGGTGATAACTGTATGAAAATACGTTGGATAGTTTTTAAGTTTATCGCGTTCAAACAAACAGACAGACGCAGCTGGGGCACTGTTTTATAATAGTGATTGCAATCTGGCCAACCAACTGGCCCAGATTGTATTACAGACTAATATCAGAGCAATGAATTAATTTGCGAGTAAACCAGCTATGTGTAGGTACGGTCGCAAAGATCTTTCTAACTTATCAGACTAACAGATCGACCTCTGACATTTCGAAGCGAGCATTACAACCCACCAACCTGGGAAATGTTATTTCGAACTGGGACAAACGCAGTGTTTACGTTAGCAAGTAAATGTCGTCTTATTTTATACGTAAAGCTAATATACTTGGAATTTCAGACTCGAGAGATACATTTAATATTTAACGACTGACAAAGCTCTTTGTGTAACATTCCTGCTTTTCACTTGCATTACCGTCGGATCTGTAGTCACCGTGTTATAAATTAATATAATAAATGAGATAGAGACTATGTTTTATAAACGTTATGTAACAAATATAAACGAGCCACTTGTACAGTTACGCGCCATGTTTTATAAAGGTATTCCGGTTTTTAAATAAGCAAATTTCTTAGTGCGAAACTTGAATAGACTTCGTCCCGATTACCTGCGTGCAAGGTCGACAAGTGCTGCGGCGACTATAGTGTGAACCACGACAGGTGTCTGGAAAACCGCAACAAGAAATCAGGTGAGGGGAGAAGTACCCTGTATTTATATTATTATTTTCTTCACAGCCTAAGGGAACGAGTTATGGTGTTTACGATACGAGCAAGCTATTAAATAAAGCGATCAGACGAATGGATTGCCACTTTAAAATGATGGGGTTAAAATGTTGTTCGGAAGAGCTTAATCTTCAGTCCTCCAGATTGTAATAGAATGAAACATTCTCAATTTCAGCTTAGTAAGGAATCGTCGCGGGAATTGACGATTGTCCTCAAGACCTCAGTCATAGAGTCAGCATAAATCTCGATTTAACTTACGAAATGCCAATTTCACTATTGAAACTGGACGTGATGAGCTATGAACTGCGTTTAAGAGCTCGTTTTCGCCGAGAACACCTTTGGTCGGCTGCATATAATAATTGTCAATATGTCAAGAAAAACGTTCAACCCGTAATGCAGAAGTGAAGATAAATAAATAAGTACTGACGTAAAAGCGATATAATTTAATTAACTAGTTTTTGCTGCACATACGTAATGAAAGTTCACTATCTGAGCTGGTGACCTTTCGTGTCTCGCTTTGTTTTCTTTATGTAATCACAGTTGACGTACTTCACTAATTACTATACGAGAATTATTTTTTAATTATGTTTATTTCCGCAAGGGACGTAAGTAGTTGTACACGATTATTATGTTTTAAACTCCTTGTTAACTATAATACCATGATTTATTATAATACCATGAAGCACTCCCGAGATGAATTTTAAGACACTTATTTGCTTGTTCTGTGGTCTTTCTCTCGTTTCTGCTGCTCCTGAAGGGTAGTTTAAACGACGAGTTCTTCGTCAAAAGTGTTTCGTAGTAAATTACGTAATATTATTTTTTTAATTTTCCGTGCATTTAAGGCAGATCTGCCGGAAGAGAACTGCTATCGTTGCCATTAAGAAAGTTCATTGTAGAAAGACACTCCATAAATTTCTGATATGTATTCGGTTTCAGCCGCACCTGGCCGAGAGAAAAAACATTGAAGTCGCCGACAATAAAGCTTGGAAAAGGCTGGGAAACTTTAACTCCTAGTAGTAAAACCTCAAATATGTTCGTGCCAACCTTTGCCTATGCTAATTCGGCACTAAAAGCCGGTCGTGATATCGAGCCTAAGAGCTGTAAGATCGATATGTCGGGAATAGACACGCGACTCGAATCAAACGGCCACCTTGACCCGGTTACGGCCAAATGTTACCCTCGCTCATACGGTTCTGTTAACAATGACGCGACTTATGTGACTAAAGAGTATTTAGCTGTCTTTTCGACCTGCCAGTCACTTGCCTGTTGTAAGGTGACTTTGCTTTGCTATTGTTTGACTCTCGTTTATCATACAGCCATAAGAATGGTGTCTCTAGATGTTCACAGGCACTGACTGATCAATCCAATGGTAACCAAGGACACAGCACTGAATTATTCAACAATTGAATTCTGACAGCTGTAATCAGACTACAAATAGGCTAATTATTCATTACTAATGATTCAATAAATTGTTACTATTTATAATAGTTAGAAGGATAAATCATAAACATGATACTTATCATGACCATTATGAAAAGGGGAAACAGTAATACTGACCTGCAAAGTAGGTATTGCATGGAAAAAAATTGGTGATTTCATATATATACATAATGGGGAAGCATGTCATGACTAAAGGGAAGGGCCTACTCTAGCAGTATGAGAAATGAGACCATCAACAAATAAATGACTTCCAAATATTATTATAATTCCTAGTAGCAAGTTATGCAAATTACGGTAGAATGTGCTGAACACAAAAGCCATCATTAAGTCCACCTACATACCGCTTGACTGGAACATCAAGCGATTTCAGGTATTATTATATTTTCTCATTAACAGGGCTCTTAATAATATTGTAATACAACAACAAATAATAAAGACATACCACGTGATTTGTTCTCATTAACACCTAAAAGGTGGTTGCATCTCGGCTTTGTTATACTTGTGAATCAATTTTCACATGACAACTCGGTAAAATATTATTTGTTGGTTGTTTACCAACATCATGTATTCAGTACTTCCATTATTTAGCTCCAACTAAGCTGCAATCTCTATAGTACAATGCAGCCAATCAGAAAGATAATACCTACCTACCTAAAATAATACCTAATATATAGTGGTGCAATAGCAATTTGTTTAAGATAGTAGAACAAGTCTCTTTTTAACTATCTGAAAATGTTGTACACAATGCTCACTATAGGTAATAAATAATAAACAATAAAATCACATCTTTCTACAATTTGTAACTTTATATGGTAAGTACTACAAAAAACAGAATATCATAACTTGATCTATAAAAAAGCAACAATACTGGCTAGCAAAAACAAAAAAAAACTTACATTACAATCCACTATGACCTGAATATTCAAAATGTGAATCGGACGTTAATCGCGTGCGTTACATTTTGAAAGTCTAGTGCCTGAAGACGAATGTCTAGTAATAATAATAACTAGGACACTGACGACTGACATGTTTAGCACTTGTGGTTTAAAAACACACAATGCACTTACTAATTTAATTTAATTCCTAGGCTAAAGCTGTAAACTAACAGCAAGTAAAGTGTTTTCTGTTAAGTACTCGACAATTTTAAACATTACTGAACTTGAAAAGTATCCTCAAACTTTTAGCATAAACAAAAAACAACAAGATCTACGAGTATGTCGAATATCAGAAGCTATCCGTGACGACAAATGTTTAAGATTATCAAGCGTAATTAAAATTATCTAAATAATAAAGACAATAGCAAAATAAAAAGCACTTATTATGTGACAACCAAACTTACCATCTTTGACGTTCTTCGAAGATTGTGACGATGACACACCGGGGATAGTTTTATCAGCACAGTACATTATAATTATTTCCACACAATTGTGTTAATAAGTCACTCTCACCTACTAAAATTGTACATATTATTAACAAGACGATTTGATAACACAATACATTCGCACTAACGCGAAACGCGGCGGCCATTCCACATTCCGGTTGTAAATATTCGTGTCATAGACAAATTAGACATTCTCATTTATTTGCCACAGATCATACTGATTTTGAAAATAAAAAGTTTCGGTGGTGGAACTGAAGAATTTGTATCAATTATCCGAGGGCTTTGGACATTTCTATATTTCTTCATAATTTCAAACAATTTTTTTTCATGTTACCTATACTAGCCTTTTTATAATTTGGTTTTTGAAAAGCTTTGGTTTTTTTTGCAGAAGGAAGCACACAGCAATCGATCATCACCAACTTCATTCACAGAAAACGATGTAACATAATTGTGTTCTTATTTTTATGAAATAAACTTGATCATTTCTGAAAAATAAAACCTTTTTTGTTCAACTGATTTTACAGAATTAATGTTACAAGAGGAAAAAACCAGAAACAGTTTGGTTTTTGGCAACATTGTTTTAACAACTGTCAAAAAATTATTTTAAATGTCAAAAGTGTCAAACAATTCGGCTCTTGAATTACCCAGTTCAGTTTGAGAATTTTTAATTTCCTGTTAACTTACAGTGGAAAGTCGTTTCTTTTTCCAGTAAAATGATGCAACATCAATACTGGGTAACAAAAAAGACTGTGCTAAAAAAACTAGGAACCAAAGAAGATGAGTGTATTGTTGCGTCGGACGCCGAGCTTGATGCTAAACTGGAATTATTTCGATCAATATCAGACAGCTGCTTACAATTACAGCGAGTATTAGACCAATATCAAGAACGATTGTGTATTTTGGCTCAAGAAGAAAATGCTCTAGGGAAGTTTTTGCGGGACTCAGGAAAAAATGCAGACGCATCGGGTAAACACATGGTATCTGCGGGTAAAGCAATTTCATATTCTGGACAACAGCGCTTATCGGTACGTGGGCCGCTGTTGAGGCTTTATCACGAAGTGGAGACGTTTCGAGGTCGCGCTGTGAGCGATATGCGGGCGACCGTATCTGCTATGGAAAAAGCCCGAATCGAGTACCGTGCCGCCCTCAGCTGGATGAAATCGACGAGCGCACAGTTAGACCCCGATACAGGACGCGGCCTCGATAACTTCCGAAAGGCGCAGCGGCAAGTACGCGAGAGTAAAAAGGTTTTTGATAAACTGACACTGGATGTACTGCAAAAAGTATGAATTAAACTAATTATTGAAGCATATTTTTAAGTTATAAGTTGTTACACAGCAACATCTTAATTCTCCTGCCCTTATCCCAATTTATGTGGGGTCGGCGCAACATGTCTCTTCCACACTGCTCTATTAGTCATCATGCCGCTACACAGCAACATAGCAACTCAAATTGTATATTGTCTCATAAATGTTAACATACATTCATTCATTCAAAGATATTGGTAATGCATTACAATAAAGGCAAAAAGTGTAAAACTAACTAAGTCTTCCCTACTTTCAGATTGACTTGCTAGCTGCAGCAAGATGCAACATGTTTTCTCATGTTCTATCTAACTACCAAACATCCTTTGTAACATTTGCTGCAAAAGTGGCACAAACTTTAGTAGCAACTGCAGACACTATGAATGCTGCACCCATGTATGAATTTTCTATACTGAAGGAATTGTCTCAGAACTTGGGTGAGGCAGAAAGCAAGCAGGATGTCACACCACAGGATAAGGATCAAATGCTGTTTTTCCAGGTGAGAATTACAGCTAATGTTAATCTTTTGGGCTGTTACATAATACTGGTTTTATTTTCACTATGTTATTCCACCTGGAACATGTTGGCAAGGCAACCTTTAAACAAGTACATCTATGTGATGATTCCCATCCATTAATCCATGTCCAATCTTAAATGTGTTTAATAAGACCAAAGCGTATGAAGCAATGAAACACCTGGAATCATAAAAGTATGTGGGGAGACAATACAACATGTTTAGGAATACTTTCACATAGCCCAAGTAGTATCTGACTAGGAGAGGCAAAATAAAGAATTCACAAGATTAATGCAAACACCTTGAAGAGCTACATAAGGACATTCATCGACCAGTAGCTCTTCTTTCAAGTGTGAGTTGGTGATGGCAGGGATACGCAGGCTCATGGACATTAACATCCAAAAGTCCAAACTCAATGTTTGCCAACAAGCAGTGGAGTGCAGTATACTAGGTGTTCAATTTACGGAATGCCATGGCCTTTCCCCAAGAGTTGGAGAATGTTAGCTTAACAATTTTTTAAACTCAAAGCATTTATTTCATTTACACCATTTACAGTCCCTTTGGAATTGTGAAGGTGATAGTCGATAAAAAAGCTTGTAATGCAATAATCTCTTAGTTAAATTACTAAGACGCATCTTAATTTAAAACCTTTTACAGAATTTAAGGGAAACAGATACCTCAACTCCTTTAAAATATCAACTATTACTTAATTTCAGGATGAATTCAAAGATGACAAACCAGAGAATAGTAATGAATCGAAAAATCCAAAACCCAAACCAGACAATGAAAATGACAAGCAACTGTCCAATGATAAAGAAGCCAAGCCAAGCACTTCGGTGAACCTGATTGATACAAGTTGTTCAGAATCTGAGTTATCTAGTGGAAATGCTGGAATACTGTCGGAATTAGCCGGGCTACAGATGGACTGTGGAGATGGCCCAGGGAGTTTTGGAACATTTTTGCCATCACAATTGTTACAGGTACATTTATTTTGAATAGATGTCTCTTTTGCTTCCACCATTTCAGATCTTTTAGTTTGGGGAATGTAATTGTAATGGTTTACTACAAGAGTTCTATTAAAAAACTAGCTCCTTACTAATTAAGAACCTGAGTCAGCAGCATAAAAAAAAATTTAAAACCCAACTTAGAATTTTTAGGATGCTGACTCATTAATGTTTCTATTCTTTTTTTTTTATTACATACTGTAGAATCTGTACATGCCAGTATTCACACTGCTTATGCTTGATGCGTGATAGCTCTATTTGAAGCATATGAAGTATGAATCAACACTGTAGAAACATGAATCTAAATTCATGTGTTATTACAGCGAAACTTGTACCAATTACAGAACTCATCCAGCATACTGCAAGGCCCCATGTCTCCTGTCAGTAACAACAACAATCAGACACCAAAATCTCCACAGCAAACTTCCAAGCCTACTCCGAGTAAAGCCATTCCAAAGAAAGAAGATAAAGCAGCCTGGTTCAAACTCTTTGCTGAACTGGATCCCCTTGCTAACCCTGATAATCTCCCTGGATCCAACACCAATCACAGCCATGCAGCCTAATCACTTCAAAGCATATATTTAGGCAAAAGAGCTTAGATTTTATGTTTAAATACAATCTATTAAATTAGCTAAACACCTATATGAAATAGAAAACCATTTTTGGCTAACTTAGAACTCTGCTCTGTTAAGATAAATTATTTAGTTTGATATGGCACTATTTTGAAGGGCCATAAAGTCCCTTTTTCTTGATCCAGATGGTTATGAGTGTGATACATCAGCCAAGATATGTTATAGTTAGGAAATGTCTTGAAAAACTATACACATTGGTAAATAAGTAATATAATTGATGTGGAAGGTGGTTCTACTAATATATAGGAGAATTTTGAGAATATGTATAAACAAAAATGTATTTGGTTTTAGAGATAACTTCACTGAGTACCTACAATGAATGTATTACGTAATATGCTCAGTAGCTTACACTATTTATAATGATGTATTTTATGTACATTTTATATATTGTACTATGCTCTCTAAATGAATATCTTATTCACAATGATCTGTGTGACAAGTATACTTGATAATCAAATATTTATTATTTGATCATTAAAATTTATTTTTCATAGTGTATAATTAAGTTGTATTCATTTTGTGTGATTCAATTCCTATTAAAATTGTTAACTGATAGGTTTAGAATGACATATTGTAACCATGTACTTAATTTTATTACCAAAGATTAATGTTAGTCACTGAATTATTCTCTCTTACTGTAATGCGATAGTATTATTTAAAACTTGATTTAATTGTCATTAATATCTGAAACAAACTTGTTTCCATTCCAAATTATTTTAATATTCCAAGGTCTTTTTTAAGGATGGATAATTATATTTTGCACTGCATAAATAAAAATTATACATCAAATGTATGTAACTTGTAAAACATCAGGTAAAGAAAATCGTATTTTTGTGTGATGCGTGAACTAATTGTTTTTGTAGTCAGTTCATACATCTGTCTAGTCATTTGAATTTTAAGCTTTTAAATTTATTTATACCAAAACAAATTGTACCTATGCTTTATACAAAAATTCTTTCAAGAATTTTATTATTTTAGTGTTGTAGACCTTCGTATTTTATTTAGTTATTAGTGTTATTTGCATTCCATTTTTGATCAATAAATTAACTTAAATGTAACTGCGTAAGTGTTTAATTTGATATCATAAATAAAGAAGTAAACATGGGTACTGTTGAGGTGTTGATAGTTCGAAGACTAATTGGGAGCCAAGACTTTACTTGGAATCAATAAGGAATCAATGGAAGATAGTTTGAAATTAAATCGACTACTGCCTGTCTGGTAGAATAGAACTCGACGCAACGTAGTGTATTTCTAAGTAGTCTCAAATCATATTCAAAAATCACCTTAATCTAAGCCTTCATCAAAGAGTAATATAATAAGACTGATCGCCTTCATCTCGCCACTGAATGAAAATGGGCTAATTATTTAGTTTTATTTTTATTCTCTCTGGTCCTTAGAGCAATAAGTTAAATGCTCTAAGCTCTGGTCGTCTATCTTTAAAGTGGGTGATAGACGTGCGAGTAAGTACGAGGACTTGTGGCTCGAGGACCTTTTTCGCCTGTGTCACCATAAAAACGTGTACTTTAAAATTGCCGCGCAAGTTCGCCGGCGATCCAACCGGTTTGAAATCTTACTCGTAGCTCGTCTCGGCTCGTACGTGTGGCAGCAGTCAGCACTGCGAGCCGCGAGCCGCCATTTTTTAGAAGGATTCCGTAATAATCCTTGTCTTTGGAAAATTAAAAGCAACGAATTACAAAAACAAAAATAAGAAGTTACAAGCTAATAATAATTTATTAGAAACTAGCTTCCGCCCGTGGCTTCGCCCGCATATTATGTCGACAAATTATACACATACTTAAACGTTCCTCTTGAATCACTATAAAAAAAAACTGCATCAAAATCCGTTGCGTAGTTTTAAAGATTTAAGGTGGATGTTCCAGGGTAGCCCGCGAAATTCAAATTTTCTTAAGTTTTTTGCAATTTGCAGGCCAGTGATAGGTTGTATGTTGATGAACATTTGATTCGCGGCTGTAAGACGTATGTAGTTACAGAATTATAATCATCAAAATCATTAATACAACCCTCCGAGCTCATAAAGGTGCCGGAATGACTTTGACCTTGTAAAAAGTCATTTTTACAAGGTCACAGGTAACAGTGAAAGCGACTTTGTTTTATACTATGTAGTGATTATACGTAAGGTGGAAAGAGATGATATTATTTTATTCGTTTTATTTCTACTAGTTTATTAGTTTTTAAAACGTAATAAGATACAATTCCTAAATAACACAAAGCTTCTTCCATCGATGACATGGTAATACAGTGTGAGCTAGCTTTTCGTGTGTCACCGACGTCGAGCCGAGTAAGTTCGCGATCTTAAAACCGCGTACTTAAAGTTCGCACGTCTATCACCCACTTAACGGTCTACGAACGAAAGCTGTGACTGTCAACTAATTTGCTAGTCAGCTGTCACTGTCAGTCAGTCTCAGTTGTCAATTACATCAGCTGGCTGACCTCAACGCCAGAATTGTGCGTGTTTTTTGCTTGTGTTTGCAGTAAAATAAAATTAAAATTGGAATTACAGATTTTACTGACTTCTGAAAATCCAAGATTATTTCCTACATAATGCTGAATTCAAGTAAGTTTCCTTTACATCGTTAATTCTAATGTATAGTTGCACGTAGCGTGATTCTCGTAAAAATAGTTTTTCTCTGTCTGAAGAAAATATATTATTTTCTTTTTTTAATTTGTTAGTTTTCCGTGGTCTTCTGGGAACGGAAGAAGCTCCTACTAAAGTAATTGAGGTGCGGTCAGACAACTACATTTCAAGGCCGATACATTATCGAGAAGACTCTATTTTACTGTATGGACCGAAGAATCCGCCCGATGGCAAGAATTCAAAAGACAAATATTATGAAATAGTACTTCACAAACCTTTTACTGAGAGCTTACATCAGATGTACAGGTATGATGTTATTCATAGGTTTGACTCAATGATTTTATGATAATTGCCAATTGTTTTTATCTTTTTGGCAATCTATATAGCTTAAAATGAATGAGAATAATATTTTAATTTTAAAGAGACAGAAAAGGCGAAGTGGCCTCTCCTACATAGGCAGCTTGGCTATTAACCACCTAGTTTAAAAAAGTTTAAACAAAATATGTCATTGATAGCCTTTTCTGATGCATATTTTGAAACATTAATAACAACAAAGTTTATTATGTAAGAGGATATTTGATGTTATCTTGTTAAACAAGCAGTGTCCCCGAGGGACTGTACAATGTGCAAAAATTTATCAACTTCCCTACAAATATTCACCACCTATTATCTTCCTCTAATCATTGAGTTTTCAAATATCCTTCCTCAGGGCTCACTTTTTGTATTGGAACTCTTCAAAACAAACATCTAGCGAGATTGTTTTTTTGTTTTTCGAGGTAGTTTTGTAAAATTTATCATTTTTATTGTTTACTTAGATAGGTATGGGAGCTAAGTTTAAAGCCAGGGTAAAAAAGCTAAATTTGATCGAAGCACACAGAATTGTGACACATACTTATAACATTAATAATAATAAAATAACAGTGCTACTACTTATCGCTAATCACCACATGTATAATACAAAGAATCATCATTCACACTCATATAAGTACTAATATATAAGTGCTAATATTTTATAAATGAAATGAAAAAGAAATGAAATGTAACAAATAGTCTCATTTCATCAGCCAGCTATCAGATTGATGGACTAACCTGATTTTATTTACTATCTTTGTGATTGATGTCACTAGAATTATGATAATATTAACAAATGCTTTAATCCTCATAAAAATACTAGTATTTATTTTGCAGTTTATTTCGTGCTAAAACCTTAGAGGATGCAGAAGGGAAATTCATTGTTTACAAGGAGCGTATACCAGTATTTATCAAGATTACCAAAGAAGTAAGTACTATTTAATAAACTAATTAGTTATTTCACTGATTTTATTCAAAAAATCTTCTATTTATGGAGCTATAATTATATAAACCATATTTGCTAAAGGCTGATGATGATATGTAAACAGCTCCATAATAAAAACAGAAGGTAGTTGTATGGTTAACCATAGGTCAGAGCTTCAGATATTTAGAACCCCTTGAGCTGCTCTTTGGATGCAGCCCCCAGGGGTTCTATTATTTATTGTTTGGACAGTCACACTAAAAAATAATAATGGCATCATGCCACAATTTACACATGCAATCAATAGTAATTAATTTGTTCATTTTACAGACACAGTTAATATTATATAACATTAAATAAAAACAAATAAAATTATTTTACATTCACATATACCTACACAGTAAAATAAGAGTAATACTCCGCATTCAAATCAAATAAAATATAAATTAAGCATGTCCACAAAACTATTGTAATTGCAATCTCAATGTTGATTCATTTAATTTAAATGAATACTAATTAAACATTATCCATTGCAGTGCACGGTGGCAATTCTTCAGAAACTCTGTGACACATTATCACAACACCAGTCATGGACTATCGCTCACATGGTGGCTCACTTTGGCCTGAGTGAGCTCTTCAATGACCCTGAAGTTCAGAAACACATTGATAGCATTGATGCACTGACTGGAGCCACACCTTTGATGGTAAGTAAATTAACAATCACTGGTATCAATTGGCTATTTATTTGTTGAAAAAAATGAAGTCATACTTGCTGCTCACAATATTAACTGACTTAGTAACAAATGACGTCACATAGGACTTGATGATGATAGTCTTAAATAAAATAATCATTTGCCTGGTCTTTTCCCAACTATGTTGGGGTCGGCTTCCAGTCTAACCGGATTCAGCTGAATACCAGTATTTTACAAAGTTTTAAATAAAATATTTTTATTAATTTCCTTTCATTCTTTTCTCAACCAACTTCTTCGAACAGGAGGTTTCGAATGTGTCTTTAAAATATAATGTTTTGTTTTTTTAAGTTTATCGATATGTTAGTCAATTCTAGACCAATTATGAAAATATTTTTTTCATTTGGTTGAAAAAGCTCGTGGCTAATTAATAACAGCCGCACAATCAACCGTCAATTAAGTCAATCCGTCAGCTTAAGCTAGGCTTGCCGGGGTTGGCCGTGGATGGGTGACCATCTTTACAAACTCAAACTCCTTTTGCCTCGGAAAGCACGTTAAGCCCAACGGCTTAACGTGCTAACGGCGTAACGTGCATCTCGGCTGTCATTTGTGCACCTTTGATAGTCGTTACGGGTCGTCAGAAGCCCGAAAATCTGACAGCCAGTCTTACCACGGGGTATCGTATTACCCAGTTACTGGGTTGTGGAGGTCAGATACGCAGTCGCTCCATGTAAAATATTCAGCTGCATCCAGTTAGACTGGAAGCCGACCTTAATATAGTTGGGAAAAGGCTCGGCGGGTGATTAATTGGTAGAAAAAGCTGTCATGGTAGTCCCGTATAAGTTTTATTAACTTTTCTTTGGTAATTTTTAAGTTATCTTTAGTGTTAATTAATAATGTGAATAAATCTTACCACCTAATTTCCCTGGCTACTAAGGAAAACCAATTAATTAACTAATTGGGTCTGATTCTTGGACTAGTTCAGTAGTACTCAAATAGGTTAATTAATACAATCTTTATGGCTTTTTCATTATTAGGTATAGGCAAATAATTGCTGAGTAATTTGTACTGGCCAGTTCCCAGTTATTTTGTTCTTCAAGGCGAACTCCGAAGAGGTCAAATGGGTCTCGGAAAACACTGTAAAAATGTTTGTCATACTCAACAAGTAAATAAAATGTAGGTAGTTATTTTACTAAGCGTCTAAAGGTCAGTTCAGATGATGACGATGACTCAGCTTTATCTGGTTCAGTGTAATTGCTTAAGGTAGCTATAGGGAGTTGCAATATAACTGTATGCCATTATTTTTTTATTTCCTATTCAGTATTCGTTTATCAGTAATTATGTGCAGTTGATATATAAGGAGAAACATTATTCACAGTGCAATAATAATATAAACGCTGTATTAACTGTTCATAACTTAATAACTAACAGCTAATTAACTGAGAATATTGTTCTGTTCTGAATTTGGGCTGAAACACTGCCATGTCTTTAGATTTTTACGTATAATTAAGTAACAATAATATGATTTACAAATGTGTCCTTGGAGTTTGTTACCTATTCTTCTCCATAGCATCTTTATCACTGGCCAACTCCTTGTTAATTCAAGAGTACATGTAAATAGTTTCATTTACAGGTACTTAGGCTAAGTAATAAAAGCCGCATCAGGTTAAGCTACGCTTGCCGGGGTTGGTCCGGGTGACCATCTTTACATATCGAGACTCCTCCGTGCCTCGGAAAGTACGTTATGCCGGTGGTCCCAGCTGTCATTCGTAGATCTCTGACAGTCGTTACGGTTTGTCAGAAGCCCGAAAGTCTGACAGCCTGTCTTACCAAGGGATATCGTATTACCCAGTTGCTGACTGGGTTGTGGAGGTCAGATAGGCAGTCGCTCCATGTAAAATACTGGTATACAGCTGCATCCAGTTAGACTGGAAGCCGACCCCAACATAGTTGGGAAAAGGCTAGGCAGGCAGATGTAAATGGTTTCATTGTTTTATGTTTGAACGTTTGATTTTTGTTTTAGGTGGCTGTAAAATCATGTAACGTGCGCATGGTTCAAAGTTTAGTCTCACTGAACAGTTCCCTCGACGTCATCGACCTTGAAGGAAACACGGTGTTCCACTATGCAGCTGCCAGCAACAAAGAAATTATTAATGTGAGTTATTGATTTTTCTAATGGATAATATTTTTTTTTTCTTGTGTTACTCTCTCCCACTGTCTAGCAGACTCTAAATTCTATACATTGGAATAGCACCCTTATTTATATGCTATAAGACACAAGTTGTATTGTCATTTAAATCATGTTTTACGCTCTTCTTCAGCACGGTAAGTTCGTCGTTCTAAAAAAGTTTCTAAAGTTGAATTTTGTGTGAAAAGGTATGACGTGTATTTCTATCGGAGATATTATGACATTGATTGAAGTTTCCGCTTATAGGTATTTGATTCTCGGGAAATGTACTCTGTTTACTGTGGAATTTCAGTAATTTGGCAAGTGTCCACATTTCGCAATAATAATGTGTTTAACTGAACTACAGGAAAGAACAAGGATTAGTCAAGGATAAGTCGTCTAAGTTCCATGTAGTAGGGGATGAACGGACAACTCGATAAATTTATTTATAATTCATTCATTCATAAGACAACAGGTGACAAACACACATAATATGACAATGTTCACATTTTACTTTCGACCTGATTACCGCCCGTAGCGTAGTCGTACAAAATGAAAATTGAATATGTAAATATAAACAAATAATATAAAAGCACCGTTTTATGCGAATATATACTTTCTGTGTTAAAATTAATAACAAAATCGTGAAGAGGCGTAAATAGAAATCACACTATACATAATTTGTATGCACAACTCGCTTTAGATAAAATATGTCCGGCATAACATATACTTACATGAAGATAAGTATGTGTCAAATAGATATAATAGCAATGTGTAGTCGAACACGTGGTAGTATTGTATACTCTCTCTCTGTCACTCGCTCGATAAATCAACGGTGATTAATAATTAACTGTGGACTCTGAGTTTTAATATTTTTAACTGAGATAAGACAATGTTCCGAAAGTTAATCCGAATGTGATTTTGCGTTATACATGTTGTCACCGTTTGATTATAACTTCGTTAGTTCATAATTTATTCGCGATATAAATATCGAATGGCGACAAACCATTTAAAATTTAACGCATGGAGCTCGTGACTAAGTACTAACAGCCGCACAGGTCGAATCCATCAGGTTAAGCTACGCTTGCCGGGGTTGGACGTGAATGGGTGAACATCTTTACATACCGAGACTCCTCCGTGCCTCGGAAAGCGCGTTAAGCCTTTGATCCCGGCTGTCATTTGTGCATTTTTGTCGTTACGGGTCGTCAGAAGCCCGAAAATCTGACAGCCAGCCTTACCAAGGGGTTCATCGTATTATCGTATCGGTTAGACTGGAAGCTGTCCCCAACATAGTTGGGAAAAGGCTAAGCAGATGATCACCCGACTGCGCCAGAAGGAGGTATATGTTTTTTTTCGATAGTTTATAATCTATGTATCCTTGGTAAACCGACAAACTGAACTAGTATCAAACTTACATGCGACGAACGCACCCGTCAAATGACATTGTCAACGAAACAGAAACGTCACATCTTTGGACGCGAGCGGGCGAATCTAACGATTTAAATCTTTGCTTTACCCAATTCATTCGTTGTTCAAATCAAGCTGTGCTTGTTCCAGGCGTTAGCTAGCAAGAGTCCTACGTCTCTGAACGTGTACAATAAGCAGGGGTACACCCCGCTGCACACAGCATGCCTGGCAGACGCGCCCGACTGCGTGCGCGCACTTATGTTAGCCGGCGCAGACGTCAACCTGACGGCAGCCAAAAGATCTACAAGCTCACTACCAGGTATTTTGGTAGTACTATCACCTTGTTTTTTTGCTGTACTATCAACACTCGCGGGATAATAAAGTAAGTATACCCAATTCACTTTAGCGTGGCAATAGCGGTCATTGCTAATATTTCTTATTTGCTTTGCCTAATATCTCTCCGTATGAACCCAATTATTAAACTATGCATATAGTTTTTAGTTATTGGAACATGTTGAATATCACAATAGATATTGATTCAGGATGTTAACGGATTTTATTTCAGTTTTTGGAATGAAGATTGCTAGAAAATGTAGGTATTGCCACGCCAAAGTGAATTGGTTATAGTAGAAACATATCTAGAAGTGATAAACTTTTTTATTCCTCCACTGTACGTAGGACTGAGGCAGTGAGCTTTAGTCAGGCGTAGTCCATCCACAGGTAAATGTATTTGTGTCAGTAACAAATTCTATTTTCTTAATATTTTAATTAAAATACCCTGCCTATGCCTGCTATTTTTTGGTTTTGGCTAACGTACTTCTTTTGTATCGCAGTCCTCAAGTAACCCCGTGACTCTTACCTGTTTGCACTAATACACTTATTTAGTCGTGCACTTTTTCCTTTAACCGCTAATACCACAGCTGCACAGCCCAACTTTTTTCAGTAGGTAGTCCAACGCAAGCTGATTTTTGAAGCAGGCAATCGTTGAACTACTGTTTAGTAGTCGGACTATGCTTTAACGCTTTGTGTGTGCTTGATTCTTTCTAGTTCGTGGCGAAAGCAGCATGACGATTCTTCAGAAATCTGCATCCATGCTGTCAGGTAGATAGTCTATAATATTTATTTATTTGCAAACAGTGCTTCGTCGAAAAAAAAACAACTTGTCTACTGCGCAGGTACAGTCAACCGCAGATCATAAACAATTTGACACCGCCTCTATGTCGTAACTAGCTTCTGCCCGCGGCTTCGCCCCCCTGATAGTCGGAAATTATCCCACGGGAACGTATTAACGGGATAAAAAGTATCCTATGTGTTAAACCAGGTTATAATCTGTCTCTGTGCCAAAGGAGAGCATTCAGACTCCATTAATTTTTGGGCCTTTTCTGAAAGTCAACGAAAAAATATTGTTCAGACTGCACATCAAGCTATCCCTAACTGTCAAATTTTCTCAATCAAAAATGAACCTTATGTCTTTGAAATAAATTTGAAACACTATCAAAGAAATTTTACAGATTGTGGTAACTTGATGTGCTGGCCTCTGTACGTGTGGTTAGTACTAGTAATTTGGAGCAATAGTTAATATGGCATTAATATGGTTGTAGGATTGCTCTAAGACAACTTATACAAGTTCAGGAATCAGTCAATGTATGAATGAAAATGATAAACCACCGAAGAACTGACAAGTCCTTTTTTCGTGAAGATGTATCAAACATACACACACACAGACAAACTTTCGCCTTTATCTATACTAATATTATAAAGCTGAAGAGTTTGTTTGTTTGAACGCGCTAATCTCTGAAACTACTGGTCCGAATTGAAAAATTATTTTTGTGTTGAATAGTCCATTTATCGAGGAAGGTTAGAGGCTATGTAACATCACGCTACGACCAATAGGAGCCGAGTAGCAGGTGAAATCGCGCGGGAGGAGCTAGTAATACATATTAGTTGATTATGATGTTGAGCAAGTGATTTGCGATTGACTGTGCATACGTTAAAAAACATAAAATGTTGTACCGTAGCTGTAGGTGCTTAGCCTTTTCGGTCCTTGACTGTAAATATTGTATATAATAGCGTGTGACGGTGAGTTTTAGTCAGGCGAAGTCTGCGATTGGACACTGCCGCAGGTAAATGTTTGTGTGTGAAAAACTAAAGTTGTTTTTTCTTGCTTACTTCATTGGTTTTGGTTAACTTTATTTCTTCTTTTCTATCGCAGTTAAAACTCGCCCTTTCTTTCCTTACGTTTAGATAATTTTGTAGTTATGCACCTTTTCCTTCGATTCCCTGCTTAAAGGTACAATTCTGATGGAAACTGCAAAGTTTTATACATTTTCACTGCTACAACTTCAAGGGTCTTAGACACCCGAATGTCGTTGATATGGTGGCGCGGTGGGTAAAAATTTAGTGCAACTGTTTTGTATCGAAATCAATCCATCATCAAAAAAAAAACAACCACCATCCAAAAAAACCATACAAAGAAAAGATATAAACTTTATTTTTTACTTTATAATTATGGTGCGTACCCTACAGTCCCCACACCTATTCGTATACCACTAATTACTATGTAAATGCAGTATTAAAATATTATCATCAAGATACAGGTCTCCAAAAGTGATAATGCGCATAGAAATCTTCGCCACTGTTCGGCAACGGTCGTATTCCCCGAGCGTCGGAAGACGATATGTATATAGAGTGGTTAAGTGCATTTTCTTCATGCATAATTTAGTAAGATTATGTGTTTTGTCCTAAAAGAGATAAATATTGATTTATCAGTAACGAAATTTGATTCAATAATTCCATGTAAGTAAATAGCGAGCTATAATTCTTATAAGCCTAAATCTGATTTTAAAATGTTTTTTCTAGTACTTAATATGTATTTTACGTAGGTATTTTTAATTTTTTAATTTTGAAAAAACGTGAAAAATGTTAGTATATTTAAATATTTTACAAAATTAACTTTTTAAATTTGAATAAGATAATTAAAGTTGAAATTAAATTCACCTTTGAAAACAAAACCAAGAAGGGTGTGTAATAGCAGCTCTATATAATTCCAGACAAAGAGAACACGTGCAGTCACTACCAATTTAACAAGACGACTGACGGACCTTCGACTGACCGCCGACCGCCGCCGACCGCCCGAATTGTTTTCGATTGTGTACACATGATATTGACTCCTATTTCTTTCGAACAAGGTGCGAAATGCAAGTGTATTGTTAAGGACTCGAACGATTCAATGATTCGGGTGTTTCTGGGAATACGACAATTAGCGAAGATCTGCATGTGCATTATTAATTTGGGAGTACTGTACACGAAAGTTAATTAAATAAGTCTGATCGAAGCTAACTTTTAACTACCTACCTAATTACCTAAACTCAGTAAAAATTATAGGGGTCCACAGCCGAAGCCTCCTCTCCAAATGAAAGAGGAATTTAAAAAATCGGTCAACAATTGATAGATATATCGATGAACATACAGACAAACATCCTAACCTCCTCCTTTTTGGAAGTCGATAAAAAACAAAATAGCGGTGCTGGTTCCGAATTGGGACACGCACCAAAAGATCCTGTCATTGTGTTTGGATGGCTTTGGTCCTGCGGTTTGCGGTTGCCTCCTTCGGCATTGTACCTTAATGCAATCATCATGTATAATGCTAAAACCACTGCTCCTTGCAGTAGTCCAACGGGTGCGTCTCTGTGGAACTACTGTAAAGTAGTTGCACTGTGCTAACGCTTTATTTGTGCTTGAATATTTCTAGCTTACACCGAAGGCAGCAGGACGGCTTTTCAGAAATCCTCACCCATGCTGTCAGGTCGGTAGTCTATAATATTTATTTATTTAGCATAGAAATGGGTAGTAGCTAGTTATAGGTGGTCAACCTTTTTAGTTCTCGATTGTATGAACTGAATTACACGTGTGAACTTTAATCAGGCGAAGCCAACGTCGTGGATTCTTGTAAAACTGCAGTTTATAAACAAATCCGCAGGTAAAAATTTTGTGCGTCTGTAGCTACATAGTATACACCATAACATAGTACCAGTGGCGTAGCGTGCCTTTGGCGGGGAAAAATTTGTTTGGGGTGAAGGGTAAAGATTGCTGAAAAAAGAAAAAAAAATGCATAAAATGAAAAGAATTTTACAAATTAATAATACTACTAAACCAGAAGAACAATTGTTTTTTTTTGTTTTCTTTATATTTAGGGACATTTATAATCGCAATGCGTATGTCAGTCCCAAACAATTGTTTGTATTGTATTACAATATTCTTCCCTGCACTCCGTGGTTTATCATCGTATGTACATCGATTATTGTGGGAGTCCTTTGTTGAAGTAAATGACTTAAACGGGGAAATCCCGCAGCCCGCGATAACCGATGTAGGGTGTTGCCAACTTTTGAACGCACGCTTTATGCGGAAAAAAAGGAAATGGTTTTTTTTACTTTTTTCATTTCTGAAATTAAAAAAAAACTGGGAAGTTTTTATTAATTCTTACTTACGCACGTCGGGGGCCTCATATAACTGATACGGCAGATACGGCGGTAGCTACGCCCCTGTAAAGTACCCTTGTTCTTGCCTACTGTATTGGTGTTAGTTAACTTTATTTCTTCTTTTCTTACGCAGTATTTACGCCTAGTTGTACATTTATATTAAACTTGCAGCTTTATGTAACACTAGGTAGTGCTTTGTTGAGTCACTGTATCGTACGTAGTTGCACTATACCTTAACGCTTTGTTTGTGCTTGATTATTTCTAGCTTGCGCCGAAGGCAGCGTGACGGTTATTCAGAAATCTTCGACTATGCTATCAGGTACTCGTATACGCCTATATTTATAAACGTTGCTTATAGTTATGCAATGTTTAAACGTCATAATTGTATGGTTTAGCAGATGTATGTTCAAAAATGTATGGTTTAGCAGACTTAATGTCAAAAATGTATGGTTTAGCAGACCTAATGTGAAAAATGTATGGGTTGGCTAACGTAACGTCAAAAATGTATGGCTTAGCAGACGTAATGTCAAAAATGTATCGTTTAGCAGTCTACGTGTATCATTACTTAACTTTAAGCAACGTTATTAAATAAACCATTTTTATTATATAATCTATTTACGAAGCAGCAGCGTCATCATGTATCAATCAAGGATCACTGGCAGAACTCATCAGCTCAGGTCGTTAATTTGTGAAGTATTATTTGTTACCTAATCGTACTATTTTGAGTCCCTCACATACCAAAAATATTGGCATTGTAGTAGGTACTTTTCCTAAAATTATTACCCTTAATTTCATACTTGGCGCAACTACGCAGACGATTTCTTTATCGACAGCTTAATCAAAATCAGCGTGTGAAGTTTCGCACACCAAACAAAAGAACCTTTTAAGAATCAATTAGAATAATTTAAGCATATTTTAATAATTCCAGGCATAGTAGGCGACCTTCTACACGACAACCAGCCCAAACTGTACCAACAAGACATGAAGCACGGAGGGACACCCATACACTGGGCCATATCCCGCGAAGTTATCGAGGCTTTAGTGGAGAAAAACTGTGATATTAACGCCCTTAATTTTGATGGGAGAACAGCCCTTCACATAATGGTGTTACGTGGTCGTTTAGAGTGTGCCATTGCCTTGCTATCAAGGGGTGCAGAACACTCCATTGGAGACAACGAAGGCAATACACCATTACACTTGGCCGTGAAACAAACGAACATCGCAATAGTCCAAGCGTTGGTTGTATTTGGTGCGGATTTGGAAGCGAAGAACAATGCTGGGAATACGCCCAGACATATTCTTCCAACTGAAATGTCGAACAGTAACTATGATAGAATATTGTATGTGTTGCACGCGGTTGGTGCTAGAAGGTAAACAAGGTTCTTTTTTCCAATTTCATTGATTTATTTAATAAATGTTTAGTCCTACAAAATTAAAAAAAAAAATTGAAAATCGAATAACTTTTTATTGTCTCGCAAGAGTGAACAAGTTCAATTGCAAAATATTTATTTCACATAAATCTACATGGGCATTTTTAGAGGTGCTCGATTCCAATTGGTCGTTTTAGTAATTTAATACCTGACGTGGTTCCTCAGATGCACCCCAGAGGTGCCAGGCTGTGGTCCCAGCTGCTCAGCTCGCGGTGATTACAATGGAGTGCCCCCACCGCCTGTGGCCAGAAGCTCCACACGAGACTTCGTCAGTCACATGCTAAACGTGGCGGCCATGGAAAGAGCGGCCTGCTTCGATTCTAACCAGAAACAAGGAAGGTAAGATCACTCGAGCAGCAAGTTCAATTAATGTGGTGTCTCTTCTGAAATTAAATACCTAAGTGGCATTATATTACAGTCTTACCAAGGGGTATCGTACTACCCAGTTGCTGACTGGGTTGTGGAGTTCAGATAGGCACTCGTTCCATGTAAAATACTGGTATTCAGCTGCATCCGGTTAGACTGGAAGCCGACCCCAAAATAGTTGGGAAAAGGCTAGGTAGATTGATTGATTAGATATGACTGTCTAATATCTGATGCTAATTAGTAAGTACAGTAATATGTCAATGGGCCGTGGGGCTAGCCCTGCCTAGTGGCGTACATTTTTTGAGGCACCCACAGCAAAGGCCGGTAACCTCTTTGGTTGATCTGCGAGATGTCATTTCACAAAACGGAAGGGTCCCGGGGCATCTTATAACTACCATTGCAACTTGTTAAACCCATTATTGCTAGGTTTTGAAAAGGGATAGTGCTACACGTTCTCTATAGCTCCATCTCTCTTTTTTACACGGGAATAATCATGAGTTTAACACGTCATTGTACGTCTCCTGATAGTGTACAGAGGCCAGCACATCATGTTACCACAATCTGTCAAATTTCTTTGATAGTATTTCAACTTTATTGCAAAGACATAAGGTTCATTTTTAATTGAGAAAATTAGACAGTTAGAGGGATAGCTTGATGTGCTGGCGTCTGTACCTACTATTGATGAAATAACATTTTGGATTATTTAGTGGCCATCTTATAATACGGAATGATATCAAACTATCAAAATAAAAGCTTTAATTATCGACTATTACGTAATGCATGGGCCAATTCTCGTATTTAAAACGTACAAATTTTAGTTTGGATTGAGATGAGGCAGAATATTTCAACAATTCCAAGAATTAGCTCTGCTCTCATTGAAAGCTAATTTTAAACAGAACAAACTTTATTCGAGTCAAGAACATATTTTGACGATAACTTTCCAGCCACCGTGGCTAACTAATAACAGCGGCACGGGTCGATCCATCAGGTTCAGCTACGCTTGTCAGGGTTGGTCCGGGGATAGCTGATCATCTTTACACACCGAGACTCCTCCGTGCCTCGGAAAGCACGTTAAGCCGTTGGTCCCGGCTGTCATTTGTGCATCTTTGACAGTCGTTATAGGTCGTCAGAAGCCCGAAAACCTGACAGCCAGTCTTACCAAGAGGTATCGTATTACCCAGTTACTGGGTTGTGGAGGTCAGATAGGCAGTTTCTCTATGTAATATACGGATATGCTGCTGCATCCGGTAAGACTGGAAGCCGACCCCAACATAGCTGGGAAAGTCTAGGCATATATCCATCCACCATTTGAAACAAAAAGCGGCCACTTCAGAATTTGACTCACCAATTCTTTTACCCTTTAAGGTTACTCTGTCTTGACGGAGGTGGTATCCGAGGTCTGGTCTTAGTCCAAGTGCTCATCAGCTTAGAAGAAGCTGTCGGCAGGCCAATCGTACAATGTTTCGACTGGGTGGCAGGCACCAGTACTGGAGGCATCCTGGCCTTGGCTTTAGCCAGTGGAAAGTCTCTGAGGGACTGCCAGAGACTGTACTTCAGGATGAAAGAGTTCGCCTTTGTTGGCATGAGGCCGTATCCTTCGGAGGCGTTGGAAACTATTCTAAAGGATTGTTTGGGTAAGTTATTCAAATTCATTTATTCAAACCTGGCTGTGAATTAGCAGCTATTCGGGCTTCTTATAAAACTTTTTAAACAAAATGATGCTCGACGAAAAGGTTTAGATTCATAATAATAATAATATCCTTGGACATTTCACACAACGCCATGTAGTCCTAATGCTTGCATTATGGTAACGAGATGGCTGATAAACTACTTAGATACATTTTTTTTTTGTAAATAGGTACATACATATTATAGATATAAAGTTGCATTCACAGTTCAAACCTAATCTTCTATAGATAAGATTGGAATTGTGAAATGCACGATTGGTCTAGCGCACTAAGATGTCGCGAGGGGAGTCTACCCCCCCCTCCCCCCCCCCCTCCCCCCGATCTGAGACGAGATCCGCCGTGCGTACCGGCACCGAGGGTTGCCGTATGTTCCCGCGACCCCCGGCGCAGGTGTGAGAGGGACCACCATGGTGGTTTTTAGTCAGTAAGAGTTTGACAGACCCCTCTACCTCCCTAGGGCGGATGACATAAAAAAAGTTTGGAACTGCAACCAAACTAAATCCAAGTTAAACGCAGTTACTTGGTTATTAAGTAAAGCATCAAAATAGGCATTATTTGAGGTTCGATTAATTGAATCGACTTGTATTTTCTTTTCTCGTGTTTGAGGTCTGTGATAAAATAAAATGTACGAATGGCGATATTCAAAATATACGTGCGATGTACACCTCGATAGCCGCGCTTCGACTTTGCTGAAAGTTTAATGTCATAAATGTCTATTAAACCAGCAGTGGTGGCCCAATAATAATTGGCACTTACTTTATGTAACTTATTTCATCACCGCTGCTCTCAAAACAGTAAAAGAAAACATCGTGAAGGAACTACCAGGATGTAGAAATATTTCTCAGCAGTATGTGAAGCTAAGTCAGAGGCCCATGGGTAGCATAAAAAGTCTGACACCAGGTTAGCCACTAACCACACGAAAAGAAACAAAGAGATGATCGGTCGACCATTGCGCCTATTTTTACTTTGCCACAAGCCTCTCTTTCACATGCCTTCGTTAAGAAACATAAAACATTGAATTTTGAAATACTTTTTTTGCTTGCAGGTACAGAAACAGTAATGGCTGATATTGAACACCCAAAGCTGATGATTTTAGCTGTATTGGCGGATAGGAAACCTGTGGATTTGCACATATTCAGGAATTACAAGTCTGCACAAGAGATACTTAATGAACACAATGGAACTACAAGTAAATAATTAATACTTTATTTTTTATCGCTATCACTGACACGCCCTGGCTTCACACGGGCGTGTGGATACTATCGCGCGGGCGAAAGCTAACTACGCGTATAAATCTTCCTCTTGAATCACTATCTATTGATGAACCGCATTATACCGTTGCATATTTTGAAAGATGTTAGCGTACAGAGGGACGAAAAACATTTTAGGAAACAAAAAATCAACCGATTCAAAAAATAACTCTACAAAGTAATAAAATAACTTTAATTTCGGAAATTTTCGTCTGTTCAAAATATTCGTAATACCACCAAGTTGTATATTCTAGAATTGATAATGGCACGTATACTTAGTGCCACTATGTGATAAACTAGCTATTGGTTAGCCTTTATTTACAAATAAAACCTTTTTTCCAGGTCCTCATGCTGAAGCCGGTGACCAGGCTTCTGTGGTATCTCTAGCTGCCCCGCCCCCTCCCTCTGAACAGCTGGTATGGCAAGCTGCTCGAGCTACTGGAGCTGCACCCTCCTACTTTCGTGCTTCGGGCAGGTCAGTATGCTTCCTAAAAAAAACCCTAAAACTACGTTCCTTAAACACGAGCAATAAGACGGGATCTTATTTGACTTATATACTCGATCTATATATCTTCTAAGTTTGATAAAAACAATAATTTCACCGCTTGATCCAATATACGATACTAGGTATTTAAGATCCCATTAAAATAGGTGGACAAATTTTAACACATCGTTCAGTTGGTCTTAACCAAGGACATCCAAGCAAAAAAAAACACTGATTAAAGTGATTTTAATTTGACCTAAAATAATAAATTATAAGCCGGCACACTAGAATAAACACACCCATTATGGGTAGGTACTTGCATACTTCTCGTAAGTATCTAATGCGTTTTTCTTAAAAAAAAATTACCATTGTCTTTGGTGGTCTGAATGATTTCTAAAAGTTTGTCCATATATTTTAATGGAACCTTATCGTTGTAATGTTCACGTCTCTATTGTAATCTCATTAATATTATAAAGTCGTAAGTTTGCGAGGTCGTGTGTGTGTGAGTTTGTATGTTTGTCCGTCCTTCACGCTCAAATGGCTGAACGGGTTTGAATGAAATTTGGCACAGCGGTAGTTTATGACCTGGATTAACATATAGGATACATTTTATCCCGGTTGTACGTTCCCTTAGGATAATTTCCACTATCCACGCGGGCGAAGCCGCTGGTAGCAGATAGTCATTATTAAATTCGGAATGTCATTACGGTTGCGATTACATACATAACGCTTTGTTTCCCTGTGGCTAGGGTAAGGTGTACCCAGTGCTGGTACAACCACATTTTGCCAATTATGTTTACGTCCCATGTAATAGGGGGCGAAACTTTTACCAACAGCGATTATTTTGGGCTAAAAACATATAATATCCCTACAGGTATTTAGACGGTGGGCTGATGGGCAATAATCCCACGCTAGATGTACTGACAGAACTGACGGAGTTAAACCTGGCGTTAAGAGCCACAGGACAACAGGAAGCCGCTAAGAAGACCAACCTCAAAGTTGTGGTGTCCTGCGGAACTGGTAAGGACTTCCTTATATTATGATACAGCTAGCTTCATCTTTCTGACTGATCGACCCCCTTTTTTTGTGAGGGTGGGAAATCATCCAATGACTCCTCCTGCCCTGGGTGGAGCGGAAGGGAGTGCCAGACTCTTACTGACTAAAACCCATTCATGTTGCTTCCTTAGCCCTGTTCTGAGGTAACGGTAACCCTTTCGGACAATCCCGCTGACCCGGCAGGCTATGGCCCTGACCGGCCTCTTACTTAATGCTGTCATCTCTTTGAGGCGCGCGTGAAACACGAACGCGCCGTTTGGCACGGGCCTAGTCCTGATTGGACGGTAACCGATAAATAAAGGATAAATAAAAAAAAATAGCCAGGCCTCAGCTTGGAAATAGTTCCAAGCTGAGGCCTGGCTATAAATAATAGTGTATACTTTAGAATGATTATTTCATGAAAACATCGGGACAATTATTCTAATTTGTTGAGTTGAAATGATGATATTAAAGAAAATTATTCTGTAAATACATACTCCCTACAGCCGTGAATATACAACCTGACAGTGAACTGCAAATTGCAAAAAAACGTATTTTTTTTTTAATTTCGCGGGCTATCTTGGCCCTTAACTGAGACGGTGCGGAAAGGGTGTTAGGTACTGTCTCAGTTAAGCGGTAGATCACTAAAGCACTTTGTCTCATTCGCAGGTCTGATACCCGTATCGAAGTTAAAAGATATTGACGTATTCAAGCCAGAGAGCTTGTGGGATACCGCTCGACTTGCGTGGGGATTGTCAGCTATCGGAGGTCTGCTTGTTGATCAGGTAAGACTGGAGACCAGGTAAGCCCTGGCCGGAGACCTTAATTTGTTGAGACATCCAAAGGCACATCATCAAACAACTTATATTGAGTTGTTGGATCATTTAGCTCCCTTCAAAATGGTCGAGCTGAATGGTGCTAATACATGCGTCATGTTCGTGAACGGGCGCTGTCAGTAGGGACTGGTCATCTCTTAGCGGCTATGGCTTGTTTTAATTTAATTTTTGAATAGTTTTTACATATTTTATACCGGACGCTTTTAACGTTCTGCATCGTTCTCACATGTATAATATTAATATGAATTATGTAACCAATATTTTGTAACCTTATTTTGTTCAAAAGAGCGTCCATGGAGTTTCTTGCCCGTTCTTCTCCATAGGTACCTACTGCTTTGGAATGGGCAACTAGCTTCATCTTTCTTACTGACCGACCCCTTGACAATTCAAAAGTACCTGTAATTGGTTTATTACGGCACTAGCTTCCGCCCCCGGCTTCGCCCGCATAATATGTCGACAAATTATACACATAAACCTTCCTCTTGAATCACTCTATCTATTAAAAAAAACTGCATCAAAATCCGTTGCGTAGTTTTAAAGATTTAAGCATACATAGGGATATAGGGACAGAGAAAGCGACTTTGTTTTATACTATGTAGTGATGTATGGTTTAAATACGTTGAGTTTGAGTTTTGTGTTTCCAGGCAACGCAATCAGACGGTCGCGTTGTAGAACGTGCCCGTGCGTGGTGTAGCGCGCTGGGCGTGCCGTACTATCGCTTCGCTCCACAAATGTCCCGCGACGTGGCGATGGACGAGCGCTCCGACGAAATTCTGGTGACCATGTTGTGGGAGGCGCACGCCTACATGCACTCGCACCGCGACCGCGTCCTCGAGCTGGCGGCGCTACTCAATGATACTCCGCGTGGTGGGCTATTGAATAGTTATGATCAGTTCCAAAAGTATCTGATGAAAATATACAGGGTGTCTGTGAAAGGTGTAGCGAAAATTAAGCGTGTGGTACAGACCATCAAACGGAACAACTTTTTCCCGGGGACCAACATCGTTATTGAAAAAAAAAAATAGGTCGTCCCATACAAAACTTCAATACCTACTTGACAAAATGTATGGGAAGTTTTTTTTTCAATTACGATGCTGGTCCCCGGGTAAAAGTTGTTCCGTTTGATGGTCTGTACCACACGCTTAATTTTCACTACACCTTTTTCAGACACATTGTATACAAATAGATCCCAAAACGCACCTGTGGATGTCAATTCATATTGCCATCTATAAATTGAGCGTTTTGATTTGATTACCTAAATCCGAAGTTCTATTTTCAAACCACCTTAGAGATTTTTTTTTATGTGACTAGATTTTATTATTATTTCATTTTATAACCCTACTAACCGGTTATTTCGTCGACTTTAATAATGTTATTCAAACAATAACTGCTTCAAAAAGTGGTGATATACAGGGTGGAATATTGTAATGCTACCTGGAGGGAAAGTACTCTTAATACTGTAGATAGAAAATTTTACTCAAAGAAAACATTCCTTTATTTTTGAATAGAAAGAGAACTGCATTCAAAGATTTCCAAAAATTCGCTTGCTACACCCGGAATCGAACCGACTAAAATCTGCAAAAAGTACATCCTGTACTTTTATTGCATCGTTTGTTAGGATCAATTATAAGGATGAAATCTCTCAAACAAACTTGATAAATTAAATGATAGGAAAACCATGAAATCTTAAATTATTTACAACAACAGTAAACTAACTAATTAGTTACTCGAAATGGGTTCCATTTTCTTGGATACACAAATGTATTCATGTAACTTATTCATATCTAGTAACCTTTAATAACATGTTGTGATGAATATTATAAATCGTATTCTGAACTTCAACTCTCAACTCGTTTACTTTCGCATAAGATTTAAAGAAAATTTGATTTTTCACATATCTCCACAAAAAAAAATGTAAAGGGGCGAGATCTGGTGATCTTGTAGGCCATTTGATTGTACCGATAATTACCGATTGTACCAATCTTCAATCGTCTGATCCAAATAGCAACTCGTCATTTTAATGGATAAATCGCGTCAATGATAGTTATTAATTACCAACATTAGTTAACAGATGAATTATGACTTAAAGAGCTTTAACTTGAAGGAAAGGAAAGGAACGTTATCTTTGAGTAAAATTTGCTATCTACAGTATTAAGAGTACACTTTCCCTTCAGGTGGCATTACTAAATTCCACCCTGTGTATTATACACGTTGAAACTTTCTTAATATAGATGTATGTGTTACTAACTCCTTTTAGTGAGTAATAACGTAAGAATTTAACCTGAACAAAGTTTGTTTATACTTTCATAAGATACTTTTGAAACTGACATTAGAAGCATTTTGACCTGACATAGTCTGTGATGTTTCATACATATTGTGAATTGGAAGTATTTTATTTTAAGCTTAATTATTTTTTACAGACACAACTGCAAAGAATTGGTGAGCACCATAGCGCCAAGCAAAGCGTACGTATAACACAGCTTTTAGTGACATATACACATATTATTAAACATAGTTTATAATACTGATAAAATGTTGTCTGACAAAAAGTGAAAATAAAAAAAAACATGAATTGGCAGGGTTTAGTTAAGTAAACATAATTGTATGTATATTTGTATAAGAAAATATTCTTTTTTTTTTGTTTTGCTCTGGCAACTAAAACAAATTTATAGTAAACAATATTTGTTAGTTTTTTAACATTCCTAGTAGTAATACAAAGTCTTTAACTAATTTTGTTGGTTTTGCCTCGATACTTAATGTAGGTACCACTTTTGTATCGATATGGATACTTTCACATCACTAAGTTGTCTTATAAACAATGACACAATGTACTTCTTACGAGTCACATTTTTCTTATTCACACTGTACATAAATGTTTTCCAGCTCATTTTTTTAAAAAGAAGCATCACTGAATCAAGACTCCGCGTCTTGTGACTTATTTGTATCGACATAAGATACAAATTACAATAATTGACGTTTGCTTGTGAAATACAACAGCTAGCTTACGACTATCAAGTTTGTTCGAATGAAGTATTATTTCAGTACTTTTTCTAAGTCAGAGGCCCATGGGCAGCATGAAAACTCTGATACCAGGTTAGTCATTAACCATACGAAAAGAAGTGCTTTTTTACACGAGCGGCCGTAGACGCGTGCGCTCGTGTGTATAAACACTTTCAGCTTTCGAATAGGTATAAAGGTGTTGTTAGATTACGGGTGTATATCTAAGTAAGTCACAATACTAATACGTGCAATATTTTTTTCTGTTGTATTAATTTAAATTATACGTTATTATATTTTCTTACCATTTATGTATAGGACTTATTGTTTATGTTTAATATTTAATTCTGTTGTTAAACAAATAATAATATAAAAATAGTTAATTGATGTATTATTTTATCATTCTTATGTCGTATAAATTTTATTGTATATGTCAACACTGTTTAGAATGTCTTATGTATTTTAATCACAGTGTTGCTATGCTTCGATGTTATGTAATTGTGTTTATGACATAGCATTCCTAGTGAGATTATGTTGACATTATTTATAATATAGTGCATTCCTAATAGGTGTTCATACATAGGTATGTATTTCACAATCGATCATAGATAATATCTTTCATATATACATTATATTGCCATAATATATTGCATTTTATTTATTTATAAAATAACTTACCCATGTCAATAATGCTTGACAATCCAGAATAATAATAATTAAAAATAACGCTGTCTTTATAAATGACTTAGAAACTAATAATGATGGTCTTCATTAAGCGTAAGCGTGATTGTATTTTATAAAATAATGTAATTTAATTACGTACACTAGACTATAATATATAAATTATATATAATACATAATTATATATGTACTAAAATGCAATCCAGTCTTATACACCAAATTTCACGCCATATTTTTCAAGTGCAATGTTATTATTGATTTAATATTTAATCACGAATAAAGTTACCATAAAACAAATTAAAATTAAGCGTTTATTTTATTAATGGCGATTACTAATAACGCTGAAAATTACGTGTTTTTTTTATAAATTATATACCTAATGAAGGGTAAAAATGTATTATGTCAAATTATAGTAAGTACACATACTGTTGAATATACAGGATGCTTGGAAGAAGAACCAACACTATTTTTTTAGTAATATGGAGGGTGGAAACTAGAATATGACGCTGTCTTAAGTTTCACGGTACGTAATTCAGAATGTTAATATTATCTGCATTGTACATTTATGTGCAATTGGTTCTGGTAATTGATTTGTACTTCTTACATTTGTGTTAAGATCAGATTTTTTAAATTTTTTTCATAATAAAAATTAAAAATAAAACTATTTTTGCTAGCAAATGACAACCCCAATCCCTCATAAAATTGTGAACGTCCTACCACCAAGCACCCTGTATCCTGTATAACAAAAAAAAATAGTACTCAATATAGTAGAATGTTAGATTTACAATGAAATTATTTAACACATTAATTGCTAATAATGTATTGCGTAATTTCTTGTATTTAATGAATATAAAATGTGTAAAATTTTGCTTGCGAGACGATTAGATATAAATCTGATGAGTTGTTTTTTTTTTTTCAATATAAATGCAATATCGATAACCAAAAACCAGCTGTAGATGATATAATATGATGACACATAATAAACATTTCTGTGCGTTTAGGGTGACCGCACACGAACTCCAAACGTAAAGATTGTTTTCTCAAAGATATGTATTTCAACAACACACAACATACTATCACGCCTGTATTTTCCTAAGGGTTGGACAGAGGTGTACCCATATAGTACAGAGGCCAGCACATCAAGTTACCACAATCTGTCAAATTTCTTTGATACTATTTCAACTTTATTGCAAAGACATAAGGTTCATTTTTGATTGAGAAAATTTGACAGTTAGGGATAGCTTGATGTGCTGGCGTCTGTACACCCATAGATGCTTCATGCTCTCATGTTTGTGTTACCTTTTCTTCGTATAGGAAACAAAAGTTGCACAACATGTTGTCGTTCAGTTCGCGTAAACATCCTGCTTAGCAACAATCGTTTACTGCTCAACCTTTGTTTCAATCCAGCAAGGTCAGACTTATAACTTTTCTTGGATTCAAACTTTTCGTAAATGCTATATTGATCGTCTACAGTGCCCTTTATTGTCAATAGTGATTATTGTGTTGTTTCGTGATGTCTTGTGCCTAGTCGTTGTTTATCTAATCTTTTATGTATATGGGAACATGTTTATCGTCCTGGATTATCGTTTCAGGAAAAAGAAATGTAGAGATTATAATATTATTAAACAAAGAAGTATTTAATCAATGTGATAATTGTTTCAAATAGAGGCTCAAGTCGTTAGTCGAGAAATGTTGGTTGTGTAAAGCGCACGTGTTAATTTGTAAGCGATACGACTTTTTAGAGCCTATAGTGTATGCACTGCTTTATGTTTGTACTATTAAACGCCTCCGACCAAATCAACCATGTGTCCAAAGGCCTCAAATTTGTATCTTCTTAGCTATATGAAATAAATGAAGTTGTCAAGCGAAAACAGGTTTTATTACAATGAAACAAAGTTGTTTATGCAAGCTCTTTAATTTAATATTACTATTAATCACAATATTCACTAACGTAGGCTTATACCAAGACTCAATAATATCACATTTCTCATGTGGATATTATCAATCCACGACTAAACTAACTACTAAAAAGTAATTTCTAAGTTGTATAAGTACTTAGCTAAGTACCACCAATATAGGGCGAATTAAGTAATGGTGCCTCTTCTTAAGTTCAGCTGCGAATAGGACAATAGTGGCGAATCAGTAACTTGTTAAGGTGAAAACTACAGGGTAGCCCGCGAAATTCAATTTGTCTCACATTTTTTTTACAATTCAGTCAGTATCAAGTTGTATGTTGATTAAAATACGAGTCGCGACCGTAGCAAGTACGTATTTGCAGAATTGTAAAATCAGCAATAAAAATCTGGCTACTTTGGCGCTTCCACCTTAAGTCAAGTCTACAAAGTGTTAAGTACAACAAACCACAAACTTTCTCTGTTATTGTTAAATAAAAACATTTTTTTTTCTGATTACCAAAAATATAAAAATAATATATTAATTGTTTTTCACAGCTAGGAGGTAAGTACAAATCAATTTAAGTAACTTGAGATTCCGTGCTAAATATATTAATGCATAGTTATATTAGCACCAAAATTATATAAATAAAGGCCAAAACAAAATACCTATCTTACTCTACGCCTGCATTATCAATATATGTTTGTCACTAATTTGCAAGTTTACTAAATAAATCTTTTTTTAAAATAAGTTATCTATATTGAGGTACTCCGATAAATATTTTTAGAATTACTATAGGAACGCAAATTCTTACACTAAAAGCCTAATAAAGGGTTACACCGTTTAAAACGAGCCTTGAACCTGGGACCACGGACTTATCGGCACATCACTAACATAACTCCTTAACGGTACCATACCATGCATGCGTCCTTTATCAAAATTATAAAAAGGCCGATCCAAGTCAGTAGTCCAAAGTAGCTTATATTAAATCGAGAAGTGAGGCACCGCACTACAAAATAATTAAACAAAACTATTCACACTGCTTACGTACCCACTTTCAAACTCGTATAAAATTTAAATGTTTCTCACTCATTTTTCATATATTTTGGCAAAAGGAAACAGTCTGCAAGCAGCTGATATAGTTTTATTCTTACAAAGACTATAAACTAAGTGAACAACCCCACACGTCCTCTTTGTTTCTACCATCAGAACATCACTGGCTGTACTAAAACTTTTGAGCCACAGCTTGACGTTTTAAAGGCAGTATTGTGTGACCTTTAAGACAAGTCTGGGTTGGCGAGTTCCTAATTTAAAAAAGTGCTCGTTATTAGCCAGGAGCATTTAAAATCACTGATTAAGATGATCCTAATTAATATTCACTGTCAATTTAATTTTATATGTTTGTCTGTTTTTTAAGATCATGAAAATTAGAAAAGATCATTCTCCAGGTAAAAACAGTATTTTTAACATTTTAATATGTTTATAAATAGTCAACAATCACTGTAGATACTTTAAGAATCATGGAAGAACACATTTTCTTGAAGAACACATAATGCCCCAAAGCGGTGGTTTTTTTTTGGTAGTTCTAGAATGACCAAGAAGAATGAAAGAAGATGTTTTAGATGAAGTTAAATGTCCAAAATGGGCCATTGTGTGCTTCAAAACCGATAAAAGCTATAGGATGACGTCAAATTGGTGGTTTTAATATTGAACACAAAAACGGAATAAGACATTTACAAATAAATAAAAGTCTCAAATTATACTTAGTACAATACAACCCATTTAAGTAGTTTCTTGATTATTTTCAATGAATTTCTACAATGACATGTCGAAAAAATAAAAAAAAAAATTAATTAAATAACAAATGTCCGTAATAATTACTAAAAAATTTGGTAACAATAATTAGAAATTAATAACAAAAATCTGTACATTTAGTACACTATTTTTATTTCTTTATAAATGCTACGTTATATTTTGTATCGAGACCATTTCACGTTATTGTATAGTGTTGCCAATTATATATTTTCTTTAAATCTTAAAATATCGTATAAGGAAGCAACCAATTCGTTATACGAAACAAGTAAACTTTGGCACAAAGTCACTAAAACTTAATTAATAAAGAAAAAAAACATAGAATTCGACATATTTTTCCGAAAACATAGAGTTATGTTTAAAATTTAATATTGAAATAGCGATAACTGAAATGGAAATAACGAAAAATAGACTCAAATGCCCATTTCAATAGGATCGCTGCTAAAATGACATGTTTCAGTAAGTTTTGTGCGAACTTAAACATCGAAGTGTGAATCCGTAAGTTAAAGCACTAAGGCACTTTGTGAATGCTATAAAAATAAATACCTACCGAATCATGAACATTTTAGCTAGGATCCTCAAGGTTTACGTATTAACGATATGCGCCTGATCCCTCTGAACCCAAATAAATAATAACACCTAAAATCTAGTTTCCATGCACTCAGATTTTAGCAATCATACACAGCCCTTAGATCACGCATAAAGATTAATGTAATCGTTTATGTGTATCTTTTTCTCACTCCTTAATCAAATATCACATATATGTAAACCTTTAGCACAATATTATAAGGAATTTATTCGTATCGGAAGGACTACCTAAGTACCTAGGTACTTATTGGCATACCTGAGTTTTACTCGCATAAATTATAGATTTTCCATTGTTTTCTGTTTGTTATAATTTAATAGTGCAATAATTTCTTATTGTCGTTTAAATTTTTCTAGACACAGTCTATTTATAGGTACAATTGAAGATAAAGAAAAAACGTACTTGAAGTTTAAGTACACAATATGTAACAGCCTGTATAAATAAAATACAGCATGGTGTTTTAGTGCTTTGGACGTAAACTGACATTTCATCGTATCATATTCGCTTTAGCACCTGGAACATCATAGTTTCATTATTAAAAAGTGTCGCAAACTTTTCCATTCCATGATATTTCAACAAAATAATTGCAAGCAATAAAGAATAATTCCTTATGTATATTGTGCCTTAGTGTTATAGCCAAAGTATTGTACGCCACTCAAAAAAGGTCCTTAGATGTTAGTATGGGTCGTCTGGATATTCCATGTTTGCGATCAAGTTCTTCTTTTCTTCCTTTCCTGGTTTCGAATCTAGTAAAGATGGCCGTATCGTTGATCTTGGTTCGAAACATGGCTGCAACAAAAAAAAAAAGATACTTTTTATTTTGGTTCTTCAAGCCTACGTTTTTTTTTCTGCAGTCCACAGAGCACGAAATCGTTACCATAAAACTCATACAATTCGTGAAGGTCGACCACCACCTCTTATAGCAATATTATTTTAATATTACTTCACAGTAGGAAAGAGATGGAGCTATACGTCCTGTATAGCTCCGTCTCATTCTCACACTGAAGTAATATCAAAATAATACTGTTTTAATAGGGCGTTCAGTCACAGTGTGTGAGTGCGATACTCTGTCACGCACGGACCGCCATTCGAATTTCAAAGTCGTTAGTTTCTATTCGTTATTTGTGTCGTAGTGCGATTAATCAGTAACACGGTTTTTGTATGGAAAGTGTTGATGCCACCTCTAACAGCAGTGGCTGAAGCGTCCCCGTGCTCTGTGTACAGCATAGTAGTATAAGCGTAACGCACTTATCATCACAATCCCTTTCATTTTGTCTATTTAATAACACCTACCACTTATTCATTTCGTTATTTTAATTAAAACCGGGTTCACACGATTCGATTTTAGTTGACCAACTCCTAAGTCGAAAGCAATTGGAACAAACTTTCAATAAAATTTAATTTTCAAAGAATTTTTTACTGATCAACAAAAGTTGTTGAACTAAAATCGCAACGAAGTCCTGAATTTTTCAAACATTTATTAAGCAATGGATTTTATCGTTTTGTCGATCAAAATAAAGGGGACTGTGATACAGTTACGCATACTACCACCTCTCATAGCAGTATTATTCTAATATTACTTCAGTGTGAGAATGAGACAGCTTTACAGGACGTATAGCTCCAGCTCTTTCCCACCGTGAAGTAATATTAAAATAATGCTGCTATAAGAGGTGCTGGTTGGCCCCCAGGTGGTACAATCACCTTAGTTTATAGGTATGTAAAGTCAGAGAAATTATTTTTAAGCAAATTGACTTGAACTGTCCATATTATTATAATCAAATGTCATTCTTTGACAGTCGTATGAAATGGCTATAGCGTGGCTAAACGAAGCAGGAGTTGTAGCAATCCGATCCAGCTTGTCCTTTGCTACCCTCCCCCATTGACGCTCTAAGCCGAAGTCCGTACCCCACAGCAGGGGCCTTTAGCGTGTAGTCGCTTAGTTTGGTTTCTCTCTTAATTTACTGAGGTATCCAATGGCAAGTCCGGTGAAGGAATCGACAATCAGCTAGGTTGAAAAGCGAGATGCAATTCTCAAAAAAAAAACAGGTGTCAATTTGCTTAAATTAATTTTTCTGACTGTAGGTACTAGGTACTTAGAACTTATTTTGCAATAGAGGCATACTTATGCGAATAGGCTTAAGATTAAAGGTTATTATTTACAAATGTAGGTATTCATTACACCTTCATAAATATCACATATAAGTACCTACTTGTGTGAAGTGTTAATTAAGTGACCTTTTATTAACTAGAAGAATATTTCCTGCTACAAATACCTTCCTATGAAGTAATTTATTTATGTAACATATAAAGCTCAGTAACGATCAGTAGTGGGTGATTTTGTTATTAAATTAGGTATATTTTAAGTAGATTAGAACATTCCTACGTACTATGCATTTTACTGTTAGTGAGATTCTTGTAAACAAACGCAAGACACTTGCATCTTGAAAATCATGCGACAAAAAAAGAAAAAAACTGTAGGTAGTATCTATAATTCAACTAAATACATACCATTGTTTTTAAAGAGTTTTTTTAGAAGACAATATCAATAAAATTTAAGGACAATATCAATAAAACGATATTGAAAGATAAACCATTGTAGTGTCCAAAAAAGATCCATGATTTTGTTTCCATAAAAAAATAAGTATCATTGAACCATTGTACGTAACACAATGATTGTTGAAAAACTCATTAAAAACCCTTGAAAAAGCAACGGTAATTAATACATATATTAATATAGTTAGTAAGCAAGTGCACCCAAACCATGCGGGGCTAAGCAGTAAGATCAAAATGTGAACCTTAAAAAGACGGATCAAGGACCAAACTCATTGCAGCTTGCTATAGCATTATCAACCTGTATGGAATGTCATTTGCACATTAAAATCTGCATGCTAATACAGCACAATGGTTTAAAAAAAAAAACTAGAAAACATTCCCTCTGGACAGTCACAAAATCGACCCAAATTATAAAAAGGGGGTGCTACAATGGTGACATTAATTTAACACGAATATACTTTTAAGAACATTTTCGTTTTATCAAGACGTTATATTTCTATTAAACGTCATTATTTAGAGATTTATTTAAAATGTTAGAAAATAGCATCTTAGAGCAACCTGTACTTAAAGAACTGTCGCGCAGCGGTCATATTATGCCGAGAACGCAGATCATAACATTCGCATCAATGAAATTAAAACGAATAAGGAATAATATTAGGATGAAACAACTGCAAAAAGTAGGCGAGTTGATTTTATTAGTTACGTGTTTGATTTTTGTTTGATGATTTATAGCCTATCAACATTTATATGATGAATGGGCACTAGCACTACCCGTGCGTAAAATTAATGTCACCATTGTAGCGCCACGGTGTATGTGTAGATAAGGTACCTATTAAAATTACTGAACAAGGGTTGATGTGTTCATCATTATGAGCAACTTCTAATAAGGGACTTAACGGGATTCCGTTATCATGACAAAAAAAACAGTTGGAATGCACTGGATTCTCAATGCTCGGGTCAACACTGAGAGTTGAAAATCCAGTGTGCGATAAAATCCCACCACGATATTTGTACGTCCGGTCCGTACGTAGCTGTTGGGTACGTGAGCTATCGGGGAACAGCAGATTTTTCGGTTCCTAGTCGATTTGTTGAGTTGGTCCCGAACTAAAAGTTGTTCGTAATGATGAATACAGTGATACCTTTTAGGTTTATTAGAGTAATCAAAAACTAGGCTTGTATAACATGTGCAGTACCTAACAATGGCTACTCTCACTACGACAGGCACTATTTTTCAAGAAGTTCAGGACAAACACAATGAACAAAACAAGATACCAACATAACAGACACAGGAAGCCGTGAGTGTAAGCACAATGACAGATTACCCAGTATATCTCAGATGCATCCTTATTCAGTATTACAATTGCTTTTATTTTGACAGTTGAAGAAATCACAACCGGGTTATCGTGAACATGATTGAAACGGATGTCGATTTGTTTGTAAAAGCGATTGATATCTAGTGCGTTACGTAATAAAGATGCGGGCCTTAGCGTGTGACAATTATTTGTTTTTGTTTGTAAAGCTGTTACCATGTACAATCACGAGCACCAATATGTATATCACCGTAAGATTGTAAACTATCGATAGATTGTGAACCGTATCATTATGATTGCAATTTAACGCATCATTTTTCGCTTGATTGTAATCTATCGATGGGAAGCGGTCAAAATGTGAACCGGCGTAGGACGTTTAAAATAATGGTTAGGTTAGGTTAAAACTGTGACCACCTACGCACGAGCCGAGCGAGCGTAGCGAGCGGTGCCGCGGCAGCGGCCGGCGAGTGCCAGAAACGACTAGATTATATAGAAAAAAATATGGAAAAAAGAGATTATTTTTATTCAGATTGTAATTTAACGGTTTCACTTCGGTAGATTACAATATAGCGAAGAATAATGAGTCAAATTGCAATCATAATGATACGGTTCACTATCTATCGATAGTTTACAATCTCGATAGATAGATTGTAATCTAACGATCTTTACAATCTAACGGTGACATATACACACTTACAAACATTCAAAAGCGATTTTCTCGTGGAATAACGATAACTTTTTGATAATAGAACCTATTTCATATTAGTATGGGTTCCCAAATACTATGTCCGTAACAACATAAAATTACAACAAATGCAGGAGGAGAAAATCACTCTTTAAAGTTGCTCCGTGTATACATATTGGTGCTCGTGACTGTACAGGGGGCCGACCAACCTCTTAAATCATCCTTTTTTTAATATGACTTCACAGTGGGAAAGGGACGGTGCTGTACAGGACGTATACCGCCATCTCTTTTCGGGTGTGAAGTAATATTAAAATAATAGGTACTGCTATAAGAGGTGATGATTCAGGTCCTGGATTCACTGTAAAATGGTGGATTTTTGGTGCTTATTTGTTATTTGTTGCATCCGGTTCAAAAACAAAGTTTTCATTTAATTTAAGTGGTGTTTAAATATCTTTTCAAGAACATAATTTTGGGAGGTGCAGTCGTAGATAGCGTTATCTCGTTTTTAAAGATATCATTTTAATCTGCTCAGGGTATAAATAACGGAGATAATATTCTACAAAAATACGAAAACAATTAAATGTTGATTAAAAAGAAGTACAAAAAAATTACTTATCTATTGTTTGAAATCTAATGGCCGTAATGTAAAAAATAAAACAATAATTATCCAGCGACTCTTTTTATCGTTGACGCCAAAATATAAACACGGACTTGTCAGACAACATTGAAACTGAAATAATATTTTAAGCTGGCAATTAGTCACAGAGTGGCGAATTTAATTACTTTCGCAGCTGTTTTATACTTTTTAGGTGTACATGACTACGTTTTAACTTTTTTATGGACACTGTATTTTTTTACCACAACGCGCATGTACCGAGATACAGACGCCAGCACATCAAGATATCCCTAACTGTCAAATTTTCTCAATTAAAAATGAACTTTATGTCTTTGCAATAAAGTTGAAATACTATCAAAGAAATTTGACAGATTGTGGTAACTTGATGTGCTGGCCTCTGTACTTTTATAGCGACAATTATCTTGTTGATATGGATAATATGTGATTGTTAGTATCATAACAATAAATATTATACTTCTGCATTAAATCAACATTATAAGCAACTTTTACTACGAAACCACGATTAAAAATTCACATGAATCGACAAAATTTATAAAACAGCAGATTTTTACTGTAAGTAATTGATTATTCGGTCAAAATTTCTTAAAAACTTCCATCACCGTACAGACATTAAATATTGTGCGAGGATATAATTGTAAAATTGCATTTAAAGCTAATGAGTATTCCATTTGATTCTAAAAATTTGTGACGTCACATTGTTATATGTCACACTAATCACGAACAAATTCCGCGTTTTGACAGTTTATAAAAAGTAACGTTATTGACTACCCTTTCAAATACCCAATTGGCCGGACACCTGCATTCAAAGTTTCTTAGACGCATGCGCCAATGCGTTCTGAATCCAGAACGTACGCAACAGAAAGCACGTGTGGTGAGCGTCATTATAATGTAACAACTACAAACGCTTAACGGCATTATATTTGCAAAATACCGACGAAATAGTTGACCAATATAGGTACCTCGCATGGACAGTTTATACGCGACACGTGACTTTATTCAACAAATATGAAAGCGTGGCAACAATAGGTAGGTACGGTGGTGTCCAAATATTGCTGAAATGGCGGTAGGTAGGTAGCTACTATACAAAATGTTAAATAGCCTACCGTTTGCCTCATTGCTTTAGAAGCAGGCGTCAATGCGTCCTAAATATGCGTCAATGCGCCCTAAATACGCCTACCACGGTCAACAACTTATGCCTAGTTTCTGAAGTCCTCATTTATATCATCCCCTTGCGCCATGGCTATTAGTTGACCAGAACAGCGATAAGTTTAAGCGCGGTTCTTATAACGAAGTGTCATAATTTCCAATCTGCGAAAGCAGCCGAATACCAGTATTCTACATGACCATCGACTGCTTGTATTATGGCCTATTAGGCCACAACCCAGTTACTGGTTATCCCTTGATAAGCTATGGTTAAATAACTCAGAAACGGAGCAAATTGTGAAAGTTTATAGTACACATGCGCAAGACACAATCTACAACAGAAAATTATTGAAAAATACAATTCGTCCGTTTCCTAAACGACACGTGACATTTTTTAAAACAAAAACGAAAGCGTGGCAATAACACGGAAGCGAACAAACATTGCTTTCTGTATCAACGACTGTCTGAAAAATGCTTTTCTCATATTTGAACAACTGATGTTGTGCGGCAAATTGTATTATGTACCTAATTATTAATTAATTAATGCAATTTTTCCTATTATCTGCTGTTTCATAAAAAACGTCGAATCATGCTTACGAATATTATTGTTTTGGGTATAAAGTAATGTTTACGTAAGATGATATTTAATTAATCCGATTTTTTTGACAAATTTCCCATAGAATAATATGACTTCACCACTTTAAAAATGGATCGTATACCACAGAATGAATAATAGTACTTTATACCGATCTAGGTAGGTTTTCGAACCATAATAAATTATTCATTATTCAGTTACAAACATGACCGCAACTAATTTACGTTAAATCTAGTGAGTAGGTTGTTTTTATTACACTATCTACGACTCCATGCCATTTCATTCAATAAGTTAGGTATAATTAATAATAAAAATACAAGCAACTGTAATCATATCATTTAGATTTGAAAAACATCTCACGTTTTGTGCTTAATTGAAGTTAATTTATATGCTAAATGAAGGGTGTACTCACAGTTTCACAAATGTTCATGTTACAGCAGTTCTCAATGGTGATCTCACACTGGTCGGGTCGCGCCGTCATCGGTGTCACATTTTTGTTCACAATTATACGCTTCTTGATTCTAGAAACAATAAAAACATGTTTTAGAATTTTAGACTTGCTTGCACCACAAGTCGCTAATTGTATTTAGGGCTCAAAACAAAAAATCAAAATCAAAAGTCATTTATTCAAACTAGGCTGAAAATCAGCAATTTTTGAAGGTCAGAGAGGTTACATGACAGTCCCACCCTTCACCACATCTTAGTGCTTTAGCTGGGAAGAAGAAGTGGCGCAAAAAAATCCCCAGCAGGTCGGCCTATTGGTGGATTGGCACAAATTTATTCGCCCATAACGGGCCTATCAACAACTTCAGAAATACTTATAGGTGATTGGCAGATTTTGAATTAAGTTAAGAAAAAAATACACAGGAAAATAGTAGTAAAATTCAAAATGTACCAATCGCCTACACATGTTTCTGGTGTCCACGAAGTCGCTGGCAGAAGTCAGTACATTCATACATTAGTTTATTACTTAATAATACGACGCTTGTTTGATAGTGATTATTAATATATACAATTGATTAACTTATTTTAAAGTACTCCTTGAGTTGAAGTCAAAAACAGTTTACCAAAAAGCCGGCAACGTCATTGGGATGATGTATTCATTAAGATAAAAGCAAGAATTTAATAAATATTTAACAATGAAGGACGCTTTAGTGCGCAAACATAAACAATTTGCGTCACTTCACTCGTTTCATATGTGGTAATTTCTGCATCATCCAAGACAATCGTTGAATTAAGGTGCATTGGAGCTATTACGATAATTAGTACATTTTGTTTGATGATAATTTCTACCAATCGCAGCATTTTTTATATTGGCAACATAATGATTCGACGCCATTTTACTGTCCACTACCCTTTCGTTGTGGCTATATAAAAATTCTGCTGCTATATTTGGTAAAAATTATCATCAAACAGAATATACTCATTATCTTAATAAACTAGTAATCTTATTAAACTAATACATTAGCTAGTGGTCATATCATTGGCCACAAGTCCACAACTAATAAACAATAGCCCTTTACTAATAAACGTATTATATCAGGTGAATAATTACAAACCGATTTCTCTCTTTCAGTCGTGAGAAATTTGACTTTTGAAAAAGACAAAGCATTGTGTAACTCTATACACATTATACCAACGTTTATCAGTCAGGGGGTAATTATCTAAGCTGTTTTTAGTGATCATGAACACAATTTCCTTCACTACAATTGCCTCTCTTTGCTGACACTTACTCCTTCCCTGACCACATTTAAATATGAATCAATAAATGAAATCACTATCTACTTCTTTTGCCTGGCCTTGTGGCCTTATCCCTTGTTGCTTGGGGTCGCCATAAGTCTCCCTCTTCCATTCTCCCCTGTCAGCTGTCACCATAACATTCAATCCCTTTTTAACCGACGAAAAACAGCGGGAGGTACTTAATCCATTCATTCATCTCGTCTGCATACCTAACATTGACTTCAAATAAAAAATATAACAAACCTCGGCCTTCTCTTCAATTGTAGAATTTTCGTGATGAGTACAGCACAAGCCAAACAAAGCATTCCACATAGGATACCCAGCATGATGATGATAGGGTCTCTCACGGGGTCCCAGCCGTCGCCACATCCCTCTATGACTGTCCGAGTCGAAAGTTGATCCGTGTTGAAATCATTTGAAGGAAGAGACTTCGAGATTGGTTCAGAGTAATTGCACCTGAAAATAAAGAATAAAGTGTTACTCGATTTATTGGCTAACTGTGCTTAGCTACAACATCAGAAATATATACTAGTGAAAAGAGAATTTAAGTGCAGTAGTGTTATTCTGTAAAAATCTCACCGTGAAACTTAGGTGATGTGAGCTGTGACATTTAATGCTAGGGATCGACTCTATAAATTGCTTACTTCAAGAGCACCTTAATCAAAATCAAATCAAAAGTCATTTATTCAAATTAGGCTGAAGATCAGCACTTTTTTTTTTGAAGGCCAATGTTACATAAGACATTCCCCCAAAAACGCCCACCCTTCACCACTTCCTAGTGCTTTAGTTTTGACGGTGAGATTTTTACAGAATAACACTACTGCACTTAAATTCTCTTTTCGTCAGGTTTACAGAATCCGTTCATTCCCATTAGTTCGATTCATTAGTTCGATCGTCGAACTAGTGAGAATTTTTTTTCTCATCTGTTCGACCGTCGAACTAGTGAGAACTTTTTTTCTCATTTGTTCGACCGTCGAATTAATTAGATTTAAAGATAGTTCTACTACATTTAAATGTTTTACTAATTTCGTAATAAAATAAAAAACGCTTGGTTCGTAAAAAAATATATATTCGTGTACTATTTGTACATCTATAGCATATCTTTGATCAAATAAACAGTTGAAAAACTTATAAATTATAAGCTGGCTTCCTCACCTATCAAAAAATAATGTAATAATGAAATATTAAACGTAATCTAATATTTTTCTGTCTTGCTTATCTCAACAAGCTTAACCAGAAAGAACAAAAATTAGTTTATATGTATAATAAATAACCAAAAATCAAATGAGCGTTTTTTATTTTATTACGAAATTAGTAAAACATTTAAATGTAGTAGAACTATTTTTAAATCTAATTAATTCGACGGTCGAACAAATGAGAAAAAAAATTCTCACTAGTTCGACGGTCGAACAGATGAGAAAAAAAATTCTCACTAGTTCGACGATCGAACTAATGAATCGAACTAATGGGAATGAACGACAGAATCGACCGGCAGTATGTAACTCAATGTATCTGCGCCATTGCCAATCTGGACAACGCCGCTGTTGTCGCAATAAACGAGGCGATTTATTGGGCCCAAACAGTATACATACGCAACGTAAATGTAACGTCGAAACATACAGAAGAATTAAAATACACGGCTGTAAATAAGGCATAATACGAGTACCTATATGCAGTTTTTAACGGAGACACTTCAAAGCAAAAAAAGTATAAGTATTAAAAAAAGTAAATGGTACAGCCATATCAACGGTCAGTTAATAGGTATTTGTATACATAATTGTGAACAATCAAATGACAATGCGCTCGCAAGTAATCATAAACAACGCCGTCCATGTCAGTGTCCATTCAAACTGTCCCCATTTAGTTCTTTGTTTAGACTAGTTCTTTTTTTCTCATGTGATAGACGAAACTAAGCTTACTATGTGAATAATTTGTTCTACTTACTGGCAACTTTCATTCGTTTCTACTTTAGCTGGTGAGTTAGTAGTAGAACTGGGACTAGTAGAAGTTGTCGCCTCAGTGGTTGTGGTGAAAATTTTAGCTGCCTCACATCTTGACCCTTCGTAATCGCCAATACATTGACACACAGGCTCACTCTTCTCGCTCAAGGAACAGACACCGTTGTTTAAACAAAACCCGTGGCATGCGTTGACTTCGCACCTATCTCCCGAATAACCGGAATTACATCTGTAATAACGAAAATATTAAACAGGATAACTTTATTTTTTTGACTGGGCACCAACGGAGGGTTTAAAACCAAACAAATTTTACCTGCATCTAGGTTGTCCCTCATCATTGACGCTACAATCCCCTTGGAAACAATAGTTTTGGCAGACTGAAATATCGCATCTCTCACCAGTGTAACCAGGTGTGCATTTGCATAGTGATTTTCCACTAACTTTCATGCCATGGACACAAAACAGGCCTGCATCAGTGGGAATGTTGAAGGAATCGTTGATCGCAGACTTGTTTTGTGGCAGACTTGTTAGTGCTCCGCAGTCGTGAGTCCCTGCAGTCTGATCCTCAATTTTATAATTAGCAGCAATACCGAAAGGTGTTGTTTCACCTTTGAAGTTACTTATCTCTCTCGGTTCCGCATACATAGATGGATTCTTTGGTAATTTCCAAACAGATTTGTAGCCCCAGTCCACCCAGTAGATGTAGTCTTTAGACACGGTCAATGCATTTGGTTGATGATGTACTCCAACTAATAACGTTTTCCTGTTCGTTCCATCGAGATCTGCACTTTCAATAGAATAGTGTATACCTTCTCTATCATCCGCCCAATATATTTGCTGCGTCCGTTGGTCAATGGCCAAGCTGACTGGCATGTAAATGTTAGTGTCGATAACTACTTCCCTCTCGGAGCCATTAAATCTAGCTCTCTCTATTGTAGGCTTCTTGATGTTTGTGTTGGTCCAGTAAATATACCTGTAATTTTTAAATCACTTTAAATTATCACGAAATTCAGTACCGTAAAACGGGGTGACATTGATTAATTTTTAATTTGAAATGGATGCCACGCTTGCAGTTTCAACGATAAAAATGTAAAAAAAAAACTGCAGTGTAGACTCATTACGTAAATTAAGTATTGCAACAAAAAAGTTTCAATTAGTCCATACTTTTTTTGGAAAAAAATAAAAACCTGTTTATTATTTTAAATTGATAATGGGGCTACTTTGTCACCCCTTCTTTTTTTTATTTCATTGCAAAGACACCCCGAAAACGACAAATCTTTTAGACCTTTTCGACACTAAACTTTAACAAATATTTTTTTAAAGTTCCGACAACGACTACTCGTTGACGCTTCGGCAAAATATGGCCGATCAGTCAGTCTGGCCATCAGAACAAACCAAATTTTGGCTGCGTTAAGTATCCCGCAATAAATCCGAAAAAACATATCAAGTTTAGCTATCATCAAAGTCACCCCAGCTCTCAAAGTAACCCCGTTTTACCGGTATGTTGTTTTGACTTGTTAAACTGTTATTCGGAACGTACCCTCTACAGCTGTCCACGGCAATTGCTCTGGGAATCTCATCATCCATCTTGATCAGAAGATTTCCGTAAACATTGTTCTTTGATCCAGGCTTTAACGAAATCCAGTATATGCTTCTTTCATTTGAGTCTGTCCAGAAGAGTAATCCTTTGACTGGATCGAAAGCGAGCCCCTGGATATTTTCGTATGCTTTTCTCTTGACTAATGATTGGTATTTCTTACTAGATATGTTAAAACTAAAAATAGAGGCGTTGTCGCTCTGTTTGTCAACGAATAGCAGCATGTTGTGTACTGCATCATAAGCTAAGGCTGTTAGGTCTCTAAACTGGACGCCTTCAGAGTTTGTTTTGTTTCCATTGGTAAAAAAATCTACTTGATCTCCTGTGGTCACGGCAATATCTGCAACAAACAAGAAAGAAAAATAAGAATCCAAGTTTATAATAAAGAAAACATTGTTTATGGGAATTTAGTTACTAATACACGTTTCTTGACTCTTTTCTAGAACATCTAGCATTTTCTAAGAGAATTAAGTATCGTTGAAAAATAGATGAATAAAAAATCCGTTATGTAATCTGGTAAATGCAAGTGCCAATTCTCGCATTATTTGGCAGCGCTGCAGCGGCTGTCGCGTGACTTACAAACACTGATTGCGGAGGTTAGTTACATCTTACATAACGCCACCGTCTAGTTCAAACACGAGTGGCTTGTGACTCAGATTTATGAGTGAATAGGCAACTAATTGTCTCTATTACATGGGTAGTGGTTGCTATGGCATGTGTGAAGCTAAGTACGCGTTCTACGTCACATTGTAACGAGTGCTTAGAAACTACAAGTACTCATATCGAATCGATTACATTGGTTCCTGTTAGGCTGCAAAACACAAATATCCTCAAAGCGATTATTCAATCGTGTCCCAAGTATTTAGCATCTTCACTTCTCAATTTAAGTCTGGCATTCGTTTTACAGTTTCTGACAAAAATATCTTTGTGGGACTAAGGGACATTCACCAATGAAACTGAACGCGATCGCTTTTGAACGCAGTTTAGATGTGTTGATCGCGTTCAGTTGCGTTAGTGAAATTGCCACTAAGTAACACAATTTATCGGTTTAGATGAGGTATATGCAAGTGTATAAGTCTGATAGGAAGCTATTCTAAGTTTGTGTATCACCCGAATGGCGGTCGCGTGACATTCTTGATGTTAAATAATACCAATGCCACACAACGACACACGCATATCTTTATATTTTCCGCACGTCAGAGGCGTACGTCCTTTATTTGCATAATATGATGGTTTTATCTTCACGGGAGTTTTGCCCGGAGAAATACCTACGTTAACGGTTATTTCCTACTAGTGAAGATGGAAGATTTATGCAAACTAAGGTCTAAGCTACAATTTCCTCTGGGAAAAAGTTATTACATTTGAACATAAATAGATTCCACGTGTTTCCTGTAGGTACTCGTAAGCCAGCAAAGATATACAATATGCGGAATTGTATATAATTTTAAAAGTGTCCTTGGAGGTTCTTGTCCGTTCTTCTCCATAGGACCTCCTATACTTTGAAATAATAATAATAATAATTTATTTTATTTAAAAGTGACCATGACTCAATTGTTAGTAAAAAAAAAACTTATCCTATGTTAGTAATTTTAATAATATTTAAACAATGTATATAAGGTGTTAAAAAATTAACTCTAAGAATTTCGTGGGAGCATTGTACTCATCATTATGAACAACTTTTACTAAGGGATGAACCCTGAAATCCCAAAAAAAATACGAGCTGTTCCATACATTTATGCACACGTAAATTAATCAAATGTATGGAACAGCTCGTATTTTTTAAAAACACAGCGGCAGTACTGTCCGACGCTTCACCGCGGCTGCACCATTCCATGGGAAATCGCGCAACAGCGATTGACGTACGGACAGTCCAGCCTGCTCGAAATTAGAGACAGGATACTGTTGTCGCTGCCCCACACCCCACGCACCAGAGACGCACAGCGCTTACGCATAGTGGCAAAGAAACAGTCCACATGCGCGTCCGCGAACATCCCTGATGCGCTACAGTAGCGAGGCAGCCCCAACAGCACCCTGAACGCGTTGTTGTATTGCACGCGGAGGGCATTGTACGATTTTAGAGTATATCTAGCCCACAGGCTGCTCATGTAAAAGCCAGTGCAGTACGCTCTGAAAAGAGTTATTTTAACACTTACTGAGCAACGAGCAAACCTGCGAGCCAGCATATTCGCTCTAACCGACAAGGCCCTCCGCGCCCGCTCAAATAGGCATGTTCATTTTTCTGAATAACCGACTTTTGACGATTCAAAAGCGCATGTAAATTGTTTAAATGAAATAAATAGTTTGAGTTAAAAAATAAATTCATTTTTATTTTTAAGGAAATGTTTGTATTTGTCGTTTTACTAAGTAAATAGATTTACAAGCAAAAGGTCACCGATAAACAAGATCATGCGAAAATTTTCACGCAATCGTTGCATCGATAAATCATTCGAATGTCAACGCAGCATTCATAGCGTCCATTTAAATGCTAATAATTACTAGTGCCAATCAAGTATTATGAATATACTGATAGTGTAGTTTACCAATCCTATTAATTAACTAGCTTATGCCCGCGATTCTGTCCGTGTGATATTTCGGCCCCCGACTCGGTGCGTCGCATCCTTTCTCCCACTCACACTATTTATTTTTATTTATTTATTACTAAGTTTTCGCTTAGCGTTTATTTGCTTACTTTTCTTATTTTTCAGTCTTAAGAGTCGTAGTGTGATGCTAAATAGCCTATATACAGGGTGTAACCGAAAGATGTACAGAGGCCAGCACATCAAGTTACCACAATCTGTCAAATTTCTTTGATAGTATTTAAACTTTATTGCAAAGACATAAGGTTCATTTTTAATAGAGAAAAATTTGACAGTTAGGGATAGCTTGATGTGCTGGCGTGTGTACATACAAAAGGTATGCTACAGATCACCAAACTGAATAACTTTTACTACGGGACAAACTCTGAAATCGTCATTATTAGTAGATTAAGATAGACATGAGTCGGTTTAATTAAATTGAGCTCATTAATGCCTTGTGCGACTAATAGGGTTACACATTAATTATCTTAAACTCATAATATGAATGACATAAGTAATCATATCGATTTTTTTAGTCACGTAGTCGATTTGCAAGCAACACTGATGGTTTTTTATCATCACCAGTGAAAAACAAGACTGGCCTTTAATGTTCCTATTTCAAATAGTCACGTTAATTTGCCAACTGTCAATTGATTCCTCTTATCAAAACACGTCGACCGCCACGATGCGATGGTCGCCAATCTTAACGATCAAGGTCCCAGGTCACTGACGGTATGTTGATAAATAATTTACTTATAAATAATAAAGGCCTTATGAAGCCAATCTTTTATGTGGGTAGTACGTGATTTATAGAGACGTAGAAAAGAAAATTAACTTTTAAAATGACAAGAAATCATTTGTTTGATACTTAGAGCATTTAACCTATGGAGATGGCATAGCTAAGCGTACCCCTCTGCCATGACCGATTGGTCATACGGCCATACACGTTCTATAAAACTAGTTCATTCGCCAACCGCCGCCATCCCCCCTAATCCGATCACCATGTACGGCAAGCCGATCCCTTGGGCGAAGCATGCCAAGTACCTGGGTGTCACTCTCGACCAGCACCTCAGTTTCGCAGAGCACATAAAGCAGGTCCGTTCGCGGGCCGCTTTCGCTCTCGGTAGGCTCCAATTCATGCTTACAGAACGCAGCAAATTGTCACTCCGGTGCAAACTGCGTCTCTATAAGGCTGTAATCCGTCCCATTATGACATACGCTTGCGTCGTCTTCGCGCACGCCAAACCCAAGTATCTGCATCGAATGCAGACACTTCAAAACCGGTTCCTCCGTAGGGTCTCAGGAGCTCCCTTTTACGTCCGTAACATGGACCTTCATGTAGATTTTAAACTCCCCACAGTTCAGCAGTTCATGAAACGCCTCTCGAAGCGTTTCTTTGACACTGCCATAAAGCACCGCAATCCCCTGATTGCGGCCGCCTCCCGATACACCCCGTCCCGCATCAGTAAGGTTCGCCGTCCACGGCATACCCTCGTTGCCCCCGACGATGCCACCACTCTCCTCCAGGAGAGCAGCCCGGCCACTAGCACTGTTAGACTAGCATACAAACACAAATTTCCGTCGTTCCGTCCTCGCCGTCGAGGCCCGTCGCGACGACCCTGTCCGCTCTCATCCCCCCGACCCTTGCTCGAGCCAGCCCGCGTTGCCGCTGAGCCAGTAATTTTAAAAACCCCCGATCCAGCTGTCCCTTGCTGTCCCCCCCCCAGCGACGCCCTAAGCCGAGGTCCGAACCCCGCAGGGGGTGCCCTTAGCGTGTAGTCGCTTAGTTTTGTAAGTTAGCTTTAGTTTTTATTAAGCCCTGGCTGGAGGCTACAATTCTTTGTGGCAGCCACAGGCAAGCCCGGTTAAGCAGTAGACAACCCTTTGGTTGAACTGCGAGATGCCATTTCAAAGAAAAAAAAAAACCGCCGCCATTATGTATCGTATTGTGTCGCAAGGAAGTCCTCCTAAGAAATGGTTAATTGTGCAGTATCCTTCGTGCAGAAAGCGATCTGCCAATTCAAATTTTGGAAACCATGGTGTTTCCTATCACTTGTAAATATAAATTATACATTAAAATATTTTTAATTACGTACAATGTCGAAGTAATCGTTACTGACGTAACGATAGAAAAAATACATTGGTACGTAGGTAGCGCTAAAGTAGTACAGGGGTAGGATTTGCATAGTGCTGGGACAAAGCGAATGAATGATTTGCCAATTAAAAGATTTTTCAGTCAATAGGTTCAGTAACCAGTTTTTTGTGTATGTATCTGGACAAGTCAGCTTGAAATAAAAAAAAAACTATAAAAGTTCTTTGGAAGTCGATTTAAATTATTTTCATTGTATGTTTAGGATAATAAAAGCATAATAGTTTGTTCGTTTCGTAGTGAGTTTTTGTAGCTCATGCAATTTGAAAAAGAAACAATAATTATAATAGATAGCTAAATATGACGTCGAAATCTAATAATCCACCGCGGACCGCGTAGGTACGCTGTTAAAAAAACGTAGTACAATCGCCAGCACTGCCTCAAATATTCGGAATGTAATACATATGTACATACGCGGACGATCTCAAATTCTCTAGAGTTTCGAGTCTAGTGACGATACTGAACTTCTTCAAAGCGATATCGACGCGTTAAGTCGATTGTGTAACGATAACAAAATGGTACTAAATATCAACAAATGTTACTACGTGAAGTACACACGGAAAAACAAAATAACAGAATTGTATTGCAATTAAATGACAGAAAATTTTAAACTCATATTAAAAGTATACTTTGTAAACAAGCTTATAACAAATTAGAGGATTATATAAAGGATAAGGATGCTTGGAAACATACTGGTCCTGCTCCACAGGACAATCTAGTGTCCAGACAAAATCAAACTAACCAGTTTGATTTTGTCTTCTTGGTCTTGATCTTGTCTCTTGCTTAGTAAATTAGCTAATAAATGATTTATAATGTTGTACCATACTACATATTTTAACATTTTGGAATAACTTTACCTCTCACATTGATTGATTTATTATTATTAACTTTTAGAATGTTTGTAAATATGTGAGCACGTTCAAAAGTGCCTTTCTTGTGCCTATTTGACATAAATGATGTGACTTTAACTTTGACATCATATAGCTTTGCAACACCGGACTGCAAAACAATAAAACCGACGTGTAAAACTGTCATTCATAACAAAATAATAAAAGTACATCTGATTGATTGTCTTATTCTATTATTTACTAGCTTCCGCCCGTGGCTTCGCCCGCAAAATATGCCGACAAATTATACACATAAACCTTCCTCTTGAATCACTCTATCTATTACAAAAACTCGCATCAAAATCCGTTGCGTAGTTTTAAAGATTTAATTAAGCATACATAGGGATATAGGGACAGAGAAAGCGACTTTGTTTTATACTATGTATTGATATTGTCCCCAATGAAAGCCCGTTTTAAAGAATGGGGTATGAATTCCGAATTGCCGACCCTAAATGCAGAATGATATGCAATCAATATAATATTATTGAGAAATAAGAAAAAAAAATTGACTATAAAAATAAATACAATCGTTCTTTTTCTATAGCACTATAAATTGTTTTGTGATTACTGGCGGCTACCTACGTAGTTTCGCAGGCACTAATCATTAAACGTATTTTTTCCAAGAAAAGAAAACAGAACTTTTTATTCGTTCATTCATGAAATGAAATACCACTCATTCCTTGCGCCTCAACACTAGTAGTTTGTGTTTGTTGTCGTAGGACAATTGCATAGATACGCACAAATTTGTCAATGTGTATGTGTTTTTTCACTGTGTGTCTATAATTTCTTAGTGAGCGTTTGTAGCAATAGGAAGCATGTCTCTGTGTGTGATTGTCAAATTTAAGAAGTGTGCTGTATGTGTTTTCCTCGCCCCCCGCAAAAAGTGGCAGAAAAAGTTGTTCGATGATTCGCCGCTTGCCATCTCCATAGGTTAAATGCTCTAAGTAAATGCTCTAAGGTTTGATAGTATTTCAACTTTAGTTTTAAAAGTATAAGGTTAATGTTGAAGAGCTCGTAGCTAAGTACTAACATCCGCACAGGTTTATTCATCAGGTTAAGCTACGCTTGCCGGGGTTGGCCGTAGATGGGTGACCATCTTTACATAACGAGATTCCTCCGTGCCTCGGAAAGCACGTTAAGCCGTTGGCCCTGGCTGTCATTTGTGCATCTTTGACAGTCGTTACGGGTCGTCAGAAGCCCGAAAATCTGTAGTGCCAGTCTTACCAAGGGGTATCGTATTGCCCAGTTACTGGGTTGTGGAGGTCAGACAGGCAGTCGCTCCATGTAAAATAAAGGTACTCAGCTGCATCCGGTTAGACTGGAAGCCGACTCTAACATAGTTGGGTAAAGGCTAGGCAGATGAGATCTTCTTTTCGTGTGGTTAGTGACTAAACTGGTGTCAGAATTTTAATGCTTCCCATGGGCCTCTGACTTAGCATCACATGCTGTTGAGAAATATCTGGCAGATGAGATGAAGGTTCATGATTAATTGATAGCTTGATGTGTGTGTGGCGTCCGTACCTATGTATGTTAATTTTAAGCTATTCGTGGCCCGCAGATTTGTATTCCCGGTTTTCAAGCTCGAGGTGGGATAACGATCGGAATAATTTCAACAATTCGGCCTCAAGTGCTATTGCAATTAATTGCGATGACTTTCAACTGCCACTGTTGAACTAATTGAATGGAATTGTGAAAAAAGTCAATGACATTGGTTGAGAGTGCTTTACGTGATTAAAGTTGAGTAAAAAAATTGTTTAAGTATTATTATTGAACATTCGTTGCGTGTGTTATAATGATTCTTCTAAGCAAACATTCCTTTACGAAGACATTAATAAATCTTTAATAATACAATAAAACAATGCTTCGAACAAACCTTATTGTATCCAAGTTATTGCTAACAAAACCTAAGTTTTAACACCGTGGGTGGCCAGTATGCAATGTCCATGTTTATTTTATTTTACCTTTACGACCGATTTATCTGCAAATCGTTCTCATAAATAATTATACGTGATCACAGTTTTTGTTATTATAGTTTTAGTATCACGCTATAAGGATCTTTTAGTCTAGTGGTCGCAAGCGCTACTGCTTGAGTATGAGGTCCTGATTCGATTCCCAGGTCGGGCAAGTTAAGCGAAATTGTCCGAAAGGGTTACCGCTATCCCGGCACATAAACGGCTAAGGAAGGAACATGGATGGGTTTTAGTCAGTAAGAGTCTGACACTCCTTTCCAATCCACCCAGAGCCGGAGGAAGCATTTGATAATTTCCCAGTTCCCACCCTAAAAAAAAAAAGGTTATATTGGTTTGTGCCATTAGGGATTTGTGCTCCGTTGATGGCAATAGGCTCACCCCCCTATTACATGGGACTTAAACATAATTGACGAAATACGTGTGTACAGAGTGTACAGACTGACAAATTTTCCTAATTGAATATGAACCTTATGTACTTTTGTAATAAAGTTGAAAAACTTTCAAAGGAATTTGACACATTGGGGTAAATTTATGTGCTGGCCTCTGTACCTACTATGGGCGCACCTCAATACTCAATACTCAATATCTTTATTGCTTTCCACAATGTTTGCTTAGGTGGTAAGTAAAATAAAAGTAACAATCGTGGACCCTGTCGGGCACAGCATAGAAAATTTAAATAAAATAATAGGATAGGGAGGGCTTACATCTTACTCAACTTAATTTTGGAAATATTCTGAATTACAGTTTTTAATTATCTTAATTCTAAACATTTATCATCGAGATATTCATTTACGCTATAATAAGATTTTCTAAGTAGCATTTTTTTTAAATTTTTGTGTAAATAAATGGGTCTTTTTCTCATTTTTAAGTTGTTCAGGTAATTTATTATAAATTTTTATTGACATTACTAGTGGGCTAGAAGAATGTATTCGTAGTCGGGATGATGGTAGGTTTAGTCGTGTTTTGTGTCTAAGTATGTATCTTGTTTGTGTCTCTTCTCGTGTAGTGTAAAAGTCTTTATGTGTGTGTGCAAATTTACAGATTTCTAGTATGTATATTGAGGGTAGGGTTAGAATATTTAGTTTTATGAAATAGGGCCTCTGCCTAATACCTCGGGGATACAAGGCGTGATGTTATGAACGATATTGACAGGTAAACTTTTTTTGGAATTGCTTTCTTCATAAACATCATCGTCTGTAGAAATTGTATTGAAATAACAAAATAGCAGCAGTACATATTTGTGCAGTTTTAAGTTAGACAATCTCCCTACCTAATAATAATATCATTAAAACTCGAGTTTATAGATGCCTAAGCACCTACTTAAGAAACTCCTTATCCGTAAGCATATATGCACATGCTGCACCTATTTATTACCACATACATACTACGATACGGTACGGTCGTTTATGACAACAATTACCTACTGAATCCACACGTACTTAAGTACTGACACACCTACATGCCCTTCATGTAACAAACAAGTGCGTGAGTGGTATCTGTGTGAAGTTTTTTTCACAACAATAATAATATGATAAAGTGTAAGTGATCAGTTTTTCGTATTCCTTATAATTATTTGCCTTAGCTATCAGTCAAGTTGCTTTTATTTTGATGTTCAAAAGTGCTTTTCTTGTGCCTATTTGAAACAAATTATTTGAGTTTGCTTTGAGTGTAACCGGATGCAACTGAATATTTATACATGGAGCGACTGCCTGACCTCCACACCCAGTTTCTGAGTAGCACGATATCCCTTGGTAAGACTGTTATTGTCAACCTTATGGCCTTCGACTACCCGTGAAGACTGGCAAAGATCTACTAATAACAGCTGGGACCAACGAACTTTCAAAGACACGGCTCAATATAATTTTTGTTTAGAGACAGATCACCCATCCACGAACCGACCTCGGCAAGTGTAGCTTAACCTTTGATTGATCCGCGGCTGTTATCATAACATATTAAGGTCAACGACCACACAATTATGACGTCTTTAAAAACAAGTTTCACTGCGATCTACGTCTACATTGTTGACGTAGATCTGCCGAATATTTTTTTTAGATCTTAGCGTCTGAAAGCCGATAATAAGTGGAGGGTGTATTAGTTTTATGAAAACAAGGCTTTAATGCATTTAAATTCAGAGGTCAAAGTTTGCTGAATTGTCAACCTCGAATGGTGTTAAATTAACACCATTCGAGGTTATTTATTGTGCTCAGTGCTGTCTTTAAAAGTATTTACATCAGAAAACATCCCCATTAAAAAGCTAAGCGCATAAAGGCGGATCGCACAGCAAAACAAAAGTACTCCTACATCACTATGTTCATTTTGTATAAGCTACACTTTTTTACACGCTTTATATTAGCTTCACTTGTATGTATGTTTGTAACTCGCTTTGAGCGCGATTTTGACCCACTTTAAACGGCCAGATTTCATTCAAACTTTGTAGATTTATCGAGGACCGATGACAATATATTAATTTGAACTAAAAAGTAGGAAATAAATAAAAGTTAAAAAAAAACCTAAAAAACACGTGAATATTATTTTAAAAATAAATAAATTTTATTTTCTATTTCATTAGTACGGTTTCTATAAAAAGCGTGTTTTTTAGTTTTTTTTTTGTATTGAAATGCGATTGGCTGCGGCCTAATTTGGTTGGTACTTTGGTAGTAATGACATGACGTGGTCTTGACAAACAGGAATTAATCAACTTGTCATTTTAGAAAATACACATTTTCTTCTTTAACATTCACATCAGTTTTCTTGTCGTTAGTTGTTATCATAAGATGTTTTGCGGAACAATTCATTGGAAATCGTCAAGGTAGGAAACAATACTGTGAAAGCTTACGTTGTCGTGCGTATGCGTACGCGCATACTAAGAAAATGTGACGTCATCGGGGCTGCCACCAACGCGCAACGGTGAAATATTTAAATTATTTACCCATTTATTTAATTGCGTCTTTAATTGTGTGAAATTATCATCCACTATCTCGTTTAAGTATGTTTTTGTTGATATTAGGATTGTCAATTTTAATTACTTACTTACATGATAGTCTAAAATATTATCTGACTATCAAATAGACTGGAAAGATTACAATTATTATCATGAATTCATTACATGTAATAATTGATTCCCGCTATTCAACATTAGGTGAAAGTTAAAGTAGGTACCTACTTACTAACCAAATTGTTTTTTTATAGCAACATGTTGATGACATACAAACTCAATTTATGTGAGTTTTTTTTTAGAAAATTATACTCATTTACTGTACCTACTTTTTTTTATTGAAGAAGCGTTAGTAATCCATGGTATCGTTAAATACCTACTTTAAAGGAACACTTGTGGTTACCACACTATAGTGCGAACGTATCACTTTTAGCAACGTCTTAAACTCAAGGTCAGACTCATGCGCAATTTCACAAAAAAGCACAGATAAATGACATTTTTATCAGCTATTATTGTCAATAACTACATAATTAATTTATTAAGATATCACGTGACTAGATAAGCAGACTTTTCTAGACGTGCTGCATTCCAGCATCAAAATTATGTAAAAAGATAACAAGGTCAGTTTATCTGGGTAATGGAGGATGTAGGTGACTGATGTCAAGGTACTTAATAATTTTTTTGTGCATGTAGGGTGCTAGACAACCCTGAGTTTTGAGTATTGAGTAGGTATTGAAGGTCCTGGTATTCAGTTAAGGAGGACCAGGGCAGCCCTCAAAATTCAAATATCAGGCCAGTGTCGGGTTGTACCAAAATTTGATTCACGGCCGTTGTAAAAACGTATCTAATCGGATACAGCTGAATATCTGACCGACTGCTTATCTGACCGCCACAACTCGGTTTCTGGGTAACACGATACCCTTGGTAAGACTAGTTGTCAGCTAAGTGTCTGTAATGACTTGACGTGCTTTCTGAGGCACAGAGGGGTTGATATGTAAGGGATAGTCACAGTCACCCATCCACGAACCGACTGCGAAACCGTAGCTTAACCTTCAGTCGACCTGTGTGGCTGTTATTGTTTAGTCACGAGCCGGAGGAGGAGGTCTTCCATTTATACTATTAGATGTACTCCTATTAGAAGCCGTTTGTAAATATTTATTATCGTTTCGAGAGAATTATCAATGAAAATATCTTTAAAAATAAAATTCACTAGTCTTCTTCTTATACATATAAAATTCTCGTGTCACAATGTTAGTTATAGTTACCATACTCCTTCGAAACGGCTTGACCGATTTTTATGAAATTTTATATGAATATTCAGTAGGTCTGAAAATCGGCTACTATCTATTTTTCATACCCCTAAGTGATTAGGTAGGAAGGGTAGATAGGTAGGTAGCTGTTTTTAATATTTCTGTGGTAGGTAGGGTCAGTAGGATAGATAGGTAGGGTTGGTAGATAGAGTAAATAGGGTAGGTAGGGTATGTTGGGTAGGTAGGTAGGGTTCGGGTAGGTAGGTAGGGTTCGGGTAGGTAAGGAATGTAGGTAGAGAATGTAGGGTAGGTAGATTAGGTATGTAAGGTAGGTAGGTATCATAGTTAAGGCAGGACAACGTCTGTCGGGTCAGCTATTTATTTATAATATCTTATTGCATGTAGATAGATAGACATAACGTTGATGACTTTATGTGTTTATCACTTGTTATTCGAAAACAGAAGTTTCCGTAATGTATAATTATGAAATACGTAGTAAGTATGAACAAATATCGAGACCCGATAAATGTGTTGGGTTAAACAATAAAACTTCGAATAATTAATATTTATTCATTTAAAAATGCAAGTCATTGGTTTATTTTATTTTTTTATGCAGGCAATTTGTCACCTTTCGCTTACATATTTATTATTAATTTACCTAATAAATCCATCATAATTTTTATGTTGCCATTTTATTTATACCTTCAGTTTAAAAACAGCAAAATAGGTACCTAGTTACCTAACAAGTTTATGAAGGCCATCGGAACTAAGCATTTACACCCAGGTACCTAATAATAAATCAACAGTAGCGGTAAATTACAACGTACATAAAGTAATATGTAAATTATTTTCATAGTAAATAATAATAACCTTAATACTATTATAAATGCGAAAGTTTGGTATGGATGGTTGGATGTTTGTTACTCAATCACGCTAGAACAGCTCTGCCGGTCGTATGTAAAAATCTCACTGTGTTAAACTTGGCTGTAGTGAGCTAGAAGTGACAGCTGTCATTCTTGCACCTTATGTTAGGGATTGATACTATTAAAAACTTACTTTAACTAAATTCTCACGGTGATATTTTTATTTTACCGAATAAGACTACAGGATGAAATTTGGCAAACAGATCATTGTATTATTATTTACTAGCTTCCGCCCGCGGCTTCGCCCGCATAATATGTCGACAAATTATACACATAAACCTTCCTCTTGAATCACTCTATCTATTAAAAGAAACCGCATCAAAATCCGTTGCGCAGTTTTAAAGATTTAAGCATACATAGGGATATAGGGACAGAGAAAGCGACTTTGTTTTATACTATGTAGTGATTTGCCCGGATTTGGACCCAACAAGCTCGTGCATCAGTGACGAGACACGCGATACCTGTATCTAGTGCTATTCTGTAAAAATCTGACCGTAAAAACGTAAGTGAAGTTAGTTTAAAGAGAGCTGTCAATAGTGTCAATTTCTTGGAAAATAATAATAATATCCTTGGACATTTCACACAACGCCATATAGTCCCAAGCTAAGCAACCTAATGCTTGTGTTATGGTAACGAGATGGCTGATAAACTACTTATATACATTTTTTTTTGTACATACATACATATTATAGATAGAAAAACACACAGACTCGTAACAAATACTTGCAGGTCGTACAAATATTTGTACCGCGCGGGAATCGAACCCGCGACATAGTGCGCAGCAGTCAATCTCTCAACCACTGCGCCAACCGTGTCGTCAAATATAATATATCCATCCACCTATTCCTATAAAATAATTAACATTAGTGTAAAATCTTTTCCCGGATATTAATGGTGACGAGCTAACTCCACGCATTTCAGGGTAGCCCGCGATAGTCAAGTTTTCTTAAGATTTTTGTAATTTGCAGGTCAGTATCAAGTTGTTTATGGGTTGTATGATCGAATAGTGCCCCGAATCCTATTTTGATCAACATACAACCTGTCGATTTTTTATTATTAGCAAAATATAGATTTTGTCTCAATTTAAACAATCACCAAAAAACGTATTATATATTTTTTTAGCATTAACTTTATTGGTTTCAATCAATAATCTAACACTAATATAATCATATTTACATTTAAAAGCTAAATATTCATAGTAATATGTACCTACAGAAATAATAAGTGTATAATCGAAGAGCATCAAAAAATTCGTCCACATCGCTGTCAACAGGAAAAGTTCCCAAAAGGGTTTTTTTTTAATGAATTTGATAACAAGTATTAATTATTAAGTTATTGAGGAAATAAAATAAATAAATCATTTATTAAATTACCGGTCTCAGTAGGTACTTACCGGAAATAGTTTTGGTCATTTTTGGTAGTAGCAATAAAATTAAAAGTTATGTTCTACGTAGGTACAGTCACAAGATAAAATACCTTGCACATAAATATGCAAAATTCAAAAACAATTTTCTTCTAAAGTATTAGAAAGAAAGAAAATAAATTTATTTGCAGTAAACATGGCGCAGTAAAAATAAAAAAAAAACATAAAAAAAAATGTGTGCGTGTACTAGCATAAGAAGTGAAACTTCTTTATGACGTTATTTTTCAAAAAATAATTTACTATATGCAACTTTACAGAAATTGGTTAAATAAAGTTAAATTAGATAAAGTTGTTGTTGTTGTTGTTGTTGTAATACCAATCCCTACTCCGCTGGAGAAAGTATACTTCGAATCACGCATGGTAGGGATAAGAAGAAGATGGCGCGTAACGGAAAAATGTGACGCGTAACGAAAAATGTTACACTAAATTTTTTTCCAACCCCGATAAAGAAGTTTCACTTCAACAAGTTGGGGGGAAATATGCGTCGCATCCGCGCAAAGCGGCCATCGCTCAGCATAATGCTTCGACCCAATGCGAGCCAGAGCCCCAACGCAGACATTTTAAAATTTTCATTTTTCTTTATTTATTGAAAGGTTTCGATGTTACGAACATCACATATCATTCGTGAGACCATAGCATAAGTTTAATCAGCCTATAATATTCCCACTGCTGGGACCCACGCCTCCTCTTTGTGAGAGGGAATGGGCTGTAAGCTGTAATCTACCACGCAGACTCTGTGCGGGTTGGTAAATTGCACAATCTCTACGAAGTTTTGGTTCTATGACATGCCGCGTCATAGAACTTTCTCACGATGTTTTCACCATTTTGAAAGCAGTAGTGATGAAATTACAAAGTTCAGTGCCTGCTTGGGTTCCCCACGGAGTACAAATCGTAAATCGGGGCCTTGATCACTGAGCCACTACTAATATTATGAAAATAGGTATTTTCACGAGAAAATTTATTTTAAATTGTTCGTAAATGTAAGGTTTTTATTTATCATAGACATAAAACTTATTAACCTATAATTAAATTTCTATATTATTTATGCTCGTGACTGTACGTAGTAGTATTTTACGCTGGGTTTCAAGAACAGGGTCCTATTTATGTCCGTTTCTTGTTATTTATACGTAGGTATATTAAAGTTGTGACACCAGTACCTCCAAGTATGTACTATGTTAATTAGGGCTGCTAAGTCCATTAAGATGAAAATAAATTAATGTAACTGCGGTTAAATTTTTTGTAGTTAGTTTTAAATATTTTATTTTCATAAATAAAAACGTAAGCGCTTGTTGTTTTTGCCTACCGGAAAGAGGAAAAAAGGGCTAGTTTTTGTATGTATGTATAAATATGTACAGAGGCCAGCACATCAAGTTACCACAATCTGTCAAATTTCTTTGATAATATTTCAACTTTATTGAAAAGACATAAGGTTCATTTTTAATTGAGAAAATTTGACAGTTAGGGATAGCTTAATGTGCTGGCGTCTGTACCTCATCCTACTACACAATACATTTTACATTAAATAAGATGATCTCACGATTTCTAAACATTACGCAATTAATTTATGCCTTCAAACTTAACGCCAGACTTGATCGACTAACTAAACATGCATTCATTTTCGGCGCATGAAGCAGCGGCATACGTTAAGGTTGATGTTCCAGGGTAGCCCGCGAAATTCAAATTTTCTTAAGTTTTTTGCAATTTGCAGGCCAGTGATAGGTTGTATGTTGATGAACATTTGATTCGCGGCTGTAAGACGTATGTAGTTACAGAATTATAATCATCAAAATCATTAATACAACCCTCCGAGCTCATAAAGGTGTAAAAATGACTTTTTACAAGGTCAAAGTCATTCCGGAACCTTTGGCTGGTTGGAGGATTCACCTTAAGGGGAAAGCATCAGGGTAGCCAGTGAAATTCAATTTTTTGTAATATTTTTTTTTTGCAATTTGTATGTCAGTGTCAAGGAACATGGATGGTTTTAGTCAGTAAGAGTCTAACACTGCCTTACAATTTAAAACGCGGTCGAAGCAAGTGCGTAATAACAAAATTCTAATAATTAGAATCGTCAATACAACTCTCTAAGTTAGAATTGTCCTCAAATTCATCATTTCAAAGGGTAATGTGAACTAAGAAGTATGTATTGATGATTTTAATGATTACAATTCTATAAATACGTACTCGCTGCGGCCGCATGATATGATCAACATACAACCTGATACTGACCTGCAAATTGCAAAAAACGTAAGAAAATTTGAATTTCATGGACTACCCTTTTTGTGGTAGAAAATCAAATGACTCCTCTCGCTCTGGGTGGAGCGGAAGGGAGTGTCAGATTACTGACTAAAACCCATGCATGTTCCTTCCTTAGAACTTTATGTTCCGGGGTAGCGGTAACCCTTTTGGACTATCCCGCTTACACGGGCTACCCTGGCGTCTTCTCCTTAGTATATGTCTGAAATTGATAATCCATCTTGAGCAAGCGTGGTGATCAATGCTCTTGCTTTCTGTCTAAGAAGAAGCCTTTTTCTTGTACAGAGACATAGGATAGTTATTATTATTTTAAATCAGATTGTTGTTTGACCAATCAATTGAAATATTCAACAGCCCTATTTACGACTATTATGATAAATTATTCAATCGACGCGGAACCGTTCAATGAATAAATTCCGTATCAATCGAGTCCTATACAATAGTCGGAGAGTTGAACAACCGGACATGGGCTAAAAAAAAACTGTATCTTAGACTTGTCATATGTTAATACCAGTTTTATGACGCTGTCACAAAACCCTGGTGAATAAGCGGAAACCACTGACAATTCTTCGAAATTATTGAAATGTATAATACAGTTCAGATATTATTATTTCGGAATATCAGGAGGGGCTTGTGTCTTGGGTCGATCGATCAGGTTCTTGCCGCGGTTGGTCAGTGGATGGGTGATCGTTACATACCGAGACCCCTCCTTGTCGAAGAATGTTAAGCCGTTGGTCCCCGCTGTCATTTGTAGATCTTTGACAGTTGTTACGGGTCGTCAGAAGCCCGAAAGTCGGATATCCAGTCTTACCAAGGGGTATCGTGTTACCCAGTAACTTGGTTATGGAAGTCACAGAGGCAGACGCTCCAGGTAAAATACTGGTATTCAGCTGCATCCGGTAAAATTGGAAGCCAACCTGGGAAAAGGCTAGGCAGATAGGTGATACTTTGGAGTATCGCCTCTACCTGGGAAACCCACGGTGCTTAACCGCAGGTAAGAGTATCAAATCCCTCCCCCCCGAAAACTAGAAAAATATCTTCGGAACTTTTGGTGGATTCCGCTTATTAAACAGGCTATTGTGATCGCGTTGTTCGTACATAATGAGGGTATTTAGTATACCTACAGGGCCCTCGGGGATTTTCGACGAATTATTTGTTCGTTCCAAATATTCGTGTTTTACCAGTTCTACCTCAAATACAGGTTAATAGCGTTAACGAATGACGTTTTCCAAACTATTTTATTCACATAAACCCCGTTTAAATGCTTTATTCGTTCGTTTAAATTCGTCAAATACATTCGATTGTTATTAAATTATCATATTATCTTGGATACCGTTGTCTTTCAAACAGTTAAAATAATTATTTACCTTCGTAAATTCAATGTAAGATAAGCTATTATGCTGATATAATTTTATTATGATTTACTTTTATTTTTATGTCCACATCGTGACTCAAATGGCAGTCAGAACCGATAAGTTATGTGTATAACATTGATAGGTATTGACTTCATAAGCAAGATATATAATAAGAATAATAATAACTCCCAACTATAAGCCATTGGCAGATAAGCTGAATAATTTCTCACAGGTTTGATCCCTTGGCAGAATATTAATTTTTGACATTGAATGTAAATAAATCGAGCAGGTGTCTATGGGTTACGATTCTATTTTATAGGTAGGATAGTCATAGACTCATATAATTTTGAAACAAGACCGTGAAAGCTGTGTTCGGAGTATTATGAAGACTTTTACGGGTTGCTTAACGTACCTATCTATCATCCTTACTAATATTATAAATGCGAAAGTTTGGGTGGATGTTTCATACTCAATCACGCCAGAACGGCTGAACGGATCTGGAGGAAATTAGGCACACATATACATAGTTTATAACCTGAATAAACACATAGGATACAATTTTTATCCCGGTAGTACAGAGGCCAGCACATCAAGTTACCACAATCTGTCAAATTTCTTTGATAGTATTTCAACTTTATTACAAAGATATAAGGTTCATTTTTAATTGAGAAAATTTGACAGTTAGGGATAGCTTGATGTGCTGGCGTCTGTACATTTCCGTGAGATAATTTCCTATATACACACGGGCGAAGCAGCTTGCGCAAAAGCTTGTAAGTTAACACATGTAAGTGACAATAGCTCTTTGACATCACTACATTGTTACAGTCAATAATGTTGAGATCTTGAAAACAAAGAATGTACCCAAATGTTTGATTTTACAAAAATAAAAAGTCCTCAATGAAAAACAGAAATAATAATAGCTCGTGTCAACAGTGAGTCGATTCAATGTCACGCTCACGCGCTCTGTATGTAAATAAACTGCGGGACTACTAAATAACGGTATTTTATTTGGTTTATTACGCTACTCTCCGAAACGGACGGATCGATTTTGACGGAACTTTTTCTGGCAAGTAGGTGATGTTTAAGGAGTAACTTGGGCTTTTGTTTCAGAAAATAATCGTCTACGCGGGCGAGGCCGCAGGGAGCAGCTAGCTGATAATAACAAGAGTCAAATTCTTATGAAACGATTCTATGCTACGAAATAGCCGTGATCAAAATTGTTTACATTCCAAATTCGAATTTGGCTGACATAGGTGTCACGAAAGGGTGGAGGGATTCCCCGACTATTTTTATTTATATCAATTAATTTTTTTTAATTATCAAATCGAACAATGGTGTTAAACATCATGAGTTTTACAAAATTCGTTAATGAAGTAAGTATGTATATTTTAAGTATCCCAAAACATCACCAAAAAAAGATAGCACAAATATTATCAACAATGGTGTAGGTATCAGTAGACGGATTTCCCTGGATAGAACTGCCTAAAATCTCCCAAGATATCAAGTCATTCACAATTAGCCTATAGCTTGACCTAGAGCAGTCCACTGGTGGACACAGGCCTCCTAAGCACTACGGCATGCGGTTTATGCGCTGATCGCGTTTAGTTTCATTGGTGAAATCCGCCCAAGTCTTTAGGCTCAGACTAATTGCATGTTCCATATTACTTTCTTATCTAAATATAGGAAGCAAAAGAGTACGATACGATGGCACGTATGTCAATCAATCGAGACAAGCTCCTGATAATTTTGATTATATTCAGGAAATGATTGATTCATACTGGTTACGTAAAATAATTAATTTTTGATACTAACACAAAACACGTGTAATTTTATGACATTTTTATTGCGCGCAATGATAAAACTTTGACTTAACTCTCTGTGACAGTGAAAAAAATTATAGGACCGACATAGTACCTAACGACTTCTTAGGAATTGTCACTTCTCATGTAGAGAAGGAAGAAGCATTGATAACCACTGCACGGTGAGCGAGTCATCAACGCGCAGTAATTTCTCTCAATCTTTAGTTAATTATTAAACAGCTTTTATGTACCGCTGGCCCGTTATTCCATTTAAATTCTGTACATTACTAATTAATAGGTAACTTAGGTACCGTACTATATCGATTTAAAGGCTCCCGTAGACAAGCGCGCCGCGATTCTGATAAAACAATATCAAAGTAGTTTTCAAAGAAATCGTTCCGATAAAGTCCGTCCCGCCTTTATGCGGGAGCTTTAAATCAAATATTCTCTAAGTCAAAGTCAAATCATTTATTTCAAATAGGCACAAGTAAGGCACTTTTGAACATCAAAATGAACAAGAAATAGAATTGATTCTAGTCGCCTCGTTAATGTACACGATATCAATTACAAATATACAATCTGGCAAGCGTTTTCCTAACTATATTGGGGTCGGCTTCCAGTCTAACGGGATGCAGCTGAATACCAATGTTTTACATGGAGCGACTGCCTGTCGGTCTCAACCCAGTCACTAACTGGGTAATTCGATACTCCTTGGTAATACTGGCTGTCAGAGTTTCGGGCTCCTGACTACCCATAACGACTGTCAAAAGGTCCACGAATGACAATGAAATTATACGTTATACTTAGTCAAGCACTCATCAATAATGAAGATATCGAGGTCTCTATTCGTCGGTTTCTAAACCACCTCCTGAAAAAAACTCCTGTAAACATGACCAGAGCAATCGACCCCACAAATATAATGAACAAATGACGGTCAAGGTCAGAGCGGCACATCATAGCGTGCGTCAGGCTTCTTTCAAATAGACAGAATAGTGTATAGATGCCAGCCGGTCGAGTTGACGTTCCACCTAATGCTAGGTATTGACACTATTGACAACTCATTTTAAACTCATGTCACCAAAATAGTCCTGATGAGATTTATATAGAATAGAACTGCTGTATACGCGGTAAATTAAGTAGGTACTTCTAGGACCTTGGGGGAGTAGCTAAAATAAGCTTCAAATGCGAGTCGACTCGCACACGAGGTAGGTAGGTATACTACCACCGAACAATATTGAACACTACTATCACTGATATTCTATGGTCTACCTCAACGACGTTGTATGGTCGTTGGTCTACCTAATAACTTTCAAACTACAACCCTGTCGAGTTCTGTTGACACCCTTTGGGCAAGGAACCCTAAAAAAAACTGAGTACTTACCTATTTTGATTATAGGTTTACCTACTACTCAATATCCGCCAAAAATGTTTAGAAAAAGCTCCTCACCAGAACCCAAAATCGCTATTAAATTATTATATATACTATTGTTAAAACAATCATAAATATTTTTCATGTCCAAACAAGCCTTAACAAAAGTAGGTACCTACCTAATTATTTACACAATAACATAGCCAATCGCCTTTATCAGCCTACCTACAGCTTATATAATTAACTGCATAGCCAATTAGCATCGAAGGAAGAACACGGCAAATAGGTACTGCAATCTCTTATCAAAGTGACCCAGTATTTCCCGCTTCCCATCGATCATGGGCCATGATGGCCCACCGTGGCGTTGGCGTACGTGACTTAGCTCATGTACACCGTGTGGTTTCAACTTCAAAGCTTTTGCTGTCGCGAAGAAAGATATTGAATTACACCGAGTCAACTAGCGGGCGTAATCTTACGACGAGGAATTGATTGTTTGACATTCCATGACAATTACCTATCTACTTAAAGTAGGTACCTTTTTTTACGGATGGAAAATCATCAAATTCCTCCTCCCGCTTTGGTTGGAGTGGAAGGGAGTGTCAGACTCTTACTGTCTAAAACCCATCCATGTTCCTTCCTTAGCCCTTTATGTTCCGGGGTAGCGGTAACCGTTTCGGATAGTTTTGTTTCGGCTTTTGTAAGTCACATTTGTGCCTGCTGCGACATAAGGGGTGGTCCATACGGCATACCATACCGTATTTTATAAATAAGTAATATTAAATGAATTTATTAGTCGTAAATTTTATTTTACTGATTATAATACCAACTCATAAATTAATTTGTAAGAAGGTAGGTAATGCAATTTAAACAGCAAGGAGATAATGGAAAAGAGTTTTTCCACGTGTGGCCCCGCTTAATTTGTTTTTGTTGATATCCATAATAAATTGTGCCATTTCGCGATTTGTATCAAATAATATTTAAAGGTGACCTATGCTTATCTTTAGTAAGAAACAAGTAACCCGCCCCGACTTCGCACGGATACCAGTCGGTCGATTCTGTAAGAATCTCACCGTGAATACTTCGGTGAAGTGAGATGCCGTTCCACCCAGTGCTAGGGATTGACACTATGGACAGCTCACTTTAAACTCACTCCACCTACGGTGAGTTTTATACAGAATAGCACTACAGAACATACACAGAGTTGATACGACAGAGGGGCTTTCCTTTAAACAGCTAATACTAGGGACAATTTTCAAGTTCTGTACCAAAAATCAATTAAATAGAAGCAGTAGTTTATTCGCAAATGATTTTTTAAGTTTTTGCCCACTTTGAACACGATGTATCTCTCCTAACGTCGCCGTCGCTCCGGCGCGCGCGCGTTGGTGCCGCTTTGTTACCAGGTCAGTTTTTATTTACAAAGTATGGTTGCGTTTTACTCTGATTTGTAAGCTATTTAGTTTGTTTGAAAAATAAAAACCTCATTTTTAGTGCTTTTTATTTTTATACCGTACCGAGTTAATACTAAACACATAGAGTATACGTAGTGTTATTTAATGCCCCTCTGTCATATCAACTCTGTATCTATAGTTCTATTATAGTTCTATATGCAAATAAACGTATTGAGTATTATGGCTATACAGGGTGAAATTGAATTCATGGGCAATATTTTAAGGGGCCATTGTACTCATCATTATGAACAACTTTTACTATAGGAACACCCCAGTAATCGCGAAAAAAAATCTGCTGTTCCCTACATTTTGTCGAATTATGCGAGCTTAATTTATGGTACAGGCTCGTACGGCTGAATTTTTTTCGCGATTTTTGGTGTGTTCCTATAGTAAAAATGGTTCATAATGATCCATCTCACAGAAATGGATAAAATAAAAAAAAAAAATCTTCAGTGCCGGACGGCGCGTATAGTGCCGGACGGCGCGTATATGTTCCACGCGCGCCTCAAAGAGATGTCAGCATAATATGAAGGGGCCCCTCAGGGCCAAGCCTGCCGGGTTTACGCTACCCCGGAACATAAAGGGCTACGGAAGGAACATGGATGGGTTTTATTTAGTCAGTAAAAGTCTGACATTCCCTTTCGCTCCACCCAGAGCGGTAGGAGTTATTGGATTATTTCCTAGCCCACGATAGTTGCTTATACTGAAAATCTTCAGTATAAGCAACTATCGTGTATTTACACCCGTTATAAGGAACTTGGGAGTGTTTGCGTCACTTGACATTTGCCATTGTGACATAGTGACGTTCTTTCCCCCACACTTGAGATAAGAACCGTCGAGCAACGCCCGACAAACGTTACAATCTGCCGCCTGTGACGTAATTCTGCACCCTAATAATTTCGTACCTATCGCTCTTTTAATAACAATCTAAATGATTTTGAAGGATAACTCTAATCCATTGCTTCATATGTTCGAAAACTTTGTCCGCTCAACGACCTAAACACCGCAATGGACGTTGTTGAACTGCCGAAATGAAAACCATTGCTAATGTAAATGTGCTGGTAAGATGAGAGTACAGGCGATGCCGCGCAATAAAGTGAGTTAATAATAAAAAATAACAGAGCATTAGGTAATTTAGTTATGGTGTCTTTTGACTTAAAATATAACTATATCTGTGATTGTTACAGTTACCTTTATTCATACATACCTAATTGCTAAATAAGTAAGTCATGCTCATAAATAAAATAGCATTTAATTCATTAATTGTAATCGTAAGGCGATTACAATTAATGAATAAAATGCTATTTTGTTCTAAAGTATTTGTTTCATGGTGTTAAGAACGTAGTTAACGTTTCTCAAAATTTATAGTTCAACGAAATGGGTTCTTTCTCAATGTAGCAAGACTTGAATATTGAGAAGGTATTTGTGCTCATGACTCGAGGAGGAGCTCGTGGCTAAGTAATAATAGTTGCAAAAATCGATCCATCAGGTTAAGCTACGCTTGCCGGGGTTGGTCCGCGGATGGTAGACCATCTTTACAAATCGAGACTCCTCGTTGCCTTGGATAGCACGTTAAGCCATTGGTCTCTTCTGTCATTCGTGGATCTTTGACAGTTGTTACGGGTAGTCAGAAGTCCGAAAGTCTGACAGCCAGTCTTACCAAGGGGTATCGCATTACCCAGTTACTGACAGGGTTGTGGAGGACAGATAAGCAGTCGCTCCATGTAAAATACTGGTATTCTGCTGCATCCGGTTAAACTGGAAGCCGACCCCAACATAGTTGGGAAGGCTAGGCAGATTGTTTGTGCTCATGACTGTACCTATAATAAGATAAATGTAGAAGTAGGTACAGTCACAGCAACAATACTTTGTCCTTTATATATTACTAGCTTTTGCCAGCGGCTTCGCCCGCGTGTTTGTAGGAAATTATCCCAAGAGAACCGTATATTTTTCCGGGATAAAAAGTAGCCTATGTGCTATTCTAGACTATAATCTATCTCTGTGCCAAATTTTATCCAGATCCATTCAGTAGTTTTTGCGTGAAAGGGGAACAAACATCCATCCATCCTCACAAACTTTCGCATTTATAATATTAGTAGGAAGTTTGTTAGTGTACACTTATTTAGAACCTAGTTGCTAACAGATAATTAAGATTACTAGCAACTAAACAAAAATATTATCGAATTACTGAATTAATAACTGTTGCTTTATTTAAAATATTTATTACATAATATAATTTATAAACGATTATCAATTATGCATGTGACAGAAAAATTGTTTTGTTAAATTAAATATTATTTATAAACATTTTTTGTTGGTTCTTCCAAACAATACCTTCATTGATATTACTTAAAAAAACATTGAAATAAAGTTTATCACAAAGAAACAATTTCGCTTCGACCCCTCATGACCTAGAATAGACTGTAAAGTGTTATGTAAAAGACGGTACATATACCTACATACATAAAGTACAATGATAAGACTAAATAAACAATACGACTACGTCAGAGTTACCCAACTGAAGTTAGGGAAACATGGCCTTTCTTAAGTTTGAAAAGCTTGAATGGAAATATAGAAGCTAAAAATTAAATGAGCCAAAATGAAAATAGTACAATTTTGTATATAGGGGGGGGGGGGGGGAATGCGAGGGAGTTATCTATGCTTTTAGGGTCCTCCCTTCCCTATTCGATATTTGTAATACTTTTTAGTGCCGTAACATATTTTGAACTATGTAGTTAGGTATAGTCATGTGTTCTGCATAGCGCCAATAATATTAAACTACATTCAAGAATCACATAATAAGTGGTTTAGAAATCAAATAACGAACTTTTTACTACAAAAAATAATATTTCTAGTTTTTTATCTGAAAAAGTAGCTATTGATATATTTTTTTATTTACTTTTGTTTGGTTTTGAGAAACGGATTTTTTATTTAACTAATTAATGTTTAATGGTTAATTTATGTTTTCGATTTTTATATTGTTTTAACGGTTTGTTATTTTACAAATATAATAAAGAGGTAGGTATAACTTGTTTGTAAGTTTTTTTAAGGGTTTTTTTTTGAGGGTACGAAGTCATCAAATGACCCCGCTATGAGTGGAGCGGAAGGGAGTGTCAGACTCTTACTGACTGAAACCCATCCATGTCCTTCCTTAGTCCGAGGTAGCGGTAACCCTTTCAGACAATACATGTATGTAGGGGGTAATCTTCGGAACCACTGATCTGATTTAAAAATTCTTTCACCAATGACCAGCTAAATTAATAATTATTCCTGAGTGTCACAGGTTGTTTAGAAAAAATCACGCAGACGAAGTCGCGGATGAAGTGCTAGTATTGGGATAAGTTATCGCGATGTAAAGATTAATAACAACTATGTATAATTTAATTAGCAGTTAAACACAGATTAACCGTGTTATTATAATGACCTTACTGTTCAATAATCAAGCTGCGAACGTGATCAGAAATAAGGTGCAAATAAATATTATTTACTTATAACTCATGATAGAGCCCCATTATCAATAATATAGGCAATTTTCCTTAGTCATTAACTTTTGAGAGAGAGACAGAGATAATAAGCAGTGTAGGTTATCATGGGACCGTAACTCCAAAACTTATTTTTTTTTAATGGTAAAATATTACGTATGAGGTAACTGTCATCACATGAGACAAGGGCAGCATGTTGCTTGGGGTCGGCGAAACACTTTCTTCCTCCCTGTTCCCCATTCTCCCCATCCCACGGCACTACAGACCTTTTCCTTCATACCAAACCTCAAAAAAAAAAACTGCCCGCCTTTTACCAACTATGTTGAGGTCGGCTTCCAGTCCAGTCTAACCAGATACAGCTGAATACCAGTATTTTACATGGAGCGACTGCCTATCTGACCTCCACAACACGGTCAGTAAGTACTTAACTAGGTAAGGTAATACGTTACCCTGACTACCCATAACGACTGTTAAAGATCCACGAATGACAACCGGGACCAACGGCTTAACGTCCTTTCCGAGGCACCGAGGAGTCTCTATATGTAAATATGGTCACCCATCCACGGACGAACCTCGGATAGCGTAGCTTAACCTGATGGGTCGAACCGTGTGGCTCATTTTATTTATTACTGAGCCACGAGCTCCTCCAACCCTCGAACAATGCATTAAATAATATATTATTAAAAAATAACTCACCTCATCAACTTAGTGTGATGAGCCGAATTGCTAAAAAGTACAGTTTCCTTCATAAGTAGTTGAGAACATTCTCTCAAAGAAAAATTTATAAAGAAAAACAATTTGCCATTTTACTTTTTGCTCGTATTTGCAACTGAACCTCTAAAAACTTATGAGCTTGACATACACTTTTTTTTTATAATTGTGCCTCTTTTAACTTTCTAATACACACATCAAAAGTGTCTAGGGATCAACATATATTTTTGCAATAACTTTTCTCTTGATTGATATTAATTTAAATTTTCTTTAAGGATTCATCAAATAAAGTGTTTTCGTTTGTCACAGTAACGATAAACCAAGTCACCTTTGCATTAATAAAGAAATTTGCCATTTTCCTAATAAAGGGATTTTTGACATTTGAACCACTAACATTAAAGTTCGAAAAAAAGACTGAAATAACAGTTTTCTTTAAAATTTTATTGGGTAACTTAAACAATTAATAATCCGTGTTTCTACCGCGAACACTAACAACACAAGAACATCGGTTTGGCATACTCAAAATGAGTTCATCCAAATCACGCCGTGGAATGGCCGCCCATGTTCGTTGCAACAACAAAAAAAGGTCTTCTTGCAACTGGATACCCTCCATATTCGGCAGAGCTCTTCTCTGTAGCATATCCCATGCATGCTCAATCGGGTTCAAGTCTGGCGACTGAGCAGGCCAGGGCAGGACATTGATGTTAGCTGCGGCGAGAGTCTGTCTTACAACTCTTGCGGTGTGCGGTCGTGCATTATCATGCATTAACTGAAATAAGGGACCGATTTGCACTTGTAGAGGAACGAATGAAGTGAACCTTCATTCCCGAAGACCGCTACGGGTACCACCTATAGCAATGCACAATCGTAGGATTCGATATCAATGGGCTCTTGAACACAGAAATTGGGCAGAAGAACAATGGCGTTTCGTGTGCTTTTCTGATGAGTCTCGTTTTGGTATGAGACCGGATACAAGACGTATACGACACTGGAGAACCCCTGGACGCCAACAGCGATTAAAATCCTGCCAGGAAGTCCATCCTTATAGTGGTGGAACCATCATGGTATGGGCGGGTATTTGGATCGGCGGAAGAACTGAGTTGATTTGGATCAGAGGCAACCTCAACGCTCAAATTTATGCTGAGACGATTGTATCTGACGTCATCGTTCCTCTACAAGTGCAAATCGGTCCCTTATTTCAGTTAATGCATGATAATGCACGACCGCACACCGCAAGAGTTGTAAGACAGACTCTCGCCGCAGCTAACATCAATGTCCTGCGCTGGCCTGCTCAGTCGCCAGACTTGAACCCGATTGAGCATGCATGGGATATGCTACAGAGAAGAGCTCTGCCGAATATGGAGGGTATCCAGTTGCAAGAAGACCTTTTTTTGTTGTTGCAACGAACATGGGCGGCCATTCCACAGCGTGATTTGGATGAACTCATTTTGAGTATGCCAAACCGATGTTCTTGTGTTGTTAGTGTTCGCGGTAGAAACACGGATTATTAATTGTTTAAGTTACCCAATAAAATTTTAAAGAAAACTGTTATTTCAGTCTTTTTTTCGAACTTTAATGTTAGTGGTTCAAATGTCAAAAATCCCTTTATTAGGAAAATGGCAAATTTCTTTATTAATGCAAAGGTGACTTGGTTTATCGTTACTGTGACAAACGAAAACACTTTATTTGATGAATCCTTAAAGAAAATTTAAATTAATATCAATCAAGAGAAAAGTTATTGCAAAAATATATGTTGATCCCTAGACACTTTTGATGTGTGTAGTATTAATCTTATTACTTAGACACTTTTAGTCTACTTAGAGCTGATTTCTCAATAGTCAGATAACTTTTATCAGAAGAATAAATGTGCCAGTTTGATATACACTCGAGAGCAATGAATCCGGGTCACTTAAAGAATCCTAAAAATCTCGGAAACTAAAAATGCTAGGTTAATGCAATAAATTGTATTTAATAGACAATGTAATACTCCTTAAATGAAGGTATTAAAACTTCTTAGTTATTGTAAAGTTGATATCATAAAAAAATCAAATTTGAAAAAGGGCCACTTTCGAAGATGGAACTACGAAATTACAGCATTTGGTTTTGCTTTTGTTTGTAATCTGTCATTTATGTGGGTACATAAACCATGTTGATAGTGCTCTATATTCATTATTCAAGCTGAAATTATGTCGCTTACGCCTGAAGAATGCACCAGAATACTTACAATGCTGGAAACCGGCCGGAGTCAGCGCGATACAGCCAGGACTGTCGGTGTGTCGCTGTCAACAGTACAAAGAGTTCTCCGACGTTACGAAGAAACTGGTTCTAACCTACGCAGACCAGGAACGGGCAGAACCAGGTGTACCACAGCACGAGAAGACCGATACTTGGTGAACACCATGCTTCGAAATCGCTTTCTCACAGGAACTGAACTCACAAATCAGTTTCGACACCTCGGAGGAAGTAACCCAAGTGCATGGACAGTAAGACGTCGGCTTGCTGAATCTAACTTAAAACCCCTTAGACCTGCAAACGGCCCTAAACTGGAGCGTGGGCATCGTATTTCAAGACTAAGATATGCCCAGGGCCACGTAAATTGGAGTATTGAAGATTGGTCAAAAGTTATGTTCGCCGACGAATCAAAATTTATGCTCTACAAGCACGATGGAAGACACAGAGTGTATCGAAGACCAGGGGAAAGATTCAAGCAAGCATGCATCGAAGAAAAAGTAGCCTACGGTGGTGGGTCTGTACTTGTGTGGGCCGGAATTTCTTCTGAAAGTCGCACAGAGCTGGTGATCATAGAAAACGGCTCTTTAACTAGCGTAAGATATGTGGAAGAAATCCTCAATGATCACGTTGGTCCATTTATGGTCAATTTAGGTGAGGATGCTATATTTATGCATGGCAATGCCCGACCTCATACAGGTAGGATTGTGAATGACTACCTTCAAGAGATGAACATTACTCGTATGGAGTGGCCAGCGCGCAGCCCGGATATCAACCCGATCGAGCATGCTTGGGACGAGCTAGGCAGATGCGTAAAACAACGAAACCCTCCCCCAATCACGCTTCGTGAGCTCAAAATTGCTCTCACAGAGGAATGGGAGAATATTCCCCAAAACCGTATAAGGAACTTGGTGTACAGCATGCCAAACCGCGTAAACGCAGTAATGGAAGCACGAGGAGGCAATACGAAGTATTAAAATTCAAGAAAATCGTAATAAAGTTCAAAAATTTCATGTTTCCTATTTTTGTTTTAAGGAGAGATCAGCAGTTTTTTTCTTTAAGTAATTTTGTGTTAATAAAATGTATGGTGACTCATATTTTTTTTACTTTCATTTAAGGAGTATTACATTGTCTATTAAATACAATTTATTGCATTAACCTATCATTTTGGGATTGCTCATTGCGCACTCGTAGCGTACAGACGTACACATTAGCAATATTTAATAACATTAGTCATTGTATATTGACCTCCTTTTATGCATTACTGACGTAATGTATCTTAACTTTGTGTAATTTTTGCAAATAAATACATGGAAATAGTGACATTTTATGATGGATAACAGCCCCTTTCATTCAAGGGGGGCAGTCCCTTCTGCTTCGCCAGTGACGACGACGTCGGTCAAAGCCCAAGAATCTCTGGAAGTGGTCTCCACTCCCGAGATACAGAAATGAATGACCAATATTGAACTGCACCTCAATGAGGTGTGCTCTATTGCTGCGGACGGGAAACTTAACACGGAGCAGAAATTAAAAATTTCAAACCTGTGCCGTAAAATAGGATCAGGCACCTCTCAGATGGCAGTCCTATACCAGTCGTTAAAGCAGAAAGCCGTCCACGCGTACAATACGATCGATGCCATGCAAGAAAAGCGCGACCTGTCTGAACACCTCTCGGAGCTTAAGAAGACGATACAGGAATCAAGTAATACAGGAAATGTTTCTTTTGCCGAAATGGTGAAGAACGGGCCAAACAGTTATGTGCGCCCAAACAACGTGAGTTCTGTTGTCATTTATCCCGAAGACAAGTCCAAATCCAGTAACGAAACAAAGATTCTTGTACAGAAAATTATTCGCCCCGATGATATTAAGCTACAAGTACGAGGTCTCCGTAGAACAAAAGATGGAGGCGTTATAATCAGCACGGAGACAAAACAGGACGCCGAGAAGCTTAAACGTGCAGTACAGGCTTCGACATCTGGACTTACTGCTGACGAGCCCAACAAGCGCAAGCCCCGCATCGTGGTCATTGGAGTGCCAACAAACCTTACCGAAAATGAGGTTTTTAGGTATATATTTCAACAGAACATAGCAGATAAAGTTCCAACAGTGACTATGGAAACTTTTTTGACGTTAATAAAATTGAGCCACAAATCTGGAAAGAAAGATGCTTCGACCTGCAACTACGTGATTGAGGTTCCTGCACATATCCGCAAGGCCCTAATTTCCCAAACGAGGCTCTTTGTAAATTGGTCGTCTTGTCCCGTCAGAGACTTCACATTGGTGACGCGATGTTACAATTGCCACCAATATGGTCATGCAGCGAAGTCATGTAGAGATGCCCAGCCAATATGTGGTCACTGTGGTGAGGCAGGTCACACGATGTCAAACTGCGCCAAGAAATCAGACGCAACAAAATGTGCCACTTGTTTACGTTTTAAGAAGCCCAGCAATCATAAAACCGGAGACACTGAGTGCCCTGCTAGAAAATTAGCAGAAAATCGTTACATTAATTCGATTGATTATGAGGGCACCTAGTGCATGAGTCACTTCAAGCTCAAGGTTGGACTTCCGTGTTACGCTGCACTGTCCTACAAACACTCGGACTATCGCTGTCGAAGCAAAAATTACAGTCGTCTGCTTTTATAAACAACGCGCGTGTATATTTTGTGCAACATACACTCTAACCTAGTTTAAGTTTGTGTAGATCATTTTAATTTAGATAATTAATTTTTCAATTTTTGTCACTATTTATTTTACTTGTTATACTTATTAAATATTGCTAAGAATCCAATTTTCCTTCGAGGAATAATATTACAATAAGCATTTTTTTACCGCCTGCGACACAGGTATATCCTAGTGCAGGCATATTTTTAACATTATGTTACCAATTGTTTTTCCTAAGTTTTTATTTTTGTATTCTGCCACTTTACTTTTTTGAATAAATTATTATTATTATTATTATTATTTTTAGTTTCCGAGATTTTTAACATTCTTTAAGTGACCCGGATTCATTGCTCTCGAGTGTATTTCCCATACTAAAACTGTCAAACTGCAATATTTATTCCACAGATAAAAGTTATCAGACTATTAAAAAATCGGCATTTATTTGGATTTCGTGTTTATTTCCCCGTAAGGATACGTAACTATAATTTAACTGTAACTAACTACTACTGATACTACTTGTAACTTACATTTAAGAAATTGTATTATTTACCGACTCTAGGAATAATTTTATCAATTTTTTTAACAAAAGTTTTCACTTATTTACTCTCTAAAAGAAACACACTGTATTTCCCGATCCGAAGGATGTTTATGGAAATTCCTATTCTATTGCTTCATTTGTTAAAAAAATTCGTCTGTTCGACAACGTAAATCAAGCAATGTATTCGTGGAATAGACAAAATAAAAAGTATTGCAATTGTTAGTGTGTTACGCATTTCCCTCTTTGGCCTTATAACAAAAAATAAACTTACTACAGATTTAAAATGTTCATAATCGAATCAATATTTCACTTTTCCTAATTAAATATAATTAATAATACCTACTTAATTAAACTTCAGTCATATTTCAAGAGCTCTTTAAATTAACAAATTGGTAACCTTGGACCGTTTTATCCCACAATTTTAAAAACGTATGTCTACTGTTATCTCTTATCAGCGATAAGCAATAAATTGCTTGATATGTAAGTAGGGTCAAATTAACTGTAGAAGAAGGTACTGATAAGATGTGATTACACGTAGTACTAAAACGTTTATTTATGAATCAATCATTGCTTCTAGTAAAGGCGCGTACAGTACGTCCGATGACTCATGGCCCGCCCGTAATTTGCGCAGAAGCAATATATATTTTTTTGGAACCAAATGAGCTAGTGAGAGAACATACGCGATAGTTAGCAGTGCCTATGTTCACATCGGCCGTATTGTACAGACAATGCAAGCAAGAAGTTTGCAAACAAATTATTTTTGTTATGAGCCTGATATATCCCACTTATGCAGGGCAAAGGCTTCCCTTTCGTCTTTCCATTTTTTCCTGTCTTTTCCTACATCTGGTCAATCCTTTAGATAAGCGTCCAATTCGTCACGCCATCTCTTTCTGGGCCCACAGCGATGATGTATGGGCCCAGCAATAATATTATAAAAATATCAGAAAATATTTCCACCTCGCAGACTGCACGCACCTTTACTTTACTTTTTATTTATGATTATTATCTTTATTTTATACTTTTACAAATTCTTATTAGGTAATTTTATGAAGTGTAACACTTTTGTTTGTATCAGTACCGAAATCCACTGTAGATATTTAATATTTATAATTTTATTTAGTAATTATATTTTCAACTCTGCCCTTTAATATAATACGAATGCACTTAATTAGTTACTCTAAAGCATTTTATACTTAGTTTCAGCTTCATAATAATTAATAATAATGAATTTAATAATATACTATTGATTTTATCACATAAAACATTTTTTTTTTCAAGTACAACATACATGTTTATGTATTTATTATATTATTTATTTTATAACTCCATTGGCTATGTTGTAAATTCCTTACACCTACGCTGTATTAGGTTCTATTCAATTCGTATTTCAGATAAAATTCTTCACATTCCCCGTTAGCTCGTTTTCAATCATTCTGATTAGTTCCACAACCTCAAAAATATTTCCACCGATTAATACACAAACTGGAAAGATAATCAAATTCTTCCAGTAACCGTCATCACAGCTATAATTATTAGAACAATTATTGTGACATTGATGGCCGAGAAACATCGTGAGCACGCGAGGCGTCCTGATTTTAGAAATCCGTATTTAATTGCTCAACTATCAGTCTACAACCTTTAGCTTTTATTGTCATCAGAAATCATTAACATAAAACTGGGGCACGGCCGGTGCATAATATTTGTGTGTAGGTAAGTTTATTGATCACTGAAAAGTCGCACAATATCGTTCAAGTTTGTACTTGTGCCAATTTTTTATGTAACGAATGTCAACTGTCGTGCGTGGTCAGCGTGACCGCGACGCGATTTGCGCGAATACAGTTCCACATTTAAAATTGCGTTCGGGTATCTTCGGAAAATTCCGGTCAATACCTGTATTCAACTAGAGCTACTCAGAGGAGTACTACGCTCTCATGTGTCTTATGGAATTCAAAGAAAATAGAACTGTGAACAGTGAAGGATTTATTTACGTTCTCTGTATTATATTTACTACTAGCTTCATCCCGCGGCTTCGCATGCATAATATGTCGACAAATTATACACATAAACCTTCCTCTTCAATCACTCTATCTATTAAAGATTTAAGCATCCATAGGGATATAGGGACAGAAAAAGAGACTTTGTTTTATACTATGTAGTGATTACACTAAGCCGGTTACAGTTACGGCTCGCTAGTGAGTACTAGCGAGCCGTAACTGTAACCGTTGCATGTACTGTAACCAAAAAACATAGTGTGTACGTGGTTCGCAAACCTGCTGCGAGCGGTACGCGTGCGGCTTGCAGCGACCCGACGTTTACAACGTACTCATTTCTAAACCCGTAACGTTGCACGTAACTGTAACCGTTACTGTTACCAAAAACATAATGTGTACGTGGTTCGCGAGCCTGCGACGAACGCTACACGAGCGACTTGCAGCGAGCCGACGATTGTCGGGTTGTCGGTCGGTCTGTTGGTTACAGTTACAGCTCGCAAAATGAGTACGCTCGGTGAAAGCGTTCCGGCGACGTCGTGAGCCGTAATTGTAAAACGCGTACACACTAGAACCTCGTTACTGTATCACATAAGTTACGGTTACGGCTCGCTAGTGAGTACCCGGCTTTAGGTACTAACTAACCGAACCCTTGGGAAATATATGAGTGTTATTATACCTATTAGTAAAAATAAAAAAAACTGGTACATTTCGTGACATGTACAGTCACGTAGCGCGTGAATGACACTTTTTGAATCGTATTTATTTTTATATTCAAACTGAACAAAATGTAGGTAGGTACTCTCGAATATAAGTAATATTTTTCCTCTACGGGTCGATTTTTTTAACAGTCAGAAATTTTATCTGTGGAAAAAATATGGCGGTTCGACAACTTTTGCATAGGACAAAAATGCTTTTATACTTCACATAATATTAGTTATTAAATGATCTTGAAAAATCAGCCCTAAAATAAATAGGTATAATTATTAAGTAAGTACGCCAAAAACTAAAACAAAGAGAGGGTGGTAGTTGCATATTATGTCGAGAAAAATAGTTTGGACTAGTACCAGGGAGAAAACAGAGGAATATGTTAGCATGGAATGAACACCAATTACCAAATTGCCGCGTTTTCTTGCGGGTAAGTAAAAGAATTTGTATTACATTGTGTCAGTAGGCGGTTGTAGCTACTTACATATATTATAGGTATATAGAGTACCTACCTACCTAAGTACATACAAACGGAGCAAAATGTCGCCAGTTCAACGACACGCTGACGCAAGTCAATTAGCAAAAATTTACACTTACCTACTTATTTCGGAAACTGGTATCCTCATGCTTTTTAATAATGAAAATATATAATAATTTACCTAAATAAGTAGTTTATTTGTTAAGTGATAACAACAGTAGTGAGGTGTAGGTAGGTACTACGTAATTTGTCATGTTTGACCATTGCGGGAAATAGGCCAATTTAAATTATATTTAAAATAACTATTAAAAAAAAAACAATAATAATAATTTCGTTAGACATTTCACACAACGCCATATAGTCCCAAGCTAAGCAACCTAATGCTTGTGTTATGGTAACGAGATTGCTGATAAACTGCTTATGTATATTTCTTTTTGTAAATACATACATATTATTATAGATAGAAAAACACCCAGACCGGAACAAATACTTGCAGGTCGTACATATATTTTTTCCGTGCGGGAATCGAACCCGCGACATGCTGCGCAGCATTCAATCGCTCAACCAGTGCGCCAACCGTGTCACTATTTGTTTATTCGTTTTTTTATAACGTATGTTTTCTCATAGCACATCTGACAGTGGCAGAATTGTCGACATCGGTTACTAGCCTACCATGTATTATTATATATTCTGATCACAGAATCAAAGGGGACCATTGCTATAGAAAAAAAAAAGATATTAAAATGATCAAGAAAATGTATTAAAAATAAAAATCCTTCACAAGAATAATGTACTATTGATAAGAAATGAGTGGGTAGCTTTAGCTAGAGATTAAATTGATAAAATCTACATAACTATGTATATCTATTTAATTATCGTTACTTCCTACCACGTGCGATTACAATGTTTTACCTAAGTATTATAAAATAAATTAACGCCAGAGACACTCAAAATGATTATTTTAAGTGTATAATTAGTTATCTTAAGCACCTATTTATTTTAAAGGGCTTGTTTACACTCAAATGACCTTGACTTGATTGCATTAACACTTCATTAACATAAAAAATACACGTCTTTTTACCCATGGGCGTAAAATAATTTTCAGCATTTTTTTAAATTAAATTAGATCCTGGGGTCGATTAGTGTTATTGAATTTGTTCTATTATTTATCGAATATTCACCTTAAATAAAATAAAAAGATGATTATGAAAATATGCGTGAATAAGAAGTAAGTAAGTATAATGTTTTAAAGGACTGAAGTTTCTTGCCCATTCTTCTCCATACAAAATTACCTTTTGAAAGGAGCAACTAGAACAAATTCTATCTTCTTTTAAATTTTGGCAAATTTTTTCAAAAGTGCCTATGTGGCTAATTGAAATAAATTATTTGACTTTGAATTTGACGGTCAAGAACTTCACTTCATAATGACTTAACTGTAAAATTGCACTGATTTCACAATCCTCACTTAATGAAGTCTCCTTGAACGAAATCGCAAGGTTCTGTTTGCGAACAGTCACAATTGGTTCACCTGACATAACTCGCGTAGTGTGCAAATCATTTATCTATAACATAAAAATGATGTGCTAGATGATTAAAAATGTAGATCCGCAGATACGGATCCGAATACGGATAATTGGCGTCAAGATCCGCGGCTACGGATCTTTCTTACTCAATCGGTGTCAGTGCGCATGACCCTAAAACGATAGTTAACGCCACTTGAAGCTTAGTATTTGATTTTCAGAAATAAAAAAAAAATTGATTGTTTAATAATATATTATTTTTATCTAATTATCTACAAATAGTAGAATTATAAGAAGCTAAGTCAAAGGCAGCATAAAAAATCTGACACCAGGTTAGAGACTCACACGAAAAGAGAGAGATTGAATCTATGTATTAAAAATTAACAAGATAAAAGATCCGTCAAAAATGTAACGGATTGTGATACTGATCTTTTTTTCCCGCGGATATCCACGAATACGGATCCGGATATCCGGAACATCATTATTATATGTATACATAAACTCACGCTTTCTTCCCATAAGGGTAAACAGAAACTACAGAACACCACCTGGTACGATCCTAACATACCTACTCCTTTTGAACGAGTTGTGGAACTCAGATGGAGTTCGGCAGGACACCTGTCAAGGCGCACGCGCAGTGATAACAGGTGGGGTAAGGCAGTGACCGAGTGGCGTCCAAGGACTAATATTACATACATAAAAAATATTTTATATATGTTCCGTGAGCAAGTGAAATGAATAATCACGTTGCATGCATATTTTAATAAATAGTTTTGTCATTTTGGTTTATTCTGCTGTACAATAAAACTGACACTTTATCCTTAATTATTATATATAAAAAAAAACATAAATCGAAGTCACTTTTCGCGTTGGTATGTGTGATCGCGTTGTTCTTCTAAACGACGCATTTTCAATACCATTTAGAGTATTTATTCCAAAATGATTTTTTGATAAGTATAATAAGCAATAATTAAAAAAAAAAACAATGTTTTCCGGGCGGGTCTGTAGTTTACATAAATTATATATTATGCTAAATGTCTCATGTAATTATTATTATTTATTAAATAGCCCAAGTAAAAAAAACTGGAACATTAGATTATTTTTTCATTGCTATGTGGTCTTTACTACTTATTTAGCACTTAAAATATTGAGTGTTTGAATAGATAGACCTTACCAGCATTCACATTTGTATCATGAAGGGCGAAATTATCTATACTCTATACTCATATTATAAAGAGGAAAGATTTGTATTTTTGTGTGTATGTTTGTAATGAATAAACTCAAAAAAATACCGTGCCGATTTCAAAAATTCTTTCACCATTAGAAAACTTAGTTTTCAGGGAGTAACATAGGCTACTTTTTATCCCGGGAAAAATAACGGGTCCCGCGGGAAAGACCACGGGAGCGAAGCCGCGGCAAAGTGCTAGTAAGAAATGAAAGGGACAGTACTGCTTGATGTGACGGATGTACAGGGTGAACTTAGTTATCCGTGGTTGCTAGGCGACGCTAATCAATTTGTACCGGTCGGCAAGGGAGGAGCCCCCTAGGGTTTTTGTTGTACTCAACGGAAACAGCAAGTCAATCTCTTCTGAATGTGTTGTTTATTGACTTATTTCCAACATTCAATCGTAATTATTATTAATATTATAAATGCGAAAGTGAGGTTGTTTGTGACGCTTATACGCTAAAAGAGCTGAACGGATTTGGATGGACAAATAGTCTTCTTTTTTTAAGGGTGGGAAATCATCAAATGACCTTCTCCCGCGCTGTGTGGAGCGAAAGGGAATGTCAGACTCTTACTGACTAAAACCTATCCACGTTCCTTCCTTAGCCGTTTATGTTCCGGGGTAGCGGTAAGCCTTTCGGACAACCCCGCTTAAGATAAGTAGCCTGAGACCTGGAGCACGACATAGGATACTTTCATCCTAGATTGCAGACGAATTCGCGGGCAACAGCTGATTACCCATTGCTGTATTAAGTAGGAACTTCGAGCAGCATTATGCACCTAGGTAGGTACAGCCGTACAGGTCAAAGTTCGAATCCATTGATTCGCATTTACTTACTAAGTTTAATCAAGCAAGCATTTAATTACCCTTATCATAAGGTGTTTTAAACAACTAATTATTTCGTACCGATTTTACTTCCTACTTAATTAAGGAAACAAGTTATTATTTTAACTGAGTGCGAGTTTAAGAGCTCTAATAATAATCTGTAACTGTTATAAAAAATTGACTTTATAACTTTATACATACGAGCTATTTTAACTAGAAGCAATGAGGACAGTTCATCTGACGATACGATGTTTCGAATGCTCTAATTCATGATTTTAGAGGTAATTAGTTCGAGTTGATAATAAAATATTGCTGCTATCTCGTTTAGCAATAAAAATCAATCAATGTTTTAAGTTCAAAAAATAAATGATAATAATTTTGAAACGACATTCGTATACAAAACAATAATATTTATTTATCAAAACATTTTTTCCCTGCCTCTGTATCTTTCAAATGATTTCAGGACATCGCAATATTTTCCTTCACCACTTAGAGTTCTTACAGACGAACGGCAAGTTGTGAACGGCAGAGGCTACTTCAGCCGTCGCCACCTGTTGACGACAGTCGTCAACGCGTCGGCGGCAGCAGTCAATACGTCGACGGCTGCCGCCGACAGGTGGCGACGCTTGCAGTTGTGGCGTGTTTCATCCGCAAGCGTTGTCGCCTGTCGACGGCAGCCATTGTCGTCTGTCGGCGGCAGCCGTCGACGTATTGACTGTTGCCGCCGACGCGTTGACGACTGTCGTCGACAGGTGGCGACGGCTGAAGTAGCCTCTGCCGTTCACAACTTGCCGTTCGTCTGTAAGAACCCTTATTGAGAGCGAGGCAGATACGAAGACATGTGATATCTTCCAACCCGTAATGGGCCCGGTTGATGACGGCCCACTCCCTCTCAGATATGGGCGGCTTCTGTCCTAGTAGTGGGAACATTTTAAGCTGATTATTAATTACTAGCACTTTACCCGCGGCTTCGCTCCCGTGGTCTTTCCCGTGGGACCCGTTATTTTTCCCGGGATAAAAAGTAGCCTATGTTACTCCTAGAAAACTAAGCTTTCCAACACGGTGAAAGAATTTTTAAAATCGGTCCAGTAGTTTTTGAGCCTATTCATTACAACCAAACAAACAAACAAAGTTTTCCTCTTTATAATATTAGTATAGATTATTGTATTACACAATAATATCATAAAGGCAAAAGTTTGTGAGTAAGTGTGAGTTTGTATGTTTGTCCGTTATTCACGCTCAAACGGCTGAACGGATCTGAATGAAACTTGGCACAGAGGCAGTATATGACCTCGATTAACACATAGGATACTTTATATCCCGGCAGTACGTTCCCATGGGTTAATTTCCCCAACTTCCACGCGGGCGAAACTGCTGGTACCTAGCAGCCAGTCTTTTATATTTTTAACTCTTCATTTTGACGACGCTGCCGACACTTGGGTCATCGCTATCATGTCTTTACATAGTAATGTTATAAACAGTAAAATAGCTGCTGCTCGCGTTGATATTGGAAATGTTTATACAAACTTCCACCCCCATTTCATTCTTTTACGGGGGGAGTTTCCTAAAATACTTTCTTAGCTTACGTCTTCTACAACCCTCCGAGCTCATAAAGGTGTAAAAATGACTTTTTACAAGGTCAAAGTCATTCCGGAACCTTTATGAGCTCGGAGGGTTGTATTAATGATTTTGATGATTATAATTCTGTAACTACATACCTACGTCTTACAGCCGCGAATCAAATGTTCATCAACATACAACCTGTCACTGGCCTGCAAATTGCAAAAAACTTAAGATTTGAATTTCGCGGGCTGGTTGGATGATTTGCCATAATTAAATTAAGCAGGCCCATATACCTATGTATACATCACGCTTGCTGTCATAGAAGGGATAGGCAGAAGTGTATCCATAGTAGTACAAGTACACCTACATTTCGCCATGAATGTTACTCTGAAGAAATATTAGCTTAATACGTAACTAAGTACCTACTTTGTTTTTTAAGAAATAGACAATTTCGGGCCATTTAAATTGAACAATTTATACGGCCCAAGGAAATCCTCAAATGTACCCATGAAAGAATTTTAACAATTAAGTATTGTGACTTTTCAGGATTAATGTCTTAGAAGTCCGCCCGCCCATCGTCTGTAGGTAGATTTCCCGCCCGCCCGTGACGCCCTACAGTCGGCCTCGGTTTACTACATAGTCATTTTACCACAGTAGGTACTCTTATATAATACTTACTTATGTTTAACCTCATAGCTTCATTACGTTTAACTCATAAACAAACCAACAATAACTAAAGTTATGAATAATCAAGGATTTATTGTAACGGAGAACTTCCGATGCTAATAGGATCCCGGTAAATTAATGAAATAGTTACCATAGCTAATTATACGAATGTTTATTAAAACATTCTAACCTCAATAGAGTACTAGCACAATACAACGTTACTACTACGTCAGCGCTCAGTTTGTGTTTTGCAGCAAAATTCTTATCATTTATTTCCAAATTTCAGTAATGTAATCCGGCTAAATCTAATCGGCTACCGCAACGATGTTTGGCGACGCTTCCAAGAGCATCTCTACGCGGCAGGGTTCCCGCGGTACGCTAAAAGTGGCCTACGTGACTGTGGACCGCCGTGCAATGGCGCCTGATGCCAAGCGATATACACCCTTATCGACACACTCGTGGCCACAATATTAAATACAAAAATTCCGTAGACAATGCAACTTTAACGTTCAATATCACTCTCTAACGGAATAAACCTCAAGATGTTATATAACGCTGTAAAATATAAAATAACACGTGTTTAAAAAGTGTCCGATCAGCTGATTCTCCCCTTGTACTCACCCCAGGAGTGCGCCAACCCCACGGACAGCGCTACCAACGCCAGCACACACTGCGTTCTACACATTTTATTTCATAAAATAATACAGATCCGTACAGATAAATGCACATTTAGTTTGCAATACGTTGTACGAGTTTCACTGGAGGTAGATGGCGCGCGCGACGCTCGCGACCACCTCCGTCTGTTGCTTTTGAGAAACTAAATCACTATATTACTATACTCTTTGAACTAAATCAAATTGCAAAACGCCGGTCGGTTTGCCGCGTACACGAAACGAAATCTAAATAGGTCCATTAAAAAAATCGCGCATGACAGTCATGGCGATCTTATCAGAGACAAGGAGGGTTTGTCAAATAAAACCGGCTTTATTATTTATTTTGGGTATTAACAGGGGTATTGGAATTTTACTTAATTACAATGTCGTGTGAGAATTCGGATTTAAGACCAAGTTAAAGTTTTTCGCAGATTAATTGAATTAAATATAATTATTACAGAAAGTTAAATTAAACTTTCTCGTCCCCTTTTACATGGGATGATTCGACTTTTAGCTTGTGGAATGTAGGTGTAGGTACTATAGGTACAGACGCCAGCACATCAAGCTATCCCTAACTGTCAAATTTTCTCAATTAAAAATGAACCTTACGTCCTTGCAATAAAGTTGAAATACTATCAAAGAAATTTGACAGTTTCTGGTAACTTGATGTGCTGGCCTCTGTACATCTCTGCCCAACCCATCAAGAAAATAATGCCTTATCTAAAAGCTGAAGAGTTTGTTTGTTTGAATGCGCTCATCTCTAAAACTACTGGTCCGAATTGAAAAATTATTTTTGTGTTGGATAGTCCATTTATCGAGGAAGGCTATAGGCTGTAATATGTAACATCACCCTACGACCTATAGGGAGCAGCTAGTGTTACATAATGTGTTACGTTGAAATTTCTATGAAAAGGAAGGCTAGGCACTGTTGTAAATAGTTTCCATGAACTTTTTTTAATGTTTATTCATTTTTTTAGTAGGTAATCGTTATCTTATCTAGTCAAACAATGGTAACTGGGTCATATTGATAGTCACCAATTAAAATAACATAAAACGGATGACTCTCATTAAAGTTAATAAGCGGATGTAAGTGAAATAGTGAATGTTACCTTCTTTAAAACAAATGGACAATGGTTTGCAAAAAAAATCAAGGACGCATAAAATTGCTAAATAGTTTTTGGCACTATGAATTTTACTGCAGTTTAATTTTATTTTTCAAAATATAATAAGTATGGGAAAGGTATCAATAGTACACACTGGCCTTTGAATTGCGGTTTGCCTTTATTTTCCAATAATCTCTTCCGAATCTCTCAAGTCGGCCAATAAAGGCAAGAATGAGGTGGGAACTTCTCCCGGGAAGTATTATTAGCAGACATTTTGTTTAATAACAATAGTCTTTAAAACGTCTCTCTTTTTGGGCTTAGCCGCAGTTGAGCAAGGATTAGCCATATTCGCAACAATTACAATTAGGGTTGCCACCCGTACTCTAAAATATAGTATTGTCCTTTTTTTTGTGCAGGTGTACTTTGTAATCTATGACATCAATAAAGTAGGTACCTATATATTTATTTATAGATATATAGATAGATAGTAGATCGTTTATAGATATTTATTTATTATTATATTTATAGTTTGTGAATGTGTATTCTTAATGAAATAATTTCCTATTGCACCTATCTCTGCATCACCCAAATGTTAATTGGTAGAAAATGCCTATGGCATTAAGTCCGCCTCTGTACATTTCTGTGCTTAAAGTATTAAATAAATAAATAAATAAAGTATTCTAATTACGTAACTGCCTGTAACTTTTTTCTCTTTTATGAATATAAAGTAGAAAGATAAAAGGAACAAACCTTCCTTAAACTTAATTGAGTAGGAAAACACACAAAATAGATTTTACCCCTTTAATCAACATTATTGATTGATGAGGTAAAATCTATTTGTAAAATTGTATTATTTTCGTGATTTCCTCACTTAAATACTTATTAAGTATAGGTACATGCTATTTAAGGTGGTGACTTCAGTGATTAATTTCAGAATTGGGTATTTGAAAGGGTAGTCAATAACGTTGCTTTTTATTTATGAACTGTCAAAACGCGGAATTTATACGTGATTTCTATGAAATAACTTTCTGTGACAAAGTGACGTCACAGATTTTTAGGATCAAATGGAATACTTATTAGCATTAAATGCAATTTTACATTTATATCTTCGCATTATATTTAATTTCTGCACGGTGGTGGAAGTTTTTAAGACGAGCGGTTTTTTATCTATGTTATGTTTTATCTATTTTTTTTTTTTTGACCATTTTAATTAGTCAATTGATGATTTTGAAATAGAGCTCTGTGGTCCACGTCTGTGTGTAACAAAACCAGAATAAGCTGGCAACTGGCAGTATAGGGTTCAATAGAATTGAACCCTATACTGCGCCAGGCCAGCTAAAGGTCAAAGTGTTGCCACTGATGTGCAACTGTACCTATACAGCACATTTGTGTGTATTATGTACAGAGGCCAGCACATCAAGCTACCCCAATCTGTCAAATTCTTTTGATAGATTTTCAACTTTATTACAAAAGCATAAGGTTCATGTTTAATTGGGAATAATTGACAGTTTGGGATAGCTTGATGTGCCGCGACTGTACCTACTATAAAGCTACCATTTTACTGATTACGTCTTACATTGAATTGAATGTGCCCTGGCGGCTGAGAGCATATCATGCTCCCTGTAATCTCAGTGATGGTGGCGCGTGTGTTGGATCATTTAGCTCCCTTCAAAATGGTTGAGCTGAATGGTGCTAATCCATGCGTCATGTTCGTGAATGGGCGCCGTCAGTAGGGACTGGTCACCTCTTAGCTGCAACGGCTCTTTTAAAGTTTAATTTAAATTTGAATTGTTTTTTTTTTGTTTTAAATCTTTTAATTATGGACGCTTTCTTACGTTCTGCATCGTTCTCACAATTTCAACATGAATTATGTAACCCAGATTTTGTAAACATTATTGATTTAAAAGAGTGTCCATGGAGTTTCTTGCCCGTTTTTCTCTATATCTACCTACTGCTTTGGAATGGGCAACTAGCTTCGTCTGCTTTCTGACTGACTGACCTCTTGACAATTCAAAAGTGCCTGTAATTGGTTTATTTGATATTAAATTAGCTTTTGCCAGTGGCTTCGCCCGCGTGTATGTAGGAAATTATCCCACCGGAACCGTACATTTTTCCGGGATAAAACGTAGCTTATATGCTATTCTAGACTATAATCTGTCTTTGTGCTAAGTTTCAGCCAGATCCGTTAAGTTTTTGAGTTTATTCGTTACAAACATACATACAAATCTTTCCTCTTTATAATATTAGTATAGATAAATGCTTTGAGTTTGAGAGCGTTTTAGGCATGGCACCACGCATTTATAATAAATTACCAGATGTAATAAAAAACCTGAATGTTACACAATTTAAAAACAAACTAAAACTATTATTAAGTAATTGAAAAGTGTTACTATACGACTGATGAATTTTTAAATGATAAACTAATATAGTGCCTTTTTGTTGTGACTGTGACGTATTGTAATTTATGATAATTAATTAAACATTGACTTGTAATTATTCCATATTGTGACATTTTTATTTTTTAATTCATTAATCGTATTTCTGTTAATTTTGACATGTTTAGTATGTATAATTCTCACATTTTTTAATTTTATTTCTCTAACATATATTTGTACGCCTCTTGGCATGACATAGCGACCTGCCTTTTATGTAATATCTTTAAATACTACCTATGTTATACAAATAAAAATGATTTGATTTGATTTGATTTGATTTGATTTGAGTATACAGTGTTTTTGAAACGGTCCTGAACCATTCGATTTTGAGAACGATCTGTGTTTGATGTTTCTTCAGTGTTACAAAGTGGAACGTGCACAGTTTTGGCGTGCACTTGTCCCACTAATTGATTTAGATGGGGCAAATTAACTAGGTATCAGTTTATTTCAATGCAAATAAAAATATTCTATTCTATTGTATTGACTTTGTCCCTCACTCTTTCTTTCATCTTATAGTCTCATTACTTTGAAATCACCAATTTGTAAATAATTGAGTAGGTAACAGTTTAGTTAAAGCTTGTATTTGGGATAGCAAAGTGTTAAAAAAAATGGTCATTTGTACAAAACCGGACATTTATTTTTTTACCTTTCTTTAAGTATATTTAATTCTAGATTTGAAAAAAAAAACTAAATCCGAACGGAGGGAAATCCTAGTTAGAGTAACATAATTAAGTGCATTTGTTTTGTGGAATATATTTGAAAAAACAAGATGGTTTCGTCAGTTCAGATTTTGGGCCCGCGCTGACCCGTCAAAATATACTTGTACAGCAATAGGTTGTTGAGGCTTGAAAATGCGTTGTATCAATGTTGATATAACAATTTGACAGCGGCTTCTGTGACTATTGGTGTTTGTGTTTCGTCGCAAGTGGCTTAAAAACTTGTTTTTAAAACACCACTTGGCACTCCGCCTTGGTTTGACCTATGTATTAGGTCTTTAGATCAGCGCCAAAGGTTTTTCTCTCCTACAAGCTATGGGCCCGATGGGAAATCCTACCGGCAAATAAGGCAAACTTTTATCCCATTTTAGGGGGAAATTCGGAACTGGGTGCACTTTAAGGGATGAATTATTTAAATCTATTCATAATACTACGGCTACTGATAACACGAACTAAACATTGCGCGTTCTCTTTCGCACACAGCTAGACATCTCCCTGTACAACAGAAGGCGCGCGAAATGTGGTTCGCATTATCGCGACAATGTAGCCGTAGTATTACAATAAGCTCACTTTCGTTTTATTAAGAACTCTGTACAAATTTCATGCTTCTAGACCCACAGGGTTTAAGCGGGATTGGCTGAAAGGGTTACCGCTACCCCGGAACATAAAGGGCTACGGAAGGAACATGGATGGGTTTTAGTCAGTAAGAGTCTGACACTCGCTTCCGCTCCACCCAGAGTGGGAGGAGTCATTTGATGATTGCCCAGCCTGGGCAGCATTAAAACTCTGACACCAGGTTAGTCACAAACCACACAAAAAGAGAAAAAGAAGAGTTCAGTAGCACGCCTACTTAATCTTTCATTATCTCTTAAAAAAAAATATTTGAATTAATCGAACATTTTGAAAGGTCGATTGCTGCCAGTTATTTTCTAACCAACCAGCTAGGTTCCACAAAAAGTTTCACCTAGACTCTACAGAACGGTACCCACATAACAATATGTAACCCACAGATAGAACGGATATAGGTAATAGGTGTCATTACCAAACGTAGGACAATGTCATAAAACAAGATCTAGATCACAACGATAATGGCTGACGGACTTCCGGTCACGATTGAACAGTTCCGGCTCCACTTCCCTATTGGTCTGAGATTTCCGAGACCCGAGAAACTGGCTATTAGGTAACTAAAATAAAAGCTGCTTTGTGAAGGATTTTATTACTAGGGCCGATTTCACTATTGACACTGAACGCGATCAACACATCTAAACAACGTTTAAGAGCTGTCAGCGTGATAACATCATGGTTGCGGAATATTGACAGTTACAGCTCTTGAACGCAGTTTAGAGGTTTTATTCAGCTTATTGGTAAAATTCAGTAAATGAACGTTCATTTACTCATTTTACTTCTTTACGTTTTTCATCATTCAGAGTGGAGGGTTTCAACATTCAGGTTACAGCTACCATGGAACATAAAGGGCTTTTTTTTTTAAGGCTGGGAAATCATCCAATGACTGCTCCCGCTCTGGGTGGAGCGGAAGGGAGTGTCAGACTCTTACTGACTAAAACCCATCCATGTTCCTTCCGTAGCCCTTTATGTTCCGGGGTAGCGGTAACCCTTTCGGACAATCCCGCTTACCCGGCAGACTTGGCCCTGAGGGGCCCCTTTATATGCTGACATCTCTTTGAGGCACGCTTGGAACATAATATACGCGCCGTGCGGCACGGGCCTGGTGCTGATCGGACGGTGGGTCACCCATTACTCACCGTCCGCAGGCCCGCGCCTACGGTGGCCGGGAGTCGTCACGTGAACATAAGGGCTAAGGAAGTAACATGGATGGGTTTTAATCAGGTCATTTGATGATTTCCTACACTCAAAAAAAAAAAAAAAGTTCACTAAGGAATCATTTTTTTCACATTTGTAATTAAGTACCTACGTAAGTAACATCTTAAAGATCTTTTGAGTTCAGGCGCCGGGGAAGCTGGTGAGTCGCTTCTGAAAGAGCTTGCGGCCCTGATTCACCTCATGCTCACCGGCGGTGTGACCGAGGCCGTCGTCGACGTCTTATACGGGGCCAACCTGTGTACCTTGCGTAAGAGGGACGGCGGCATTCGTCCCATTGCTGTTGGCTGCACCTACAGGCGTACGGCAGCCAAAATATGCTGTAAGCTGAATAGCGAAACGCTTACAGCTAAGTTTCAGCCCCTGCAGCTTGGTTTTGGTTCGAAAGGGGGCTGTGAGGCTGCCGTGCATGCCCTTTCCACCTTTTTAAAGTGCAATAAAGGTGAGGTCATCCTCAAGGTTGACGTTAAGAATGCCTTTAATTCTGTCTACTTTGTTGGCCGAAGTGAAAAAGGAACTTCCCGAAATTTATGGTTTTATGTGGCAATGTTACAGGTACCCGTCAAAATTATTATCAAAGAAAATGTTTTGGAATCTGCAGTTGGTTGCCAACATGGTGACCCTCTCGGGCTAGTCATTTTCAGTTTGGCTATTCATCCAATTATTCAAAAACTAAATTCGAAATTTAACGTGTGGTATTTGGATGATGGAACGCTAGGAGGTGACGTAGACACGGTTTTCAAAGATTTACAACTCCTGAAAGAACAATTTAAATCTATTGGCTTGGACCTTAACGGATCAAAGAGTGAAATTTACCTTTCTGACATTACCGACAGACAGTTGACCCTAGAAAAATTTAATGCAATAGCTCCACAAATCAAAATTTTAGAAAAAAGTTCACTTCACCTCCTAGGTTCCCCAGTTTTGGAAGACAGCTTTTCTCCTTTCATCGACGAAAAAATCAAAAACTTCAACGACATTTCAGACAGACTTTCCAAAATTAATTTGCATTCCGCATTCACCCTGATGGCCTGATTAGATACTGTTGTTTTGGCCCAAATTTTATATACTTTCTACGTTCTTCCCCTTTATGGAAGCAACCTCATCTCTTGGACAAAATTGACCAAATTATTCGCAGCACATTAACATCCATTTTAAATGTGGCCTTGGACGACCGAGCGTGGCTGCAAGCCACACTGCCCATTCGTTTTGGCGGCCTCGGCGTCCGCAAAATTAACAGCATTAGCTTCCAGCGTTCCTGTCCTCTGTCCACAGCACTGAAAAGTTGACCGGGAAAATTTTAGCACCTTCCCTGGTTGATTCTGAAGTGCCGTGCTTGACCGACGCGATGAACGCTTGGAAAATGGCTTGCCCAAACACAGATCGGCCCGTGAATCCATCTTCCCAGAGGCAGTGGGATGAGCCGCTCTGCAGGTTGGTACGGAATAATCTTATTAATACGTTCACCAATACTGCTGAGCGTGCCCGCCTGCTGGCTGTGGGTGAGTGGGAGTCGGGCCTCTGGCTTCAGGCGCTACCGTCACCCAACATAGGTACCATGCTGTGTGACACCACCTTCCGGGTCGCTACCTGTCTGCGTCTGGGCGCTCCTTGCGTGGCTCCGCATCGCTGCCAATGCGGTGAAGATGTCGACTGCCTCGGACACCATGGCTTATCCTGCAGTAAGAGTGCTGGCCGGTTGGCACGGCACGCCAGCATCAATGACATCATCCGTCGTGCTCTTGTCACCGCCGAGGTGCCAGCTGTTTTAGAACCCAAGGGCTTGGCACGCGACGATGGGAAGAGACCAGACGGAATGACACTGATGCCTTGGAAGGTAGGTAGGCCTTTGGTGTGGGATGCAACGTGTGTCGGCACCCTTGTGCCATCCCATCTTCCTAGTACGGCGGGCTGTGCAGGAGCAGCCGCTGCTGGTGCAGAAAACCTCAAACGGCGCAAATACTCCAACCTTGTTGGGAATTACATGTTCGAGCCGTTTGGGGTTGAAACACTAGGGCCATGGGGTCCGAGTGTCCACTACGTTTTTCGAGATATCGCCAAGCGGTTGATCGACTCTTCACGTGACCAGAGGGCTGGCCTATATTTTGGTCAAAGAATCAGCATTGCCATACAACGCGGCAATGCTGTCAGCCTTTTGGGAACTTTTCCTGTTGACAGCGTTGTGGACGAATTTTTTGATGCTTTTGATTATTTTACATATTATTTCTGTACATATTATTATGAATATTTAGATTTAAAATGTAAATTAGTACCTACGTGATTCAACAATTCATTCCGTTAATAATAACATATCATCTCGCCTTATTTCTCCGAGGAGTTAGGCAGTACCCAAAGTAGGTACATCCACATGTCGGCAATTATGTTTATTGTTTAAGTCCTATGTAATATTGCTATCAACCGGGCACAAATCCAGACTCCGAACTTCTACCGAAAAATTCCTAATGGAGAAACCCAATAGCACTTTGCCCTACCTGGAAATCGGACCAAGGATCTTGTGCTCAGCAATAGTTTGCGACCAGTACACCCACACAGGCGCCAGGGAAGCCTGCGAAATTTAATTTTTTATTGCAATTTGCAGGTTTCAAGTTGTATGTTGATCAAATAATAATTAACGGCCGTTGCCAGTATGTATGTACAGAATTCTAATCATTAGATTTGTAAATATAACTCTCAATCTCAAAGTTAGAATCACTCTCAAATGTCATGATTTCAAGTGCATCGTAAAAAGAAATATATGGTTAGTAAAGTTAAATATCTAGCTAATTTATGTATCATATTTATATCTAAGGACATTGAACTTTGTGTCTACTCGCATAAATTGCATTGCATGACATATTTCCTACTTAATTCAAGTTGGTAATACGTCATACTCACAATGACAATTAAGGTTATTCTTAAGTAATTGTCACTATCTAATACGGAATTAACTTCTGAATTAAATTGTCACCATGTCGTAGATTTAGATCAAAAGGGGATATCAATATTAATCTATCGTACTTACTGAAAAGGGGAACGTATCTACTTTTTTTCTAAGTTGGGAAATCATCAAATGACGCCTCCCGCTCTGGGTGGCGCGGAAAGGAGTGTCAGACTCTTACTGACTAAAACCCATCCATGTTCCTTTCTTAGCCCTTTATGTTCCGGGGTAGCGGCAACCCCTTTGGACAATGCCGCTACTGGATTACTGGTAATGTGTAGATTATATGTCATTGCGTGTACAAACGCTTAATAACTTGATGAAATAACTAAATACGATTGTAGCGACATCTATAACGCCATGCGTACGGACTACACTGACAATAGACTATTTGAAACGGTCAAAAAGAAAATATCACATAGAAAACTTCCATCATCTTACCGAAATTAAATATGATGAATGTAATGTATGTAAAATTGCTTTTAATGCCAGTATTCCATTTGATTCTAAAAATCTGTGATGTCACATTGTTATATTGCATACGAATCACATACAAATTCCGCGTTTTCACAGTTCTTAAAAAGTAACGTTATTGACTACCCTTTCAAATACCCAATTATGGAATAATGGCCTTTATGGAAAGATCTCAATCGACTACGTACCCAAGTACGCCACTGCAGGTACAATCTGTCGAAGTCGGGAATTACTAACCAACCAACACCCAGTGCGATTGCGGCGCTTCTGACCAGACCATGCCCCACCTGCTGGAGTGTCTTAAGTGCCCGTTCACCTGCACCTCGGATGACCTAAAGAATGTTACTGATGCCGCGATCAATGTACCAACCTACTGGGTTCATTCAATTTAATAACATCCTTAAAAAGTACCATTGACACAAAAGGAAGAAGAAGACTGACAATAATTATCATAAAACCACGCGATTCAGAGAGTAGTTACATTATGCTTTTTATTCCACTGGTAGTCGCTTCCTAATTCTAATTTACTGCCTTATTATTAAAACTGGAGCTAAAGGTAAAATAGGCTTTGCAGGTGGATGACCAAGAAAAACGATAGATGGATGGAAACTCTGGCCAAACTGAAGGAAATCTCGCGCGGGATGCGGGACGAAATGCGTTCGCGATGATTTTCAGTGAATGATTTCCAGAAGAGTCTAACTTACTTGGAGTAAGAAGGCGTAAAACTGAGCCAAATCATCGAGTAACTTCATATTCATTAACAATACTTCACACGATCCCCCATATATACATTTAATTTATGAAAGCGACATCTGTTAGTTCATTAGTAAGTTATTTGTGTTTGTATGTTGGTACGTTCCATAAGCTAGATCAGCTGAGGAGCGACAGTTGACACAGTTTTCATATGTAATAAATAGATGGCGGTAGTAGTTTCAAACTAAAGACAAAATTAACAACATTTCAGTTACCTACTGAAATGAAATGATATTAGGTCTACAAATAAGACAACAGTATTTTCTTTTGTTGTTATACAACGATAAAAAGGAGGAAGTTATCAAGTGGACACATTTATTTTAAGACTTGTCCGTCGCTAGAGAAATACACGTAATGTTGCATATTATTTTCTGTTGCTTGATAAGCATTTACGCGATAGATTTTTTTTTTTTTGATGCTGAACGATGTCCGTTTTGCGCGGATGTGACGCATATTTCGCCTTAACTTGTTTTTATTGCGTCATGTTTATTGCGTTCATGTTATTGTTTGCCGCAAATAAACGTATTTTCTTTCTTTTCTTTCGATTAGCCCTTTATTTTTTCAAGGATGGGATCTCATCCTATGACTCTCTCCGCTCTGGGTGGAGTGGAAGAAAGTGTCAGACCCTACTGACTAAAACCCATTCATGTTTCCCTCCTTAGCACTATATTTTCCGGGGCTGCGCGAGAGCAGCTAAGAAATGACTATTCCCTGCTGATGGGGCGGCCGTTCACGAACATGACGCATGAATTAGCACCATTCAGCTCAACCATTTTGAACGGCACTAAATGATCAAACACGCCACCATCAGCGAGACCATTTTTTTAAGTCAACAGAGAGTGCTTATCAGATTGAACAACTTTTGCTAAGACGTCATTCCTATATGTGTTATGGTGTAGCTAGGCTCTTGGAGTTCCACAACAGGTGTTCCAGATCTTCAATTTTTATACGTCAACAGAGAGTGCTCATCAGGCTGAACAACTTTCGCTAAGACGTCATTCCTATATGTGTTATGGTGTAGCTAGGCTCTTGGAGTTCCACAACAGGTGTTCCAGATCTTCGATTTTTATAAGTCAACAGGAAATGTCCATCAGACCGAACAACTTTTGCTAAGACGTCATTCCTATATGTGTTATGGTGTAGCTAGGCTCTTGGAGTTCCACAACAGGTGTTCCAGATCTTCGATTTTTATAAGTCAACAGGAAATGCCCATCAGACCGAATAACTGTTGCTAAGACGTCATTCCTATATGTGTTATGGTGTAGCTAGGCTCTTGGAGTTCCACAACAGGTGTTCCAGATCTTCAATTTTTATACGTCAACAGAGAGTGCTCATCAGGCTGAACAACTTTTGCTAAGACGTCAATCCTACATATGTTATAGTGTAGCTGGGCTCTTGGAGTTCCACATCAGGTGTTTCAGATCTTTAAATTTATTCTCTCAGCAGAAAATGCTCATCACGTGGAAAAATTTTTGCTAAGGTATCTTTTTTGTATCTCTTATAGTTTAGCTGGTCAGTTGCGGTTTTGCATCAGGTGTTCAAGTTTCCAAGATAAATTATAGCCTATATGTTGCCCAGACTTAATACCTATACAACAAAAAAAAACATTCAAATCCGTCCAGTAGTTCCGAAGATTAGCGTGTACAAACAAACAGACATACAGAAAGACAAATTTTTTTTTTGGATTCGTGCTCTATTACTGTTTCTAAACCCCCCTCAATTATTATTTTTTTAATATATTCTATGTACAGACACAGTTTTTTTACTGTTTTATTATAGATAGATAGATAACATTTGTTTGTGAAATTAACAATGTTTGGGTACTTGCAAAATAAATTGGTTTTCCCGATTCGTGTCGGGGACCCTACCTACACCGTTGTTTTCGTCTTAAAAGCACCCGCAGACAGGCGCGACGCGACACTATTAAACAATTTCTATGAACTTCACGGAAATTGTTCTACCAGAATCGCGACACACGGTGGCGTTGCGCTTTTATGCGTGAGACTTAAAACGGCGACCCACTCGAATTGGGTACCTACAAGGAAATAATGGAAATAATACCTTATCAACTAAGTAAATAAAAATAGTGTCTATTGTGGTTAACTAAGCCGTTTTGTTTTTGCAAAACATGAACATTACTGGACAAATATGACGAAAAATAGGGAAAGGTCACCGAGTTATCTGAGTAGAATATCCATTTAGGTATATTACGGAGAATTCTTAGCTCCCGTCCCTTATCACTATGCCAAAGACCTGTATATAATATAAGTTGTGAGAATCTAGCGGTTGACTTTAAAATCAAAAGAGCAATCACCAGCGGTGGTTGTTCTATCTGCTTTTGTTGAAATAACTTTGAATTGGAGAAGTATAAAATGTGTAGAACGGAGTTTGTTCTGGCTACGGTAGTGCTGTACGTGGGGCTAGTACACTCCTGGGGTGAGTACGAGAACTTCTTTATTTTCTTTTGTTGTCTATTATCTGCCTAGCCTTTTCCCAACTATATTGGGGTCGGCTTTCAGTTTAATCGGATGCAGCTGAATATCAGTGTTTTACATGGAGCGACTGCCTATCTGACCTCCACAACCCATTCAGTAACTGGGTAATACGTTACCCCTTGGTGAGACTGGCTGTCAGTACAGGGTGCTCTAAGGTGGTATTTTCTAACATTTTAAATAAATCCGTAATAATAACGTTTAGTGGAAATATAATGTCTTCATGAAACGAAAACCGTGAAATATGCCAACTTTGCCAATCAAGGTATCTTTGCACTAAAATAAATGTATAAGCAAATACGCTAAAATAAGAAAAAAAAACTCCACATTATTTGAATAAATGTTGCCATAAAACTATATTTTTCTGAATGTGAAAGCGTATATATGTGTGTTAAATTAATGTCACCATTGTATCGCCACGCCACGTTGTTTAAGTTTAATAAGTAAGGCTATATTTAACAATCAGGTTGAATATATTTTTGTTTCTTGTTACAGACATTGCCGTGACGTCAGGAGATGAACTAGATTTTTTTACCAATGGAACCAAAACACACTCTGCAGGCCATCAGTTTAGAGACCTCACAGCCTTAGCTTATGATGAAGTACACAACACGCTGCTATTCGTCGACAAACAGAGCGACAACGCCTCTATATTTAGTTATAATATATCTAGTGAAAAATACCAATTCTTAGTCAGGAGAAAAGCATACGAAAATATCCAGGGGTGTCGGGGGTGGACTGTATATTTTTACTTTAAATTAAACTCGGGATCGTACTTTAACACATATAATTATTCAGGAACACAAATAGCACTAGAACGTAACAGATTTACTAATATTTAACAAACTTGAACAGCAATAACGTAACTCTAACAATTTAAACTGACACACAAATAGACAACGAAATTAGCATAAAGACTCCAAACGTGAAAAACTCTTCAAATACACGGTCGCCCTGCTTATATACATTTTGAGCAGGGCGCAAGTAGTGGAGGGACTAATACATGGTCCGCCGCCCGTCCGCCTATTGTTTACCATTATTCAGTCGCGATTGCGGAGGGCGGCAGTTATGCGGCCCGACAAGTCTCGACTTGTCGGAACCTGTCCAGACCATGCATTAGCCCTTCTTACAACATCGCCTCTGTGGCGTCTGTGGTTGGGGGAATAAAACAAGCCCTACGATTGGTCTTAATTAACCCTATTACCAACTGTGTTTTTATTGATTTAATAATCGGTGTATACAATCATCATCACTTATATTCTAAAGCGTCGACGTCCGCAACATCCTCCCCCCGGCGCAGGGCTACCGAAGCCTATTCTTCCACGCAGAGGACGGCGAGCTTGGTGACTGGGCGCCGCAGGACACCCGCCGTTGTTCTTACGTCCGCTGACCGCACCTTGCCGTCGGGACCGACGTACACTGCGTCGATAGCCCCCCGGGGCCATGTTCCCCGCGGGAGGGAGGGGTCGATGATAACGACCAAGTCGCCGACTTGGAGAGGGCGGCGGTGGTCGTCGGCCTGCCCTCTGGGCACCAGGGTGGGCAGGTACTCTGCCACCCAGCGCCGCCAGAAGTTGTCAGCCAGCGCCTGGGCGGCCCGCCACTGCTTGCGGCTGGCCTCATCGCAGGGCCCAGCTACTGGCAAACCTGAGGAAGTTCTGAGCAAAAAATGGTTAGGGGTGAGGGCTTCGGGATCCCTGGGATCGACCGAAACATGGGTCAGAGGCCGAGAGTTGACTGCGTGTTCGGCCTCTGTCAGCAGCGTTGCCAGGACCTCCTCCTTGAGGGCCCGCTGGTGGAGGGTCGCCCCTAGTGCGGTCTTCACAGAGCGCACCAGACGCTCCCAGGCTCCCCCCATATGCGGAGCCCCTGGCGGAATAAATTTCCACCTCATACGGTGGTCGATGCCGAAGCGGGTGAACTCCGGGGACCACTCGCGGTAGGCGGCTCGCAGCTCTACATCAGCTCCCCTGAAATTCGTACCATTGTCGGAAAACATTATATGGGGCCAGCCCCTACGCGCCGCCATTCTTCTAATGGCCATCAAGGCCGAGTCTGTGGACAGACTCGACACCAGTTCCAAGTGGACCGCTCTGGTCGTCAGACAGGTGAATAAGGCCCCCCATCGTTTTTCGTGGCGCCTTCCGACGACCACTGTCATGGGGCCAAAGTAATCTACACCACAATGGGTGAAGGGCCTGGAAGTCGGTGTCAGGCGTTCTTTAGGGAGGTCTCCCGTTGTAGGCACTACTGGGGCGGCCTTCCGGACGCGACAAACTTGACACTGCCGCGCCGTGGCTCGCACCGTCGGTCTTAGGTTCACTACCCAGTAGCGCTGTCTCAATTCGTTGACCACGCGTTCGTTGTTGGCGTGGCCAGCTCGGCGGTGCTCGTGTTCCACTATCAGCCGTGCGTATCTATGTCGGCCGTGCAAGATCACTGGATTCTTTCCGGTTTCTGGGACCGCCGCGTGACTTATTCTACCTCTCACTCTTAGGACGTCTTCGCCGTCCAGGTAGGGGTCCAGCTTGTAGATGCTGCTGGACCTGGGTACTGGTTTCCCTTTCTTCAGCGTCTCTATCTCTTCCGAGTAGTGTTCGGACTGGGCTTGTTTCATCCATACTTGTTCTGCCCGTTCTATGAGGTCGACACTCAATGTGCTGGCCTTGTCCTTGCACTTTCGCGCGACCAATAAGAGAAGTGCGGTCGTACGTAGTAGCTTCTCAAGCTTCGAAAAGCGGCGTATATCTGGCAGGTGAGAAGGGTGCTTGGTCATCACCTCGGCCGCGGTGTACGTCACCTCTTCGCTTTCCTTTCGGGTCGCGCTGTCCTTGGCCTTCTCCTTCGGCCAGGACTCCTCGTCCATGTATAGGAACTCCGGGCCGACGAACCATCGGTCCGTGGCCTCCATTCTCGCCGTGTAATTCGGCCGCGTGGCGTCGTCCGCCACGTTACTATCCGTGGGCACCCACCTCCATTGGCTGGCGTCAGTAAGCTCGGCGATCTCGCCGAGGCGGTGTGCCACAAACGCCGTATACTTGATGGCGTCCTTCTCTATCCATCGTAAGACCGTCTGGGAGTCGGTCCAGTAGGTGACTCTACTGGGCTTGTCTCGGTGTTCCCTCTTGATCGTGTCTGCCAGTCGCGCGCCAATCACCGCGGCCTGCAGTTCTAGCCGCGGGATGGTGACAGGCTTCAGCGGGACGACTCGAGCCTTTGCCGCGACCAATCTCACTTCAACGGACCCGTCAGACTTTTGGGTCCTCCAATAGGCCGTCGCGGCGTAGGCTTGTTCACTGGCGTCGCAGAACACGTGCAGGTCGGCCACGTCGTCTGGTCCTCTACCGTAACACCTGGGGATGCGTAACTGTGTCGTCGCGTCCAGACTGGTCATCCATTCTTTGAAGTGCTGCGCGTCCTGTTCTGGGATAACTTCGTCCCATCCCACGCTCTGTCTCCATAAGTTCTGCAGCAGTATCTTTCCGGTGACCGTAAAGTGGCTGATCAGGCCCAGCGGGTCGTAGACCGCCATCACGGCTCCGAGAGCTTCCCTCTTTGTCGGCGGTCTGTCTCTCATTCTTACTTCCGGTGACAGCCGACTGAGTCCCGTGTTGAAACCTAGCTCGTCTGAGCCGGTCTGCCACAGTAGTCCTAAGGTCTTGTCGGTATCCTCAGGTCTCCGTCCGAGCTTGACCTCCTGGTCGCGCGCCTGTTTCTCAGGCGTTATGCCTCTCACGACCTCACATTCGTTGGAGCACCAACCTCGTAGGTTAAAGTGCGCGTTCTGGTGTATCTTCATGACATCGCGCGCTGTCTTAATCGCCGCTTCCTCGGTGGCGAAGCTGTCGACATAATCGTCCATGTAGTGGCTCGACGTGATGGCGCGCACGGCGTCAGGGTACTCGTGCGCGTACAGCTCCGCGTTGGCGTCTCTCACTGAGTGCGCGATGAAGGGTGAGCAGGAGGCTCCGAAAATCATTGAAGTCATTTTGTATCTCTTCGGCGGCTTTGTTCGATTATCACCTCGCCACAGGAACATCTGTGCCGCTTGGTCCTGCTCCCTTATTTTCACTTGGAGAAACATCTCTTCAATATCCGCTGTGACGGCCACCGGACGCTCTCTGAACCTGAACAGTATCCCTGGTAGCGACTTCAGGAGATCAGGTCCTTCCAGCAGGCAGTCATTCAGACTCACTCCACTATATCGGTGAGCCGCGTCAAACACCATGCGCATCTTTCCCGGTTTATTAGGGTTCACGACCGGGAAGTGCGGTAGGTACCATACCTTCCTACTTGTGTCTTCCTTTCCGTTGCACTCCTGGGCGTAACCTTTGTTCAATAGGTTATTGACCAGAGCGCTATACTGGGCTGCGAACTGTGACGATGAGTCCATCTTCCTCTCTATCGTCCGTAGTCTCCTGAGTGCGCAGCTATGGTTATTGGGCATGGGGGCGTCTTCATCACGCCATGGTAGGCCGACCTCATAGTGGTCACCGACCTTCCTCATGGTACCCTGAACCATGTCGATCGCCTTCTGATCTTCAGGTTTCGTTTTCCTAGCTAACGAAACACCTAGGGCGTCTATCTTAAAGTGAGACCTAACTAGCTCCTCTACACGACGCACGTCATCTGTCTGTTGTCGTACAGACGCCTCGTGAATATGGAGCACGATCTGTCCCGCCTTTTCCTGTAACGTAGTACGCGGGGCAGTACCGTGGATCACCCATCCCAGTTGTGTGAGCGACGCTGCGGGCTCATGTTTCCTGCCCATGCGCAGCTCTCGTGTGACTATAAGGTGCCAATTGTCTGAGCCTATCAGTATCTTAGGTGTTGCCGTCTCGAAACATGCGTCGCTATCTATGTCTCGTAGGTGGGGGTAGTGTCTCAGGGCCGACCTATCTATTGCCTGTCCATGTAGTTGCAGGTCTTTCATGGTCCGAGCCCGCAGCTCATGGTACTTTCCATCTGGACCGCGCGCCTGTAGCTTCACCGCCTGGCTCTGCTCTTCACGTTGGTGCGCGGTCACGCCCTGTATACATAGTGTGGACACTGGCCCCTTTACTCGCAGGCGGCGTGTCAGCTCTTCGTCGACCAATGAAACAGTGGAGCCCTCATCTAAGAGGGCAAACGTCGACACTTGCCCGCCGGGCCCCTTCAGAGTGACCGGGCATATCTTTAGTAACACTCGCTGACACGTATTGTTATTAGGCGCTGAGACGGCCATCACTGATTCTTTAGGGGATAATATCTCGTGGTTTTCCTTACCTTTATCTCCCTGTGGCGCCTCGTTACCTTGGGGCGCCTGGTGTAGCAGCGCGTGGTGTGGGCGGCTACAATTGTCCTTGCCGCAGCGCCTCGCGCGGCAATGCTCGCGGCGGTGGCGCCTTGTCACACACTTATAACACACACGCGCGGTACGTGCCCAGTCCCATCGTTCACCGACACTCAGTTTTAAAAACTTAGGGCACTTAGGTACCTCATGGTCACTGCCGCAACACAAACACTCTAGCTTTCGCTCTTCCTTCTCGTCGGCGGTCGCGTACACTACTTCCCGGCCTGACCTCTTCTTCACGTTCGCTGGCGGCCCGCCTCTGATTTCCTTCTTCTGGGTGGGCGCGGGCGTCGCTACTGTGAAGGCGTACCTCATCGCTCGGTCGGCCTCCCGCATCAAGAATCTTGATAACACTATTATCTCGGGTTCGCGCGACGACTCCGACGCTTCGGTGGCGTAGTCACACCACCTTGACTTAATGTGTGGACTCAGCTTGTCCACCACTTCACTGACTAACATGGGGTTATATATGTACCCGCGGTTGTCTATGTTTGACAACACACACACTATGTTTTGGAGTTTCACGGCGAATGTGTTCACTTCGCTAGCCACACTTGTGAGCCGGGGTAATTTCTTTATGTCTTCCATAACCCTGCCCATTAATATCTCTGGCCGTCCATAGTACTGCTCCAGCGTCTTCATTATCACCTGTGGGTCAGACGCGGTGTACAGTAGCGCCGACACTGCTTCCCGGGCCTCGCCTTTCACACAGTGTCGTAGCCTGGCCAGGTTCTCGGCTGCGGTGAATCGGTACACACTCGACGAGTCGTCGTATGCCGCCTTGAATGGTAGCCACTCGGTGGCCGCGCCTGCGAAAGTAGGCAGCTCCGTCACTTGTCGCGGCGGCGGACGTACTCGCACCATCTTCTCTAATGTCTCGGCTAATTGCTCTATGCCTCTTCCCATACGACGTTCACCCCGTGTGGGCGAACGTGAGGCCGAGCGTTGTCTCCGTCGGTCGTGTCTGGCGGGCGTGGCGGCGTCTACACATGTAGCGGGCTCAGCGTGAGTGGCCGGGGCTGCGGGCACAGTGGTGACACGCGGGGGCTGCTCCTCCTGCAGCCTGTCTGCTGCTGGAGGGTGACTCCGGTCCATATTTTGGAGCCACTCGTCCACCCTGTCCTCGCTTCTGTGCTCGGTACCCTCTTCACGGGCCTCCGACTCAGCCTCAATAGCCGCTACCTCGTACTCGAACCGCTTGCTGACGAGCGCCTTCTCTATCTCTAGCTGCTCGTTCCGTAGCGCGGCGATTCTTCTCTGCGCCTCATATTCCGCCTTCTTCACTCTAGCCACGTCGCTGCTGTACGATTTCCTGGACCTAACAGTACTCGACGAGTCTCGAATCGGTAACGTACCGGGATAGCCTGACGCCGATAGTGTCGCGGACGGTTCCCTGGGGTCGAACGCGGTCGCGGTGTCTCTACTCGCGTGTGGAACGCGTGGAGTCGGTGCGGCAGACGCGTCTTCGCATACGGGCGGCGCGACTCTCAACGCCGCGGCGGTGGCGAGGGGTGCGATCGCGAGAGGGTCACTAACGGTCACACTCGCGGAAGCACCGACCGGGGTACGTGGGAACGGGAACGCGGACGCTATGGTTGACGGTGACCTGGGTGGCTCATCGAACGCGCGGGGCCGTCGGCTATCATATCCCGACTCGGACTGGTTCTCCTTGGCTGCTACGCTTCTAGTCTTCATGGTTCTCTCCATGACTGACTCTTGAGGGATTAATCTTCTTAATCTGGCTACTGTCGTTATAGTCCGGCTATCGTAGGACCAACTGTCCTTATGATCCGGCTCGCAAGGACCAACTGTCGGGGGTGGACTGTATATTTTTACTTTAAATTAAACTCGGGATCGTACTTTAACACATATAATTATTCAGGAACACAAATAGCACTAGAACGTAACAGATTTACTAATATTTAACAAACTTGAACAGCAATAACGTGACTCTAACAATTTAAACTGACACACAAATAGACAACGAAATTAGCATAAAGACTCCAAACGTGAAAAACTCTTCAAATATTTTTTTTTTTTTTTTTTTGAAATGGCATCTCGCAGTTCAACCAAAGGGTTGTCTACTGCTTAACCGGGCTTGCCTGTGGCTGCCACAAAAGAATTGTAGCCTCCAGCCAGGGCTTAATAAAAACTAAAGCTAACTTACAAAACTAAGCGACTACACGCTAAGGGCACCCCCTGCGGGGTTCGGACCTCGGCTTAGGGCGTCGCTGGGGGGGGACAGCAAGGGACAGCTGGATCGGGGGTTTTTTAAAACTACTGGCTCAGCGGCAACGCGGGCTGGCTCAAGCAAGGGTCGGGAGGGTGAGAGTGGACAGGGTTGTCGCGACGGGCCTCGACGGCGAGGACGGAACGACGGAAATTTGTATCTGTATGTTACTCTAATAGTGCTAGTAGCCGGGCTGCTCTCCTGGAGGAGAGTGGTGGCATCGTCAGGGGCAACGAGGGTATGCCGTGGACGGCGAACCTTACTGATGCGGGACGGGGTGTATCGGGAGGCGGCCGCAATCAGGGGATTGCGGTGTTTTATGGCAGTGTCAAAGAAACGCTTCGAGAGGCGTTTCATGAACTGCTGAACTGTGGGGAGTTTAAAATCTACATGAAGGTCCATGTTACGGACGTAAAAGGGAGCTCCTGAGACCTTACGGAGGAACCGGTTTTGAAGTGTCTGCATTCGATGCAGATACTTGGGTTTGGCGTGCGCGAAGACGACGCAAGCGTAAGTCATGATGGGGCGGATTACAGCCTTATAGAGACGCAGTTTGCACCGGAGTGACAATTTGCTGCGTTCTGTAAGCATGAATTGGAGCCTACCGAGAGCGAAAGCGGCCCGCGAACGGACCTGCTTTATGTGCTCTGCGAAACTGAGGTGCTGGTCGAGAGTGACACCCAGGTACTTGGCATGCTTCGCCCAAGGGATCGGCTTGCCGTACATGGTGATCGGATTAGGGGGGTTGGGGAGGGCCCTACGAATTCTCCTAAAGAGAACAGCCTGGCTTTTATCGGGGTTGACCTCGATTCTCCATTTCCGGAACCAAGCGCCGAGGACGTTGGCCGCGGTCTGGAGAGTCTGAGCTATAGCTGGCGGACTGGTCCCTGTGTAGTAAATGGCCGTGTCATCGGCGAATAACGCCAATTGGGCCTTTTTACTCTTGGGGATGTCGCTAGTGAACAGGGTAAAGATTAGGGGGGAGAGAACGGAGCCCTGGGGGACTCCGGCGCGAATCGGGTGGGGGGCGGAGAGAGCGCCCTCGATGCGGTAGCGGAAGGTGCGGTTCGACAAAAAGTCCCGTAAGATGAGCACGAGACGGTCGGGCACGCCGAGTTGGTATAGCTTATATATTAAGCCATTGTGCCAGACTTTGTCGAAAGCCTTCGCTATGTCGAAGAACAGGGCGCCAGTCATAGCGCCACGCTGGAAGCCGGCACTGATGTGCTCGACTATGCGGTGCGCTTGCTGGACGCACGAGTGTTGGGTACGGAACCCGAACTGCTCGTCCGGAATCAGGCTCTTCGCCTCGGCATAGTCCTTGAGACGCTTATAAATAAGCCTCTCGTAGATTTTGCCGAGCACGTTGAGCAGACTGATGGGGCGATAGCTGGTGGGGTCTGATTTGGGTTTGCCGGGTTTGGGGATACCTATAACAGAGGCCTCTTTCCAGGCTTGTGGGAACATGTTATTACTCATGGCGCCATTGAAGATGGCGGTCATGAGCATGATCAGTTGGGCGGGGAAGAGTTTGAATACCCTATTGGTAATTCCATCTGAGCCGGGGGCTTTACGAGCCTGAAGACCCTTGATGATGTCTTGCACCTCGTCAGGGGTGACGGGGGGCAGAGGATCATCTGGATCTTCGACGGGTGGGAGAGAGGCTCTACGTTCGACTTCGGCGTCGACTTTGGCGAGGTGCTTTGGGTCGACCGGAAGGGAACTGGGGGAGCATTGGGACTCGAGACTGTCGGCTAGGAGCTCGGCTTTTTCAGAGCTATCGAAAGCGATGCTCTTGTCAGGACGGATGAGTGGAGGGGTGGAAGATTCTTCGGGAGCGCGAAGCTTCCTCTGAAGGTTCCAGAAGGCATGGTGATTGGGCTCAAGTTCGCCGAGTAACTTGTCCCAGTTGTCCGAACGAGCTTCCGCAATGCGTTTCTTTACAGCACGCTGTAAATTGCGCATGTGGGCTTTGTTCGCATCGCAGGGGAAGGAGTCGTAGGCACGGATGGCTGCGTTCTTCTCGGTTATCAGCTCACGTACGTCAGCGGGTAGTTTCCAGCGGTGGTCTTCCACCACCGGGACTTCCCGTGAGCAATCCGTCAAAACGGATTGCACGTGTTCTGTAAACGAGGCGATCGCGCCGGTAGTGTCATCGACAGAGACAATGAGGTCAGGAATGGATTCCAGCTGAGGTGACAGAGTGTCGGATTTAAGCTTTTCGCTTACTTTCCTCCAGTCGGTCACCAACTGGGTGCGGGGCGGGTGGTCAGGGTCAAGCGGACCCCCCGTGTAGGGGGTGAGGTGCATGACGACGGGACGGTGGTCAGAGTTAAGCTCTTGTAGCGCCTCTAAAGATTGCAAACGAAGGTTCACATTCTTGAGGAGCGCTATGTCGAGGACATCGGGAGTTTGGTTAGGGTCGCCGGGATAGTGGGTGGGAGTCATCGGAGCGATGACGTCAAAGTTAAGGGAGGCCCCTAAGTTGAACAGTAATCTGCCTCTGGTAGAGGTGAGATTACTGTTCCAGGCGGGATGTTTGGCATTGAGGTCGCCCGCCAGGATGACAGAGTCGCTCAAGCCGAAGAGGAGTGAGAGGTCGGCGGCGATGGATAGATGATCCTCGCTACCGTTGGTCGGTGGGAAATAGCCGGAGATGATGGTGATCGGTTGATGACCGGTCATGGCGAGCCGACAGAGAGAGATCTCCAAGTGAGAGAGGAGAGGGGGGGGATCTAGCGGGATGCAATGGAGAGTCCTTCTGAAATAGATGAGGGTTCCGCCCTTGTGACAGCGTGACCGATCATTGCGAACTATGCGATAGTTGGCGATGTTCGGGTTGCGTATATGGGGCTTCAGAAAGGTCTCCTGAACTAATAGGACGTCAAGCTGATGGTCGCGGAGGAAGGCGGCGATCTCATCGCGTTGACTTTTAACGCCGTTAGCGTTAAAGAAACCTAGCTTGAGGGACCGGGGCTTTGTACATCTAGCACCTTTTGTAATATCCATAATTGATATTTAAAAGGTGAGGTTGGAGATGGCGCGCAGTACCCCGGGGTAGCTGTGGTATGCCATGAGGATTTTAATAGGGTCGCCCTTGGCGGCGTAGACCTGATCGGCCATCGCGATTGCCTCCGGGGTTTCGAACACTTGGTTCATAACCGCGAGGGTGTGGACGAGGATCTCCGTCGTGGTGGGCTTGATACCTGCTGGGGAGAGGGAAGGGACCTTTTTCGGAGCTGCCGCGGCAGGCTTCAAGGGGGCGGCGGGTGGAGTTGCCAAAAGGGCCACGGGGGAGGGGGTTAGCCCAGGGTTAACGGTAACCTTAGGCGCGGGGTTGGTAGCAGGGGGCTGAGAGATGGGGGCCGCGGTGACTGGAGCGTCGCTGCGGAATAAGTTGGCCCAGGGCATGGGTCGTTGGGGGCTGAGTCGCACTGGCAACTGCGCTGAGGGCACCTTGATGGTAGCCGAGGGGCTTTCCCTCTTCTGGCGATCGCTAGCGCGCTTCGCCAGTTTGGGGGAGGAAGCCTTGGGGGCTTTAGGGCAGCCACGGTAGTTGGCTGGGTGGCCAGATTGACCACACAGTACGCAGCTCGGGGGTTCGGTGCATAAAGCCCGATCCTTGGGGCGGGGACAGTCCGCTGTGCCATGGTCACCCAGACACTTGACGCACCTGGGGGTGGCGAAGCAGTTAGACTGCGCGTGACCATATAATTGGCAGCGATGGCACTGGCCAATTATATTAGTGCGGCGGGGTTTCTCAATAGAGATCCCCGATAGTGAACAGACCGACTTGATCTTGAAGATCGGGTGGTGCCCTTCTACAGGGTCACACACCACGAGGACCATGTCGTAGGCATGTCCGTGACGCGCCTTGTGAAGGCGGTGCACCGCTGAAACTGAGATGCCTTGGGCAGAGAGGTCATCTTTGATGTCCTCCGTAGGGATCTCCTTCGGGACTCGGCGGATGACTACGCGAGTCGGTGTCTCTTCCGGGAGAGAGTAGGTGTGGAACGAGTAGTTCCTCGTTCGCAGCATAGCGGTGAGCTCCCTGTAGTCCGCGGACGAGGGAACGGACACCTTGATGCCCTGTTGGGTTGATGTGGCGCTGCTGTACTGGATCTTACGATCCACGCACATCTTGGACACTTCGGTCCATTTGGCCTTGTCTTGGATAAAGACCGGAGGCGGGGGCTTTTGCTTCTTTCCAGAAGCGGAAGCGGGTTTCGCCTTACTGCCGCAGGGGCGGGGAGCCTGAGAAGGGGCAGGGGTGGGGGAGGATGAGGCCGCTACGGCCTTTTTGGCCTTGCTGGCCTGGGATGAAGACCCTTTCTTCCTCTTCCCTCCTTTTCCGACGACCTCGTAGTCGTCTTCCGAGGATGAGGAAGAGGCAGAGAGGGGGCCATCGTCGTCCGAGATCGGAGCGGACGTGTCCATGCTCTCCGGTAGAGCTTGGACTGGGGTGGTGGGGGCAGCCTTTGTCATTACCGGGACAATAGAGCCCAGTGCAGCTGCGGACGGAACAATAGAAGTGGCCGAGACAATGGGTCTCGCACTAATTGGGTTCGCGGAAGCGGGCTCAATTGTCGGAAATGACAATGGAGCCGGAATTCCGGCAAGCGGGTTTGAGCAAGCCGCTTGAATAAGGCCTTGATCGGCCGGCGGGGGCGAGAGCGGGCTGTCGAGCGCGTCGGTGAAGTCGGCGACTGCCGACGATGACGCGGTGGGACTGGCACGCAAAGCACGGGCGGAATGCTGGGCCACGAATTTCGGGTCCGGGAGCAATTCCGTAAGAAAATATTTGACCCATCTCGGGTCGTAGTCCGACATTGTCGGTAGGGAAAATTAAAACCTAAATGCGAAAACACATGGCATTCGCACCTAACGGCCCTAGAACCTAATTCCCCGGGTGGATAGGCCCGGGGATGTGTAGCCTCCCTGTCGGGCGCAGACAGGGAGGTGAGTACCTATGGTGAGCCCTAAGCTTGTAAACCGTTCGCCAATCTTATTGTGCGAACGGGCCCTGACCGGGTCTAGTGCGAAGGGGTAGACACTCCCAACCGACACTAGGTGTGTTGCTGTGGACGAAGTCAGAAACTAGAGTTGACTAGGAGATCCCCCAAGGCCAAACTTCTAGCTCTCGGCTCCAATTGACTGCCTCACCCTGAAGGGGATCGGCGGGTGTGATTGGGTCAACACCCCACTCGGCTTCGTTGACACCGTGAGGTTTCAACCGAGGACCACGAAACTGTGGTTTTACCCAGAGGGGGCCAAGACCGACGATAACGTTTTGACACAATTTCTGTTAAGAAATAGCGACTGTAACTACCTCCTTGAAAAAGGCAGTAGTATACAGGAAACACTTGTAGTCGATGACTACGAAACTGGCGTCGACAGGAACGTCGACCGGAACACACTAGCGGCGAGACAGGGTGCGGCAAGCAGGTAGCGGAGAGCAGGTAGCGCGCGGCACGTCCGTCCGGGGCGAGTGTCGGGCAGCGAGTGCTGTGGCTCTTCAAATATTTTTTTTTTTTTTTTGATCATGGCATCTCGCAGTTCAACCAAAGGGTTGTCTACTGCTTAACCGGGCTTGCCTGTGGCTGCCACAAAAGAATTGTAGCCTCCAGCCAGGGCTTAATAAAAACTATACCTAACTTACAAAACTAAGCGACTACACGCTAAGGGCACCCCCTGCGGGGTTCGGACCTCGGCTTAGGGCGTCGCTGGGGGGGGACAGCAAGGGACAGCTGGATCGGGGGTTTTTAAAACTACTGGCTCAGCGGCAACGCGGGCTGGCTCGAGCAAGGGTCGGGAGGGTGAGAGTGGACAGGGTCGTCGCGACGGGCCTCGACGGCGAGGACGGAACGACGGAAATTTGTATCTGTATGTTACTCTAATAGTGCTAGTAGCCGGGCTGCTCTCCTGGAGGAGAGTGGTGGCATCGTCAGGGGCAACGAGGGTATGCCGTGGACGGCGGACCTTACTGATGCGGGACGGGGTGTATCGGGAGGCGGCCGCAATCAGGGGATTGCGGTGTTTTATGGCAGTGTCAAAGAAACGCTTCGAGAGGCGTTTCATGAACTGCTGAACTGTGGGGAGTTTAAAATCTACATGAAGGTCCATGTTACGGACGTAAAAGGGAGCTCCTGAGACCTTACGGAGGAACCGGTTTTGAAGTGTCTGCATTCGATGCAGATACTTGGGTTTGGCGTGCGCGAAGACGACGCAAGCGTAAGTCATGATGGGGCGGATTACAGCCTTATAGAGACGCAGTTTGCACCGGAGTGACAATTTGCTGCGTTCTGTAAGCATGAATTGGAGCCTACCGAGAGCGAAAGCGGCCCGCGAACGGACCTGCTTTATGTGCTCTGCGAAACTGAGGTGCTGGTCGAGAGTGACACCCAGGTACTTGGCATGCTTCGCCCAAGGGATCGGCTTGCCGTACATGGTGATCGGATTAGGGGGGTTGGGGAGGGCCCTACGAATTCTCCTAAAGAGAACAGCCTGGCTTTTATCGGGGTTGACCTCGATTCTCCATTTCCGGAACCAAGCGCCGAGGACGTTGGCCGCGGTCTGGAGAGTCTGAGCTATAGCTGGCGGACTGGTCCCTGTGTAGTAAATGGCCGTGTCATCGGCGAATAACGCCAATTGGGCCTTTTTACTCTTGGGGATGTCGCTAGTGAACAGGGTAAAGATTAGGGGGGAGAGAACGGAGCCCTGGGGGACTCCGGCGCGAATCGGGTGGGGGGCGGAGAGAGCGCCCTCGATGCGGTAGCGGAAGGTGCGGTTCGACAAAAAGTCCCGTAAGATGAGCACGAGACGGTCGGGCACGCCGAGTTGGTATAGCTTATATATTAAGCCATTGTGCCAGACTTTGTCGAAAGCCTTCGCTATGTCGAAGAACAGGGCGCCAGTCATAGCGCCACGCTGGAAGCCGGCACTGATGTGCTCGACTATGCGGTGCGCTTGCTGGACGCACGAGTGTTGGGTACGGAACCCGAACTGCTCGTCCGGAATCAGGCTCTTCGCCTCGGCATAGTCCTTGAGACGCTTATAAATAAGCCTCTCGTAGATTTTGCCGAGCACGTTGAGCAGACTGATGGGGCGATAGCTGGTGGGGTCTGATTTGGGTTTGCCGGGTTTGGGGATACCTATAACAGAGGCCTCTTTCCAGGCTTGTGGGAACATGTTATTACTCATGGCGCCATTGAAGATGGCGGTCATGAGCATGATCAGTTGGGCGGGGAAGAGTTTGAATACCCTATTGGTAATTCCATCTGAGCCGGGGGCTTTACGAGCCTGAAGACCCTTGATGATGTCTTGCACCTCGTCAGGGGTGACGGGGGGCAGAGGATCATCTGGATCTTCGACGGGTGGGAGAGAGGCTCTACGTTCGACTTCGGCGTCGACTTTGGCGAGGTGCTTTGGGTCGACCGGAAGGGAACTGGGGGAGCATTGGGACTCGAGACTGTCGGCTAGGAGCTCGGCTTTTTCAGAGCTATCGAAAGCGATGCTCTTGTCAGGACGGATGAGTGGAGGGGTGGAAGATTCTTCGGGAGCGCGAAGCTTCCTCTGAAGGTTCCAGAAGGCATGGTGATTGGGCTCAAGTTCGCCGAGTAACTTGTCCCAGTTGTCCGAACGAGCTTCCGCAATGCGTTTCTTTACAGCACGCTGTAAATTGCGCATGTGGGCTTTGTTCGCATCGCAGGGGAAGGAGTCGTAGGCACGGATGGCTGCGTTCTTCTCGGTTATCAACTCACGTACGTCAGCGGGTAGTTTCCAGCGGTGGTCTTCCACCACCGGGACTTCCCGTGAGCAATCCGTCAAAACGGATTGCACGTGTTCTGTAAACGAGGCGATCGCGCCGGTAGTGTCATCGACAGAGACAATGAGGTCAGGAATGGATTCCAGCTGAGGTGACAGAGTGTCGGATTTAAGCTTTTCGCTTACTTTCCTCCAGTCGGTCACCAACTGGGTGCGGGGCGGGTGGTCAGGGTCAAGCGGACCCCCCGTGTAGGGGGTGAGGTGCATGACGACGGGACGGTGGTCGGAGTTAAGCTCTTGTAGCGCCTCTAAAGATTGCAAACGAAGGTTCACATTCTTGAGGAGCGCTATGTCGAGGACATCGGGAGTTTGGTTAGGGTCGCCGGGATAGTGGGTGGGAGTCATCGGAGCGATGACGTCAAAGTTAAGGGAGGCCCCTAAGTTGAACAGTAATCTGCCTCTGGTAGAGGTGAGATTACTGTTCCAGGCGGGATGTTTGGCATTGAGGTCGCCCGCCAGGATGACGGAGTCGCTCAAGCCGAAGAGGAGTGAGAGGTCGGCGGCGATGGATAGATGATCCTCGCTACCGTTGGTCGGTGGGAAATAGCCGGAGATGATGGTGATCGGTTGATGACCGGTCATGGCGAGCCGACAGAGAGAGATCTCCAAGTGAGAGAGGAGAGGGGGGGGATCTAGCGGGATGCAATGGAGAGTCCTTCTGAAATAGATGAGGGTTCCGCCCTTGTGACAGCGTGACCGATCATTGCGAACTGTGCGATAGTTGGCGATGTTCGGGTTGCGTATATGGGGCTTCAGAAAGGTCTCCTGAACTAATAGGACGTCAAGCTGATGGTCGCGGAGGAAGGCGGCGATCTCATCGCGTTGACTTTTAACGCCGTTAGCGTTAAAGAAACCTAACTTGAGGGACCGGGGCTTTGTACATCTAGCACCTTTTGTAATATCCATAATTGATATTTAAAAGGTGAGGTTGGAGATGGCGCGCAGTACCCCGGGGTAGCTGTGGTATGCCATGAGGATTTTAATAGGGTCGCCCTTGGCGGCGTAGACCTGATCGGCCATCGCGATTGCCTCCGGGGTTTCGAACACTTGGTTCATAACCGCGAGGGTGTGGACGAGGATCTCCGTCGTGGTGGGCTTGAAACCTGCTGGGGAGAGGGAAGGGACCTTTTTCGGAGCTGCCGAGGCAGGCTTCAAGGGGGCGGCGGGTGGAGTTGCCAAAAGGGCCACGGGGGAGGGGGTTAGCCCAGGGTTAACGGTAACCTTAGGCGCGGGGTTGGTAGCAGGGGGCTGAGAGATGGGGGCCGCGGTGACTGGAGCGTCGCTGCGGAATAAGTTGGCCCAGGGCATGGGTCGTTGGGGGCTGAGTCGCACTGGCAACTGCGCTGAGGGCACCTTGATGGTAGCCGAGGGGCTTTCCCTCTTCTGGCGATCGCTAGCGCGCTTCGCCAGTTTGGGGGAGGAAGCCTTGGGGGCTTTAGGGCAGCCACGGTAGTTGGCTGGGTGGCCAGATTGACCACACAGTACGCAGCTCGGGGGTTCGGTGCATAAAGCCCGATCCTTGGGGCGGGGACAGTCCGCTGTGCCATGGTCACCCAGACACTTGACGCACCTGGGGGTGGCGAAGCAGTTAGACTGCGCGTGACCATATAATTGGCAGCGATGGCACTGGCCAATTATATTAGTGCGGCGGGGTTTCTCAATAGAGATCCCCGATAGTGAACAGACCGACTTGATCTTGAAGATCGGGTGGTGCCCTTCTACAGGGTCACACACCACGAGGACCATGTCGTAGGCATGTCCGTGACGCGCCTTGTGAAGGCGGTGCACCGCTGAAACTGAGATGCCTTGGGCAGAGAGGTCATCTTTGATGTCCTCCGTAGGGATCTCCTTCGGGACTCGGCGGATGACTACGCGAGTCGGTGTCTCTTCCGGGAGAGAGTAGGTGTGGAACGAGTAGTTCCTCGTTCGCAGCATAGCGGTGAGCTCCCTGTAGTCCGCGGACGAGGGAACGGACACCTTGATGCCCTGTTGGGTTGATGTGGCGCTGGTGTACTGGATCTTACGATCCACGCACATCTTGGACACTTCGGTCCATTTGGCCTTGTCTTGGATAAAGACCGGAGGCGGGGGCTTTTGCTTCTTTCCAGAAGCGGAAGCGGGTTTCGCCTTACTGCCGCAGGGGCGGGGAGCCTGAGAAGGGGCAGGGGTGGGGGAGGATGAGGCCGCTACGGCCTTTTTGGCCTTGCTGGCCTGGGATGAAGACCCTTTCTTCCTCTTCCCTCCTTTTCCGACGACCTCGTAGTCGTCTTCCGAGGATGAGGAAGAGGCAGAGAGGGGGCCATCGTCGTCCGAGATCGGAGCGGACGTGTCCATGCTCTCCGGTAGAGCTTGGACTGGGGTGGTGGGGGCAGCCTTTGTCATTACCGGGACAATAGAGCCCAGTGCAGCTGCGGACGGAACAATAGAAGTGGCCGAGACAATGGGTCTCGCACTAATTGGGTTCGCGGAAGCGGGCTCAATTGTCGGTAATGACAATGGAGCCGGAATTCCGGCAAGCGGGTTTGAGCAAGCCGCTTGAATAAGGCCTTGATCGGCCGGCGGGGGCGAGAGCGGGCTGTCGAGCGCGTCGGTGAAGTCGGCGACTGCCGACGATGACGCGGTGGGACTGGCACGCAAAGCACGGGCGGAATGCTGGGCCACGAATTTCGGGTCCGGGAGCAATTCCGTAAGAAAATATTTGACCCATCTCGGGTCGTAGTCCGACATTGTCGGTAGGGAAAAATTAAAACCTAAATGCGAAAACACATGGCATTCGCACCTAACGGCCCTAGAACCTAATTCCCCGGGTGGATAGGCCCGGGGATGTGTAGCCTCCCTGTCGGGCGCAGACAGGGAGGTGAGTACCTATGGTGAGCCCTAAGCTTGTAAACCGTTCGCCAATCTTATTGTGCGAACGGGCCCTGACCGGGTCTAGTGCGAAGGGGTAGACACTCCCAACCGACACTAGGTGTGTTGCTGTGGACGAAGTCAGAAACTAGAGTTGACTAGGAGATCCCCCAAGGCCAAACTTCTAGCTCTCGGCTCCAATTGACTGCCTCACCCTGAAGGGGATCGGCGGGTGTGATTGGGTCAACACCCCACTCGGCTTCGTTGACACCGTGAGGTTTCAACCGAGGACCACGAAACTGTGGTTTTACCCAGAGGGGGCCAAGACCGACGATAACGTTTTGGCACAATTTCTGTTAAGAAATAGCGACTGTAACTACCTCCTTGAAAAAGGCAGTAGTATACAGGAAACACTTGTAGTCGATGACTACGAAACTGGCTTCGACAGGAACGTCGACCGGAACACACTAGCGGCGAGACAGGGTGCGGCGAGCAGGTAGCGGAGAGCAGGTAGCGCGCGGCACGTCCGTCCGGGGCGAGCGTCGGGCAGCGAATGTCACTGGCGCGGACGAACGTACGAGACAGAATGGCTCTTCAAATACACGGTCGCCCTGCTTATATACATTTTGAGCAGGGCGCAAGTAGTGGAGGGACTAATACATGGTCCGCCGCCCGTCCGCCTATTGTTTACCATTATTCAGTCGCGATTGCGGAGGGCGGCAGTTATGCGGCCCGACAAGTCTCGACTTGTCGGAACCTGTCCAGACCATGCATTAGCCCTTCTTACAACATCGCCTCTGTGGCGTCTGTGGTTGGGGGAATAAAACAAGCCCTACGATTGGTCTTAATTAACCCTATTACCAACTGTGTTTTTATTGATTTAATAATCGGTGTATACAATCATCATCACTTATATTCTAAAGCGTCGACGTCCGCAACAAGGGGCTCGCTTTCGATCCAGTCAAAGGATTACTCTTCTGGATAGACTCAAATGAAAGAAAGATATACTGGTTTTCGTTAAAGCCTGGATCAAGGAACAATGTTTACGGAAATCTTCTGATCGAGATGGATGATGAGATTCCCAGAGCAATTGCCGTGGACAGCTGTAGAGGGTACGTTCTGTATAATAGTTTAATACCTCAGAAAAAAAAACTTGAGAGGTGTCAAGAGACACCCAGATGGAACGTTGTGTGGCTGACTACGGTGGTGTGACTACGCCACCGAAGCGTCGGAGTCGTCGCGCGAACCCGAGATAATAGTGTTATCAAGATTCTTGATGCGGGAGGCCGACCGAGCGATGAGGTACGCCTTCACAGTAGCGACGCCCGCGCCCGCCCAGAAGAAGGAAATCAGAGGCGGGCCGCCAGCGAACGTGAAGAAGAGGTCAGGCCGGGAAAGTTCCTTTCGATTAATTATTTAAGGAATTGTAATATTTATTCTTTTAAGTTATAATAATCAAAAAAAATCTATTCTAAAATTAACCAATCAAAAAACATAAGTAGATTAAAAAGACATCATATTTTACTCCAAAAAAGTGTCGTTACAACTTTTGGTCTTAATTCCGTCTAGCCCCCTTTCGCAACGCGGGATAAGGAACTTCGTTCCAAAACTGAATTGCGTGATAATTAATAGTGATTTACAAATTACAGGTATATTTACTGGACTAACACAAACACCAAGAAGCCTACAATAGAGAGAGCTAGATTTAATGGCTCCGAGAGGGAAGTAGTTATCGACACTAACATTTACATGCCAGTCAGTTTGGCCATTGACCAACGGACGCAGCAAATATATTGGGCGGATGATAGAGAAGGTATACACTATTCTATTGAAAGTGCAGATCTGGATGGAACGAACAGAAAGACATTGTTAGTTGGAGTACATCATCAACCGAATGCATTGACCGTGTCTAAAGACTACATCTACTGGGTGGACTGGGGCTACAAATCTGTTTGGCAATTACCAAAGAATGTATCTATGTATGCGGAACCGAGAGAGATAAGCAACTTCAAAGGTGAAACAACACCTTTCGGTATTGCTGCTAATTATAAAATTGAGGATCAGACTGCAGGGACTCACGACTGCGAAGCACTAACAAGTCTGATTTCAACGATTCCATGAACATTCCTACCCAACAAACATTTTGAAGAGCTAAGAACAACATTTTTGTAGCGCTTAGGTTTCTTTATAAAAAAAAACATATTATATTGTATCCTCAAGATATTTATACTATGTGGTTTCTGTACTTCTTTCTTACACTTTTAAAATAAACTTATTTTTCTTTTAACAAATGTGGTTTTTTGTTCAATATATCCTTTAGTATTAGTAGTACAGACGCCAGCACATCAAGCTATCTCTAACTGTCAAATTTTCTCAATTAAAAATGAACCTTATGTCTTTGCAATAAAGTTGAAATACTATTAAAGAAATTTGATAGATTGTGGTAACTTGATGTGCTGGCCTCTGTACCTATTACAAGGAAATAACGTAATCAGTCCAATACTATAATCAATCAGTATCATATCAGTCAGGATAATCTGGAATAATTTATATTTTTTTAATATTTTGCACTTTTTCGTTACTGCTCTATTATTTTTCCATGTCTTTATCTGTGGTTTTTTCCCTTCTATATTATAGGAATATTGTTATAATGTACAAATAAACACAAACTAAGCTTCTAAAAATAAGTTAACAAAATACAAAAAAGGTTCAGTAAAAGATAAGTGTAACGCAGAAGTAATAATAACATTTTACAGTATCTATGTCCATGACTACTTCTGTTTGCATAATTATAATAATAAATAGTCGACTTTTGAATGTTTTTGATTTATTCGGTCAAGTACATGATATGTAAAGGTTTTATTCAAGCAATAACAGGACCTTGTTAATATTCAGTTAACTGCTGCACACTGAACTATTATGTAAACGGAACCAATAAACTTATTATCTTTTAACTTTGAGAGTTATATTGTAGAACTGGAAGGCAAACAGAAGTACTTACAATTGTTCTTTAATCACTATGTTATGAATGACATAGTTGTTAAGATCTTTACGTAATTTAGAATTGAGGCTATTAAAATTAATAAGTAGTTCATGGTCATTATCATTTCATCAGCCTATTGCATTCCACTGCTGGACATAGGCTTCAACCACGGAGCTTCACAGCGCACGATCTCCCGCCTGCTTCATGTAGTTAAACTATAAAAATTTCATGGGAAATATTTTAAGGGAAAAAAAAACCGCTTTTCCATACATTATGCTCGCATAACACGTCAAAATGTATTGAACAGCTGATTTTTTGCGATTCCAGGTGTGTTAAGGAACATTAAGGGCTAAGGAAGGTGTGTTCCCATACCTGCCGGGTAAGCGGGATTGTCCGAAAGGGTTACCGCTACCCCGGAACATAAAGGGCTACGGAAGGAACATGGATGGGTTTTAGTCAGTAAGAGTCTGACACTCCCTTCCGCTCCACCCAGAGCGGGAGGAGTCATTGGATGATTTCCCAGCCTTAAAAAAAAAGGTGTGTTCCCATAGTAAAAGTTGTTCATAATGACGATCCCTTAAAATATTGTCCATGAATTCAATGCACCCTGAAATTCACCCTTAGACTGGAAGCTGTGCCAACATATTTGGGAAAGGCTAGACAGATTGATATTGATTGATTGTTTTTAACATTATCACTTTTTCAGATGCAATGCCGGTTATTCAGGAGAAAGGTGTCAAGTGTACGCGTGTCATGGATACTGCCTGAACAACGGCGACTGTTCCCTAAACCAAGAGCATGAGCCGGTCTGTCAATGTGGTGGTATCAGCAGTGATAGCCTAGTGGACTGCCAAGTCATAGGTCCCGAGTTCGAAACCAAGGCACGCACCTCTGATTTTGCGGATTCATGTGCGTATTGTATAATTTTCACTTGCTTAAAAATCGGGGAAGGAAAACATCGTGAGGAAACCAGCATGTCTACGAGATATTTCTCAACAGCATGTGAAGCTAAGTCAGAGGCCCATGGGCAGCTTAAAAACTTTGACACCAGGTTAGTCACTAACCACACGAAAAGAAGAAGAAGAATGTGGTGGTAATCACGAGAGAACAAGATGTGAATTAAGCTGTTAAACATGACACTATTAACTACATCCCTAGGTACGAATCAGCGGAAGGAAACCTAATTCTAGCTGATTTATTGTTTAAATTGAGAGACCGTACCTCCAAAATGACGACATGGTTGGCGTAGCGGTTGAGCGATTGACTGCTGCGCAGCATGTCGCGGGTTCGATTCCCGCACGGAACAAATATTTGTACGACCTGCAAGTATTTGTTACGGGTCTGGGTGTTTTTCTATCTATAATATGTATGTATTTAAAAAAAAAAATGTATATAAGTAGTTTATCAACCATTTCGTTACCATAACACAAGCATTAGGTTGCTTAGCTTGGGACGATATGGCGTTGTGTGAAATTTCCAAGGATATTATATTAAAATGTATGCTACTATTGAAGTACAAGCTTATATTCCAGTAATACTTATTCAGTTTTTTTTTATAGAAGGTGTTAAAAAATTAACTCTAGAATTTCGTGGGAGCATTGAACTCATCGTTACGAACAACGTTTACTAAGGGATGAACCTTGAAATCGCGAAAAAATATGAGCTGTTCCATAAATTTTATTGAGTTACGTGTGCATAAATGTATGGAACAGCTTATATTTGTTTTTCGATGCTCCCACGAAATCCTAGAATGCTCCTGGTAATCATTCGTCAATCAATATACAGGATGTAACCGAAAGGGTATATACGGGACGAACTCCGAAATCGCAAAAAAAAAAATAGCTGTTCTATACATTTTCGGTCACGTGACTCGTCGAAAAGTAGGGAACAGCTGATGATTTTTTCTCGATTTCGGATTTGGACCCTTAGTAAAAGTTGTTCAGTTTGGTGGTCTGTAGCATATCCTTTTGTATGTATATACCCTTTCGGTTACACCCAGGATGTACAGAGGCCAGCACATCAAGCTACCTCAATCTGTCAAATTTCTTTGATAGATTTTCAACTTTATCACAAAATGATAAGGTTCATGTTCAATTGGGAATATTTGACAGTCAAAGCTTGATGTGCTGGCTATCTGTACTTATAGGAAAACATGCAATTGGGAATGTGTACAGGTAGTAAATAACGTCACTCTTTAAGAACTGCCAAAACGCGGCATTTCTACGTAATTTGTATGAAATATAACACTGTGACGTCAAGATTTTTGGAATCAAATGGAATACTTATAAGAATTAAAAGCAATTTTACAATTATACCTTCGCATAATATTTAATTTCTGTACGGTGAAGGGTGTTTTTAAGACGAGCGGTATTTTTTCTATGTGATTTCATATTTTATTTTTGACCGTTTCAAATAGTCAATTCCTACAGTGTTAAGTTCGTTCTTGGGATAAATTCATGCAACAACGGAACCCTAAATTGTGCTTGGCCCGACACTTTTTTAATTTCACCCCTCGCCTATCTGCTCAGGGGGACATCCAAACTTATGCAGCTTATTACAAAATTGTAAAATTATGATCCATCACACTCTAGAGAGTCGCAGACGTGAGAATTTGGAATCTCCCAACTGAGTTCAACGATTTCTGTATGTATACAGTGTGTTAGGTTAAGGTGAATCCTCCAACCAGCCCGCGAAATTCAAATTTTCTTAAGTTTTTTGCAATTTGCAGGCCAGTGATAGGTTGTATGTTGATGAACATTTGATTCGCGGCTGTAAGACGTATGTAGTTACAGAATTATAATCATCAAAATCATTAATACAACCCTCCGAGCTCATAAAGGTGTAAAAATGACTTTTTACAAGGTCAAAGTCATTCCGGAACCTTTATGAGCTCGGAGGGTTGTATTAATGATTTTGATGATTATAAATATTATAATAATAATTCTGTAACTACATACGTCTTACAGCCGCGAATCAAATGTTCATCAACATACAACCTATCACTGGCCTGCAAATTGCAAAAAACTTAAGAAAATTTGAATTTCGCGGGCTACCCTGGAACATCAACCTTAAACAAGGGACATACTTTTACAACTTTGACTATGAAACTATACCTGAAATCATGAAAAAAAAATCCGCTGTTCAGTGCATTTCATTCTGCCTAGCCTTTTCCCAACTATGTTGGGGTCGGTTTTGCAGTCTAACCGGATGCAGCTGAATACCAGTATTTTACATGACGCGACTACCTATCTGACCTCCACAACCCAGTCAGTAACTGGTTAATACGATACCCCTGGTAAGACTGGCTTCGGGCTTCTGACTACCTACCCGTAACGACTGTCAAAGATCCTCGAATGACAGCCGGGATCGACGCCTTAATGTACTTTCCGAGGCACGGAGGAGTCTCGATATGTCAACATGGTCACCCATCCACGGACTAACTGATACTGATACTACTACGATACTGATTCATCAGGTAAAGCTACGCTTGCCGGGGGCAAGCGTAGCTTTACCTGATGAATCAATCAGTGCGACTGTTATTACTTAGCCACGAGCTCCTCTTCAGTGCATTTATGCTCACAAAATTCGTCAAAATGTATGGAAGAGCAGATTTTTTTTTTCATATTTTAGTAAGTGCCAAGGACAAAGTTGTTGATTTTCATGAGTACCTACTATACAACCTGAAAGTATGTCCCTCGTTTAACCTAACACACTGTATATCATAACACCCGGCTAATAAAATGGGGTGCGCACATTGAAACTCACCCTAATAATGGAATCCATTTTTGTTATGTGTGCGTATAACTATGACCACAGTCTAGAGCTGGGTTAGTGTAAATTTCACTGAACTGAACGCGATTAGCTCACCTAAACCGATTTTTACAGCCCTCAGTGTCAATATTCCAAAGAAAATAATGTCACTTACAGTTCTTAAAATTGTTATATGCGCTGATCGCGTTCAATTCCATTGGTGAAAATTGCCCTTAGTGCTAAAAACGAGTAAGGCGTGGATTCGAATTTCGAACTCAAGTACGCATGCACTTCATTTTGTCACCACTGATAGAAACAGAGATAGAAAAAGATCTTACGCCGTCTGGCCACCGCTATCGGTAACGACATCCGACTGTCGTGGCGGGTGGGATATCTCTGTCCTAACCTGCGAAAACCGACAGTGATAAGCCATTTTAATGCATGGGTTGCCATACCGACCGCAACATGACGGTTGTCTGTATCGGTTGCAGTGACCAAACAGGCTAAGAGTATTCTGTATCTTAGTTCATCCAAAAGCCGCACTAGGCCCCCTGAGAGATTCGGCCTCTCCCTTTCTCGCAGAGAAGTCAGTTTTCCAGCAGTCAAGATATTTAGGTGTTAAAACTTTTTTTTAAACAAAAAAATAAATAAAAGAATACTATTAAGTTTAAAAAAAAAAACGAAGCAACTTCCGACAATAATTTTATTAAGTTATTATTCACTTAGTAAAGTTTAGCTGTACCACCACTTCGTAGCAATTTCAATATTACTTCAGTGTGAGAATGAGACGTCCCTGTCTTTCCCACTGTGAAGTAATATAAAATTATACTGCCTAGAGGTGGTGGTCGGCCCCCTGTCCCTTCTTCGTGCGGATTTTACGACATCACAAAAAATCGAGAGATTTCGTCATTATGTAAGTTAAGTATTATTGTTTATACACATAAATCTTGCTTAATAAATTCTCAAAATGATCTTGAAAATTGCATCAAGATACGTTGAGTTGTCACCGCGCACCGACAGAGACGAAAATCTTGTGTAATTAATTAATATAGTTCTGTTGGTTACAACCCGTAAAAACCATTGTTAATACTAATCCTAAAATAAAAGTGACCACAGAAGACGATATAGATGATTGTTCCAAATGTAGCATTAATTGACGAATAATGGCGCCTAGCGTTAACTACGGTTTAACTCCAAGATAACTCCGTCATATCCAGAAATGCAAGTGCACCGAAATGCAATTTCGTGGGCGCGCACCGTGTGTTGGTCTGTCTGTCTCTTTCCTACGCATATTTTTGCGTCGTGTGGGACTGCGCTAGAGATATCAGGTAGCCGCTCGCAGGCTACGCTAGCACGCGCGTCACGTCAGTTTGTGCAGTGTCGTGGACCGAGGCGGAGGTGTCGTTTGTTACTCATTTTTTCGTTCACAAAATTACGTATTTACAAACTTTACCGTGTTTTGTTTTTGATAGTGACTCCATTATTTTATGAATGACAACCTGAAACGTGATCGCAGTGACTTTTAAACAGTTTAATTTCGTTTATTTTTTCGTTACGACGTTAAACTATTGTTTTAATTTCAGTGTTGGTTAGTTGGTGTTTAACCTTGTGTTTGTTGATTGACGTGTGTTTTTTCGGAAGAAGTTTATTTTGGCGCGTATGATGTAAGCGGCGGAGGGTGCCGGGTTTGATTCCCGTGTCGATATGGAACAAGCGAGGTGTTGAGTATAGAATATGCATACTTCAATTATGATGGTGAGTAATTTAATTAATTAGATCAGTTGCAGTATTGTATTACATATTATAGGTATTATGAGGCGTTAAATAAACTGTGTTGTTTACTTTATGTTAATACCTAGCAAGTGTGAAACAAGTGAGTCCAAAACATATAATTTTTATTGAACATCGTCTGAAGTTTTAAGTTTAAAGCCTCTTTTCTAGGCCACTTCTAGCCCAGTGACCTTAATATTATTGATTTCTCTAACAATAAATTATCATTCTTTAGTAAGACGGTGACTGTGGTCAATGAGTGGTTCGGAATTTCAAATATAAAGGCCATACCTACAAAATCAATCAATCCGCATGCCTATTCTCAACTTAGTTGGGGTCAGCTTCCAGTCTGACCGGAGGCAGTTGAATTATTTTACATGATTGACGTCCACAACCCAGTTACTGGCTAGTACAATACCTCTTGGTAAGACGGGTTGCCAGGCATTTTGAACTTCTTACCACCCGTAACGACCGTTATGTGCTTTCCGAGGCATGGAGGGGTCTCAATATGTGGATGGTAACCCATCCACAAACAGACCGCGGCTAGCATAGCTTAACTTTCGATCGATCCGTGCGGCTGTTATCATTTAGCCACGAGCGCAACAATTTGTGGGTACCAAAACATTTGAAAATCGAAACCTGTTAGGTTCTGTCAAAAGCAAAGTTATTTGTAAACACGTTGTGGCAATGGAATAGTAAACAAACAGCCGAGTTACCTGATATTAGCGGTACACGAAATAGTGCCCTGTTCCACGAACTGATTTTTAAATCAACAAGGAATAAAAACTGACGTGGTTTCAAAATATTGCGACCGTTCCATGCTACCTTTGGAATGTCAACAACGTTACGTTTGCTTCGTGAAAGAGAACGCTCTGTAACCTCATTAAAGACTAGGAACCTCTTTGAATCTTTGTTAAAAAAAATTAGGGACGTACTGACATGTAATAGTAATTGTAGCTTAATTTTAATGTTTTGGATGAGACACATAACATCACGCCCCTAAACACCAAGGGATTAGGCAAAGCTGTACCAATCTGAGAAATTAGAAAACCCTAATCACTTTGTCCGACCTGGGAATCGAACCCAGCATATCATTGCGCTTTATTTCAAGCAAAAATGTATTAGTAACATTATCCTTAAAACTATATACACTCGAGAGCAATGAATCCGGGTCACTTAAAGAATGTTAAAAATCTCGGAAACTAAAAATGATAGGTTAATGCAATAAATTGTATTTAATAGACAATGTAATACTCCTTAAATGAAAGTAAAAAAAATATGAGTCACCATACATTTTATTAACACAAAATTACATAAAGAAAAAAACTGCTGATCTCTCCTTAAAACAAAAATAGGAAACATGAAATTTTTGAACTTTATTACGATTTTCTTGAATTTTAATACTTCGTATTGCCTCCTCGTGCTTCCATTACTGCGTTTACGCCGTTTGGCATGCTGTACACCAAGTTCCTTATACGATTTTGGGGAATATTCTCCCATTCCTCTGTGAGAGCAATTTTGAGCTCACGAAGCGTGATTGGGGGAGGGTTTCGTTGTTTTACGCATCTGCCTAGCTCGTCCCAAGCATGGTCGATCGGGTTGATATCCGGGCTGCGCGCTGGCCACTCCATACGAGTAATGTTCATCTCTTGAAGGTAGTCATTCACAATCCTACCTGTATGAGGTCGGGCATTGTCATGCATAAATATAGCATCCTCACCTAAATTGACCATAAATGGACCAACGTGATCATTGAGGATTTCTTCCACATATCTTACGCTAGTTAAAGAGCCGTTTTCTATGATCACCAGCTCTGTGCGACTTTCAGAAGAAATTCCGGCCCACACAAGTACAGACCCACCACCGTAGGCTACTTTTTCTTCGATGCATGCTTGCTTGAATCTTTCCCCTGGTCTTCGATACACTCTGTGTCTTCCATCGTGCTTGTAGAGCATAAATTTTGATTCGTCGGAGAACATAACTTTTGACCAATCTTCAATACTCCAATTTACGTGGCCCTGGGCATATCTTAGTCTTGAAATACGATGCCCACGCTCCAGTTTAGGGCCGTTTGCAGGTCTAAGGGGTTTTAAGTTAGATTCAGCAAGCCGACGTCTTACTGTCCATGCACTTGGGTTACTTCCTCCGAGGCGTCGAAACTGATTTGTGAGTTCAGTTCCTGTGAGAAAGCGATTTCGAAGCATGGTGTTCACCAAGTATCGGTCTTCACGTGCTGTGGTACACCTGGTTCTGCCCGTTCCTGGTCTGCGTAGGTTAGAACCAGTTTCTTCGTAACGTCGGAGAACTCTTTGTACTGTTGACAGCGACACACCGACAGTCCTGGCTGTATCGCGCTGACTCCGGCCGGTTTCCAGCATTGTAAGTATTCTGGTGCATTCTTCAGGCGTAAGCGACATAATTTCAGCTTGAATAATGAATATAGAGCACTATCAACATGGTTTATGTACCCACATAAATGACAGATTACAAACAAAAGCAAAACCAAATGCTGTAATTTCGTAGTTCCATCTTCGAAAGTGGCCCTTTTTCAAATTTGATTTTTTTATGATATAACTTTACAAAAACTAAGAAGTTTTAATACCTTCATTTAAGGAGTATTACATTGTCTATTAAATACAATTTATTGCATTAACCTAGCATTTTTAGTTTCCGAGATTTTTAGGATTCTTTAAGTGACCCGGATTCATTGCTCTCGAGTGTATATATACGAGTAAACTAACTGGTGAGCTATGAAGTTATATAAAGACATAAGCATTAACTTTTAAGAAACCATTCAGCAATATTATAGAACAGAATCCATCCATTTAATTATAAAAATGGCCATAAGTCCGCCTTAATTTATTCTAATCGTAATGAGAGATGAAATTAACGAATATAAAGAAAATGCCTACTGAACCCAACTATGTTGGGGTCGGCTTCCAGTCTAACAGGATGCAGCTGGATACCAGTATTTTAGAACCACAACCTAGTAACTGGGTCATACGATACCCCTTGGCGACCCGTCACGACTGTCAAGGATTCACAAATGACAGTCCTTAATATGCTTTCCGAAGCACGAAGGTGTTTTGGTATGTTAAGATGGTCACACACCCACGAACCAACCCCGGCAAGCCTGTTATTACTTAACCACAAGCCCGAACCCGCTATTTCTGTTAAAAAGTAATGAACAGAACTAAATGACAAAGCCACTTTTGATGCATACAAACAGACAGACTGATTATTGTGATGTGAAACACAGCTTGAATAAATAATGTCTACAGAATGAGGCAGCCAGCCAGTTACACGATAATGTAGGTTATCGTATTTACATACAAAAATGAACGAAGGAATTTTAGCTAGATATATACAGTTGAGCAATTAGCACAATAACTTGTAATAAGGTATGTTAAGCTACACTTGCCGCGGTCGGGTTGTGGATGGGTGACCAAAAATTACGTACCAAAAACTACGTAAAAACCTCTGACAGACGGTACGAGTAGTCAGTAGCATAACTCTGACAAGCAGACTCCAACGGATATTGTCTTTAAGCGGGATTGTCCGTCAGGATTACCGTTACCCCGGAACATAAAGGGCTAAGAAAGAAACATTGATGGCTTTTAGTTAGTAAAAGTCGGACACTACCTTCCGCTCCACCCAGAGCGGGAGGAGTCATTTGATGATTTCCCACCATCAAAAAACAAAAACAAAAAGGGATTCAGCTGCATCCGGTTATACTGGAAGCCGACACTAACATAGTAGTTAGGAAATGACTGGGCACATTGTGTATTGGTGCTGTTCTTCAGAAAGGTCAGACTCGCAACCGATGTGCGTGGATGCCGTATGACCAGATGTAGGAACGTATGGAAGCAAAATGAGTATGCAAAGAGCGAAGTCAGAGAAACGACAGAATGCCAGCTTACTGTCGTTTCTCCCTACCCTCGTGGAAAGTTTTATTTTTATTATCAACCAGCTGCTGACAATGGCTTCACCCGCGTGGGTCTCGGAAATTATCCCAAGGGCATGTACTACCTGGATAAAAAGTATCCTATCTTTTAATCCTGGTCATAAACTATCTCTGTGCCAAGTTTCATCCAGATCCAGCTGTTTGAGCGTCAAGAAGTCACCAACATTAAAACTCACAAACTTTCGCCTTTACAATATTAGTACGATAGGCTCGCGCTTGACCATCATCTCACCATAGAGTTTATACTCTACAGTATTTTTTTATTGTGTGTTCAGACAAACATCGCAACACTACCAATGCAACAACTGATAGTTAAAACAACTAAGATTAAAGGCAACCGCGCAATTACTGCCTTTTTAAGTTACGTAAGCCACGTCTGGGTAGCCGGTTGTTGAAAGTTGTTGTATAATAATGCAATGTCACAGATTAAATAGGATGTTGCCATATACTGACATCTAGGTACAGCAAACAGTGGGTCAGCTAATGGCAGGCTAACCAATTTGTTAAAAAACTTTAGATATAAAGAAAGAAAAACATGTTTATCTGTCATAGGAACGCATCTATATAAAAAGAAAAATAACTGTAATGTAGCATGTGAAGCTAAGTCAGAGGCCAATATACAGGCAGGGGCCATTTTCTTTCCATAGATCTCGTAACCAGTACCCTTTAGCCATCCAAACCCATAGCCCATAATTTTCTTTTCCATGTTCTGCAATAGTCCAGGTCCAACCGGGGGTTGTCCTTGAGTGCGCAGGGATAATCGGCGAGTTGGCTGTGGCCCATCGTATGCCTTCCAAAGGTCCAGGACCACAGGGTCCCGAGAGGGGTTGTGAGACAAAATTGATCCATAATCACGAGTACAGAACAGAAATTGTCGCAGCTGCAAGTCGTGTGACTTTGACATGAAGGCTTCTACTCAGGATGATGAAGGGAGAGCATTTGACGCCACTGTCTCATGTAATGTTGACGTTCAAAAAGTGCTGAATCCTCATCATCATTACATCAAGCCTTCCCCTAAGGTCTCATGTAATCGAGGGCAAGCCTATTGAGTTATGTTTAACACAAACACTGCCACAATTTTTTGTGCTATTCTAAGTTCAGTGCGTTGCAACATACATAGGTACGTGTTCATAGCAGTGTATGGGTTAAGTCTCATGTAATAGAGGCCAAGCCTATTGCGTTCAACTTCGGGTTGCTACTGAAAAATTCCAATTAGGAAACCCCAAAATCAATTTACCCGATCTGGAAATCGAAACCAGGACCTTATGCTCAGCAGTAGCGCTTGTGACCACTAGATCAGCGAGGCAGTTCATAACCTAGTTTGAATACTTAAATGAATTTTGATTCTTCTATCAATGGGGGACCCACAGTCCCACACGCACACCATAGCAATCAGTTTGAGACGCCTTTAATCACCCGTTTAAACCATGGTGAAAGTTGTCGGGTATATTTTTTTTTTTAATAATTCTTAGCCTTCGTTTCTCATTTGTTTTAAGTTCTTTTTGTGTTTAATTAATAATGGATTAAGTGATAATGTGTTTGTGTAGTCTTGTTCAAAGACCGTAGAAGCGCTTCTACGGTCTTTGAACAACGAAAGTCATTGCAATTTGTTGCAGGAAACAAGTCGCTGGCAACATAGTACGTTGGAATGTTGCTAGCAACAAATATACACATTGTTACGGTTCTAAAAATAACACAATATTTACGTCCTTAGCGAAGATCGCGTGATAGCAGCGTGTATCGCATTATTGCCTTCATAAATAGTTTAATTAACACTTTATTGAGTTGCAAGGTTATTTGTAGTAGCGGCGTTATACCAGGTGTCGGAAAGTAGGAAGTTACCACTATTATTATGAACATGGTGGCTAAGTGAGGATCTCGTGGCTAAGTACTAACAGCCGCACAGGTCTTTCCGTCAGGTTAATCTACGCGTGCCAGGGTTGTTAGTGGATGGGTGACCATCTTTACATACCGAGACACGGAGGAGTCTCGGAAAGCACGTTAAGCCGTTGGTCCCGGCTGTCATTTGTGCATCTTTAACAGTCGTAACGGGTAGTCAGAAGCCCGAAAGTCTGACAGCCAGTCTTACCAACGGGTATCGTATTGCCCAGTTACTGGGTTGTGGAGGTAAGATAGGCAGTCGCTCCATGTAAAATACTGGTATTCAGCTGCGTCCGGTTATACTTTAAGCCGACCACAACATAGTTGAGAAAAGGCTAGGCCAGGGGTAGGACAATTCCATACATTGACAGATTTGGGGTAATGTTTTAAAAATGCGACATCTGTTATCTCCATCCAAAAACAATTAGTTACTTTATGTCACCACAGATGGCGCCACCACCGATACAAATGTAATATTAATATGTGACAAAAAATAAATAAATTAAAAATAAATTTCACTACCTAATCATTTTATTTAACACGTATTATAATTATTTGCAAATATTTGTGGAGATTACAAGCCGCGTAATAATTACGATAGCAACACAGAGAATTATTGAGTTGTTATTGATTGTCAAATTATTAGATCACAAATTCACAACATTTTTTTATGTTTTAAGCCGTGGTCGTTGTTGTGTGTCATGTTTGTGCTTTTCTGCATAAAAATTAGTCCGCCGATCCTCGAATCCTCCTCCGTAGTGAACCTGAACCTGACAACCAGCCCATGGGATACGCTCACGCATTGGACCCCGAGACGCATCGAGAATGGGAAGAAGCTGCTTACGATGATAATGACGACGAGTTACCTAAATGGGATGCCCTGCACAAGTTCCTACTGTCCAAGTTCCGCACGATCGAGCTTATCACGCCTGCAAATAGAGAGAAGCCTACTCCTAAGGGAAAAGAATACGCAGTTCACGTGTCCACACCAAATACTACCTCTTCAAAACCAAGAAGCTGCGCTATGTGCGAAAAGGACCACATTATGTCATTGTGAGGAATTCATAAAACTTAATCTAGCTGAGAGGTGCGAGTACCAGAAAAAACACAACCTATGCTATAATTGTCTGGGCCCAGGACATTCCACTTATAGATGTCGCCTGAAGATGTGCTGCCGAAAATGTCACAAACGTTATCACACGCTCACGCATCAACCCACACCATATCAACCAGACAATAAGAAACAACAAAACAATGAAGTTGAAACTAATCAAGATTCTGCAAAATCAGCGGAAACCAATGTTACACTTTCATCGCATCTCGCTGCAAATTTGTCCACTGCATTACTGGCCACAGCTCTTGTACCAGTAAGAAATCATGACTCGGGACAAGAGACAGTGCTATGGCTTTGATTGACCACGGCTCTCAAGCAACGTTCATGAGTGAAAGAGCGGCCCAGATGTAACGATTGAACATCAGCCACACCTTTTGTATATTAACACACAAATTAATTTGAATTATAATTTACAAATAAAGCAAGTAATTTTGTAAAAGAAAAGGATGTTTCCTTTATGTATCCGCTGTGTAACTTTTGAAATTACATACAATAGTGCCTATACTTAAGCTTCCTCACTAATTTGCTTGTTTTTAATTTGATAAAGTTTTACTATGATAACAAAATCATAGTAAAACTTTATCAATAAACAAGCAAATTAGTAAGGAAGTTTAAGTAAAGGCACTATAGCATAGGTAGTACCTATAGCTAGCTAGCTATAGCTACCTGTAGCTAGCTATAGCTATACATGACAAGTTTGTGGATGGTGATAATAGATGGCGCCGATCAATTGACATTAACATTAGCTGCAAGAGGGCTCTCTATACCCGATATATTACTTTCCTCTATGGGCTAGGCAGATGATGATGTGGCGCCATCTATACCACACCAAACTAAATAATGCTGACGTATCCTACATCGCGAATCGCGATATCAAAGTTTTCTGCGTGGTCTGGACAATCTTAATGCAGAAACCCAAAAACAACCAAAATATTTAATTTCACATAAAACATACATGGGCACTTAGGAACGTCAGAAAGTAGGTGCACGGTTCGAATAAGTAGTTTCCTACGGTGAAGAGCCGTCAAGAAACTCCACGGTTACTCAAAAAGTGGTTGGCTTTTATAATATTTTCTAGGAAAATAAGAATTACGTCACTCTTTTATTTTTGTTATCGATCGGTCTCGATAAGCGAAACAATTGACTGCGTTTGAGTCTATGAGTCTCTGCTAAATAATTTTACTTAGAAATATACGATAGAATAAGTCTGGGAATTTTATGAAGGATAGATTTCAAGATTGCCGTCGATATTTTATGTATTGGCGTCTGGTATATTCTTTAAACTGCCCAAATAACAATGATTTTTTACAATATTAAAAAGTGTACTAAATCTTAATCACGAATATTTGACTAGCAATTAGTGACTAAACTATTGGATATATTTGATTGAATTTTCGTATGCAGACTGGGAACGGTATTAGACACACGTGTTTCAATTTAATTTCGTATTGTTGTTTTCACCTTGTATAGAAGAATGGTTCCCAACGCTTCAGCTATTGACATGTTAAACCAGCAACAAAATAATTATGACGTTCAGAGTATTATAAAGTATAACTTCAAATAGAAACAATGCCAACAATATGTCAACACAAACAATTGAATATTTTTAAAAAATACTACAGACTCTACAATGGTGAGATAAAAAGGAAGTTTGTACGACCTTGCGTACTCATTTGTTGGCAACACTAACCAGAACAACATTGTGGTGTGTTACGTAATACACAGCACACAGATGGGGATCGGCGCATTATTTTTCTTGGCAACACTGGATTTTGTTTCCTCTAAAATTACTCGAGGCATAACTGCGCGTGATGGCTGTCAGACACAGATATGGTTGTCACTTTATAGTTAAGATATATAGATAGGTACTTGTATAAAAAGTTTGGACGTTTTATTGTAAGATGAACGGTCATCTATACTTCTATACTATAATATTATAAAAAGGAAAACTTTGTTTGTTTGGTTGTAATGAATAGGCTCAAAAACTACTGGACCGATTTTAAAAATTCTTTCACCGTTGGAAAGCTTAGTTTTCTAGGAGTAACATAGGCTACTTTTTATCCCGGGAAAAATAACGGGTCCCACGGGAAAGACCACGGGAGCGAAGCCGCGGGCAAAGTGCTAGTTAGGAGATAAAGTTGTATATTTATTTAGATATTTCTTAATTTTAAGTGTTACGGATTGTCCGAAAGGGTTATTGCTACCTCGGAACATAAAGGGCTAAGGAAGGAACATGGATGAGTTTTAGTCAGTAAGAGTCTGACACTCTTCCGCTCCACCCAGAGCGGGAGAGGTCAAATGATGACTGCCCACTCTTAAAAAAAAATTAGTGTTACGGGATGTATATAAACGACATAGGAAAGAAGAATTTCTTTAAACAAAAGTCCATTATTGGTAGAGTGTTGTTTTTGGCGAGTTTAACTCAAGGATAAATTAATTTTAAAAAACAATGGCCATACGACCTATCTTAAATTGGTCAGGACAAACTTGGTCCGCCCAAACTTTTGCCCGAATTTACTTTTTATCTAAGATATCGTGGATTCAATTACAAAATACACTTCCAACTAAGAGAATTCATTTAAAAAGTTAAGCTGGATCCATTTAGGCGTGCTTAACGGGTCATAATTCACGAATGGGAAGCCACGAGCACCCCCGATACAATAAAAAGCCCCCTTGGGAGCTACAAAAAGGTTCAATGGAAATATTTCTTTACATTTCCATAGACTGATGTTTATAGGGTTCGCCTCTTAATCGTTTTCTATTGAATTATTATTAACTTCCATTCACGTAATATGTATTTTGAACCAGCTGTTTCGTAGGCATCTCAGTAATATTATAAATACGACAATAACTCAGTCTGTGGCCATTTTACGCCTAAAATTTATCAACGACCGATTAGAAATGTGCGAAATAAGTACCCTTTTTTTGAGCGAGGGAGAAATCTTCAAATGTGTTCTCTCGCTCTTGATGTAGCGGGAGGGAATGTCAGACTCTTACTGACTAAAACCCATCCATGTTCCTTCCTTAGCCCGTTATGTTCCGGGGTAGAGGTAACCCTTTCGGACAATCCCGCTTAACCTAATATAGGCACCTGCAGTAGTGATGCGCTAACTACAAGTTTTAACTAGTTATAATTACTAAATTATTGGATATATTTTAATGAATTTTCGAATGCATTTTGGGACCGTCATTCAGTACACTCAGTTTAATTTATTGTTGTATTAGCGTCTTTACCTTAATATCTAAGTAAGCGAACATAAAAATAATAAGCTCTTAAAATACTTCTCGTTTCGTATTCCAGCAGTATTCCTGTATATTTACATCCTGGATATTCCAACATAACAAAATTTCCATATCAAATAAGAAAAGCAATCCCACAAACAAGTGTTTGTCTAAGGATTGGTTCAGACGCGCAGCTTCTTTTCAATTTTGTGGAAATGGAATCAATTTCTGATGTATCGAGTATTCCATCTATCTATGTTACTGAGGGCTGTATTTTCAATAGCCAGATAACTTTTATTGGAAGTATAATATATGTCAGATTTGATATATTTTCAATATTAAAAAAAAAACTCCGTTCGTCTGTGATCCGTCCGTAAATCTGTCAAACTACCATATTTATTCTTCGAATAAGGGTCAATAAGGTTATCATCAGCCTGTTGAAAAATCAGCCCTTATCCTACGATAATAGCTTTGACCCCTTTTCTAGTCTGGTAAGGTCGCCAACGCATCAAGTTATACCAAACTGTCAAATTTCTCCAAATGATTTTAAACCTTAACTTGTTGTTTGTTAAGTTCAAAATCGATTGAGAAAATTTTACAGTTTGTGGTAACTTGATGTTATGGCGACTGTACCTAAAATTCATTATGCAGTATATACTGTTATTTGATAGCAATGCACAATTTAAGTGTTTAGTTTCACTATAACGATGTGTATTACAAAACGATGTACAATTATTTTTTATTGAATCGATTTCTGTCATTTAAGTATAATACACCTGGTATTGTTTTATATCAAAAATAATTAAAACTACATGGATTACAATCACTTTGCGCTATACATTTAAAACACTTAAATATGCGTATGCGACTGTGCGCGTGCTTAAACTTGTATTGTAACGCCCACATTTGACTTTGACTCTGACTTTGAATTTATTTAATATTTTTCTTTAATTTCACTGAACTTTACCATTCCATTTCAGTTCTCAAGCTGCAGAATACTGCATAGTAGTCTCTTTAAAATTAAATAGTGTCCCTGTGTTCAACTGTAATCGTATGTCGACGTAACAAAAACAAGATTCTCAACTGCCAACACAATCGCAACAATCGGATCGTTAGACCACAACTTTACAATTCGAACGCGGATAGCCAAGCCTATGAAATATGCAAATACATTTATAATTCAAGTCGAGAGCTGTAAGCGTGGCGCCTCGATGCTAATCCAAAGTTAAGATGGGCTCAAGTGCCTAAATGCAGGCATAATTAACTTTTCATGGATCAACTGGCATCATTCCTCGAGATATTCTGGTGTTTTGGAAGATAAGCTTATGATTTGGTCGGTACATTTTAGAATAATCAATCAATGTGCTTAGCTTTTTACGAACTATGTTTGAGTTGGCTTCCAGTCTAACTGAATAAACAGTATTTTACCTGGAGCGATTGCCTATCTGACCTCCACAACCCAGATACTGAGTACTCCTTGTTAAGACTTTTTTTATCGACAATAGGCTCGCGCTTGACCACTGTCTCACCTGATCGTAAGCGATAAGGTCAACGGTGAAGCAGGCTTGCCTAGAAGAAACCTATTCACTCTTGATTTAAAGAGCCTTAGATTATAGCCATCGGGAAACACAGATTTCGGCAGGAAATTCCACTCCTGAACTGTACGCATAATAACTTTTGGGCTCCCTGACGAGGACCACACTGTCAAAAATTCACGAATGACAGCCGGGACCAATGGCTTGTAGTGCTTTCTGAGTCACGGAGGGGTCTCGGTATACAGTGTATTAGGTTATCGAGGGACTTACTTTCATGGAAATGAACAACTTTGACTATGGGACCAACTGCGAAATGGAAAAAAAACAGCTCTTCATTGACGAATTATGCGAACATAAATGTACTGACCAGCTCATTTCTTTTTCGTGATTTCAGGTTTGGTCCCATCATTAAAGTTGTTCATTTATATGAGTACTATACCCCCTTAAGGTAAGTCCCGCGATTAACCTAACACACTGTATAAGTAGGTAATGAAATGTCATTTTGAGAGAAAAAAAAAACAATTATAAGTAAATTACAATCTTCAAAGTATTCTTCAGATATTCTTGCAAGAATATCATATATCATAAAAAGCTTACGCAAAAGAATAGCAACGTAAATCTAAGTTTACCTTATAAATGCTGTACAAAATGCTGTTTATTTTGAATTTACACATGTTATAAATCATCGCTAAGTATGACGTTTGATTCATGTTATGGCCTCCTGCTACGTAAATCAGATGAATCACCAGACAATTCACCTTTACTGATGTAATTTTCGTTAACAAGTACAACACCCACGCTTTAACTTTCTCTCAAATTATATTATAATTGAATTCTATAATGTTTTGAGCTGGACTACTGTAATAACTGCGTATTTCCAGGTTTTATCATCATCGTTCTCTTGCACTTATCCCATTTTATTTGGGGTCGGTGCAACATGTTTTTTTCTTCCATACTTCTCTATACTCGTCATATCGGTAGTCAAAATCCTAATTTATTTGGGGTCGGTGCAACATGTTTTTTTCTTCCATACTTCTCTATAGTCGTCATATCGGTAGTCAATAATTTATTTGGTGTCGGCGAAACATGTCTTTTTCTTCCATACTTCTCTATTAGTCGTCATCTCGGTAGTCCTTCCCTTGATGATCAATTGATCATCCATCGATCGTATTTTTGATCTTCCTCTACTTGAATAGCCAGGTTTTATATTTTTGGAAAATACTGAAAATGTTATTATTCTTTAGCTGCAGCCCGTGACTTCGGCCGCATGCACATGGTGCCTAAGGCCCGGCGTCCACTATCAGTGGGCTGTACTGAGCCGCACCGATGCCCACCGATAGTGGGCACCGGGCCTTAATTCCTTTTCTAAAATAAAAGCGTAAGTAACTCTTTAAAACATCAGATATCTGCCAGTGAAAGTCCTGTCTAAATGGGTCCAGTGGTTTCGGAGATTAGCCGGAACAAACAGACAGATAGACAAGAAATATTTTTGTTATAGGTATAGTATATATTACAATGCATTTAGTAAACAGCTGCTATTTTGTCGTTGCAGACAGACGCGCTTCAATTTTATTTATTTGTATAGATGGTATCGAATTATTACGTTATTTATCATCAATTTTATGCTTTTACATATTCTGATGCTGATGGCCGAAACACGAGTACAGATATTTTAATCATACTGTAAGCATGGCATGGTAGTATAATTATAACTTGCTTAAAATCGGTGAAGGAAAACATCGTGATGAAACCGGCATGCCTGAGAGATATTTCTCAATAGCATGTGATTCTAAGTCAGAGGCCCATGGGCAGCATAACATTACTGACACCAGGTTAGTCACTAACCACGCAAAGAAGAAGAAGAAGAAGCATGATGGTTCTAAACACAGAACAGTTAAAGAGGTAAAGACCTCTTTATCTGTTCTGTGGTTCTAAATCAACTCTTGATTCTACAAATGGCTATTATTTGATTCTAAAAAAACGTCGTTTTATTTCAAATACGTTGTCTACGCCTTTGGAGACTCCTTTATCATGATTAAGTGGACGGTAAGTAATAAGTATTGTTTTCTTTGTATTAGCAAAGAGACTCCGGCTTCCAGACAAAGGATCCTCACTATTGAGTCTTGAAATGTAACCATTCTCCATTTCGCAATCTCCACACGTAGATAATGTTGATATTTTTCTATAAATTTTTAAATAAAATTCTTCAGTTGGTTTTATCTTTAATTTGATCTCTGATATGGGAAATTGGATACATCTTTTGTACTTTTATCGAGATGTACCTAAACTTTATTGCTTGACAATGAATGTATTTGTGTGTGAACGTATTGTGGGTAACAAAAGATTCTCGAACAGATATAATAGAAGATTGTTTCTTCAGACGTTTTTCTTTGTAAATAATGCGATAAAGATATATCATCCGCCTCCGGAGTCTTTTGGGAATTGTGATTGAGTGTCACTATCGGAGTACTGAGTAAGTAGTTCCTTGTGTTTATTGTTAGCCTTGAGTTCGGATATTTTAACTGTTTTCCGGGTATAGTCCGTATACATTACTTTTTTTTTAGTATGGGATGTCATCAAAATGGTCCACGCCGGCTCTGGGTGGAGCGGAAGGGAGTGTCAGAGTTTTACTGACTATAACCAATCCATGATCCCTCCTTAGCCTTATGTGTTCCGGGGCAGCGGTTACCCTTTCGAACAGTCTCTGCCCTCTGGGTGGAGCGGAAGGGAGTGTCAGACTCTTACTGACTAAAACCCATCCATGTTCTCTCCGTAGCCCTTTATGTTCCGGGGCAGCGGTAACCCTTTCGGACAATCCCGCTTACCAACAGTCTCTGCCTGCGTTCGGATATTTTTATTCTATGTCCCTTGTAACGCTAAATCTTCCCTTATAAATGCTGTACAAAATGCTGTTTATTTTGAATTTACACATGTTATAAATCATCGCTAAGTATGACGTTTGATTCATGTTATGGCCTCCTGCTACGTAAATCAGATGAATCACCAGACAATTCACCTTTACTGATGTAATTTTCGTTAACAAGTACAACACCCACGCTTTAACTTTCTCTCAAATTATATTATAATTGAATTCTATAATGTTTTGAGCTGGACTACTGTAATAACTGCGTATTTCCAGGTTTTATCATCATCGTTCTCTTGCACTTATCCCATTTTATTTGGGGTCGGTGCAACATGTTTTTTTCTTCCATACTTCTCTATACTCGTCATATCGGTAGTCAAAATCCTAATTTATTTGGGGTCGGTGCAACATGTTTTTTTCTTCCATACTTCTCTATAGTCGTCATATCGGTAGTCAATAATTTATTTGGTGTCGGCGAAACATGTCTTTTTCTTCCATACTTCTCTATTAGTCGTCATCTCGGTAGTCCTTCCCTTGATGATCAATTGATCATCCATCGATCGTATTTTTGATCTTCCTCTACTTGAATAGCCAGGTTTTATATTTTTGGAAAATACTGAAAATGTTATTATTCTTTAGCTGCAGCCCGTGACTTCGGCCGCATGCACATGGTGCCTAAGGCCCGGCGTCCACTATCAGTGGGCTGTACTGAGCCGCACCGATGCCCACCGATAGTGGGCACCGGGCCTTAATTCCTTTTCTAAAATAAAAGCGTAAGTAACTCTTTAAAACATCAGATATCTGCCAGTGAAAGTCCTGTCTAAATGGGTCCAGTGGTTTCGGAGATTAGCCGGAACAAACAGACAGATAGACAAGAAATATTTTTGTTATAGGTATAGTATATATTACAATGCATTTAGTAAACAGCTGCTATTTTGTCGTTGCAGACAGACGCGCTTCAATTTTATTTATTTGTATAGATGGTATCGAATTATTACGTTATTTATCATCAATTTTATGCTTTTACATATTCTGATGCTGATGGCCGAAACACGAGTACAGATATTTTAATCATACTGTAAGCATGGCATGGTAGTATAATTATAACTTGCTTAAAATCGGTGAAGGAAAACATCGTGATGAAACCGGCATGCCTGAGAGATATTTCTCAATAGCATGTGATTCTAAGTCAGAGGCCCATGGGCAGCATAACATTACTGACACCAGGTTAGTCACTAACCACGCAAAGAAGAAGAAGAAGAAGCATGATGGTTCTAAACACAGAACAGTTAAAGAGGTAAAGACCTCTTTATCTGTTCTGTGGTTCTAAATCAACTCTTGATTCTACAAATGGCTATTATTTGATTCTAAAAAAACGTCGTTTTATTTCAAATACGTTGTCTACGCCTTTGGAGACTCCTTTATCATGATTAAGTGGACGGTAAGTAATAAGTATTGTTTTCTTTGTATTAGCAAAGAGACTCCGGCTTCCAGACAAAGGATCCTCACTATTGAGTCTTGAAATGTAACCATTCTCCATTTCGCAATCTCCACACGTAGATAATGTTGATATTTTTCTATAAATTTTTAAATAAAATTCTTCAGTTGGTTTTATCTTTAATTTGATCTCTGATATGGGAAATTGGATACATCTTTTGTACTTTTATCGAGATGTACCTAAACTTTATTGCTTGACAATGAATGTATTTGTGTGTGAACGTATTGTGGGTAACAAAAGATTCTCGAACAGATATAACAGATATACAGACTATAACCAATCCATGATCCCTCCTTAGCCTTATGTGTTCCGGGGCAGCGGTTACCCTTTCGAACAGTCTCTGCCCTCTGGGTGGAGCGGAAGGGAGTGTCAGACTCTTACTGACTAAAACCCATCCATGTTCTCTCCGTAGCCCTTTATGTTCCGGGGCAGCGGTAACCCTTTCGGACAATCCCGCTTACCAACAGTCTCTGCCTGCGTTCGGATATTTTTATTCTATGTCCCTTGTAACGCTAAATCTTCCTGGATTAAAAAATTGCCTATATTACTGCTAAACAGTCAAACAGAACTTTGTTTGAACCTACAACTTTTCAAAGGCCTTATTAACCACTTAACCGCGCGAACTTCAATAGAAGTTCGAGATTTTCCCGCCACTAGCGCCACAACTTAATATGAAGTTCTTCATTAAAATTTTAACTATCTTGTTCGTTTTGCACTTATAGGTTGACACTGGGCGAGGCATCGCGTCTTGTGTATGTTGTCGGTGAAAAGATTAATCTAATGACCGCTTTGTTTTATATCAACTGAAGTGCCCCCAGCGCCCAACTTTAAAAAAAAACTTTATTTTAGACGATAGGGTCATGCAATTACATAAAAAACGAAAACCGAACATAGTTTCTCAGTCGTAGGTATAAACACAACTCGGATGCACGAGTATAAAAACATTTGTCGTATTAATCCGACTGAGGCGGTTAAAGGGTACAAAAATCTGCTGCAAATATTTTTCAGAAACAATTTTGATTGGTTGGCACCTTCGATCAATAATACACGGCACAATTAACGACAGCCAATGAAATCTGACAGATTTCTGACAAAAGAATTAGCCTTTCTGAATTTGAATGACACGCGATCTGGCTTTGGCCGATTCGCAATGTTTGTAGGTTGTTAGTACCTTCACGGACAATAACATAAGAATGTTGTTTTTCGCATGAAAGATCACCCTAATCTTAGACCAAGTTACTTAAATTATTTTAAAAGCAAAGGGCTGTTAAAAGGACTGCCTTGTACAAAGATGTGAAGAGGGTATCATTATTTTAAATGGGAAATTGAGCATGACGTCTGGGTACGCTTGGTAAATAACAACTCAATATTACGGTTTGATTCCCCGAAGGGTTGGGCAGAGATGTTTCTGACATTTGCCCACATTTCGCTATTTATGTTTAAGTCCCATGTAATGGATGTCGAGGTTTACACCATGAACCGGCAGTAATTCCAGATAGAAAAACTAAACAACATTTGGCCCGACCTGGTTATTGCACCCAGGACGCCATGCTCAGCAATAGCGTTTGTGACTACTAGACCAAAGAGACAAGCTAATTAGAAAAAAAAAAACATAATAACAAGCGAAAATCTGTAGAAATAGCAAGTAGTTTTTTTTTTCCTAGTACACAGTCGTCTTTCTCTTTTTTCAGTTAATTCGTTTTCTTAATCTTTGTAATCCGAAAAATGGCTTATTGGACGACTCGCACGAATTTAACTCGCACGAAACGTGCGAATCGACTCCTTTAAAAAATTTTTTTTTTCTGTAGTCGATTCGCATAAAGTTTATTTAATGGGGAGCGAATAGCCTACTACATTTTTGTGAGGGTGTCTATTTGCAGGCCAATAAATAAAATTTGTGCGAATCGACTACAGAAAAAATAATATTTTTTAAAGGAGTCGATTCGCACGTTTCGTGCGAGTCGTCCAATAAGCCCGAAAAATACGTCGTTACCTAAAGAATTTCTAAGTAACAATGGAAAGTGGTCTTTTGATGTTCACTCAGACTAAAAGTTGAAACATCTTAAGCAAAAAAACGGATATAAAAATGACTTTAAAAAAAAATTCTTTATTTATACACTACCAGATTAATAAATCAAGCCTCCATGAATTTCATGTTCAACATTAAATTAATAATAAGTCAAAGAAAAAGTTTTGATGCAGTTTTGAAGCCGACGTACTGGCCATCATTTTGGCGTCATTATTGTTCCAAATTTGAATTCACAACCATTTAAAAATTATTGAACTTATTACAAAAAGAAAGCGGGAAGGCGCGATTTAGGAGACTTTAATTTAGCAATATTTTCTGTTCACGATTTATCAGTTCTTCAAGAAGTGAATATAAATAATGACAGTTTAAGTGCAGCAAGTAATAAACGAATATCGATAAATTGGTTGACTTAGATAGTGCAGCGCCTTATGTAAACGTTTACCTGTAATTTTTATCGTATCGATAACTCGGTTTTGGGTGAGTCCGATAAGACAGAAGTCGCCAAGGACATATCGATAAAGTTCTTAGACTCGTGATAAGAGCACCATTAGTGTGTTTGTTAGGTAAAATAAATATTATTTTAAGTAAAATGAATACAGTAAAATAAGTTTCCCGTTGAAAAGGAGAACATTCACTTTATAGGATGTTGTATTGTTGTTGTCTTTTTGTTTTTGTATTTATTTGTATAATTACGTTAGTTAGATAGTTTTTTTTTTCTCGTGTGGTTAATGACTAACCTGGTGTCAGAGTTTTTATGCTGCCCAAGGACCTCTGAGTTAGATAGTCATTTGATTTAAGTATGTATAAGTTGTTATTGTTATTATTTAATAATTATTAACATTAAATAAAGAATAACCCATTTTCTTTATATGATTGAAAATTATGATTTCTCAAATGTCATTAGGTAAAACTTGTGAGTTCGTATAAACTATAATTAATGTAATCTTCGGAACGACTGATCTGAAAATTCGTTCACAATAATGGGAACCTACTTTGTGTAATTATTCCGTCACCACTGCTCTGAAAAAATATTTACGCGAATAGATTATGAAATGAGTATTATACTCGTAATAAGAGGAAGTGCAAAATTGGCAACGGTGAATGACAAGTTGTGTGGAAATCGGTTGTCATGGTATGGGCATGTGATGCGGAGGAATGAGGAAAATGTAAAATTTTGAGAATGGATGAGGAATTGTGGAAGACCAATAAACGATGGATGAACTGTGTGAAAGAACTTCTTATTTTCGTATGGTTAGTGACTAACCTGGTGTCAGAGTTTTTATGCTGCCCATGGGCTTCTGACGTAGCTGTTGCATGCTGTTGAGAAATACCTCTCAGACATGCTGGTTTCCTCACGATGTTTTCCTCCACCGATTTTTAAGTCAGTGGTTATTATACAACACGGATCGTCGGACTGCCAAGTATCCTACGGTCACTCCACTAGGTTATCACTGCTGTGAAAGATGATATGGATGAAGAGATTAAGAGAGGATGGTGCTCTCATAACGTTGAAGTAAAACATCGTGAGGATAACAGATCGACAGGTTTTGGAGCGAAGTTCCTTATCGCGCGTTGCGAAAGGGGGCTAGACGGAATTCAGACCAAAAGTTGTACTTAACGACATTTATTTTTGGAGTAAAATATGATTTCTTTTTAATCAATATTTTTTGATTGGTTAATTTTTGATCTGTTTTTTTTTATTATTAATTATAACTTAAAATAAATAAAATTTTATTACAATTCCTTCACTAATTAATCAAAAGGAACTTCGTTCCATCCGGGTGTCCCTTGATACCTCTCAAGTTTTTCTCAGTGGCACCGAACCATAGCCAAATCAGCGACATTTTGAACAAGATAAAAATAAAACTTACTCCAATTTCAATAACACGATTACACGACAACTACAAATTGTTTTTAGAATCATACCATCCAATTGGTAATTGGACCTTTCGTCGTACAAGTTAGAAAAAAATACATACAAATGCTTTGGCTAGGTACTTCTTTTTGCCAGGTCCGTTTTTGTCAGCGATTTTATAGCATAGGTACGTTTACGATTTTTTTTGTTGTTCAAAATAAAGTTTTACGTGGTTCTTAGTTACATTTTTGCTAAGTCACATTATTCAAGTTCTGGGAATTTATTTCGTGAGTAAAGGCTGACATTAATGCATACAAGCTTAGCACCTCTCCCACTGCGCCGGCGCCGACGAGAATTGCTAGCTATTAACAATCTCTCGCTCACGGAACTATCCCTTCTTCTTAGCGTGTCAATGGCAAGAATAACACGAAAAAATAAACTTGTTTCGCCTCAAATTCAACAACTCGAATATCGTTCGCTGACGCAGCCATTAGGTCCTCACGTGTGTGGGGAGACCCTGCATACACATCAGAGTACTGATCTAATGTACAGATAAGTAGAAGAGATTCATTGTGTATTAACACATTCGATATTCGCCTATTAGAAGCCGTTTGCTTGTAAAAGCTCAACGATTTATACGGTTATATGTATTTATTGTCGTTTAGAAAGATTTTTGCTTATGAACTTATGGGGTTCATAGACATTTATGAGGCTAATGTTGATCGCTGACTGCTCACACCCCCGACGAGTAACTGTTTGTCGCAGCGACAAGAGCTCTCAAAGATAGTAGTCGCTCAGCGACGCTCGCTTGCTGAAAGACTCACAATTGGTAATGCGCATCAGCGAGTAATCGTACGACGCAGCTGCGCCGCACTCACTCCTTGTTGCTCGCCAACTCGTTTTTAGGCACTAGCTCAACTCACTTCTCGTTAGCCGCCACTTGTCGAATAGGTAAGTCCTCGTTTCCCTTACATCGGAGCTTGATCTTAAAATTCACACATAATATTTAAATAGTTTATTAACCGACAAATGATGTAACTACATAATTAAAATGGCGACTCTCTTATATTGTGCATTCAAGGAGCATTACTAATAGAGAACACGCATATCTACTTGACGATACATGTTATCATTAATTGCTAATCATGCTATGAATATAGTGTATTTTTCTTTTGTTGCATCATTTGGTAAACAAATGTCGCGATTAATATTAAGATTTCTAGGTAATGTATGTGTCTCTGAAGCATTTTTTTATAATTCATGCCTTATTTGTATTAAGTATACAAAGATCAAGACGATTATGCTTAACTTAAAGTGAATGATTTATACGAAAATTCATAATTTTCGTCCCGTGTTTGTTTACCAAATTAGACACTGTGAAAGAAATGCACTATAGGTAATTATGAGTCATTTAATTGCTCGTTAGTCTAGTGGTCGCAAGCCCTACTGCTGATCATGAAGTCCAGGGTTAGATTGCCAGGTCAGACGAAGAGTTTTTGGGTTTATCTGGTTTAGACAGATAGATGCGGCGAAGGAACTTTGTTTTGGAATATTTAGTGATGTATCGACATGTTCTAGAACCAAAAATTCGAAGACATGTGACTCCTATCAACCCGCACTAGGCCCGCGTAGTGGATTCCGGCCTATTCCCAATCACCGAAAGAAAGCCTGTACCCCAGCAGTGGGAACACTATAAGCTGATTATGTTTTGTTTTGTTAGCGCCAATATATTAAGTCATTGACTGCCACGCAGCAGACACAATAGAAAAACTATTGTTTGTCGGACACACGTTGACCGCGTTGGCGTTCAACATGTTAAGCGGGATTGTCCAAAAGGGTTACCGCTACCCCGGAACATAAACGGCTAATGTAGGAACATGAATAGGTTTTAGTCAGTAAAAGTCTTGACACTCCCATCCGCTCCACCCAGAGCGGGAGGAGACAATTAATGATTTCCCAACCCTGAAAAAAAACATTTAATGATTTCCCACCCTGAAAAAAATAATTGCGCCTATAAAGTATCAAAAATCTAAACTTCAACTCTAACAATTTATAGGTGACGTCACACAAATACGCTTGTGACAACAACAAGGGGCAGGGCTCCAGAAAACATGAAAGTAGTGACGTAATTTATGGATGACTTCTAGACGTGAATCAGGCGAACGGAAGCGCCGGCGCACCCGCGCGTCTAAAATTAACACATTGCGTGTAAAAACCGCGGCGACGTAAACAGATTACATTTAGCTTGCAGTACTTGGCGACAGGAAATCGATTGATATGAGGAGTTAGTAAATCGATGCAAAAATGTCAAACTTCAAGAAAAAACAGCTGTGCTGCTGGGGAGTTTGTTGCGCCACTTCTTCTTCTCAGCTAAAGCACTAGGAAGTGGTGAAGGGTGGGCGTTTTGGGGGACTGTCTTATTTAACTTTGACCGTCAAAAAATGCTGATTTTAAGCCTAGTTTAAATAAATGACTTTTGATTGATTCGACCAATTTTGATACACTATTTAACCTTTTTACCCCTTCAGAAGGTTAAATAGGGCATACAAATTGGTGAAAGGATGAATTTCCAAAAATCCTTCATTTGTTGTCCCTTCCGTTCTAAGGAACTATTCAATTTTTAGCCTAAACCACTGCTTTTAAATAAGCAGTGCAGCAAGCAGTGGTTTAGGCTGAAAATTTAATGAAATAAGAACATTAATTTTCCGAAAAGTTGTTACAGTACGGTTAATAATAGTTGTAGGTAGATTGATATGAGGTTTTTCAGTCTAGGACTAGTTCAATTGTTTCTTTATTGTATTATTAATTTTAAAACATAATATCACGTCTATATACCAAGCTCCTATAATCCATTAGAAAATAACTATTACTTACTTAATATTATTATCAAGCCCATATTATTATCTCCCGACAATTCTTTTCGGAGTAATTAAACGGTAGGTATCCAACAAAGTTCAAGAACGTTATCAAAGGGCGTCAGAGATGAAAGGTCTGACTTCCATCTCTCTCTAACTTCCTAGAGAAGCCCGTAAAAACAATCATGCGCCGGGCCACCTGCACGTAGGGTTACTATCCGTCTGAATTTGTCCGGACATGTACGCGTCTTTCGGCCCCGTCTGCACTTGCCCGACGTTCTCATAATATATTATTATCTGGACTTATCGACTTAGAAAATAGGGATGATATATGAAACAATGGTAAGATCAGCTGCCTCAAATCAAAATGTTGGGCAACGAGAGGAATTAACGAGATGAGAATGCTAAGTGGGATGTGTGGTGTAACGCGAATGGTTAGAATAATTAATGAGTCTGAAAGAAAGTTTGAAAGTGGCAGTGACTGAAAAGTTGTACGGAAATCAGTTGTATAGGCACGTTATGCGGAGGAATGAGGAAAATGTCTTGAGGAATGTTTTGAGTATCAATGAAGATGAAGTTGGGGAGTATAATAGGTATGTAGAAGACGATAAACGAAATGAATGGACTGTGTGTAAGATGATATGGGTAGAAAAAGCTTGACTACTGAGATGACGACTAATAGAGAAACATGGAAGAAAAAGACATGTTGTACCGACCTCAAAATAAATCTGTGGCGACATCTATCCAGCCACAAAGGAGCTACACCGATAGCGAGCGAAGTGTCAAAAGCTGACATATGTCGACACTATACGTCACACAATATTGTACATCGCGCAAAGAGAGTTTACAGCGCGATCTACATCTAACATACATACTCAGCCCCGACTAAGAGTTGTCGAGCAGTAGCCCGCCAGACGCAACACCTGTCTGGTCGGAGGATCCTCCCTTTTCAATGGAGGGACTTTCCACCCTGTTCCTCCATTCCTACCAAAAATCGGATATGGACAATTTTAATAGAAAATTTCGAAATGGTAACCCTACCTGCAATGCAACGTCGTTATGCGGATGCGTAGAGTGCCAGGCATTCATTACTACCATTAATATGCACTATCAGGTGTGATGGTCGTTTACATTGCATTCGAATGAGTTCTTTAATAGATGTGTAACGGAAAACAATTGAACAATAATTACAATATGCGATTAGATGAGTAAAGTACAAAGACCAGCACATTGAGCTACCACAATCATAGGGAGTTTTTGACAGTTAGGGATAGCTTTTTTTTTTTTTTTTAAGGCTGGGAAATCATCCAATGACTGCTCCCGCTCTGGGTGGAGCGGAAGGGAGTGTCAGACTCTTACTGACTAAAACCCATCCATGTTCCTTCCGTAGCCCTTTATGTTCCGGGGTAGCGGTAACCCTTTCGGACAATCCCGCTTAGTTTGGGATAGCTTGATCTGCAGGAAACCGTACACAGGGCGTAACGGACATTGACGCACAATCACTATACATAATTTTAGTATGCATGACAGATCAGATATTTTCGCCGATCATTTAAAACATAATTTGCTATTCAAAAAGTATAATAATTACCTACACAACCACTACAACCTTAATTAAATAATATTGAGTGTAGGTAGTTATCATTGTGCTTTTGTATGAAACTTCTATGGAGAACGGGTCAATCAATCTGTCTAGCCTTTCCTACTACTACTTTGGGGTCGGCTTCCAGACTAACCGGATGCAGCTGAATACCAGTATTTTAAATGGAGCGACTGCCTATCTGACCTCCACAACCCAGTAACTGGGTAATACTCGTACGATAAGGTATCTCAACGGGTATAAAGATTAAACTATATGCTTCACCAAGTTTGCCTTATATGTCTTCACAATTATTTAGTACTTACTATATATGTCCTGCAGCTACAGCGGATGTATCACAACCATAATTAAACAATATTGAGTAATAACATTTTATAATACATTATTACGTAGGCACATAGCAAGAAAATTATTTATTTCCGTCGTGATTTCCCAATCGCTAGGCTTCTTCGTTGATAACGGTCATTGATATTTTAAAATACTTTGTCGAGTATACATTTTACTAGCTTCTGCCAGCGGCTTCGCCTGCACGGCTGTCGAATTAACCCACGGTACGACGGAGTTAACTAACGCACGACCGGGGTAAAAAGTATCCTATGTCCAGACTATAATCTAGTAGTTATTGCGTGAAGAAGTAACTAACATTAAAATATCCTCACAAACTTTCGCAATTATAGTATTATATTAGTATAGAAGATTTACAGAAGTTTGTACACCTACCCTCTTTTTTTTTGAGGGTGGGAAATCATCAAAGTATTCCTCCTCCCGCTCTGGGTGGAGCGGAAGGGAGTGTCAGACTCTTACTGACTAAAACGCATCCTTGTTCCTTCCTTAGCTCTTTATGTTCCGGGGTAAACGGTAACCCTTTCAGACAATCTCGCTTACCCGGCAGGCTTCGACCTAACGGGCCCCTTCACATGCCATCTTGTACTCTGGCTCATATAATCTCGCAACATTTTTATTAAAAGCGTTGCTTAAAATATGTATAATATTAATTTAGTATGTATAAATAAGGGGGTTTCTGTAAAATTTTATACATTTCATTTATAGAATCTGGGATTTGAACAAATGGCGTGTGCTTGATCTTCTTGAGTGGTCAAGGCTTTTTGCTTCGTCAACGATACCGCAAACTTTCCTGTTAGTATTCTCAGAATCTTTGTTTTAAAGCTGTGTATTGCGTAAAAACTCTTGTGTATTTATGATGTATCTATCAAATATTGATTTTATTAACACACGCTTTGTACGATGTTTACTTAATTTTTTGAGGATATTTTCATCTGGATTTTACCAGTTTTTGTTTAAACTTATTCATTGAATGTATAAATTCAGTAAAAATTATTAGTGTGACTCTAGAATGTAATACCTAATATTTGTAAAAGCAAGTATTTAGGTTTAAGTGGATCTGATAATTCTTATAATATGATCATAATTCTGTAAATACTTACTAGCTATGACCGCGAATCATATTATTTCGATCCTGATACACACAACATACAACCTGACATCGACCTGCAAATCTAAGACGCGAGTTTTAGACTTAAGTAACACCGCTGTATTGTAATTTAATTAAATAAATAATGAAAAAAAAATTGAATTTCGCGACCTATGGGCAATATGGACTTGCCCCTTTTTTTTTGACGGGTCGAAATCATCAAATGACTTCTCCCGCTCTAGGTGGAGCGGAAGGGAGTCTCCGACTCTCACTGGTGAAAACCCATCCATGTTCCTTCCTTAGTCCCTATCCCTTTATGTTCCAGGGTAGCAGTAACTCTTTCTGATGGTGGCACCCCCCTTAGGCAATTACGCCGCTTAACCGAACCAATACAGTCTCTCTTTATAATGATTGTGATCATCTTCAAATAGCTTGGTCAATTTTGTTAGTTTATCGTTAAAATTTAAATTGGCTCTAAGCAACAAACTATGAAGTTTCAAATACCTAGTATAGGTCACAGCTCACTAGAGCCACCCGGCGGCTACTCCGCACCCGCATATTTGCCTTGCGTTCACTCCACTGCAAGTTGCGAGGTCCACTGGTTGACCGCGCGACGTTTACTTTTGATAACGCATAGAGACAATGAGTGGACTTCGTGTGACGAGGCGGTGCAGGGTGGGTGCCGGGTGACTTTAATGAGCTGTGACCTTATTGCATTCAAACGGCACATTTATTACATCAAATAGAATAAAATTAATGTGAACGATTTTATCAAGCTTTAGACAGTAGGTACTAACCTAATTGATAAAATAATTACTTAACGATTTTGTTGTTATTATTTAATCTGTCGGTTATAAGTTTTATTATTAATTTGTAGTCGTTTATGTGTTAATCGGGGCTAATGGGCGATAAGCAATAATAATTACCTAATATCAATCCTTGAACTATTTTTTTCTTAGTATGTAGCTTATTTGTGAGGTTACTTCTTTGGGCTAGTTGCAAGCGCTACTGCTGAACTTGGGGTCCTGCTGGGTTCGATTCCCAGGTCGGAAAAAAAATATTGGGTTTTCCTACCAGAGAAACCGTTTTAAATTCCTTTAAGCTAATATTTACTTGGATGTGTTCTAAAATAAATCTTCATTTGTTTAATTATTTTGCTTTCGGGTCCGGGACCGCGGCCACAAATACAAATTAACAAAATTATGTGTTCGGAAAGTACGGTCAACGATAAGATAAAATATTTTTTTGTTAATATAAAATAACCACTATTTTCTACAACAGATTTTTTTGCGTTCTCACTTGTTTTCTTTTAATGTTCTCATTTTACATAAGCTATTTCCATAGAAGGATATCAATGAATAAACAACATTATATTCATTCGTTCCTTATCTACGTGTTTAATCTCCCATACTTTTATAGACATCTTGACCAAACACACCACATATGCAATATCATACTGTAGCCGGGCTTATAAGTAAACACCCTGTTTCACTGGGCTATCGATTGCGTGTGACGTCACGACTGTCCGGCTCCATCTTTGATGTCACAAACAGGCAACAGCTGAATGTCTTTGTCATACATCCCGAAACGGTCATTTCGGATTAAACTGTCGTGGTATTGTTTCTGTCATTCTGTCCATATTGTACCCATAGATTATACCCTGAGAGTGGACTGCACCAGATTTGACTACGTGTTTAGTAGGAAGAGATTAGCTACATTTTGGATAACTTGCCTTTGACTTGTACAGATTACATTAGATTTTCAACCTTATATCAAAGGCATAAGGTTCATGTTGAATTGGGAATATTTGACACTTTGAGATGACTAGATGTGATGGCGTCGGTACTTATTATTAAAATGAAACGCCGCTTACGAATTAATGCTGCCAATTGACTGAATTAAACCTATAAGGAACCTGGCAGCCATTACCTAAATGAAAACGATCTGTTGGGACTATCGAGCCGTGGAAAATCCAACATTAATTTTAATGTGTGAAACAGGCATTATATTATTTTATTGGATGCTGACCACTTGGAACGTAACTCCTATAAAACATTTTATTGATCGTTTCATTATACTTATATCATATATGTATAGACCTAGTAGGCTAGTAGTTACACCTTTCGTAAGACATATCCCGGAATTGTTTGAGTCTTAATCGTATAAGGGCGTTTGTGCACCGCCACCGTCAACGAGACGTCACCGAGAACGAGTTGACGGCGCTGAAGTAGCAATACCTACAGTTACTACGGCCATGGCTTCTTGCACATTCTTCTCCATACGAAACTACCTTTTGAAAGCGACGACTAGAAGAAATTCTATTTCTTGTTCATTTTGACGTTCAAAAGTGCCTTTCTTGTGCCTATTTGAAATAAATGATTTTTGATTTTGACTTTAGCCGTGTGTCCCTTGCACGTTCGAGCTGGGTTCTCGCCCCTGGTGACGGCTGCAGTGGATAAACGCCGTAATGCGTAGACTTGCCAGGTTTTAAGATTGCAACAGAACTCACTATGCTAATTGTTCGCGAGTCCACAACTGGGTTACACGTAATAAATACCCTTGGCCACCGATTATACTGATTGATATACTAAACATAGAACATCTCGCTTGTAAACCACGAAGGGTTAGGCAGAGGTGTATTTTAAAGTACCGGCTCGATTTTGTTTATTTTGAATAGATTCTTATACTGCCTCGATGGTCTACTAATGAGCAGGTACGACTGCCGAGCGTGAGTTTGCGAAATCATCAAATGACTCCTCCCGCTCTGGGTGCAGCGGAAGGGAGTGTCAAACTCTTACTGACTAAAACCCGTCCATGTTCATTCCTTAGCCTTTTATGTTCCAGGGTAGCTGCAACCCTTTCGGACAATCCCGCTTACCCGGCAGGTTTCGGCCCCAACGGGCCCCTTCATATGCTGACATCTCTTTGAGGCGAGGTTCGATTTTAGGGTTTGGTGGAAGTCTTGGAGATTTTCTACCAGAATTTTGTCAGAAACAGCGAGGGGTTTGGATTTGCGTCTGTTTAATGGCTCCCTATGCCATGAGACTTCGAAGGAAAATTTCAAACCTTTTGTGGCCCAAACTATTATAAGACCGGCAAAAATGATAAGAATATTGGTTCATGCACCCACCTTCATTTTCTATCAGCATTACAAATAAGTAAAGTGTATGAAAACCAATCTTACGAGTAACACAACAAAGATTCAACACCCAACATCCACAATAACATGTATGCTGTACGCCATCCATCATCATCCGTCATCCAACAGTCGGTCACTTCCCCACATTAGTGTTACTATCTTATATTGCTACAATGTTGATGTTGTGACTTATACAACCGGCCTTTGTTGTCTTGTGAGAAGTGCGGATGTTAAGAAAATACAGGGTTTGTGAGTCTTTCCAGTCATTTCTTTACTTCTCGTTCAGTTAATAGATCTACGGAAATGTTGTCCAAACAATTTGTAGCGATTTGTGATATTGCAATATTGACCGCTGAAGAAGAAGACCGCTTGCACTTGAATAGGAATTCTAGATTTTCGTGTCACCAGCGCCACAACTTCATATGAAGTTCTTCATTTTAACTATCCACCACCTCCCGACTTCATTAAACCCCAGGAACATTTGCCTCCCAGACGTAATCTGCAGAACGTTGCCTATATAGAAAGCTATCAATCGGCTGCGTACCCAAGTAGACCGCTGCAGGCACAACCTGTCGAAGTGGGGGGATTGATGATCCACCCAACAACCAGTGCGATTGCGGAGCTTCTGACCAGACCATGCCTCCCCTGCTGGAGTGTCCTAAGTGCGCGTTCACCTGCACCTCGGATGACCTACAAATTGCCTCTGATGTCGCGATCAATGTGGCAACTTACTGGGCGCATTCAATTTAATTACATTAAAAAAAAGTACTATCGACACGAAAAGAAGAATAAGATTTTAACTACCTTGTTCGTTATGCAGTATTTATAGCTTGGCACTGGGCGAGGCACCGCGTCCTGTGTACGTTGGCGCTGAAAAGGTTAATAAGCCTACACTATCCCACTGTTGAGCAAATCCTAGAGAGCCACCTCGGTCCATACCTTGCGGTACGCGTCTTGGTCGTCTCGCCACCTCTTCTGAAGCCGGCTTCGACAACGCCTTCTTGTGGAGCCTGTTGCCCAGCGGTCATTGTGCATTCAACCCAATCCCATTTCAGCTTGGTAGCCTTTTTGTATACGTCAAGGACCGTGGTTTTGAAACGCAGTGTATTCTGTCAGTTAGTTTAACGCCCAAAACATACACCGTGCAAATTTAGTCGTTTTACAACGACTAAAATTGGCGGTAAGGCTCCTCTCTGAGGAGTGGCTAGAGAGGCGTCACGGCGCCCCCTCCTACCGCCTGACGCAGGCCTCACCGGACATGGATGTTTCGGGAGGTTTCGGCACATCATCAGGCGGGAGGAAACGCCCGGGTGTCACCACTGCGAGGATAGCCCAGAGGACACGGTAAAGCACACGGTACCAACCTACCCCGCTTGGGCGGTGCACCGCCGTGTCCTCGTAGAGGCGATCGGCGGCGGCGACCTCTCGCGCCCAGCCCTGGTGCAAGCCATGGTCCGAAGCGAGAGGGAGTGGGAGGCAGTCACCTCCTTCTGCGAAACAGTCATGCTCGCGAAGGAGGTGGCGGGATGAGAGAGAGGAAGGTCATCCCGTCCCAGCCGCCGCAGGAGCCGCTCCGGGCGTCAGGAGCCACGTGACGACTCCCGGCCACCGTAGGCGCGGGCCTGTGGACGGTGAGTAATGGGTGACTCACCGTCCGATCAGGACCAGGCCCGTGCCGGTCGGCGCGTTTATGTTCCACGCGCGCCTCAAAGAGATGTCAGCATATGAAGGGGGGCCCCTAGGGCCAAGCCTGCCGGGTAATCATGCCAGCCTGCGGGATTCTCCGAAAGGGTTACCGCTACCCCGCTACCCCGGAACATAAAGGGCTAAGGAAGGAACATGCATGGGTTTTAGTGCAGAGTCTGACACTCCCTTCCGCTCCACCCAGAGCGGGAGAAGTCATTGGATGATTTCCCAGCCTTTAAAAAAAAGCTCAATTTATGTATCCATTGACTACTAATCATCATTCATATTTTTTTTTTTGTAAATATGAACAAGAAAAGAGCATCGCATTAGATTACAGTCCACGTGAACTGTTTTAGATTGGAAACTTTGCCTCATAGAAAAGGGGATGGAATGATATGCATTTTTTTTGTAGTACCTATTATCTTAATCAATGGTAACAACTTTTTCATCACGCCTATAGGTATTTTATGTCGGATACATCAAATGGACCAAACTTGCACAAGATGGACCAAACTTGGACTAAAATTGTATATCAGTATGATAAATGTATAATAACTTCAAAATATTTCACTAGTTTAAATTATTTCGATTGAATTTAGGTTTCACTTCTGAAGTGTTTCGTGGAATAAAGTAATTATCAACAAGCTTGTAGTTAGCACGCCACAGAAATCGCGTGTTCTATTGCAATTTGCGATGCTTTGAGTAAGCCATCTTTGTTCTGCGAGGTTTCAAGTAAGGTCATGTTGGTAATGCTTAGATGTTAAACTTGCTCCATTGTTTTAGTTTTTAACCAACAATTTTATAACTTCAGTGTGCGAAAGAGATGGAGCTATACATGCCGTATAGCTCCATCTCTTTCCCACTGTATGGTTTACATCCTGCTCTTTCACTGCTTCTACGACATCCGGTGTTAGAAATTAACTAACCGTTATTTAGTTCAACTGTGTCTAAAAACCAAAAGTTAATCATTATCGCTAACAAACGAATCTCATTACAGCTAGTTATCCACGGTAGAGTAACCGCGAATCATTTCACTATCGCGTTCGATTTCACTGCATTCTCCCGGTGCGGCGCGTGCGCCGACGGAACGGAGCGAAATGTACATGAAAAACCATTGTTACTCTCGTTTTAATGTGTGAAATCATGTGTTCAGCGGTTGTTATACGTTTTTTCATAAAAGTGCTAGGTATAATCTTGCAATATGTTTGTAAAGTAATTTCTTTAGACGCACTTAGCGCTCTTTCTAAACAGTGAACGAAACTGCACCGTCACGCTCGGCTCCAGCTGGTCAGTGACGCTGAAACGGGTAGACTCTGCTTCAGTCGATTAGTGAAGCTTTTTTTTTTAAGGCTGGGAAATCATCCAATGACTTCTCCCGCTCTGGGTGGAGCGGAAGGGAGTGTCAGACTCTTACTGACTAAAACCCATCCATGTTCCTTCCTTAGCCCTTTATGTTCTGGGGTAGCGGTAACCCTTTCGGACAATCCCGCTTAGATTTGTGAAGCTGAATCGCGTATTCTTGGCTCCAATCGTAAGCTTTCAATTCTCTTTATAATTTTTGATTGTAGCTACCTATGTGGAGTTTTGTATTTATTAACTTTCTCTCACAAATAAGCCTGTGTAACTAGCACAATAGAAAAGATAATTATCAGTATCGTTGGCGTACAGGTATTTCAATAATTAATTGCCAATCAGTCCCCAGCGACCTTTGGTCAATTACTTTCAGTTCAACGGTCCGGAGAAGTAGTCAAAGACATCGGTGTATACAGCTTGATGTGTATTATAATACCAGGCTATTATTGTCCCACTGCTGGGAACAGCCCTCTACTCATACAGAGAAGGCATAATTGGCAGAATAGTCGCGTAACAAACTTACAAAAACAGTGGAATTGAGAACCTCCTCCTTTTTGAAGTTGGTTAAAAATAAAAGACTTTTCATCGGTATAATTTTTGCTCAATGATGTTACCTTGTTTGATGCATAGAATGCAAAGATAACTGCTATATGATGGGTCTTACAAAATGATCAAAAGCAATGTATTCATAGTAGGCTGAAAATCAGCACTTTTGAACTTCAAAATGACAAAACACCGCCCTTCACCACTTCCTAGTGCTGGGAGAACGAAGAAAACGCCAACTCTTCACCACTTCCTAGTGCTTTAAATGGGGAGAAGAAGTGGTGCAACAAACTCCCCAGCAGCACAGCTGTCTGTCCAGTTGGAAGAACTTGATTCCATACTGTGAATGATAGGAAAAGTAATTAACATTACAACATGTGTATGTGTGTCTTTCTCGACTATAATAATGTTTTGTTGTTCGTTAGTTGCTAGCACAAACACTGCTACAATTTTTTGTGCTATTCTAGGTGCAGTGCCATCAATACACGTTCGTGTTCCTGGCAGCGTATGGGCTAGATAGCCTCCTGGAGATAGGTACTTAATTTTTTAAATCTTGTATTCCCTGTTGGGTCGTTGTTAATTATTATACATTGCAAACAGCTATCCTAAAATATTTTAGTATTCAATAAATTTTATATTTAATTGTAATATTCAAATTATATTTGTGTCGATCTCGCCTTATGCAAAGCAATGAGGTCTATGATGGAGCGAGCGTGCCCAGAACATAAAGGGCTAAGGAAGGAACATCGATGGGTTTTAGTCAGTAAGAGCCTGACACTCCCTTCCGCTCCACCCAGAGCGAGTGGGTCATTTGATGGTTTCCTAACCTCAAAAAAAAGGAAATAAAAGCATGCCCAAATGACGCCTGTACACTTTTGCTTCTAAAAACTTGAAAAGTGTAAACGACTTCCAATAAGATACTTCACAAGTTTCTATTCACAAGTCATTAGACTATTTGCTTGTTTTAAAACGCGTGTTAATCATGAAAGAGCCGCCGATTAGTCACTCGATAATTACTTCCCATTGACGGAGAATCAATAGAATACTAAATTGGGCTTTGTTTACATGCGCGTTGGTCTCGTGGCGCGACTTGTGGGCGTGAGGGTCCTGAGTTCGATTTCCGGGTCGGGCAAAGTGATTGGGGTTTTTCATTTCTCAGAAGTAGCCCGCTTTTTTTTTCTTTTTCAGTAAGAGTCTGACACTCCCTTAAGCTCCACCCAGAGCGGGAGCAGTCATTGGATGATTTCCCAGCCTTAAAAAAAAAAGCCCGGAGTCTGGACTTGTGCCCGGTTAATGGCCAGTTGGCCAGCCTCGTCCCCTTTTATATAAGACTTAAACGTATTTGGCGAAATGAGAGTGTACAGAGGCCAGCACATCAAGTTACCCCAATCTGTCAAAATTTGATAGTATTTCAACTTTATTACAAAATGATAAGGTTCCTTTTCAATTGGGGAAATTTGACAGTTATGTATAGCTTGATGTGCTGGGGCGTCTGTACCATAGGTACTCCTCTACCTAACCTTTCAGGGATTACAGGCATGATGTTTTGTAAATTCATGAGTGACTTCTAGATCCTATAACAAAAGTAAACATTTCGGAAGGATTTTTGAAAATTCACTCCCTAAAGTGGTTAAATAGGGGATGAATGAGAGTTTGTATGGAAATTCGTCGTTCTTGTCTGATGGATTTCTCACCAGACAGTTAGTGCCTAAATAAAGGCAGTCATTTAGTTGTCATCTAGTTACATAACCAAGTGAACTTGAACATTTTCGAGGTCAAAATCGCGCGTGCAGGTGTTTGACTAAAAACGGAGACATTACGTTAATTTGACATACATATTCTTTGCATTTTACAATTAACATATTTTGTTTAGAATTTTTGTTAAAGAAAACAATAACAATATTTTTGTATTGGCGTCAAGAATCCAGATTAGGTACAGACGCCAGCACATCAAGCTATCCCTAACTGTCAATTTTCTCAATTAAAAATGAACCTTATGTCTTTGCAATAAAGTTGAAATACTATCAAAGAAATTTGACAGATTGTGGTAACTTGATGTGCTGACCTCTGTACCTAATCTGGATTCTTGCACATAAAGTTACCACAAACTGTCAAATTTTCTCAGTCGATTTTGAACTTAACTTTCAACGATTTAAGGTTTAAAATCATTTGGAGAAATATCACAATTCGGTATAACTTGATGCTCTGTAATTTCTATCTCTTGAATCTACAATCACCTTTATTATCTATTACTAAGACTCCGCTGTCCGTCCGACCATCGGTTTGTCAGTCTGTCACCAGGCTGTATCTCATGAACCGTGATAGTTTGACAGTTGAAATTTTCACAGATGGTTGATTGTTGATTTTGTTGCCGCTTTAACTTTACTAAAAATCATGCAATGCATGATTTTTAGTAAAGTTATATTGCATGAAAAAACAGTCATGTCTGTTGAGACATGACTGTTTTTTTGCCGTTTTGATAGATAATGGTACGGAACCATTCGTGCGCGACTCCGATTCGCACTTGGCCGGTTTTTTTATATTATAGTCTCTCCTACCTTATCACCTTGGGAAAATCGCGGCCATTTTTTGCGTAGCTTTTACCTAAACCCGAAGACAAAAGAAAAATTGAAGAGTTGTTTAGAGTCCTATGTGTTTACGATGACCCTGAGAAGCTCTTAGCGAAATTCAATTTTATATACGACGGTATAAAACATACATTCCGTTGTACCTATGTATATACATTTCTTGGAAGATCAATGTCTATGTTCATTTGTTAGTAGAAGAATGTGTAATTTAATCCAGTACCTATGTATCGGGCAGGTGATCGGTTTTAGTTATAAGTGAGATAATCAGCCCATATTGTTCCCACTGCTGGGACTAGGGCCTCCACTCGGTGGGAAGGAGTGGGCCTCCACGCGGGCCAAGAGCGAGTCACAATGTTTTCCGTCACCGTTTTGAGAGCAGTGGTGATGAAATAATTTACACAAAGTAATGCGTTTGGTTTTGAACCTACGACCGCTAAGTCGCGGGTTTACCACCTGATCACCACGTTTATTAGACCCCAAACTACGGAATGTAGTGTAATATCTACTAATTTTGTACAGAGGCCAGCACATCAAGTTACCACAATCTGTCAAATTTCTTTGATAGAATTTCAACTTTATTGCAAAGTTATAAGGTTCATTTTTAATTGAGAAAATTTGACAGTTAGGGATAGCTTGATGTGCTGGCTGGCGTCTGTACATAGAAATGTAAGAAGCATACTTACTAAAAAGAGTTGGTTAAGTCGTTGGTACCGGCTGTCATTCGTGGATCATTGACAGTCGTAACGGGTAGTCAGAAGCCCGAAAGTCTGACAGCCAGTCTTACCAAGGGGTATTGTGTTACCCAGTTACTCACTGGGTTGTGGAGGTCAGATAGGCAGTGCCTCCATGTAGAATAGGTACTGGTATTTAGCTTCATCCGGTTAGACTGGAAGCCGACCCCAACATAGTTGGGAAAAGGCTAGGTAGATTGATTGACTTACTAAAAAGAGTATAAACAAAACAACTACTCGTGATACAATTCACAAGTAGTAACAGAAGCGACCTTGCATTGTTCTCAAAATAATAGTTACTTACGATCACAATACACTCCGAACCATTTGAATACCGTCAGTATTTCTCATTTCTACATCTGTTCTTAATATTGTAAGCTTGAGTGATACTTTTCTAGTTTTATTAGACAAACCGGTATCATTTTGTAATACTGACCTGTAGTGCCGGAACGGAAACTTAGCGGTCGTTTACTACTAGTTAACTAATTCGACCCAGTTTAAGAAATACCATTCATTCAAAGACGTACAGTCGCCAGCAAATAACGTTACTACAAACTGTCAAATTTTCTCAATCGATTTTGAACTTAAAACTCAACTGTTTAAGGTTTAAAATCATTTGGAGAAATTTGACAGTTTTGCATAACTTGATAGGCTGGTGATCGTACAGGGCTACTAGTACAGAATTATTTATATAGAAAACTGTAGAGCGGAATAATTTAGATTCTATTGGTTACTCTATTGGCACAGCTCCGTTCCTCTACGCTCCGCTCCGCTCCAGTGGACAGGCAGCCTGACGTTCTCTGCTCGGGGAATCTGATTAGAGTATAGAATATTTAAGATATAAAAAGTAAACCATAGTAATTTTGGGTCCCGGAACATAAAGGGCTACGGAAGGAACATGGATGGGTTTTAGTCAGTAAGAGTCTGACACTCCCTTCCGCTCCACCCAGAGCGGGAGCAATCATTGGATGATTTCCCATTTTAAAAAAAAGGGCATACTGCTATATTGGACAATAATTACCGTAGTATCAACGTTGAATATGGTCAGCGGGATTGTCCAAAATGGATACCGCTGCCCACACACAAAGGGCTAAGGAAGGAACGTTGATACCTTTTAGTTTGTAAGATTCTGACTCCTTTCCGCTCCACCCAGAGCGGCAGGCATAATTTGATGATGACCCACCCTTGAAATAAAAAAGTTACTGAATATGAAACCCCAAATAATGTAACAGAAAGTTAATGTGAAAAGTTTATTAATTTCCTATATGTTAATATTAGGTAGAATTTACCTACATAGGTAGTGATGGGTCACCCTTGACTCTCAGTCACGGTGGGATGAATTAGTTTGCAAACAATAAGTTTCTCAAAAGTTAAGTATTTTGACCTTCCTCATACACATTTGGATCTAAATGGAAATGATGGGAAATCATGGCAAAATATGAAGAAATATTTGAAGGAGGTTATTTTAAAATCGATTTTTATTAAATGAATACTTTTTAGGCGCAGTTTGTGCTATTTCTGAACAGTGCACGGAGCTGAACCGTCACGCTCGGATCAGTGACGCTGAATCTGGTATACTGGGCTCCTGTCGATGTCGGTTGGTGACGCTGAATGGCGTATAGTCGGCTCCTGTATTAAGTTTTACTTCTGTCGTGTATTGAAATAAATCCACTACCAGACATAGGCATCCCCAAATCATCGATACAACTAATTGTACTTACCTTATTAATGTAGTACAAGAAGAACTCCAACTTACATAGGTAATGAATATGTAAATCGATTATTAATAAACAAAAAAAAACAATTTCCATCTTTTTCTTCTTTAACAAAATATTAAACCTTTTTCTTTAACAAAATACTTAATATCCAACGAAAAATGATAAAAAATAGCTTTTAGTGTAACTAAACTCCTAAATTAATGTAAATGACAAATTTTCGGTGTGTACCAAACAAACAATCAAGCATCTACACGGCCTCTCTTCCAGATTCCTGGACTCCTCCTGATTTTCGTCTGTCATCATCATTTTCCTGTCCTTATCCCAATTTATTTGGGGTCGGCGCAACATGTCTTTTTCTTCCAAACTTCTATTTATTCCAGTCGTCATCTCGGTAGCCATATCATCTTTCACACAATCCATCCATCGTTTCTTTGGTCTTCCTCCACTTGTGTAGCCATCCACCTTCATACTAAAAACTTTCCATGATAACCGATTGTCACAAAACTTTTCAGTCACCGGTGTCACTTTCTGACTTCCTCATAAATACTCATTCAAACTCATTATTCGGTCAAAAAGTTGATATTTAATATTTAAATAAAAGAAACGTAGACTGAGAAACTCTTCCGTTGTTTTCACTTACTTCGTCTTGTTTTCATTGTGGTAAGTTTGAATTACTTTAACTGTATAAAATAATCATGATGCTGCAGACTTAACCAAATCAAATGGAATTGAAAACTTCGTGAACATCATCTGCCTAGCCTTTTCCCAACTATGTTGGGGTCGGCTTCTAGTCTAACCGGATGCAGCTGAATACCAGTATTTTGCATGGAGCGACTGCCTATCTGACATCCACAACCCAGATACTGGGCAATACGATACCCCTTGGTAAGACTGGCTGTCAGATTTTCGGGCTTCTGACGACCCGTAACTACTATCAAAGATGCACAAATGTGAAATGACTGCCGGGACCAACGGCTTAACGTACTTTTCGAGGGACGTAGGAGTCTCGGTTTGTAAAGATGGTCACCCATCCACGGCCAACCCCGGCAAGCGTAGCTTAACCTGACGGATCGACCTGTGCGGCTGTTAGTACTTAGCCACGCATGACCATTAAACAAAAACTATTCGTCTACTTTTTGCTTATATCTATTGTGAATAGCTGTACCTACCCAGTCATTATTTTCAATGTTACCAACACACGCAGACCTTGATTATATCCAGTGGATTTTGAAGCTATTATATTTAAACAAAAAAATATGATGTCAGTGACAACAGCTCCATTTTTTATGACCAAGATTAATAGTGTAATCATATTTAATCTGGTTTTAAACACACCTTGGCTAACCTGGAAGTCTTTAAACAGACTGGACCGGAACCTGGTTGGTGGAACAAGAAAAACCTGGTCAGATGGAAATCCATAGATGAAATGTAAAGCTAGCATAGCTTGGGTAAATGTGGTGATGATGACACACTTTATATCGTGTCCTGTGTGTCCTGTCGTCTGCACGTTACAGGAACTGATGGCGCCAAACACGTTGCCCAATTTTGGGCAGAGTCCATTTAGCCGTAGTTCTCAACCGTCGCCACAGCAATCGGTCTTGTGCTTCGCGCATCCAGCGAATTCCCGCTGTCTTCACCAAGAGATCGGTTCCTCATGTGGAGACCCTTAGTACGCTAAGCCTTCTGGTACGCGACCAGTCCAGTTTCGGCTCCGTCGGCGATCCATTCTGCGAGTAATGTGTTATCCCTTCTTCCGCTTAAACTTAGCAATTCTTCGGGCTATGTCACTGTGGCGACATCTATCCAGCCACATAGGAACTACACTAATAGCGAGCGAAGTGTCAAAAGCTGACATGTGAAGACACTACCACGTCACACAAATACTACATCGCGCAAACAGAGTTTACCATGCGATCTAACATATATACTCAGCCCCGACTAAGAGTTGTCGAGCAGTAGCCCGCCACACGCAACACCTGTCTGGTTGGAGAATCCTCCCTTTTCAATGGAGGCACTTTCCACCCTGTTTCTCCATTCATATCACCTTAAATGCATACATATTTATTATGATCACGCAGGGAATCTATAGACTTTCAAGTGACTTTAAACCCCAACTAATATATCTTAGTCAAACTAAGTTACAATATAACTAACCATAAACACTCACGTAAGTTATAGGCAACATTGGTATCAAATACTAGAACACAATACCATATTGTCGCTGTTACCGTGATTTATAACAACTTAACATAGTTTAGATCCAAGTAAAGGCAAGTAGAGCCTTTTATAAAATGTGTCAATGTGGACCGCATGCGTCGCTTAGTTTATGTACTTGTAGTAAATCAGTCTATGTATGTACGTAACTTATTAAGTGATGTTGGTGCACCGTGCAGTGATGCATATCGGTGATCGCTTCGGAGATAGCGTGTGCTCTGTATTATAGTGTATTCTTGGATATAGCAGGAATTGTGTGGAAGGAAAATTGATAGTAGTAGATGTACTGTATGAGCTAGGTTACTGGACATTTATACCTCTCCTACTTGCTGTGGAACAGCTGACATACGATGATTGACGCATGTATGCTCTCTGTTAGGATAGGTCTACTCGAAACTGTAATGGCACTTCCTTAAAAAGGCCCTTTCAGACATGGCCCAGCCGCGGGCATGCGGACGGTGAGTAATGGGTAGCTCACCGTCCGATCAGGACCCAGGCCCGTGCCGGATGGCGCGGTCGTGTTCCACGCGCTCCTCAAAGAGATGACAGCAAACAGGAAGGGACCCGTTAGGGTCGAAGCCTGCTGGGTCAGCGAAATTGTCTGAAAGGGTTACCGCTACCCCGGAATATAAAGGGCTAAGGAAGGAAGAGTTTGTTTCGGCAATTCTTCTCAGGGAACAGTCAGCTTGGAAATGCTGTATTTTAAAGCTAAATGCTTTAAAATCTTGACGTGTAAAAGTGTCTTAAATTTTATTTCATTTCGTTTCAACTATTAAACGGTCAAGTTATAAAGTTTTAGAAATAACTTATAAAATTACGTCATTATTTTCTATCAGTTAAAGAGTTTCACAGTTTAAGGCAATTTTTCTGTGCCTAAAGAAATGGTTTTTACTTAAAATTAGTTTGTAAAAACTGTCTTTAAGTCAAGTACCTATACGAAGCCTTGGGTTTTAATGAATACGTGGACGTGGGGGAGTTTTATAAGTACTGTGGGGATTGCCCAAAGACGTTAGTCATCGGTCAAGCAAACGTGCTAAGAATCACGTTTATATTTATACTTTTTTATGCAAATTATTGGAAGTAGGTAATGAAGTGCTTTAAGAAACGTTTGTAGAATTTTATTTGTCTGATTTAGGTATTAAATTAACATTAACAGCTACCGTTAAATGCCTAAACGTGATTTGAATAAGCTTTAGATCTGTATTCTGATTTTATTGGAATTAATTATTACAGAAGTTAGATCGAAATTACGAAATTAATGATCTCTTAATTTTGGACAAACTATTATTTTAAGTCAAAGCTTCACAAATAAAATAACATAAATTGATCTCTTGCTCTAAACCAATAAATAGTATAATATGTTTGTTAGTACCTAATGGATAAAATACAAAAAAAAAACTTAGTCGATTTAAACAAATTCTTTAGCAAGCAATATGGGCTGGATTTTATCGATATCTACGCGAATGAAGACGCCGGGGAAGCTAGTTCAATATAATAATAACAGCCTATTATTGCCTCACTGCAGTGCAATAGTCTCTTCTCATAAAAAGAAGACACCTTGCATACTTGAGCTGCATACTTGAGACGGGTTGAATTTTTTTAAGTTGAATGATTTTCTTAATTATTTTCTGTTTTTTGTTACAGGTACGTTTATTCCAGCTGAATAATACAACATAAGGTTTCTATGTATTATTTAATCTATATACATTATTATAAATAAAAGCGAAAGGTCACTCAGACATACATTCACTCACAGATTAATCACGAAATCTGAAAAACTACAGGGACTACGAAGACAAAATTTGGCACAGAGGTAGATTACGAATAGGAAACATAAGCTAAGAAAGGATTAAAGGAAACTCCCCTCTAATGGGCTGAAATAGGGGAGGAAGTTTGTTAGAGCATATGCAGCAGCTATTTTAAATGTAATTTAACCTTTTGAACGCCAGAGCATATAAACGCACGCGCTGCCCTCCACGCCAGGCTACAAATTTATTTCTTCTTGTTATTATGAATTTCCCAATATCCATGGTGTCTTTTGATTTGCGAGAGCTTAAACTTTTAAGATCTCTATATAAACACTCGCAAAAGTGATGATTTAATTGTTTATTTCGTGTTATAGAGTTGTTGCCATTGTCACATATTTGTGTCGTTGGCGTACAGGGCATGCGCTTGCTTGTCACGTATTTGTGACAATCGCGTTCAGAAGATTAAATCGAACCTTAAAAATTCAAAAGATGCACCGTTTAAAGCCGAACGGGCAGCAAACAGGTGCATTCAAAATTTACTTGATAAGGAGGTGCACACACAGTAAACAGACTCACGTTAAAAGATAATGTATCTTGGAGCAATTTACTAGAACATTACACGGTACGGCACAAAATAATTGATGTCAACGGATGCTCTTGTAAGGTAACTTGAGGTAAATTATGTAGTTAACTTAGCAGAGTTTATGGTCTTAATTTAGTTTAATGTTAGGAGTAAACTTAGGTTAGACTGGTGGAAGTCTGGATATTTTTTGGAATGAAAATGGCATTTTTACTGGGTGTAACCGAAAGGGTATATGTATACATACAAAAGGGCTACAGATCACCAACCTGAACAACTTTTATAATGGGACCAACTCCGAAATCGTGAAAAAAAAATCAGCTGTTCCCTACATTACGAGGGGTTTAAATGCACTTTCGAAACACAGTCTCGTTCCTAGCATTGTTCTTAACATTATGTCCAATTCTATCGGGCTTTCATAACTCCAACACTCCAATAGATTACCTCAGCTTATCGCGTTATGATTAAAAGATACTTACGTATTGAAATTACACTGACCTGTTGCTAAGCGATAAATCTGTCCGATCTCTATAAATCTCTGCCGATAAGGACGTTTATTTATTATATTAAGTCATAAATACATCACTGAGCCACGTGGTTGGAATGGAAAATGTTTTTCGTCGTGGGGTTTTGCGATAATCTTAGTTAACGCATGTAGCATTGAAAAAGATTTCTTTTAATATTATTATTATTATTGACCGGCATTGTGTTTTGTGGTGTCCCATGGTATCAGTCAGTCTACTTACCATTTTATATATACCGGCGATTGCCAGCGTATCTCCGGATCCTTAATACCGCGTACAAGGATTTCGCACAAATGGTCATTACTTAGTCCTTGATGCAATTGCGTATCGTTAAAGGACGAAGTAATAACCTTTTGTGCGAAATCATTGCAGACGGTACTAAAGGTAGATAGATTTTTCGTATAAATATATTAACGCGCTCTAGCACAAAGTATACAAAAAAGACAAACCGCAGGAGCTTTTCAATCTGCATAGTTTTGCCGCGTCTATGTCCAGTCCTCGTCTCACATCCATTCTGTGTGGCCCGCACCTTATTATTATAATTATAATCCACGTCCACACTTGCGTCACTCGTTCCTCGCGAGATTCGCCTCAGTGTGCTCATAGCTTACGATTTACCGCTAAACAGATCTAAACTTTTTTGGAATAGCTTAAAGATGCGTAATAACGGGGATGTATGGCACACATTCCGAAACCGCGGCTGCTAGCTCCTATTGTAAAGTTAGATTAAAGTACTTACGTAACTTTCTTCAGAAGCTTCTGAATAAGTATTCTTCGTATGCTATTATCGGGTTGTTTATAAAGAGCCTTCTGTCCATAGTTTTTTCCTCACTGGATAAGATATAAAAGTATTTAGTACTTACTGCTTCGAACCAGATAGTGTTGTACTGATTAAGGAGCCCTACAGTACCTACCGGGACAGTATCTAGCAAGCTCCAACAGAAATACTAATTTCATTTGTTTATTTGTGAACAAGACGTGATGACGTCACATCAAACAATTGACTCGTTCTACAATAAATTTTTAAACTGATTCTAAATTCGAATGCAGTCAGAACCATTTTTCATCCAGCCTGCAATATGCAAGATGAATCTTGCATATTGCAGGCTGGATGAAAAATGGTTTAATGGTAGGTATACAGTGAACTGTATGACCTTTTTACATGACATTATCAGGCATTAGTAGTCCTGAGCGACATAAGCACTCGATCTTCGGCTGTTTACATCTTGCTGTTACTACCGTAAAAAAAAACATAGGTGAAGATATTTTTTCGTAGAATATGGTAAAAGATTGTTGGAAAGAAAGAAAAAGAAAGAATGTTTATTTGCACAAACAAAACGCACATTTCTAAAAAGAAACTAAAAAGTCATCAAATACACCCGCGCAAAGCAGCTAAAAACCTCGTATTCAGAAACATTCATTTCGTATACAGTCAGTATCTTGGCTGTGGGCAGTGTATGGTTAGGTTAAAGTATATTCTACCGAGAAAAAAAAATTAACAAGGCTGCAAAATTCAAGCTTGCCTGAACATCAAATCCTTGGTGCTTTTGGGCAGGCCTTCGTCGGTTTTCATACAAATTTGAAGAACCTGGGAAATAGGTAAACCATGTATTGCAATTTTATAACACTAATACCCACTGCTATGTGCATTTACACACGTGGATATATTACATAACATTTAGTTACCGGTTCCAAATACCGGCTATCGAGTTGGCATTAAATAATTACTGCTGTTGGCGTATTTGCAACTAACACTGAGCTATTAGGAGGTGAATGTTAACCCCAATACCAGCTAATAGTTCATGTAAGTACCAGCTGAGGACTGACAATGGAAAGATGGCAGAAGGTCCATAATATAAGTTTTTGATTTAAATAAGCAATAGTCAGAGATATTAATTGTTATACAATTTGTCACCGTACGTCAATTGGGTATTTGAAAGGGTATTCAATAACGTTACTTTTTATGAACTGTCAAAACGCGGCAATTGTACGTGATTTGTATGAAATATAACAATGTGACGTCACAGATTTTTAGAATCAAATTGAATATTTATTAGCATTAAATGCAATTTTACAATTATATCTTAACTAGCTTCTGCCCGCGGCTTCGCCCGCGTGGATGACGGAAATTGCATGTTATTATACATATAAACCTTCTTCTTGAATCACTCTATCTATTAAAAAAAACCGCATCAAAATCCGTTGCGTAGTTTTAAAGATTTAAGCATACATAGGGATATAGGGACAGAGAAAGCGACTCTGTTTTATACTATGTAGTGATAGCATAGTATTTAATTTCTGTACTTCTGTTGATGGAAGTTTTTAAGACGAGCAGTTTTTTTTCTGTGTGATTTCATATTTTATTTCATCATGCGAAAATAGTTTAATTGTAAACTTAGATTTAACGTAAAAAAGTATTCCATGTGATTCCAAAAAATCATTGACGTCACATTTCAATATTCCATTAAATCCAAAAGAGTAATTTTATTGAGTATTTTTTTTTTGCGGATCGGAAATCATCAAATGACACCTCCCGCTCTGGGTGGAGCGGAAGGGAGTGTCAGACTCTTACTGACTAAAACCCATCCATGTTCCTTCCTTAGTCCTTTATGTTCCGGGGTAGCGGTAACCCTTTCGGACAATCCCGCTTACCCGGCATTATTGACTACCCTGTCAAATACCCAATTGCGCGTAGTATTCTACTGACTACGCCTTCTGCAGTAAAGTATTTGATGTTATTGAGGACGCAGACTTCCTGCCAGTACCCCACCGTCATTATCTTTGTAGTTTACGGTGTACGTATGTTACGTAAACTAGCTTATCATAGGTTTACTTCATTGGGAAATGTCGCTCGCTTGATTAACCATAGTCGGTGAGAGACAAGTTTTAAAATTAATCCTACTTACTGAACAAGTAGCTGCTCCTGCGCGTTTTCACCCACTGCTCGGCTCCTATTGGTCGTAGCGTGATGTTACATAACCTATAGCCTTCCTCGATAAATGGACTATTCAACACAAAAAGAATTTTTCAATTCAGACCACTAGTTCCATAGAGATTAGCGCGTTCAAACAAACAAACTCTTCTTTAACATAACATGATATCACGCTTTGGTTTTCTGAAGGTTTGGGCAAAGGATCCATGTGTCATGTTCGTGAACGGGCGCTGCCAGTAGGGTCTGGTTATCTGTTAGCTGCTAAGGCTAACATTCATTTAATTTTTGAATGGGTAGAGCTCGTGTAATGTCTTGTGTCTTTGTGTAGGGTCTCCAATCCTACAATAGAAACATTCATTCTGCCTAGCCTTTTCCCAACTATGGTGGGGTCGGCATCCAGTCTAACCGGATGCAGCTGAATACCTGTATTTTACATGGAGCGACTGCCTATCTGACCTCCACAACCCAGTACTAACTAGGTAATACGATATCCCTTGGTAAGACTGGCTGCAGACTTTCGGGCTTCTGTCAAAGATCCACGAATGACAGCCGGGACCAACGGCTTAACGTGCTTTCTGAGGCACAAAGGAGTCTCGATATGCAATGGGTCACCCTACCACGGACCAACCCTGGCAAGCGTAGCTTGACCTGATGGATCGATCCGTGCGGCTGTTATTACTTAGCCACGAGCTCCTCCTACAATAGAAACAGTTTTCTTTTTTTTAATCCTATTTAAATCAATGCATCATTTTGAAAGGTCGAATGCTGCCAGTTATTTTCTAAGCAACCAGCTAGGTTCAACAAAAGGTTACACCTAGGCCCTACAGTACATATCACTTGTTACAATAAATATACATGGCTACATGTTTTGTACACATTGGCAACGAGAAACTTTAATAATGCCCGTAACAATAGACTTGTTATGAATCACTTGTTAACCGAAGCCCCCAAGTATCACAATATTGTTGTCTACGAGTGTTGATGACACAGATGTGATAGCCTTTAACCTTAATAGGTATTACGTGTCAAGTAGTGCTAAGGCTAAGGGAACAGTCCCACTGCCGGCGATTAACGAGAAACGAGTTGAGCGAGCAACGAACGTGTGCATGACGCCGACTACGGATTACCTCAGGTACAAATGTAACAAGCGAGTGTTCTGCCAGGCAAGCGAGTGTCGCTGAGCAAGAACTCTCTTTGATACTACTTCTCACTGCAAAAAACAAGTTCTCGCCGGTTGTGTATGGTGTAAATAGTTAGCGATCAACCATTAATAAATGTACATAATATGTGTTACTGTAAAAGCCCATGTATTTCTTTTATTTACACGGAATCTACAATGTCGATGTTGATGCCGATGTGATGATCTACAATTAAAGGAGCTCGTGGTTAAAGAATAAGAGCCACACTTGTCGATCTGTCAGCTTAAGATACGCTTGCCGGGGTTTATACGTGGATCTTTACATACCGAAATTCCTCTGTATCTCGAAAAGCATGTTAAGCCGTTGGCACCGACTGTCATTAATGGATCTTTGACAGTCTTTACGGGACAGTCTTACCAAAAGGGTATCGTAATACCCAGTTTCTGGGTTGTGGAGATCAGACAGGCAGTCGCTCCATATAAAATACTGGTATTCAGCTGCATCCGGTTAGACTGGAAGCCGACGCCAACATAGTTGAGAAAAGGCTAGGAAGAATGAATGATCATTATACTAGAGACCACGGTTATGTGCTGTTTTAAGTTTTTTGAGCGTTTTAGATAGTCGCTTCCTTGTCGGCGGTGGGACAGGAGCCTTAGTTAGGTAGGCATCGTGTTCTCATTCACGATTAAGGACAATGGAATTTAATGTCTCGGTTGAAAGGCATTATAACACTTTTATGTCTACAATACGGTGTAAAGTGCATGTTTATTTAAGTTACAGAAACTTCAAAACTTTGATCATAAACAGATAAAATTGTTCATCTGTTGTTTGTTTGTAAGAGATTATTTATGAAAGCAACGACCCGTTTACAGATTTTCTCCCACTGACAAAAACTACACTATTGCTAAGCGTTACTAAAATAAATAAAATTAAAAAAAAAAATTAAAAAAATAAATGTTACTAGCTTCTGCCCGCGGCTTCACCCGCATGGATGTCGGAAATTATCCCACGGGAACGTACACCGGGACAAAAAGTCCAGTGTGTTAATCCAGGTTATACAGAGTTGATATGACAGAGGGGCATTAAATTACACTACGTATACTATACGTGTTTAGTATTAACTCGGTACGGTATAAAAATAAAAAGCACCAAAAATTTGGTTTTTATTTTTTCAAACAAACTTAATAGCTTACAAATCAGAGTGAAACGCAACCACCCTTTGTAAATAAAAACTGACCTTGTAACGCAGCGGCACCGACGCGCGCGCGCCGTAGCGCTGTTAGGAAAGATACATCGTGTTCAAACGGGGCAACAACTTAAAAAAACATTTGCGACTAAACTACTGCTCCTATTTAATTGATTTTTGTTACAGAGCTTGAAAATGTTCCCTAGTATAAGCTGTTTAAAGGAAAGCCCCTCTGTCGTATCAACTCTGTATACTTACTATATGTGTGCCAATTTTTATCGAGATCCGTTCTGTAATTTTTTCGTGAAATAGTAACAAACACACACTCACAAACTTTCGCCTGTATAATATTAGTTTGAAAGTCAAAGTTAAAGTCAAATCATTTATTTCAAATAGGCACGAGAAATGCACTTTTGAACGTCAAAATGAACAAGAAATAGAATTGATTCTAGTCGCCCCTTCCAGAAGGTAGTTTTGTATGGACAAGATTGGGCAAGAAACTCCACCGTTACTCTTTTAATAAAGTCTCTTCGATAAAGTATAGCTGACTTCCACGTGAAATCACGGACTGACGCTAGCACCTAGTAAATAAATTAACTTTATAATAATATGCTATGAAAGGGAAGACATTTCGCCATTTGACACAGAGTTTGTCAAATTGCTATTCGTCCACCGTAATTGATTGCATGCTTGAATTAGAAAGTCAACATGTTTTATCTGTTTATCAAGAAGAGACCGCGAATTCCAATTTTGAAATCATGACATTTGTGACGTGTGTTCGAACTTTGATTGTCTTGTGTTGTCTTATCTAAATACATATTTTTTTGTTTATTTGTTTTATGGTTGCAAATCATATGTATTTCGACCAAAGTAAACATTTTACATGAAGCAACTGCCTATTGGATCTCCATAACTGGGTGGTACTCGTACAATACCTCTTTGGTAAAACTGTTTGTCAGACTTTCGGGCTTCTGACGACCTATCACAGATCACGAATGACATCCGGGACCAACAGCTTTACGTGCTTTCCGAGGCACGGAGGGATCTTGGTATGTTAGAATGGTCACCTATCCACGGAACAAACACGTCAAGCGTGGCTTAACCTGATCCATCGATGCGTTCGTCTGTTTTTACACAGCTACGAGCTTCTACGATGTAAGTAACAAATAACAATAAATTATTTCAGTTATGTTAATGCAGCATAAAATAGCACGAATGCATTAAAATGTACACAAAACAACAGACTGCGATGATTCATAGCTATCGGTGACGTTTCTCTCCCACAGCTTTTTGTGATAAAAAGTGAAATCTGTCACAGTTCGGTGACTATAATCTATGGTATTCAGTGTTTATAGCAATTTGGTGAAAGGCTTTTATTTTATTACCGTTTAGCGTCAAACGTGCATTGTGAACCAACTTCTTTTTTATACAGGGTGTGCGACGTACTTACTTAATTGAAATAAGTTAACGTGTCGCTCGTCTATTTATTCTCTTACTTGACATAATGTAGGGAACAGCTGATATTGCTTAGCGATTTTGGTGTTGCCCCTTTATAATGGTGAGATTTCAGCTTTTAAAGTTTCTTTTTTTTAAATGAAAATAAATTAAAGAGCGCTAAAATACGTTTAAACTATTGAAACTCCATATTTTACCTACCTAATTTTCCCATTTAATTGTGCTACTAGGTATAAGAAATAATTACTACTTTACGACGATATTGCAAATATTAATGACCACTCAGAACTATCAATCCTCGTCGATGGTTTATTGGACGACTCGCACGAATTTAACTCGCACAAAACGTGCGAATCGACTCCTTTAAAAAATATTATTTTTTCTGAAGTCGATTCGCACTAAGTTCATTTAATGGCGTGCGAATCGACACCTTCACAAATATGTAGTAGGCTATTCGCACACATAATGTTTTTTTATGAAATGCAGTTAAGATAAAGTACACTTGAGTACAGAAGTAGTAAGGTCAAAATAAATAAAAACACAATCTATAATAAAAAATATCTGTATTAAAATTAAAACTAAGTACTAAACAAATCAATACAACGAATATAATAATAATACAGATTTTTCTTACTTTCAAGTAAATATCTGTTTCCGACGTTTGGCCCCCAAGCTGGAACGGACTGGGGCCGCCCTCAAGCGGCTCTTGCCCAATTTGAGGGGGCCAAACGCCTCCTGCCGGAGGCTTTACGCGGGAGTCGTGCGGTCCATGGCCCTTTACGGGGCCCCGGTGTGGGCGCGTTCATTGCGGCGACGAGCCGCTCACTATCTGAACGCGCCCCAAAAGGTGGTAGCCATTCGGCTAATCCGGGGGTACCGCACGATCTCGGGCGAGGCGGCAAGCCTCCTTGCCGGACTGCCGCCGTGGGATCTGGAGGCGATAGTCCTCCCGCGCCTGTTCGAGTGGCGCGCGGAGGTACTAAGCCGGGGAGAAACTCCGTTTCCGCAGCAAATTGCGGCGGAGCGGACGGACCTCCGGCGCAATCTCATGGCGGCCTGGAATCAGCGACTGTCGCAACCCAGCGCAGGGCACGCCACGATAGTGGCGGTAAGGCCCCTCTTTGAGGAGTGGCTAGAGAGGCGTCACGGCGCCCTCACCTACCGCCTGACGCAGGTCCTCACCGGACATGGATGTTTCGGGAGGTTCCTGCACATCATCAGGCGGGAGGAAACGCCCGGGTGTCACCACTGCGAGGATCGCCCAGAGGACACGGTAGAGCACACGGTGCAAACCTGCCCAGCATGGGCAGAGCACCGCCGTGTCCTCGTAGAGGCGATCGGCGGCAGCGACCTCTCGCGCCCGGCCCTGGTGCAAGCCACGGTCCGGGGCGAGAGGGAGTGGGAGGCAGTCACCTCCTTCTGCGAAAAAGTCATGCTCGCGAAGGAGGTGGTGGGATGGGAGAGAGAAAGGTCCTCCCGTCCCAGCCGCCGCAGGAGACGCCCCGGGCGTCGGGAGCCACGTGACGACTCCCGGCCACCGTAAGCGCGGGCCTGCGGACGGTGAGTAATGGGTGACTCACCGTCCGATCAGCACCAGACCCGTGCCGTACGGCGCGTATATGTTCCACGCGCGCCTCAAAGAGATGTCAGCATATGAAGGGGCTCCTCAGGGCCAAGCCTGCCGGGTAAGCGGGATTGTCCGAAAGGGTTACCGCTACCCCGGAACATAAAGGGCTACGGAAGGAACATGGATGGGTTTTAGTCAGTAAGAGTCTGACACTCCCTTCCGCTCCACCCAGAGCGGGAGCAGTCATTGGATGATTTCCCAGCCTTAAAAAAAAAAAAGTAAATATCTGTTATTTAAACTTCGATTATTTTTTAGTTTTATTTCAGTGATGGCTGAATACGACTGTACTTTAATTTTTTTATTCCTTAAAATGAAATGTGTGCGAATACTCTACTACATTTTTGTGAAGGTGTCGATTCGCACGCCAACAAATAAAATTTGTGCGACTACACTAAACGTGCGAATCGACTACAGAAAAAAATAATTATGTTTTTAGGAGTCGATTGCGGCGCATGCTGGGCAGGTTTGCACCGTGTGCTCTACCGTGTCCTCTGGGCGATCCTCGCAGGGGTGACACCCGGGCGTTTCCTCCCGCCTGATGATGTGCAGGAACCTCCCGAAACATCCATGTCCGGTGAGGACCTGCGTCAGGCGGTAGGTGAGGGCGCCGTGACGCCTCTCTAGCCACTCCTCAAAGAGGGGCCTTACCGCCACTGTCGTGGCGTGCCCTGCGCTGGGTTGCGACAGTCGCTGATTCCAGGCCGCCATGAGATCGCGCCGGAGGTCCGTCCGCTCCGCCGCAATTTGCTGCGGAAACGGAGTTTCCCCCCGGCTTAGTACCTCCACGCGCCACTCGAACAGGCGCGCGAGGACTATCGCCTCCAGATCCCACGGCGGCAGTCCGGCAAGGAGGCTTGCCGCCTCGCCCGAGATCGTGCGGTACCCCCGGATTAGCCGAATGGCTACCACCTTTTGGGGCGCGTTCAGATAGTGAGCGGCACGTCGCCGCAATGAACGCGCCCACACCGGGGCCCCGTATAGGGCCATGGACCGCACGACTCCCGCGTAAAGCCTCCGGCAGGAGGCGTTTGGCCCCCTCAGATTGGGCAAGAGCCGCTTGAAGGCGGCCCCAGTCCGTTCCAGCTTGGGGGCCAAACGTCGGAAATGCTCCACGAAATTCCATCGGCTGTCGAGGACCAGACCCAGGTATTTCATCGTGGTCTCGACGCCGATGTGAACCCCTCCTACCGTAAGTTGGGATCCCGATGGTGGCCTATTCCGAGGCCCATGAAAGGACATGGCCTCGGACTTGTGCAATGCCACCTCGAGACCCAACTGCCGGATCCTCTCAACGACTATCGTAACCCCGCGTGTCATCGCGTCGGCCGCCGCCTGATGCGACCTTCCCTGCGAAACCAACATGTCTGAAAGATATTTCTCAATAGCATGTGAAGCTAATTCAGAGGCCCATGGGCAGCATAAAAACTCTACACCAGGTTAGTCACTAACCACGGGAAAAGAAGAAGAAGAAGATAACTAATTGTTATAACACTCGTCATGAAAGGGGCAATTTAGTGCAATTAGAAAACTCCACGCTTATCATTTTATGGGTGAACAATAAAGTTCTCATTTCAGTAAACTTTAACGCCCACAACCATTAATTTTGATAACTAGAAAACTGAAGTAAACTTGAGCTCATAAATGTGGAGGAACGATGCAATAACTTCGGCATGATTGCTGGCGCTGTATCGTGAACTGTATCTTAATGTTTTTAAAAGTTCAGGTTGCCTGATGTTCTATGACTCACCGTTCGATCAGTACCAGACCCGTGCCGGACGGCGCGTACATGTTCCACGCGCGCCTCAAAGAGATGTCAGCATATGAAGGGGCCCCTCAGGGCCAAGCCTGCCGGGTAAGCGGGATTGTCCGAAAGGGTTACCGCTACCCCGGAACATAAAGGGCTACGGAAGGAACATGGATGGGTTTTAGTCAGTAAGAGTCTGACACTCCCTACCGCTTCACCCAGAGCGGGAGCAGTCATTGGATGATTTCCCAGCCTTAAAAAAAAAAAGAGGTTGCCTGATGTGCTGGCATCTGTACATACACAAACTACCCATATCGCCGACTGGCAGCATGGCCAGGTATTTTTAAGCGACGAATAAAAATATAACTTAACTCTATTGCAATAAAGTTTAAATTTCAATGCTAGCGGTCGTCAGTACAAAAACTATACCGCGGAACGCTTTGGCAGTCTTCGGGATACCGCGGCAAGACAGCGCCCGCCCGAACCCCTCGGCCCCGCGCGTATTTTAAAAAAAGGCTAGGCGCGAGCTAGGTGTCTAAGGACGCCTCGGCATACCTAAGGACGCTTCGGTATGCTAAATGATGTCGCGGCATATCTAAGGATGCCACGGCATAGTTACGTCAGTGTGCGCTAACATGTAGGAATGCCAAAGGGTGCCCTGCCGTGCGTCCACCATTGTGCGTCGGGCCTAATAAGGTCCATTGCGAGTGATCACGTTTTAGTACTCGTACAAGCGGTAGATGGTCAAATTCATAAGTACATAATTATAGATACAGTCATACAAACAATTGTGTAGAAGAGAGTGCGGTAGACTCATGATCCGTAAAGTACAAAGCAATAAAAAAAACAAACTCATTCCAGCCTAAAATTGAATTCAGAACTTCACGTTCATCCATCGGGTACAAAACGGTGATATTTCATCCGAACAATCTAATTTCTCCAAATTTTGGCCGTGTCCCAAAAAAACATAAATGAAAAATACAGGACATCACCTGGTTTCCCGGTAATATGGCCGTAACACATTGTCGGGGGATGGGCCATTATTTATACTAGCCAGCTAAGCTAGGTGGGCCAGGACAGGACATATATTACCTCCATGCTACGCCTGCACCAGGTAATAAAACCTTCAGGTTGACATGTGTAAATATTCACAAAGCAGACATGTTTTCCTGGGCCTGAATAAAAATGTGGACAAGGGCGTTTGGTCAAGAACTTTTTCTGAGTAAAAGTAGGTTTGATTAAAAAGTCTAAACTATTTTTGGAACGAAATCGTACCATAGGCTCATGCATCATAATTGACTAAACCGAGGTTCAACACAGCTTTCGCAGCTTTAGGCTGTATATTGTACTAGCTGGTCCCGCGAGGTTTCAGCTGCTGCTCGGCTCCTATTCTAGTCGTAGCGTGATGTTACATAGCCTATAGCCTTCCTCGATAAATGGACTATCCAACACAAAAAGAATTTTCCAATTCGGACCAGTAGTTCCAGAGACTAACGCGTTCAAACAAACAAACTCTTCAGCTTTATAATATTAGTATAGATTTAAAAAGAGACGGGGCTTAGTATAAAAATTGAAACGTTTTTCACTTTTTTAGAAAAACAAGCGCTTTAAAAAATCTTATTTATTTAACTATAATCGAGTAGCTTAATAAATAAGCTTTCTAATAAGGTACATCACTTTAGCGTTTAAAATCTTCGGGATATTATACCAATTTTGACCTCTCCTTTGTGTATACTACAATAAAGACGGCTAAAATAAATAAGCCTTGATTGGGACGGAATTCAGATCTGAAAGACTTCTCCAAATAATTACGCACGAAGTCGTTGCTAATTCAAAAAGTAAAGTTGTTTCTACTCTTGTTAATCTAGGGAGGAAAGGAAACTTCCAAGGTTGTTCAGGTTCCGAAACATATACAGCCGATCAATTTCGTAAAACTCTTAATCGTGAAGTGGGCTGTCAATAGTGTCAAATCCATCCACACGTGGAATGACAGCTCACTTCAAGTTCCACTCCATTTAAGTTTTCATGGTGATAGTTTTACGGAATAGGTCAGTAGTTAAGTCAGATTCAGATGCCTATTATGCGAAATACGCGGCACACCAATGTCACGCAAAATCCTACATCGCGCAAGCAAAGTTTACCGCTCGGGCTGTAGCCCACCATACTATAGAACACTGCGAGCATGATGATGTGTATTTTACAAACGTTAATATATTTATTTAAACTAGATGAGGTCGGCATTTCCTATCTGACTACTCTGAGAAAAAATGCCGAAACAAAGACTGGTAAGGTTGGTATCTGAAATGAAACCACACAAATTCAGTGGACTTGTCCAAACAGTCGACGCATTTGTCAATGTAGCAAATGAATAACTTACTAACCATTTAGATGTTCTAAATACCTGTTGGTTTTTCTAAAACTTTACGGATAATCCAATGTGTGTGGCTGTGGGCGGAGGTACTGAAACTTTTTCCATTTGCGGCTATTCTGTGGGGTTCGGCTACGTCCGTCTAAGTTCCTCTAATCTGTAAAACATTCCCTTTTAGTTGTGTGTTTCAAACTGCCTACAAAAGAATTTATTTAGTAGAGTGGTTGCTCTGGAATGAACACAGAATAATGTTACAGAAGCTGGAAGCGTGAGAGCTGTGTTTATTTGACACTTGAATTCTCAGGTGAATTTGCATGAGTATGAAAGCGTTTACTTTAAGTGTCTAGTAAGAGACCACAATCGTGCATTCTATGATACTCGTGAGTTGCAAATTTCGTCAAATAATTTTCGTGGTTTTGGTAGTCGCAAGCGCTACTGCTGAGCATGATGTCCTGTGTTCGGTTCCGAGTTGAGCAAAATGTTATTTATATTATTATTACATTTCTACATATAAACAACATACATACTTAAATTAAATGACTATCTAACTAACTGAAATAAATACAAAAACAAAATTGACACTTATGCGTCGAAGTACTCATCTGCATCACTGTCGTACGGAAACGTCCCCAGAAGACTGGCAGCATTGCCACGTTGAATGGCGGTGCTAATTCTTTGGCCAAAGAACAATCCAGCCCTCTGGTCACGTGAAGTGTCGACCAATCGGCGAGTTTCCTTAAAAAGAAGTCGAAACTGTAGTTAGCCGTTATTATCAAGTTAATGTTATTGGGTTTTTCATCTAGAATTTCGCAGCAGCAGACCTGAATCTGGATTTGTGTCTTTTTGATTTGGCAATCGGCCCTCTTAATGGGATTACTAGTACTTTAGATCACTTCTGCCTAACCTGCCTCTTTCGGGGAATTCAGGCGTGATGATATGTTACTTTAACAAATGATTGCAAAAAAATAACGAATCATCAAAATCATTTTTTTTCTTTTTTTTTCTATCGTGCTTTCAAAAATCAAAACTTTTGTCATTAATACATAGGTATAAGAAAGTCGTTCACATTGGTAGATAACATTTCGACGACTCTCTTAAGCATAATGTCTATGGCCGTCCTTGTGCTCAGCAATTGCTGGTCACTTGTCAGTAATTCACTCAGTAAGGGCCACGTTTACTCTCGTTTCCCCCGTTTAAGCACTTTTAGGGCTGTGTCAGGCTCATTCCATTACGATGCAAGTGTATTTTCTACCTCCAACGACGCCTAATGACCATTATCAAACCCTTGCATCAGATAAATATTGTTTAAAAGCCTCTCGAGGGTCCCAGAGTTTCACTAAAGGATACTCCCGTTAAAATCTGCTTGTTCCCAAGTTTTACTCGATAAAATTGTTTTTTTTTTTGTTTTACAAAGAAATTTGTTCAGTATTTTCGGCCGGTTTTGTACAGCTACATTTTGTTGAAAAGGAGTTTGTGTGAAATAATCCAACGTTTTTGTATTTTTATTGGAGTTTTACAGAATACATTTTATTATGTATATGCATGCGTTTTTTTTTGTTGGAAAAACAAAACATTCCATATTTAAAAACCTTTTCATTTAGACCTGGCTGGTTCCATATTTGCAAAACTTTATACACTCATAAAGTTTGCTAACTGATACCGACATCGATGCCATATTAAAATAATATTTAGTTTGTCGCGAACCCTACAGCCGATGTCGAAATCAAATATTCAAAACAGACAGCAAAGTTAAATGCAATATTCAAGAAGGCAATATTGTAGATAGCAAGCATTATGCCAGAGGGACAGGCGAATAATGAGGGTCGAAAATGCCCTAAGGAAAGACTTTTTCACGCCCTGACGCGTTTATGGGTTTATCCTATTAAAATTTAATTCTTTCACTCTTTTTTAGATTATTAGTATAAAAGGGGTTCTGTAAACATTAATACTGATTACTGTGGGAAAACAATGCGGTCTGCAATCAAGGATACATACATGTTGTTTTTAAATCGGCACGCTTCAGTGGAACTATAATAAAAATACTTTTTATTGTTCAGAAACTCACCCGTTTACTATGCTACTACTCAATAATGTGCTTGATTTATTAATCCTCATTACTAAGTCAATATAAAGTTACTTTGCCGATTAATTTTGCATTAAGAAAAAAAAAAGGGGATCGCCCATAAATTGCAATCATCCCGTCAACATAACGAACCACCTTTCTCAGCTGATAGTACTGCCTCACTAAGTAAAGTGTCGTTAAAGCAACCTCCAGACGTCTTGCGTTCCCATTTACCGTCGAATTAAGCACATTCCCGTTTCTTACGGGAAGATATAGCTGACAGTGCCGTCCTTAGGGAACGCCGTATCTTGGAGAACGCTCTAACTGCTTCATCTGTTTCTCTGGAATGAAGATTATCGGCTGTAGGTTACCTAACGAGGCGGCTGTTATCGCCAAAGATTTCTGAATAGACGAAAAGGATTGTTAAAGACTCCCAAAGGTGTGTCCAGGCTTTTCTTTGTTGGATGAGAAAATGATAACGGGACAAGAGAGTACCGCTTGGATTTTTTAATTTCAGGGTCGTAGTTATAAACGGTTCTTTTTTGTGGTGTTTGATGTCACCTGTGTGACGGTGATTTTAAAAACGGAACTCGATTTTATATTTTTGAAATGCAGATGTTCATTTGGATAGCTCCTTTCAAATTCTGACAGGTGCAACATGTTCGATAGATTAGTAAAATTATTAATAACTGCAGGCGTTGTATTGTCCAAACTATACATTTTTAAAACTGTTGGGCTTGCGAAAATCTCTTGGAAGAAAGTTCAAAGTGATAGACACTCAATTTCTCATGCCAACAACAAACGCGCATTAGATCTAACAGCTCGTTGCGTAACTAATTCTCATGAACACAGCTAATTTTTTTCTAATAAAACTAATGCGTATTTATCAGGGTACAATCAATATGGCCTCGCGTCCGAAATCGGCCACACACTACAATCAATCACAATTTAATGTGGACCTTTCTGGCCCCCATTGGTCGATTTAAAGCGTCCACTGACATTAGGCCTTTGTATCGAAGTGTTTTTGTTTAATTAAGGACAAATTAGGGAGCACTTTATGCTGGTCGGTCATCGTTAGTGATAACATGGAACGGGGGCTCCTTTTCAATTTGGAATGCGGTTGGACCTTAAGGTTATTGTGTCATAGTAATCGGAGGTTATAATGAGTTTTTTTTTTATAGTGTTATGACCCTAATCATACAGTGTACCTACCTGTGTGATACCTTTGTTATTTTATTTTGAAGGGACAGTTTGTTTGCTTTCAGTAGGTCAACTGTTACTATGTATATAAAGTTCATTAGTTTATCTAGCTAATGTGAGAGCTTCCATTAGCCTAATTGGCTTAGCCTTTAGTGTTTACGATCTTGGATATTTCTTCGTCTGCGTTTCTGACTTCATCAATTACTTTTACAACATTTTTATTAGTAATATTGTCTATTACATATTTTACCTCTTTCTCAATCAGTTTTTGGCCTTTTGTTAGAATCATTTTGTTAGTTTTAATTTTCTTTTTTATTGTTATATTTCATATTAGTGTTCCAATGGAATGGAATGGACATAACTTTTATGACATTAAAGATTTCTTGGACTTGAAGGTGTAATTAATGTGTATGTCCTAATTTCATATTATTATAAATGCTTGTGATGTATGATTTGAATGACATAATTGCAATACCAATTAATAATGATAACAGTTTATTACTTATTTTGCATGCAATCGATACAATATTTTGTGTAGCTAAACATGTGGATATTATATCAAACCTGTATAAACTTTACACCATGTTTAAGGCAAATAAAGAATTATCTTATTTAAATACAATATTTTTCTTTCTGTCTTTATTTTTAATTCTAAAATCGAATTTATTGCACGTCGTTGGCAATCTAAATACAGTCATTCCGAATTTGACACTTTCCGTAGTACCCATCAGTCCCTGTAACGTACCTACAGACACGATATTAAGTGTCCCATTTATTGTGGTATAGCACGACATTTACACTCCGGGCTGAAGTATTTCTATTTTCAACACAGAAAGGATTGAATAACATTAAACTCAGAGATAAAGTTTCAAACAATTTTCAAGACCACTGCATTTTCCAGTGGAAACAAGAGAAAGCAGATTCTGAACAAAACAATGTTCTACTTTTCCCGGTGCATGTTGTCTAAGGTTGACTGGGAAAAATGTTTACAATCGGAATTTACCTTTACCCCAGTTAGGTGAGGGCCGCACGAGTGGAACGGGGGCGTTGAATAAAATAGTGGACTAAGCAACAAGCTTTAACTACAGTGTTGCCTTGCTCAAGCGTAAAAAAAAGAATTTGTGTTCTGAATACGGCGATGTCTTCTTTGTTTTCGTGTGGTTAGTGACTAACCTAGTATCAAAGAATTTATACTGCCCTCTGCCTCTGATTTAGCTTCACATGCTGTTGAGAAATATCTCTCAGACATGCTTCTTAGGATGTTTTCCTTCACCGATTTTTAAGCAAGTGATAATATTATACAATATTCGAACTTGGAACCTATGACTTGGCAGTCCGACGGTCACACCACTAGGCTATCACGGCTGTTAATACGGCGTGACTAAATTAAAAAAAAATAGGAGGTAATGCATTTGACGAGTATATATTATTTTTGAGGATTAATCATTATTAGGTACAGTAGGGAATAAAAATCTTTTATTTGAAACATCTAATGCCCGTCGCATTAGATGTTTCACAGATGTTCACATTAGATGTTTATCAGTACGACGGTTAAAATCAAAATCTAAAGTCATTTATTCTAATTAGGTCAAAATTATTTAAGACAGTCCCCCAAAACGCCCACCCTTTAGCACTTCCTAGTGCTTTAACTTGGATGAAGTGGCGCAACAAACTCCCCAGCAGCACAGCTGTAGGTGGGGCGACGCGTCACCACACTATATGATTGTATGAAACGTCTATTACGGTGAGGTGACGTGTTTGGTTATACATTATATTATGTCATATGTTTATTTTCATTCATAAACTATCCTTTTTATTTTTTGAAGGCTGGGAAATCATCCAATGACTGCTCCCGCTCTGGGTGGAGCGGAAGGGAGTGTCAGACTCTTACTGACTAAAACCCATCCATGTTCTTTCCGTAGCCCTTTATGTTCCGGGGTAGCGGTAACCCTTTCGGACAATCCCGCTTACCCGGCAGGCTTGGCCCTGAGGGGCCCCTTCATATGGTGACATCTCTTTGAGGCGCGCCTCAAAGAGATGTCAGCATATGATGTGGAACATATACGCGCCGTACGGCACGGGTCTGGTGCTGATCGGACGGTGAGTAATGGGTGACTCACCGTCCGATCAGCACCAGACCCGTGCCGTACGGCGCAGATCCGCCACACCAGATCCGCAGGCCCGCGCCTACGGTGGCCGGGAGTCGTCACATGGCTCCCGACGCCCGGGGCGTCTCCGGTGGCGGCTGGGACGGGAGGACCTTTCTCTCTCCCATCCCGCCACCTCCTTCGCGAGCATAAACTATCCTTATGTCCATAATTATTACCTGAACAAAAACAATCGATGTTTCACATCTGCCAGGCGTCTACGACGGCATACATTTTTTTTTTAAATGTTGCTTAAACCGAAATTGAAAACCGAAAAAACTTACTTAGCGTTTTTAGTTGCCAGCCTGAAAGAAAGTTAAGTTGCTGAAGAAGGCAAATGCTTTATCAATCAAAGAAATGTTGGTCTCAAGAATTCATCACAAAGAATTCATACGATCCCAGAATATTTTAACATCTGGCAACCCTCTAACTTCTCCAGTACATTTATACGCTTAGGTTGCTTTTCTTTCTTAACACGGTTTGTTTCGATGTCTTCCCTAAGGTTTGTCAGCTACAAAAATATATAAAACCCTCCGTGGATAAAATAAAATGTTACTTTTACATCATTTAGGGAACTTCGTTTGTTTTGACAGTTTTTGAATACTAGAATTTGTGGAGATCCCTAAGATTGTTGTAGAAACCTTATGTTCTTATAGGATAAGCCAGATTTAAATAATACAATGTAATCCCCAGGAACATAAAGGGCTAAGGATGGGATACATGGATAGGTTTTAGTCAGTAAGAGTCCGACACCCCCGCTCCACCCAGAGCGGGAGGGGTCATTAAATTTTCCAAACTCAAAAAAAAAAAGTGTGATGTAATCGTTTGAGGCATACATTAGTTAAATCAACAATAAAACTTACACGTGTGTAACTGTGTGTTAATCAAACATTTTACATGATGCAAAAGTCATTTGTTCCTAATTGTTTCAATATTATTGTATTTTTACCTCCTCTTTAACTTTCCAATCCTTTGATTAGTGCGTCGGGCATGTTTGCCGAGGCACGCATAGACGGTTTCGAGGCTGTCATGCGCAAAAGAACGGCATCCCTTGTGCGTAGGATACGTGGAAGCTCCAATAGCATCCTGAAGGTTATTGCGGAGAGGCCAGACTGCCCTTTTCTGATGCACTGGTCCCGTAGACATAGCTACGGGCCCGGTGCTGATGAAAAATATATGAATTAGTTTTTTCCTTTAATTAAACTAAATTGTTGTTATATTAAATTGAACTGAATTAAATCAAATTGAATTGAATTAGATTAATTTTATTAAATTAAATTAAATTAAGTTAAATTGTATTGGATTGAATTAAATTAAATTAGATTAAATTAGGTTAGATTAATAAGAAATGGCTGTAAAAATCGTACTAACATAGCTGTTAAGTGTCACTACTAACCCATGGCCATATGGACTCCGGTCTGAAATAAAGTTTTATTATTATTATTATTATTAGGAAATATGGAGTTCAACGTTACATCTTAATCTTTGATATCCTGTAAGATTACAACACCATCTTGTATTATTCACAAACGTAAATCATTCATAAAATTCAGAAGTAACACTCAATCTAACATGAATAAGTAATTCCCAATCTGGACTGTTCAGGTTGCGTATAAAATTTTCGTTTCGTCTTGATTTAAACTCTCAAATATTTCTTTAAAATCTGTTATTTAGTATCTTCACCCATTTATCTTCAATCCTTATTTCAGCCAAAAGAAGTCCACTGTTGGACATAGGCTTCAGTACCATCACTCCAACCAGTGCTTTACTTCTCCCAACCAGCGGATTCCTGAATCCTGCAGTGTTTTACTCTACCTGATAGTATATTATCATCAAAATGTGTTTAGGATAATGTATGCAGGGAGGATAATATTTTAACACCTACTTGCCCATATGGTATAGTTAGTTTAACGATGGGTCTGGCAAGAGCTTTCAAATTATCTTCAGGTATAAGGATACTAGTCTTGTCAATAATTATGATAAATATCTTTGAAGTGGTTTTTTTTGGTTTCTCATCAATATCCTTCTTCTTCTTTTCGTGTGGGTTGTGACTGACCTGGTGTCAGAGTTTTTAAGCTGCCCATGGGCCTCTGACTTAGCTTCACATGCTGTTGAGAAATATCTCTCAGGCATGCCGGTTTCCTCACGATGTTTTCCTGCACCGTTTTTAAGCAAGCGATAATTATACAATACGCACATGAATCCGAAAAGTCAGAGGTCCATGATTTGGGTTCGAACTCGATGCCTAAGACTTGGTAGTCCGACGGTTACACCACTAGGCTATCATTGCTATTCACACTTATTTCTTCTTACTACTAAGAAGTACTTACCCATGCAAATTAACAAGTTCTCACAGGGGGCTGACTCCAAAATTTAAAAAAAAAACGGACCTGGTACCTACATTTAGTCCAACATGCGAACAAAAATATATGAAGATGCTTACTAGTTCTATCTTTTATATTCCTGAGTTGGTCCCTTTGTAAAAGTAGTTTTCATGAGTAGGTACTTTACTCTCCCAAACTACCTATGTCCCTCGCTTAACCTAACACACTGTATATGTGTATTCATTGTCAACCTTATCCCAAGATTCTGGGGTCGACGCAGTCTTTATAAAACATTATTAAACTGAGTTATTATTAAACATTCCAAATAAATTACAAAAGTAACATCTGGCTACTAAAAAAATTGTTAATCCTATTGGTGTCCCTTTTTCTCTCGTTCCCATGGAAAAGGACGGTTTCTCTATTATAATCGAAATAGTTGTCGCGTTTTAATCCCCTTTTCATGTCGGTAATCGTATTTCTATGAGGGTACAGGTTTGATATGCTGTGAATAGATATGACTGTGACCCTAGCCCGTATAGTCGCTCGTATTATTAGGAGAGAATTCATTTTGGAACAAGAATTCATTTTGTGTGGAGCTCGTGGCTAAGTAATAACAGATCCTATCAATCCTTCAGATTAAGCTACACTTCCCGGAATTGTGCCGTATATGGGTGACAATTTTTACATACCGAGACTCCTCTGTGTTTTGGAAAGCATATAAAGCCGTTGCTCTCGGCAGTCATTCGTGGATCTTTGACAGTCGTTCCGAGCTTAAGCCTGACAGCCAGGGTTATCCCTTGTCGTATCGTATTACTCAGTTACTGACTGAGTTGCGGAGGTCAGATCGGCAGTCGCTCCATGTAAAATACTGGTACTCCGTTGCATCCGGTTAGACTAAAACCCGACACCAACATAGTAGGGAAAAGGCTAGGCAGAATAAATGACTTCAGTTTATTACTGATTTGTGGGCTACGGTACTTTAATTTAATATTCTTTAAAGGTCGCCTTTATTCTTTACTGCTTGTCCGTCATTAATTTTCTGTATCATCAGACTAAGAAACTTTGAATAGCACGCACCACATAAAATGACCACTGGCGAAATACTTATGAGTGCGAGTAAAGACGAAATTCGCGTGCTTCAGCGACGCGACCTATACACACGTTTTTTTTTTGCCCCGAAAAACCACGGTTGATTCGCCTTGTAGGCACGATCGTAAGTTTGTATGGAGAGATAGAAAGAAAGAAGATCATAAATATGGCGATGATTTTGATGATATGGTGACACTATGGCACAGTTCTGTCGCCGTTTACCATAGAAGCAGTGGTTAGCCGTGTCATACACAAGCTATACCATTATCAACACGAGAACCGTAAAGAAACTGTGCCGAACTACTTGCCTTAAGGAAGGATCACTTTAGGAGTAAGTCGACTTTTATTAGTCGTCTATCCTGCGCCGAAATCCTTACAAAAGTACTATGGTACATACGTTCTTAGCTTAACTTTAAAATCTACGGATGCAATGAAAGTTCTATCATCTAATAATTAGGTACTACATTTCCAAATCGCGTATCAAATTCAAATTTTATTAGAACCCTTATTTACAGAATCGAAATTGATTTGACAATAAAATGTTCATCTAAATCGTTAATCCAATATTGGATTCACCCCTCAGGCAATTTCATTGACCCCACATTTTCATCGAAATTTCCTAATTTACACATTGTAATGGCGGTCTGATTCGTTGGTGTAGTGGTTGTAAGTGCTACTGCTGACAAGGAGTTCCTGGGTTCAAATCCAAGGCGGGGAAAAGTGCTATTACGTTTTTTTTATCAGGAATTTCTCATTAGCAGTCCGGAGTCTAGCTCTAGGCTCGCCCCCGATACACGGAACTTAAACATTACTGGCGCAATGTGGGTGTATAGGCACCTCTTTTTAATGAGGGTAGGAAATCATCAATTGACCATTCCCACTCTGGTTGGAGCAGACGGAGTGTCAGACTCTTTCTGACTAAAACCCATACATGTTCCTTTCTTGTAGTGGAGAGGAGCTCGTGGCTAAGTACTAACAGCCGCACAGGTCGATCCATCAGGTTAAGCTACGCTTGCCGGGGTTGGCCGTGGATGGGTGACCATCTTTACATACCGAGACTCCTCCGTGCCTCGAAAAGCACGTTAAGCCGTTGGTCCTGGCTGTCATTTGTGCATCTTTGACAGTTGTTACGGGTCGTCAGAAGCCCGATAACCTGACAGCCAGTCTTACCAAAGGGTATCGTATTGCCCAGTTACTGGGTTGTAGAGGTCAGATACGCAGTCGCTCCATGTAAATTACTGGTATTCAGCTGCATCCGGTTAGACTGGAAGCCGAACCCAAAATAGTTGGGAAAAGGCTAGGCAGATAATGATGTTCCTTCCTTATAGCCCTTTATGTTCCGGGGTAGTGGTAACCCTTTCGAATAATCCCGCTGATACTATAGGCAGTTCTGCCTAACACATCGGTAAATTAAGGCGTGAAGATATGTGGTTACCTATGTGTGGCAGCCCTAGAATTTTAGGAATGCCGCCACGCTTTGCACACACTTGCTCTTATCGTGTGTTTCGAAGTCGAAAATTAATTGGAACTTGGAATATTTAGCACCTCGGGTCTTATAAGTCGCATTATTCAGTTACTTTATTTAGGGATTTGCTACAAGAGGCGTTGTTTTCTTTCTTGGTCTTACTTAGAAGTGTAGATAAGGGAGAAATCTTAGTATTTTTTTATCCAAATAGCCTTTGTTGTTAACATTGTTTAGTATTCTTTCAGCAATAAAACCGCCTTTTGTTACATTTTCATTTTATCCACTACCTATTTTCGTGTCTTTTTTAGTATTCGTACCTATATAAAAGTTTGGATTCAGAATTACAAAAAAATCTATAGTAGATTTCTTTGTACTATTCTTTTCATACCGATAACTCCAATCGCTATTTTCCTAAAAGCCTTCGGACGGATTTCACCAATGAAACTAAATGCGATCAGCGCGTGAATCAAGTTTAAGAGCCATTCAGCGTCATTATTTTCAATAGAATATTGACACTAACAGCTCTTGAACGCGGTTTAGATGTGCTGATCGCGTTCAGTTTCAATGGTGAAATTGGCCCTCAGTTTTGTTCAAGCAAAGCCGAATAGTCTCAAAATAAAAAGCAATTCAATTCCAATACAAATGGGATCATAATAAAATCACATCCCAAATTAAATATTAACGGATCGAAATCGGGAGGGAAACGTGCAAAGTAATAAGAGCCAAATTTAACGTATCCAATTTATGGTAGGGGTATGGTATTATTTATTCAGGAGAGTTTCGTGGCTCCACACCTTATGCAGATTAGGTTGGTACAGACGCAGGCAGGTCAACCTACCTCCTGCCGAGTAAGCGGGATTGTCCGAAAGGGTTAGCGCTACCCCGGAACATATAGGGCTAAGGAAGGAATGTGGATGGGTTTTGGTCAGTAAGAGTCTGACACTCCCTTCCGCTCCACCCAGAGCGCGAGGAGTCATTTGAGGATTTCCCACCCTAAAAAAAAAGAGCATCCACCCGAAACTGTCAAATTCTCCCAATCATTCTAGAACCTTAATGCTTTAGTGATAAAGTTGAAAACCGATTAAAGTAATTTGACAGACTGTAGTAGTTTGATGTGCTTCCAGGCCTTATCAATCGTCTATTATATTGAAATACGCGATGGCGGGCGCAATATGGTATCCACAGTGCATTTCGAGTTGTTGTTGATGATGATGATGTAACCAACATTTTGTTTAAAGGAGTGTCCGTGGAGTTTCTTGCCCGTTCTTCTCCATAGGTACCTAGGTAGGCTTTGGAATGGGCAACTAGCTTCATATTTCTTACTGACAATATCTAAAACAACCCTTTGACAATATCTAAAAGTGCCTGTAATTGGTTTATTTGAAGTAAATGCTTTGAGTTATAGCGGGCAGTAGAGGGCAGATTAAAAAAATGCAAGAAACAACCTAGACTACCCTATTAATAAAAGTGCTTGGACCCTTGGTCTATTCTATTAATTTTTTTATCTTTTAGTATCTTTGGCTCAGCATTTTTCCTGTCGCTTTCGTACAGCTGTCAAACTGTGTAGTTTGACAGCTGTGTATTATGATACACTGATAAAGACGGGTACTTGTCTAAGCACGTTTATAGATCTCAGTGTTAGATCATAAACAGCGGTTTCCTAATGACGTTGATGCTTCGCGTCCGCGTTAGCATTAGCACCAGCGCCGTTTCTTCACCTTGTCCGAGGATTAACTTATCACACTGAATAATACCTTGTACATCTGTTAAACGTTCGGTCAATAACTGGAGCGTTGTCGTTAATTTAATGAAAGCTGAAAAGCTTTAAAGAAAGTTTTCTTCTTCGTTTTTATTGCTCGCTGCTAGTAGGTGTTTGACCTTTTCTTTTATAGGTTTTAGTGGTTTTCGTGTAAGTGGTATGTTGGCTATACAAGGAGGATATGGCAATAAATTAAACTGCGTGTGTGTATTGATGTACCTTTTTTTGGGAAATTATCAAGTGCCCCCGCTTGTTCTGGGTGGAGTGAAAGGGACTCAGACTCTTAGGCCGGGACTCCACCAAAGCAGAGATGTGTGCGGTGTGCAGTGTGTGTGTGCGAGAAGAGATGTTTTTCAGCTCGGGTGCGAGACGTTGAGTGCTCAGTACGCGCACTCACTGCAGGCCGCTCACATCTCTCATCTCCACTGCGCGTCGTCCGCGCACAGCTCACATCTCCGCTTCCATCGCGCCATACAAATATTACACATCTCCGCACAGCAATCTCCACTAAAGCTGAGCGGAGAGATGTGTCAATAACACAATCTTCTTCTTCTTCTTTTTCGTGTGGTTAGTGACACAATTCTATTGGTTGTTTAAAAAACATCTCCTCTCCGCTCGTCCCGTCTCCGCTTTGGTGGAGTCCCGGCCTTACTGACTTAAACCCATCCATGTGCCTTTCTTAGCCCTTTATGTTCCGGGGTAGTTTAGTCGATCTTGTTAGCTCTAGCCCTCTCGCACATAATAGTTATTTGTTATGCAAGGCTGGAAAGTTGATTTTTGGCGCGAGTACTTCTATTGGAACCTGAGTAAGCGAAGGATTCTAGGGTTGAACCATGAGCGAAGCGAGTGGTTCAAATATAGAATCCTGAGCGTAACGAAGGTTTCAAAGGTACGAGACGCAGAAAAGCTTTGCTGCCGAGCGCAACACACAATTTTTCACCTCACTACAGCGAGGAAACTGCTAGGTGCAAGAAAACATTGAGTTGAGTTTTATTTTGTTCGAGCGCCTCAAATACATTGACTCATGTGAAGAAAATAACAGATACTTGGCAATGTATCTTATGAGTTACATAGAATATCTCCAAAATTAAATACCCTGTATTTTGTTCTATATCATACTTGTCCTCTAAGGCGAATGAAAGAAAAAAACTAATTTAATTCAAATAACTAACTAATTTAATTATATACATATTTATTTTTGCCATGCAAAGGATTAAATAACAAATTATATTAGTATTTATTTTATTTAAAAAATTAAACTTAAATTACTACACAATTGGGTATTTGACAGGGTAGTATTTTTATGGCATATTTAAATGTGACGTCACAGATTTTTTAAATCAAATGGAATACTTATTAACATTAATTCCAATTTTACAATTATATCCTCGCAAAATATTTAATTTCTGTACTGTGATGGAAGTTTTTAAGGTGAGCGGTATTATTTAATATTTTATTTTAGACCGTGTCATGCATTTTCAGTGGACTGGCAGTATAGAAAATTATTAAATAGAAAGGTTCGAATTTTAAAAACTCTTTCCACGCTAGAGAGCAAAAAGCGATTTTCGGCTCAGATTTCGAATGACAAACAGACTCTTTCCGAGCCTGTGAGGTGAAAAAGTTTTTTTTAAAATTTCGATGCCGTTTTATTTGATTGTTCTAAAAGATTCTTATACATTCGTATGGCAGTTGTTCATTAACACAATTATAAAGTCGTTGTCCCCACATCTAATAGTAATTGTTGTCTTAAGTCTTTTGACTTATGTCCAGAACAATCTAGATTAAAATCCCGCTCTGTAAACTTAATCATTCTCCAATATTGAAGAAAGACCCAACTTTATCCTTACAAAAGAAAATGATAGAAGTCTGGAAATGAGGCGAAGTAAATCTGGAACCATCAGATCAATGAATGCTGCTTCTAAAGTAAGTTACTTAAGTTTATAAATAAGTTGAGGGAAAGCGGTCGTTTCGTCAAAATTCTTTTCATCCCTGCTGGGATCTTCGATGATTTTTATGAAGCTTTTTGGTAGTCTTTTTTTTTTTTTTTTTTAGGCTGGGCAATCATCCAATGACTGCTCCCGCTCTGGGTGGAGCGGAAGGGAGTGTCAGACTCTTACTGACTAAAACCCATCCATGTTCCTTCCGTAGCCCTTTATGTTCCGGGGTAGCGGTAACCCTTTCGGACAATCCCGCTTATTTTGGTACCGTCTGGCGTAGCCATGTTTGTAACGAATAAACTCAAAAACTACTGAACGAATCTGGATGAAATTTGGCACAGAGATATATTATAGTCTGGAATAGCACATATAGCTATGATTGTATGATAGCAGACGTTGTATGATTTTAATTCTCCAGGGTGAAATTAATTATTTATTTGTGATTATTTGTTCTTAGAGAATTGTTCCCATAGTAAAAGTTGTTCACAATGATTAGTAGAATGACCCCTTAAAATTTTGCCCATGAACTAAATTCCACCCCGTATAAATAGACATTAATTACGGTTGCAAATCGTATTTTGATCAACATAAAACCTGACACCAACCGGCGAATTGCAAAAACTGTTTGAAAATTTTAAATTTCCGCGCTGCCTCAGCGCGCTTTCGTAATCATAATATTCTACACATCATTATAATCAAGCTAGGTTACATTAAGCTTTTTGAACGACAGAGCATAAAGGGAAACCCAAACCCAAGTCAACCACGCCAAGCGCCAAATTTCTAATGATCATGATTTTCCCAATATCCATGGTGTATTTTAATAAGGTTTCATACATTTAAATACGTAGTTACGAGAGCTTAAAATTTTAAGATATATCCATAAAAAACACAATGGGTAATGAATTATTTAATTGTTTATTTCGTGTTATTAGTGCACTGCATTGTCACATATTTGTGTCGTTGGCGTGCAGGACATGCGCTTGCTTGTCCAAAGGTTAAAATCACTGTAGAAAACTCCAATTCACCTGGATACACTTCACGACCAACTTTTCGACGCCATAAATCTTTGGACTTAAAGTTTTAAAACGAGAAACGCTTGAGCGAAAGTAAACCACAGATCACTGGTACCTGTATAACCGGTCAAACGATTAAGAAATCTTAACTTAATAATAAACTTGATTTTATGGACCCAATTGACGGCTGACACGAAAATAGGGGACACCATAAATACGGTACCACCTTTGTGTCAGAAATGTACAGGGCCCGCTATCCCAAACTGTCAAATATTCCCAATTGAACATGAACCTTATTCCTTTGTAATAAAATTGAAAATCGATTAATGGAATTTGACAGATCGGTGTAGCTTGATGTGCTGGCCTCTGTTCTTATTTTAATAGGCTGGTTATTCCGATTGTCCTGTCGCAAAGTTGGTAGAGCGAACCACTATTGCGGTGGTTTTGATGACTCTTTCATCAAAGGGGATATCTACATATACAAATAAATAAAATTGAAATATCTGTTTTTAAGGACAAAATAACTCATATACTCTCGTATTTATATATTATACTCTCGTAATTCCTTTATATTTAGCAAAGAAATTACAAGACTCAATACGGTACTTATAACATTCTGTTCTATCTATTTTGTTAATTGATGTCTGTTTTATCCGGCTAATCTTCCAAACGGTTGGCCCGATTTTGACAGGCCAACACTGACCTATAGCTGATTTTGTGATGGCACGTGACAATATACGAAAGAAGCTGGCAGAAACATCCCAGTCCTGATATGCTGGATTCGTTTTCTCCTCTGCAGATCGTTATTTCTCCTCTACCGGTCCTTATTTCTCTGACAAAATGTATTCTGTCAAGTTACGTATGTACATATCTATGTATTCCTGGCATTTATGGATCTTTGACAGTCATTACGATTAGTCAGAAGCCCGAAAGTCTGACAGCCTGTCTTACTAACGGGTAACGTATTACTCAGTTACTGACTGCGCTGTGGAGGTCAGATAGGCAGTTGCTCCATGTGAAATACTGGTATTTAGCTGCATCCGGTGAGACTGGAAGCTGACCTCAACATAATTGGGAAAATGCTAGGTAGATTGATTGACAAATCTATGTATTTATTCCTGAATTTTATAGTATCTTCGTGTTACCTATCCTATGTTTCACCTGCAATGTTTTCCCTCTGAATAACCCAAAGTAAGTAAGCTAAGCTAAGTTATACTACTACTAACAATATGTGGATTATTATCTGAAATAAAATATTTGAATTTGAAAGTGGAACATGCCTCAGTCATTAAGTCCGCCTTTGTACGGTATTTTTTTTAAATAAATAAATAAAATTAGGTACAATAGGCTTGTTGGATATAAAACCTTTTCCTAAAAGTATAAACTAATTAATAATAACGTTTCGTTACTCCCATCGTGAGAACGTTCATTATTTTTATTAAATTAGAGTTTTTGCCCGCTGTAAATTGTAACGTTGAATGATATTAAAAATGTAAAAAAACTGGTTCGCTGCAGGATATTCAGATTCAGTTCATTAAAATAATGAAAGCTGAAAAGATCTTTTGATAAAATGTAGGACGGCAAGGTATTATGCACGCCAAAGGGTTTCTGTACAATGTTATGAAATAAACCGATGGACTAGATTTTAATCATCCACATAGACTTAGTGGGGCGAAATACGTGTTATTGAAGCTAACTTAAAAACTACGCACACTAAGTTAATTAAAATTATATGGGACTACTATATGAGAATTTTCGAAAATGTTCCACAATTGACTACTTGAAAGGGTCAAAAATAAAATATGAAATCACAAAGATAAAAGACCGCTCGTCTTAAATACTTCCATCAACGTACGCAAATTAAATATTATGCGAAGATTGTAAAATTGCATTTGATGCATTACCATTCATTACAATGTTACAATCTGTCAAAGATGCACAAATAACTGCCGGGACCAACGGCTTAACGCGCTTTCCGAGGCACGGAGGAGTCTCGGTATGTATAGATGGTTACCCATCCACGGTTAACCCCATCAAGCGTAGCTTAAACTCATAGATCAACCCGTGCGACTGTTATTATTAGCAACGAGCGCTACCGTGCGTAAATGACCACTTATATGAACATAAGCGATGCAAAAGGAGTATGTAGACATTGCAGCAGGTAGGGTTCTGTAGTTTCTGCTTACTCCCATGGGAACAAAGCGTAACTTTATGTATGTACGTAGTACAGAGGCCAGCACATCAAGTTACCACAATCTGTCAAATTTCTTTGTTAATATTTCAACTTTATTGCAAAGACATAAGGTTCATTTTTAATTGAGAAAATTTGACAGTTAGGGATCGCTTGATGTGCTGGCGTCTGTACATTACCTACTAGACATGACTGATCTCTATTCCTTAGCCTTACAGAGTCTTCGACGGCTTAAGGATAATAGGATATCGATAAACCGATTAGACAGTCGTTTACCTCACAAGTAATTAATTGATACTAACATCATTCCTTAATACTAGACTGTTCATAGTTACAGTCGCCAGCACATCAAGTTACCACTGACAAAATTTCTCAATCGATTTCGAACTTTACTTTCAACGTTTTAAGGTTTTCAATCGTTTGGAGAAATTTGACAGTTAGGTATATCTTGATGCGACAGTACCTACTCCTCTACCCAACTCTTCGGAGAACACATGTATAATGTACCTAATGTCATATCTGCAATACAAGTTTATGAACAAAACATTCAAGAAATTAGTTGATTAGATAAAACACACGTACAGACGCCAGCACATCAAGCTATCCCTAACTGTCAATTTTTCTCAATTAAAAATGAACCTTATGCCTTTGCAATAAAGTTGAAGTACCTACTATCAAAAAAAATTGACAGATTGTGGGAACTTGATGTGCTGGCCTCTGTACACAAACTACATAGCTTCACTAACATTAATCAAGTGCTCTTCGAAAGTAGGGTGACGTGTTAATAAACTTCAAGAGTGATAAGCGAACACTTAAACGCTGTGTGGGGTCGAGAAAGCCAATACAGATAATAATTAGAATTTATTGTATCGTGAGGTGAACTTTTTTGATTAATTATTACGCAGTTCATGTCATGATCCGGTCTTCTGCCTGTGTTTTATCTGCACGGAGGCTCATTTATAAAAAAAATAACTGTCAAAAGTTTTGACAGCTGATTAATAATGAAGTGGCTACAATTTGGTGATGAATGTATATTGTTTTGTCTGGCTATTAATTTGATGGGCTTGTGTCGAATTCCGAGTTTGTTCAAATTTCGAAGACATAAGTTAGAATACCATTATCAGTTCGGTTGTGTTTTGTTTTCAACCATGTATTTATGCACGTAGTTTAACCTGCCAGTATTATATCTATTGTGTTCTTATAACGACACTGAACAACCCGCTTTCGGGTCTTACACAAGTTTTGTTTCAAGGAGCACTAAGTAATGATCTACCAACCATATGTACCAGCCAGTGTTATATCTATTGTGTTCTTATAACGACACTGAACAACCCGCTTTCGGGTCTTACACAAGTTTTGTTACAAGGAGCACTAAGTAATGATCTACCAACCATAAATATGTAATACAGGATATGGTTGATAGATCATTACTCCGTGCTCCTACGCACGAGTGACACCCGTTAACGCCAGAGGCAACTGCAGCGTCGATAATGCCCGTGTATTCGAGCATTGTGCTGATACACGAGCGGTACGTTGTCGAATTGGTAGCCGACACGTTTACAGTAGTGCTATCCTGTAATCTCATCGTGAAACGTAAGTGAAGTGAGTTTAGAGTGAGTTGTCAATAGTGTCAATTCCTTGCAATGTCGAATGACAGCTCACTTCACACTCACTTCACCTAAGTTATCACGTTTAGATTTTTACAGAATCGACCGGCAGGTGCCGTCGACGCGTTGGGTGACTCATCGTCCGATCAGGTGGGTGACTCACCGTCCGAGCAGGACCAGGCCCGTGCCGGACGGCGTGTACATGTTCCACACGCGCCTCAAAGAGATGTCAGCATATGAAGGGGCCCTTAGGGCCCTTAGGGCCAAGCCTGCCGGGTAAGCGGGATTGTCCGAAAGGGTTACCGCTACCGCGGAACATAAAGGGCTAAGGAAGGAACATGAATGAGTTTTCTGACGACACGGTTGGCGCAGCGGTTGAGCGATTGACTGTTGCGCAGCATGTCGCGGGTTCGGTTCCCGCACGGAACAAATATTTGTACGACCTGCAAGTATTTGTTACGGGTCTGGGTGTTTTTCTATCTATAATATGTATGTATTTACAAAAAAAATGTATATAAGTAGTCTATCAGCCATCTCGTTACCATAACACAAGCATTAGGTTGCTTAGCTTGGGACAATATGGCGTTGTGTGAAATGTCCAAGGATATTATTATTATTATTATTTAGTCAGAAAGAGTCTGACACTCCCTTCCGCTCCACCCAGAGCGGAAGAAGTAATAGGATGATTTCCCAGCTTTAAAAAAAAAAGGTGTCGTCGACGCGTGGCGCTCGTGTGCATAAGCACTTAGATGTTATGAGATGATAATTGTAAGTGCTCATACACACGAACGAGACGACCGACAGTTGCCTCTGCCGTTGACGCGTGCCGATCGTGCGAATGACCACAACAAACGGTATAATTACACGGGAGGGGAGGCCCTAGGACATAAATAATATAATGTAGTTGATTTCACTTAATATTGACTTATCGAAATTGGAAAATTGATTGCCGTTTGCCTGATTTCACAATATTTATTATTGTTAATTACATCTGTTGATTAAATAGTTTGTCACGAGATTTAATAGGAGAGCTGTAGAAATTATATTTACATTAATTTGTTTTGTATTTGATTAATTTCGAAACCAAATAATCTGTCGTACCTATTGAAAACTTGCCTAGTGAAAATTAGACACGAAAATACTCTTAAAGCAATAATTTTTCTTTCAACAATCCGTCACCATCGACTTGTACATATTATACTTATCGTGTCTGTCTGTATGACCGCGTTGTTCTTCTAAACCACACATCGGATTTTGATGCAAATTTTACCATCATTCCAGAAGGTTGATGTGTAGAAACAATTACAATTAAACGTAGATATAATAAAGGAATCTTGATGTTTTGCCAAGGGGTAAACACCGTGCAGCGGGATTGTCCGAAAGGGTTACCGCTGCCCCGGAACAAAAAGGACTAAGGAAGAAACATGGATGGGTTTTAGTCAGTAAAGGATCTGACATTCCCTTCCGCTCCACCCAGAGTGGGGATCATTTGATGATATCCCGCACTTTTTTTTTTTTTGAAGGCTGGGAAATCATCCAATGACTGCTCCCGCTCTGGGTGGAGCGGAAGGGAGTGTCAGACTCTTACTGACTAAAACCCATCCATGTTCCTTCCGTAGCCCTTTATGTACCGGGATAGCGGTAACCATGTCGGACAATCCTGCTTAGTGATATCCCACCCTAAGGGGGTAAAAACCGTGGGAAGCAGAGGTGGGTTGCTAGTATACTATGTGGTGTTTATACATTAATCTGGTGATAAGAAATAGATACGAAGTCGCAGGTCACAGTAACTTATTGCAGTACATATCGAAATGAAAACTTATCGAGCACGCCGCAAGTTAAAGGTGACATCTTAACTTTGTCAGTGCCGCATGCCGGAGTGCGTTTGGACAATAGACAGAGTATGAGATTCACAAAAAACTGTCTGTTTGTCTCAGTGTCAAAAAGATTTGAAAGTACAGACGCCAGCATATCAAGCTTTCCCTAACTGTCAAATTTTCTCAATTAAAAACGAACCTTATGTCTTTGCAATAAAGTTGAAATACTATCATAGAAATTTGACAGATTCTGGTAACTTGATGTGCTGGCCTCTGTACCTATTTTAACTCAATAAAAGGGGTTTTGGGTGCCAATAGTTATTAGTAGTTGCTTTGTTCTGTCTAATGATAGACGCTGTTATTAGTGTACTCGGTGTCTTAAACTCAAGTGTACTGCTTCGCGAATGGTTGTGTTTGAGGATTTTCCGGATGTATCTTCTAAATTGAGTCGTACTGTATTGTAACACAGTTTCACTGACACGTATAATCTCCAACGGCGACTCGATCTGTGACATTTGTCATCAGTGAGTGAGTGAATGACCCCGAGATCACTTTCACGCTCGCATTGACGGGTTAATTCGAAACCTATACTCCGCAATCGCAAAAAAAAAATCAGCTGTTCTAGGCATTTTTGGTCACGTGATTCGTGAAATGGGACAGGGATAGACAGGGATAGGGAACAGCTGATTTTTTTTGCGATTTCGGAGTTGGTCCCATAGTAAAAGTTGTTCAGTTTGGTGGTCTGTAGCATTTACTTTTGTATGTATATACCCTTTCGGTTACACCCTTTATACCTACTTACCGATTGCGTAAGTATTAAGAACAAGTGGGATATTTGTGATGTCCGAAGCCGAAATTCAATTAAGAAATTTGCATAACTGAATTGCAGTTTTTGAATGTCAATTAATGTTGGTTAATAATTAAATTGAATGGCAATGTCTGACATTTTTATTCGTTGTTTCCAGATTACTAAACCACATGATTAATGTTTTGATTTATCATCTGATCATGCCCAGCATGACAGGTATGGAATATTAGAAGTCTTCTGTCAGCTGGACCCGCTCACTACTGGACCCGCGGGTCCACTCTACCTTTGCCTTTTGTTTCTGTATTTTTATGGGTTAATAACTCGACCCACATGCAAATTTAAAACATATATTTTTAAAGCTACCAGTGGATACAGTCGAGCGCAAAATTAGTTACTTAGTCAAAATTTCAAAGATTTAAACATTTTTCAAAATCTAATCTAAAATCTTAAAAATAAAACTAAAAGATTCGGTTTTACTCCATTATTATACTAATAATTAAATTGGGTAGTGGCTCCAGTCGACCTATTCAAAATGTGATTAGATAGACTGATCCCGCGGGTCCATTTTGAGCGGGACCAAAGACTCTTAATGTAAAAAAAAAATTCATCTGATTCCTAAACGCTACGCAGATTCAAGTTCTTAAATAATTAAATATAAGTAGGCATCTTAAGTAAGTCAGAGCCTAGACTTCAATTCCTTAGAGCAATTCCTATAATTTTCCTGTTAAAATTAATTCTCTAGACACGACAGAATCAGGTTTCTCAAATAGATAATTGTGATGCTGATTGATTTTTTTTTGCTCTACAATTCTGATCCTTATTGTTCCTAGAGGCCTGTGAGGACGTAATTTCGCAGTTCACCATTTATAGTTTTAAAGACATTCCAGAAATAACGAGCTCCTGCATTATTGGGTGCAGTCAACTTTGTGGGAGGAAATGTCAGTGACTGATTTAAGTTCAGTCGGGGCAGTCGTAAAAGGAACTTGGCTGCGAATAGACGGTAATAGGTACTTCCTGTAGGTAGGACAAAGGTTTGTGTGCGTTAGGAGACATCCTTTCTTGTAGGTAGATACCAATTGTTATTAAACGATCTTCATACAATGCCTCACCTCTTGTCGTGCTCTCTGCACTCTAACACCAGCTATGAAAGACCTATGTAAGGTCAATGCTTACGTAAAAACGTAAAACTCATAAACTCAAACTGAAACTCAAAGCATTTAATTAAACTCAAACCAATTACAGGCACTTTTGAATGGTCAAAGAGTCGGTCAGTTAGTCAGAAAGTTGAAGCTAAGTGCCCAATCCAAAACGAAGATCTCTATGGAGAACAAGAAACTCCAAGGACGCTCTTTTAAATCAAGATAGCTCCTGGGTTATCATTATTGCCTTTACTTTATATTGTGAGAAAATGTAAAAAATTCAAAACAATTGAAAAAAAAAAAAATTAAGATTCAATCAATCTGCCTAGCCTTTCCCCAACTATGTTTGGGTCGACTTCCAGTCTAATTGGATGCAGCTGAATATCAGTATTTTACATGGAGCGACTGCCTACCTGACAACCCAGTAACTGGGTAATACGATACCCCTTGGTAAGGCTGGCTATCAGACTTTCGTGCTTCTGACAACCCGTAACGACTGTCAAAGATCCACGAATGACAGCCGGGTCCAACGGCTTAACGTGCTTTCCGAGTCACGGAGGAGTCTCGATATGTAAAGATGGTCACCCATCCACGGACCAACCGCGGCAAAAAATATAAGATTAATACATAATTATTATTACAATCATCTTCTTTCTTTCTTTTTTGCCTATTTTTCACCTAAAAATCCTGCAAAACTCATTCGCACGGTGAAGCGACGAGCGACAATAACACACCAACTTTTGGTCCCAATTGCGACCCGTCAGATTTACACCCCCATTCTAATATACATGGTGTTGTAATAAATGGGTGCGCCGCGATCTACGCTCTCCGCCCTACTAACTCATTCATGGCTCCCTGCGTTTATGAATGGCTAAAGTTGCCCGTTTTCCCGCGTTTGCGCAAATTTTATGGGAATGACGCCTCGCGGGGTAATGTCGCTGTGACGTACGGTTTACTTTTTTTGCGTTTGTGTTTTGTTTTTTTGTTGTTGAATATTTTCTTTTTTTGGGTTAGCAGTTATCTTGTTTTTTGGATTCATTGAATTTGTAGCGTTGTCTTCATTACTTAATGTAGGTTTTTGAAGCTATTTCTTCGTACTGGATTATGGAATCTGATTAATAAGCTTAAGATTTACAATTCTTTAATTTCTAAAGCACATAGGTACAGACAGGCATATCAAGCTATCCCAAACTGTCAAATTTCACCAATTGAACATCAACCTTATAATTTTGTAATCAAGTTGAAAATCTATCAAAGAATTTTGACAGATTGGGGTAGCTTAATGTGCGGGCCTCTGTACTTTCACGACTTTTGTCTGATCTTGTATTTCTTAAGTAGTAGTTACCTAATATCTTGGGTCATTTGCTCCTGTAGCCCGTTTAAAATTCTCGGCACATTAAATAGCCAGAACTTTGTGAACATTTATGAGGGAAGATTATTGAGTTCGCGTAGCTGGACTAAAAGTTATAAGTGGTGGGTACGTAATTGACCTTTTTCTGTGCGTAAAATGGCCTCAAGCTCCGACATTTTAGCAAAAAAATTACAAGTAGTGAGCTCTCGAAAATCTGCAACGAAATTCATCAGCTGCTCACATAATACTAAGAATGCGATGGAAAGTAAGTTTTAAGACCTCAACATAGTTGGGAAAAGGCTAGGCAGATTGTTTGGACACTTAGGTCTTTAAAGCGCTAGCAAGCGACATCCCACAAACAAAACTAAACATGAATTTGGCAGAGTATCGCTGCTCTAAATCCGATTCAAGCGTCAACCGTCGGTTTCGCAACAAATCTGTCAGACGCTGAGATACCGCATTCCTTAAGGGTCGTGTTACGCTGCATAAGTCATGGACGATGAGAATATGAAGTGTACGTACGTTTTATACATACACACGAAATAACATAACTAGGTATTAAATAGGTTCTCGTACAAAGTTCCAATGGTTAAGGTGAAATTCGTGAACAGAGTCACGTTTTTTGAACAAAAAATTTCAAAGACGGATGGATATACGACATGATTTCAATGCATTTTTTGCTAATTCAATTAAACAGTCTACAGTGTGGACTGTTAAATTGTATTTCGTTGTTAAATTTCGTTTTTTTAAGTGTCTATTACACTATTATGGCTGGTTCAGGACCTAAACCAATACCTTATAAAGCAGTAGTACGTAATTAAACTTACTTACTTACTTATTTACTTCAGCGTGAGAATGAGATGGAGCTACACGGCCTCTCTTCTAATCCTTTTCGACTCCTTATATTGTCTGGTCTTTGCCAATAAGTGCCCTGCCCACATCCATCACACATACTGAATATAAAGTGTTAAAAAATTAACTCTAAGATTTTCGTGGGAGCATTGTACTCATCGTTACGAACAACTTTTACTATGGGATGAAACCTGAAATCGCGAAAAAAATATGAGCTGTTCCATACATTTTATTGAGTTACGTGTGCATAAATGTTTGGACCAGCTCATATTTTTTACAATGATACCACGAAATTCCTAAATTAATTTTTTTAACACCTTATATTGAGTTGTTTTATGATCTTAACTTACCATGAACTATGACATCGAGACTTGTGTTGATGCTCATTAAACTGGAACTCTTACGCACTACATGTCGTCTCTGGTTTCTGACTTCCTTATCAACATGAAAGTACACTCAAAGTACGTTCAGTTCAATAGATTTGATCCGATAGCTGGCTGTCCAAATAATAATTTTCCAAATAATAAACCTTCTTATACCAAAACATTATAATTTCAAAAACAGTTATTCGAACATATTCTAAGCTGCCAACTTTTTTTGAAATCTTTCTATATTTCATCGCAGATGGCATAAAAACGATTCCTGGAAGACCTTCATAAGTTACCAAAACATTCTAATTTCAAAAAAAGTATTTCGAACAAATTCGCTATTTTCGAAATCATTTAGATATTTCATCGCAGATGGCATAAAAACTCTTCCTGGAAGAATCTTGCAAATATCAGCAAATTCCACTGACATTCTTGCTTATACTGCAATGGAATATGAGCCTGAAGATACCGCATACCTTAAAGGTCATATTACTTGGATATGTCACGGACGGTTGAATATTACGAGTGCTCTTTGCTTCGGCCTTGTTCGACGATATAATTGAAATGTGAACTTTGATTTATAAGAGCATTGTTCTCATATAGCATGGTGTTGATTTGCAATGAAACCCCAATGTAATCTGGTATGATGTATTGTTTTTGGAATACAGCTACTGTCATCACCATAATTGTGAGAGAGTCTATATTGAACTAATTAAAGTTTGATCTAATCATATTAACATTTAAAAGCTAAATATTCATAATAATATGTATAATAATCAAAGGGCATCTAAAATACGTCCACATTGCTGTCAACAGGAAAAGTTCCCAAAAGGCTGCCAGCATTGCCGCGTTGTATGGCAATGCTGATTCTTTGACCAAAAAATAGGCCAGCCCTCTGGTAACGTGAAGCGTCGACCAACCGCTTGGCGATGTCTCGAAAAACATAGTGGGAGAGTCTATTGAAATGTCGTGTTTCCTAAGGTGTGTGTTGAAGGATGTATAGATTGATGACATTGGAGGGCGAAAATCCTTAAAAGGGACCCGTTATAGCCTTTATCCTGTGATTAAGTACTGCCTCACTCTACTTACTATTACTTATAGAAGGGTAAGCTTTATAATATCATGCCCAAATACCAGCATTTTCTAATACTATAAAGGCGAAAGTTTGTGTGTGTGTGTGTCTTTGTATGTTTGTTACTTCTTGACGCAAAAACTACAGAACGGATCTGGATGAAATTTGGCACAGAGATAGATCATAATCTGGATTCACACATATAATACTTTTTATTCCATTTGAACGTTCCTGTGCAATAATTTCCGACATCCACGCGCAAAGCCGCGGGCAGAAGCTAGTTATCTATAAATCTTAACTGGGTCTCTCGCTACGTAAATAACTCAGCCACTTGGTTTAATTTCGTTTCCTCCTTCATTTACATCTTAAGAATTGTCTCTGGATGTTTCGTTACGCTTGCGTGTAACCCAACTCCTGGCCATTGCTGTATCCAGGAGATTACTAACTCAAAGTTATACATTATGCTTGAAATCAACTGCTGTTTTGATGTTGTCTCTACGAATGATGCCGCTATTAAACCCAGCAATGTATTGTGTTGTTGAGATTGTGTCGTAATTTTGTCCGTATTTACGGTTACGTAAAGTGTGTGAAATATAGGGCATTTCTCAACGAAACTGCATGTATAGATGTTGGTTTTTGTTGTTAGCGTCTCGAGGTAATGATGCAACAGGCTTTTTTGTTCTACCGACGTTAATAAGGGCAATTCTCACGGAGACAAGACTGATTAATTCGATGGTATGGAATTTTTTTAATGTGGAACGTAACGAGTCCTTCGAATTTCGAAAGATACTGCACGGTGATACCAAAGTGAAAAAAACATTTAAATAATTGTTGATTGCCACATAGTTGTCGAACTGAATTAAGACAACGTGTAAATTCCAAATAATATCATCTGCCTAGCCTTTTCCCAACTATGTTGGGTTCGGCTTTCAGTCTAACCGGATGCAGCTGGATACCAGTATTTTACATGAAGCGACTGCCTATCTGACCTCCACAACCCAGTTACTGGGCAATACCCCCTTGGTAAGATTGGCTGTCAGATTTTCGGGCTTCTGAGTCAAAGATGGACAAACAGCCGGGACCAACGGTTTAACGTGCTTTCCGAGGCACGGAGGAGTCTCGGTATGTAAAGATGGTCCCCCATCCACGGCCAACCCCGGCAAGCGTAGCCTAACCTGGTGGATCGACCTGTGCGGCTATTAGTACTTAGCCCAGAATGACATCTTCGAAGTGTTACACGCATACGCATATTAATTTGTAACTCCAAAACAAGTCGCGAGCTCAACTTAAACGATCGATCGAAAAAGGGCAAAGCAATTTTGCATTCAAATAAATTAATGCCATATTGCAAAATGTACCGTTTTGTTGAGGGTGAAATAATTATATTCACAGCACGGAGACGCTGAAAATGGCGTAAGATTACCTCCTTCAGTTAGGACGTCGGATCGATTTGGAAAAAATCCCATCAAATCAGGAAGTGGGTCTTTTGTCTCAAGTCGGTGGGAGTCGGGAGCTCCTCAATTTATTCGGTTATTACTCTTGGGACCTGTTTCAAGAGAGTGTGGTTGTGTAAATGTGCAGTTATTCGAAATTTGGTGCGTGGTTTTGTTTTTTTTTTTATTTTGACGTATTTGAAACAAATTATTGGTATGAGAAAAAAGAGTTTCAATAAATGTGAATTTTCTCTTTTATGGAACGTTTTTTTTAAATATTTTTATGGCTTTATTCTGATTCATGAGTTGCATATTGTATGAAACCTTTTTGCCTTACTAAAGGAATGCCAGACCTGGTTTATAGGAGGTCTGAGAGAATTAAGATCGTTAATTTTTTTCTTCAAATCTATTTCACAAGCAAGCAAGTCATTAGAAATTGTTTTTTTATCTAAATAAACACACATCACATGGAACTCTACTCACATCAGAAAACAAACAATAACAACCTCAAAAAAGTGACAAAAAATACAGAGCAAAATTTAAATTGGGAACAATATGGACGAAACAAAAAATTGCATTTAAATTGAACGCGTCGATTTCGGTTCAATGGCAGTTTCCATTCACGCGAAAATTATGAATTGCGTTAACTACTGAAGCAATTATACGTATATTTCCATGAATAGGTGAAAATATGTCGATTTTTATGAGTAGAGAGAGAGGCTACTTTTATTTAACTGCAGTTTTAACCCCACTGTGTTTTTCTGTTGATTAACAGATCTGAAATAACTTTTTCTTTTTTTTTTAAGGCTGGGAAAACATCCAATGACTTCTCCCGCTCTGGGTGTAGCGGAAGGGAGTGTCAGACTCTTACTGACTAAAACCCATCCATGTTCCTTCCGTAGCCCTTTATGTTCCGGGGTAGCGGTAACCCTTTCGGACAATCCCGCTTAATCTGAAATAACTGGCTCCAGTAAAATGCAGTCGGAACAAAAAACTTAATGAAAAATATTTTCGTATTTTCCACCTTTTACCAACAAACCTACTTTGACAGCTTTTTTGTTCCCAAAACATAATTACTCAGTCACAAAATCTCATGTAGGTTTTATTAATTTCCAATTCGTAACCACGCAAGCATTACGAAACAGAAATTACGTAAATAATTAACCCGCCGAACGCAACTCTCTCATGTCTCCATACTTTTTCTCATTATTGACATTATAACTTACGTCAACGTTGTCGTCATGGGAATTCTTGTCCGTGGTCAATGGGACCGGTTCGAACTCAAGTGCCCGGTAGAAAGGGATAGGGGTCACTTTCCCATGAATCGATGGGTTTTTGCTCGAGTTTTATGGCCATATAAGATTCTTGCTATGGTATCTTTTTCTCTATACTGTCGGAATTGGCGTGGGATCGTGAGATATGAAAAGATGACCGTCAAGTGGCAGTGAACGGGTTGTGTGATCTTGTTTAAATTTGGAACAGGTCTATTCCACTATGAATATTTCGATGATTTTCTTTTATCCTCTTTGAATTTTTGTTGAATTTTCATTAAAAAAATTGGTTAAAAGTACTAACGTTTTTTTTTGTGAAAGGCTTCTTGCAGGACAACCGGTTGTCGACTTCTTGCGGACTTGCCCGTAGATGCCTCAATAAATTAAGGCTTCAGCCAGGGTTTAAAAAAACTTAAAAGCTAAGTGGCTACACGCTAAGGGCACCCACTGTGTGAGACCTCGGCTTAGGGCGTCGCTAGGGGAAGACAGCCAGCGACAGGCTGGATAGAAATTTTAAAAAAAATCAGATGCTCCATACATTTACGTTCGCATGACTCGAGAAAATGGGAACATATGATTTTATGGCAACTTTGGAGTTCCCTTTATAAAGGTAGTTCATAGTGATGAGTACAACCCCTTACGAGGTTTCAATTATTTCTAGTGCATCATGTATGTTTGAATCTGTGGCCCATTTCATTCGATAGCGGCGCTTATGCTTGCTATATTAAGACCTTTGTACGATTACTCTATGGCTAAAGTCTATACCATAGACACTTTGTATTCCTCATCTTCTCTCGCTAATACAGCAACGTTTATTTTAACAACTTAACGACCTATTGTGTCTCCATTGCTACATAAGTTGATGCCATATATGCCGCATCAGTCTATAGGATTGTCTGCCAAGTCTCTTAGTACCGAAGCTTTTCTTAACGTTAAGGAGGATGCCTCAGGGCCTTTAGAAATTCAAATTTTCATGGGGTTTTTGCAATTTGCAGGTCAATGTCAGGTTATTTGTTGATCAAAATATGATTCGGGGCCGTAGCAAGTCGAAAGTACCACTCATGTGCTTATCTTATATATATAACTCTTCTGTGCGTGTGTATGTCACTGAACTCCTCCTAAACAGCTGGACCGATTTTAATGCAATTTGTTGTGTGTGTTACAGTGGCTTTGAGGATGGTTTAGATTAAAAAAAAAAAAAAATATTAAAAAAAAAATTATAAGGTGGAACGAAGTTCGCAGGGACAGCTAGTTTGTAATAAATTAATAGACTTTGAATTAGAAAAGAGATTAAGGTGATCAGTTTATGGCTGAGGGTGTTAAAACTAGATAGCCTGTATTGTCCCACTGCAGGGCAAAAGCATTCTCTCTTTTTTGCGTTTCGTACCCAAAGAGTAAATCGGGACTATTACTAAGACACCGCTGTCCGTCCGTCCGTCTGTCACCACGCAGTATCTCATGAATCGTGTTAGTTAGACAGTTGAAATTTTTTACAGATGATGTATTTCTGTTGCCGCTATAACAACAAATACTAAAAAATAGAATGAAATTAATATTTAAGGGGGCTCCCATACAACAAACATGTTTTTTTTGCCGTTTTTATAGATAATGGTACGCAACCCTTCGTTCGCGAGTCCGACTCGCACTTGGCCGGTTTTTATATCATTTTACACACACAACTAGCGATAATTTCTATAAAACAATGCAGTACCTTTCATTGATTTTTAATTATAATGCTGTTGCGTATGAAAGTATCTATGTCATAACTACGTCCATAATTATCTCATAACTAGCTTCTGCCCGCGGCTTCGCTCGCGTGGAGGTCGGAAATTATCCCACAGGAATGTTCTACTGGGATAAAAAATATCCTATGTGTTAATCCAGGATATAAACCATCTCTGTGTCAAATTTCATCCAAATCTATACAGTAGTTTTTACGTGAAAGAGTAACAAACATCCATACATCCATACTTACAAACTTTCGCCTTTATAATAGTAGTAGGATAGTATGTATCTGCATAAGTTTGTGGAATAAACTCAAACTCAAACTCAAAGCATTTATTTCAAATAAACCAATTACAGGCACTTTTGAATTGTCAAGGGGTCGGTCAGTCAGAAAGATGAAGCTAGTTGCCCATTCCGAAGCAGTAGGTACCTATGGAGAATATATATTCATAACATAGCACATAATAACTCGCCGTATCAATATTCCATATTAAATCATTAAGCCAAATGAGCTTTCGATTGGGAGTTCCAATATTAACAGCACGCCTATACAATTTCAAGCCATTAAGTATATATCAATACCGGTCCTCATGTATTGAAAAAATCATTTTTTTCCGTACATGATATTTGCGTTATAAAGATTTGAATACACGTGCGGTTTAGATTACACGAGTAAAAAATCACAGATAACAAAAACACAGCAATATAACATCACGTTTATACCCTCGAGGGGTAAGGCAGTGGTGTACCAATACACAAATATTTTGCCACACAGTTTTTTTTAAGTCCCATGTAATAGAGGCGAGCCTGTTGCCATGAACCGGGAACAAATATAGATTGGTACAAAATCAAGAAAAACACCCAATAAAATTTTGACCCGACCCGGGACTCGAATTCAGGACTTCATGTTCAGCAGTAGCGCTTGTGACCGCTAGACCAACGACGTAGTGCATTATTAAAGTTTGAAAAAGGACTCTAGTCTAGAGGAATTTGAAAAATAGGTATTTGAAGAAACTATCCAATACTAACAAGCAAGTCAAGCTGATTTTACCAACAAAAACCTTGACCATAAGACGTTTTGTATTCCGCTGTTTTCTTCTTCAAAACTGGACTGATCTAAAAAGTTCTTATTTAAAAATTTTGAGGAAACCTGCATCTATGATTCTATTTTTCATAATTTGTCTGATAGTCGTCTAAACATGGCGTTAAAAAATAATTCTTTTAGTGATCATGTTTTGGAAAAAGGAAATGATAGGGGCACGTACTAATTAGACCTAGATTTTGGAAAAAAATCATTGCTGTACAGGCATTATCCACGAAGAAAACAGCGGAATGCATTTGTATGGAGAAAGGCCCAATAGAGTTCCCTCTTAAGGCTCAGCACGTATGGTATAAAATCCAAAGATTTCTTTTCCATTAGGTATGTACCTAAACCACATCCACTTTCCTATATTTCCCAATGTAGAAATCTTGTTATATCCATCTTAAATAGAATAGTATTTCCCTTAGCAAGATGTACTATGACCGTATAAGACCGCATTGAGTTGTGGCTAGTTGATGTACAAACAATGCGTCATTCCTGAGTTGCACTTTGTACATGGATGGTCAGCGTACGCGAATGGCGCCAAATATACAAACATTCTTGCTATACGTAACTGACGCTATTTAACAAGCTTTAACAAAAAAAATAACTACACGTGTTAGTGTTTTATTAAAATGTAGTAGCTGAAATAAGTTTTAGTTTTTTTTTCTATTTTTATAAAGTATTTTTTTCATGTTTTTCTTCATTAATTATATTTAAACGTGTTAATTAATTTATTTTTCCCTTTAAGTGTTTTTTTTGCCCTAACTGAATAGAGTTGCGTCGTTTAAAAACAGTTGCCATGGCCACTTTCCACTTCCATCATCAGATCAGCTCCATGTCATAATAATATTGCATTGTCATCTGATATACTTATGCGTGCTAAATTTCAGTTCCACTAAAAGCTGGGAAGTGGGTCAAATTTAACTTGCAAGAATTGATCACAGCCACCGGAACAGATGAAACTAAATAAAAGCTTGTAAAACAATAAATGCTTGTAACGAGGCCAGCTATAGATAACAAGTATGATAACACTGTATATTTCTGTACGAAGAACATTTCTTTACCCAGTAGCTTACGAGAGGAAAATCTAGGAACAAATGTAACCTAGAAGTTCATAAATTGTGTTTAGTAAACTATTCATTAGTATGGATGACAGCTCATCAAGTTATACCAAACTGTCAAAATTCTCCAAATGATTTTAAAACTTAAAACGTTAACAGATATAGTTCAAAATCGATTGAGAAAATTTTACAGTTTGTGGTAACTTGATGTGCTGGCGACTGTACATTTAGCATTATTTCTGTTATGTAGATATATGTAGTTTAATATAATACATCTATACGAACAAGTGTATGTACCCATGCCTTCAGGTGAAGTCAGTGTACATGTTAATGAGTGCGCAGTCGGACTTATTCAGGGCTGTCACAAGTAGTTAATTATATGACTTGACAATGTAGTTATTAAATATCTTAAATTCATTCATTCATTCATTCACTCACTGACAGATAACGCACAGCCTAAACACCTGAATACTCATTTTTTGAAGTGTAATATCATACTTCTAGTATACACTAGAAGTATGATATTTTGCCCAACAGTTCCATAAAATAACAAAATTGCCCAAAGTAAAGAAGAACTTTTGAAAATCCGTCTTCTGACGGGGTTAAAATAGGGGATGAAGTTTTTAGAAGTTAGTCTTTTTGTTGATGGGAATTCACATCAACTGCATGGTTTGTAAATTCATACACAGAACGAGACACAATAATTTGAAGTTTTATTACTAGCGTCGGGGGCGATGTCCCTCAAGGTGGAAAAAGTATTCTGAAGTGTCATCCAGTTTCGTTACTTCTTAACGTTTTAATGTTCAGTTTCACTTGAAATTGTGTAACTAAACAGAATCAAACGCTTACATTTGCTATTTCTAAGAAGAAATTCCGTTGAAACTTAAAGTATTTTCTTTAAAAGTAGGAATAATCAAAACTTCCAGGTATTTTCCCTAATGATTCTCAGAAGTCGATCAAGTAAAGTGACGTCCCATGTTAGAGCCGCCTAGCCTAGCCTATTTATCAAACTAAAAGACAGACTCAAGTTACTGATGATAACTTAGTATAAAAATACAGTTCTCGGGAACTTCGTAACTTTATTTACGGCCGAGATACTTTACGTCTCACTTAGGCTTGAAGAAAATCCAGAACCGCGTTTGTGAGTAAATTTAGAATCTTTTAGTGTTTCGAATTTGGATTTCTGAGTTTTAGCATTCGTATACGACATAAAATGACTGATGAGGTAGGTAATCTTCGTATTTCTAGCAAGGATTTATATTCCAAGTCGTTGCTTTATTGTTATTTATTTATTTCAAACTTCATCAGGAACTTCTTCTTTTCTTTTTCATTGTTCTTATTCAATTCTTCTTCAGTCAGGATTTTTTTTGTTAAGTATATTGACACCCTCCTACAATTTCCATTTCACACAACTGTCAAAGAATAACGGACAGTGGCAGTATTTTGTTTGTTTCTTAATTAAAGTCTTTGACTTTAAAATATTGGTACACAAACGGACCCCAATTAACATCTTTCATTCAAAAAGTGACCTAAGTAAATATATTGTAAAAATCTCAACTCGCTTTCGAATGCTGTGCGGTCACTTGAATGAGGTGAATTCTACAAAACAAGTACGGCGCAAAGACTCCAATCTTATTGGGACTTAATGACTTGGAATATGTTTGAGTCGTTTGAGGTTGAAACACAAGGGCCTTGGGGTCCGAGTGCCCACTTAGTTTTTCGAGACATCGCCAAACGGTCGGTCAACACTTCACGTGACCAGAGGGCAGGCCTATTTCTTGGCCAAAGAATCGGCATTCCCGCACGACGTGGGAATGCTGTCAGCCTTTAGGGAATTTTTACGAATGATTTTTTTGATATCCATTGATTATTTCCCCTCCACTTTTTTAAGTACTTATACATATTATTATTAATTTAAGATTGTTCGCTTTTTGAATTATGTAAATATTGTCTTGGATATTGAAATTACTTTATGAATAAGTAAATAGCCACATCATGCCTGTCGCGGTCAGTTACGATTGAGTCCCATGTAAAGGGCAGCGATTCTATTGCCTTTAATCGGGCACAAATCCAGACGCCGGGAATCTACTGAGTAATTCCTGATGGCAAAACTCAATTATATGAATAAAATATCATGAAATAGAATGAGCTAGGCTGAGCTAGGTCCTTAGACTTAAAAAAAACGCTAGTACTTGCGTTTGACGCGCGTCAGCAGTGATAGGCTAGTGGTGTGACCGTCTCGAGTTCGAACCCAAGAAACACACCTCTGGCTTTACGAATTCATGAGCGTATTGTATAACTATCACTTGCTTAAAAATCGGCGAAGGAAAACATCGTGAGCAAACCAGCATGTCTGAAAGACATTTTTTATACAACAGCATGTGAAGCTAAGTCAGAGGCCCCATGGGCAGCATAAAAACTCTGACACCAAGTTAGTCACTAACAACACGAAAAGAAGAATGACGCGTAAAATGTCGGCGTGTGCAGAGGGCCTTAGAATATTATTAGTAAAACACGTACCTCACTAAATGTCAACGTTAGTGTAGCCGAAGACCGAAGTGACTGATATTACTTTGGAAATTAATTTTAACTAAAGTGCGCCAAGTAATCTTGTTGGGGCTAAAGTGGGTGACAACCCTACCACACCTCAGTACGATAATGAAATGACAGGGTCGTTGCCCTACAGACCGTATTCATATCTGTTTTTGCTCTACCATATAGTTTTTGTATAATATTTTTTTAAAGCATTTATTACAATGATTGGTGTTAGTTAAAATGGATTTTATGGATTTGACGTCATCACGTGGTTTGTAGTCAACCCAATCCATTCTGTGGTGTGAGCTGTGTGGCAGTCAGTCAGTCACTTTTTTAACCCCCGAAGAAAAACACCCCTCTTGGTGTTATGAGTTTGACCGCTATGTGTGTATGTGTACATAAACGGTACCCCGCCGCGACATCATAGCCGTCGAGGCATTATTTTTTACTTTTTAAAAGTTCGCTTTCATTTTTTGCGTTGTGGGTTTTTACATATATGTATATTCTATTTATTAATTATTTTCCTTAATGGCCTAAGATGCCAAAAACCTACTATTACGTCAATCCACTAGAACAAAGCAAGTTCAATCTCAATCAAATGAATGAAATGAACGAGTGAGTTAAACCACGCGCTTCAATTAATTCTCTAGTAGCCATTACTAAGTGATTGGCTGTAATGTTAGGCGGTGTGCACACTAGGGGCAAAAGAGTTTTGAAAACAGAACAATTTTTCAGTTGATGGCAGTCGTGTATTGGCTGGTTGATTCTAGGTGGACCAAAAGTGCATTATTCTTTACCCCACAAACTGCCATGAATGTTGTGGTGTGTTGAAGGCACTGAGCTTAGAATAGCAGAAAAAACAGTGGCAGTGTTTGTGTTACCTGGGCTGACCAAAAGTGCCTCAGCGCTTTGCCCTTATCGAGAAAGTGTGGAACAAGCTTAGGCTGTCTGGCTTCTGGAGCGGAGATGAGCGGAGATGAGCGGAGCTGTGGTAATATTTACCAACTAACTGCTCCCGCTCGGTTCACCCGCTGCTCGGCTCCTATTGGTCGTAGCATGAAGTTAAAGCGTATAGCCTTCCTCGATAAATGGACTATCCAACACATTAATTTTTCAATTCGGACCAGTAGCACCAGAGATAAGCGCGTTGAAACAAACAAACTCTTCAGCTTTATAATATTAGTAATGATATAATTATTTATTTTGAAAACTCCGAAGTGCAGTTCAGATTCTATTGATTATTTTTTATTATTGATTTTTTATTATTAACGTTTAGAATGTTTGAAAATATGTGAGCACCACGTATCTATGACATAATTAATTTTTACTGCCATAGTTTTATTTGTTCTTCTTTTCACCTTTTGCGGTGTACTTAGTATTTTTATTCTGGGTCGGGTATCATCTTCACATATAATTTTATGATTCATGTATACAAAACATTTTATTAGAGTAACGGTGGAGTTTCTTGCCCATTCTTCTCCATACGAAACTACATTTTGGAAGGGGCGATTAGAATTAATTAAATGTTTTGTTTATTTTGACATTCAAAAGTGCCTTTCTTGTACCTATTTGAAATAAATTATTTGTCTTTGACTTTATTGATTACTATTGCCAAAGCTCCGGTCCTCTCCTCTTTTCTCCGCTCCAGTGGACAGGCAGCCTTACGCTGGGACCGCGAGTAGTACAGGGAGCTAAAGGGTGCGCCTGAGCTTAGAATATTCTAGCAGTTGGAATTGTCAGGTGTGACTGTGTTAACTGTGGCCTCGCCGGGACAGGAATATGAAATTGACACATCATGTTTCGTACTCCTGTGTTACCATTTCACAATGATATATTTTTAACCCTTATGCTGCCATGTTAGGCCACATATTATGTTTGGCGCAAGTCTTCAACTAGTTTCATCTTTCTGACTGACCCACCCCTTGACAATTCAAACAATTCAAAAGTGCCTGTAATTGGTTTATTTGAAATAAATACTTTGAGTTTGAGTTTGAGTCTATTTTAACATTTTTGTGTTCATATTTTTTTAGTAAGCCATTTATCTGTTCACCATCCTTGTTTGACTGGTAGAGAATTCCTAAGACTAAGACCTAATAGAGTCAGACAGAGCCAAGACTGGTAGAGTCCGCCTTTCTTCCTTTTTCGAGGGCAGTAAGTTTAAATAAATAATATCATCGCCAAGCGGTTGATCACGTGACCAGAGGGCTGGCCTATTTTTTTGTCAAAAAATCAGCATTGCCATACAACGCGGCAATGCCGCCAGCGTTTTGGGAACATTTTCTTTTTTTGACAGCGATGTGGACGAATTTATTGGTGCCCTTTGATTATTATACATAGTATTATGAATAAATAGCTATTAAATAATATTTAGACACAAAGTACCTGTCTTCATTAATTGAATATATTACGTACACTTGACATTTTATTCTAATAATAAAGCGTAAGTAATTGGAGAACCCATCTTATAAACAAAACCCTTAAAATAATTGCTGTCGAAATAAAATCCATCATTAACATATTTTGTTTTTCATTTCAGGTAAGGAAACTCCTGTAAACGGCGCGGTATTTGATGCTGTTGATAATAAAATAAAGGTAAACGTTTATTAGCGAAGTTTTACGGTTCGTTGTTTACAAAGATTTTGTTCGTTTTGCTTTTTACTGGTACAGACGCCAGCACATCAAGCTATCCCTAACTGTCAAATTTTCTCAATTAAAAATGAACCTTATGTCTTTGTTATAAAGTTGAAATACTATCAAAGAAATTTGACAGATTGTGGTAACTTGATGTGCTGGCCTGTGTACACTCAAACAAAGAGATAAGTGTAGGTACCTACAGCCGATCTATTCCGAGAAATTTCACCGTGAAATCTCATGTGAAGTGAACTTGAATTGAGCTGTCAATAGTATCCATCCTCGACATTAAGTGCCAATTTTACCAAGGAAAATGAACGCGACCAGCACATTTAAAACGCGTTCAAGAGCTTTCAGTGTCAAAATTCCATTAAAAAAATAATGACACTGACAACTCTTCTAAGTACATAGTTTATGCGCTGATCGCGTTCAGTCTCATTCGTGAAATCTGCCTGATGACGCAGACATGTGATTTTAGTGACTTGAGAGAAAATTATGATTTTTTAATGCGATGATTTTAGTGGGAATTGTATGAAAACACCTGATTTATTTAAGGAAAAAGTTATTATTTGGGTTAAATGAAATTAGCTAGCAAAACACTGCAAACGTGTCATTAACAATCGATATCTTTGCACTATAAAACAGAAATAATAGATTTTCTCCAATCTTAAATCAAGTAGGTAATACAAAACCAGCGGCCGTTGATCAAAAAATAAAATACCTCTATCACATATTTTTTATTATAACGTCACGTGTGTGAAGTTTCGCTTAATAATTTATTTGACTCTGTATTTTAGAAACAAAACTAAGCTTTAGAATGTACAAGTACAGCACATTAAATTACTACAAACTGTCAAATTTTCTCAATCGATGTTCAATTAAATGCGTAACGACTTAAGGTTTAAAATCATTTGGAGATTATTGACAGGTTGTTATAAATTGATGTGCTGGCGAACGAATGTTCAATTAAATATATTCGTGTCGTGATACCGCGTTAGATATAAGTCGTGCTCTCCATTGTACGAGCGTCCGAATAAGAATATTATCACATTCGTCACGGATCTTCAATGCCATGGGCCAGATGGTATACCTTGATACTTAGACGTACCTACTTACCTATTTACATCGAGTTTGGAAGATTTAATAGCCGGATACGGTATTATAAACTGTCGCGTCGTAGGAATGTTTTGAAACGAAGTGCCGTAACGCGACTTGCGGTAGGAGTAAACTGACAGAAACCGTCACGTAACGAAAAAGCGTTATGCCCGAAAAAGTCAATTTCAAGTCCTTAAGTTTTTGCAACGAAGTTCTTTAGCATGACTTGCGCTGGGAGTAAACTATCAGAAATCGTCACGTAACGAAAAAGCGTTATACCCGAATCAAGACAGTTTCAAGTGTCAATGTTATTTTAATTTTCTAATTTTTCATTTATGTACCCAAAAGTGAAGCAATACTTTTATATTATGTTGTGTATATAACAGTATTTATTTAATTGGTACACATACAGCTGTACAAACCTAGAAAGAATTATTAAAGAACAGTATTATAATAAAAGAAGAAAATATATTAAAATACAGTTAGGATTGTATGGTTAGTAAATTATTGGTTGCTCTGTGTGTATCTAGGATAACTTAATATAAAGTTTGACCAAATATTCGGTCAAAAGGCGAGTTTGGCCAAACAGGAGAAAAGACGAGGTGGCCGGACATTTACACAGAAGACAAGTTTGGCCAAACACCAAAATACTTGGCCAAACTTGCGAATTTGACTAAGACAAAAGACGCGAGTTTGGACAAACATTTGGTCGGACTATTTTCATCATTATCGTAAGCGAGTAAAAATAGTACCTAATCGCTGATGGGTTTCGCACGTTTTTAGATGCTTATTATTTTATTGGTTCGAAAATATATGCTAACCTTTCACATTCAATACCTACATTTATGTAGCTACTGATTTATGAAGAGGTATTTTAATAATAGCTTGGCAATTTTCCATTTTAAACTAGAAGTACAGTTAATCTGTTAGAAATATTATATTTTTCTTGAAATCTGTTTATTTTCATAAGTTTATTAGAACATCCATTTTGACAGACAATATCAATATTTAGAATTTTATTAAATATACTTTTATTCGTCTTTTTAGAAGAAATTGTACGTACAGTCAGCAAAAAAACTCTAAAAACTTTAGTGTTGTGAAAAATATTTATTTTATTATAAACAGGAAGAAGAAAAATTTAAAGAATATTATTCACTCCTACCCATTAGGTACAGACGCCAGCACATCAAGCTATCCCTAACTGTCAAATTTTCTCAATTCAAAATGAACCTTATGTCTTTGCAATAACGTTGAAATACTATCAAAGAAATTTGACAGATTGTGGTAGCTTGATGTGCTGGCCTCTGTACATGAAAAAGCTAAAATGCGCTTTATCTAATCATTTTGTGTCCACTTTGATGTTTAATAAAGTCACACTGTGTATAGACTTTTGTTGCTAACCACACAGCAGTCTGTTCTTTTTCTTAAAAAAATAAATAAAAAATGGATATTATATCACATCCATTCTTTCTTTCTCCGTCAATAAGAAGTCTGTCAGGTCCGTCGCTCGTGTCGAAGGAATCACAAGCAATTGTTATTGTTAACACATACATACATACACCCTGTATATAGGTACTCGTATCGTGAGGTGAATGAACTTCAAATCTATTTTGTAATTTATAATCGAAGCTGCGTCGTGGCGTGCCAAGTAAAACAATGTTTATGGCGTACCTATCATATGCTTATATATATGGAATAGGTTTTTAAATTAAATTAATTGTGTTTATTTTATTGTAAAGTTGAAAATTATTGGTAATAAAGGTTTTTTTTACTGATTAAGCAGTCTGATTTGACGTTATACTTCATCTATTATAGTTTTAGACAAATAATGGATAAATAACGACAGTTATTGTGTTATATTGATGAAATTACTGCACTTAAGAGTTTTATTTTTATTTAAATGGTAAATAGATTTCATCGCTTTGTATTTATCGTGAAATAAGGAAGAAGGAGGAATTTATTATACGTTTATATTGTTAATAGCGAAAGGATTATCATAAATGGAGAATGTTATAATAAATGGAGGTTTATGTGAAATCAATTATGCTGGGTTGTATTTGATTTGGATAAGTAAGTACTACTTTGAGCAGTTTGTGATAAGCGTATAATTTATAGAAGTACCTATTTACATTTATTAGGTTCAATATACATTGCCGCGGAAAAAAATTGAAACAATTTTGTTGCGTCAAAGAATAATGAAGCTTATATCAATTGTTAGCGTACAAATTAGATGCGAGTTGCTAGTTGTGGGAATGCCTGAAAATGCGCGAGAATTCTTCGGAAGATCCGCGACCTGTTTATCTGCTCAGTTTGTACGCTAGCGCTACACAATTGACATAACGTTCGTTATCCGATTTCGTTAAAAAACTCGCTTCCATTCTGTTCCGCGGCAATGTCTAATATAGTATTTCTGATCTTATTCAATAATATTTTTTTAAGAGAATTACAGTACTTTTTTTTAAATAATTCATAAACAGTATTAACCAATAATTAGGTAGGTACAAAACCAACTCAAGAATCTTCTCTCATAAATGTTCACCAAGTTCTGGCTATTTAATGTTCCTGTTGAGTTTGTTGTTGAGAATTTTTAACGGACTACAGGAGCAAATGACCTAAGATTGGTTGGTTAATACTGTTTATGAATTATAACTATTTATCCCATTTCTTTCACACGCCACACACAGTCTTTATCTCACAATATATTTCTATAAATACACCATTATTAACCCATCAGCAATCAAGCCGTTATCGAGTTAATGACAGCTGATAGGGTGATAGTACAATCGATACTCTATGCCACGTTCATCGAACTCGAACAAAGGAATAAGAATTAATTGATAACAGTTATCTCTTCATAATATAGCTAGCACATGGCTTGATGATGATGTGTGAAGAGAAAAATTAATCTGCCTAGCCTATGTTGGGGTCGGCTTCCAGTCTAACCGGATGCTGCTGAATACCAGTATTTTACATGGAGCGACTGTCTATCTGAACTTCAGAACCCAGTGGGTAATGCGATACCCCTTGGTAAGACTGGCTGTCAGATTTTCTAGTCGATCGATCAGGTAAAGCTTCGCTTGCCGCGGTGGGTCCGTGGATGAGTGACCATCTTTTCATACCAAGCCCCTCCATGACTCGAAAAGAACGTAAAGCCGTTGGTCCCGGCTATCATTTGTGGATCTTTGACAGTCGTTATGTGTCGTCGGGAACCCGAAAGTCTGACAACCAGTCTTACCAAAGCGTATCGTATTACCCAGTAACTGGGTTCTAGAGGTCAGATAGGCAGTCGCTGCATGTAAAATACTGGTATTCAGCTGCATCCGTTTAGACTTGCAGCCGACCGCAACAAAGTTGAGAAAAGGCTCGGCAGATGATGATTAAATATGGCAGAAAATTGATAATAATTTTGTAGTTTCTTTGTCTTTACGGAGTAATGAAAATAATTTATCGAAACTATAATAATACGTCCCATATAAGCACTTATTGATAACAAAAATAATATTGAATTTATATTGTTACTAAGCTTTTGAAATTAATCAGTTTGATGAGATACTTATTATGACAGAATTTGCGATATTTCATGTCGAATCAATGATTTAAGAGCCTGTCGGCTCTCTCAGTTTATTATGAAGTACCATTTCGCCAAATACTTATGAGTCGATATTCCGAGTAGATAATGAAACTGAAAAAGCAAGTTCAAGTACCACCCACATTGAGTACGCTTGAGTAAAGTCAGTTTTCAATGTTTTATTTGGTATATTGGCGTGTGCTAGCTGACACGTGGCAAATAATTGATTTTAATGTGATGTGTTTCCTAATTTTAATTACTTCTCATACGATAAATGTGTACAATCAAATACTTCCAACTGAACAGACAGCAGCTGTGCTGCTGGGGAGTTTGTTGCGCCACTTCTTCTTCCCAGCTAAAGCACTAGGAAGTGGTGAAGGGTGGTCGTTTTTGGGGGACCGTCTTATGTAACTTTGACCTTCAAAAAGTGCTGATTTTCAGCCTAGTTTGAGTAAATGAGTTTTAATTTTGATTAGTTGGCCTGAAACACAGGTTTAATTAACCTAGATCGTAACTTCAAAGCATCATTCCTTGCACCTGTTATAATAATGTCTTAGTTTTTTTTTAGGCGGAAATAATTTGTACGGAAAATCTTAATACAATACTACTATTACTAATTAGTACTATTGGCTAAATGTACACACTTTTGTAAATGTTTTTATTTCAATAAATTATTAATAGTAGGTATGAATCTAGACTTACAAACATACAAACCCGCACTTCCTACAAAATTTCGTCGTTATAATATTAGTGTGATGACCACTCTCCTTTTTCTCTAGTAAAAATCCCAAAAAACAAATATTTTTTCGCTTTACCAATCCCTGTACGGTATCTCGTTTAGTTTAGTTCAGTTTTCTATAAAGGCAATCCGATACTGACTAGCCTTTTATTGTAATACCGTGATTTTATCGCCCGCTTCGCCATATATGTTAACGATAATGTGATCATGTGGATAAATAATAAATTTGTATTTCCTACTTCTTATAGTATACGTTGTTTAATGGATATGTCAGATTATAGACCATTACTTAGTTGATCTAGCTGTATATCGTCTGGGGTTTTTTTTTTTTTTTTAAGGCTGGGAAATCATCCAATGACTGCTCCCGCTCTGGGTGGAGCGGAAGGGAGTGTCAGACTCTTACTGACTAAAACCCATCCATGTTCCTTCCATAGCCCTTTATGTTCCGGGGTAGCGGTAACCCTTTCGGACAATCCCGCTTCTGGGGTTACGGAAGGATCTTACGTTCCCGGGACCCCAGGCGTAGGTGACAGTTGGAATACCAGGGTGGTTTTTAGTCAGATAGAGTCTAGTAGTCTCGACCCCCCCCTCCCGAGGCCGACGACTTCCATGAAGATATTCCACCACGGAACAAAAAACAAAACTTGTGCAGCGTCCATTTGGCGCGTGGCGAAAATATGAACTAACGTCGCCATCTTGATTTTTCAATGCCTATAACTAACTCCAACTATAATATACATATTTCTCAAATGATTACCAGAGTCGTCCTCTTATTACTGTCATTAAAGAGCCAAAAGATGAAATGTACAGACGCCAGCACATCAAGCTATCCCTAAATGTCAAATATTCACAATTAAAAATGAACCTTATGTCTTTGCAATAAAGTTGCAATACTATCAAAGAAATTTGGTGGTTACTTGATGTGCTGGCCTCTCTACAATAACTACATCCATATGTAAATATCTTTTTAATCTTTTCGCACACAATAACGTTACAAAGAAGGACTTAGTTATATTATAATGCCTATATTCTTATCTATATTGTTATTATTAAATAAATATAAATTGACCAGTAGCTAGCCTAGATTGCTACCGGTCAATTTATATTTAGAAAGTTTTACTTAGATATGTCAGTGCCATTAGGTACACCTGTCATTGGTTTTTATTGGCTGAATTTAAATTAACTATAGTTACAGTTGCTTTGGATGTAAAAGTAACTTTAATTTAAATGATGCCAAAGAAAAGAATCAAAGTGACACTGATGTCTGTAATAAAAGTTTTCTATTCTATGACTGAACTGGTAGACTGCCACGGGGTCTTCTTCATTTCGTGTGCTTAGTAACTAACGTGGCGTCAGAGTTTTTGTGTTGCCCATGGGCCTCTGCCATAGCTTCACATGCTGTTGAGAATAGCTCTCAGACGTGCTGGTTTCCTCACGATGTTTTCCTTCACCGATTTTAAGCAAGTGATAATTATACAATACGCACATGAATCCGTAAAATCAGAGGTGCGCGCCTTGGGTTCGAACTCGAGACCTATGACTTGGCAGTCCGACGGTCACACCACTAAGCTACATGACTGCTAATGCCAAGGAGTTAGAAACATTTAAAATTAATTTTTAGTTTGTAAAGATATAGATTAAAAAATATAATTACAATTGGGTATTTGAAAGGATAGTCAATAACGTTACTTTTTATGAACTGTCAAAACGCGGCATTTGTGCGTGATTTGTATGAAATATAACATTTTGACGTCACAGATTTTTAGACTCAAATGGAATACCTATTAGCATTAAATGCAATTTAACAATTATATCGTCGCATTATATTTAATTTCTGCACTGTCAATTCAGCGTGGAGCTGCGTCCATCTCTACAAAAACGGGGAATTCCACCGATCGGCGAATACTGTTACAAATGATGGTCATCAGGGGGCCTAGGCAAAGTCACGTTATCATTAACAATAGCGAAATTAGACAAATCCGAAATGTCTGGAATTGGCATAAGCTTGAATGCGAAATGTCACGTGATCAATCGTTTCCGATCGCTAAGTGCTAGACAATGTCAAATTGTGTAACGAAACTCGATCAATAATCCCAGTCGAATGCGTTGACAAGTGGCGTTCTTGACAATCCCAATCGCTGAGACAGCGAATTGTTCGATCAACAATTTTCGAAATCGAATCGACACTTTGAGCGATTGACATTTGTCTAGACAAGTGTTGGTGCAAGCACAAGTGCTCCGTGTCTGCCCCTGAATTGGTTAGGTTATCTCATCGCTAAATGCTTCTCTTTTCACGGAACCTGTTTTCAGATATAATGTTTTTTTTTTATTTCTTATTTTTTAAATAACTCATCTTTAAAAACCATCTGCGAATCATCTATCATCAGTCATCATCAGCATTCTCTACCTACCTTTATCCCAATTTATTTAGGCCACAACATGTCTTTTTCTTGTTTTTTTTTAAATATTTTTTTCATGTTTGAATTCACTGATTAAAAAAAAACATGTTTTCACATCATGCAATCATTGCGTTTAAACTCCACAGTAATTAATGAATTACCTTTACATTTATTCAGAAACAATCAAACACACGAACAAACAAGTTATTTGCTCACTTATGAAGTCTCGTAATGTAATTGATCACGTATCGAGCACCGGTTCGATGTTATTTCAGTACAGCTTTCACTTCAGCGCACGCGCCGATGTCAATGTCACTGATTGGTTCATGGAATTGCTTAAGTTATGTCACTTCTTATTTATTTATTTAAACTTTTCGCACGCAATATAGGTACAAAGGCGGATTTGGCTATTTTCAATGCTTCTCGTAAAATAATACATACCTATAATTTTCAGTAAAGTCTATCAAGAGTTGAAAAAACACTTTTAGGTTGGTACAAACGTCTGCACATCTAGCTATCCCGAACTGTCAAATAATCCCAATTGAATATGAACCTTATCACTTTGAAGTAAAGTTGAAAATCTATCATTCTTTGATAGATTTTCAACTTGATTGACGATTCGACGATGATTTGATAGCTTGGGGTAGCTTGATGTGCTGGCCTCCGAACAAAACATTCTCACCATTCTCTCTTCGTACCTACATTCACAGCAAATAAAGTTCTGATTCAAAAAAATTTAAGTGTTTGACTTAGTCATAAATATTGTTGATGTTGATTGTGTGTTGTGAGGTTATTAAGCAGACCTACTAATCGAAACAATTGTAAGTATTTCTTTTCAGTAATATGTAAAGTTAATTAATGGAAATTTTAATTAGGTTATGTGTATCAAACATGGCAAAGGCTCCAAGTATTTTTTTTTATTAATCTGTAAGATTATCCAAACACACGCCACATGTGAGAAAGTTTGGTCACCGGTAAGCAAAAAAACATGATGCCGCAGCACTGGTCCATACTATTTCAGTAGGTACAGCTTTCACTGCAATCATGCGCACACGCTGCTGACGCGACGTCCCACCGCGCGCGCAGCGCCGCCGGTGTCACTGTCACTGATTACTTCGTGATATCGCTTATAAGCAGTGATCTCAGACGAGTTTCTATTGCTAATCGCTTATTTGATTGCATTGCCTACTTAGCCATGGTATAGTCAGCAAAAGAAATAAGTATACAGTCTGCCGATTCAGTAAAACTCTCACCGTGAACACTTAGATGACGTGAGCTCTCGTTGCTCCTAATGCTAGGAAGTGACACTATTGTCAGCTCACATTAAGCTCACCTCACCACAGATTTTTACAGAATAGCACCCACAGGTAGTCAGCAGACATGACTCCACAAAAAGTCAAAGTCAAAGTCAAATCATTTATTTCAAATAGGCACAAGTAAGGCACTTTTGAACGTCAAAATGAACAAGAAATAGAATTGATTCTAGTCGCCCCATCTAATTTAGGGACTTTATTGGTAACTAAAAACATTTCTGAGCCAGGTCCATTTAGATTGCTATCGACACACTAAGTAGGTAAACATTTAATCAAAGTGGAATCCCTTACCAAGCTCCTTGTGTGTGTTCTAAGTTAAACAAATTGACTAGTAACTTAAATTCTCCTTATATTCAGTGTCTATAACACGTAAAGAGGACGTAATGTGACAATATGCTTAACAAATAATTCCCTTGACTGTACGTACAAAGTGTTACTTGTATCCTGTTGTGCTATCTGTAGAAATCTCACAAACGTAGGTGAAGCGATTTTAAAGTGACGAATCAATAGTGTCAAACCTTTTTTTTTAAGGCTGGGAAATCACCCAATGACTTCTCCCGCTCTGGGTGGAGCGGAAAGGAGTGTTAGACTCTTACTGACTAAAACCCATCCATGTTCCTTCCTTAGCCCTTTATGTTCCGGGGTAGCGGTAACCCTTTCGGACAATCCCGCTTACCCTGTAGGCTTGGCCCTAAGGGGCCCCTTCATATTGTGACAATCCCTAAGATAAGGTGGAAAGACGCTCACTTCACCTGTACATCTTACTTTTGTAGCTGACTGTACCTGCTTACCATATCATTGTGGTGATCTGTGTACCTAATGATAGTTTCTCCATGATTTGAATGTAATGGCGTCTCTGATAGTTATGGGGAAAAGATTGTATTTGTATACAATGGGTTTATTTATGTTAATGATACGGTTTACCGTCCTATATGTCCACTTCTGCCTAAACCTTCGGACATTACAGGCGTGATGTTATGTTATGTTACTAAAATTAAATTTTTATGTTATGACTTATGGTACTAAAATTCCTTTAAACCCTCATAGGGTTTAAAGGAATTTTAGTCAATCTACCTAACCTTTTCCCTATTATGTTGGGGTCGGCTTCTAGTCTAACCTGATGCAGCTGGATACCAGTATTTTACATGGAGCGACTGCTTATCTGACCTCCATAACCCAGTTAGTAACTGGGTAATACGATACCCTTTGGAAAGACTGGCTGACAGACTTTCACAGTAAATTCACTTTCGAGCTTCTGACTGCCCGTAACGACTGTCAAATATCCACGAATGACAGCCGGGATCAACGGCTTAAAGTGCTTTTCGAGCCACGGAGGAGTGTTTATATGTAAAGACGTTCACCCATCCGCGGATTAGCCCCGGCAGTCATAGCTTAACCTAATGGATCGACCGTTGCGACTGTTACATTTAGTATAGTATATACTGTGAATTTTAGTATAGGTAGGTAAAGGAAAGTGATTTTATAAAAGTATTTTATAAAAAGGAAAGTAAATATAAGTATTTTATATTTACTTTCCTTTTTTTATTAATAAGAAAATGATTTCGCTGTCTTTTATTTTTAAGTATTTATTTGTTAATACCCGACTTATTTGTATATTGTTTGTGTGTTTTTGTATTTGTTTGTTTGTGTGTTTGCTTGTTTCTGTCTGTTTGTTGTATTTATTTGTACCCTTTAACAGAATTTGGTCACACTTAACCCATGAAACACCACAGAGTCGGTAACCATGGAGACACACGAAATAACATAAAAATACATATATCGTACGCCAAAAGTAAGAAGGTATCTTAAATAAGGAAAAAATCTGAAGTGAGAAATATCGTTTTCCATTTTAGGATACGACCGTCAATATCTCCCAATTTATTACGTATGAATAAAAAAATCATAAGTGGTAAATCACTTCTCTCCGCGAATGTACACTGATATGCTCCTACACCATACTTGTGACACGTAAAATGAAGTATCTGGATATTTATTTACCCGACTGCGGCGGATCAAAAAGGAGGGTAATGATTTTTATGAACAGACATTGGTCTGTCCTTCTAGATTCTACGTTATATCGAATGGGTTTTTTTTGAGGGTGGGAAATCATCAAATGACTCCTCCCGCTCGGGGTGGAGCGGAAGAGGGTGTCAGACTCTTACTGACTAAAACCCATCCATGTTCCTTCCTTAGCCCTTTATGTTCCGGGGTAGCGGTAACTCTTTCGGACAATTTGCTGAATCAAATGGGTAATTTTGATTTTTCGCCCGTTCCGTCTTTTATTTTAGATAATGATAATATCTAATAATATCCTTGGACATTTCACACAGCGCCATATCGTCCCAAGCTAAGCAATCTAATGCTTGTGTTATGGTAACGAGATGGCTGATATACTACTTATATATTTATTTTATTTTTTTTGTAAATTTTTAATAATGTTAATGGATCATAGACCATCTCGGACAGTATTTTGCCTAGGTCAGTACAGCATTTGGATAATTAACATACATAAACTAACGACTATCCCGTAGGAGGTTGACAAAAAATACAAAAAAAAGTAAAAAAGTTCTTTAAACGCTGCACCTGCAATAAACAAAAGCACAAACGTAAAAAACCTTTTATTTTTCTTTCCATACACGCAGAGACAAACGAGGCACCGTAAAAGTGCGTAAACAGTGTGGAGTTACGTCAATTTCCTTAAGGTTGCTCAGCGGAAATGTACCGATACGGGTGGCGAGCGAACACGGCTTCGCTCTCAGCCGGAACGACGGCCAGCCGTTTGTAGCCCGTGAAACTATACCGGGAAAAGAAAAAAGAAAACTGACGGAGGACATTTTGTCATTATTTTTAGCTGTACAATGAGACTGTGTGAAAAGTAGCAGTGTGCTGGAGTTTCTCTACGTTTTTTGCAATCAATTTATTACGCAAACTAGCTTTTGCCAGCGGCTTCGCCCGCGTGTATGTAGGAAATTATCCCACGGGATCCGTACATTTTTCCGGGATAAAAAGTAATTTATATGCTGTTACAGACTATAATCTAGCTTTGTGCCAAGTTTCATCCAGATCCGTTAAGTAGTTTCATCCAAATCCGTTAAGTAGTTTTTGAGTTTATTCGTTGCAAACATACATACAAAACTTTCCTCTTTGTAATATTAGTATAGACTGCCAAAGCACAACAACAACAATGGTCTAATAATGATGTTAGAAGTTGTGATTTGAATATACGTCAGTGGCATACAACGTGGTAATGCCGTCAGTCTCATGGGTACATTACCAGTTGACAACGATGCGGAGCAATTTTTCGACGCTATATTTTAATTGGTTATTAGTTTTAAATACTTGAACATAATATATTATGTTTAGTGTTAGAGTTAGATTATATAAGGTCCCATTAAAATGATGGACAAACTTTTAGAAATCATTCAGACCACAAAAATAAGGACAATGGTAAAAAAACCACATGAGATACTTACAAGAAGTGTGCAAGTAACTACCCATAATAGATGCGTTTATTCTAGTGTGCGGGCAATTTATTATTTTAGGTAAACAGAAAATAACTTTAATCAATGTTTTTTTTTGCTTGGATATCTTTGGTTAGACGTACAGAACGCTGTGTTAAAATTTGTCCATCAATTTTAATGGTACCTTATATATTGTATGTAGTTCTTAACTGTTTGTAAGTTTCTAAAAGACTTGAATTTTATAGTTGCAAGTCGTTGGTAGTCATTTTGCCTAACAATTAATGTCCCTGCCTTTTACCAAGTGATTATTTTAATAGGTTGACGACCAGCGATACGTTCTTTTCCATAACAATAATAAGCAGTATGGTATTATAGTTTTTATGTCTTAGTCTAGGGTTAGTTACCTACGTTAGTCTAAAATAAGCTGAGGTCATTGTAACCGGCCGTTCACCATAAAATCAAAACAGACGGAATTAGACAAGTATCTAGTATAAAACTGAAAAACCTTGACATTATATTAAAAACCTAGCACGCGATGAAGCACTTATTAAAATTAACTTACAGGCCTACTATCACTACAACCTTTTAATTTAACTACCTACTTCAATTAAAATCTACATTTAAGTTTTAATAAAAACATTCTTAACACACAATTCTTGACAGATAAAAAATAATTCAACCACATTGCACTGAATCAAAACCATCAAAATCATCGCTTGTATTATTTATTATCTGTGCCATCGAGTACAATCAACGTCAAAATACAATTACAAAAAAAAACAAAAAAAATAATACCACTACAGTACTTACTCAACTAAGTCAAAGTCAAATCATTTATTTCAAATAGGCACAAGTAAGGCACTTTTGAACGTCAAAATGAACAAGAAATAGAATTGATTCTAGTCGCCCCTTCCAAAAGGTAGTTTCGTGTGGAGAAGAATGGGCAAGAAACTCCACCGTTACTCTTTTAAAATGTTTTACAATGTTTTGTATACATGAATTATAACATTATATGTGAAGACGATGCACCCAGAATAAAAACACTACACCACAAAAGGTGAAAAGAAAAACACATATAGTAATGGTAGGCAACTTAAGTATGTCAAAAGTACATGGTGCTCACATATTTACAAACATTCTAAAAGTTAATATATAATAAATCAATCAATGTGTGAGAAGTTATTTCAACATGTTAAAATAGTATTTTATAAATAATAAATTATTACCTAATTTACTTAGCAACCAGTTTGATTTTGTCTAGACACTAGATTGCCCTGTGGAGCAGGACCAGCATGTTTCCAAGCATCCTTATCCTTTATATAATCCTCTAATTTGTAATATGCTTGTTTACAAAGTGTATTTTTAATGTGAGTTTTAAATTTTCTTTCATTTAATTGCAGAATGTCACAAGGTATTTTGTTGTAACATTTAACACAGAACCCCATAAAAGATGTATGTACTTTTGATAATCTAAAAAAGGGTTGATCTATTTTATCTTTATTTCTAGTATTAAAGTTATGCCTATCACTTATTTTGTTAAAAAGATGTCGATTTTTTCTTACATACATAATGTTTTCATAAATGAATTGGCATGGTACCGTCATAATATTAATACTTTTAAATAGTTCCCTAAGCGATTCGCGGCGACGTAGATTGTAAATAGCTCTGATAGCTCGCTTTTGCAGAATAAAAATGGATTCAATGTCAGCAGCCCGACCCCACAGTAAAATGCCATACGACATAATGCTGTGGAAGTAACTAAAGTAGACCAAGCGCGCGGTTTCTACGTCTGTCAACTGCCTTATCTTTCTAACAGCATAAGCGGCCGAGCTTAGCCGTCCCGCAAGAGTTGTTATGTGGGGACCCCATTGTAACTTGTCGTCTAGCGTGATTCCCAGGAAAACCGTCTGCTTAGTAAATTCTAGCTTTTCTCCGTTCAATATGATGTCACAATCGCTACTTTTAACATTAGGTAATTTAAATCTAATGCATTTGGTTTTTTTTTCATTTAGTACCAAATTATTTACCGTAAACCAATCTTGGACCTGAAGAATAGAGTTATTCACGTCGTCAAGATTTTGTGAGCGTCGATCAATTTTAAAAATTAATGACGTGTCATCTGCAAATAACACCATCTTCGGTTGATTTTGAAGTAATTGGGGTAAATCGTTAATGTAAACTAAAAATAGGAATGGACCCAATATCGAACCTTGAGGAACGCCCATTGTCATTTCCGACCCCAGCGAGTTCACACCATTTACTTGAACTTTAACCTTTCTATCTTTCAGGTATGATCTAAGTAAATCAAGGGCGGTATTTCTAATCCCATAGTGCTCTAGTTTCAGCAGAAGCGTCTCATGTTCTACGCAATCGAACGCCTTAGAGAGATCGCAAAAGATTCCAATGGCATCTTGTGCTTCTTCCCAGGCGTTAAAAATGTTCTTTATTAGGGTGACACCAGCGTCAGTAGTACAACGCCCTTTGGTGAAACCAAACTGTTGTTCATGCAAGATGGAATTTTTATTAAAGTGACTTAACATTTGATTGAGCATCAACTTTTCAAACACTTTACTGAGAACTGGCAGAATTGACACAGGCCTATAATTGTTGGGTTCTTTACTATCACCGGATTTGAACAATGGCACTACTTTACTGTGTTTCATAAGATCCGGAAAGACTCCTTGGTCCACACTAGTATTAAATATGAAAGCTAAATAGGGCGCAATGGTTTCGATGATAGAACTACAGACTTTCCCCAGAGATCCTCTGTTGATTTAATTTTAAGATCTTTAAAAGCTTTTATGACAGCCTGGGGGTTTGTATGCTGAAATGTAAATTCCATAGGACATGCCTTTACATTTTTTCTAAGTAAAGCAGCAGAAAGCGCTGCTGAGGAATTTAAAGATGCAGTAGTTTTAAGAGGAATATTAGCAAAAAAGTTTTCAAATTCCTGAGCTATTTCTATATCTGAGTTGATGCAGCCATAAGCAGTCTCTAAATTAAACTCAGTATTACGCTGCTTTTTCCTACCTGTTTCATTATTTATTATTTGCCAGGTAGTTTTTATTCTATCATCAGCTGATTTTATTTTGTTGCTTAGATAAAGAGCTTTAGCTAATTTGCACACACTTTTAAAAGTTTTAGAATATTTTGCAACATACTGATGAAAGTTTGTATGATTCATATGTTGCTTGAGGCCATAAAGTTCAAAAAGTTTTGCCCTGCTTTTGCGAATACCTGGAGTAGCCCAATCGCTAAATAAAAACTTTGTGAAAATACTTTTAGTTCGTAGTGGAAAAGAGTCATTAAATTGCTTATTTAATAGTAAAAAGAACTCGGTGTAGAACTCACTTGGGTCAGATATGTTATTAAAATTGTGAACACATAAATTACTGGCCAAGGAGTTATTGAATTTGTTTAAATTTGTACATGTAATTGGCCTAAATCTTATTTGAATTTTTTGTAAAGGTATATAGGAACAAAATGTTATTGTTTGTCCACTGTGGTCAGATGGCAACTTATTTAAAATGTCTTTGTGTAAGTATTCACAGTTACAAAAAATATTATCTATACAAGTGGCAGAAGAAGCAGTGACTCGGGTTGGTTCCATAAAAACATTGGATAAATCAAATGACCTAAAAAGACTTAATAATCTGACAGTATTCGAGTTATTTTCTAGTAAATTAATATTAAAATCTCCACATATGATTATTGACTTGCTACTAGTACTAAGTTTCTTTAACACATCTTCCAATACAGAATCAAACACAGATAGATTCTGGTAATTTGGAGGTCTGTACACACATACTATAACATGCTTATCTAGCTCAACACAGGACAATTCAATGGTGTGTTCAACAGACAGTGTGATGATATCTTTTCGTTCTTTGGATTTTATTGAATTTTTAACTAATATTAATGACCCACCATGTATCATTAGTTTTCGGCTGAAATGGCTAACTACACAATAATTTTCATAATTAATTGATACTACTTGATGATCTTTTAACCAATGTTCTGTTAAACAAATGACATCAAACTTGGTATTTTCTAAAAACAATTCTATTTCCAGTAACTTGGAAGAGCAACCTTGAATATTTTGATTTAATAATTTTAATGTGTGTTGCACTCCATTCAGTTTATTATTTTTAAGAGTTATATTGCCAGAAGATACCTTTTTATTATTTTGTAGTAATAATAACTGGTTATTAGAGGTGGTAACTTCTGTTGTCCTACGGACTAGTTTAAAGAACTATCCGGAGTATCCTCCACAACTACAACCGAAGAGTCTAGAATGTCCATATGAGTTCTAGCAGGAAGAGAATACTCAACCTGAGTGTTCATGGCCTCTAAGGTTGTTGGTACTATAGGTAGATCCTCCTTCGTACAACATGATGAAACATAATTAATCCCTATGTTGTTAGTATAACTAAACAACACAGATTCGTCCCTAATACTAGAATTTGTTATATTAGCTATAACCTCATTAATATTATATGCTATCAACATAGCAATCTGATGTCTACATTCCCAAGACAGAGACAAAGTTCTCTGAGTTAATTTAAAACCACTAATAAAGTTGTTAGTGTCAAAGTACCTACAATAATTTGTCACTATGACATAACGTCAGTTTGTGCATTGTATTATTTAATTTATAAATATAATTATTTTCGTCATTTGACAATGTATCACTATAAGGAAAAGCACACAACATCAGCTTTCCTATATTTAAATTTAATAAGGTGTTCACACCATCCACTATGCCCTTTCTAGTAATACCACTGCTGTTACCTAATAGCAAAACCATTGTAGAATAATTATCAAGTTTTGTGTTTGCTATTCTTTTAATCATTTGTTTAAAACTTATGTTATGATAGCTATGATTGGTAAAACTATGGCTAAGGTAATTAAGTAAAATTTTTCCAAAGCTTGAACCTAATTCATCAGAAAAAAATATTGACTTGTTTTTCTGTGAAACAACACAGGGCTCTGCTGGAAGATCTAACACTGCAGAGGGCAAGTCAGGCCGATGCTGTGAATATGGTGGTTGCTTGGCACAGCTACATGAGAGATTATTAGTCAGAGACTCATAACTCTCAGCGTTGCACTTCACCAAATCCAATAGTTCCCCGGCCTCAAACAAGCGGTCACTTAATTGTTTTTGTGAAGTCTCATATTTTTCAAAAATATCCTTTAACAAGTGCTCCTTGTGTAATATATCATTATATAGGAGCTGGATATCAGTGTCGTACTTTTCCCTGCACTTATCTAATTCAATACTTAAAAAAAGTTTAAATAGTTGTACAACTATTTAAACTTTTTGATAGAAAAACACGTTCCTTTCTAAGTGAAATATTTAATTTCAAGAGATTATGTTTTTTAATTGCTCTCTGTGAACGTTTAATTATTTTATTGATTTTAATATATTTCTTTAATTTTTTATGACTCATAACTATAGGGCATAATGGTAAGGTATCATCACCAGTCAAATCTATTGTTATAGATGGCTCACACACTGATTTTAGGTTACCGCCTACCAACTCATCAAACAAATTACTGGTGCGAGCAACCTGTTTGCTGACTTTGATACTCTCTGACAGAGATAGTGTCTTTTGGGCTTTACACAGTTGCTGTTCAAGTTCTGCAATTCTATTCAAAGCCAGTTCGTGGGTGTCACTGCACTCTTTAAATGTACATACAATATGTTGAAGTTGGCTATGCTGGTCAGTTAAGTCCATGTGTTGGATGTGTAATTGAGCTAGTTCATTTTTAAGGGAAGTGTTCTTTAATATAATGTTTTCCACTTCCACTTCACTG